>BSQW01000005.1:21763754-23071709 GCA_030161315.1 Eutrema japonicum | reverse complement strand
CAGTTTCCGTTTTCAACTCAGTTACAGTCCCTGGATTTGCAAGCTTTAGCATGTGTAGATATTCATGCAATTTGCTATATGATTCATCATCTGTTCCTCTCACTCCCAAAACAATAGTTTCTTTCGCTCGATAACATTTCATATAGGAAGCGTTCACACGCAGATCTTCAAGTACAAGTAGCTGCAATTCCCGTGCCCTTGGACCTTTCACAGGGTCCCCATACTTCGCCTTAAAGACATCAACGATATGACACGCGATGATAAGTTCTGCTTGAAAGCCTTACGCATTTCAATATCACATGTGTGTTCAAGTTGTGCCTTTTTAATCTCGTAACACGAGCTATCCCGTACTTCCTTTGCAGATACCCTCTAGTCACAACGCTTGTCTTCACAACTTACAACAAACCCATCACGCTTTGTACAGCTCTCCTTGAAACGGAACATTTCCTTAATTGCATATATATCTAGCGTTATCTTACAGTCTTCCTTCGACGCATACACTTTGCCAACTCTAATGCCATCCTCCCCGCCTGCCACATCCAAGTCTGGAATATCAGCATTGTCATACAGCGTGTCGTCAAACAGCGGTGGTGTATCGAACTCCTCATCGTCCACTGTTGCCAGATTACGGACACACTGTCCATATGAACTATCCATCCGAGGTTGACCACATGGACATGTCCTTCCAGAGGCATAAGGTATCTCATCTTTCTTATTGTACATGGGAGGCATCCCTTCACCCACCCACACATTGTGGTCAAACACATCATTTGTAGAGCACAATATAGTGTCACCAACAGCCTCCCCATCCCACGACTTGTTTGTAGGATCTACTGGATCACACATAACCTCTATCGCATTAGAACTCCCATATTTCTCATCTACAAATGGTTCCCAAAACTCTTTATCATACTCATGAGTCATGACATCCTCGGATGCTGTATCGCCAGCCTCGTCCTCATCACAATCTAAACACAAAGTCCCATCCAAGTCAAAATTCACTCCCTCAAGACTCTCACTCCTTTTCGCTTTCCCACTCTCACTCTTAAAAATGTCTTCCAACATCTCTGCATGATTTAATAGTTCATTATCTTCTTCGCACTACGGCATCGTTTTAGACCGTGCGCTAATCACATTCCCAATATTCCTCTCAAATCCAGCCCCTTGTTCATTCTCAAACTCTCGCTTTCTATAAACTAGTGAAATCCCCGGCGCCCTCCACCCTCCACTTGTCGAAAACGGTGTGTTAAACCCAAAACCATCACCCTCTCTCACTAAGCCCTTTTTGGGAAACTGGGTTTTGCCGCCGGTAAGAGCACCCAAATCATCACTCTGAAGGCTTCTTCTGGAGACTAGTGTTTTAAACCCACTACCACCATCCACCCACTCATTTTGGTCTTTACTTTTCTTCCCACCCTCAAACTTGACAAATAGATTGAGCGAAGACAAAACACGGAAATGTTTGAGGAAGAAACCAATGGCACCTTCGGTGGTTACCATAACCGGAGGAGTTGTGATTCCAGTTGCCAGTTCCATGCTATTAAGTGGCCAATGACTCAAAGTGACAAACACTCCTTCACCGCCATCAACAAAGAATTCACTCAGCACATTTTTTTTAACTCACCTATACTAATGCCTGCCCGAAATGGAACTATTTTTGACATCTTCTGTTTATCTATAACAAAATCTCACTTGCCCTCTGTCGACCACATCCACTCACCACAGATGACCATACAATGCTCATCCATACCTTCAACAACAACATCGAAACACTGCATTACGCTCTGAACGATATCCACCAAAATTATATCCACAAGCTCATGACGGAAAATTTGGGAAGAAAACAAACCTGAACAAACTTCGTCCGTCCTCCACACAAAAGTTCGGCTCAAACGGAAGCAATCACCTAATATTTACCCTAATCTTGTTTATAACTTTAATATAGATGTAAGATTTAACGTTTATCTACCACATTACAGATGTCTTCTTATCAGCCATCTGATCTTCAACATTTACTGTGAAATAGACGGCAATGATTAAAAGGAGCAAATTTGGCCCCACACATTTCTCGTTTTCCCGCTCCACCCAGAATCTGTTTAATGCATCCATTTTCTGCCATCCATCATCTACATACAGTCATAAGGCATCATCTACAATCCATCATCGGCAAACCTCCATCCATTTCCGGTTAATAATATTTACTGTCCACAAACATCCGTCCGCCGATTACTAAACATATCCGCTGACTAAACTACTTTCAAAGACCCCCCCCCCCCCCCCCCCCCCCCCCCCCCCCCATAATTCTATACTATCTCAAATGCAATTCTTTACTTTCTCAAATGCAATTCTAACAAAGATCCAACCCAATCCTAGTTTATAACATTACCCAACTTAGGTGACAGAATCCCACGAGCAAATCAATAAAAAGAGAGAGAGGAAGGGACATGCTGACTCCGGCGCCCGAATTAGAGGCCCCTCACATATTTTTTGTCTTGATGCCTGCATCCACCATCTACAATCCATCTACCATCCTCTGCAAACACCCATCCATCATCTATATCCCATCCATATACAGTTTATAGCACTTGTTTTCAAGAAACATACGTCCGCCGATGACTAAACATCTCCGGTGACTAAACCTCCATCTGTCGTTTTCAAAAAGCCCTCTAATTTCAGATCATAATCTTTTTCTATATAGCATTACCAATAAATGCGGTGAATTCTCTCGACCAAATTCAATAAACGAAGATGATAATGTAGGAGAGGAAGAGACATGCTTGCTCCGCCGCCATTAATTTCATATATTTCGTCCCGCTTCATCATACCCTATCTCCGAGATTATTCGCCACCCAGATTTTTCGCCTACAGCTACCGATTTAGAGAGGTCGTCCAGGTGGGAATTCGCACCGACAATTGTAACTGAAGGGTAGTGGTTTTTTGCATCGCCGGAAGCTGTCAGAGTCGCCGAAGTGTCTCCGTTTAATTTGAGGTGAAAAAGAAACAACATTTTTAATTCAAGGGCTTTTCTGATTTTTTACAATCCACAAAATTTCCAAAAAATACACCAATAATCGATTGTGATTTTTTGTAACAAAAAGTCATATAAATAACAAAAAGTCATATAAATAACTTATTATGTAAATCAGTCATTAATTTATTTTAAAAAGTAAAATAGGATGTGTTTGAAAACAAATTCCAAAAATGTTTTTGTTTTAGTATTCACTAGGATTTAAAAGTAATTTTTTAAATAAATTGTTTTGAAATTTAAGAAAATTGCTTTTATCTGAATTTTACAATATAGCTAACTAATGATTATAGATAAAGTTGTCAATTTGTAATAATTTATCTATTTAACCCGTTTTGTATTGAACTAAAATATTATTCGGACTAACCCGTAAAAATTTACAATCTTGAAAACATAACTCTAATATACACCGTTAAATGACTCTAGTTTTTGTGTTTAGTCTACGAACTCTTAAAAAAAATAGTTTTTGTGTGTCTAACTTTTTATAAAATTAGTAAAATATTTTTTAACTTTTATTTTGATATATATTCAAATAAAATATAATAAATTATAGTGAAAAATACAGCAAAATTTTGAATAAATTTTTTTAAATATATATGAATTGATTATTATTTTAAAATATATAGTATTACAAATAATTAAGAAATTAAATAATAAATAATATCTTTAATGTAAAATATATATTTTCTATATTGTAATCAATAATTTTAAAATTTTATTTTTAAAAACATTTTTTAAATAATATTATAGAGATTAAAAATAATTAAGAAATTAAATAATAAATAATTTTTTTAATGTAAAATATATATTTTCTATATTATAATCAATAATTTTAAAACATTATTATATTTTTTTTTATTTTAATTATTTTTTATTATTTATAATAATATTTTATGTAATACCTTACCAAATAAAATTCATTTAAAAAAAGGTTTTCTTAAATAATATTATAGACATAGTGTGCCATTTGGGGAAGACAAAGCCTTTATCGTATCAAAAAAATCTGGAAAATTGTTCATTGTGCCTCTCGGTAGGACTGAGAAAACATCTTTTAAGGGAGAGTTGCTTAAAAAACAAGAGGCGGTGGAAACTGTGAAGGATCAAAATCCAATTTGTTCAGCTGAGAAGCTGGAGAAAGGAGAACAATCGAATTCATAGAGGATGGTGTTAGGGTTATTTGGATCACAAACGCAAAGAATCTGTAATTCGTAGAGACGAAGCAATTGAAAAATGGGAGGCGAAGATTCTGATCGCGATAAAGATGATAAATGGAAACCTCCGCCGCAAAAAGCGGACTTAAAGCTTTGGGGAATTCTCGCGTTTACTGTAATCGGCGCAACCGCCACCACTTTCGCCGTAAGTATTGAAATTCTATGCGAGATCGGTTCTATTTCGTGTTGAGGGTTTGTCTACGGTTAGAAGATTTGTTCTATTTTCGTCGAATTATCGAATTATGATTGTGAATTGGCTGCTTTTGTATCATTTCGATTTTATGTGCTTTCCTGCTCATTCTCGACGTTTGATAGTTGAGAACTGATTAGCTACAGAGCTGGATAAGGTTCATTTTTGGAGGCCATTGTGACTTTCTCAGTAGTTATTCAATGAAAATGAAGAAACTATGTGTGATGGAATTGCGGAATGATTAAACTAGAAAAAACTGATTCGTTTGTTTTTTGTCATGAATGAATCTACCAAAAACTGTGCTTGAAAAAAACCTGCAGAATCATGGAATCATTCTGCTATTCTGTTCTCTGGTTAAATATTTGTCGGACTCACATGAAACGGACTCTCCGCAGAGCGGAACTTATTGAATCGTTGTGTTCTAGTTTGGGCTTTAATCGTTTAAATTCATGCGGAATCGAAGTAAGAGGTCGAGGTAATTCAATGAATCAATCCTCAACAATCACGAAATGGTGGATTGGAATTGTGGAATGATAAAGCTAGAAAAACATAACTTGCATAGAAAAACTGTGATTTAAAAACCTGCAGAATCATGGAATCATTTTACCATTCTGTCCTCTGTTTTGTTTGGTTAAATCTTTGTCGGACTGTAGTGTTTGATGCTTCTATGGTTTGGTAGGTTCATCAGCTGCGAAGAACTTTTGATTGGGTCTATACCCAGGTGAATAAAACCAACCTTCTCTCTGAGATAATAATCTTAAAGCTAGTTTTAAGTAATATCTTCATAAGTACATTCCAAAATTATGTGAGCATTAGTAGCTAAAACTCATCAGCATTATTTGTGATTAATTTCCTACATGTCATCAGCATTTTGGTTTTGCATTGGCCATATTTTCCAGTAGTGTTTTCTTTTTCCGCTATAATTCATGTTAATGATTTACATTCTCCAGCCTAGCCAAGCTCTCAACTTTTGTAATTTTCTCACTAAAGGTAGGTAGATCACAGTCAGCGCGGAGAGGAACCAGAGGTGGTTCTTTCCGAACAGCTTTTCAAGAAGAAGCATGGAGAAGGTACAACAAACGGATGCAAGAGGAGTATGAGGAAGAGCTGGAGAGAGTGGTAAATCTAATTGACCTTTTCCTACTGAAACTCATGCTGCCAAGAAAAGGAAAATATTGTGGGTGTTCTACTCGTAAAGTTGTAGCCATTTCACATGCTAGTTTGATCTTAATAGCAGTTACTTTTAAAATGTCAGCGACCACGAGTTAGTAAACCATTTTATTTTATTTTGATTTGAATTACAGTTAACATACTTCCTCGTTGACGTTAAGATTCTAGCACAAATGAGAATGAATTTTTATTACTTTAAGATAGATCTCCTCCATTTTATCCATAAAAACCTGATATTGGAGTGTAGAAATCGCTTGAACATGTGTTCAGATCTTTTGATGCTCTCATACAGGAACGTATTAGGCGTATGCAAAGCGTTTTCAACAGAGAGAGGAATAAATTTCGTAGGGGCTTCGAGAACTGGAAAGAAAGTGATCCTAGTGCACACCAATACCATCAGCAGTTTCAGCGAAATGATTGGTACTGGAAAACTGAGTCTACGTACAGAAACCAAAGGACCAATCACCAGGAGCCTCCAAAACAGAATAGAGTCTACCCATTATCGCACCATTACTCAGTTTTAGGACTCAGCAGGTAATGCTATAGCTTTATATTGGAAAGAATTGCAGACACGGCTTTTACAGGGTGATAATTATCCATGGCTATAGCTTCACACTCTGTTAAAATAGGGATAAAGCTGATAGGCACTAGAATATGTATAAATAGAGTGAGAACAAATTATGTATCTTTGGATCATTAGGTTGTTTGTGAGCCTTGGTGCTTTGGGAGAGTTTTAAGTGCTTTCTGATTCACTATCCGGTTGTTCTTGGTCCTCGTTCTGTTTCTTCTTAGTTTTGGTCATTGATTTCTTAAAATGCCTATTCTAGATCAAGAGATAAACAATTCCATTCAGTTTTCCACAATTTAGAGTCTGAATCTATCAGAATTTTCATTGAGTTTTTAGTGTTTGTAAAATATAGAGAATCAACAAGATTAAATGTGTCAATCTATAGGAAAGATCCAGATTTTAGATGAATAAACATAATAAAATGGGTTGATCTCGAGGTAACCGGTCATATTTTGATCCTATATAAGAATCTGAATCAAACATTGTTGATTGGGTTGATGGTTGCAATGCCCCTACTATGGTTATCTGTATGTTAATGTAAATCAAAACGGCCAATCAGAGTCATGATTTGTAGTATATTTTGATTCCGTCTCTAGAAGTAAACCGTGTCCGGTCCAGGGAACTTAATGTGGGTTTTTTTTTGTGTGTTATTGTGTTGCAGGTCCAGGGCAACTCCGTACACAGAAGCTGAGATTAAGGTAAACGTGGCAAAAAATCCTACTGATGCAATAATCTTGACCTAGTCGTATGGTCATGTTTTTCGTCGTGCAAGATACTTATGCTGTGATTCGGATTTGTTCTACATTCAGAAAGCGTTCAGGGAAAAGGCTATGGAATTCCATCCGGACCAAAATCTAGATAACAAAGGTAACATTTCCGTCGGCTCTATGCTGATTCCGCCTCACTATCATAACTATTCCTTTATCTTACCGGGCGGGATTTGACAGTGGTGTCTCATCGATTGTTGCAGATATAGCTGAAGAAAAATTCAAAGAAGTGTTACTCTCATATGAAGCTATCAAAGAGGAAAGAAAAGAGATGGAGGTGTGATTCTTTTTTGTTTTAGAGATCAATCTTTTTTCCATACCGTCTACGAATGGTGATATATCAAAACAGGTTTCCTCTGGTGGCTTCGCATTATAGGTTAAGTTGATGGTCTCGTGGTTTGTTTGTTTTTTTTTTTTTAACTCAATTATGATTCCTTGTTGTAATCTATCACCAATCCCAGCCTAAATAAGTTGAAAACAGCGAAATGATAAAGAGAAGATAAATTTGGGACAGATGGTCCGTAGCATATGAGTATTTAGAAACAGCCTAATGGCAGTTTTTTGCAGTATTGTCAGAGAGATTCTTTGGGAGAATTGCCAAAAGTAACTCCAGTGTAGGGAAATTACAAAACCCATTAGGGGTCACCCATGACCCATTCGATCTATTTTGACACATCTACTTTTGTATAACAGGATAAGTCACATTTAACTTTTAACGCACTTTGGGTGATGAATTTGACAGTCTTATCTTTCTGTTCACAATAAACCACTTTTTACACTTTCTTACCCCATCTGATTTATTTTCTATTTTTTATAATGTGAAAGACATAAAACAATTTATTTGGTAACAATGAATGATAATTTTATTTATTCTACATTTTAAAATCTATTTTGCTATAGTTTTGATTCGAAAAAAAACAAGAAATCTAAACATATGAAATCGAGATCGACGTGGATATGAAAACGTGGATAATTGTGTGTAGATAGATAGGAATCTTGTAAATAGGTGATCTATCACCCATCTAATTTACTCGAATACTAACACTGTTTTTGTGTTATAATAAGTATATCCTTGATTGAAAATAGCATCCATAATCTATATTAGTATATAACGGTATCTTAAACCAATTTCAAAAATCAAAAGAACATAATCTCCACATTCCATCGGCAAACTTCAAAATCTATGCAAAATATCATCTCTGTACAATCCAGTTCCTGAAATAAATAAATAAAAGCTATTGAGAATCGAAGGAAACCACAATAAAACAAGCAACATGTCATAGCATGTATCCTCTCTTCACTATATACAAACTACGATTGATTTAGTCTTGCAAATCAATACACAATGGCTTTCAACAAACTGACTTACACATCCTGTCCATTTTCTATAAGTTGAAACATCTATACACACACATCGATAGATAACAAAATGGCTTTTAAAAACGTGAAACTACCTTTAAATCTAAGCATAATGCATTCTCTTCCTAACCAATCTACCTTTAAATCTCTGCAAAACGTGAAACTACCTTAGGATATAACCTGATAATCTCATGCCACACGTCACTCATGTTGACATCCTTCAAAATCTATAACAAAGTTAGTGTTAAACTCTCCTCCTTCCCAGAATATATTAGGAATCTTTTCTAACTCAAATTTCAATTTTTGTTTTTCCTTCTCCCAAGTTTTAACAACATCAGCTGCAGCAGTGTTTCTAGTATAACACTGATAATCCCGGTTCAAATAACTAAGGTAATTCCTAAGCTCCTCATATTCAACAGAAATGAAAGGAAGAAGATTATGACGAATAATCACCCGACTGAATTTTTTCCTAGCAACTTTATTATCAATCTTCACTACTTTTCCTTCATCAACCACATTCTCTAAACATTTCTTGAAATGACGTTTCAGATTTGATGTTCCCGTAGTTGATGAATACACATAACTCCACCAGGAAGAAGAAGATATCCTTCTTCATTGTCCATTTGTCTAGATTGATATAAAGAATTAGGGTTTTACGAATAAGGCTTAATACAATTTTATCTCAAGGAAACAAGAAGAAACTTAAAACATAGACATATAAAAAAATTCAATTACTACTCAGTTTTAGAGTTTCACTACTCTATTATCAATAAGGAATCTAAAATCTCAGACCTATTAAGTCAAACTGAGAAGACAGTGAAGATTCTCAACACATTCCCAAACTACACTTTTTTTGGTCTTGGTCTTGTTGTATTATGCTATATGTCAGGTAAATGAAGTTGGACCAATTCAGATTCATACAAGAAACTCAAGTATCAAGATAGCATCTTCCACAGTATACAAATTTAAAATTAACGATGTGACTCACCCAACCTTAGTGCATGTTCTCTACATATAAATACACGACTTTACAAATTGCAGACTTCTGATTTGAAATCTACAAGTTCCTATTGGACGAAAAAACAACTACACAGAAAGACACTTTGTTACTTATCAATTACAAGAAAATGCATATTTGACTTTTAAGGCACTTTCTCTACTTGAATTGACAATTCTACCATGTGTAACTCACATCTATCTCTCTCTTTTACTCTCGCCTTAAACCACTTATTTATTTTATATTTCTTTTTTTTTACCCCATCTTTCTCACATCTCTCTATTTTTCCCCACCTGATTTATTTTCTATTTTGTTATAATGTGAAAGACATAAAACAATTTATTTGGTAACAATGAATGATAATTTTTTTTATTCTACATTTTAAGATCTATTTTGCTATAGTTTTGATTCGAAAAAAAAAAAAAAATCTAAACATATGAAATCGAGATCGACGTGGACATGAAAACGTAGACAATTGTGTGTAGACATATAAGAATCTCGTATTGTTAGTGTGGATGGTCATGTGTGGATAATACTTTACTGATGGTCATGTGTGGATGGTCATGTATAGATATAGTTCTTGATATTTACAAGTAGATTTCTTGTTTCACATAAAGACTATAGCAAAATGGTCCTTAAAATGTTGGTAAAATAGAATTATCCTATATTGTTTCCATAAAATTATTTTATGCCTTTCACCTTATAAAAAAATAGAAAACAAATCAAGTGGGGTAATATTTATTTTACTATAATTTTTGATTTTCTAGTGTGGATGGTCATGTGTGGATTGTCATGTGTGGATGATCATGTGTAGATATAGTTCTTGATATTTACAAGTAGATTTCTTGTTTTACAACAAAACTATAGCAAAATGGATCTTAAAATGTTGGAAAAATAGAATTATCATATTTTGTTTCCAGAAAATTGTTTTATGTTTTTTACATTATCAAAAAAATAGAAAACAAATCAAGTGGGGTAATAATTATTGTACTCTAATTTTTGATTTTCTAGTGTGGATGGTCATGTGTGGATAATACATTACTGATGGTCATGTGTGGATGGTCATGTGTAGATGTAGTTCTTGATATTTACAAGTAGATTTCTTGTTTCACATCAAAACTATATCAAAATGGATCTTAAAATGTTGGAAAAATAGAATTATCATATATTGTTTCCAGAAAATTGTTTTATGTCTTTCACATTATAAAAAAAATAGAAAACAAATCAAGTGGGGTAATATTTATTTTAATCTAATTTTTGATTTTCTAGTGTGGATGGTCATGTGTGGATAATACTTTACTGATGGTCATGTGTGGATGGTCATGTGTAGATGTAGTTCTTGATATTTACAAGTAGATTTCTTGTTTCACATCAAAATTATAGCAAAATGGATCTTAAAATGTTGGAAAAATAGAATTATCATATATTGTTTCGAGAAAATTGTTGTATGTCTTTCACATTATAAAAAAATAGAAAACAAATCAAGTGGGGTAAAAGAGAGAGATGTGAGAGAGATGGTTTATTGGTTTAAGGTGAGATGTGAGAGATAAAGAGAGAGATGCGTAAGAGAAAAAGAGAGATGAAAAAAAAAAAATTAACAGAATGACAAAATTGGGTTTTCATACCCATGAACAGGACAAAAAGTGCCTTAAGAGTCAAATGTGCCTTTTTGTAACAAAAAGTGGCAAATGTGCATTTCAGTGTAATTCATCATTGGACGAATTATACAACACAAGGAGAGGGAGTTTACCAGACGCTTTTCCTGGATAGTGGATGAGAAAATCAACTTGTGGAAGAAATTGAGACTACTAGGAACAGACTGATAACATAACAAGACATGAAAATTGGAAATTATTGGAGAGAGCGATGAATCAAGAGAACCATTGATGTGGGTTCTAAACTATTTATTACCTCTAAACCGTACTCTGTTAAATCCTCGCCGTCGTCGCCAGAAACTGCTCTCGCTGTCCCAGAGAAGCAGCAAGTTTCCGATTCCGAATCTGGGTCGGAGGAAGAAACCGATTCCAACTCTGAAATCGAGAGTCCGTATGATGATTGGAGTGAAGAAGATGAGATTGCGGTTTTACAAGGTGAGAGAGATCGAGACAGGTTTAGCGAAGATGAGATCGAGAGAGGTTTAGCGAAGATGAGATCGAGAGAGAGATGTTTAGCAAAAAAAAAAAAAATTAAATGGGTCAAACGGGTCACCCATTTGACCCATTACAAATTGACTCATTTGACCCATGACCCGTGATCCATCAATCCATTAGGGTCAAAAAAATTGACTCATTAGGGTCATGGGTCAAATTGGATTGACCCATGACTCATGACTCATTTTAACACCCCTATACAGAAGTCAGAAAGTGTCTTCTAAAATAATTTTCTTGATAATTTATGTGTGTATTATTAAAATAAAGACTAATTTTTATTAAAAAGGAAACTATATTTTGGAAATGATAATTTAATTCCTCTAGTTTTGCAATTTTACCGATTAATTCTCCAATTTTTAAGTTGGCAAATTAATTCATAAAATTGACGTTGACTTCGCAAAATTGGACTCATAAAAAATCAACGTTAACGTCTCAATTTTCTTAGTTAATGTTAACTTTTCTCATATCTAAATTTATAAAGTCAACGTTAACTTAAAAAATTAAATTGTGCACTCAATAGTTAGAGAATAAATCTGTCAATTGCAAATATTTGGGGAATTAAATGAGCATTTTTCCAAAAATCATTAGAAATTTGGGAAACCTTAAATTGCAGTAAATTAAGGAAAAAGACCCAAGTTAAAAAGGATCTTTTACTTTTAATCTTTGTTTCTTCTCAAACTTTCCTTTTTGCCTTTGTTGCTTTCCCTATAAATACCCAATCTTTTGTTTCATTGACGACAATAGAATTTCACTCTGATTTTAATATCTGACTTATACAGCAAAACCCTAAAACTAAACGAAAAACAATGGCGATTATCTCTGAGATGCAGGAGGAGAGACCCTTGATGTTGCCGTTCAGTGCAAGTTTTGATCCTTCAAACCCACTAGGGTTTTTGGAGAAAGCCCTTGACTTTATTGGCCAAGCGAGCAACTTTATGATGCAAGACACGGCAGAGAAGGAGATTGCCACGGCTGTTACCGCCGCGAAGAAGAGATTGAGGCACACGGAGAAGGAGGAGAGCTTGAAGCCCAAGGATAAGAAGCTGAAGAAGGAAAGCTTGAAGACGAAGGAGGAAGAGAAACATGAATCAGGTGGTATCGTCCCAAACAAAGGGAATGGGCTTGATTATGAGAAGTACTCATGGACACATAGTCTTCAGGAGGTAACGGTTAACATTCCAGTGCCTAGTGGCACTAAATCACGGTCGGTTACCTGTGAAATCAAGAAGAACCGTCTGAAAGTTTGTCTCAAAGGGCAAGAACCAATCATCGATGGAGAATTCTTCAAACATGTCAAGCCTGACGACTGCTTCTAGAATATCGAGGATCAAAAGGTCGTATCGATGCTTTTGACAAAGCAAGACCAGATGGAGTGGTGGATATTTTGTGTGAAAGGAGAACCTGAAATAGACACTCAGAAAGTTGAACCAGAGAGAAGCAAACTGGGTGATCTTGACCCGGAAATTCGCAGTTCCGTTGAGAAGATTGTGACATCTCAAACTCAGCCCAAAACCGTAAAGCCCAAAAACCGTAAAGCCCAATCAAAGAAAACCCTAAGTCTCACTAAGGGCAAAACGGTTTTTTTCCCCCAATCCTAGACCTAAGGAGCTCGACCCTTACTCTATTTAAGGAGCAGCCATGTTTTTCTCAGAGCCTCAGAGAGAAAACACAGCGAAACTCTGCCGAAATCCCCTTAGAAAGGCCAGCCGTCGAAGGAGAAGAAGTGCAGAGACAGTTCCAAGCTAGTATATTTTCGGGGCGATTGCGTTCCGACCAGGAGTAACTATGTGACGATCCGCACATCCCTGGAAAGATATAGCTGCAAGGAAGCCATATCAGTTCTTAGATCTCAATTCCAATGTAAACTCCATCCGCAAATCGATATCAAAGGTGAGGCAGAATCACTGTTTTTCTGTCAAACTCAGAATCTGACTTTGTCCAGTTTTCCAGAGCCAACTTGCGATCCACTTTCTGAGCGAATCAGGAAGAACTAGAGTACGATCTACATACCGTTGTAAAGATCTCGCAACCACCTTTCCCGATCCACTTTCGTCTTTCTATTCTGAGGTAAGATACATCCGGAAATAGATCTCCAAGTTGAGGCAGAGTCACTGTTTTTCTGTCAAACCCAGAACCTGATTTTTCACAGTTCCTATAGCCATATTGAGATCCGTTTTTCTGTCGAACCAGAAGGAATCAGATTGCGATCCACATACCGTTCTATAGATCTTGCATCCCTCTTTCCAGATATACCTTTTTTTTTCGTTTGTGAGGTCTGACGCGAAAGTTATAGTTGTGTCTTGTTGGGCAAGAAACTGTCTATGCTGGAAAATCTGGAAAACCCTAGATGATTATTTTGTGCTTTTAAACGCAGTGTTGGACCTTCAACCGATAAACTCCAGAGTTGTTTCGTCGTGATTTAAAGGTGAGGACTAGTTTGTAGATTCGTAAGATGTGTTAGTTGAATAGTAATAAGTGTATGCTTGGTATAGGGATTAGACATGGTTGATGGTTATGATCGATGATTGATAATTGATGATTGACGTTTGTATCGTAATGAGTAAATATTGATAATGATGATATGGTTATGAAGTATACATTGTTTAAGTGTAGTGTTATTCATTGTTTGACGGCCTACAACGATGAACGGAATATTGTGATGTTGTAGTGATCGAGAAGGGGCTGAAGAGCCATTGTCCAGCCCATAATGGGGGTGGTGGCACCGTTACTATTATTTTTCAAGCCCAGTATGGGTCGAGGCATGAGAATGAGTACTTTGGACGGAGGTTCCTTGGGAATATGAACTAGACTCGCTAGGTTGATTGTGAATAAATGAATGATTGTATTTAGGGATATTTAAACAATGGTATATAATAATGTTAGTTGTGTTAGGTTGGTTGTTACATGTGTTTAATGTCTATATTATGTATACTCGTTATTGCTAATTCAAATAATGTATCTAGGAATCATGTGTGCTCCAAAAACACACCCTCGCTGAGTATTTTCCCAAATACTCATCCCTCCCTTCTTTTCAGGTGAGACCGAAGAGTAGAACTTGTGGCGGTCGTTGTGGCGTTGCTTTCCGGGGAACTATGGGGGCATTTTGTTTCGTTCTTTTCAATATTTAATAAGGATTTCTAATAGTATTCTTTTACGCTATTTCATTTAAGTTTTGGATATGGATTTATTGCTAAGATGTTTCAAGTTTCCCAGTTGTTTTTTTTAATAAGAGATTTTCAGACATTTATTGCGTAGTTAATAAGTTTGTTATATTTTAAAAAGCCGTTAAGTGAGTGTGATTCAAGTTAGGTTAAGTTTGTGAGATTAGGGTGTCTCAATTTGGTATCAGAGCGTAAGGTTAGCCAAACTGGTCTCGACCCGGGCGGCGTTTTGGGACTTCTTAGAAAAAAATAATAATAATAATAATACTTCGGTTTTCAAATGTTTTGAACTTTTATTTTTCTACTATTTCCGGTTGTATTTTTCTTGGGGATAGAACGTAGGGCAGCAACGACCTTAGCTCAAGTAAGTTTTCTTTGGTTCTCTAAGGTGAAAGATCTGATCCGAGCGCTTTTTTTTTCAGATGGCAAGACCTCAGCGCAATGGAAAGGGGAACAACAACAGGAATGTAGTTGAACCAGTGGAGGAAGTACCAGTTGTTGGGAATGAGAATGTTGCCGCAGGAGGACAAGCGGCAGCAGGTGTGGTTCACGCAGTGGATCCATCGGCCATAGGTGCAGCAGTAAGTGCGGCCGTGTTGAAGGGAATTCAATAGATTCTAGGACAATTGTTGGAGCGTATCCCAGTGGCCGGAGTAGCTCAGGGAGTGGCTCCAGGTGTAACCGCAGGGCAGCAACCAGTGCAAGGGAAGGATGTGCCAGACTTGCCTCCTCCACCGCCAATGCAGATGCAACCACCGGTAAATGGGTACGAACCGCAGATGCCAACCTACCAGGAGATGCTTAGGCTTTTGAGAGATTTTGGCATGGAGACTTACAGTGGTGGTACAGATCCAGTAAAAGCAGACCGTTAGAGGAAGCTGATGGAACGCAACTTTGGGTCAATCAGATGCCCTGTCGGGTACAGGGTTGAGCTGGCAGTCTAGTACCTGAGGGATGAGTCTTACGAATGGTGGGAAGGAGTGACTGCAGGATTACCAGAAGGGTACATGATGCATTGGGATGATTTCACGTATGAGTTTAATCGTATGTATTTTCCTCAAGAGGCTGAGGACAGACTAGCGGCGGAGTTTCTGAAGCTGGAGCAGGGGAACCGCAATGTGAGAGGCTACGCCCAAGAGTTTAATCGCCTCAAGAGGTTTGCTGGGAGAGAAATGCATGAACAACGGCTTGTTAAAAAGTTTATGGGTGGATTGAGAGTGGACATCCGTAATCGTTGCCAGCTGCATCAGTGATTGATCTGGTCGAGAAAGCGGCACTAATAGAGAAAGAAATTGAGGATGAAGCGAGGTCGGTAAGAGGTGCTCAGTCCAGGGCAGTGGACGCTCCGCGACAGTTTCCAGATAATCGAGGTGTCATTCAGGGGTCAGGAAGGATGCCGGTTTGTGGTAAGTGTGGGAGAGCTCATGTTGGACCGTGTAGCACCGATAATCGGGTGTGTTATGGATGTGGACAAGTCGGACACACCAAACCATTTTGCCCTCATGCGAGGATTATGTGCAGCCAGTGCGGACGTTTTGGTCACTCTACCAAAGACTGCAAAGTAAGAGCTGCAGGACAACAAGGGAACCATAATAGGGACCAACTGCCACCACCACCGAAGCGACCCGCTCTAGCACCACGAGTGTATGTTGCGGAAGTCGAGGACCCTGCTGGAGACGAGTATGTAGAGGACTATGAGTACACGACTGTGGACGGCGAGGATGCCGAACCTATCGCTGGTAAGTCATTTTCAAACTTTTATCAATTGGCGTTACTCAAATAAATGTTTAAACATTTCCTGCAAGTCCTTCTTGGCGTCGAGTCGCTTATAGTTAGAAAACTGCGTAGGATCGGTTTTGGTGGGAGGGATTGCAGCTAACACTTTGTTTGATACGGGAGCTACGCACGGATTTGTGAGCCATAAATTGACAAAGTGTTGGGAATTCAAAGGCAAGTTCGTCAAGAACGCAAGGAAAGTTGAGACCGCCGGACCGAAGGCCATCAGATCCGAAGGAATCTTTAAGAATGTTCCGGTGATAATAGAAGGCGTTGAGCTACTCGCAGATTTAATTGAGATGCCACTCAATCGATACGAGGTCATATTGGGCATGACATGGCTGAAACGCCATCAGGCTGTGTTGGATTGTCGTCGAGCTCAAGTTATCCTCACACGGGCTGAAGGAAAGCTGGTTTACCAAGGAGTCAAGAAGCAAAGTGGGGTTCCTATGGTTTCAAGGATTAAGGCGGAAGCGCTAATTAACAAGGGTTGTGAGGCGTTCTTAGCAACGATCACTATGGAGAAGGAGGATATAGAGGTAGCATTGGATGCTATCCTAATAGCAATAGGGTACGTGGATGTATTTGAGGCACTACAAGGACCACCACTAACAAGAGGAGATGCTTTCACTATCGAGTTGGAACCCGGGACAACGCATGTGTCAAGAGCTCTTTATCGACTAGCACCTGCAGAGATGGCAGAGCTTAAAAATCAGTTGGAAGATCTCATGGAGAAGGGATTCGTTAGACCTAGCAGCTCGCCATGGGGAGCTCCAGTATTGTTTGTCAAGAAGAAGGACGGAAGTTTTAGACTATGCATTTACTACCGAGGCCTGGATAAGGTGACGATTAAGAATAAGTACTCGCTTCCACGAATTGATGAGCTATTGGACCAGCTACAGGGAGCTTCATGGTTTTCTAAGATAGACTCAGCATCCGGTTACCACCAGATTGCGATAGCTGAGGAGGACGTAAGGAAAACGGCCTTCCGAATGCGCTATGGGCACTATGAGTTTGTGGTGATGCCCTTCGGACTGACTAACGCACCCGCAGCATTCATGAAGTTGATGAATAACGTATTTTGGGAATATTTGGACAAGTTTGTGATCATATTCATCGACGATATTCTGATATATTTGAAGGTTCCTGAAACGCATGATGAACACCTCATGGCCGTATTGGGCAAGTTGCGAGAGCAGAAATTGTATGCGAAGCTGATGGAACGCAACTTTGGGTCGATCAGATGCCCTGTCGGGTACAGGGTTGAGCTGGCAGTCCATAACCTGAGGGATGAGGCTTACGAATGGTGGGAAGAAGTGACTGCAGGATTACCAGAAGGGTACATGATGCATTGGGATGATTTCATGTATGAGTTTAATCGTAAGTATTTTCCTCAAGAGGCTGAGGACAGACTAGATGCGGAGTTTCTGAAGCTGGAGCAGGGGAACCGCAATGTGACAGGCTACGCCCAATAGTTCAATCGCCTCAAGAGGTTTGCTGGGAGAGAAATTCATGAACAACGGCTTGTTAAAAAGTTTATGGGTGGATTGAGAGTGGACATCCGTAATCGTTGCCAGCTGTTGAGCTATGCATCAGTGATTGATCTGGTCGAGAAAGCGGCACTAATGGAGAAAGAAATTGAGGATGAAGCGAGGTCGGTAAGAGGTGCTCAGTCCAGGGTAACCAGAGCAGTGGATGCTCATACATTGACAAGGAGGTGTAATACAAGGCCATCCCTAGAGTAACTCCCACACGTATCTCTTGCATCGATGCTGTAATAGGAGCGACGTTGATATCATATCCTTTGGAAGAGCCTCCTGATAAGCCTGCTGTCGCAGACATTTCAGCTGAATCGCCCAGTATTCCCAAGGAAGTTGTCAAGAAGGCTAAGGCAACAAAGAAGAAGAAGGCCAAGAGCAAAAATGTCGAGAATTCCCATGTCACTCTAATCCCTCAGAAGAGTGATGGGAATTCGATTGAGTATAAGGTCAAGTGCAAAGGAGCTTCGAAGCCATTCTCTAAGGATAGAATTCTTCTTACTTCGGAGCTGAAAGAGAAAGGACAGGAGTTTGTGGACAGCATGATGAGCAGAACTCTGACGCTAGCGATGTCAAGTTGTGGAGCCTGTTTTGATGCAAGCTCGCATTCCTATCCTGCCTGAATGGCGTTACAGTCAAGCTATTGACGTTAAACGAGCGCTTGGTGGGAGGCAACCCACTGGTGAGTCTGTCTTTGAGTCGTTTTTCCTTTTATTTTCTTTCGTTTTGTGTTTGTGTTAGGATAAACAAGGAGCAGACTCGAAATCGCCTTAGTGTCGATCGATACCCCATTGGTATCGATCGACACCAATCGCGAATGTACGGTTCATCAAGTCGATTTAAACCTGGTATCGATCGATACCAGGCTGTGTGTCGATCGATACTCGATGTTTCAGCAAGGTAACTTCTTGTTTCTCTTCGTTTCTTCTATTCTTTTGTCTTCTTTTACCTACTCTAGGCTAGATAACACTGGGACAGTGTTGTTCAAGTCTGGGGTAGGTGTCTGCTGACATTGTTTTTGTTTTTCTTAGAGTCAGTCATTTTATTGACTCAAAACTTGTTGGAGATAATGATCATGTGCTTGAACCTATTGATTTGATTTTATTTTTGAGTGCATAGTGTTACAGGATCAGTTCTAGATCGACTAATAAAAAATCCAAGGACTGACCAGTTGACTAGAAATCATCCATGTCTCCAGCAGAGTTCTTCTGAAGCCTGAGCCAAATTTTTGCATTTCATCAATGTGGTTAGTTTTTTTTAGAGATTGATTCATCATTCATATCTGATAAAGGAACCCATGTGTTTAGAGTTATGGTATTTCTCTCCCCTGTTATAAGTTGATAAATAAGAGCATAAAAGATTGAAATGATTTTCTTCTGAGTAGAGGGTTAGGAAAATTTCCAGCGATCCCATTATTCTACTTAAGAGGGAACGATCACACAAAGGATTGGACGCAAGGCTAGGATTTTCCTATGATTTCATTATTCGCCTACAACCTTTGATACATTGAGAGGGAAGAACCGGGGATTCGGTGGTTAACACCATCAATACTCGCGTCTCGAACCATAATGTGTAAATGCAAGGAACATAATAAGAAATAAGTCTGGGGGAGAGAAATTGATACAAAAAGTGTGAAAAAGGGTACTTCCTTGTAATGATATTGTCTGGTAAAGAATCTAGAAGGTTCTTGGACATTGGCTGCAGCCATAAAACTGGCGATGAGGGTTTTACTTGAACAAAGCTGTGGGATAATGTGTGAAGTCTGGAAAAGCTGTGAATGTCTACGGAGAAGTACATGGTGGTTAGATCAAAACCTGATTAGGTGACATTTGGGTACTTGGAAAGAGGGTCATTTCGATGGTTCATGAACAGGTGAGTCTCTACGTTTTCAAACCTCTTTCTCTGGTTTAGTCTTCTATTTGCTTGAGTGCAAGCAAAGGCTAAGGTTGGGGGAGTTGATATATCATGGTTTTTACCCTGTTTAGACCATGATATAAGTCTTTTTTATAGAGTCTTTCTAGTGTTTTGTAGT
Source organism: Eutrema japonicum (assembly GCA_030161315.1). Classification (NCBI taxonomy): domain Eukaryota; kingdom Viridiplantae; phylum Streptophyta; class Magnoliopsida; order Brassicales; family Brassicaceae; genus Eutrema; species Eutrema japonicum. Next base: position 23,051,765 of record BSQW01000005.1, on the reverse strand, counting down.
ATATTTTAGTGTCTTTTACAGGTTATAGCACGATTGGAGCATAATTGGAACTATTGGAGTTTTCTGGAGCATCTTGGAGCAAAAGCTGAAGTCGTGTTGCTGAGTACCTGATTTCACGACAAGCATCCAGGGGGTATCGATCGATACTCATCGAGCAAGACACGACCCACGAGTTTTCCAAGACTTGAAGAATTGCAAAAGTACCCAGAAGACTTTGATAATTACAAGATGGCCCATCACGTGTTTTAGGTTATTTATAGGGATTTTACAGCCACTTTTAGGCTATGCTTTATGTTCTATAGTTTATTTTTACTTTGGTTTGAGAGAGACAAGTCTGAACCTCCCTTCGTCCGAGATCAGATCTCAAAACCTCTTGTTACTCTTTCTGATTTATTGATGATTTATTCAGTTATGTTGATTGTTTCATTCTCCATGTCTGAGTAGATCCACTTTAGGTTCAGGGTTCTCATAAGGATTTTTTCTGAATGCTAGGTTGATTAATTTATAGGATTCACCATCTGAATTAGTTCTTCGCTTAGGTTGTGTTCAAAGCTAATTCTAGGTTGACGAATCTGGAATTTAGATCTTAGGATAATTGATTAGGCACGACAGTGCGATTAATTACCTGATATAACCTTAGGTGAGCAAATTGATTATTCGCAAAGAGATTTGGTTTAATTGATTTGTGAACATATCAAACCTGATATTAAAGCTGATTTAGACTTTAGGATTCGCAAAGAGATTTGGAATTCCTAGGATTTAGATTTAGATAATTCTCGCAATGACAGTTGGTTAATTATACCTTAGTGATTTGAGTTCAAGAACTGCGCTAAATCTGAATCCTGTTAGTTAGTTTATCTGCATTCATTTATTTCTTGAGAAATATCCTGAGCCTATATTTTCCCAATTGAATTACAACCCTTTTAATTTCTGCACTACTTTCAATTACATCTGTTTGGCTTAGCTTAATTCGATACTATACAATCTATTGTGCATCTTTGTGAGTCTTTGTGGTTCGACCCCTAGCTATATTACAACTACTGCTTTAGTATTGTTAGGGTATTAATTTGAGCATATCATTTACCAAGGAGTCAAGAAGCAAAGTGGGGTTCCTATGGTTTCAAGGGTTAAAGGCGGAAGCGCTAATTAACAAGGGTTGTGAGGCGTTCTTAGCAACGATCACTATGGAGAAGGAGGATATAGAGGTAGCATTGGATGCTATCCCAATAGCAGCAGAGTACGTGGATGTATTTGAGGCAGTACGAAGACCACAACCAACAAGAGGAGATGCTTTCACTATCGAGTTGGAACCCGGGACAACGCCTGTGTCAAGAGCTCCTTATCGACTAGCACCTGCAGAAATGGTAGAGCTTAAAAACAGTTGGAAGATCTCATGGACAAGGGATTCATTAGACCTAGCAGCTCCCCATGGGGAGCGCCAGTATTGTTTGTCAAGAAGAAGGACGGAAGTTTTAGACTATGCATTGACTAACGAGGCCTGAATAAGGTGACGATCAAGAATAAGTACCCGCTTCCAGAAATTGATGAGCTATTGGATCAGCTACAAGGAGCTTCGTGGTTTTCTAAGATAGACTTAGCATCCGCACGGAGATTGTGATAGCTGAGGAGGACGTAAGGAAAACGGCCTTCCGAATGCGCTATGGGCACTATGAGTTTGTGGTGATGCCCTTCGGACTGACTAACGCACCCGCACATTCATGAAGTTGATAAATAACGTATTTCGGGAATATTTGGACAAGTTTGTGATCATATTCATCGACGATATTCTGATATATTCGAAGGATCCTGAAACGCATGCTGAACACCTCATGGCCGTATTGGGCAAGTTGCGAGAGCATAAATTGTATGCGAAGTTGAGTAAGTGTAGTTTCTGGCAGAGGAATATAGGTTTTCTTGGTCATATTGTTTCAAAAGTCAGAGTGGCTGTGGATCCCGAGAAAATTTCAGTGATTACCGATTGGCCGAGACCTAAAAGTGTCACTGAGATTCGTAGTTTCCTTGGCCTGGCCGGGTACTATAGGAAGTTCGTGAAAGGGTTTGCAAGCGTATCCAAACCAATTATGCAACTCACGGGAAAAGATGTTATATTCGAATGGACGGACGAGTGTGAGAAGAGTTTCCAAAAGTTAAAGGAACGCTTGACGGAAACGCTGGTATTGGTACTGCCAAGGTCAGGGGTGCCATATGTAGTGTACACAGATGCGTCAGAAACATGTTTAGGTTGTGTGCTCATGCAAGGGGACCATGTGATTGCATATGCCTCAAGACAGTTGAGGAAGCACTAGACTAATTATCCCATTCATGATTTGGAATTAGCAGCAGTGGTTTTTGCGCTTAAGATCTGGCGTTCATATCTGTATGGGAAAAAGATCCAGATATTTACAGACCACAAAAGCTGAAAGTATATTTTCACGCAAGGAAAGTTTAACTTAAGACAAAGAAGATGGGTGGAGTTGCTAGCAGATTACGATGTGGACATCGCTTATAATCCCGGAAAGGCTAATCAAGTAGCTGGCGCCTTAAGTAGAAGGCGGAACGAGGTATCTATAACTAGAGATGTTCAAGAATTGACCTCCGAGCTGGCTTATCTTAGTTTGAACGCCATTACCGTCGAGAACGAAGAGAACTGCGGGTTGGAAGTTGTGGGTAGAGCGGATTTGTTGTGGAGGATACGCGAGGCACAAAAAGATGATGTTGTTCTTCAAAAATCAGTAGACAATGAGGTTGTTGGGTACCGCAGAGCGATTAACGGAACCATCTTATACCGTAACCGGGTATGCGTTCCCGATGTCAGAGGCCTAAAGGACGAGATCTTAGAACAAGCTCACCAGTCACGTTTCTCTATACATCCGGGGTGCACCAAGATGTACCGAGACTTGAAACGGTACTATCATTGGAGTTATATGAAAAAGGAAGTGGAAGCTTATGTAGCCAAGTGTGAGATATTTCAACTGGTTAAAGCAGAGCGCATATTACCAGGTGAGTTGTTTCAAGGGCTACCTCTACTCCAATGGAAATGGGATATGATCACTATGGAATTTGTCTGCGGGTTGCCGAAGACGACTGGAGGCTTGGATGCAGTTTGGGTAATTGTGGACAAACTTACGAAATCAGCTCACTTTCTAGCTATTAAAATGACATTTGGTGTGGATCGTTTGGTGGAGATATACCTAGAAGAGATCGTGAAGTTGCACGGGGTACCAGTGAGCATTGTTTCGGATCGGGATCCAAGATTCACATCAAAGTTTTGGCAAGCGTTTCAGAAGGCACTAGGGACTAAGGTTCATATGAGTACAGCTTATCACCCACATACAGATGGGCAGTCGGAACGCACCATCCAGACACTAGAAGGATGTTGCGAGCATGCGTATTAGACTGGGAACTGAGCTGGGTACGTTATTTGCCGTTGGCAGAATTCGCCTATAACAATAGTTATCATGCGAGCATTGGTATGGCACCTTATGAGGCTCTATATGGACGGCCATGCCGTACCCCCTTGTGTTGGACCGAAGTAGGGGAGAGTCGGGACTTGGAGCAATAAATTGTTCAGGAAACGGTAGAGCAAGTTAAGGTATTGAAAGAAAGTTTAAAAGAGGCTCACGATCGTCAGATGAGTTGGGCGAATAAAAGGAGGAGAGACCTATAATTTGCAGTTGGCGATGCGGTATACCTAAAGATGAGAACATTTCGAGGAAATATAGATAAGAACCGGAAGTTGAAAAAGCCTAAGCCAAGATACATTGGACGGTATCAAATCGTAGAGAGGATTGGAAATGTAACTTACCGTTTGGACCTACCCGACGAATTGAAACCGCTACATGACGTGTTCCACATATCGGTATTACGGAAGGCAATTAGAGAACCAGAGCTGATTATCTCCCATCCGCCAGAGGGTTTAGAAAAGAATGTCTCCGTTTGGGTCGATCCTATAGAAATTTTAGGCAGGAGAGAAACAGTGAAAAAAGGACCATACAAGAAGTGCTCGTACACTGGGAGAAGGACGGTGTACAAGAGGAAAAATGGGAATCGGAACGGAAAATGGCGAAAGATTACCCCGAGCTCTTTAAGGACGAGGACGGAGTGCAGTTAATGGAACTGAATTCGGGGACAAATTCCTGTGTTGTAGGGGAGAATTGTGACATCCCAAACTCAGTCCAAAAACCGTAAAGCACAAAACCGTAAAGCCCAATCAAAGAAAACCCTAAGTCTCACTAAGGGCAAAACGGTCTTTTTCCACCCAACCCTAGACCTAAGGAGCTCGACCCTTACTCTATTTAAGGAGCAGCCACATTTTTCTCAGAGCCTCAGAGAGAAAACACAGCGAAGCTCTTGCGAAATCCCCTTAGAAAGGCCAACCGTCGAAGGAGAAGAAGTGCATAGATAGTTCCAAGCTAGCATCTTTTCGGGGAGATTGCGCTCAGACCATGAGGAACAACGTGACGATACGCACATCCCTGGAAAGATCTCGCTGCAAGGAAGCCATAGCAGTTTTCAGATCTGAATTCCAAGTTAAACTCCATCCGCAAATCGATCTCAAAGTTGTGGCATAATAACTGTTTTTCTGTCAAATCCAGAATCTGACTTTGTACAGTTTTCCAAAGCCAACTTGCGATCCACTTTCTGAGCGAACCAGAAAGAACCAGAGTACGATCTATATACCGTTGTAAAGATCTCGCAACCACCTTTCCAGATCCACTTTCGTCTTTCGATTTTAAGGTAAGATCCATCCGGAAATAGATCTCCAAGTTGAGGCAGAATCACTGTTTTTCTGTCAAACCCAGAACCTGATTTTTCACAGTTCCTATAGCCATATTGAGATCCGTTTTTCTGTCGAACCAGAAGGAGTCAGATTGCGATCTATATACCGTTCTGAAGATATTGCATCCCTCTTTCCAGATATACCTTTTGTTTTCGTTTGTGAGGTATGACGCGAAAGTTATAGCTGTGTCTTGTTGGGTACGAAACTGTCTAAGCTGGAAAATCTGGAAAGCCCTAGCTGATTATTTGTTGTTTGTAAACGCAGTTTTGGACCTTCAACCGATAAATTCCCGAGTTGTTTCATCGTGATTTAAAGGTGAGGACTAGTTTGTAGATTCTTAAGATGTGTTAGTTGAATAATAATAAGTGTATGCTTGGTATAGGGATTAGACATGGTTGATTGTTATGATCGATGATTGATAATTGATGATTGAAGTTTGTATCGTAATGAGTAAATATTGATAATGATGATATTGTTATGAAGTATACATTGTTTAAGTGTAGTGTTACTCATTGTTTGACGGCCTACAATGATGAACGGAATATTGTGAAGTTGTAGTGATCGAGAAATTGTTTGACGGCCTACAACGAGGGACTGAATACTGTGAAGTTATAGTGATCGAGAAGGGGCTGACGAGCCATTGTCAAGCCCAGAATGGGGTGGTGGCACCGTTACTATTATTTGTCAAGCCCAGTATGGGTCGAGGCATGAGAATGAGTACCTTGGACGGAGGTTCCTTGGGAATGTGAACTAGACTCGCTAGGTTGATTGTGAATAAATGAATGATTGCATTTAGGGATATTTAAACAATGGTATATAATAATGTTAGTTGTGTTAGGTTGGTTGTTACATGTGTTTAATGTCTATATTATGTATACTCGTTATTGCAAATTCAAATAATGTATCTAGGAATCATGTGTGCCCCAAAAGCACACCCTCGCTGAGTATTTTCCCAAATACTCATCCCTCTCTTCTTTTCAGGTGAGTCCGAAGAGTAGAACTTGTGGCGGTCGTTGTGGCGTTGCTTTCCGGGGAACTATGGGGGCATTTTGTTTCGTTCTTTTCAATATTTAATAAGAATTTCTAATAGTATTCTTTTACACTATTTCATTTAAGTTTTGGATATGGATTTATTGCTAAGACGTTTCAAGTTTCCCGGTTTTTTTTTTTAATAAGAGATTTTCAGACATTTATTACGTAGTTAATAAATTTGTTATATTTTAAAAAGCTGTTAAGTGAGTTTGATTCAAGTTAGATTAAGTTTGTGAGATTAGGGTGTCTCAAAGATGATGTTTGATCAAAGGCAAAACCAGATGGGACTCCCAACGAGTGATGCGATAGAGAAGCAAGATATTATGAAGAAGTTCATGGCTCAGCATCCTGAGATGAACTTCTCTAATGCAAAGTTTAACTGATTTTTATTCAAGTCTTCTTCTCTACAGACTGTTTTTATATATATATATATATATATATATATATATATATTTAATTAGCCATTTAATTATATCATATTGTTATGGCCTTAAGATGAAATCTGCCCTTTTGGTTATTTTCAAAACAGTTGTTGATTCGTTAGATATAACAATCTGAAAAACTTAAGAAAAAAACTAATCTTAACCAAGATTAAATTAGATTAAACTCGTATGCATAACCAAACATACAAACCCACTAGTTATTAAAAATAAACGAAGCTCTAACCTTTAAAATAAATCATAAATCAATAATCTCAAACTAATGATATATCATGGTTTTTACCCCTTTTAGGCCATGATACAAGTCCTTTTTATAGAGTCTTTCTGCTATTTCGTAGTCTTTTAGAGTCTTTTACAGGTCTTAGCACGTTTGGAGCATAATTGGAGATATTGGAGCTTTCTCGAGCATTTTGGAGCAAAGCTGAATTTCGTATTGCTGAGTACCCGATTTCACGTCAAGCATCGATCGACACTCATCGAGGCAGACACGACCCGCTACTTTAATGAAGAGTTGTAGAATTCAACTTGGTCCAAAAGTCTTGGATATTTACAAGAAGCCCCAGAACGTGTTTAGAGTATATAATTAGGTTTTTCAGCCACTTTGTTGGCTATGCTTTATTTTGTATGCTTTATTTTACTTTGGTTTTGTGAGGAAGACAAATCTGAATCTCCCTTCGTCCGAGATCGGATTTGGAAACCTCTTGTTACTCTTTTTATTTGATGATTTATTCAAACATGTTGATTGTTTCATTCTCCATGTCTGAGTAGATCCACTTTAGGTTCAGGGTTCTCATAAAGGTTTTCTCTGAATGTTAGGTTATTAGTTTATAGGATTTACCATCTGAATTAGTTCTTCGCTTAGGTTGTGTTCAAAGCTAATTCTAGGTTGAAGAATTTGGAACTTAGATCATAGGATAATTGATTAGGCACGACAGTGCGATTAATTGCCTGATAGAACCTTAGGTGAGCAAATTGATTATTCGCAAAGAGATTTGGTTTAATTGATTTGTGAACATATCAAACCTGATATTAAAGCTGATTTAGACTTTAGGATTCGCAAAGAGATTTTGAATTCCTAGGATTTAGATTTAGATACCTTATTGATTTTGTATACCTTATTGATTTGAGTTCAAGAACTGCACTAAATCTGAATCCTGCTAGTTAGTTTATATGCATTCATTGATTTCCTGAGAAATACCCTGAGCCTATATTTCTTACATCGAATTACAACTCGTTTACTGCTTATTGTCTTTTGTTTCATCTTATTTGCTTAGCTTGATTTGACACTATATAATCTATTGTGTGATTTCTGTGAGTCCTTGTGTTCGACCCCTACACTTACTACAACTACTGCTTCAGTACTTTTAGGGTATTAATTTGAGCATATCAAATTTGGCGCCGTTGCCGGGGACTCAATTTCGCCATTAGATTTTAGCTGTCGAGTTTCGACTAAGCCCGTCGTTATCGATCGATACTATCTAGTATCGGTTTATACTCGTCGTTTTCTTTTTGTTGATATCGATCGACACTACTTCGTATCGGTCGATACTCAACGTATTTTTTTTGGTTACTTACGTGTCTTGTCTAGTGCTTTGGTTTCAGGTGTATGTCCGTTCGTGAAACCAGAAGGTACAAGAGCACTCAGCTAGTTGAACTGTCATTGGAACAGCTAGCACTTGTGGAACGCACAAACAGAAAGACAAAGCAAACATCAGGGATGAACAACCCAGTGGTTTTAAGAGCTGATGAAGCTGAAGTCTTGAGAGACCAAGAGGGTCAAGTGTGCAATGAGAGAGGGCAGCGACTTGATGAAGCTGGAAACGGCATTGTCCCTCCTGCTGCTGTTGTTGAGATTGTCGCGCCAGCTGCGCAAGCCAACGTTGGGAATGCTGTAGTTGATCGAGCCAGGTCACTTGGTGAGCACAAAAGACCTGATCAGTTCTATGCCAATCGATCTGCGATTCGCATCCCAACTTTTCAGAGGAATGACTTCGAGCTGAATCTGCGTAGGATCGGTTTTGCTGGGAGGGATTGCAGCTAACACTTTGTTTGATACGGGAGCTACGCACGGATTTGTGAGCCATAAATTGACAAAGTGTTGGGAATTCAAAGGCAAGTTCGTCAAGAACGCAAGGAAAGTTGAGACCGCCGGACCGAAGGCCATCAGATCCGAAGGAATCTTTAAGAATGTTCCGGTGGAAAGCGTTGAGCTACTCGCATATTTAATTGAGATGCCACTCAATCGATACGAGGTCATATTGGGCATGACATGGCTGAAACGCCATCAGGCTGTGTTGGATTGTCGTCGAGCTCAAGTTAGCTTCACACGGGCTGAAGGAAAGCTGGTTTACCAAGGAGTCAAGATGCAAAGTGGGGTTCCTTTGGTTTCAAGGATTAAGGCGGAAGCGCTAATTAACAAGGGTTGTGAGGCGTTCTTAGCAACGATCACTATGGAGAAGGAGGATATAGAGGTAGCATTGGATGCTATCCTAATAGCAGTAGGGTACGTGGATGTATTTGAGGCACTACAAGGACCACCACTAACAAGAGGAGATGCTTTCACTATCGAGTTGGAACCCGGGACAATGCCTGTGTCAAGAGCTCTTTATCGACTAGCACCTGCAGAGATGGCAGAGCTTAAAAATCAGTTGGAAGATCTCATGGGGAAGGGATTCATTAGACCTAGCAGCTCCCCATGGGGAGCTCCAGTATTGTTTGTCAAGAAGAAGGACGGAAGTTTTAGACTATGCATTGACTACCGAGGCCTGAATAAGGTGACGATCAAGAATAAGTACCCGCTTCCACGAATTGATGAGCTATTGGACCAGCTACAGGGAGCTTCGTGGTTTTCTAAGATAGACTTAGCATCCGGTTACCACCAGATTGCGATAGCTGAGGAGGACGTAAGGAAAACGGCCTTCCGAACGCGCTATGGGCACTATGAGTTTGTGGTGATGCCCTTCGGACTGACTAACGCACCCGCAACACTCATGAAGTTGATGAATAACGTATTTTGGGAATATTTGGACAAGTTTGTGATCATATTCATCGACGATATTCTGATATATTCGAAGGATCCTGAAACGCATGATGAACACCTCATGGCCGTATTGGGCAAGTTGCGAGAGCAGAAATTGTATGCGAAGCTGATGGAACGCAACTTTGTGTCGATCAGATGCCCTGTCGGGTACAGGGTTAAGCTGGCAGTCCATAACCTGAGGGATGAGGCTTACGAATGGTGGGAAGAAGTGACTACAGGATTACCAGAAGGGTACATGATGCATTGGGATGATTTCATGTATGAGTTTAATCGTAAGTATTTTCCTCAAAAGGCTGAGGACAGACTAGATGCGAAGTTTCTGAAGCTGGAGCAGGGGAACCGCAATGTGAGAGGCTACGCCCAAGAGTTCAATCGCCTCAAGAGGTTTGCTGGGAGAGAAATTCATGAACAACGGCTTGTTAAAAAGTTTATGGGTGGATTGAGAGTGGACATCCGTAATCGTTGCCAGCTGTTGAGCTATGCATCAGTGATTGATCTGGTCGAGAAAGCGGCACTAATGGAGAAAGAAATTGAGGATGAAGCGAGGTCGGTAAGAGGTGCTCAGTCCAGGGTAATCAGAGCAGTGGACGCTTATAAATTGACAAGGAGGTGTAATACAAGGCCATCCCTAGAGGAACTCCCACACATATCTCTTGCATCGATGCTGTAATAGGAGCGAAGTTGATATCATATCCTTTGGAAGAGCCTCCTGATAAGCCTGCTGTCGCAGACATTTCAGCTGAACCGCCCAGCATTCCCAAGGAAGTTGTCAAGAAGGCTAAGGCAACAAAGAAGAAGAAGGCCAAGAGCAAAAACGTCGAGAATTCCCATGTCACTCTAATCCCTCAGAAGAGTGATGGGAATTCGATTGAGTATAAGGTCAAGTGCAAAGGAGCTTCGAAGCCATTCTCTAAGGCTAGAATTTTTCTTACTTCGGAGCTGAAAGAGAAAGGACAGGAGTTTGTGGACAGCATGATGAGCAGAACTCTGACGCTAGCGATGTCAAGTTGTGGAGCCTGTTTTGATGCAAGCTCGCATTCCTATCCTGCCTGAATGACGTTACAGTCAAGCTATTGACGTTAAACGAGCGCTTGGTGGGAGGCAACCCACTGGTGAGTCTGTCTTTAAGTCGTTTTTCCTTTTATTTTCGTTCGTTTTGTGTTTGTGTTAGGATAAACAAGGAGCAGACTCGAAATCGCCTTTGTGTCGATCAATACCCCATTGGTATCGATCGACACCAGTCGCGAATGTACGGTTCATCAAGTCGATTTAAGCCTGGTATCGATCGATACCAGGCTGTGTGTCGATCGATACTCGATGTTCCAGCAAGGTAACTTCTTGTTTCTCTTCGTTTCTTCTATTCTTTTGTCTTCTTTTACCTACTCTAGGCTAGATAACACTGGGACAGTGTTGTTCAAGTCTGGGGTAGGTGTCTGCTGACATTGTTTTTGTTTTTCTTAGAGTCAGTCATTTTATTGACTCAAAACTTGTTGGAGATAATGATCATGTGCTTGAACATATTGATTTGATTTTATTTTTGAGTGCATAGTGTTACAGGATCAGTTCTAGATCAACTAATAAAAAATCCAAGGAATGACCAGTTGACTAGAAATCATCCATGTCTCCAGCAGAGTTCTTCTGAAGCCTGAGCCAAATTTTTGCATTTCATCAATGTGGTTAGTTTTTTTTAGAGATTGATTCATCATTCATATCTGATAAAGGAACCCATGTGTTTAGAGTTATGGTATTTCTCTCCCCTGTTATAAGTTGATAAATAAGAGCATAAAAGATTGAAATGATTTTCTTCTGAGTAGAGGGTTAGGAAAATTTCCAACGATCCCATTATTCTACTTAAGAGGGAATGATCACACAAAGGATTGGAAGCAAGGCTAGGATTTTCCTATGATTCCATTATTCGCCTACAACCTTTGATACATTGAGAGGGAAGAACCGGGGATTCGGTGGTTAACACCATCAATACTCGCGTCTCGAACCATAATGTGTAAATGCAAGGAACATAATAAGAAATAAGTCTGGGGGAGAGAAATTGATACAAAAGTGTGAAAAAGGGTACTTCCTTGTAATGATATTATCTGGTAAAGAATCTAGAAGGTTCTTGGACATTGGCTGCATCTATAAAACTAGCGATGAGGGTTTTACTTGAACAAAGCTGTGGGATAATGTGTGAAGTCTGGAAAAGCTGTGAATGTCTACGGAGAAGTACATGGTGGTTAGATCAAAAGCTGATTAGGTGAAATTTGGGTACTTGGAAAGAGGGTCATTTCGATGGTTCATGAACAGGTGAGTCTCTACGTTTTCAAACCTCTTTCTCTGGTTTAGTCTTCTATTTGCTTGAGTGCAAGCAAAGGCTAAGTTTGGGGGAGTTGATATATCATGGTTTTTACCCTGTTTAGACCATGATATAAGTCTTTTTTATAGAGTCTTTCTAGTGTTTTGTAGTATATTTTAGAGTCTTTTACAGGTTATAGCACGATTGGAGCATAATTGGAACTATTGGAGTTTTCTGGAGCATCTTGGAGCAAAAGCTGAAGTCGTGTTGCTGAGTACCTGATTTCACGACAAGCATCCAGGGGGTATCGATCGATACTCATCGAGCAAGACACGACCCACGAGTTTTCCAAGACTTGAAGAATTGCAAAAGTACCCAGAAGACTTTGATAATTACAAGATGGCCCAGAACGTGTTTTAGGTTATTTATAGGGATTTTACAGCCACTTTTAGGCTATACTTTATTTTCTATAGTTTATTTTTACTTTGGTTTGAGAGAGACAAGTCTGAATCTCCCTTCGTCCGAGATCAGATCTCAAAACCTCTTGTTACTCTTTCTGATTTATTGATGATTTATTCAGTTATGTTGATTGTTTCATTCTCCATGTCTGAGTAGATCCACTTTAGGTTCAGGGTTCTCATAAGGGTTTTTTCTGAATGCTAGGTTGATTAATTTATAGGATTCACCATCTGAATTAGTTCTTCGCTTAGGTTGTGTTCAAAGCTAATTCTAGGTTGACGAATCTGGAATTTAGATCTTAGGATAATTGATTAGGCACGACAGTGCGATTAATTACCTGATATAACATTAGGTGAGCAAATTGATTATTCGCAAAGAGATTTGGTTTAATTGATTTGTGAACATATCAAACCTGATATTAAAGCTGATTTAGACTTTAGGATTCGCAAAGAAATTTGGAATTCCTATGATTTAGATTTAGATAATTCTCGCAATGACATTTGGTTAATTATACCTTACTGATTTGAGTTCAAGAACTGCGCTAAATCTGAATCCTGTTAGTTAGTTTATATGCATTCATTTATTTCCTGAGAAATATCCTGAGCCTATATTTTCCCAATTGAATTACACCCCTTTTAATTTCTGCACTGCTTTCAATTACATCTGTTTGGCTTAGCTTAATTCGATACTATACAATCTATTGTGCATCTCTGTGAGTCTTTGTGGTTCGACCCCTAGCTATATTACAACTACTGCTTTAGTACTGTTAGGGTATTATTTTGAGCATATCATTTACCAAGGAGTCAAGAAGCAAAGTGGGGTTCCTATGGTTTCAAGGGTTAAGGCGGAAGCGCTAATTAACAAGGGTTGTGAGGCGTTCTTAGCAACGATCACTATGGAGAAGGAGGATATAGAGGTAGCATTGGATGCTATCCCAATAGCAGCAGAGTACGTGGATGTATTTGAGGCAGTACGAGGACCACCACCAACAAGAGGAGATGCTTTCACTATCGAGTTGGAACCCGGGACAACGCCTGTGTCAAGAGCTCCTTATCGACTAGCACCTGCAGAAATGTCAGAGCTTAAAAAACAGTTGGAAGATCTCATGGACAAGGGATTCGTTAGACCTAGCAGCTCCCCATGGGGAGCGCCAGTATTGTTTGTCAAGAAGAAGGACGGAAGTTTTAGACTATGCATTGACTAACGAGGCCTGAATAAGGTGACGATCAAGAATAAGTACCCGCTTCCTGAAATTGATGAGCTATTGGACCAGCTACAAGGAGCTTCGTGGTTTTCTAAGATAGACTTAGCATCCGGTTACCACCAGATTGCGATAGCTGAGGAGGACGTAAGGAAAACGGCCTTCCGAATGCGCTATGGGCACTATGAGTTTGTGGTGATGCCCTTCGGACTGACTAACGCACCCGCACATTCATGAAGTTGATGAATAACGTATTTCGGGAATATTTGGACAAGTTTGTGATCATATTCATCGACGATATTCTGATATATTCGAAGGATCCTGAAACGCATGCTGAACACCTCATGGCCGTATTGGGCAAGTTGCTAGAGCATAAATTGTATGCGAAGTTGAGTAAGTGTAGTTTCTGGCAGAGGAATATAGGTTTTCTTGGTCATATTGTTTCAGAAGTCAGAGTTGCTGTGGATCCCGAGAAAATTTCAGTGATTACCGATTGGCCGAGACCTAAAAGTGTCACTGAGATTCGTAGTTTCTTTGGCCTGGCCGGGTACTATAGGAAGTTCGTGAAAGGGTTTGTAAGCGTATCCAAACCAATTATGCAACTCACGGGAAAAGATGTTATATTCGAATTGACGGACGAGTGTGAGAAGAGTTTCCAAAAGTTAAAGGAACGCTTGACGGAAACGCTGGTATTGGTACTGCCAAGGTCAGGGGTGCCATATGTAGTGTACACAGATGCGTCAGAAACATGTTTAGGTTGTGTGCTCATGCAAGGGGACCATGTGATTGCATATGCCTCAAGACAGTTGAGGAAGCACTAGACTAATTATCCCATTCATGATTTGGAATTAGCAGCAGTGGTTTTTGCGCTTAAGATCTGGCGTTCATATCTGTATGGGAAAAGATCCAGATATTTACAGACCACAAAAGCTGAAAGTATATTTTCACGCAAGGAAAGTTTAACTTAAGACAAAGAAGATGGGTGGAGTTGCTAGCAGATTACGATGTGGACATCGCTTATAATCCCGGAAAGGCTAATCAAGTAGCTGACGCCTTAAGTAGAAGGCGGAACGAGGTATCTATTACTAGAGATGTTCAAGAATTGACCTCCGGGCTGGCTTATCTTAGGTTGAACGCCATTACCGTCGAGAACGAAGAGAACTGCGGGTTGGAAGTTGTGGGTAGAGCGGATTTGTTGTGGAGGATACGCGAGGCACAAAAAGATGATGTTGTTCTTCACAAATCAGTAGACAATGAGGTTGTTGGGTACCGCAGAGCGATTAACGGAACCATCTTATACCGTAACCGGGTATGCGTTCCCGATGTCAGAGGCCTAAAGGACGAGATCTTAGAACAAGCTCACCAGTCACGTTTCTCTATACATCTGGGGTGCACCAAGATGTACCGAGACTTGAAACGGTACTATCATTGGATTTATATGAAAAAGGAAGTGGAAGCTTATGTAGCCAAGTGTGAGATATTTCAACTGGTTAAAGCAGAGCGCAGATTGCCAGGTGAGTTGTTGCAAGGGCTACCTCTACTCCAATGGAAATGGGATATGATCACTATGGATTTTGTCTGCGGGTTGCCGAAGACGACTGGAGGCTTGGATGCAGTTTGGGTAATTGTGGACAAACTGACGAAATCAGCTCACTTTCTAGCTATTAAAATGACATTTGGTGTGGATCGTTTGGTGGAGATATACCTAGAAGAGATCGTGAAGTTGCACGGGGTACCTGTGAGCATTGTTTCGGATCGGGATCCAAGATTCACATCAAAGTTTTGGCAAGCGTTTCAGAAGGCGCTAGGGACTAAGGTTCATATGAGTACAACTTATCAGCCACATACAGATGGGCAGTCGGAACGCACCATCCAGACACTAGAAGGATGTTGCGAGCATGCGTATTAGACTGGGAAATGAGCTGGGTACGTTATTTGCCGTTGGCAGAATTCGCCTATAACAATAGTTATCATGCGAGCATTGGTATGGCACCTTATGAGGCTCTATATGGACGGCCATGCCGTACCCCCTTGTGTTGGACCGAAGTAGGGGAGAGTCGGGACTTGGAGCAATAAATTGTTCAGGAAACGGTAGAGCAAGTTGAGGTATTGAAAGAAAGTTTAAAAGAGGCTCACGATCGTCAGATGACTTGGGCGAATAAAAGGAGGAGAGACGTAGAATTTGCAGTTGGCGATGCGGTATACCTAAAGATGAGAACATTTCGAGGAAATATAAATAAGAACCGGAAGTTGAAAAAGCCTAAGCCAAGATACATTGGACCGTATCAAATCGTAGAGAGGATTGGAAATGTAACTTACCGTTTGGACCTACCCGACGAATTGAAACCGCTACATGACGTGTTCCACATATCGGTATTACGGAAGGCAATTAGAGAACCAGAGCTGATTATCTACCATCGCCAGAGGGTTTAGAAAAGAATGTCTCCGTTTGGGTCGATCCTATAGAAATTTTAGGCAGGAGAGAAACAGTGAAAAAAGGACCATACAAGAAGTGCTCGTACACTGGGAGAAGGACGGTGTACAAGAGGAAAAATGGGAGTCGGAACGGAAAATGGCGAAAGATTACCCCGAGCTCTTTAAGGACGAGGGCGGAGTGCAGTTAATGGAACTGAATTCGGGGACAAATTCCTGTGTTGTAGGGGAGAATTGTGACATCCCAAACTCAGCCCAAAAACCGTAAAGCACAAAACCGTAAAGCCCAATCAAAGAAAACCCTAAGTCTCACTAAGGGCAAAACGGTCTTTTTCCACCCAACCCTAGACCTAAGGAGCTCGACCCTTACTCTATTTAAGGAGCAGCCACATTTTTCTCAGAGCCTCAGAGAGAAAACACAGCGAAGCTCTTGCGAAATCCCCTTAGAAAGGCCTGCCGTCGAAGGAGAAGAAGTGCATAGATAGTTCCAAGCTAGCATCTTTTCGGGGGGATTGCGCTCAGACCATGAGGAAAAACGTGACGATCCGCATATCCCAGGAAAGATCTCGCTGCAAGGAAGCCATAGCAGTTTTCAGATCTGAATTCCAAGTTAAACTCCATCCGCAAATCGATCTCAAAGTTGTGGCATAATAACTGTTTTTCTGTCAAATCCAGAATCTGACTTTGTACAGTTTTCCAAAGCCAACTTGCGATCCACTTTCTGAGCGAACCAGGAAGAACCAGAGTACGATATATATACCGTTGTAAAGATCTCGCAACCACCCTTCCAGATCCACTTTCGTCTTTCGATTTTGAGGTAAGATCCATCCGGAAATAGATCTCCAAGTTGAGGCAGAGTCACTGTTTTTCTGTCAAACCCAGAACCTGATTTTTCACAGTTCCTATAGCCATATTGAGATCCGTTTTTCTGTCGAACCAGAAGGAGTCAGATTGCGATCTATATACCGTTCTGAAGATATTGCATCCCTCTTTCCAGATATACCTTTTGTTTTCGTTTGTGAGGTATGAAGCGAAAGTTATAGCTGTGTCTTGTTGGGTACGAAACTGTCTAAGCTGGAAAATCTGGAAAGCCCTAGCTGATTATTTGTTGCATGTAAACGCAGTTTTTGACCTTCAACCGATAAATTCCCGAGTTGTTTCGTCGTGATTTAAAGGTGAGGACTAGTTTGTAGATTCTTAAGATGTGTTAGTTGAATAATAATAAGTGTATGCTTGGTATAGGGATTAGACATGGTTGATTGTTATGATCGATGATTGATAATTGATGATTGAAGTTTGTATCGTAATGAGTAAATATTGATAATGATGATATTGTTATGAAGTATACATTGTTTAAGTGTAGTGTTACTCATTGTTTGACGGCCTACAATGATGAACGGAATATTGTGAAGTTGTAGTGATCGAGAAATTGTTTGACGGCCTACAACGAGGGACTGAATACTGTGAAGTTATAGTGATCGAGAAGGGGCTGACGAGCCATTGTCAAGCCCAGAATGGGGTGGTGGCACCGTTACTATTATTTGTCAAGCCCAGTATGGGTCGAGGCATGAGAATGAGTACCTTGGACGGAGGTTCCTTGGGAATGTGAACTAGACTCGCTAGGTTGATTGTGAATAAATAAATGATTGCATTTAGGGATATTTAAACAATGGTATATAATAATGTTAGTTGTGTTAGGTTGGTTGTTACATGTGTTTAATGTCTCTATTATGTATACTCGTTATTGCAAATTCAAATAATGTATCTAGGAATCATGTGTGCCCCAAAAGCACACCCTCGCTGAGTATTTTCCCAAATACTCATCCCTCTCTTCTTTTCAGGTGAGTCCGAAGAGTAGAACTTGTGGCGGTCGTTGTGGCGTTGCTTTCCGGGGAACTATGGGGGCATTTTGTTTCGTTCTTTTCAATATTTAATAAGAATTTCTAATAGTATTCTTTTACACTATTTCATTTAAGTTTTGGATATGGATTTATTGCTAAGACGTTTCAAGTTTCCCGGTTGTTTTTTTTAATAAGAGATTTTCAGACATTTATTGCGTAGTTAATAAATTTGTTATATTTTAAAAAGCTGTTAAGTGAGTTTGATTCAAGTTAGATTAAGTTTGTGAGATTAGGGTGTCTCAAAGATGATGTTTGATCAAAGGCAAAACCAGATGGGACTCCCAACGAGTGATGCGATAGAGAAGCAAGATATTATGAAGAAGTTCATGGCTCAGCATCCTGAGATGAACTTCTCTAATGCAAAGTTTAACTGATTTTTATTCAAGTCTTCTTCTCTACAGACTGTTTTATATATATATATATATATATATATATTTAATTAGCCATTTAATTATATCATATTGTTATGGCCTTAAGATGAAATCTGCCCTTTTGGTTATTTTCAAAACAGTTGTTGATTCGTTAGATATAACAATCTGAAAAACTTAAGAAAAAAAACTAATCTTAACCAAGATTAAATTAGATTAAACTTGTATGCATAACCAAACATACAAACCCACTAGTTATTAAAAATAAACGAAGCTCTAACCTTTAAAATAAATCATAAATCAATAATCTCAGACTAATGATATATCATGGTTTTTATCCCTTTTAGGCCATGATACAAGTCCTTTTTATAGAGTTTTTCTGCTATTTCGTAGTCTTTTAGAGTCTTTTACAGGTCTTAGCACGTTTGGAGCATAATTGGAGATATTGGAGCTTTCTCGAGCATTTTGGAGCAAAGCTGAAGTTTGTGTTGCTGAGTACCCGATTTCACGTCAAGCATCGATCGACAATCATTGAGGCAGACACGACCCGCGACTTTAATGAAGAGTTGAAGAATTGCAACTTGGTCCAGAAGTCTTGGATATTTACAAGAAGCCCCAGAACGTGTTTAGACTATATAATTAGGTTTTTCAGCCACTTTGTTGGCTATGCTTTATTTTGTATGCTTTATTTTACTTTGGTTTTGTGAGGAAGACAAATATGAAGCTCCCTTCGTCCGAGATCGGATTTGGAACCCTCTTGTTACTCTTTTTGTTTTATTTGATGATTTATTCAAACATGTTGATTGTTTCATTCTCCATGTCTGAGTAGATCCACTTTAGGTTCAGGGTTCTCATAAGGGTTTTATCTGAATGTTAGGTTATTAGTTTATAGGATTTACCATCTGAATTAGTTCTTCGCTTAGGTTGTGTTCAAAGCTAATTCTAGGTTGAAGAATTTGGAACTTAGATCTTAGGATAATTGATTAGGCATGACAGTGCGATTAATTGCCTGATAGAACCTTAGGTGAGCAAATTGATTATTCGCAAAGAGATTTGGTTTAATTGATTTGTGAACATATCAAACCTGATATTAAAGCTGATTTAGACTTTAGGATTCGCAAAGAGATTTGGAATTCCTAGGATTTAGATTTAGATAATTCTCGCAACGACAGTTGGTTAATTATACCTTAGTGATTTGAGTTCAAGAACTGCGCTAAATCTGAATCCTGCTAGTTAGTTTATATGAATTCATTGATTTCCTGAGAAATACCCTGAGCCTATATTTCTTCCATCGAATTACAACTCGTTTACTGCTTATTGTCTTTTGTTTCATCTTATTTGCTTAGCTTGATTTGACACTATATAATCTATTGTGTGATTTCTGTGAGTCCTTGTGTTCGACCCCTACACTTACTACAACTATTGCTTCAGTACTTTTAGGGTATTAATTTGAGCATATCAAATTTGGCGCCGTTGCCGGGGACTCAATTTCGCCATTAGATTTTAGCTGTCGAGTTTCGACTAAGCCCGTCGTTATCGATCGATACTATCTAGTATCGGTTGATACTCGTCGTTTTATTTTTGTTGATATCGATCGACACCACTTGGTATCGTTCGATACTCAACGTATTTTTTTTGGTTACTTACGTGTCTTTTCTAGTGCTTTGGTTTCAGGTGTATGTCCGTTCGTGAAACCAGAAGGTACAAGAGCACTCAGCTAGTTGAACTGTTATTGGAACAACTAGCACTTGTGGAACGCACAAACAGAAAGACAAAGCAAACATCAGGGATGAACAACCCAGTGGTTTTAAGAGCTGATGAAGCTGGAGTCTTGAGAGACCAAGAGGGTCAAGTGTGCAATGAGAGAGGGCAGCGACTTGATGAAGCTGGAAACGTCATTGTCCCTCCTGCTGCTGTTGTTGAGATTGTCGCGCCAGCTGCGCAAGCCAACGTTGGGAATGCTGTAGTTGATCGAGCCAGGTCACTTGGTGAGCACAAAAGACCTGATCAGTTCTATGCCAATCGATCTGCGATTCGCATCCCAACTTTTCAGAGGAATGACTTCGAGCTGAATCCTGCGCACTATGCTCTCGTGAGTCAGAGTCCTTTCCATGGCCTATCTCATGAACATCCCATGGATCATATCGAGAGGTTCGAGGATTTGGTCACTGGTATGAAGTACAATGGAGTGCCCAATGAGTTCCTCTTCTGCAAACTTTTCCCATACTCTCTTAGTGTGGATGCTGCTTACTGGCTGAAGCAGTTGGCTCCTGGTTGGCTAACTACATGGGATGAGACGAAGAATGCATTCCTGTGCAATTTCTATAATGATGTGAGATCCGAAGAACTCAGGAACAAAATTTCCCAGTTTTCTCAAGGTCCAATCGAGGCACTCAAAGCAGCTTGGATTCGTTTCAAGTCATATTAGAGGGATTGTCCGCACCATGGGTTCAATCAGGTTCAAGTGCTGGGTACTTTCTACAGAGGGATCGATTGGAGGTACCAGATGCCTCTGGATACTGCGAGTAATGGGAACTTCAACACCAGGTATCCAGATGATGCGGTCGTGCTAATTGAGAACTTGGCGTCTAGTAATAGCATCAAGAATGCTGATTTCGAGAGGAGGAAGCAGTCTGCAGGAATTGATGGATCTCAGATTGCTGAAGTTCAAGCAAAGCTGGATATTTTGATCGGGAAGAATTAGAAAGCGGTCCACTTTGCTGCTGAGGATGAAGTGGAGGATTATAACTACGTTGGTGGTTCTGGATTTCAGGGTCAACAATTTGGGTACAACAACAACCGGAACTTCAGCAACAACATTCGCAATTATGGGAATTCTTCGTACCAACCTATTCCTCCAAAGTCCACAGAGAATAAGATGGAATCCATGCTTGATCAGATTCTTCAGGGACAGCAAAAACTGCAAGTGGATTTCAATGGGAAGATTGACCATCTGTATAGTGATCTGAATGGGAAGATTGACCATCTGAATGGGAAAATCGAGGCTCTCAATACCAATCACAGGATGCTGGAAACGTAAGTAGCTCAGACTGCAGCAAATGCCAAGGTGATACGAGCTCACGGCCTAAGGTACAAGTCCGGGTGGTCTAGACAATTGGACTAAGGTCGCTCCTTGTCTAGGCCGGGGTAGGATGGAAGCGTGGGTGGATTGAAGTTCGCCACTCAAAGATGCGGAAGTCTTTGTGATAAGAACACGAATCAATGTCTATGTGAATCACACACAAAGACAGAGATCCCACTTGTTTTCTAAGGGAATCACACACAATAGAAAAGACAAGCAAATAAAGCATAAAGCTTTACAAGAAATTACTTTCTTTATTTTTCCAAAAATCTCTATATCTTTACAATGAATTGAGAAGTGAGCTTATATAGGCTCAAATTACAAATGATCAAATAAATTAACATAAATGCAAAATAAATCAAATTAATTATAAAAAAAATAAAAAATATATTATTGACATAATTTTAGCTATCCCCATTAATGATGATTGGTTCTTTGTATCTAGACAACTTCTTGATATATCCATGGTTTGATTGTCTTCGAAAACCTCTTTGAGCTTTTGGGCTTGATTCTTTCATAATTTGGCCTCGTTTTATTTCAATCGTTTGTTGACGGGCCAATGATGTGAAATGTGTTTTCAATATTGCATCATTCTCTCCTTCTTCAAAAGGTTTCGTCCTAGAAACTAAAACCAGATTTTGCATTTTTTTGTTTTTTTGAATATTTTTTTTTAAAACCGAAATATTAAATCCGAATAAAGAAGAAAAAGATTTTTTTTTTTTTTTTGAAAATCTGAAAACAAATCAGAAACAATTGAATATATATATATATATATATATATATATATATATTTTTAAAAATTTTCGTTTAATGAGAGAAACAAATTAAAATTTCAAGGAAAACAAAGAAAAATATTTTTTTATGGTTGTTTTTTTTTTTTATAAAATCAAAGAACAAAAGCAGAAAACTTTGTTTTTTTTTTGATAAAAAGATGAAACAAAAACGAAACAGAAATGAAAACGATAGAGGATAGGAGCTTTTAGCTCTGATACCAAAATGATACGAGCTCACAGCGTAAGGTACAAGGCCGGGTGGTCTAGACAATTGGACTAAGGTCGCTCCTTGTCTAGGCCGGGGTAGGATGGAAGCGTGGGTGGATTAAAGTTCGCCACTCAAAGATGTGGAAGTCTTTGTGATAAGAACACGAATAAATGTCTATGTGAATCACACACAAAGACATAGATCGCACTTGTTTTCTAAGGGAATCACACACAATAAAAAAGATAAGCAAATAAAGCATAAAGTTTTACAAGAAATTACTTT
Source organism: Eutrema japonicum (assembly GCA_030161315.1). NCBI lineage: Eukaryota > Viridiplantae > Streptophyta > Magnoliopsida > Brassicales > Brassicaceae > Eutrema > Eutrema japonicum. The sequence continues at coordinate 23,029,476 of BSQW01000005.1, read as the reverse complement.
CTTTATTTTTCCAAAAATCTCTATATCTTTACAATGAATTGAGAAGTGAGCTTATATAGGCTCAAATTACAAATGATCAAATAAATTAACATAAATGCAAAATAAATCAAATTAATTACAAAAATCATAAAAAATATATTATTGACATAATTTTAGCTATCCCCATTAATGATGATTGGTTCTTTGTATCTAGACAACTTCTTGATATATCCATGGGTTTATTGTCTTCGAAAACCTCTTTGAGCTTTTGGGCTTGATTCTTTCATAATTTGGCCTCGTTTTATTTGAATCGTTTGTTGACGGGCCAATGATGTGAACTGTGTTTTCAATATTGCATCACAAGGGAAAGTCGGTTCATTCACACAATGCACACGTCAATGCAATCAACTCAAGTGCAGAAAATTTCGATGAGGATTCAGACATCGCCAGGGCATCGATCGATACTCCCCTGTATCGATCGACACCAGTTCAGACACTTGCACGAGAGGATCCAAAATCACAAGTATCGATTGATACTCCTACAGTGTCGGTCGATGCTGAGACGCAGGTTGAAAAGAAGCCTGAGATTTTTAAAGAGAGGGTGTATATACCCAAGATACCTTATCCTATGCATCATATTATGACAAGGAAGGAATGGGAGGATGCTAGATTCAAGGCTTTGCTGGATAAGGAGAATGTGGAGCTTCCTTTTGATGATGATATATCTGCCAGGGATTCAAGAGCGAGAGTATCGATCGACACCCCACCTGGTGTCGGTCGATACCCCTCGCAGATCGAGCAAGACTCTATGAACACGCCTTAGTTGATTGAAGAAAGAGTTCGCAAGCCCAAGAAGCTGAATTCTATTCCTCAACATCTCAGAGACCCCATCACTCCAAAGCAGCTGCTTGGCTTTGAGAAGAGAGTACGAAGGATACCCGACTCGTTCACTTTTGAAGAAGCTCTAGAGGGCTGGCCTCTGCTAAGTCACTTCAAAGATTGCAGAGAAACTGAGGAAGAGATTAAGGAACTCTTCATCAAGGCAAGAACCAAGTCACTACCACTGAGGCAGTTGACTAAGTGGGAAGATCCATGGATATTCTCTGTTCCATGATCTATATCTGGAGTTAAATTTAAAGAGTCTCTTGTTGACTTAGGAGCCTGCGTCAATGTCATGTCAAGGGCGATTACAGAGAGATTGGGAGCTGATATTCGACCTCCCAAGACGTTTATCACATTCCCAAATTGTTCAACCTCATTCCCGTATGGTGCAATACCTGATTTGATGATCACAATAGGAGATTGTCTGGTTCCTACTGACTTTCAGGTTGTGGAGATGAGTGCAATATCTCGTACGCAATTGATTCTTAGAAGACCGTTCATGGCTACGGTTGGTGCGATTATGGAAACGCCAGGCAAGAGAATTTTGTTCTCATACATTGACAAGGAGGTGTTCTACGAAGCCATTCCTCCTAGAGGAACTCCCGGACGTGTCTCTTGCATTGAAGATGTCACAGGAGAGACATTAGCAGTTGATCTTTTGGAAGAGCCTCTTGACAAGCCAACTGTCATAGACGTTTCGGTTGAACCGCCCAACGTCCCCAAGGAAGTTGTCAAGAAGGCTAAGGCAACAAAGAAGAAGGCGAAGAGCAAAAGAGTCGAAAATCTCCATGTCACTTTAATCCCTCAGAACTATGATGGAAATTCGATTGAGTACAAGGTGAAGTGCAAAGGAGCTTCGAAACCATTCTCTAAGGCTAGAGTTCTTCATACTTCGGAGCTGAAGGAAAAAGGGCACGAGTTTGTGGAAAATATGTTGAGCAAAACTCTGAAGATAGCAATGTCAAGTTGTGGAGTCTGCTTTGGTGCAAGCTCCCATTCTTATCCTGCCTGAGTGGCGTTACAGTCAAGCTAATGACGTTAAACAAGCGCTTGGTGGGAGGCAACCCACTGGTGAATCTGTTTTTGAGTCGTTTTTCTTTTTATTTTTCGTTCGTTCTGTGTTTGTGTCAGGATAAACAAGGAGCAAAACTCGAAATCGCCTTAGTGTCGATCGATACCCCATTGGTATCGGTCGACACCAATCCCGAATAGACGGTTCATCATATCGATTTAAGCCTGGTATCGATCGATACCAGGCTGTGTGTCGATCGATACTCGATGTTCCAACAAGGTAACATCTTATTTTTCCCAATTTTATTCTGTTCTTTTGTTTTCTTTCACTGACTCTAGGCTAGATAACACTGGGGACAGTGTTGTTCAAGTCTGGGGGAGGTGTCTGCTGACATTGTATTTGTTTTTCTTAGAGTCAGTTGTTTTATCGAGTCAAAATCGATTTATTGAGTCAAAACTTGTTGGAGATGATGATCTTGTGCTGGAACCTATTGATTTGATTTTGTTTTTGAGTGACCAGTGTTGCAGGATCAGTTCTAGATCGACTAATGGAAAATCTAAGGACTGACCAGTTGACTAGAAATCATCCATGTCTCCAGCAGAGTTTTTCTGAGGCCTGAGCCAAATTTCTGCACTTCATCAATGTGGTTAGTGTTTTTAGATCTTGATTCATAATTCATATCTGATAAAGGAACCCATGTGTTTAGAGTTATGGTATCTCTATCCCCTGTTATAAGTTGATAAATAAGAGCATAAAAGATGAAATGATTTTCTTCTGAGTAGAGGGCTAGGAAAATTTCCACCGATCCCATTACTCTACTTAAGAGGGAATGATCACACAAAGGTTGAAAGCGAGGTTAGAAAAATTTCCTTTGATACCACTATTCGCCTACACCTTTGATTACTTTTGATGGAAGAACCGAGGATTCGGTGGCTAACACCATCAATACTCGCGTCTCGAACCTTAATGTGTAAATGCAAGGAAAACAATAAGAAATAAGTCTGGGGGAGAGTAATAAAACCAAAAAAGTGTGAAAAAGGGTGGTTCCTTGTCATGATATTGTATGGTAAAGAATCTAGAAGGTTCTTGAAAATAAGCTGCAGCGATGAAACTGGCGATGAGGGTTTTATTTGAACAATGCTGTGGGATAATGTGTGGTGTCTGGGAAAGCTGCAAATGTCTACGGAGAAGTACATGGTGGTTAGATCAAAATCTGATTAGGTGACATTTGGGTGCTTGGAAAAAGGATCTTTGCGATGGTTCCTGAACATGTGAGTCTCCGTGTTTTCAAACCTCTTTCTCTGGTTTAGTCTTCTATTTGCTTGAGGGCAAGCAAATGCTAAGTCTGGGGGAGTTGATATATCATGGTTTTTACCCCTTTTAGGCCATGATATAAGTCCTTTTTATAGAGTCTTTCTGCTATTTCGTAGTTTTTAGAGTCTTTTACAGGTCTTAGCACGTTTGGAGCATAATTGGAGATATTGGAGCTTTCTGGAAGATTTTGGAGCAAAGCTGAAGTTCGTGTTGCGGAGTACTCGATTTCACGTCAAGCATCGATCGATACCCCCTGGTATCGATCGACACTCATCGAGGCAGACACGACCCGCGATTTTAATGTAGAGTTGAAGAATTGCAACTTGGTCCAGAAGTCTTGGATATTTACAAGAAGCCCCATAACGTGTTTAGACTATATAATTAGGTTTTTCAGCCACTTTGTTGGCTATGCTTTATTTTACTTTGGTTTTGTGAGGAAGACAAATCTGAAACTCCGTTCGTCCGAGATCGGATTTAGAACCCTCTTGTTACTCTTTCTGTTTTATTTGATGATTTATTCAAACATGTTGATTGTTTCATTCTCCATGTCTGAGTAGATCCACTTTAGGTTCATGGTTCTCATAAGGGTTTTCTCTGAATTCTAGGTTGATTAGTATATAGGATTCACCATCTGAATTAGTTCTTCGCTTAGGTTGTGTTCAAAGCTAATTATAGGTTGACGAATCTGGAACTTAGATCTTAGGATAATTGATTAGGCACGACAGTGCGATTAATTGCCTGATACAACCTTAGGTGAGCAAATTGATTATTCGCAAAGAGATTTGGTTGAATTGATTTGTGAACATATTAAACTCGTTTACTGCTTATTGTCTTTTGTTTCATCTTATTTGCTTAGCTTGATTTGACACTATATAATCTATTGTGTGATTTCTGTGAGTCCTTGTGTTCGACCCCTACACTTACTACAATTACTACTTTAGTACTTTTAAGGTATTAATTTGAGCATATCAACTAATCAATATTTTGCAAAAAACAAAAACTCTAACTACACCCTTAAACCTTAATTGTATAACCCTTTAAAAAAATGGTCAATCTAACGAGCAACAGAACAAGCCAAATAAATATAACAAGAATCCCGTATAACCATGACTCTCGTATCTCCATTTCCTGAAACCAATGCGAAAAAGACAATTACTTAGTTGAATACAAACCATGAAACACATTACTTCATTGAGAAGCAGTATACATGAGAGAGAGAACTCAGAGAAGTGACTAACATTAATGTGCAGATGTATTATGTCTCTATCTAGAAAAAGACGACGACTGGTAAGGAGAAACCAAGGACGGCGAAAACCAAGCGGAGTTCAACATTAATAGAGGAATGACAATATCGATGGTACAAAATCTAGTTCTCTTCCACGACCCACTAACCTCGTCTTGCACAAGAACACACACGTCTGAATCAATTTATCTTAAATCAGAGACACAGAGACGGTCCTTGAGACACCACATGTAAATGCGACCCGAGGACGCATCAATGTCGTTGGGTGTCGACACTGTACGAATCTTTTCAGTGTGAAGATCCATGACTAGTTTCTTCGATCGAATGGTCATGTACCAACAACCAGAAGAGTTTAACAGAAACGAAAAAAGTTTAACAGAAACGAAAAAAGAAAAAGAAGAAAAAGAAAAAGAAAAGAAGAACAAACGTGAGAACAGAAGAAAGCTAATCCTCTATCGCCTCAGAATCACCATCAGCTTCAGGATCATCAGCGGGAGAAGGATCAACAGGCTGAGACGAAGGAGTAACGTCCGTGTCAGTCATGCAGCGGCAGCGAGAAATGGCAGCTCAGATGCTCCGCATACTATCAATCATCACCTTTTGAAAGGCGGCTGGCTCCAACGGAAGTTCCGAATCAGACAGAAATAATGGAGCAGGAATAAAAGAGGTCGCTACTCGCGATCGCTGGGATCGTCCTCCCTGGCGTGAAGTAGATGGAATGTCCGTAGCAGCATGTGAGGGCGCAGGAGCTCGTCGTCTAGTCGCAGGTGCGCAAATCAACAGGTGTGGTGGAGGCTCGAAACGAATCAGAGAAGGATTCTCGAGAATGTCTGTCAGCTCGTCTTTGGGGAGCGACACCAGAAAATCCCCAGCATATGTAGTGAATAACCAACGCCTCTCGGGCTTCAACCACTTAGGGTTCTTCAGATGGCTCTCATCCATATACCGACGCGCAGTGACTATCGAGCAGCTCGTAGTACTGATCCCTAGGTGTTTGAAGATATGAGAAAGGAGACTACCAACTGTCTCTGTCTTCGTGCTCGTGCCTGTGAATGGTTTGGTCTTCAATGAGACCAAATGATGCGTAAATACAGCGCCAAGGTTAACCTCTGTAAGCTCATGCCATGCGAAATCCTCCTCAGGAAGAATGTCTCTGATAGCCAGACACATGAGTAGAAGCTCGGTCACCCTCATCTTGTTTGGTTCCATCTTGCACAAGAGAGTGGTGCTCAAAATCCGAACCAAACAGCGCAGGACCGGGTGTCGTATATCCATATGAGTGGACTCCTTAGAGTAATATGCACCATTCCCGAAATGCTCTCAAAATGTCTGCATGTCAGGATGCTGCGCGGGAAGAGCAACTCTCCTGCAATCCCGCGGAAAACCGTAGATGTCACAGAGATCAGGGAGTGGTAACCTGTACCTCACTCCACAAGCCATGAAAGTCAAAGTGCCCTCCTGTAAATCCCGGAGAACCTCGTCCTGGTAGTAAACTCGAATTGTTGCCATTAACTGACGAACCAAGTCCGGGTAAAGATCATACTGCTGAGTGGCCATCCGACCAAGACCAATATTCGCAAGCAGATGGGCCAGCTCTGTGTCAAGGCCCAAGCGACGCATGGAGACCCCATCAACAAACCGAGCAGGCTCCATAACCACTCTCAACCACGCGTTATAGTGTAGCGTGTCATAATTATCCCACTGCTCCAAAATGGGTCTGTAGGTGCAGTCATCACTCAGCGCAATCTCCTTCTCCATCCCGTTCCAATCTCGATAACAAGGGATCTTGGCCTTCTCTTTCAGCTTAGACCAAGGACCTCTGCGTGGGGGCTATAGGAACATTAGGAGCAGATGGATCAGAACTCGATGCGTCTGAAGTTCGTGCTCTCTTCGGCCTAGATGTCATCTAAAAACAAAGACAGAAAGACACAACATAAATCCAACACCTCTTAGCAATCACAGCAATTTTTTATCAGCAGAAACGAATGGTGTCGATCGATACCTTAGCCAATTTCCAGTTTATCGAATTCCCAAATTCCAAATTATCCAAGAGTCCAAATTAAAGGCAATTGAATGTGCGCATGGTTCGAAACCACTCCAGAGCATCTCATAAAATGACCATTGTCAAGAAAAACAAGTGCTAAAGAGTAAAATATCACAAACCACAAACCCAAAATTCGGATTGAAAAGTGGAATTTCGAAGACATACCTTTGCTGATTGAAGAAATAAATGCTAGAAAGATATGGAGAATGAAAATCCAATGAATCTTGGCACTTGAATCAGCAAAATTGGTGAAGAAATGAGAGAGATGAGATTTGAGAGGAAGAGACACGCGGTATCGATCGATGGAGAAGAAAGAAGAGAAAGAAGAACCCGAGGGTTTTAAAAGAAAACTTACCTGCCCGCACGGTGTCGATCGACACCGCATTGTATCGGTCGACACTCGTTGGCCAAATCATGTTATTTCTCCACGACATGTGGTGTCGATCGATACGGAACGGTGTCGGTCAACACCCTTCCTCGAAATATGCTTCACGTTAAGATACAAGACACAAAACACAAAATAAAAATAAAAACAAAAATAAAAGAGTTATGTACAGACTCACCAGTGGGTTGCCTCCCACCAAGCGCTTGTTTTACGTCACGAGTTTGACTTTACGGACGGTCAGTCAGGAGAAGAATGAGAACTTGCGCTGAAACAAGCTCCACAATTTGACATCGCCAGCTTTAGAGTTCTGCTCATCATACTCTCCACAAACTCATGTACTTTCTCTTTCAGCTCCGAAGTGAGAATAACTCTAGCCGTGGAGAAAGGTTTCGAAGTTCCCTTGCACTTCACTTTGTATTCAATCGAATCCCCATCACACTTCTGAGGAGTTAAAGTCACATGGGGAAAACTTTTTACTCCTTTGCTCTTCACCTTCTTCTCTGCCTTAGCTGTTTTGACATCTTTCTTGGTGATGACAGAAGGACTATCTAGAACGTCGATGGTATTAGGTCCGTCAGGAGGCTCTTCCAAAAGATCAACTACCAACATCTCTCCTGGAACAATGGTAATGCAAGAGATATGTGTGGGAGTTCCTCTAGGGATGGCTTTGTAGTACACCTCCTTGTCAATGTATGAGAACGAGATGTGCTTGCTGGGTGTGTTCATAATGGCACCAACCGTAGCCATGAACGGTCTTCCAAGAATCAACTGCGTACGAGATTGTGTGTTCATCTCCACAACCTGAAAATCAGTAGGAACCAGGCAATCTCCTACGTTAACCAGCAAATCAGGGATTGTTCCATATGGAAGTGAGGTAGAACTATTCGCGAATGTGATAGATGACATGGGAGATCGAATATCAGCTCCCAATCGCTCTACAATTGCCCTTGATATGACATTGACGCTAGCCACTGAGTCAACGAAAGACTCTTTGAATTCAACTCCAGAGATGTAGCATGGAACGGAAAATATTCCTGGGTCTTCCCTCTTGGTCAACTGCCTCAGCGGTAGTGACTTGCTTCTGGCTTTGAGGAAGACTGCCTTAATCTCGTCTTCAGTTTCTCTGCAATCTCATAAGTGACTCAGCAGAGGCATGTGCTCTAGAGCTTCTTCAAAAGTCAGTGTGTGTGGAATTCTTCGTACCATCTTCTCAAAGCCAAGCAGCTGCTTTGGAGTGATGGGGTCTCTGAGGTGTCTGGGTGTTATGGGGTATGACACCTTAGGTTTGTAAACCTTTTCTGCACCCAACTCGGGTTTCGGTTCAGCAACTTGACTGGTATAGACCGACACAGGGGTGGTGTCGATCGATGCTTTCGCTCTGGAATCGTCTCTGGCAGAACTTTGGACGGGGGTCGATTCATACAAAAGAGTATCGGTCGACACAGGAGTGGTGTCCAAAATCTCATCGTCATCCTTGGCAATATTGACCAAAATCCTTGCGGTTGAGCTCTGCTGCACTCTTGGGTGTACCTCTCTTCCACTCCTCGAAGGGATAGCAGTGACGTGTTCATTTTGTGAATGACCCACCGGTTCCTTGACAGTTGCTGCAGTTTAAGCTACCTGAGTTTCCAGCATCTTCTGCTGAATATTAGTAGCGTCGATCCTACCACTCAGATCGTTGTACAGGACATCAATATTCCCATTGAATTCCATAGTTAACTTATGATGTCCTTGAAGGAGCTGTTCAACCATAGATTCAATCTTTCTCTCATAAGTTTTGGGTGGTGTGGATGGACATTGAGACTTTTGATCTTGAAATCCATCTCCACCAACGTAGTTAACATGTTCCACTGCATCTTTTTCAGCAAAACGAACAGCTTTATGTTGCCTGTCCATCAACAAATTATGCACCGAATCCAGCTTGGCCTGAATCCCAGCAATCTGTGATCCATCAGCTACACCAGCGAGCCTCTTCCGCTCAAAGTCTGCATTCTTGGTGCTATTGATGTACGCCAAGTTCTCAATAAGCACATAGGCTTCATCAGGATACCTGGTTTTGAAATTCCCATTGCTCGCAGCATCCAAGGTCATCTGATACCTCCAATCAATCCCTCTGAAGAAGTAACCCATCAGCTGAACATCAGAGTACCCATGATGTGGAAAATCTCTCTGATATACCTAAATCGAATCCACGCAGCCTGAAATCCCTCAGTTGTTTCCTGAGAAAATTGAGAGATCTTGTTCATGAGCTCCTCGGATCTCGCATCATCAAAAAAATTGTTCAGGAGGCAACTGCTTCAGCCAGTAAGTAGCTTCTCCACCAAGAGAGTATGGGAAAAGCTTGTAGAAGAGGTAATCATAGGACACTCCATTGCACTTGATGCTTGTAACCAAATCCTCAAACCTCTTAATGTGATCCATAGGGTGTTCATGAGAAAGACCATGAAAAAGATGCTGACCCACAAGAGTGAAGTTGTAGGTTTCAGCTCAAAGTCATTCCTGTGAAAAGCAGGAGGGCGAATCGCTGATCGATTGGCATAGAACTGATCAGGCCTGTTGCACTCACCAATCGTCCTACCGCGATTAATCACATCGTTCCCTGCATTCAAAGCAATTGCAGGGACAATGATATTTCCAGATTCATCAAGTCGCTGCCCTCTCTCATTACACAATTGACCATCTTGGTCTCTCAATGCTCCAGCAGCATCCTGAATCAAAATCATTGGATTGTTCATCTATGATGGTTTCTTTGCTTTCTTGTTTGCACGTTCCAAAGTTGCTAGCTGCTCGTTTGACAGATCAACTAGCGGAGTGTTCTTGTTCCTTCTGGTTTCACGAAGAGGCATGCACCTGAAACACGAAAGTCAAGAACGTAGGTAACTGAAATACACGACGGGTATCGACCGATACCACAAGGGTGTCGCTCGATAATCAACGATTTAGACGAAATTCTAAGTTAAAATGCGTAAATTAAACAAGATGTAATTCGATTGGAAAAAGATAGGTTCAGGGTATTTCTCAGTAAATCAATGAATACAGATAAACTAACTAGTCATGATTCAGATTTAGCGCGGTTCTTGAACTCAAATCACTAAAATATAATTAACCAACTTCGGTTGCGACAACTATCTAAATCTTAACCCTAGGAATTCCAAATTCCTTTGCGAATCCTAAAGTCTAAATCAGCTTTTAAACCAGGTTTGATTTGTTCACAAAACAACTAAACCAAATTTCTTTGCGAATAGTTATTTTGCTCACCCTAGGTTCTATCAGGCAATTAATTGCACTGTCGTGCCTAATCAATTATCCTAAGATCTATGTTCTAGGTAGCTAATCTAGAACAAGCTTTGAACATAACCTAAAGCAAAGAACTAATTCAGAAGATGAATCCTAATCAACTAATCAACCTAGCATTCAGAGAAAACCCTTATGAGAACCCTGAACCTAAAGTGGATATACTCAGACATGGAGTATGAAAACAACATGATTGAATAGATCATCAAAGAAATCAATAAAAATAGGAGTTCAGAGTTGTCTCTCCAAAAACCAAAGTGGAATCAAATCTAGGATAAAGCATAGCCATCAAAGTGGCTGAAAACTCTAATTATAATGGTATATAAAACATGTTCTGGGGCTTTTTGTAATTATTAAAGTCTTCTGGACCAAATTGCAATTCTTCAACTCTTGGAAAAGTTGCGACTCGTGTCTGCTGTGGGTATCGACCGATACTCGTCAGTATCGATCGATATTGAGGCTTCAAATCGGGTACTCAGCTACACGAACGTCTGCTATGCTCCAAAATGCTCCAGAAAGCTCCAATATCTCCAATTATGCTCCAAACGTGCTAAAACTTTTAAAAGACTCTGAAACACTACGAAATAGTAGAAAGACTCTATAAAACGGATTATATCATGGCTTAAACGGGGTAAAAACAATGATATATCAGCTTTTCCTTAACCCGAAACAGGTCCGACGCTTCGTCTAATGCTCGTTTCAGCCTAACACTTTTTCATTCTTTGGCTAAACTTTTCTGTATACCAACTTGAGATGAAATAGGCTAGAGTCGAAAATGTTTGAACGCGGAAACTAAGAGCCCAAAACATTGCCTCCTTTGCAAGCTAGGGTTTTTTTCTTCGGAAAGCTAGGGTTAGGATTTCTTTGGGCGCACGGTTTAGGGTTCTCGCCTTAGGGTTTTAATCGAAAAAAATAGGCCCTAAAACTCATTCCTGGGATGTCACAAACTCCCCCACTTGAAATAAATTCTTCCTCGAATTTACGGATTGCTTCTCCCCCACTTCGTTATCGACCATACCTTAGAACGTCCTTCAGAATACCTCTATCAGGACATCCCAATGCTTCTGTTGCGCGACTCTGATCATCTGATCTTCCCCGGTTTCCATTTCGTCTTCTCAATGCTGGAGTCTTGACATCTTGGAAGAAACACTCGGATGAGATCTTCAACTTAGAGAACAAAAGAAAGCTGACTTGAGCTAAGGTCGTTGCTGCCCTACATCTTAACCCCCGAAATAAAATAACAACCGGAAATACTGGAAAAAGAGATAAACTTTCAAAACATTTGAAAACGATGTAAAACTTTTTTTTTTTTTTTTTTAGCAAAGTCCCAGAAAGCCTCCCGGGTCGAGACCGGTTTGGCTAACCTTACGCTCTGATACAAAATTGAGACACCCTATCCCGGAGAAACCCTAATAAATAACTTGACTTGCACTCCAAGCCAAAATGATCTCTTAAGTAAAACCTGAAATGGTAAGAGGGGTGAGTATTTGGGAATACTTAGTGAGGGTGTGCTTTTGGGGAACACAAGATTATTAGACACATCATTTGAAATAGCACTAACGAGTATACATAATATAGATATTAAACACATGCAACAACCAACCTAACATTACTATATAACATAGTTCTAATATTCCTAAATAAAGACACTAAATTATTCATAATAATCAACCTACCGAATCTAGTTCAAATTCCCAAGGAACCTCCGCCCAAGGTATTCATTCTCATGCCTCGACCCATACCGGGATTGATAAATAATAGTAACGGTGCCACCACCTCATTCTGGGCTTGACAATGGCTCGTCAGCCCCTTCTCGATCACTACAACTTCACAATATTCAGTCCCTCGTTGTAGGCCGTCAAACAATTTCTCGATCACTACAACTTCACAATATTCAGTTCCTCGTTGTAGGCCATCAAACAATGAGTAACACTACACCTAAAAAATGTATACTTCATAACCATATCATCATTATCAATATTTACTCATTACGAATCAAATGTCAATCATCAATTATCAAATCATCAATCATCAATAATAACCATCCATCATGTCTAATCCCTATACCAAGCATACACTTATTACTATTCAACTAACACATCATAGGAATCTACAAACTGGTCCTCACCTTTGCCTTTGGTTTGAAAGCAAAACACCTTTTTTTCCTTCCTTCTTCTTTGGACAAATTCACTGCCTTAACTTCATCAGCACGTTTCCTCATGTTCCAGAACTCCAAACCAGTCACCCTTCTGCCAGAATCTACCTCCATGACTACTACATGTCTCTACAAAGTTTCAGAATGATCCGGATTGATTTGCCTAACCAAACAACCCAACTCTCCAGCCTGGTCGGATCTATGCGCTGCGAAGAATAGTCTCGGGAAAAGACAAATATCTTTCAAACCATAACTTCAAATGATAATCTGATTTCTGCTGTTGCTAGATCTAGAAGTCTTGAATATCCTTACTGAGTTTCATAACATTCGGAGAACATCTTCTCATCCGTTTCTCACTTCTACCAAAACGAGTATGATCTGCAATGGTTGGAGATTCGGCCAGAATGTACCAGACAAAAAGATACAGCGATAACTTTCATCACGGATCTCTGAATTGGACGAACATGAACTTTCCAGAAAGCTAAGACTCGGGGATTTCCAGAGGTATATTGATCACTTCCTGGTTCCTCCTGGTTCGCCGGATAATCTTCTTGAAATATGGCTGTCCGAAGATTCTAACTACAAATATCGATCTCAGAAAAACGGCAATAACTTTAGCTCTATAGAGCCGAATCGAGATCCGCTTTCGACAATGGCTAGATATGGGAGTCTAGAATATTCTTACCAAGTTTAAGCTTTATCTGATCTGGTTTGTCTGTCCGATACACTTCTCTTCCAAAATGGGTCAGATCTGCCTTCTAGGAGGCTGCGGTGGCTTCTCCTTCGAGGTGGCTCAATGGTGTTGGCTCCAGCGGAATTCTGGCAGGGCTTCGCCGCACCAAGACTCCCTGACATCCTCCAAGTCGTGGCTCTCACTTATATAGAGGTGGAGAGTGAACCCTAGGTCTAATCGCAGAAAGTCGGAATTACCCTTAATGATCTTATTGGGTTTCATACATCTGGGCTTCTCTTCTTCTAGATATGGGCCACGAAATAAGGTCAACAAAACCTTATGATCCATTTTAAAATGGCCTCAATACCCATTTCTTTTTACGGGCTTTTCCTTAACCCGAAACAGATCCGACGCTTCGTCTAATGCTCCTTTCGGCCCAATACTTTTTCATTCTTTGGCTCAACTTTTCTGTAGACCAACTTGAGATGAAATAGGTTGCGGTCCAAAAGGTTTGAACGCGGAAACTAAGATCCCAAAACATTGCCTCCTTTGCAAGCTAGGGTTTTCTTCTTCGGAAAGTTAGGGTTAGGGTTTCTTTGGGCGCACGGTTTAGGGTTCTCGCCTTAGGGTTTTAATCGAAAAAAATAGACCGTAAAACTCATTCCTGGGATGTCACAGGTTTAATTTTGGAGTCTTGCGGCAATGTAAGCATCCAAAGTATGCTTATTAATGGATCAATTAGTGGAGCTGACTAGCGAAGGATGCGGATGTTTGCTTGTGGTTGATGAACATCACCACTTACTCGGTACATTCACAGATGGAGATCTTCGCCGGGCTCTTAAAGCAAGTGGAGAAGCAATATTCAAACTCAGTGTTGGAGAAATGTGCAATAGGTGAGAAAAATGGCGAGGACATGTCTACATGGACATGGACAAATTATCATGGACACGATATGAAAAATAACTATTCGTGTATATGTAAAAAAAAAAATTTATCATGGACAAGACATGTGTGTATTGAACATTATTATCAAACAAATGTTTAATATAAAATGGATGGATTTGTTGATTAAAACAAAATAAGATGTTACGAACGGTTATGCATGATAAAATATGTTTACTACCGCAATTTTGGCCATATGGACATGTTTATATGGACACATTATTATGGACAAGGTATAAAAACGAACTCCATGTATTTTCATGAATCAAAATGCATATGATCATTGTGTTTTAAGATTATTAATATTTTTCTTCTATTTATCAACACCAAAACTTGTCCATGATATGGTGACACAGGGAAAACTATCCACAAAATATTTTGTCCACCTAAGACTGTTTATAACACTATGGAAAAGAAGAGAAACAATCCATTATCCACAAAAGTGTCCACATCCATCTATCCATCTATGAACATCCACTAACCATTTGTAAATCTCTAAACATCCACCTTAAAGGAGGCTCATCGGAAACCTAGTTATGTTTAAGCTTGCCGCTTTCGGAAAGTGGAACATGTGTTCCTTGCTCAATGGACACATAGATCTTTTTCACGCATTTCGTCGAATACTTTAAAGGCGTTTTTTGGCTTCCATTACCTTGATCAGATCTGCGCAAAATCCAACCTGAAGCTTGTACCAATACTCATTTCCGATTATTTTCTGGTGATATTTCATTTTTGTTTTATAGATCTCTAAACTCTATCCATGTTATTATGTCCAAGTCGATGTATCTATACTACATTGTACATAACTCATTATCCAATGGAATCTCTTTCTCCTCCGCACGACTAAAACGTTTTTAAAAAATATATATTTTTAAAGATTATTTGTTTGACACCTAAACTATAGAAAAATGGGTCTTAAAATATAGAAAAAAGAATTATCATTCATTTTAACCAAAGAAAATGTTTTTAGTATTTCATAATATAGAAAATTACATAACAAAATAGGTGGGGGATAATAATTATTTTACTCAAATTTTACTTTTTTAACTCATGGGTGATGGATGTTCAAAAATGAACGGAGGGACGTGGACACTTTTATGATGGGGCAAGAATATTATGGTCCATAAATCACCAAAATAATGCCAATATGTAGAAAAAAAGTGTTAGAGTGTCAAAATCTGTTATAGAGTGTAAATGCACATCCAAGATGTGCTATAGAATGCAAACACACTGTTGGGGGTGAGTTTAGCACTCTCCGGTTTAACCCAGTTTGAATTAATATCAGCCCAACTACTAGTCTCAAGCCCATCAGACCGACCTACGAAATAAAAGGAAGATTTCCTTTTATTTGATAAAGGCAAATCTCAAGAAAATAGGAAGTTATCCTTATCAACTCAGGGAAATAAGGATAATCGCCAATATCAATTCAAGAAGGAAAAGATAAATCGACCAACCTCAAGACTTATAAATAGAATAACTCCTCATTCAGAATAACCATCCCACAATTCTCTATGTAACACAAGAACTACGACTGGCTTGATCCCTTTCAGGGTACGTAGGAAACCCACCTTGGGTCCAGCTATGATTCTAATAAATTAATTTTCCTAAACCTCCAAACTGATTTCATAAATATATGAAATGTGTGAAATCTGGTTCTCACGATTGGCGCTAGAAGGAGGGGATGGAGAATTACTAAACCCTAGCGCCCAAAGCTCGAGGTTGACATGAATGCCATCTCCAGGCCCAAAAATCATGTAAAGTCAGAAGCTCACAGCACATCTCCGTTTGTTCCCCGACGGTGAAAACGATTCAACTCCATTTCGATAAAATCTGATGAACCCCCTGCCTGACACACTAGCCAAAGCTAGAAATTTTTTTGTTTAAAAAGGGACATCCACCGATCTTGTTCTAGCTCGTTCGCTAAATGCATCTGAAGTTACTTACTGATCATAGCTCGACTACCGAGCTCCCTAAAATTCAGGTACCTCTTATCAAAAATTTTACTTTATTATTCGAAGAGATTTTCTTTTTAGATTCCATCACAAGGTCCGTCCCTCTAACGCCAAACCAAAGTAAAAAAAAAAAAAAAGAGAAGCTCGCCTACCTCCCAATCAGACATATCGCCTACCTCGCAGTTAGGCAGCTCGCAATCGCAACTCGTCGACATCGCAGTTAGGCAGCTCGTCGACCTCACAGTTAGGCAGCTCGTAGTCGTAGCTTGCCGATATCCGAACTATTGCAGTTCTCCGACCTCGCCGCTCGCTGATCTCGCAGTCACAGCTCGCCGACCTCGCAGCTCGGAGACCTCTCAGTCGTAGGTCGTCAACCTCGCAGCTCGCCGACCTCACAGTTTGGCAGTTCGCAGTCACAGCTAGCCGACCTTGCAGTCACAACCGAGCTCAATCCATCATTTGCAATATTAAACCGAGCCCAGTCTCGAACAAAATATCAAGACCGAGATTAAACTTCGCTCGTAGGATAAGCTGAGTCCGACCTCGCACCTAAGTAACAACGCCGAGCTCAGCCTCGAGCTCAATCTATCATATGCAGGATCAAAAGCCGAGTTTATAGAATATGATTACCTCGGCTATGGCTGAGTAATCTCCTTGTTGGGCATAGGGTTTTGAAGGGGAGCTTATGGTTCAATATTTATTAGGTTTTTAGTCTAGGATAACGATTAATTTGGGTTCTTTGTTCTATCCTTGTTGTTAATGCGTTGCTTGACTAGCCGTCTTAGAAATCGATATTAGGCATTTTAGAGCCACATCGCCTGACTTAGGGTAGACGAGCAAATCCGTCGTAAGATTTCGGAAGTATACTTACGGAGGAATTGTGGGCGTATACGTTCTTTGAGACAATCATTCACTTCTTGCGCGGGCGGAGTCGGAACCTACCGTCCGAGTACTGAGGTGAGTAGGTGTGTAGGATTATGGTAGTAGAATACACACAGCGTACGTGTTCCAAGTTCAAGAATCCAAAGATGACAAAAAGTCGCTTTAGAAATCCTAGAAATTTCAAATCGGCCGTAAACCCTAGAAAATTCCCGATTGGCCAATGCTTCGTTTAATTGATTCACAACCTCGATAAAATAATTAGTTAGCTACTTCCCTCCTTAGTTTAGTTTAGATTCTATAGATACGACCGTAACAAATCCCAAAATATATTTACGTCTAGACGTACGTTAGAACTCGTTAGAATTTGGACAACGTCTATCCGTGTGGATTCGATCCCTAAATACTACTTCGTGTGCTGTGCAATTGCGGCTTAGATATTAAGGGTACAACCCCACGCCGGGGTTAATTCCCAATGTGTCAAGTTTTCGGCGCCGTTGCCGGGGATAGTTTAGCTTGTTTGATTTCGTATTCTAATTTCTGCTCTATACACTTTTGATTTCCAAGTTCTTTATTGTTCTTTTGACTTTTTGCTTTATCTTTATCTTTTGTTCTAAGGTGCATGCACACTAGGAGAATTCCTAGAGGAACCGTACCGCTACTAGACGATATTGACAAACACGAGAGAGAATTCCGAAGACTCAAAAGAAACTTAAGGATGGCCAAAACCGACCACCAGGAAGATCAACAAAACCGTGATCAACTAGATCACGAGGATGACCGTGATTTTTCGGATCACGAAGAAGATCAAGAGGCTGTCCATGGTGCTAATGACCAGCCATATCTCGATCCCGAAGAAAACCACAACCAAAACCGAAATGCTGAAAATCTGAAGTGATAATTTCCCGTCGATCGTGATGCACCAAGGAACAATGCTCAAGCTATTGCACCGATTCCTCCTAATGGCGTGAGCGCCAACTGTCCTGCCATATACTCTAACCCTCCGAGGAGACAAGCGCGTAACCGCACCATTGCTGATTTTGATGCACCGTATCAACACTTCCAAAACCGAGCAGCCATACAACTTCCTATACTGAACGGAAACAATTTTGAGATCAAACCTCAAATCATTTCTTTGGTAAAGCAAAATCAGTTTCATGGAGTTGCAACCGAGCATCCGATGGAGCACATCGAGTTGTTCGAATAGATTATCAGAACGACTAGAACGAACTAAGTTCCCGCCGAAAAAATGAAGTGTATGCTTTTCCCTTTTTCTTTGGCCGATAAAGCTCACCGTTGGTTGAAATCTTTGCCCGCATGATCTATTACTAATTGGGAAGAGTGCAAAGTCGCCTTCTTAAACCACTTCTACACGAAGTCGAGATCCAACGCGCTAAGAAAAAAAATCCAAAGTTTCCATCAACAACCGGTGGAGTCTTTCTATGAAGGGTGGGAACGTTTCAAGGAGTACGAGAGAGATTGCTCTCATCACGGTTTCTCCGGTCCGAATGTGCTCAACACTTACTACCGAGGATTACTACCGGAATATTAACTTTCTCTCGACGCGGCCAGAAATGGAGACTTCTATATGAAGACCATCAACCAAGGAAGAGCTCTCTTCAAAAATCTTGCTATGTCGGACAACAACAATTCTTCCGACTACGATAGATCGACTACATCTAACGTGTCAGAATCGAAAGAGATTTTCGAGCAAAAAATCATGATGAACCGACTTCTCAACAACCAAAACCGCCAAGTACATGCTTTTGAAGCTACTGTTTGAGTCGATGGTGACACTTATTATGAACCCGACAACAACAATTCTTATTTTCAAGAAGAAGAAGTTAACAATGTGGGAGCACAAGGTCAATACCAAAGCCGTTTCAACAACGGATTCAACAACAACTTCCGCAACGCCAACTTCAACAACCTCTCTTATCAAAACCCGAACTTGGACAACCCTCAAGATCAGCCTTATCCACAACAATCAAGGCCATACCAAAACCGGTTCCAAAACGGGAACTATGGAGGAAATGGGAACTTCCAACCGAGACCTCCCTTCAATGCTCAAGCCGGTCCTTACAACAACTCAAACAAGCTGCAACAAGGTATCTCTAACTCTCAACTTTCTGCCCAAATAGCGAAACTCGAGCAATCAATTCAACTCCTCGCTCAAAGCAACGAGAAGACGACGAAAGATTTTAACACCAAGGTCGATTGTATGTACAACGATTTGAATGGGAAATTTGAATCTCTTTCAACCTATGTAAAGAAGATGGATATGCAAGTCTCTCAAACCGCGGACTCGACTAAGAGACCGAGCGGAATTTTACCTAGAAGAGTGGAAGATAACCCGAATAAATTTTGCAACGTGATTTCCACCATACCCGAGAAGGAAGTCGATACTAAGATGGAGCCTAGAGAAGTTCCAAAATTCGTCCCACTCTATGGACAATTCATTACCAAATCCATGATGATCCAAAAACCACCATTCGAGGTACCGAAACTAATCCCGCTTCAAAGGCTTTGAAAAGCCGATGATCCAGGACATTTTTGGATTTGGATTTCGGGAATTTATTTTGCAGATTGTTTGTGTGATTCCAGAGCCAACGTCAACATCATGTCTAAGACATTTGCCGAGAACCTCGGTATAATGAATATCGTGAGCATAATTTTTGGGGACTCATCACCAAAAGAAACCCGAAGGAGCGATCCATGATCTTCAAATACTTATTGGAAACAAGATCGTTCCCGCTGATTTTCAAGTCCTCGAAATGGAACGAGACAAGGATAGACCGTTGATTTTGGTTGACCCTTCTTGGCTACCGTTGCCGCCATCCTTGATCACGCCAACCGTCAAGCCGTCTTCTTGAATGTGGATCGAAGGAGGCTCTATCCTACTGTCCCGGACGAAATTCCAAACCCAAGGGATGAACATAAGATGAAAAACTCGATTTTCCCTAAAGGGAAAGAGAAATATGAGTTGATTAAGACGGAACCACCCAAGGTAAGTCCACCGTTCACTTTTAAACCATTTGCAAAAATCACGATTAAAATTGCACCAGATTTAAAAGACACCAAGGATGAGAAAGTGGAAGGAATGATTGAGAAGACGAAACAAGCTCTTCGAGAAGTGAAAATTCCGAAACAATTGCGAAAAGAAGAAGATGATACAGAAAAAGGCGAAACACGTCATAAACAAGACGATGCCAAAAGAACATTCATTCCCGAGACATCTACTGCTCACGCCTAGTCTCACCAAAAAGCCGAGCTAACGACTTTAACCAAAAGCGCTTGATGGGAGACAACCCATTCGGTACATTTTTATTTTAATTTTTCTTTCTTTTTCTATTGACGTTTTTCTTTTTAGGATTTCAGGCTTTATATAACAACCAAAAAACCCAAAAATATTCAAAAAATCAGAAAACACAAAAAAATGAAGACGACGTTCGAAACAGATCGTGAAATGACGAAAGAACAAAGGAGAAAACGACCCGAGAAGACACTTGGCCGCGGTCACGCAAGGTGGACCCGGTGCCAGCCCATTTCGAGCCGAAACCAATCCCGACCATTCCCGAGCTGTTCCCGACACTAAACCGTGCAATCCCGAACATGTTCCCGGCGTGAAATTGAACCAAACCCGGTTTAATTCCCGTGTCTCGCTAAGGTAAGTCACAAAAGTGTTTTGGAAAAAAAATTAACAGAAAACTTCTTTTTACATAAAAACAACTTTTCAAAGAACAAAAAGAGAATTTCAAGATTCAAGCTCTCTTTCTTCCTCTCTTCCAAAAGACTTGGAGATTTTGAGCATGAACGTCATTTTTCAATTCAAAAGCTTTTTCGAAAATTCTTCGGTCCATTCTCACTCTTTTTCGGAGAAGATTTCAATTCCTCACTCATCCCGTCAATTCCAATAAGGTACGAACCAAAATCTCTACTTTTTCATATGAAAATAAACCTAGTGTTTTTCTTGAATTCGCTAGATCTATGTCTTTGATGGTTATAAATTGTTAGAAAACTCTATATTGGACTTCTAGAATGATTAGAACTTCAATTTTACAAACTTAAAATCAATATCTAGAAACTTTTATCTAAAATCAAGTTGAACTACTGAAATTTGCATAAAGTTGAACTTAAAATCAATATCTAGAAACTTTTATGCAAGAACATCAAAAACCCAGAATTCCCGATCATGAACTCGATTTGTTTAAACTTGTGAGCAATTTTTCTCGTTTGATTGATTGAATTGATACTAGAATTAATATATTCGCATAATGAAATTTTTCAATCACAACCATATTCATACTTTTTCCAAGAATTGTTTTCTATTTTGTAGGAACAATGGACCATGAGAGAATGAGAATAACTCGCTCAAAGAAGAGCGGTTACATAGGAGAGTCATCACGGAGATCAACCACTAATCAAACCGAGGGGAGCGAAGAGAGCTCGGATACACGAAGCGTAGGAGATGACACAAATCTTGGCAAGTCGACAAAGCTCGACTAGAACTCGTGTGCCACCACCGCGACGTGACCCGACACCTTCTTCTCCTCGCGAACCAACACCACCTCCGGAACGAAGACCGAAAGTATGATATATCGGGAAACCTATGGACCCGAATATCGATTAACTTGAGCAGCTCAACAAGATGGTTATCAAATCAACACCTCGCATAGATTACTCGACTCTCCACACACTCAAGATTAGAGAAGACGTGATTTGGTATCTCGACGCACTTAACCTTCGACCTTTCATGGAGCTCAACCTCCCTACCTATGAAGATCTCACCAAAGAATTCTTATCGACCGTCACCATGTGCTACAAGAAACAATCTAATACGAGAGCGAACGATGGTACACTTATTTTTACTATTCGCGGATATTCTTATACTCTAACGATCCCAGAACTTTGTGAAGCTTTGAATCTTCAATATCTCAACGATATTCACCCAAAGGAGAATCCCGATGAAGGTCTATGGAGCATAATGGGACAAGGCATCTACGACAACAGACGGTCCAAAGCCGCCCTACTCACGCATCCCGCTGTCCGCTATACACACAAGCTCTTAGCGCACACCATATTCTCGAGAGCGAACATGGGGAGTGTCCTCAAAGTCGAGCTTGGCACCCTTCAATTACCTTTCACCGACGACCCTCGCTATACTTGCTATGCTTGTATCGTCGCGAAGAACTTGGTGAAGGTGAAACACGACATGCCCGCCACAAAATCCGAGGACGCTACCACCGCCTTCAGAAGCATCATCACGGCAATTTTATAAGTTGTGCACTTCGATTTCTCGAACGAGGTTCCACTCCAAGGAAGCTAGTTCGACTTGATGCAATTCTCCAGAGACCGCACGATCTCTCACGCTTCAGTCGACCCCGACAAATTTGGTTACAAATATTTCACTAATGTCGGTGAGTCCTACTCTTTTTTTTTTTACCTTCTAAAGCTGTCCCTTGACTCCGAGAAGGAGCAGCACCTAGATGGATACCGGAGGTGATGGAATACATACCTACAGTCCCACACCTACTGTACACGATTGGACAGTTCCTAGTGGCCAAAGCCAACTGAGACGCCGAGACAGAGCAAGCTCGACTACTTCAACAATCACAGGCCCGTGCACCATCCGCGAGTTGGTCTCACGAACACGGACCAGAATACGCAGCCATGGAGAAGAAGATAGCACAACAAGAGAGACGATACATGTGCATGATGCGTTTCCTCGAAGAGCACCACCAGTTCGATGGCAACACGCTTGACTCCGAGACAGATGGCTCATGCAACGCCTAGCCATGCACTTCACCACAACGGTTTAATCGATCTCTCTCACCTTATCTTTTATTTTAATAATTTTACCATCTTTTCACCAACTTTTTCACACTGAGGACAGTGTGATTTAAGTCTTGGGGAGGATGTTTATCCATTACTAATCTATTTTATTTTCTTTGGATCTTGTTAATTCTCGCTTAATTTTTAAGACCTCGTGTAACATTTTTTATTAAGTATTTTTCAGGAACATAAGAACAAAATCTATGATGATATATACCATTGTGCTTCTACGCTATTTCCCCAGAGGATTTCGAGCCATAGAAATTCTTTCTGACAGAATATACTAGCTCATTCTATTTGGACTTAATCTATATTTAATTTTCTTATTAATATATTTAGGCGAGACAACGAGTCATACATCTATGACATCTTTTTCATTTTTTTACCACTCTTTGTTGTCCTAGATGGCCGGTTCATCTTTTGCCGGTTTCACACCCGAAACTTAACCTTTGTTCAAACATCATGGAACTCTCTTGTTGCCTTATGTGCAAATATGTGATATGCCCAAATTAATACCCTAACAGTACTAATGCAGCAGTTGTTCATCCTTGATGTTTGCTTTGTTTTTCTGTTTATGCGTTCCCCAAGCGCTAACTATTCCTTTGACAGTTCAACTAGCTGAGTGCTCTTGTTGCTTCTAGTTTCACGAACATGCATACACCTGAAAACAAAACACTAGACAAGGCACGTAAGTAACCAAAAAAATGCGTTGAGTGTCGATCGATACCAATAGGGTATCGATCGATATCAACAAAGAAATCGCTGGAGTATCGACCTATACTAGTGAGTATCGATCGATACCGACGGACTTAGTCGAAACTCGATAGCTAAAATCTAAAGGCGAAATTGAGTCTCTGGCAACGGCGCCAAATTTGATATGCTCAAATTAATACCCTAACAGTACTAATGCAGCAGTTGTAATATAGTTAGGGGTCGAACCACAAAGGCTCAGAGGAATCACACAATAAATTGTATAGCGTCAAATCAAGCTAAGCAAATAGGGTGAAACAAAAACAGTAAACAGTAACGAGTTGTAAATTCAATATAGAGAATTCAGGAAATCAATGAATGCAGATAAATTAACTAACATGATTCAGATTTAGCGCTGTTCTTGAACTCAAATCAATAAAGTATAACTAACCAACTGTCGTTACGAGAATTATCTAAATCTAAATCTTAGGAATTCCAAATCTCGTTGCGAATCCTAAATTCTAAATCAGCTTTAAAGTTCAGGTTTGATATGTTCACAAATCAATTAAACCAAATCTCTTTGCGAATAATCAATTTGCTCACCTAGGTTCTATCAGGTAATTAATTGCACTGTCGTGCCTAATCAATTATCCTAAGATCTAAGTTCCAGATTCGTCAACCTAGAATTAGCTTTGAACACAACATAAGGGGAAGAACTAATTTAGATGGTGAATCCTAAACAGATAATCAACCTAGCATTCAAAGAAATCCTTAGGAGAAAACCCTAAACCTAAAGTGGATTTACTCAGACATGGAGAATGAAACAATCAACATAACTGAATAAATCATCAAATAAATAATCAGAAAGAGTAAAACAAGGGTTCGAAATCTTCTCTCGGATCAACAGAGTTTCAGACTTGTATCCCTCTAAATCTCTCTCAAAAACCAAAGTAAAATAAAGCATAGCCTAAACAGGTGGCTGAAAACCTAATTTATAAGCTAAAACACGTTCTGGGCCTTTTCTGTAATTAATAAAGTCTTCTGGACCAAATTGCAGGGTCTTTAAACTTGTAAAATCACGTTTTTCCCCGTCTGCAGTTGGTGTCGGTCGATACTGGACTGGTGTCGGTCGACACCGTACAGTGTCGATCGACAGACTGAACTGTCTTCACGAAAACTGGCATAACGTTCGATCGCACCATTGGAATGGCCTCAAACCACTTCCAAATGAAAGCTAATCCATTGATCTGTTTTGTGTCCAAATTTGAGCTCAATCCATCGGTGGGAAGTTTTTCAACGATTGCCAAACTTCTGACGTCTCTGCATGACTCTGCTCCTTTTCTCCCAAAATGCTCCAGAATCCTCCAAAAACTCCAATTAAGCTCCAAACGTGCTAAAACCTGTACAAGACTCTAAAAGATTTTATAATAGAATAAAGACTTGATAAAACAGACTTATATCATGGCTTAAAAGGGGTAAAAACCATGATATATCAACTCCCCCAGACTTAGCCTTTGCTTGCCCTCAAGCAAATAGAAGACTAAACCAGAAAAAGAGGTTTCAAAACACAGAGACTCACCTGTTCATGAACCATCGCAGAGATCCTTTTCCCAAGGACCCAAGTGTCACCTGACCAGCTTTTGATCTAACCACCATGTACTTCTCCGTAGACATTCGCAGCTTTTCCAGACTCCACACATTATCTCGCAGCATTGTTCAAATAAAGCCCTCATCGCCAGTTTCATCGCTGCAGCTAATGTTTCAAGAACCTTCTAGATTCTTTACCATACGATATCATGACAAGGAACCACCATTTTTCTCATCTTTGTATCACTTTCTCTCCCCCAGACTTATTTCTTATTATGTTATTTCTTTTTATTTTCAGTTTTGCATATACACATCAAGGTCTGAAACGCGAGTACAGATGGTGTTTGCCACCGAATCCCCGGTTCTTTTCTATTTATGTATCAAAGGTTTAGGAGAATAGTGGTATCACGGGAAATTTTTCTAACCTCGGTGTCAACCTTTGTGTGATCATTCCCTCTCCAGTAGAATAATGGGATCGCTGGAAATTTTCCTAGCCCTCTACTCAGAAGAAAATCATTTCAATCTTTTATGCTCTTATTTATCAACTTATAACATGGGAGAGAGATACCATTAATTCAAACATATGGGTTCCTTTGTCAGATATGAATGATGAATCAAGCTCTGTAAACACTAACCACATTGATGAAGTGCAAAAATTTGGCTCAGGCTTCAGAAGAACTCTGCTAGAGACATGGATGTTTTCTAGTCAAATGGTCAGTCCTTGGATTTTTCATTAGTCGATCTAGAGCTGATCCTGCAACATTGTGCACTCAAAAACAAAATCATATCAATAGGTTCAAGTACAGGATCATCATCTCCAACAAGTTTTGACTTAATAAAACGTTTTTGACTCGATAAAACAACTCACTCTAAGAAAAACAAAAACAATGTCAGCAGACATCTCCCCCAGACTTGAACAACACTGTCCCTAGTGTTATCTAGCCAAGATTCAGTGAAAGAAAACAAAAGAACAGAATAAAATTGGGAAAAACAAGAAGTTACCTTGCTGGAACATCGATTATCGATCGACACACAGCCTGGTATCGATCGATACCAAGCTTAAATCGACATGATGAACTGTACATTCGCGATTGGTGACGATCGATACCAGGGGGTATCGATCGACACTAGGCGATTTCGAGTTTTTTTCCTTGTTTATCCTGACACAAACATAGAACGAACGAAAAATAAAAACAAAAACGACTCAAAAACAGACTCACCAGTGGGTTGCCTCCCACCAAACACTAGTTTAACGTCATTAGCTTTGGCCCAAGACCGCTCCAACAGCGTAGCCACTAGCATCACACATGATCTCGAAAGGAAGATCCCAATCCGGGGCTTGTACAATGGGAGCACTAACCAACGCCTTCTTGATCTCTAGAAACGCCACCATACATTCTTCATCAAACACGAACTCAACCTCCTTGCAAATTAACCTTGTGAGAGGTCTTGTGATTTTCGAGAAGTCGTTGATGAATCTTCGGTAGAATCCCGCATGACCCAAGAAATATCGGATGTCCTTGACCGACTTAGGCGCCTCCAAGTTAACCATCACCTCTATCTTGGCCTTGTCTACCTCAATCCCTTTCTCGGAGATCTTGTGTCCAGGCACGATGCCTTCACGTACCATGAAGTGGCACTTCTCCCAATTTAGCATCAAGTTTGCTTCTTCGCACCGTTGCAAGACCCTACAAAGATTAGACAAGCAAACACCAAAAGAAGGCCCATACATGGAGAAGTCGTCCATAAAGACTTCTACCATGTCTTCAATAAGATCAGAGAAAATGGACATCATGCAACGTTGGAATGTCACGTGTGCATTACACAACCCAAATGGCATCCTTCGATATGCGAAGGTGCCATAAGGGCATGTGAAAGTCGTTTTCTCTTGGTCATTCGGGTGTACGGGAATTTGAAAGAAACCCGAATAACCGTCTAGGAAACAATAAAATGGATGATTAGCTAGACGTTCAAGCATTTGATCTATGAAAGATAACAGAAAGTGATCCTTACGAGTGGATGAATTTAAATTCCTATAGTCAATGCACATTCTATGCTTGGTTATTGTCCTAGTAGGTATTTATCTCATCTTTTTCATTTTTAACAACTGTAATCCCCCCTTTCTTAGGCACACAATGAACCGGTGAGACCCAAGTACTATCCGATATTGGGTAGATAATGCCCACATCCAAGAGCTTAAGAATCTCTCTCTTTACAACATCTTTCAAATTAGGATTCAACCTTCTTTGATGTTCAATAGAGGTCCTCGATTCATCCTCTAAATGGATTCTTTGCGTGCACAAACTAGGGGAAATACCCTTGATATAATCCAAAGAATAGCCAATTGCTTTCCTATATTTCCTACGCTCTACAAGAAGGGAGGATAGTTCTTTCTCATCCAGACCCTCATTCACAATAACCGGGTAAGACTCGATGGGACCTAAGAACGCATACCTTAGTCCCGTGCTTTAGGTACACCTTTGGGGCTTTGAGTTCGTTCCAATCGTCCTCCTCAAGACAAGACTTACCCTTGCTAGTCTCTGCAACGGCTATAACAAACTACTCTTGAACCGTGCCAACCCATAACCCATCTTGAACCTCGGTACCGCGAATACCCAACTCAACAAATGGCGTATCCCTTACAACCGGCTTGTGCAAATCCATGAGTAGCTCATACCCTTGACTCTCTTTACTCAAGAACCCATGATCACCACGCTCCTTAGTCAAAACCACTTCCAAACCATCTTCCACTCTCATTTCCTCAAGCAATTCGTCGGCTAGTTCATCCATGGTCTCTATGTAGAAACATTGGCCATCTATGGTGGGTTTCTTCATCACCTTGTTGATATCGAACTCAAGGACTTCTCCTTTACCCAAGTGAAGGTCTATCTTGCCTTTCCTCACATCGATTATCGCCCCCGCGGTTGCTAGGAATGGCCTACCAAAGATAAGATGGTCTTTTGGTTCCTCATCCATTTCAAGAACAACAAACTCCGTGGGGACAATGAAATCCTTCACCACAATAGGAAGATCTTCAAGCAAACCAATAGGAACCTTCACGCTCCTATCCGCCAATATTAGGGAACTGTTGCATGCTTTGTAGTGTGTGAAGCCTAGCCTCTTGGCTACCGAAAACGGCATGAGGCTTACACTTGCTCCAAGATCACACAAACAATGGTTGAAATCTGAAGGACCAAGTGCACAAGGTAGAGTAAATGATCCCGGATCTCCTAGCTTCTTTGGTACCATCTTCTTTTGTATGATGGCACTACACTAGTGAGTTAGAATGACCATGGACTCCATTTTCTTAGCTCTCTCATTCACGGCATCTTTCAAGAATTTGGCGTATTGAGGGACAAGAAAGAAGGCATCAACCAAAGGCATTGTGAGTTCTACCTTCTCCATTTGCCTATTAAAGATGGCTTTATACTTGTCCATAAGTTTCTTCTTGAACCGCCCGGGGAATGGTAGCTAAGGAATGTATGTCTTAGGCATAAACACATTCTTTTTTGGCTTCTCTTGAGAAACAACAACCCTAGTCTTGACTTTCTCAATTTCTTCAACCTTGTCTTGCTCTCTCACTACCTAGTTTTCAACCAATTCTTCATCTTCTTGAAGTGCCCCCCCCCCCCCCCCCCCACCTTGCTTCTCAATGTCCGCATTGAGAGTAGAATGAGCTTCTCTTGGAGGCAAAACCATACCACTTCTTAAGGTGATGGCGTTTACATACTTCTTAGGATTAGCTTCGGATTTGCCCAGGAGTTGACCTTGTGGTCGTGAAGAAGAAGCAACACATTTTTTCATGTGTTTTACCTTGGAGTTCAAAGCTTCAATCTTTGTGTTGAGGTAGTTGTAAGAGCAATCCACCCGTGTATTGATCTCCGCTTGTCCCTTGGGTAATTGTCGGAACATGGAGCTCAAATCAAGCTCTTGCGGTTTAGACGTAGTTGCTTGACCTTGAGGCATAAACCCTTGTTGTTGGCCTTGAAAACTGGGTGGAGCTTTAGGTTGAAATCCACTTTGTTTCCCTTGGAATTGGTTCCTTGGGACAAAACCTTGTTGGTTGGTATTAGAAGCTCGGCCTTGAGGTTGGAATTGCTTTTGTTGGGCTCCTTGAGCTTGATTAGGTTGCGGAGGGTAGACTTGGTCTTGTGGGTTCTCCACATTTGTGTTTCGGTAAGAGAAGTTGGCGTGGTTCCTATAGTTTTGGTTGAACCCTTGTATTTGGCAGTTCCCTTGGTTTTGGTAGTTCCCTTGGTTCCCCACGTAGTTCACCTCCTCTTGGGTGTTCATGTCCACGTTCTCTTCTTGATAGTAACCTTGATTCTCATCATAAGCATCCACAAAGTTGACCGTCTTTTGAGAAGACACTAGAAGTTTATCAATCAAATTGGCTTGCTTGTACAACTTGTCGTTAAGAGCTTTCATATCTTTGGCCCGCTTGTTCTCATCAAAGTCGCTAGTTGTCCTTGTGGCGCGGTCATAGTCGTCGCCATAGGTACCGTCACTTTGGGCCAAATTCTCGACAAGCTCCATTGCTTATTCAACGTCCTTAGCCAAGAAGTTACTGTTTGATGCCGTGTCAAGTAGCATACGGATCTTAGGCAAAGCACCTCGGTATAATGTGCTAAGGAGAGAGGAATTGCTAAAGCCGTGATGTGGGCATTGAGAAGTGTAGCTTCTAAATCTCTCCCAAGCCTCTTTGAAAGACTCATTGGACCGTTGTGTGAAGCTTGAGATCTCGTCGCGAAGCTTGGCGGTTCTAGCCGGTGAAAAGAATTTGGCAAGAAACGCGCGTTTGCAATCATCCCAGGAGGTTATAGATCCTTGGGGTAAGGTCTTTTCCCATTGGTGAGCCTTGTCACCTAAAGAGAACGGGAAGAGACGAAGCTTGAACCCATCTTCGGAGACCCCATTGATCATCGTGAGACCACATATCCGGTCAAATTGTTCTAAAGGATCCTCCATGGACAAGCCATGAAATCTTTTGGCTTGAACCATGTTGATAACCCCCGGCTTCACTTCGAAGTTGTTGTTCTCCACCGGTGGAGCTTGAATGCCTTGGCGGTTTTGGTGAGCATTAACGGCATTACCCTCTCCAACAACGTTTCTAGCTCTTGGTGGATAATTGGGACGGTGATGGTTTCTAGCAAGATATAAATCAATAAGCAAAAGCGGATTTAAAGACAGGATTATGGATATAAGATGACCTAAGTTCAATTCATGATGTTCATTTACACAAACAAGCTAATCCCTAGGCATAAGATCATAAACTTGACTAATTCTCTTTCAAGCAATTAATCACTATGCTAATCACCTAATCCATTAACAAACTCTCATTTGTGGATCATTGATTAGCAAGCATTAAATTTAAATGAACAAGATCAACCAAAAATACACCCTAGACAACTATTATCATAGACTAGGAATGTAAATCTCTTGTTTAATTCATCAAGGCATTTCATCAAACACTTGGTGTGCATGAAATCCCTTATGATCTAGATCCACTCTTTCAAGCTAGATCTAGCCTTAGGAACACTAAACAAGAAAGGATATAAGAAGATATAACCCTAAACATCCTGAATCAAGCCTTGGAACATCCTAATCTACCCCATCTCTAAACCCTAAAAGACTACTCAAGACCCATCAAGAACAACCAAAAATCGATGGAGATAGAGGTTGAATCCATGGATAGATGATGAATAATCAGGATAGAAAGAAGATAGATGGAAGAGATTTATGAAAACAAATACTAAATTGCATAAAACAAAGGATCCTTCTTACAAATCTCAAACTCTCTCAAAGGTAAGGGTTTTTGAGCATAAGAAAAAACATAAAACAAAAATTAGGTTTAGATGGGTATTTATAAGAAAATTGGGCGACATGATTAACATCAATGCAACTGGTCGATGTGGATGGTCGATGCTAAGGGCCTGATCTTCCATCCAGCTGTTGCATCGACCTGTGAGGTTGATGTAGATGTCCTGAAGCTGAGCATGGATGCAACTGGTCGATGTGGATAGAAGCTGGGTCGATGCTATGAGCCTGATGTTGCTTCCGGCTGTTGCATCGACATGTGAGGTCGATGTAGATGTCCTGAAGCTGAGTATCGATGAAACTGGTCGATGTTGATAAAAGATGGGTCGATGCTAAGGGCCTGATGTTGCATCCGGCTGTTGCATCATCCTGTGGGGTCGATGTAGATGCCCTGACAAGCTCCCAAACGTCTTTAACCGCCTCTCTTGCTCCCGATCTGAATGGTCTCAAGCCAAACTCCGTCAAATGCCTCCAAAGTATCTAAAAAGGACTCTAAAACATGCAAGACACTCTAGGACCTAGTATGAGAACCCTAAAACTCTAAATGAGATAAATCAACAAAGAAATGCCAAGTAACTATATGCAAATGAGATGAAACTTAGATTAAATGAATGCATGAAAGGGGTAAAATACGAGTCTATCACTCGGATAAAAGTAAAAATGAGGCGAAGACAACTCAATTAAAGGAGTAGAAGTAATAATAAAAAAGGGGAAAAATTAAAAAGACATCATTACTTTAGCAAGTGGGGAGTCGAGGCGCCGTGGGAAGTTGAAGCAGCGTGAACCGCTCATTTATACCCACTCGCCCTGTCGTATCCCTTAAATGTCGTACATATATTGCAAGATCCCTGCAAACTCGGCATCTGAACAAGCAAGAAATCAATCAGAAACCCGAGATTGCGAGACCGTGTCGACTAGGAGATCAATCAGGACCCGAGATCGCAGCGTCGCATCCTCAGTAATAAATCAATAAGGTTGCTAGGGGGGCAACTTTTGGGCCCAAATTTCACGCTCAAGGCCCAGCCTGATTGAGCAGGCCTAACAAAGAAACCCATGTTACGATGAGATCTCACGGAGCAAGCCTGCAAGCTAGAAGGGGCCGAGCATGCAGGAAATGGGGAGGTCACCGAGAGCTGGAGATTGCGTTTTATCAAGTCAAATAGGCTAATTCAAACCCCGAGATCAATCTCGGCATTAAAGTCTTAGATTGTAAATTTATGTCTGTATTTAATGTAAAATAATAGGTCTAGACAGTTACGCTCTCAGCATGTATAAGAGGAGAACGTGAGCTATCTGAGAGGGGACCGAATTATTGGCAAATAATAAGAATACGCACTTTTTCTCTCAAGTTCTTTTAATGTACATCCAAAAATATACAACATGAAAACCAAGAATTGAGGTTGTGAGATTTTGCTTTCACAGTAAAGTTCTCAAAGGTGGACCTCGTTTGGCCTTGTAGAAGAGCTCCTTAATTTTGTCCATTATTTCCCTGCTTTTGCAAAGGTAGTGGCATATGATGTGAGTCATCCACGGGTCTTCGAAAGACATACATGCACGGAGAGCTTGCACGCATCTGGTGAACTCGGCTAGACTCTATTGGCTGATCGGATCTAGGAAAAGCTTATGATTGGTTGGGTGTGGTTTACATGGAGCATAAGGCAGTGGAGTTGAATAAGATGGCATTGCACTCATTTCGAGTTGAAAGAGATGTTGAATTTCTCCCTTTGTCTCCTTGCTATCGTAGAAATAGTCAAGGAAGGGATAGTTCCTCCATGCTTCCTCAAAAGAGACATAGAATGGGATATTCACTTTCGAGGTGGTTCGGTTTTGCCAATCACTGTCACTTGGATAGATGAGCTTCTTTCTTTCAAAAAATGGTGGTACCTCGTCATCATGAAGTTTAATCGTATTGGACAAGCTGATGTAATCTGGTACATCAGGTTCTAGAGGAAACACTGGCTTGATTGGATTAGCATCATGAGGGTCGGCTATCTTGCCGCTTGGTCACCTAGAGCAGTGATATATCATGGTTTTTACCCCGTTTAAGCCATGATATAAGTCTGTTTTATATAGTCTTTCTATTATTTTGTAATGTTTTAGAGTCTTTGTCAGGTTATAGCACGTTTGGAGCATAATTGGAGACATTGAAGCATTCAGGAACATTTTGGAGCTAAGCAGACGTTCATGTAGCTGAGTACCCGATTTGAAGCATCAGTGTCGATCGATACCCCATTGGTATCGGTCGATACTCATCGAAGCAGACACGACCCGTGACTTTAATGAGGAGTTGAAGAATTGTAAAATTGCCCATAAGACTTTATTATTTACAAGAAGCCCCAAAACGTGATTTAGGTTATTTAATAGGATTTTACAGCCACTTTCAGGCATTATGCTTTGTTCTAGGCTTTAATTTACTTTGTTTTTGTGAGTGAGCTTTTGAAGGGAGACAAGTCTGAAACTCTGTTCGTCCGAGAGAAGATTTCGAACCCTCTTGTTACTCTTTCTATTTTATTTGATGATTTATTCAAACATGTTTATTGCTTCAATTTCCATGTCTGAGTAGATCTCTTGTTAGGTTCAGGGTTCTCAATATGGTTTTCTATGAATGCTAGGTTGATTAGTTATTATGATTCACCATCTGAATTAGTTCTTCAACATAGGTTGTTTGCAAAGCTAATTCTAGATTGATCACCTAGAACTTAGATCTTAGGATAATTGATTAGGCGCGAGAGTGCGATTAATTACCTAATAGAACCTAAGGTGAGCAAAATAACTATTCGCAAAGAGATTTGATTTAGTTGTTTTGTGAACAATTCAAACTTGATCTAAAAGCTGATTTAGACTTTAGGATTCGCAAAGATATTTTTGAAATTCCTAAGATTTAGATTTAGATAGTTTTCACAACGAGAGTTGGTTAATTATATCTTTGTGATTTGAGTTCAAGAACCGCCCTAAATCTGAATCCTGACTAGTTAGTTTATTTGCATTCATTGATTCCCTGAAAAATACCCTGAACCTATCTTTTTCCAATCGAATTTACAACCGTTTTAATTTGCGTTCTGTTTTCAATACCATTAATCAGTTAGCTTAATTCTCACCTATATAATCTATTGTGTGTCTCTTTGAGTCCTTGTTTTTGACCCCTTTTTTACTGCAACTACTGCTTAGTACTTTTAGGGTATTACTTTGAGCATATCAAATTTGGCGCCGTTGCTGGGGACTCAATTCGCCATTAGATTTTAGTCTGAAAATTTTGACTAAGCTCGTCGGTATCGGTCGATACTATCTAGTATCGATCGATACTCGTCGTTCTCTTTTTGTTGATATATATCGCCACCATCCAGTGTTGATCGATACTCGTCGTGTTACCGAGTTACTTACGTGTTTGACTCTTGTTTTCAGGTGTATGCGTAATCGTGAAACCAGAAAGAGAAAAAGCACTCAGCTAGTTGATCTGTCACTCGAGCAGCTAGCACTTTTGGAACGCACAAACAGAAGAGCAAATAAGCCAGCAAGGATGAACAACAATCAAGCGGAGTTGGTTCAAGATGATAGAGGGCAACGTCTGGATGGAGAGGGGAACATCATTCCACCTGCTCCTGTTGTCGTTGGGAACGCGAACGCTGGGAATGTCGCTGAGAACGCTGCGAATTCTGGGAACGTTGTGTTTAATCGTGGTAGAACAATTGGTGAGTACAACAGGCCTGATCAGTTTTACGTAAATCGATCAGCGATTCCTCCGCCTGCTTATCAGAGTAATGACTATGAGCTGAAACCTGTATACTACACTCTTGTGGGTTAGCACCCTTTTCATGGTCTTTCCAACGAACATCCCATGGACCATATTGAGAGGTTTGAGGATATGGTCACTAGCATCAAGATCAATGGAGTGTCCTATGATTACCTTTTCTGCAAGCTCTTCCCATATTCTCTTGGGGGAGATGTAACTTACTGGCTGAAGCAGTTACATCCTGGAACACTGACTACTTGGGAAGAGACTAAGACTGCCTTCCTGAACAACTTCTATGATGATGCACGATCCGAGGATCTGAGGAACAAGATATCCCAACTTTCTCAAGGACCTGCGGAGTCGTTCAAGGCTGCTTGGACGAGATTCAGATCGTATCAGAGAGATTGTCCACATCACGGGTACTCTGATGTTCAGCTGATGGGTTTCTTCTTCAGAGGAATTGATTGGAGGTATCAGATGACTTTGGATGCTTCGAGCAATGGAAACTTCAACACCAGGTATCCTGATGATGCCTATGTACTCATTGAGAACTTGGCGTCTAGCAATAACACCAAGAATGCTGATTATGAGCGGAAGAAGCTAGTTGGTAGCATGGATGGTTCACATATTGCTGATGTTCAAGCCAAGTTGGATTCTATGCACAATCTTCTGATGGGCATGACAACGAAAGCTGTTCACTTTGCTGAAGATGTCGAGGTGTTCAACGAGGATGAAGTGGAGGATGTTAACTACATTGGTGGTTCTGGTTTTGAAGGTCAGAGGAATCAATTCAACAACAACCGAAACTTTAACAACAACTCTCAGCAAGGAGGTTCGAATCAGTTTGGTCAGAGATCATCTCATAACAGTGGGTATACGAGGAACTATGGAAACCCATCTTATCAGCCCATACCTGCTACGCTTCCAGATAGCAAGCTCGAGTCTATGTTTGAAAAACTTATTCAAGGACAGCAGCAGCTCACAGTGAATCTCAACGGAAAGATAGATGATGTGTACAAAGATCTGAGTGGGAGGATCGATGCTCTC
Organism: Eutrema japonicum; assembly: GCA_030161315.1. Taxonomy (NCBI): domain Eukaryota; kingdom Viridiplantae; phylum Streptophyta; class Magnoliopsida; order Brassicales; family Brassicaceae; genus Eutrema; species Eutrema japonicum. The sequence continues at coordinate 22,994,019 of BSQW01000005.1, read as the reverse complement.
GATACTCATCAGAAGATGCTGGAAACGCAAGTAGCTCAGACTGTAGCTGTAACGCCCGTGTTCCGGAAGAGTTAATTATTGTGGAGGAATAATTAATTCGGGTTGTTCCGGGGGGCGGTATCGATCGATACTGGCAGGCATCGATCGATACCAGCCGGGTTTTTCTCGGGGTTATCTTCTTCTCTTATCTTCTTCGAGTATAAAAAGGTTATCCTTAGAAGGATAAAACCATAGTTGGTCGTGAGAAAGAAAGAGAGAGCGAGAGAGAAAGAGAAGGAGAGAAAGAGAGAAAGGAAGCTTTGTTAAGCTTGGATCTTGCGAGATCGAGTGAGAGTTTGAGCTTGAGAAGCTCGAAGAAGAGGTTAGAGGAGCTTGGTTTCGACGTGAGCTTGTAGGAAGCGAGGGAGATCTTCTTGGGCTTAGGGAGGTCGTTTTAGAGCTCGTTTCAGCTGTTTTAAGGTGAGTTGTGACCAAAGGTGATCAATTAAGCTTGTGTGGTGATTGTTTAAGCTTGGTTGACGGATTTGGTGGCTTGTGTCTGTGGCGATTCCTGTGTTTAGGTCTCGTGGGCATCGATCGATACCATGTGTGTATCGATCGATACCAGACCATAGGCGGTGGTCTCGAATTGTAGTGTATCGAGGTGATAGACTTGAACCGTGTTGTGTCGATCGATACCAAGTGTTGTGTTTGGGTGTCGATCGATACCAGTCCCTTGTCGGGACTTGTGTGTTGTTTGGGCATCGGTCGATACTATGGGAGTATCGATCGATACCAGTTGCGTCTGGTGTTGAATGTTTAATTTGTTGTTAATTAATCATTGATAATTGTTGCTTGTGCTTATTGGTAGCCTGTTGTTGGGATGATCAATCTCACTCAGCATTTGGTTAGCCAAATGTTGATGCATCACTTTTGTCGATGCAGGTAAAGATAAGGCGTGATCGTGGAATCAAGGCGGAGAAGAGGGGATGATTAGGACCCGGGGTTTGCTTTTGTTGTTTGGGTATCGATCGACACTAGGGGAGTATCGATCGATACCAGTTGTTGTTATATAAACCGTTAGCTTGTTTAAGCTGTAGTACTTGCGTTGTACTGTTTGTTTATTATTGTTAATGTTAATTATATGTTTATTTTCTTTGCAAAAAAAAAAAAAAAAAAATGCGGTCCTTTCAATTATTGGTATCAGAGCCCATACGGTTCTAGGAGCCTAGGTGGTTCTAGAATAGATTGGGTGTTGTGTGGGGTCGTAGAATCATCCTCTTGAGCCTTGTGAGATTCCACGGTGAGTATCTTTATTGTGATGATTGATTTTCGTTCTCTGAGCCTGTGCTTCTGCACGTGTGCAGATGGCTAGAGGACGTGGTAGAGGTCGTGGCCGTGGTAGAGGTCGTGGCCGTGTGCCGGAGGAGCAGGTCGAGGATTCGCGTGCGAGTCAGATTGGGTCTGAGGGTGCGGCCGGTGTGAGTGCCGTTGGGGCTGGCGTGAGCGCCAGTGTGGCTGGTGTTCCAGCGGGTGCTGCGGGTGTAGCAGCGGGTGATGCTCGGGCCCGAGATGATCGCATAGCGGATCTGTTGACGAGGTTGTTGGAGCGGTTACCAGAGAGGGTACCGGCTCAGGCTCCTGTGGTTCCGGTAGTTGTGGAGGCTCAGCCTCAGGTGGCAGCTGCGGTTGCTGAGGAGCTCCCGTCCTATCTTAGGATGGTGGAGCAGATGCAGAGGATTGGCACGGGGTTCTTCTCTGGAGGTGCTAATCCTGAGGACGCTGATGCGTGGTTGAGAAGGGTGGAGAGGAATTTCCTCTCAAGTAGGTGTCCCGCGGGATACCAGGTGGACATTGCGGTCCATTATCTGGAAGGTGACGCGCATCTCTGGTGGAGGGGTGTGGCATCACGGAGAGTTCAGGCCGCGATGTCTTGGGCGGATTTTGTGGGGGAGTTTAACTCCAAGTATTTCCCTCAGGAGGCGTTCCACCGGATCCAGTCGAGGCTTGCGAGTTTGACTCAGGGGGATCGGTCGGTACGCGAGTATGAGGTGGAGTTCAACCGGCTCGGGTCTTATGTTAGACGAGCGGCTGAGAGTGAGTCGGACCGTGTTCAGAGGTTTCTGATGGGTCTTCGGGTCGACTTGAGGAACCGTTGCATGGTGAGGGCTTTTTGCACGGTTGATGAGTTGGTTGAGACTGCGGCCTTGCTTGAGGAGGGTCTGAAGGACGAGGTGGTAGCGGTTACACCGAGCTTTCAGGCAAGATCTGTGCAGCAGCAGTCCGGTCCAAGCAGAAGCAGTAAGCCGATGCAAGGACAGAAGCGGAAGCGAGAAGGCGCTTCGAGAGGTAGTCGGGGTGGTCCGGGTTGCTTCGGGTGTGGGAGCATGGATCACCGAGTGGCGAACTGTCCTCAGAAGGGCGGGGTGCGGGTGGATTCTCGAGTGTGCTATCACTGCAAGGAGCCGGGTCACCTCAGGCCTCAGTGTCCCCAGTTGCGGCAGAGTGAGACCACGGTGGTGCAGCCCGTCAGGCAGGTGGCATCAGCGCCTCGAGTGTACTCCATCGCCGAGTCCGGAGAGCCGAGTTCCAGGCCGATCACAGGTATTTTCTTAGACGCATCTAAGTTTAATTCTGTGTTGGGGAACGTCGTGCTTGTCGGGGTGTTAAGGTTCTCAGCACATGTATATGTGCAGGGACCTTGTGTGTTGGAGGTGTAGAGTGTCATGTGTTGTTTGACACGGGAGCATCGCATTGCTTCGTTTCCCCGGAGTTGGCCGAGAAGGCTAATTTACGGAGCGAGCCCGGTGTGAGTTTGGGTTTCGTGGAGGTTGCCGGAGGGAAGCTCCTGAGGATTCACGGTCGTGTGCGGGACGTGGATGTTCAGGTAGCAGGAGAGTCCATGGCTGCCGATTTGATTATCTGCTCCGTGGAGCTGTACGATGTCATCTTGGGCATGGACTGGCTCGGGAAGTTCAGAGCGCATCTGGACTGTCACCGAGGGCGGGTCGAGTTCGACCGAGGAGAAGGGAAGTGGGTGTATCAGGGTGTGAGACCGACTTCCGGGAGTCTCGTGATCTCGGTTGTGCACGCGGAGCGTCTGATCGAGAAAGGTTGCGAGGCGTATTTAGCTACGATTTCCTTGCCGGAGGCCGTCGGAGAGGCCAGGGTGCAGGATATTCGGGTGGTTAGTGAGTTCCAGGATGTGTTCCAGTCGTTGCAGGGGTTGCCACCGTCTAGGTCGGATCCCTTCACGATCGAGTTGGAACCAGGGACGGCACCGATATCCAGGACTCCTTATAGGATGGCTCCAGCAGAAATGGCCGAGCTGAAGAGGCAGCTGGCGGAGTTGTTGAACAAAGGGTTCATTCGTCCGAGTTCTTCACCGTGGGGAGCACCGGTGTTGTTCGTGAAGAAGAAGGACGGGAGTTTTCGGTTGTGTATAGATTACCGGGGACTTAACCGAGTCACAGTGAAGGACAGGTATCCTCTTCCTCGGATTGATGAGTTGTTGGATCAGTTGAGAGGGGCTACTTGGTTCTCCAAGATTGACTTGGCGTCGGGATATCATCAGATTCCCATCGATGAGGTAGATATCCGGAAGACGGCTTTCAGATCTCGTTATGGCCACTACGAGTTTGTGGTGATGCCATTTGGGTTGACGAATGCACCGGCTGCATTTATGAGATTGATGAACAGCGTTTTCCAGGAGTATCTGGATGAGTTCGTGATTATCTTTATCGATGATATCTTGGTGTATTCGAGGAACCGGGAGGAGCATGAGGTGCATCTGCGTGTGGTTCTTTCGAAGCTGCGGGAACGGAAGTTATTTGCTAAGTTGAGCAAGTGTAGCTTCTGGCAGCGGGAGATTGGTTTTCTGGGTCACATTATTTCTGCGGAGGGAGTATCGGTAGATCCAGAGAAGATTCAGGCCATTAGTACGTGGCCGAGGCCGAGGAATGCCACTGAGATTCGGAGTTTTCTTGGGTTGGCAGGGTATTATCGGCGGTTCGTCAAGGGTTTTGCGAGTTTGGCCAAGCCTATGACGAAACTGACGGGAAAGGATGTTCCTTTCGTGTGGTCCTCGGAGTGTGAGGAGAGTTTGACGAAACTGAAGGCCATGTTGACTAGTACTCCAGTATTGGCGTTGCCAGTGTCGGGCGAGCCTTACGTGGTTTACACCGATGCGTCGGGGATGGGCCTTGGTTGTGTGTTGATGCAGCAGGGGAAGGTTATTGCCTATGCTTCGCGGCAGCTGCGGAAGCATGACGGCAACTACCCTACCCATGATCTGGAGATGGCTGCAGTGGTTTTCGCTTTGAAGATTTGGAGATCCTATCTTTATGGCGGAAAGGTTCAGGTGTTCACAGATCATAAGAGCCTGAAGTACATTTTCACTCAGCCTGAGTTGAATTTGAGGCAAAGGCGCTGGATGGAGCTAGTGGCCGATTATGATCTGGAGATAGCTTACCATCCTGGTAAGGCTAATCTGGTTGCAGATGCGTTGAGTCGGAAGCGGGTGGCTTTGGCTCGGGAACGCGAGGTTGAGTCTTTGGTGAGCGAGATTAGCACATTGCGTTTATGTGTTGTATCTCAGGAACCTTTGGGCTTAGAGGCGGCTAACCAGGCGGATCTTTTGAGCAGAGTTCGGTTGGCTCAGGGAAAAGATGAGGTTCTGGTTAAGGCTGCGAGAGCAGAGGGTTCTGAGTATCAGGTATCTGCGAACGGCACTATCCTTGTTAATGGGAGGGTATGCGTACCTTTGGATGAGGATTTGCGGCGAGAGATCCTGAGTGAGGCTCATTCCAGTATGTTTTCGATTCATCCAGGAGCGACTAAGATGTATCGCGATATTAAGCGCTACTATCATTGGGTCGGGATGAAGAAGGATGTGGCTAATTGGGTTGCGTCGTGCAACGTGTGCCAACTAGTGAAGGCGGAGCACTAGGTCCCGAGTGGTTTGTTGCGGAGCCTACCCATTCCAGAGTGGAAGTGGGATATGATCACGATGGATTTCGTGGTGGGGTTACCAGTTTCTCGGACCAAGGATGCTGTTTGGGTCATCGTTGATCGATTGACCAAGTGTGCGCGTTTTCTGGCCATTAAGAAGTCCGATGGGGCGGCAGTTTTGGCTAGGAGGTACGTGCAGGAGATTGTGAGACTGTATGGAGTACCGGTGAGTATTGTTTCAGACCGGGATCCTAAGTTCACATCGGAGTTCTGGAATGCGTTTCAGGCAGAGATGGGCACGAAAGTGCACTTGAGCACGGCGTATCATCCTCAGACAGATGGGCAGTCAGAGAGGACCATCCAGACTTTGGAGGATTTGTTGAGGATGTGCGTGCTGGATTGGAGTGGTCACTGGGTGGATCACTTGAGCTTGGTTGAGTTTGCGTATAACAATAGTTACCAGGCGAGTATTGGGATGGCTCCATATGAGGCTCTGTATGGGAGACCATGTCGTACCCCGTTGTGTTGGACACAAGTGGGGGAGAGGAGCACTTTGGGTGCGAGTTTTGTTCAGGAAACTACGGAGAAGATCCGGGTTTTGAAGCTGAACATGAAAGAGGCCCAAGATCGGCAAAAGAGTTATGCCGATAGGAGGCGGAAAGAGCTTGTGTTTGAGGTGGGAGATAGTGTGTATCTCAAGATGGCTTTACTGAGAGGTCCGAACAGGTCCATTGTTGCGACTAAGTTGAGTCCGAGGTATATGGGGCCGTTTCGGATTGTGGAGCGTGTTGGACCGGTAGCGTATCGGTTGGAGTTACCCGCGGTTATGCAAGCATTTCATAAGGTCTTCCATGTGTCGATGCTGAAGAAGTGTTTGCATAGGGGTGACGAGGTATTGGCTGAGATTCCGTCAGATCTCCAGCCCAATATGACCGTTGAGGCGAGACCTTTGAGAGTTCTCGAGCGGAGGGTCAAGGAGCTTCGTCGGAAGAGGATTCCGATGATGCGAGTTCTGTGGGACTGTGACGGGGTGCAGGAGGAAACTTGGGAGCCAGAGGCTAGGATGGAAGCGAGGTTCCAGAAGTGGTTCCAGAAGCAAGCTGCGGCTTGAGTTCCATCGAGAGGTTCCAGTTTCGGTTATAGCTATATGCTATGTGTATTTCATTTTGTATTTCCGTTGTGTAGAACGATGTTACATTATGATGTGTAATAAGATGAGTATTTCTTATTATTGGTGACTTTGGGAGTCACGGTGTCGCATTGCGTTTGGGGTAAAAGCGTTAATGCAAGAGAGTGATAAGATGGATGTTCTTATTGCTGTTGTGGGCGGTGCGATGACCGGGTTATTGGTTATGCACGCCAGATATTCCGGGTGTGGAATATGGGTGATGCCGATGTTGCCTTGCGAGGATTTACACGGATCACGAGAGGTAGTTCAGTCGAATGCTTAGTGATATGTGACTTATTGCTCGATGAGAGGACTGGTTCCTCTGGTGCCGATAGCTCGCAGGACTGTGTGTCTTGAGAGTGTGAGTGGCGATGTACCCAGACTCGGGAGGTTTATAGCCTAGAGTAATACGTGATACCATGGATTCGTAAGGAGTATATCGTAGACGTATGATATATTCCCTAGAATTGAGTGGTATGGGGTATCGAGACTCTTGTAGGTTATATTCTTGAGTGGAGTGGTACGGCAGATACCCAGAACTCGGAGATGCTGCGGTGTCTTGGGTGATGTGGTATGGTTGATATCCTGCGGGATATGGCTGATGCTCGGAACTCGGAGATGCTGCGGTGTCTTGAGTGATGGGGTTGGCGTGTGTTGAGCAATAAGTACATATGATGCCGCGGTGTCATAAGCATAGGGACTGAGTGGGAAACCTCGAAGGTTAGTTTTGGACCTCGTGTGAGTATTGCGTTGGCCGGGTTGGCCAAGGGTTGTGTAATCGTTGCGACGATTAGGGTTCATTGGAGATGGACGGTTCATGGGAGATGAACGGTAACGAAGATTCGAGGACGAATCTAAGTTAGTGGGGGAGAATTGTAACGCCCGTGTTCCGGAAGAGTTAATTATTGTGGAGGAATAATTAATTCGGGTTGTTCCGGGGGGCGGTATCGATCGATACTGGCAGGCATCGATCGATACCAGCCGGGTTTTTCTCGGGGTTATCTTCTTCTCTTATCTTCTTCGAGTATAAAAAGGTTATCCTTAGAAGGATAAGACCATAGTTGGTCGTGAGAAAGAAAGAGAGAGCGAGAGAGAAAGAGAAGGAGAGAAAGAGAGAAAGGAAGCTTTGTTAAGCTTGGATCTTGCGAGATCGAGTGAGAGTTTGAGCTTGAGAAGCTCGAAGAAGAGGTTAGAGGAGCTTGGTTTCGACGTGAGCTTGTAGGAAGCGAGGGAGATCTTCTTGGGTTAGGGAGGTCGTTTTAGAGCTCGTTTCAGCTGTTTTAAGGTGAGTTGTGACCAAAGGTGATCAATTAAGCTTGTGTGGTGATTGTTTAAGCTTGGTTGACGGATTTGGTGGCTTGTGTCTGTGGCGATTCCTGTGTTTAGGTCTCGTGGGCATCGATCGATACCATGTGTGTATCGATCGATACCAGACCATAGGCGGTGGTCTCGAATTGTAGTGTATCGAGGTGATAGACTTGAACCGTGTTGTGTCGATCGATACCAAGTGTTGTGTTTGGGTGTCGATCGATACCAGTCCCTTGTCGGGACTTGTGTGTTGTTTGGGCATCGGTCGATACTATGGGAGTATCGATCGATACTATGGGAGTATCGATCGATACCAGTTGCGTCTGGTGTTGAATGTTTAATTTGTTGTTAATTAATCATTGATAATTGTTGCTTGTGCTTATTGGTAGCCTGTTGTTGGGATGATCAATCTCACTCAGCATTTGGTTAGCCAAATGTTGATGCATCACTTTTGTCGATGCAGGTAAAGATAAGGCGTGATCGTGGAATCAAGGCGGAGAAGAGGGGATGATTAGGACCCGGGGTTTGCTTTTGTTGTTTGGGTATCGATCGACACTAGGGGAGTATCGATCGATACCAGTTGTTGTTATATAAACCGTTAGCTTGTTTAAGCTGTAGTACTTGCGTTGTACTGTTTGTTTATTATTGTTAATGTTAATTATATGTTTATTTTCTTTGCAAAAAAAAAAAAAAAAAATGCGGTCCTTTCAGTAGCAGCTGTCAAGGGAAAGACGACTGAGGCACAGAACGAATACGTCAATGAAATCACCTTGAGAGGTGCATGAAATCTCGAAAACCTTGTCAAAAGTGATTCTGAACCTGACTTGTCAGTATCGATCGATACCACTGCCGATATCGATCGATACCAATCTAAAAAACTGACACATGAGCCTTGTGTCGATCGATACCAACCTTGTATCGATCGACACCTCTCGCAGTCTGAACCAGAGATCGTGAAGGAACCAGAGATGATTGAGGAACGTGTCTACAAGCCTAAGGTACCATACCCTCGATCACACAGACACCTCAGAGACCCCATTTCTCCAAAGCAGCTGCTTGGCTTTGAGAAAATGGTACGAAGAGTTCCACACACACTGCCTTTTTAAGAAGCTCTAGAGTACCGTCCTCTGATGAATCACTTCCGAGATTGTAGAGAAACTGAAAACGAGATTAAGGCACTCTTCATCAAGGTCAGAAGTACACCGCCTCCACTGAAGCGATTGACTAAGAGGGAAGACCCAGGGAAGTTTTCAGTTCCATGCTCTATCTCCGGAGTTGAATTCAAAGAATATATGGTTAATACAGGGTCTAGCGTCAATGTCATGTCGAGGGAACTTGCAGAGAAGATGAAAATCGATGACATAAGATCTACTAAGATGCCTCTCACATTCGCGAACTCTTCCACATCAGTTCCATACGGTACAATCCCTGATTTGATGACTAAGGTAGGAGACTGTCTGGTTCCTACCGATTTTCAGGTTGTGGAGATGCATGCAAGGTCTAGCACGCATTTGATTCTTGGAAGACCGTTCATGGCTATGGCTGGTGCAGTTATGGACACACCAGTAAGAGCATCTCGTTTTCGTACATTGACGAACATGTCTCCAACGAACCCATCCCCTCTAGAAGAGCTCCCACACATATATCTTGCATCCCCGTTGGTGCAGGAGAAACATTGATGGTTGATATTTTGGAAGAGCCTTATGATGATCCAACTGTCGTAGAAGTTCTGGATCATCCTCCTATCATCACCAAGAAAGTCATCAAATAGACTAATGCAAAGAAGGAGGTGAAGAACATAAGAGTCGAGAGTGCTACACATGTCACCTTAATCCCTCAGAAGTGCGATGAAGATTCGATCGAATATAAGGTGAAATGCAAAGGGACCTCAAGACCATTTTCTAAGGCTAGAGTTCTTCTTACTCCGGAGCTGAAAGAGAAAGGACAAGAGGCTGTGGAGCACATGTTGAGCAGAACTCTGAAGCTGGAAATGTCAAGTTGTTGAGCATGTTTTGCTGAAAGCTCTCATTCTTATCCGGACTGATCGTCCGTACAGTCAAGCTCGTGACGTTAAACAAGCGCTGGGTGGGAGGCAACCCACTGGTGAGTCTGTACATACGTTTTTATTTTCGTTTTTTTTTGTGTTTAGTGTCAGGATAAACAAGGAGCAAACACGAAATCGCTTGAGTATCGATCGATACCCTGCTGGTATCGGTCGACACCCTACACGAATGAGATAAGTTCATCGTATCGGCTTAAGCCTGGTATCGCTCGATACCAGGTCGTGTGTCGGTCGATACTTGATGTTCTAGCACGGTAACTTCTTGATTTTTCACAATCAACTTGGTTCTTTTGTTTTCTTTCACTAACTCTAGGCTAGATAACACTGGGGACAGTGTTGTTCAAGTCTGGGGGAGGTAGTCGCTGACATTGTTTTTTGTTTTTCTTAGAGTCAGTCATTTTGAGTAATTCGTTGTTTTATTGAGTCAAAATTTTGTTAGAGATTGTGATCTTTTTCTTGAATCTATTGATCTGACCTTGCTTTTATGTGACATTGTTACAGAATCCGTTCTAGATCGACTAATTAAAACTCCAAAGGCTGACCAGTTAACTAGAAGACACTCATGTTTCCAGCAAAGTTCTTTAAAGCCTGAGCCAAATTTTTGCACTTCATTGAGGTAATTAATGTCCATAGAGCTTGATTCATCATTCATATCTGACAAAGGAACCCACATGTTTAAAATAATGGTATTTCTCTCCCTGTTACAAGTTATTTAATAAGATGCATTAAAAGATGAAATGATTTTCTTCTGAGTAGAGGGTTAGGAAAATTTCCAGCGATCCCATTATTCTACTTCAGAGGAGATGATCACACAAAGGTGAAAGCGAGGTTAGGAAAATTTCTTGTGATACCATTATTCGCCTACATCTTTGATTACTTTTGAGGGAAGAACCAGGGATTTGGTGGCCAACACCATCAATACTCGCGTCTCTAACCTTAATAAGCATATGCGAAAACATAATAAGAAATAAGTTTGGGGGAGAGAAATAATATCAGAAAGTGTGAAAAATGGTGGTTCCTTGTAATGATATTGTATGGGAAATAATCTAGAAAGTTCTTGGTATTAATCACAACGATGAAACTGGCGAGGATGGCTTGATTGAACGATGTTGTGAAATAATGTTTGTAGTATAGGAAGATGAGAATGCCTAAGGCGAAGTACATGGTGGTTAGATCAAAAGCTGGTTAGGTGACATTTGGGTGCTTGGGAAAAGGGTTATTGCAACGTTTCAAGAACAAGTGAGTCTCTATATTTTCAAACCTCTTTCTCTGGTTTAGTCTTCTATTTGCTTGAGGGCAAGCAAATGCTAAGTCTGGGGGAGTTGATATATCATGGTTTTTACCCCGTTTAAGCCATGATATAAGTCCGTTTTATATAGTTTTTCTACTATTTTGTAGTGTTTTAGAGTCTTTGTCAGGTCATAGCACGTTTGGAGCATAATTGGAGATATTGGAGCTTTCATGAGCATTTTGGAGCAAAGCAGACGTTCGTGTAGCTGAGTACCCGATTTGAAGCATCAGTGTCGATCGATACCCCATTGGTATCGGTCGATACTCATCGAAGCAGACACGACCCAAGACTTTAATGAAGAGTTGAAAATTACAAAATTGCCCATAAGACTTTATTATTTACAAGAAGCCCCAAAACGTGATTTAGGTTATTTAATAGGATTTTACACCCACTTTCAGGCATTATGCTTTGTTCTACGCTTTAATTTACTTTGGTTTTGTGAGAGAGCTTTTGAAGGGAGACAAGTCTGAAACTCTGTTCGTCCGAGAGAAGATTTCGAATCCTCTTGTTACTCTTTCTATTTTATTTGATGATTTATTCAAACATGTTTATTGCTTCAATTTCCAAGTCTGAGTAGATCTCTTGTTAGGTTCAGGGTTCTCAATAGGGTTTTCTCTGAATGCTAAGTTGATTAGTTATTAGGATTCACCATCTGAATTAGTTCTTCACCATATGTTGTTCGCAAAGCTAATTCTAGATTGATCACGTAGAACTTAGATCTTAGGATAATTGATTAGGTGTGAGAGTGCGATTAATTATCTGATAGAACCTAATGTGAGCAAAATAACTATTCGCAAAGAGATTTGGTTTAGTTGTTTTGTGAACCAATTAAACTTGATCTAAAAGCTGATTTAGACTTTAGGATTCGCAAATTTTACCTCTTTATTGCAAGGTTTTCGCGACAGAGGAGAGGGAGACCAACTTTGGTTGAGATTTGAGAGAATGAAGAATGAAGATCTGAGTGTGGGTTTTATAGATTTTGTAGTCGTCGTAAAATTGGAATTCAATTTTTTTAATTTCCCACACGCGGTAAATTAAATTCATGGTTAACGACGATTTCACGAAGAATCGTCGTAGAATTATAGTAAACTTTAAACTTATTTTTTAATTTTCCCACACACGGGAACAGTTAAAGTTTTTCATTTTCCCACATAGGGTAAATTAAATTCATGGTTACGACGATTCCTCGTAAACTCGTCGTAAACTATGAATTTAATTAAGAAAAAAAAATCTTTTATTTGAGCATATTCTAAGTTTTTTAAAAATCGTAATCTTAGATATTGCAAATAGCTCCATCGTTACTCTTATAATTTAGGCAATTGAAGAGGGCTACATCGATCTCCGATTTTAACAAGGACGGATGTAGCCCTCCGCAATCGCCAAAACATATAAATATTTTGTGTAAGTAGTGTGAGAAACAAAATGGGAGAAGAATATTTATAGGTGAATATAGACACCTTACGACGAATTCACGAAGAATCGTCGTACAATCGTTTGTAATTAGCAACGATTGTACAACGATTCCTCGTTAAAATAAGATTTAGGGTATAGGGCATGGGTACGACGATTGTTACATCAATTGCAACACATCTGAAATCCATCAAAATGTTTACCCTAAACCCTAAACCATCAAATCATAAATATATGTTCATCGAGGTTGCAAAAACACAGCAAGGGAACGCTTCGGATGCTATGGACCAGGTACTAAAATACTCAAGAATAAAAATTCCCTTTGCATGCACATATCTGGAGGAAGGATGTAAGGCGTTAGGATTACTGGCCATAAAGAATATTGCCTACGAGACAGACCAAATGGACTAAATCCATCTTTCGAAAGACCAAGATACACATTTTTTTCTCTCTAGCAAAGTTTGGGTGTACCGTCTTAAGTGTTTCCACGTTTTTGCATATGAAGGATGAGTAACGTCTCCATATGTCTACAAATGATCTTCATGCCATGTCATCGATGCAGTTGTCCTCTCAGACTGATATATTTTTTTAACCTATCAGTTATAGGAAGGTACCACATCCGCTGGAATGGTACCTTACTCCGACCAGTACCTTGCGGCTTATATATTTGCTTATGGCAAAATCGACATTCCTGCAACTTATCATCATCTTTCCAAAAAAACATGCAATTGTCAACACAGACATCTATAATCTCGTAAGGCAACCCAAGACTAAAAACCAGCTTTTGTATCTCATAGTAAGTTTCAGCAACTAAATTGTCTTATGGCATATACTCTTTAATCAAATCAGCCCAATCATCCATGCAAACCTCAAACAAGTTATGATCAGTTTTAATAGTCATCATCCTAACCGCCAATTTAAAGTGCCATTCTCTACATCCATCGTAAAGTGGCTGATTTGCAGCATCTATCATATCATAAAATCTTTTTGCATCTATATTGGGTTCCTCATCATGATCAGGTGCAAATTTATGTGCGGTTTCATGAAATGCATTTGTAACAATGTCATGAATCATATCATGATCTTGACCTTGCTGCTCCGCATGATAATCAATTTGATGTAAATTATTTGACTCATCAAAATGTGATGCTTGATAATTGCTACTACTAGTAGCTGCATTTCCCCCATGACCCTCTCCATGATAATACCAGATATAGTAATGCAGTATAACTGATATTCCCATATTTTACATCTTTTAGCATGCATTTATGTTATTGTAATGTGTCTCATGCATGTGTCTTGTATAGTTTTTTTAGCATTTTGGTTTCAATTAGAGTATTAGATATTTTGCAATAAGTCTTATGAGTCTTGCATGCATTTGGAGTGGTTTTAGGTGATTTGGAGGCAATTGATGATATTTGGAGAGTTGGACCAAAGTAGAGTGCAAAGGTCCATCTGATACACCAGAACGATGTGGATAGAATGAGGCTCTCCGATCTGAATCGGCTTGGATGAGCTTCATAAATGTTGTAGTGGGGTGAGTTAGATGTCTACCAAAGTTGGATTAAGGCCATTCGAACGTGTGGTTCGGGAGTTACGTCTATTTTACAAGAGATATGTCTGCCTGCATAGTAAGCTTCGACTTACACCGACGCAACGGAGCGATGAAACTGATCGGTGGAGGTCCAGGCCCTTAACATTGACCCAGCCCCTTCTTACATCGACCTGTTACCTCGATGCTTCACCTCAGGACAGTTACATTGACTCCGCAGGTCGATGCAACTGATCGATACAGCACCAGCCGAAGTGACTCAAAGATCAGGCCAAATGAAGACCTTCCCGTGCCCAGTTTAATCTGAGTTCTTCATGAGAGTCATAGAAAATCGAGCTGACGTTTGTTTAGTATGTGGTTTCATGTCATTCAGATCTGTCGTTCAAGAGATATGGCAAATATAGTAAAGACATGTCTGTCTGGCATCCAAACGAGTTCTACTCCAAATACGACGTCTGAAATATCAACCTAGACGAAGGGTTTACACTCCGATTCAGATTCTGTGTTCTTCATAGAAGTTGTAGATAATTGAGTTGGCTGTCTTCTGGAGGTTGTTTGAGGTCATTCAGATGTCAGGTTCATGAGGTATGGCTGATTCACTGCAGGCATTCTTGACCACGACCCAGATTCGGCTGGGTCAATACCCGGTTTGTCCCGGGTTAATCCGGTCCGACCCAAACTTCTTTAAATAGTGAAAAACCTAATTTTTAGATCTAAGTTTTCTTCTTTCTAGAGTTGGATTTTATCCAAAATTCTTCTTATTATTTTGAGAGGGATTTTGATTGTTCTTCATACAAATGCCACTCTAGAGAAATTTCTTCACCCTTATCTTTATATTAATGCATTTAATCTATCTTTATGTCTTTTTCTCTTGTGTTCTTCTTATGTTCTTCACATTTAGACCTTAGGCCCTTTTTTGTTGGATAATATATTTAGCTTGATTTAGATGATTTGATAATTGATTCTTGATGCTTATGTTCTTAATCCTTGCATTCCTTTCTTGTTTAGTATTCCTAATGCTAGATCTAGCTTGAGAGAATGGATCTAGATCATAAGGCATTTCATGCACACCAAGTGTTTGATCAAATGCCTTGATGAACTATTTAAGGGATTTATGTTCCTAGCCTAAGGGATTAGTTGTCTAGGGTGTATTTTGGTTGATCTTGTTATTATTCTAAATGCTTGCTAATTGATAATCCACAAATGAGAATTTGCTAATTGTTTTGATAATTAACATAGTGATTAGTTGCTTGAAAGAGAATTAATTAAGATTAGTGATCTTAACCTAAGGATTAGAATTGATTGTGTGTATTAGCATCATTAGTTAATTATCTTGATAATTAGATGATGATGATTTAGGTTGTTTCTTGTTAGATCTTTCACTTAGGTTGGTTCTTAATGCTAGATTTGATAAGATAAACCAAAGTTTAGAACTACACCTAGATTAGGTAGCTCTAGTTGGCGTGACAAACCAATCTAGAGCTACACCTTAGGATTTTTGGTCTTATCCCATGCATTAGGGATAGATTCGAGTAAACGGTGTTAGTGCTATATTAGATTTATCGATTCGAGTCTCGAACTTAGGCATTTCACTCCTAACCCGAGTTTAAATGAATTGCTTGAACAAAACCTTTTGTGAGCTTTTCACATCCTTGCCAATGAGAGTTGATGTCAAGGGTGATTAGTGAACTAATTGGGATTGGAGGTTAATGCTTGTTAACCATCTTATCAAAAACGATGGGTTGTTCTTGATTTGGTGTTTAACAAAGTGATTAGTGCCACGAGAGTGGATTAGTCATAATTGTGAATCCCATGTTCTAGGATAGTGTTTAATGCAATTTTTGTCATCATTATTTGATTGTTAATCATTCATTTGATAGTTCATTCCATGATCCAATACTTATATCTTTGTTTTCTTTCTTGCATTTTACATTCTAATCTAAAAATATAAAAACCCAAAATATTTGCTCTAGCTTAGGAAGATTCATGTATTCCTAGTGTTTCAATCTTAACCTCCTTGGTTCGATATCTTAAATACCACAATGACATGAGTGGGATTTGAGTAATTGACTAGTAAAAATCCTACTATCAATTTGGCGCCGTTGCCGGGGAGGTTTAGCATTGATCATTAGGACTTTGATTCTTCTTGAGACTAGACCTTTTTATTTTCTTTTGTTGCTAATTTTTCACTTCTCTTGTGATTTTCATGAATGGAGTGACAATGAGGAAGCAACCGTCAAGCTAGTGACGTTAAACGCGCCCCTTGGGGACCTCCCCAAGCCTATCCCTTGTCGAGCTTGAGACACAAAACAAGCACATCAATAAGGGTCTCTTGGGTCAATGGTCGTGGTATGTGATGAACGGAGGGCTTGAGCCACAACGTATCACACTCCTCGCTTCACCATCTCCATTCCACTAATCTCACTCCTCCTTTGTAAGTAGTTCTTTCCTTTTGAGTCTTTGCATTTCATCTTTCGTTTTTGGCCTCTCTCTTGAACTTCTCTCACACCGAGACGTTGTGATTTAAGTTTGGGGGAGGGACCGGTATCTAACCTTGTGTTTTGTTTCTTATTTTCCTTTTGCATCTTGAGTCTCATGCATTTTCAATAATTTTGAAAAATTATGAAGTTTTGTGCATTACATGATTAAGATTGAGTCTAGAGTTCATACAGGATTTGCATTGGGTGCAATGATGAATTTGTCCTTGTAAAATGTCAACTTAAGCCTTAGTAGTTAAATTCATTTGAACATCTTGAAAATAAGGACTCACCATACTTGGATCATATGCATTGATGCTTTCTTCTTGGTTGAAACAAGCTTTGAATTGAACCCGATCCTAACTATTGGAACCCTAAATTTTGACTAGTAATTATCATGTTTATGCATTGAAAAATGGACTCATGGATACCATATACATACTTGGGCTATCTTCCTCCTTTTTACCACTCTTGTTAGTCCAAGTAGCCGATCCCCATCTTTGGGACGGTTATCCTCGCCCTTAACTTACCCTCCTTTCAAGCCTAATTCTTTAGTGAGTGTTGTGAGGCCTATGTTTTTTTTCGAATGGACTTGGCAAAAAGTGTTGGGTTTAGAGCGACAAGGAAAGGATTTCATGCAGATTTAGCTCGCACATCATCGGGCTAAGCATAGGTTAGGATGGGGGGTTTGGGTTGGAATGAAAAGAGAAAATCTTGAGCATGGTATGCAAAATGAAAAGTGGAAACGAGGAAGATATTTGGGAAAGAAATAGGGAAAAGCTAATGATTAAAATGGTTGGCAGGAAATATTTGGTATAGCTCTAAGTGATAAAGAAAAGGTGGTCTCTAGCCACAAAAAGAAGAAAAGAAGCCAAAAATGGCTAATGCATTCAAAGGATGAAGAAATGGATCAAACCAAAGGCAAAAGATGAGCTAAAGAAGAAAAGGGAATGAGCCAAGCCATTTTTTGATCAAGGATGAAGAAGAAATTTTCCCCAAGGGCTTAAACAAGGAAGAAACGATGAAATATGTGGTTTATGAAAGGCAAAAAGCCTTGAAGAAAGGGTAGCTTAGGAGTGATCTTCATGGAGCTTAGAGGTAGGGGTTGAAGTCATTTGGGACATTGGGTAGATGAAAGTCTATCCTTGTAAGCATCAATTGCTTTTTACCATTAGCATTTTGCCAAAGTTCATTCATTTGTTTAGAGACCCCTTGATATGGAAATGCCACATTTATTGAGATCATTTTTATCTCAAAACCATTGTCCCCTAGCCAAGTGAGTTAATTTGATTTGCATAAATGTGATTCATGGTTTCGTTTAATGAATGTTAAAGGATTGGGGAATATAAACGCTTGTGTAGGCTAGTTTTTGAGCTTGATCCGTGGTGTGATGAGTATGGCTAAATCTTTGTGAGTAGAGATTGTTCAAGTGCATTTTAAAATCACCATTGAATGGTTTTTCTTTTGTTGACATTTTTTGGACTCTATCTCATTCATTGCTCTCTTTTTTCTCCTCTTCTTGTTTGTTTTCTTGGGGACAAGCAAATGAATAAGTTTGGGGGAGTTGATATTCCCATATTTTACATCTTTTAGCATGCATTTATGTTATTGTTATGTGTCTCATGCATGTGTCTTGCATAGTTTTTATAGCATTTTGGTTTCAATTAGAGTATTAGATGTGTTGCATTAAGTCCTATGATTCTTGCATGCATTTGGAGTGGTTTTAGGTGATTTGGAGGCAATTGATGATATTTGGAGAGTTGGACCAAAGTAGAGTGCAAAGGTCCATCCGATACACCGGAAAGATATGGATAGAAGGAGGCTCTCCGATCTGAATCGGCTTGGATGACCTTCATCAATGTTGTAGAGGGGTGAGTTAGATGTCTACCAAAGTTTGATTCAGGCCATTCGGACTTGTGGTTCAGGAGTTATGGCCATTTTACCAGAGATATGTCCGCCTGCCGAGTAAGCTCGACTTACACCGACGCAACGGCGCGATGCAACTGATCGGTGGAGGTCCAGGCCCTTAACATCGACCCAGAACCTTCTTACATCGACCTTTTACCCCGATGCTTCACCTCAGGACAGTTACATCGACTCCACAGGTCGATGCAACTGATCGATGCAGCACCAGCCGAAGTGACTCAAAGATCAGGCCAAATGAAGACCTTACCTTGCCCAGTCTAATCTGAGGTCTTCATGAAAGTCATAGACAATCGAGATGACGTTTTTAGTGGTGATTTCATGTCATTCAGATCGGCCGTTCAAGAGATATGTCAAATATAGCAAGGACATGTCTGTCTGGCATCCAAACGAGTTCTACTCCAAATACGACGTCTGAAATATCAAACGAGACGAAGGGTTTCCACTCCGATTCAGATTCTGCGTTCTTAATAGTAGATAATTGAGTTGGCTGTCTTCTGGAGGTGGTTTGAGGTCATTCAGATGTCATGTTCAGGAGTTATGGATTCACTACAGGTGTTCTTGACCACGACCCAGATTCGGACGGGTCAATACACTGTTTGTCCTGGGTTGACCCGGTCCGACCCAAACTTCTTTAAATAGTGAAAAACCTAATTTTTAGATCTAAGTTTTCTTCTTTCTGGGGTTGGATTTTATCCCAAACTCTTCTTATGATTTTAAAAGGGATTTTTATTGTTCTTCATACAAATGCCACTCTAGAGAAGATTTCTTCACTCTTATCTTTATATTAATGCATTTAATATATCTTTATGTCTTTTTCTCTTGTGTTCTTCTTGTGTTCTTTATATTTAGACCTTAGCCCCCTTTTTGTTGGATCTTAGATTTAGCTTGATTTAGATGATTTGATAATTGATTCTTGATGCTTATGTTCTTAATCCTTGCATTCCTTTCTTGTTTAGTGTTCCTAATGCTAGATCTAGCTTGAGAGAGTGGATCTAGATCATAAGGCATTTCATGCACACCAAATGTTTGATGAAATGCCTTGATGAACTATTCAAGGGATTTATGTTCCTTGCCTAAGGGATTAGTTGTCTAGTGTGTATTTTGGTTGATCTTGTTATTATTCTTAATGCTTGCTAATTGATAATACACAAATGGGAATTTGCTAATTATTTTGATAATTAACATAGTGATTAGTTGCTTGTAAGAGAATTAATCAAGATTAGTGATCTTAACCTAAGGATTAACATTGATTGTGTGTATTAGCATCATTAGTTAATTGTCTTGATGATTAGATGATTATGATTTATGTTGATTCTTGTTAGATCTTTCACTTAGGTTGGTTCTTAATGCTAGATTTGATAAGATAAACCAAAGTTTAGAACTACACCTAGATTAGGTAGCTCTAGTTGGCGTGACAAACCAATCTAGAGCTACACCTTAGGATTTTTGGTCTCATCCCATGCATTAGGGAGAGATTCAAGTAAACGGTGTTAGTGCTAGATTAGATTTATCGATTCGAGTCTCGAACTTAGGCATTTCACTCCTAACCCAAGTTTAAATGAATTGCTTGAACAAAACCTTTTGTGAGCTTTTCACATCCTTGCCAATGAGAGTTGATCTCAACGGTGATTAGTGAACTAATTGGGATTTGAGATTAATGCTTGTTAACCATCTTATCACAAACGATGGTTTGTTCTTGATTTGGTGTTTAACAAAGTGATTAGTGCCACGAGAGTGGATTAGTCATAATTGTGAATCCCATGTTCTAGGATAGTGTTTAATGCAATCTTTGTCATCATTATTTGATTGTTAATCATTCATTTGATAGTTCATTCCATGATCCAACACTTATATCTTTGTTTTCTTTCTTGCATTTTACATTCTAATCTAAAAATATAAAAACCCAAAACATTTGCTCTAGCTTAGGAAGATTCATGTATTCCTAGTGTTTCAATCTTAACCTCCTTGGTTCGATATCTTAAATACCACAATGACATGAGTGGGATTTGAGTAATTGACTAGTAAAAATCATACTATCAATAACCCTCTATTTAATAAATGCGACCACACTTGCAAGGTAATTATAAATTTCGTATTCATGCATTTCGGACAAGGACATTACATCATACCATTGTTAATCGTATTTTGCATACTTCCCGCATGATGCATGAATCCCTCCACCCCATCACTAAACTCATTTGTTAGTGATTCCTCCGAATCAATACGATTATACATCCATCTTCTAATTTTGTATATTGATATCTTTGATTTGTGAGAGAGAAGTAAATGTTTATGAATATGAAATTTTTATTATGAGGTTAGTCACTATATATAGATTTTTATTTTCGTTACCATCGAATTAACTATGGATTTGGCATCGATTTTACAACGAATATTAACTTTGCTGACGAAGTTACAACCACAAGTTTCCTCGAGAAAAACCGGCACACCCGTAAAACTAAACGTGTTCACCTAACTTATATATCGTCAGAAAATCGTTGTTATATTCAAACGAATAGAAATCCTTGGTAAATAACAACGATATTACAATGTTTTACAACATCATCAGTAAGTTGTCCGTAGTTAATGACGAGTTTGCAACGATTTTCAAAATCGTCATGAAATCGTCGTTAATTGGACTGAACTTTTCGGCGATTTTACGACGAATAATTTCGTTCCAAATTCACGATGATTTTGAAAATCTTTGTAAAATCGTCGTTAAGGCGATGGTGATTTACAACGAAAATAAATCGTTGCAAAAAATCGATGGGAAAACTGTGTTTTCTTGTAGTGTCATAACTATCCTTTCGGAGAAAAGCTCGAGATTTTTCTCACATTCCTCGATCTTTAAGTCATAATGGTTGCACAAGCTGTCCAAGTGGTAGTTGAAGTTGCAAATATCTCTCGCATCTCTCTGAAGACATGCATAGTGTTGTCTTTGATCTTTGCAATTTCCTGCACTTTGCCTTCCAGTTCTTGGTACTGAGATGGAACATAATCAAACTTCTGACTAAGATCTTTTCTGCCTTTGTCGATCTTAGCAATGAGAGTTGATGTGCTCGTCTCTTGATGATCCCTATATTGCTGAAGCATGAGTTCAATCTTTCTAACTCGGGGATCGATGGATAGAGGTGGAGTTGCGTAATGAAGCTGATGGGCGTGGCTGGGTGGTGCTTGATGCTGGTGATCTCCATAAAATTCGTTCATCTGAGGAGGATGACGGTATTTGCGACATAAGTGGTTAAGAAACAACGATCCGTATTCTTCCCAACTGATGAACGCATATGGTGGAAGGGCCTTCATCCAACGATCATCTGGATCATCTAGAGAGTGTTTGAACAACTTTCACTGTAAGTAGTCTTCATTAAGTTGATTGAAGCTCCTTGTGCTGCAGAGATCCTCGAAGTACTCGACATGTTCAATCGGGTCATCTAGAGGTGAGCCACAAAATTGGTGTTGTTCGACCAATTCGATGAGACCAGGGCTGAGGTAGAAATTGTCTTGTTGTGATGGAGACTGATGATCAGCAGTTCGGTCGAGAGAGAGGTGACTATGCATCTCGAAATTGGCCATAGTCGCATGAGGCTGAGGGCGAACGCGAGATTCTATATATGGTGATAGTTGAAAGTCATGTGGTGATTGAGCCAGTGGGTCGAGATTGCCTTGCTCAGAAGGTTGGACATGTGGATGTCCTTGTTGGTCGAAACATCTAGAGGAAGTGATAGAGGCAGCTTCCAGAAAAAACTTGGTATACTCAAGGCATTCTTATGCACTCTGCTAAGTGATCCTCCACTGAAATTCTATACGTGAAATTGACAAAAACAAAAAGAAAAATGAAAATCAGAAAAATCTTAGACTTGACTCTAATCTGGAATTCAAAGGCAGTTGTATTGGTCCCTAGCAACGGCGCCAAAACCTTGATAGGTATAAGTTTTAACCCTATATAAATATGTAAGTGCACATACAATCGCAGTAGTATTTAGGGTCGATCAAGTGAGAACCAAATAAACTACACTATGAATTATGAGACTCGAAATCAAGCTAATAGAAACAGAGATTGTCAAGAGTTGTAGCAAGAAATAAAAGTAAAAGCGAATAAACTAAACCGATATTAGACGAGCGTTAGGCAATAGAAAATTCTCATAAATTCATGCATGCAAGATGATATCGTGATTAGAGTTTTATATGCACTATCGTAAACTCAAAATATGGATGTAAGATCTTTTCACTCTCGTGACTCCAACCTCTATGTCTAATCAACCTAAGTAGTCGACTTTTGGAAGCTACTAGTATTGTCAAACATGTATAAGCATATGATCTAGTTTCAATTGTTCACTAAACCCCATAAGTCAACTTTTGGAAGTCTATGACACTTAACTCATCAAATACTAGTCCCGGTAAGGGATTCATCACTTTCGTGTCTCTCCTGATGAGGACACCGACTCTAATGCCAACCCAAGGCAGATGCCCACAGTCCAAGAAGGGCTAATGACCCGTTCAAAGACTAAGCAACTCAAAAGAAGGTTTGGAACTGCTGTACAAAGTTTCATCAACTCATTGGGATCAGACGAGTCTTTTTAGGAAATCGTAGCCGAGGGGAATTTAGCCGAGGAGAATTCTGAGAGAAAATCAGTTTTAGCCGAGAAGAATTCTGAGGGAAAATCAGTTTTAGCTGAGACGGATACTGAGGGAAAATTAGCCGAAGCAATTTCCCATGATAGAAAGTTAGCCGACAAAAATGTATCCGAAGCAGATTTAGCCGAAGCAGATTTAGCCGAGAGAAAAGGCCTTGTTCCAAATGTCAATCCAAACAATCTGATCGTCATTGAGGGAGGTAAGTTCTCTCGTCCAAGTAATCATTTTAAGACTAACAGGTCAGGTAGTTTTCTTCCTAAAGATGCATAACTCAAGAAGCTCTCTAACCAACTACCCGGAGACCCCCTCAACGCCAAAGAAGGACTTTCCGATGAATTCAGCCGATTAAGCTTAAGCAGGACATCTCTTGATGATTCCAAATGTATGCATAACTTCTTGGCAGGAATAAGAGCTCAAGAATCCAAGGAGAAAGCAAAGGAACAACAAGTTGCTTCCACCACAAGTCACTTATCCGAGGAGAACCAAAGGAGGCATGAAGAAGAGATTGAAGCTGAGGGATCACAAGGACTTGAAGATAAATGATTCTCTGAGCAAGAAAACTCTCTAGAATACTTCCCCAAGCAGCTGCATACACGGAGTACAATAGAGCCGAAGTCGTCTTCAAGAACTCCTCAAACACCACCTTGGACA
Source organism: Eutrema japonicum (assembly GCA_030161315.1). Taxonomy (NCBI): domain Eukaryota; kingdom Viridiplantae; phylum Streptophyta; class Magnoliopsida; order Brassicales; family Brassicaceae; genus Eutrema; species Eutrema japonicum. The sequence continues at coordinate 22,970,610 of BSQW01000005.1, read as the reverse complement.
TCATCGCATCAATGTAAGCTGTTTACATTATACACTGTCTTTGCAGGTGATTCAAGCTTCCCCAACGACTAAGGACCACTTCAAAAATGACTCCAAAACAAGTAGTTTAGGTGTCGCGGCCATAGTTTCCTTTTCTTACTTTAAATGAAACGATGCATTTTTGTTTTAGTTAGGGATGCAGATTTTCCATTTTCTTGTTTTTGTTTTGCGTTTTGTTTCTTTTGTTTTGCGTTTCAATTTGACATAAGGGTCCCCTAGCTGACGAGCCATTATAAGGTTCTCATGCAGCTTGTATCTTTGGTTACCTTTGATTATCAATAAAGCGCCGCACTTCCCCTAGTTCTTAAGAGAAACGAATTCTCTTCTTGTTCTTGTCTTGTTCGTGTGATTCTAAAAATCCAAGTCCTTGCACCGTATCAGAGAGTAATCTCCCCTCTGTGTCGTGTATTCACTCCACCATCCTCTCATCCCTAAGATTCCACACGAGAGAAGCGACCGCCATCGTGTCAAGTCACCTCCATCTTCAATCATCAATCGGCTAAAGAAGAGGGCGACCGCCTGTCTTTAGTTCCATCTCTATCCCGGATAAGCTCTCACCACCGAGGCTTAAACCATCTCCGTACCTACAATCAGATTGCAAATTTTTTGGAGAAGCAATCAGTATTAAATCGCACAAACAAAGATGAAGAACCAAAAGATATACCCTAGATGCAATCGATATTCAACTTAGCAAAACATGAACTCTTCGAAACCCTATAACCTAACTAGATGATCTACTCAGACATCATTCAAGGAAAAAACAAGTAAGAAGTAAGAGAATACAAATTATTAATAAAATAAACAGATAGAGTTCAAAAATCTTCTCTAGATCAAAAAACAGAGAAAAAACTTCTCCTTGTCGAAAATACAAAGTGGTTGTCGAATTCTATGTTGGCTTTCTGTCTAAGAAGCTAAAAAACATGTATTTATAGGTATAAATCTAATCTTAGGTCGAAAATATTAAAATTCCTATAAAAAAAAGAAAAAAAAGCCCGTTAAAAAGAAAATTGCCAAAACTCCCCAAAACTGAGAAAAAGCACATCGATCATACGGGATCTGTATGATTGATATGATATGATCAATATGCACTCCTTAGGCTTAAATTCTTCAATTATTTGTGGTCCAATATCGATCGTGCATTCGATATGATGGGGTCGAAACGTTTTTTGGTTGATACACATTATTGATATGCTCGGACAGTTTTCACTCAAATCATCGTATCTTCCAGACCAATTGTTTAAATGACTTGATTCCAATTGCATTAAAAAGATAACATATCTAGCTATCTTTTCTCAAAATTGGAGCTCAATCCAATCATGGGAACTTATTCATCCAACACGAAAACTTCTAATGCATCTACATTGCTCTGTATTGCAAGATTAAGCACACTTTGCATCCATTTGCTTTTTATTGCTTAGTTGACCTGATTTAAACTTAAAAGTCCACAAATACATTAAAACTACCTAATAGGCCATTGTTATATCATGGGGTTTACCCCTTTTTAGCCATGATATAAGTCCTTTTTATTGAGTATTTCTAGTGTTTTCGTAGTCTTTTAGAGTCTTTTCAGTTTTTAGCACGTTTGGAGCACAATTGGAGAAAATGAGCCGTTTTGGGTGAAAATGAGCATATGGAGATGCAGAGTCATGCAGAGACGTCAGAAGTTTGGCATTCGTTGAAGAACTTCCCACCGATGGATTGAGCTCAAATTTGGATACAAGACAGATTAATGGATTAGCTTTCATTTGGAAGTGGTTTAATTGAGGCCATTTCAACGGTGCGATCAAAATTTATGCCAGTTTTCGTGAATATAGTCTAGTCTGACGAGCATAAGAGTCGACACGCAAGCAGGGTATCGATCGATACTAGTTAGTATCGACCGATACCGACTTCAGGAAGAAGGAAACGTGACTTTTTACAAGTTTTAAGTTTGCACCTTGGTCCAGAAGACTTTAATAATTACTAGAAGCCCCAAAACGTGTTTTAGGTTATAAATTAGGTTTTTTAGCCACCTGTTTAGCCTACGCTTTATTTTACTTTGGTTTTGGAGTGAGAGCTTTTGTGAGGGAGACAAGTCAGAACTCTGTTCATCTGAGAGAAGATTTCGAACCCTCTTGTTACTCTTTTCTTATTGTTTATTTTAATGACCTATTCAGTTATGTTGATTGTTTCATTCTCCATGTCTGAGTAGATCCATCTTAGGTTTAGAGTTTTCTCATAGGGGTTTCTCTGATTGCTGGTAATTGATTAGTTAGGATTCACCATCTGAATTAGTTCTTCACCATAGGTTGTTTTCAAAGCTAATTCTAGGTTGACGAATATGGAACTTAGATCTTAGGTTAATCGATTAGGCACGATAGTGCAATTGAGTAATCTGATAGAACCTAGGGTGAGCAAATTAATTATTCGCAAAGAGATTTGGTTTAGTTTATTTGTGAACATATCAAACTCGGTATTAAGGCTGATTTATTCTTAGGAATTTGCAAAGATATTTGGGATTCTGAAATTTAGATTTAGATAATTCTCGCAACGACAGTTGGTTAATTATAGCTTAGTGATTTGAGTTTAAGAACCGCGTTACATCTGAATCCTGACTGATTGGTTATCTGCATTCATTGATTTCCTAAGAAATACCCTAGGCCTATATTCTCTCCATCAAATTACAACTTGTTTAATTTACGTATTTGTTTTCAATTCCATTGATCACTTAGCTTAATTCAATCATTAAAATCTATTGTGTGTTTTCTTTAGTCTATGTGGATTCGACCCCTAAGTATTATAATCGACAAAGCTTTAGTACTTTTAGGGTATTAATTTGAGCTTATCAAATTTGGCGCCGTTGCCGGGGACTCTAAAAATAGCAATTAGATTTTAGTCAAGAATTTCGACTAAGCCTGTGTATCGATCGATACTAGTTAGTGTCGGTCGGTACTCGTCGTTTTTTTTTTGTTACTTACGTGCATTGCCTAGTGTGTTTCAGGTATATGCCCACTCACGAAACCATGAGGAACAAGAGCACTCAGCTAGTTGATATTTCCAACAAGGATCTAGCAAACTTGGAACGTGCAAACAGGAAAGCAAAGAAGCCAGCAGAGATGAACAATCCAGTGGTATTTATTCGTGATGATGCTGGAGCTTTGAGAGACCAAGAGAGTCAATTGTGCAATGAGAGAGGGTAGCGACTTGATGAAGCTAGAAACATCATTGTCCCTGCTGTTGCTGTGAATGTTGGGAATTATGTGGTTAATCGTGGAAGAACACTTGGTGAGCACAACAGACCTGATCAGTTCTATGCCAATCGAGCTGCGATTCGCATTCCAACTTTTCAGAGGAATGACTTTGAGCTGAAACCTGCGTACTACGCTCTTGTGAGTCAGCATCCTTTCCATGGTCTATCTCATGAACACCCCATGGATCATATCGAGAGGTTCGAGGATTTGGTTACTGGTATGAAGTACAATGGATTGCCCAATAAGTTTCTCTTCTGCAAGCTTTTCCCATACTCTCTTAGTGGGGATGCAGCTTATTGGCTAAAGCAGTTGTCTCCTTGTTCACTGACTACATGGGATGAGACGAAGAATGCGTTCTTGAATAATTTCTATGATGATGGGAGATCCGAAGAGCTCAGGAACAAGATTTCTCAGTTTTCTCAGGGTCCGACAGAAGCACTCAAGGCTGCTTGGATTCGTTTAGAGTCATATCAGAGAGATTGTCCGCACCATGGGTTCACTCAGGTTCAGTTGCTGGGTACTTTATTCTGAGGGATTGATTGGAGGTATCAGATGGCCTTAGATGCTGCGAGTAATGGGAACTTCAACACCAGGTATCCTGACGATGCTTATGTGCTTATTGAGAACTTGGCGTATAGCACACTACAAGAAAAGTGGGCATTGATAGCACATTCAGATAGCACGATTTCTGTAACTGCTATTAAAGAAGATATGCTAGATTACGATACTCTATTACAGCATTTTAAAAACGCTAAGCCAAAATTTCACTTAGCAGGAGTAAAAAATTGACTTTTGAAGCCTAATTTTTGTCATTGGAGCCAACACTTAGAAAAAAAACACAATTAACTTCATTCTAACTTTTAGTTTTATATTGTTTGGAAACCCAAAAAAAATATACTCTTTCAACGACAGAAAAAAAAAAAAAAAGAACATCTCTCAAGAGTCATTCTTCTCCTGCTTATATCCTCATCAGATATACTCCTACACTGTCCTTGCCAATGGATGAATCTCTTCGTTTTGATTCTTTTTTTGCTATTTCGAATTCATTTTCTGCCTTCATGTTCTATCTATCCCTCTTTTTAGAGAATCTGGATCTGGATCGTAGCTGTATCAGATCGGAAATAGAAGGCCGTGAGTTTTCGACCATTGATTCAAGTACTGTAATAAGAGATGTGAGAGGATTTCGAAGCCTCGGACTGCAAATAGCTTCCCTGCCTCAGTTGGAGAAGGGTTCGTCGGAGGAAAAGCTAGGGTTCACGGATCGGAAAGAGTTTTCTCGGCCGCCGGAGCTGCGTTTTTGGCCGCCGTTATTCTAAATCCTCTCGACGTTGTCAAGGTAGGTTTTCTTTTTTGGGGTGTTAATTTCTAAACCTCCGGGAAGTTATATACGTTTTACCGGTAAGGGACTTGTGTTTCTGTTGTGGTTTGTTATCAGACTCGATTGCAAGCTCAAGCCGCTGGTGTTTCTTAGTCTCACCCACTCAGTAACGCCATTTGCCAGATGGCATTTTTTGGACCAAACATGGTATGTGTCTGAATTCTGTTTTTGTGGGAGAGATGTTTAAAGGAGAATACTTTCGACATTTTAGTCTTCATTTCACCAGTCACCACTGAATTAGTCTTTTTGGGTTCTGATGTTTGCGGACTTGAGATGTTCTCCTTCATGTTCACACGCTGGTGTTCCAGGTAAAGGTATTTTCTCTATTTGCCCGCTGGATTGTTTCCAGTACAAAGGAAAATTTGATGTCTACGCCAAGATCATACGACAGGTGAGTGTGCCTTTTTTAGACGAAAGGACAATTAAAACTCATTTGCTTATATTGTTGGAAGTCTTGCAGTGTTAAGCAAATAATTAGCTATGTGAAGGTATTTTTGTTTGTGGATTGCCTTTTAGCAATAATTTTCGTGTTTCATAAAAGTATGGATGCTTAATGCTTTTGTTTCCATGAGATGCAGGTCACTTCAACACTTTTGTTGGAGATCTCAGTCCAGAGGTTAATGACATGGCATATCTCAGCTACAACAATTTGAAAAATCCATCAAAGGTATATGATTGTTTTCTTTCATATTGTGTATACAGAGAATCCTCATCTGTTTTCTTCTTGTGTGAAACCCTTATTCCCTAGGATCTATTATGTGGGTAATAACTTTATTCTAATGTGCAGGAAACTTTGGTGAAATTATACATATTGAACTTTCGATAGATCGAGATGTAAGTTCTTATTAATTGCTCTCAGCTTTGTTGTTCATATTTGTTTGCTAAGTATTTCGCTCATTGTCAGACTTTCTGTGATTATTTCATCACATTAAGAAATAGCCATATCGAACAACAAGTACCCACACCTCAACATCAGTTACCAGATATGGCTACGGAACTTACAAGTCCAAACAATGTCGATCTTTGCTTATGATGAGTTTCAGTTAAAATGTTGAAACTCATCAACAAAAGGTTCCAAGAGTCCTCAACAAAATTCTCCAGATTCAAACACTAAGTCTTCTCAGAAGAAATCTCAAGCAACAAGCAGTAAGTCTCCTCTGGAAAGTTCTCCAGAAAAGGGTCCTAAATCGAATGCAAAGAAAGCTCAACCACTTGCATTATCTCCTCTTAGGAGATCTCAGGTAATTCGTCAATGAAATTGTATGAAGTTGTTAGCTAGTTGTTTATTTTTCTTCTAGTTATAACTTGATGGTTTGTTTTTTAAACTTTGCAGCGTAACAATCAAGATGAGGTTATAATGGAAAATAGGAAGTGCAAGTTGATGTCTATATGTTAGACTTATAGGGTTGCTTAAGTAGTTCTCCTACAACCTGGAATTAGACTATATGTGTTTTGTTTTGGCTGTTTTGAAACCCTCTGTTCGTCGGAGATAAGATTTCGAACCCTCTTGTTAGTCTTTCTGTTTTATTTGATGATTTATTCAAACATGTTTATTGCTTCAATTTCCATGTCTGAGTAAATCTCTTGTTAGGTTCAGGGTTCTCAATAGGGTTATCTCTGAATGTTAGGCTAATTAGTTATTAGGATTCACCATCTGAATTAGTTCTTCACCATAGGTTGTTTATAAAGCTAATTCTAGATTGATCGCCTAGAACTTAGATCTTAGGATAATTGATTAGGTACAGAAGTGCGATTAATTACCTGATAGAACCTGGGTGAGCAAAATAACTATTCGCAAAGGAATTTGGTTTAGTTGTTTTGTGAACAAATCAAACCTGATTTAAAAGCTGATTTAGACTTTAGTATTCGCAAAGGAATTTGGAATTCCTAGGATTTAGATTTAGATAGTTTTCGCAACGAAAGTTGGTTAATTATATCTTAGTGATTTGAGTTCACGAACCGCGCTAAATCTGAATCTTGTTAGCTAGTTTATTTGCATTCATTGATTCCCTGAGAAATACCCTGAACCTATTTTTCTCCAATTGAATTTACAACCGCTTTAATTTACGCTTTGTTTTCAATACCAATGATAGCTTAGCATAAATCTCACCTATATAATCTATTGTGTATTTCTGTGAGTCCTTGTGTTCGACCCCTACTATACTGCAACTACTGCTTAGTACTTTTAGGGTATTATTTTGAGCATATCATGGGTTCGTCTCTCCTTTGTTTTTATTCAAATTTTAGTTAAAAATATTGGCAAAAAATATTAATTAGAATCTAGGCTTTTAAATTTTGTTTAATCTTTATGTGTTTTCAATAGATTTAATTGGACATGTTGCGGAAATTGGGAGCTTTAGATCTCTGGATCGATCATTTGATCATCGGATGGATTCGGGCAATATCTATGTTGAACTACATAACGAGTCGTAAGTTCTTTTGTTTGTAAATTATTAGCCCTGTTTGTTTTATATGTGTTTGATTAGTGTTTCGGCCTTCTTTTTTTATATAGCAACATACGTTTACAAGTCCTCATGCGTAGGGATTATGCATTGGAGTTGATGGCTTCTCTGTCGCGGAGTGGACATGAAGTCAACATTTGTGTTATTAGATTTGCTAGGATCGTTGACTTTGGGAATTTATGGGTAGCTATGACAGCGCACAATTTTACTCGGATACTATTGAATCCTTCTTTTCCTGAAGTCCATCACATGCGTGACTCGATTCTTCGATCTGAGTGTTTTAGTCCATGATCCCCATCTTGGTCCAATAAATTATTTTGGGTTTATCTTTTATGATTTGAGGGTTTTGTTCGTTTGGAACGTTATTTTATGTGTTTTTCTGTATTTTGGGCGTTTGTGTCGAATTTCTTTATTTCCTTTATGGAGAAGTTGTAGTTTGGATCTTTATTTTGTTGTTGTTTTTCTGTTTTTAAACAATAATATCGATAAATAATTTAATTATTTGGTGTTTGTAATGGTATTATCTACCTCTTATATTATGATAACTCTATGTTGGATAAAATGAATTCATCTTGATTTAATCATTTGTTTAAAGGTGATGGACGGAGTATTGTTCTTAATTTTATGAAAAATCGTAAGATCATATTTGTTGGTAAAATCGCTTCTGTATTAATATATATGGTCGTTATCTAATAGATATGAATTATATTGCCATTTTTTCATTATCATTATTATTATGTTTACTTTTTATATAAGAATTATATTGCCATTTTTTCATTATCAGTATTATTATGTTTACTTTTTATATAATGTATTGTGTGATCATGATATACTTTTTGACGATAATATTTCAAAACAAATCTTATTGTTAGATTAGAGTTTATATGCGTCCATTCTTGAGAAGAATAACACTTTGGATAATATGAAAGTTAACATTTTCGTGAAATTTAATTACGGAAGTTATACATTTTTATTTATTTTTCGTATGAAAGTTTCTTATATATATAGTTGTATGACTTATAACCTCGCCTACTAATCTATATCATCTTTTATCATTTGTTAAAATTCCTGTATATCGGGATGAGTTATTTAACTTTTGATCAGCTTAGCATGAAAAGTTCTTATCGTTATACGATAGTTCGACTACTCAGAAAGTGGGGATCGACTACTAGATCCAAAAAGAGCGGTTTCTTTGGGCATAATTTCTCTTGATTGATGCTATGGCTCTTTAGTTTTATTATGTTTAAGATCTACGTTGTGTGGTTCATTAAATTGTTGATATTTGGCTACTTCTTTAAGATAAATTTCGGGTTTGTTTTGTCTTTAGAAAAATACTATTCAGGGTTCTGTTCATCCATCTCTTCTCAAAGTTTATGGCGATGATTTTTTGGAAGGGAACTTAATACATATTTCTAATTTCAACGTCCGACTCAATAATATGAGCTACCAGGTTTCTGATAACAAGTCTATTATTGTGTTGACCGAGAGGACGAGGGTCTTGTCCGTTGGACATGGGTTTCCTTAGATTCCGCGTGAGACATTCTGTTTTGTGGATTATGGTTATTTTTCAAGGTTAAACGGCTTGGTAACTAATCTATATGGTATGATCACTTCTTTATTATATTTTGAAAAAACAAAAATGTGTTTAGGCATATGCTTATTGTGTCTTTGTGTGTAGACATAGTTGCTTATATCAAACATGTGGATAAAACCGACGCACATGTTCAAGGCCAGACAGTTGTTAGGAGAGTGGTTGTAACATTATTGCTTGAGTGGTATGTGTCGCGTTTCTCTGTGCTGTTGGCGTGCTATTAATTATGTCTCGGTATGTTTATTGTTTTGTTTTCTGTTATGTTTTATGTTTTCGTTTCAGTTCTGTTGACGGTGTTGCCAAAGGACTTGAGACGGCATTGGTTTTGTGGGGGTAGCAGGCTGAAAATTTTGAGGATAGATTTCGAGTGTTTGCTAACACCAATGTTGTTATGATAGCTACAAGTCTAATGTCCAAGGTTTCTCATGGTGTGGTTTCGTTGTCGGGTTCTCCAGCAACAAAATTATATTTGAATAATGGTTTTGTCTCTATGTCTACCTTTAGAACAAGGTGTATATACTTTCACTATATTTTTATTTTTTTAATTCATTTGGTATATATTATTATTTATGTTTTTCTTTATATTACTTTAATAAGGTTGCGTTATGATGAGAATTGTTATGCGCATCTGGGCCCTCGGTGGAGGTAGATTTTCTCCAAAGTGATGAGTCCTTTGGCTTTGCATTATCTACAATTAACCCTTCTGGCGACTCGAAATCAAATCTTCGGCGTTCGTCCAAGAGGAAGTCTATGTAGTAACTTTTTTTGGATTTCCGTTTTCGCGTGTTGAATTTGATATTGGGTTTCATGATATAATTTTATTGGAATAATTAAGATTTGTTTTACATGATTTACAATACGATTTATAATTTTTTTTAATTGGTTCGAAAATTGAATTAGCACGATTTACCATATTTTATGTTGGTTTAACAGTATGGATTTATTAGATTTCTTTAAACCAAATAGTCGATAATACCATTGAACAATCGGATATGTGGTAATTTTGTTTTTTAAACCAAACCAAGATATTTCAAATTAGCACGGGTTAGATTTTCGGAATTCAATGTGTATATCGTAAAATTTATTTGTTGATATCTGGATGGATGGGTTCGATGTATAATGTAAGCGGTTTAACTTATATATCGGTTAGATGTGCCTTTTCAGTCCGGATAGTTGTAAAAGTAACCGTCAAATACGTAATATATATATATATATATATATCGATTTTTTATTGAGCCGGATCAGTTGCTTCTAGGTTCTTTATTGTTAGGGTGTTATATTCGTTCCTTGATTATCGATTCGACTTACATCATGGTTGAGTCTGTTCAACTTTCAAATTTGGGTTCTCGCACTAGGAATTGTCGGATTTGCGTGAAGGTGCTGAGAATTTGGAAGGCTGTTTGTTTCTTCGGTGGAACTCTTGAGATGATTCTTTCTGATGAGGAGGTATTTGTTTCGTTTGGTTTTTGTTATTTATTGGTCGTATTTTGTTGTTCATCTTTTATTTTTTTGCTTTGATACTATTTTTAGGGAACACGTATTTCAGCTACTGTTATGTCTGATGAAGTGCCTACATACGAGGGTACTTTACGACAAGACTTTTGGTTTGCTATCTATGGATTTAAGGTTAAAATTGCTTCTGGTCCGGTTCGTTTAACCGATCATGAGTTCTGGATCGAGTTTCTACCTTTTACCGATGTTCGACTTATATTCCATATATAGATCTTACAATCTATTTCTTTGGTCATCTCGACTTTTTGATGTTGTTACACGGTTAGAAGATCCCGGGATCTTGGTTGGTAATAACTCGTTATTTACTGTCTAATTGGTTTCTACTTATGTTCGTTTTTGGGTTTGACTAATCTTTATTGTTCTTTTCTATAGTTGTGATTGGTACTGTGTTGAGGATTGGCGAGTTATTTGATATAAGCAATGATGCTTATGAAGAAGATATGAGTCACATTCGATTCGAACTTCTGGATGCGAGGTTAGTCGACACAATTTCATGATTTACTTTAGATTTCTCTTATTTACGCCTCTTTTATATTACGAATTGCAGTTATAATAATACAAATATTTGGTTTGTGTTCTTGAGTATAATCGCCAACTTTTATATGATACCTATAAAAAATTTACCTCTTGATCGTGAAGTTTTAGTTTTGTATTCGATCTTTCTACGGTTAAATTTGTGTTATTCTCACCTTAAAAAAAATTCTATAAATAATTATAATGATATACTGGATTTATTAGCTATTATCCTCTAATTTTTTTTTTAATAAAATGGAAATATTATTGTTTTCCTATATGTATAAATATAGTGGTATGTCGTAGGGTATTGTTAACACAAGTCGTTTCGTTTTAAGAGAACTATGTCTTTCCATCTTTCCAATGTTATTCATAGATCATATAGACTCTTTTTATTTTCGGTTTCCGATCTTGATCCTGCTAAACAAAAGTGGGTGGTTCGTTTTAACGTCCTTCGCAAGTTTTTTCATCTTACCGGGGTTGATGAGACGCTTGATTTGATATTAGCAGATGATAAGGTAACATATATTTCTTATAATTTTTTATAAGGTTCGGTTTTAAACCTGGCTTAAAAATTTGGATTTTTTGCAGGGTGATAAGATTCATGCTACTTTGGGCGAAGAGTTTGTGGACGAATTTTCTTCACAGATTGTCGAGGGTGATTGTTTGCTTTTGGTTGATTTTGATCTTATTCCCGTGGTTGTTGGATTCAAGTTTACTCCACATTCATTCAAAATCTGATGGAAAATTACAACCGTTTTAAAGAAACTTCTCCACACGAAGTGCGGGAAGTTTTTTGATTTTGCCGACTTTGATTCAATTAAGTCTGGTTTAGTGGACTCATCTGTTTCTATTGGTATATACCTTCATCTATCCGAATTCTTATTTTATATAAAAAAAAATTTAGATCTTAAACGAAGTTTCTCGGTTGTAGATGTGATTGGACAGGTTGTGAGCGTAGGAAATTTTGTTGAGCGTAGTTCGTTGAAACGTAGCAGGCGTTGTGGGAATATTTATTTGGGGTTGGCAAATGAAAGGTTGGTTTTTGTTTGTTTATCTAACTTTACTGTTTGGGTGTGTCGCGTTTTTTTTAAATGGTTTTGTTGTAACTTGTAGGGGTCTTCGTGTGCCCGTTCATTTGACTGGTGATTACTCAGAGAGTTTTTTGGAATCTTTGCATAAATGAAATGCAAACGTGATCATCTGTGTTATGAGGTTTGTGAGGCTTATCCAAGTTCGTGATGTTTGGATAATTACGACGTCTTCTAAGTGTAGTCAAGTTTTGTTGGACCCTCCGTATTCGAAAGTTGAAGACTTGAAGAGGCTCATTGTCAAGGCCGATGCAAAACAAGGATGATTTTAAAATTATTTTAACAATTTGCTACTTTGAAATATTATTTTTTGTTTTTTAAAGTTCTTTTACTTATATACTATATTATTTTTCTTATTTTAATAATGTTGGTTATGATTTAAAGGTGTTTTTATTTCATTCGCATTTTAATTATTATATTCTCAAGGTTTGTCAGTCAATTGTAAGTTTTGCACCATTTAATCGCAATTTTAGACGAAAAATAATATAGGAGAGGGGATAATAGTTTAAGATGACGATTCATTAAATAAATAGATTTTTTATTTTCTCTTACATGCAAGCCCGTACCCCATCTTCTTTGAGTTCAAGAAAATAACAATAATAAGCCATATATATATGTATGTAGACGTTTGGTGTGAGGTTTTGAAAAATAAAAAAGTTGTGGTTTCGCAATATATTAAGGATTCTTTCCCCTACAATATTATCATCTTCGATAGCTTCGGAACAGGCTGTTTGGTGTACGTATCCGAATTAGTAGATATTTGGACCGGTTTTCGAATTATGGCTTGCTTACAAAAGTCGGTTTATATACATCTCACGGGTTGATTTATGTCCGGTTATTATATGTTTATACGGTGTATTGTTTTTTTGGGAATATTCTAATTTAGGATATCATATATCGAAAATATGTAAAATTGTATATTCCGTTTATATAGTTGATGATAAAGGCAAACTTGTACATATCTAAATTGGTAGTTATTATTATAAAATAAAATAGGAAAAATGGCTCGTAATGATTAGTTAAAAATAGGTATATTCTCATATTTGGATTTTCGTATCAAAACCCTAATACATATCATCGTTATATAAGTAGGTTTCGCATTAGTTCTTATCCTATAAATCGAGTGTTTAAGTTTTTCATAATGTTTAGCAATATGGTTCTCTCCACTTACGTGAGGGTTCGTGATTCTTTTGTTTGTTATTCGATCTCAGAATTAAGATTAGCGGATGTTGCTTCGAGTGCATTGGTGTGTTCGTCGTAGACGGCATGTGATAATGCTTTGTTTATATCTTTTTATTATCATTTTTAAAAAAATAATGATTGAATCCAGTATGGTTTGTGTTGCTATTGTATTGTTATATATGTTTTTTAGGTAATCGTGTTGTTTTTATATATGTGATTAATCATGTTTCTCGATTTGCATCGTCTTCTCATTTTATTATTCGAGTATTAATCGTCATTTTTGTATTAGGGTTGACTATTTGTTCTCCTCATGCAAAGGTGGAGTCGTTGTCTAACACCGGTATTATTGGTTAGTTCGCTTATTGTAATTAAATTAGTTTTTTCTATATGATTGTTACGTTTTTCGATTTATAAAAATTTTGATAAACGTTTCTCAGCTCAAGAGACTTCGATTGTTGGTCAATCTTCGCTTGGTTATATGGTGTTGCCTCGTGATTTTCATAATCGAATCCCGTTGCCTTTGTGGAACTTCACGATGTTCGTGTGTGCTCAACCTGATAATGGACTCCGTGTTAGTCTATTTCGTTCGTATAACATCCCATATGTTTTTGGTGAGATAACATATGCCTTAGTTAATTATTTTTATATTCATACCTTCGTTTGTATTTATTTATTTTTTTGGGGCATTCTATCATTTGTTGTATTCATTTGGTTGTGTGTTTTGTATTGCATATCGGATTCAACTTCGAAGTGGATGTTATTCCGTCACGTATAACACCATGTGTGTTACGCCAAAGATGTGTTCTAGCTGATCCGGATCTTAGGGTATTCGGGTTCGGTATATTGTATTCGGATCCGTTGGCTAATATTTGATGCGACGTTCGATCGGGTTGGTGGGTTGTGATGAAGTGTCTTTCGGAAGTTACTGGTAACTTACATAATTTTATATATACTTCGAACGGAGATTATGTTATTTATTTTCCGTTGGTTCAGTTATTCTTAAAAAATTTATATATTTGTTTTTTTTTGGGTTTGGGTCATAATGGCGAAGATTATGATAGAGTCTTCGATGTTAGTGGTTGTGAAATGGATATTGAATTGGCTTCTGATGCGCATAATGATGTGAGTGAGGGTGATGATTTAGATGGTCATGTTAATGATCTTCAAGATGATGATTCTAACGATCATTCGAATCCCGATGATGTTGGAACTGGTGATGATATTGGTATCAATGATGGGTCAGGGTGTATCAGCGATGATGTTGATGGCGATGATGATGATGATGATGAAGTATCCGGTGGCGGTAGTGATGATATGGACACGGATTTTGATTGTGGTGATGAGGAAGATTGTGACTAGGATGATGAACTCGATGATCTTGATGATGAAGTTATAGGAGACGATGTAAGAGGAAATGGTTACAGAGGTGATGTCAGCGATGGCGATAGTGATGGAGAATCTGATGGTAGTAGTGATGATACTGATTCTGATTCTGAATGTGGTGATGGGGAAGGTCTTGATTATGATGATGATTGTGATGATCTCGATGATATTGACGATGGGGTTACCGAAGACAAAGTTGATAGTTTTATCGATGATCGTTCTAAAAATGATGAGGAACTTTCTGATTGCGACGAGGATTGTGATTACAAACCGTATTTGGCCGGAGAGTTGTGTTGTGATAGTGTGGCTGGAGTTTCGCCTCCTACTCCAGAAACCAAACATGGGGTGGCTTCTATCGTCGCGGGTGAAACGCTATACACCGTTAGTCTTTCTTTTCCTGGTACGCCAACTGAGCTTGTGAATGTTATCTTTGTGAAGATTTTGCCTCGGTGTGGGCGCACACGTCGTAGGCTCTTTGATTCGGATTGTGATATTGATGATGGTATGGAACATGATCATAACGCGTGTTTAGAACCGCATGCTAAGCCTTCTTGTAATCGTTCACGTGATTTAGGTGTATCGCTTTTGGTTGATGGGATGTTTGAGTCAGCGATATATGTTAAGGTTCTGCGTGTTTGGTCGCATTGTTTGCATCCGTATGGTCAGCGAATGGAGGTCGTGCTATGTGATGAGCAGGTTCGCCATTTGTTTTTTGTTTTTTTTGGGTTTATGTTTGCTTCGTGTTGCTTCTTAATGATTTTATGCTGACTTCGTTTACTTTTTTTGTCATGTTGATAGGGTAAGAAGATACACGCCACTGTTCCAAATCTCTGTTATGATTCATTCAAGTATCGTTTGTATGAGGGGACACTACAAGAAAACTATCATTTTACAACTAACAGAATCGTCGTAAATTGGTCGTAAAACATGGTTTACGACGGATTAGCGACGATTAACAATTCGTCGTAATATGATCGTCGTTAATCGGAAATCGTCGTAACATTAAGGAGGGCTAAAAATCGTCGTAAAATCGTAGTATATTATTCGTCGTGAAATCGATGTAAATATACATCGAATTTATGACGAATACATTACATCGATTTTACATCGATATCACGATGAAACATTACATCGATTTTACATCGAATTATACAATTTTTGTTTTGACAATCCGTCGTAAATTCGTCGTATTAGGTAGCTGTAAATGCGTTGGTAAATCGATGTAAATTCGTCGTAAATTATTGAACGATGTAAAATCGATGTAAATGTTGAGTCGATGTAAACTCGATGTAATACATATATATATATATATATTATTTATTTTTTCAATTAAAATTAAAAAAAAATAAAAACATTATATTTATAAATTAAAAATTTATAAATAAATTGAAAATACAAAATAAAATTTAAAATACAAAATAAAATTCTTAATATAAACTATTGTCCAGCTGGAAAACATAAATTATCAAAAAGGTCGTCGTCCGATCCATTCTGCTCCATATTTGCATCTGACGGATGAGTCACTTCTCCTTCTTTCTGTGAATGTTCTGCATGCCACCTCATCGATGCAGCTGTCCTTTCAGATTGATACAATCGTTTCAACGTATCAGTAATAGGAAGATACCACATCCGTTGGTATGGTATCTTAGTACGCCCAGTTTTTTGCGGTCTAAATCTCGGATTTTGGCAAAATCGACATTCCTGCAGCTTATCATCATCTTTCCAAAAAAGCATACAACTGTCAACACATACATCTATCATCTAAGAAGGCAACCCAAGACTAAACACCAACTTATGTATCTCATAGTATGTTTCTGCAGCCAAATTATCCTCTGGCAAATACTCTTTAATAAGATCAGCCCAATCATCCATGCAAACCTCAACTAAGTTATGATCAGTTTTAATTGTCATCATCCTAGCAGCTAACGACAATTTAGACTGACCTTCTATACATCCATCGTAGAGTGGCTAGTTTGCAGCGTCTAACATATCATAAAATCGCTTCGCATCTACGTTGGGTTCCTCAACAGTACTATTATCAGCATTTATTTCATGAAATGCATCATTAACCATGGCATGCAACCTATCATGATCTGCACCCTAATCAAATTGATGTTGACCATGATCATAACTACCTTGATAATTGGATTCTACTTGACCTTGATAATTACTACTACTATCCGTTGCTTGAGTTCTTTCAAAATCCTATCCATGTTGATACCAAACATAATACTGCGGCATAAACCCTCTATTTAGTAAATGCTTCCACACCGTCTCAATAAACATATATCTCGTATTCTTGTATTTACGACAAGGACAGAACATCTTACCACTTTCCAGGGTTGTTTGCATGTTTCCGGCCTGATACATGAATATTTCAAGCCCCTCTTTGAATTCTTCCGTCAAATCTCCCTCTGAATCCTTTTGCATATACATCCATTTTCGTATTTCGTATATAGACATTTATAGTGTTTTTTTATTTTTTGATTGTTTCGTTTGAAGTTAGTCTGTATTTATAGAAAAATTTTCAGAATGACCAACGATTTTCCAACGGACTTACAATGAATTTTATGATGTAAATTCGATGTAAATTTAGTAGGTGTACCTATTAAAAAACATGGTCTACCTAACTTGGAACATGCGACGTCAAATCGTCGTAATATCAACGTAATATGCATAAGCCATATTCGTCGTAATATCGATGTAAATTTACATCGATATTATGATGATTTATGTTGTCGTCGTAATGTCGTCGTAAAATGGTTGTAATTTTACATCAATATTACGACGACATATATTTACGACGATTTTACATCGAACACATATTTCGTCGTAATGTCTTGGAAAGAAAATGTCTTGATTTCCGTAAGGTCTTGGAAAGAAAATATTGCGACGATTATTTGGTTGGTAAGTGGATCCACTTATGAACATTATTTTTTCTTGAGTTTTTATTTTCGTCATGTTTCTTTTTATTTATATATTTTTGTTTTGTAGAATTAATAGGTCGGGTTGTGAATGTTGGCAAGTTCCATCACTGGGAAGGTTTTACATCAGCCGAACTCGCTGAAAAGGGAAGCAATAGCGAGTATTTGACCATCGCATTTGAGTTGGAGGACTTAAGGTTTATATATATATATATTGGTTTCGGCTTATATTATGTGTATCGTAATTTGATTTAAGGGCAAATTGCTGTTTTTACCCCAAAATTTCGTTTTTATGACAAAAATACACTTTACTTTCAATCAAATGCTGCACTACACTTTCGGGGTGGAAAATTACAGTTACCCCCTTATGACCAAACAAAAAACGCGAAACCGCTATTACCATTTTCACCTTCGCGACATGTAAGACTTTTATAGAGGTCTGACATTTAGACTCTAATAGAAGTCTGATTGATTTCTCTTACCATACTTCTCTCAGACATATTCGAGAAGTTTGATACAGATAATAATAGTAAATTTAAATTTTAAATTTTAAAAAAAAAAATTTTAAAACTTTTTTCGACAATAATTAAATATAGACGATTTTTATATATAGAAATTAATATTTCATAAAATTAAATCAAATTAAACAAGGTTTGTTAATTATGCCTATACCTCAATAAATATCAGACTTCTCGAAGAAGTCTGATACAGATTTAATTAGTAAATTTAAATTTAAAAATTGTAAAAAATTATTTTGTTAAAAATTTCTTATACATAAATTAAATATAGACGATTTCGAAGTATTAAAATTAAATTTCGTAAAATTGAATCAAATTAGAAACATGTAAGGCAAAGTAGGTTGTAAACCTCAAAACATGATTTGTAATGGAAAAATTTACATATAACTTTAGGGTTAGATTCAGGGTTTACCAAATTTACATTTGAGATTTTAAATTTATACATGTGTTGTAATGTGCATATATTTCACGAATTTGATGCTTTCTAGAAGTTATGTTTTAATATTGTCACTCATAAGTGCTAAATATTAGATTTAGGGTTACTCGGACTTATCGGAGAAGTCTGAGAGAATCGGGATTTTTTCAGACTTCTCAGAGATTACCAGACTACAATTTTAATATGATTTTGTAAAAGTCAATTACAAAACTACCTGCTCGTTGACCATATGGGTTTCATCAAACTTCTAAAGCAGTCTGAGTATACAACTAAGATCTGAAAATCGACGATATGCAAAAATTCGTACATATATCCGTTTAGAGTTTGTTTTCACCCTCGTAGAGCGTCCAGAACGTCTAATATCACCGAAATCCCGCAAGCCCAGTCGTGTTTTACCATTTTTATGCCATAATTTCCGATTTTGGTACGTTTGAATCGGAAAATCAGTGGGAAAATGGGAGAAATCGGAGAGAGAAGTCGCGAAAAATGTTTACGAGCTCTATTCTTGAGCTTTAATGGTGGAAAAATGGGTTAGTTACTGCAATAACTCTTCGACGATGGTGGTTTTCTTGGTTTCTCAGACTTCTCAGAGAAGTCTGAAACGTATTTAATTTGAAAATTTAAATTTTAAAAATATTAAAAATTTAGTTTATAGAAATTTTTACTACATAAATTACACATACTCATTATTGCTGTATATAAATTAAAAGTACATAAAGTCTGAAATTATACTTTCATTTAATTTGAGTTTGTACGAATTAGACTTGAGAATAAGTATGAAATTAGACTTTTCCGAATTAGACTCTTTTAGAAGTCTGAATTTTGACTTGATTTTAAATTAGACTTTATTAGAAGTCTGGCTTTAGACTTGTTTTAATTTTTAGGTTATAGGTTAATTATGAGTAGACTTCTATAAGTTTAGTAAACTTCATGCGAAGTCTGTTTTGAGACTTCAGATAAGTCTGCTAAACCGAAACAATTAACCTAACCGAGAATTTTACCCCATCATATATAAAGGAAGTAAACCTAATTATGTAAAAAAATCTTACCTCTCTCAAACGGAGCTCTCTCTCTCTCTTCCTCGCCTCTCTGCGCTCTCTCTCTCTCTCTCTCGCCCGCTAAAGCTCCACCGGCGACTTCTCTCCACTCCACTCTCTCGCATCTCTCGCCGTTAACCTACGGCCTCTCCATTCTTGCCGGTTGTCGTAGTGGTAAGTCGTCGGTCTTCTTCTTGTTTCTTCATCTCTTCTGACCCGTCTTCATCTCCCCGTCTTCATCTCTTTCTCACTTCTTTATCCTATTGTCCTCGTGCAGCAAGCTGTTCAAGAGGACAATGCTGGGAATTACAATAAGGCTTCCCCTCTGTATATGAACGCGCTTGAGTACTTCAAAACCCATCTCAAGTATGAGAAGAATCTGAAGATCAGAGAAGCTATTAACCAGAAATTCACCGAGTATCTCCGCCGTGCAGAGGAGATCCGTGCCATTCTCGATGAAGGTGGATCGGGTCCGGGATCTAACGGCGACGCAGCGGTCGCAACGAGGCCGGAGACTAAGCCGAAAGATGGAGAAGGTGGTGGTAAAGTGGACAGATGTTGCTGGGCTTGGAAGTGCCAAACAAGCTTTGCAGGAAGCTGTGATTTTGCCTGTAAAGTTTCCACAGTTCTTCACCGGTAAGCATCTTGAATCACTTGGCGTTACATTGAAGATGAAAGGAAGCAAATCTCTTTATGAAGTTTCATGTACTGTGGTGGTGAAAGATAGTGAATTTGATTAAACTTGCTTGTTGATTTCTTAGGAAAGAGACGGCCATGGCGAGCTTTCCTGCTGTATGGGCCGCCTGGAACAGGAAAATCGTACTTGGCCAAGGTTGTTCCTACTGAAGCAGACTCTACGTTTTTCAGGTAACACATGTTTAAAAGTGTTTAAGTCTCGGAAGAAGATGATGATAGTGCAGTGTCTTAGCCCTTTCATTTTCGCTTCTTGCCATAAACCAAATATACATATGGTTACTTTTAGTTCTTTGGTTTTATTTGCTCTTGATATCTGTATGTGTTCTTTGAATTAAGAGAGTATTATTAAGAAAACCAGTTCATACACTTATCAAAAACGTTTTCTTCAAGGTTTCATGTTTAGTGTGTCTTGCAATTGTGTTAGTAGTCTCTGCTATCCATACATGTTATCCACAAGCATCTGCAACTAGATATGGAAAGCTAGTGTGTAGTCTCTGGTAGAATCTACATGTATTATGCTGTTAAACTTATTGGTTGGGGAACTTATTGGGTAAATGTTGAACTTGACATTTCTAAGATGGTTCTTCGATTGAAAATTTGAAGTTAAAACTGGAATTTTTAACGTTCTTTGTTGCTTTTTTCAATTGTTTGTAGTTGTTGGCAAATCAGTGGAACATACGTTGGGGTGATGTAAGTGTTATTTGTAAATAATTTTTAAGAAAAGTTATAGATGTGGGATTTTCTATATGAATGCTGACATATATGAAATTTGCAGGATGGTTATTTCATGATTAGGAGAGGAACAAATGAATGTGGAATTGAAGATGTGATATGCTCAAATTAATACCATAAACAGTACTAAAGCAGTAGTTGTAGTAAGTGTAGGGGTCGAACACAAGGACTAACAGAAATCACACAATAGATTGTATAGTGTCAAATCAAGCTAAGCAAATAAGATGAAACAAAAGACAATAAGCAGTAAACGAGTTGTAATTCGATGGAAGAAATATAGGCCCAGGGTATTTCTCAGGAAATCAATGAATGCAGATAAACTAACTAACAGGATTCAGATTTAGTGCAGTTCTTGAACTCAAATCACTAAGGTATAATTAACCAACTGTCGTTGCGAGAATTATCTAAATCTAAATCCTAAGAATTCCAAATCTCTTTGCGAATCCTAAAGTCTAAATCAGCTTTAATATCATGTTTGATATGTTCACAAATCAATTAAACCAAATCTCTTTGCGAATAATCAATTTGCTCACCTAAGGTTCTATCAGGCAATTAATCGCACTGTCGTTCCTAATCAATTATCCTAAGATCTAAGTTCCAGATTTGTCAACCTAGAATTAGCTTTGAACACAACCTAAGCGAAGAACTAATTCAGATGGTAAATCCTATAAACTAATCAACCTAGCATTCAGAGAAAACCCTTATGAGAACCCTGAACCTAAAGTGGATCTACTCAGACATGGAGATTGAAAGCAACATGATTGAATAGATCATCAAAGAAATCAATAAAAACAGGAGTTCAGAGTTGTCTCTCCAAAAACCAAAAGTAAAATCAAAGTATAGAAAAATAAAGCATAGCCTAAACAGGTGGCTGTAAAATCCATATAAATAACCTAAATCACGTTTTGGGGCTTCTTGTAAATATTAAAGACTTCTGGACCAAGTTGCAATTCTTCAACTCTTCATTAAAGTCGCGGGTCGTGTCTTGCTGCGATGGGTGTCGATCGATACCAGGGGGTATCGATCGATGCTCGACGTGAAATCGGGTACTCAGCAACACGGTCTTCAGCTTTGCTCCAAAATGCTCCAGAAAGCTCCAATATCTCCAATAAGGCTCCAAATGTGCTAAAACCTGTAAAAGACTCTAAAACACTACGAAATAGCATAAAGACTCTATAAAACGGACTTATATCATGGCCTAAAAGGGGTAAAAAACATGATATATCAACTCCCCCAGACTTAGCCTTTGCTTGCCCTCAAGCAAATAGAAGACTAAACCAGAGAAAGATGTTTGAAAACACAGAGACTCACCCGTTCATGAACCATCGCAGAGATCATTTTCCCAAGCACCCAAATGTCACCTAATCAGCTTTTGATCTAACCACCATGTACTTCTCCGTAGATATTCGCAGTTTTTCCAGACTCCACACATTATCTCGCAGCATTGTTCAAATAAAGCCTTCATCACCAGATTCATCGCTGCAGCAAATGTTTAAGAACCTTCTAAATTCTTTACCATACAATATCATGACAAGGAACCACCCTTTTCACATTTTTTGTATCAATTTCTCTCCCCCAGACTTATTTCTTATTATGTTCTTTCTTTTATTCTTAGCTTTGCATATACACATCAAGGTATGAGACGCGAGTATTGATGGTGTTTGCCACCAAATCTCCGGTTCTTCCCTCTCTATGTATCAAAGGTTTAGGCGAATAGTGGTCTCACGGGAAATTTTCCTAACCTCGCTTTCAACATTTGTGTGATCATTTCCTCTTAAGTAGAATAATGGGATCGCTGGAAATTTTCCTAACCCTCTACTCAGAAGAAAATCATTTCAATCTTTTATGCTCTTATTTATCAACTTATAACAGGGGAGAGAGATACTATTACTCTAAACACATGGGTTCCTTTATCAGATATGAATGACGAATCAAGCTCTAAAAACACTAACCACATTGATGAAGTGAAAATATTTGGCTCAGGTTTCAGAAGAACTCTGCTGGAGACATGGATGTTTTCTAGTCAACTGGTCAGTCCTTGGATTTTTCATTAGTCGATCTAGAACCGATCCTGTAACACTGTGCATTCAAAAACAAAATCACATCAATAGGTTCAAGCACAAGATCATCATCTCCAACAAGTTTTGACTCAATAAAACGTTTTTGACTCGATAAAACAACTGACTCTAAGAAAAATAAAATCAATGTCAGCAAACACCTCCCCCAGACTTGAACAACACTGTCCCCTGTGATATCTAGCCTAGAGTCAGTGAAAAAAAACAAAAGAACATAATAAAATTGGGAAAAACAAGAAGTTACCTTGCTGGAACATCGAGTATCGATCGACTTGATGAACCGTCTATTCGCGATTGGTGTCGACCGATACCAATGGGGTATCGATCGACACTAAGGCGATTTCGAGTTATGCTCCTTGTTTATCCTGACACAAACACATAACGAACGAAATATAAAAAGAAAAACGACTCAAAAACAGACTCACAAGTGGGTTGCCTCCCACCAAGCGCTCGTTTAACGTCATTAGCTTGACTGTACTGCCCTCAGGCAGGATAAGAATGCGAGCTTGCACCAAAACAGGCTCCACAACTTGACATCGCTATCTTAAGAGTTTTGCTCAACAAACTCATGCCCTTTTTCCTTCAGCTCCGAAGTAAGAAGTACTCTAGCCTTAGAAAATGGTTTCGAGGCTCCTTTGCACTTCACCTTGTACTCAATCGAATTTCCATCATAGTTGTGAGGGACGAAAGTGACATGGGGATTTTCGACTCTTTTGCTCTTCACCTTCTTCTTTGTTGCCTTAGCCTTCTTGACAACTTCCTTGGGGATGCTGGGCGGTTCAACCGAAACGTCTATGACAGTTGGCTCGTCAGGAGGCTCTTCTAAAATATCAATTGCTAATGTCTCTCCTGTGACAACCTCGATGCAAGAGACACGTCCGGGAGGAGGTATGGCATCATAGAACACCTCCTTGTCAATATATGAGAATGAAATTCTCTTGCCTGGCGTATCCATAATCGCACCAACCGTAGCCATGAACGGTCTTCCAAGAATCAACTGCGTACGAGATATTGCACTCATCTCCACAACCTGAAAGTCATTAGGAACCAGACAATCTCCTACTGTGATCATCAAATAAGGTATTGCACCATACGAGAGTGAGGTTGAACAGTTTGGGAATGTGATAGACGTCTTGGGAGGTCGAATATCAGCTCCCAATCTCTCTGCAATTGCCCTTGACATGACATTGACGCAGGCTCCTGAGTCAACGAGAGACTCTTTAAATTCAACTCCAGAGATAGAGCATGAAACAGAGAATATCCATGGGTCTTCCCTTTTAGTCAACTGCCTCAGTGGTAGTGACTTGCTTCTTGCCTTGATGAAGAGTGCCTTAATCTCTTCCTCAGTTTCTCTACAATCTTTGAAGTGACTTAGCAGAGGCCAGCCCTCTAGAGCTTCTTCAAAAGTGAACGAGTCGGGTATCCTTCGTACTCTCTTCTCAAAGCCAAGCAGCTGCTTTGGAGTGATGGGGTCTCTGAGATGTTGAGGAATAGAATTCAGCTTCTTGGGCTTGCGAACTCTTTCTTCAATCAACTCAGGCGTTTTCATAGTTTCTGGCTCTATCTGCGAGGGGTATCGATCGACACCAGGCAGGGTATCGATCGATACTACTGCAGTTGAATCGTCCCTGGCAGATACATCATCATCAGAAGGAAGCTCCACATTATGCTTATCCAGCAAAGCCTTGCATCTAGCGTCCTCCCATTCCTTCCTTGTCATAATATCAGGCATATGATAAGGTATCTTGGGTATATACACCCTCTCCTTGAAAATCTCAGGCTTCTTCTCAACCTGCGTCTCAGCATCGACCGACACTGTATGAGTATCGATCGATACTTGCGATTTTGGATCCTCTCGTGCAAGTGTCTGGACTGGTATCGATCGATACAGGGGAGTATCGATCGATGCCCTGGCGATTTCTTAATCCTCATCGAAATTTTCTGCACTTGAGCTGATTGCATTGACGTGTGCATTGTGTCAATGAGCCGACTTTCCCTTGGTATTTGCTGCAGTCTGAGCTACTTGCGTTTCCAGCATCCTGTGATTCGTATTGAGAGCCTCGATTTTCCCATTCATATGGTCAATCTTCCCATTCAGATCAGTATATAGATGATCAATCTTCCCATTGAAATCCACTTGCAGTTTTTGCTGTCCCTGAAGAATATGTTCAAGCATGGATTCCATCTTATTCTCTGTGGACTTTGGAGGAATGGGTTGGTACGAAGAGTTCCCATAATTGCGATTGTTGTTGTTGAAGTTTCGGTTGTTGTTGTACCCAAATTGCTGACCCTGAAATCCAGAACCACCAACGTAGTTACAATCCTCCACTTCAGCTCCACCTATATCATCGACTCCATCAGCAAAGTGTACAGCCTTCTTCGACTTCCCAATCAAAATATCCAGCTTGGTTTGAACTGCAACAATCTGCGATCCATCAATTCCTCCAGCTTGCTTCTTCCGCTCGAAATCAGCATTCTTGGTGCTATTGCTAGACGTCAAGTTCTCAATCAGCACGACTGCATCATCTGGATACCTGGTGTTGAAGTTCCCATTACTCGCAGTATCCAAAGCCATCTGGTACCTCCAATCGATCCCTCTGTAGAAAGTGCCCAGCAGCTGAACCTGATTGAACCCATGGTGCGGGCAATCTCTCTGATATGATTTGAAGCGAATCCAAGCAGCCTTGAGTCCCTCGATTGGACCTTGAGAAAACTGGGAAATTTTGTTCCTGAGCTCTTCGGATCTTGCATCATCATAGAAATTGCACAGGAATGCATTATTCGTCTCATCCCATGTAGTTAGCAAACCAGGAGCCAAATGCTTCAGCCAATAAGCAGCATCCCCACTAAGAGAGTATGGGAAACGTTTGCAGAAGAGGAACTCATTGGGCACTCCATTGTACTTCATACCAGTGACCAAATCCTCGAACTTCTTGATATGATCCATGGGATGTTCATGAGATAGGCCATGGAAAGGACTCTGACTCACGAGAGCATACTACGCAGGCTTCAGCTCGAAGTCATTCCTCTGAAAAGTTGGGATGCGAATCGCAGATCGATTGGCATAGAACTGATCAGGTCTGTTGTGCTTACCAAGTGTCCTCGCTCGATCAACTGCAGCATTCCCAACGTTGGCTTGCGCAGCTGGTGCAACAATCTCAACAACAACAGCAGGAGGGACAATGACGTTTCCAGCTTCATCAAGTCGCTGCCCTCTCTCATTGCACACTTGACCCTCTTGGTCTTTCAAGACTCCAGCTTCATCAGCTCTTAAAACCACTGGGTTGTTCATCCCTGATGTTTGCTTTGTCTTTCTGTTTGTGCGTTCCACAAGTGCTAGCTGTTCCAATGACAGTTCAACTAGCTGAGTGCTCTTGTTCCTTATGGTTTCACGAACGGACATACACCTGAAACCAAAGCACTAGACATGGCACGTAAGTAACCAAAAAAATACGTTGAGTATCGATCGATACCAAATGGTGTCGATCGATATTAACAAAAGAAGACGACAAGTATCGACCGATACTACAGAGTATCGATCGATACCGACGGGTTTAGTCGAAACTCGACAGCTAAAATCTAATGGCGAAATTTAGTCCCCGGCAACGGCGCCAAATTTGATATGCTCAAATTAATACCCTAAACAGTACTAAAGCAGTAGTTGTAGTAAGTGTAGGGGTCGAACACAAGGACTCACAGAAATCATACAATAGATTGTATAGTGTCAAATCAAGATAAGCAAATAAGATGAAACAAAATAAAATAAGCATTAAACGAGTTGTAATTCGATGGAAGAAATATAGGCCCAGGGTATTTCTCAGGAAATCAATGAATGCAGATAAACTAACTAATAGGATTCAGATTTAGCGCAGTTCTTGAACTCAAATCACTAATGTATAATTAACCAACTGTCGTTGCGAGAATTATCTAAATCTAAATCCTAGGAATTCCAAATCTCTTTGCGAATCCTAAAGTCTAAATCAGCTTTAATATCAGGTTTGATATGTTCACAAATCAATTAAACCAAATCTCTTTGCGAATAATCAATTTGCTCACCTAAGGTTCTATCAGGCAATTAATCGCACTGTCGTACCTAATCAATTATCCTAAGATCTAAGTTCCAGATTCGTCAACCTAGAATTAGCTTTGAACACAACCTAAGCGAAGAACAAATTCAGATGGTGAATCCTATAAACTAATCAACCTAGCATTCAGAGAAAACTCTTATGAGAACCCTGAACCTAAAGTGGATCTACTCAGACATGGAGATTGAAAGCAACATGATTGAATATATCATCAAAGAAATCAATAAAAACAGGAGTTCAGAGTTGTCTTTCCAAAAACCAAAAGTAAAATCAAAGTATAAAAAAATAAAGCATAGCCTAAACAGGTGGCTGTAAAATCCCTATAAATAACCTAAATCACGTTTTGGGGCTTCTTGTAAATATTAAAGACTTCTGGACCAAGTTGCAATTCTTCAACTCTTCATTAAAGTCGCGGGCCGTGTCTTGCTGCGATGGGTGTCGATCGATACCAGGGGGTATCGATCGATGCTCGACGTGAAATCGGGTACTCACCAACACGATCTTCAGCTTTGCTCCAAAATGCTACAGAAAGCTCCAATATCTCCAATAAGGTTCAAAATGTGCTAAAACATGTAAAAGACTCTAAAACACTACGAAATAGCATAAAGACTCTATAAAACGGACTTATATCATGGCCTAAAAATGGTAAAAACCATGATATATCAAGATGAACCAGTGGCTGGTTTGCCTTCAAGCAAGAATGTGTTTAAGGTTATTACTGGTTCAGATGATCTTTCGGTTGCTTTGGTTTAAGATCAAAGATGAAAAGTTTGTATCTGTAAGATATATGTTACTGTGATATTGTTGTTGTTGTTTCCGGCTAAAGATTCCGGTAATGGGAACTTGTTGGCCGTGAAAATGTTATAGAAATAAATAATGCAACCTAAGCAAAATACAATATGGTTTTAGCTTCTCTCGTAACTTCGTATAATGTAGAGTTGTGTCCAGAATTTGGTAAATCCCTTTTTCTCTCTTGTTTGGCTGCCAATATTTGTTTCTGTTGAGACAATTTTCCAATTCGACAATATATGTGTTTACTTGAGCTTGAACAATGATTTGAGTCTACATTTCATCAATAATCCTGAAGTTCGTAATGATTGATCATTGATCACAAAGCTATATACATGGTAAAATATTAGTTACAGTTCAGATACAGTTCTTAATTTGATAAAAACGAGCAACCCCTATACCAAAAAATTTCCGGTAAAGAATAGGTTAAAACCGCAAATTCAGTCTTGTCCATATCATAATCACCTTGTGCCATCTCAATGAGTTCCTCATGCGTACAACCATCACTCAAAAAGAACATCCTTCCTCCCTTGACTTTATCAACGGCAAACTCCCACGTCGAGTCTTTAAACATCCATTCAAATGAAGTATACGATGTTAAAGAAGATTTCTAATGAAGTCTACGTCGTTAGAGAAGACTTCAGACTGAAATCTACTGAAAATGGGTCACTTTTGCAATTCAAATACTGAAAGTAGACTTCGTTTGAAATAGACTTCTTCGCGAAGTCTGATTCTATTAGCTACATTGCCAGAATTATTAAAAAAAAATATTTAAAAATAATTATCGAACATAAGCATGTAAAACTAACACAGGAGGAACATATACAACTAACACACATATAAAAAAATTAAAATCAACGAAATTCATCACAAATATACAAAAAAAAAACAATTTAAAAAATTTGTCAATCCAGACTGCCACAGAAGTCTGACAAACAGTACGTCAGACCTCTATGGCAGTCTGAAAAAGAGGATATTTTTGCAATTAGAATGTTACAAAGCAGACTGCGGAGGCCGTATGACGAAAAGTTATCAAAGCAGACTTCTATCGCAGTCTAACAAAAAGGGTATTTTTGCAATTGACCCAAACTTTGACTTTTTTGTCCGTCTGCATTAGATGTCTGAGAAAGAGAAAAAGGTATTTTTGCAATTGACCCAAACTTTGACTTTTTTTTACTTTGTTATTTTCTGTAAGTTGGTTTTTCAAAATTATTTGTTCATATGTGCTTGACTTTTTTATTTTAAAGGAGGACTGCTCTGTTTTTCCGCAAGCTTTGAGTGCCCTGGTGGGAAAACAACTCATATTCAAAGTTGCGATATCGTCAGATAATCTTAACAATAGAATACTGTCATACAGGGTGGATATAGTGGTCGATGATGTTGACATGTTGTCTAGGTTTGTTCGTGGTCGCCTTGAAACTGTCCAGGCTGAAACTGGACTTGGCAGCTCAAGTGATGATTTGCAAGTGACGCCGTCGTTGGTTGGTTCTAAGCAAGGCTCGGATATGATCATTCAAACACAGGGTCGTAGTGAAAGCTTGGGTGGTAAAAAAAGAGGGTGGAAATCGGTGACCGAGTAGTTGTCTTAGGAATTTATTTTTGTTCAGAGTTAGTTAGTTTTTTAATCTAACATTTTCCTTAATGATTTATTGTATTTCTGGGTTTACTCTTTTTGGAGTTTAATTTATTGAATTTTTTGCTTAGTTTGTTTCGCGAGTTTATCTAATGATATTTGAAATACTATGAAAGGCGATGTTGTTGTTTGTTGAATACACTAATGATATTAGGCGACGTATACAAACGCCCTTTTCTGCTCTTACGTTCGTGATTATAATATGTGTTCACGTTTCCTTGTAAAAGAAAATTAGGATGTTGTTTATTGAAATTTGTTCATGTTTCCTTGTAAAGGAAAATTAGGATATTGTTTACAAACGAATCATATTTTTGTTATATTTCCTTTTATCTAAGGGTTTGTGTTTTTGGTGGAAACAAGTACTTAGTTTCCTTTAACTTTAAGTCATAACTTTTATTTATATACTTCTTAAGTTGTTGTTTCATCGTCGCTGTGATCGTTGATCTGATTCGTGTATTCTACTCAATCACGAGTTTAGTGTTCAAAGTTTTGTCTTATGTAGTTCGAGCATAATATAAGGATAGCAATTATCGTTTATGTAGTTCGAGCATAATATAAGGATACCAAATTTTAATGATAGTTGTTATTTATTTTTTGCTAGGGTTTGCGTTTTGATTTAAATAATGACTTAGGTGCCTTAGGCTTGAAGTTGTTACTTTTATTTATATACTTCTTGGTAGTTGTTTTTTCTAAGCTGTGATCACTGATTTGTTTCGATATTTTAATCGAAGACGAGTAGGGTGTTTAAATCTTTGTATTGTTTTGGTCGATCATTATAGAAGAGTCTTATTTATAGTTTTGTCTCGCGCTTATTGCTCAGAGTCTATTCCAAAATTTCATATTGTTACAGGTTATGAAGCTCCCAAAAACTGGTGGCAGGCGGACGAAAGC
Organism: Eutrema japonicum; assembly: GCA_030161315.1. Lineage (NCBI taxonomy): Eukaryota > Viridiplantae > Streptophyta > Magnoliopsida > Brassicales > Brassicaceae > Eutrema > Eutrema japonicum. Next base: position 22,940,413 of record BSQW01000005.1, on the reverse strand, counting down.
TTTTAAATTTCCTGTCTCAAACCGGCGTGAGTTTGTTTCGTTTTATTAAGTACGTTCGTTGTTGTTTTTGTTAATTTGCTTACCCTGATTTCTATTTGTTATATCAGCCATAACTACGAGAGCTGAAATTTACGCACCAGTTGGTACCCCCAAACGTTTGATTTATCACACATACATAGATATAGATGGTCTTGGCAAGGTTGGCATGGCTAGAGTTGCCAGGAGAAGAAGAATGGAGGTTCTTCGATCCAAACATGCCTTGAAAAAACAAATAAGGAGTTTAGGTTATGATTTTGAATTTTGTATACTTGGTTTGTAGGTGGTATGTATATAATTGAATTTATTGTTATTGTTGGTTATTTGTTTTCATAGACTTATTAGACAAGCCCGTGGATGTCGATGATTTTCTCTGCTTTGTGGCCACTGATTCTGACACCGACGAAGATGAGGGGTCTACGAATTACTCTGTTCCTAGAAAAGAGAATAATTCGGCTCGGCGAAAACAACAAAAGCCAGTTATTTTAGCTTGGATTAATTCTTCAGCACTTCTAGGGCAAACTGAGAATGGTACTAATAGCAAATTTATATATATTTTATACTTTTTTATGTGTTGCACATGATGAGATTTGGTTTCATTTTCCAGGTTACAATGACGATGGTGATCCATCCTACATGTGTGGTTTTTGTCATGCTTTTATGTGGTTCGGGGAACGTATAAACAAAAGGGTTGCGACCGCTACCCCGGTTTTTACGATTTGCTGTCATAAAAGAAAGGTTGATCTACCACTTCTTAAAGCGCCTCCAAAAACATTATTGACGTTATTGTATAACCGCGGTGATAGGAGGACCCATTTTCGTGAATTCATAAGAGCCTACAACATGATGTTTTCGTTTACATCTCTCGGTGGCATTATTAATAGTGCCATCAACAATGGTACTGGTCCGTATCTATTTCAGCTATGTGGTGAGAATTATCATCGTATCAATGATATTTTCCCAGCTGGTGGCAAGCAACCAAATTTCTTGCAGCTATACATCCACGATACCATAAATGAGACAGCTAATAGACTGAGTGCTTACGGGTAATTATTTTGTTTTATGATTTTTTGGTTTGTAGAAGTTTGCATAATTCGATAATTTTAATAAGAAATTGTATAATTTGTTTTTCCTTACTAGGACAACTGGGTGTTCGGAAAAACTTAGGTCTGATATTGTGAGGCTTTTAACAAGAATGTTGGATTCATAATCCTCATGTCAAAGCGTTTAGGTCTGCACGGGAAAGATTAGTCGATAGTGGTAATAATCAAGGTTATAAAGTGGTGCTTGCTGCTGGAAGAGCTGCTGATGGGCGAATTCATAATTTGCCAACCGAGAAAGATGTTGCGGCTTTGGTGCCTGGGAATTTTAGTATGGCTGCTGATAAACGAGATATAGTTCTTAAAAGTAGGACTGGAAAATTACAACGAATAAGTGAGTTACATCCGGCTTACTTGTCTTTGCAATATCCATTGTTGTTCCCATATGGTGAGGATGGATTCAGACTAGGAATTGATATTGGGTTCGTTGATACCGCTAGTAGAAAGCGTACGACTGTGATGATGCGAGAATATTTTGCATTTCGCATTCAAGAGAGATATGGAGAATCTCCAGTTCTTATGATGTCTGGTAGATTGTATCAGCAGTTCTTAGTGGACGCATATACCATGATAGAGTCTAATAGACTTCGTTATATTTAACATAATCAAAAGAAACTCATGTGTGATAACTTTGATAAGATTGAACGAGCAGTTGATAAAGGTGATTGTAGTCTTGCCGGACAAGGAAGACGGGTCATTATACCGTCATCGTTCGTGGTAGTAAGAGGTATATGATGCAGCATTATCTAGACGCGATGGCGACATGGAAGTATTATGGCTATCCAGATTTTTTATTACAATCACGTGCAACCCGAAGTGGCCTGAAATAACGAGATATTTACAAAAGCATGATTTGAAGACTGAGGATCGACCGGATATTTGTTGTAGAGTTTTCAAGATGAAACTCGATAATCTTGTGCATTATATAATCAATGACAATGTCCTAGGTCGCGTTAGCTCAGGCAAGAACTTAATTGTACGTTCTAAGTATGTTTATGTTTAGCTCTTATTATATGTGGTTATTTGTGGTATCCGTTATAATATTGAGTTTCTTTCTGTATAGAAACAAATTGTATTAAATACTGGATAAAGTTATTATAATTTCGTATTTTATAACCATATTTGCTCGGGAAGCCTTTTATCGCATTTAGGCGTGAACATGTAAAATCGTTTTGTATTTATATTATTATCCATGTTGAGTTGCTTTTGATAATCGCATATAACACGAGTTTGGCTAACTCTGTTTTTATGCTTTGTCTATTTTCAGCAATGTATACCATTGAGTTTCAGAAAAGGGGATTGCCGCATGCTCATATGGTTGTCTTCTTGCATCCTAATTATAGGTTACCTATGGATGAGGACATTGATAAATTTATATCGGCCGAAATCCCTGATAAGGATTTAGATCCCTGTTTGTATGAAATTGTTGGCGATTTAATGATACATGGGCCATGTGGTGAGGCCAATCCAAAAAACGTATGTATGAGCGATAGGAGGTGTATTAAATTTTTTCCAAAGTCGTATAGTATAGTTACGAATATCGATGATGCTGGATTTCCTATTTATACACACCGGGACAATTCGTGAACTGTGCTGAAGAAAGGTTTCGAGTGTGACAATAGGTATGTTGTATCTTACAATGAAAAGCTTATGAAGCGTTATCGCGCTCACATTAACGTCGAGTGGTGCAATCAGACGAGGTCAATCAAGTACCTGTTTAAATATATAAACAAGGATCCGGATTATGTTAGGGCAGCCATTGAAGATGAGGATGGTAAACATGTTATCTCCGAAGATGATGTTGAGAATTATTATAATTACAGGTGTTTCTGTCAAATTCTTTATGTTGATGCTCACCACGTTTTCAAAAATTATTATATATTTGTTTTCTCCGGTGTGACGATTGTGTTGTTGGGATTGTAGGTATATTTCGGCTTGTGAAGCCACCTGGAGGATTCTTGCTTTTCCTACGCACTATAACTACTCCGGTTGTTAAACTTTCATTTCATCTTCCTGGTCAGCAATTACTTATATATCACGAAGATGACAATGTTGATGACGTTCTGAATAGACCATCGGTAGGTCATTCTAAGTTCTTAGCTTGGATGGAAGCCAATCGAGAATATGCATTGGCACGTACATTAACTTACACAGATTTTCCGACAATGTTCGTTTGGGTTACGAAACTCAGGGTATGGAATGTTCGTAAGCAAGGTTTTGCCATAGGCAGGCTTACATATGTACCACCATCTTTTACAGAGGCATATCACCTGAGGATTCTGCTAAACGTCGTCAAAGGGCCTAAAAGTTTTGATGAGCTCAAAACGGTTAAAGGTGTTCTATATGCTACATTCTGGGAAGCATGCTATGCCCTTGGTTTGTTAGACGATGATAAAGAATACATTGATGGCATTAAAGAAGCAAGTTTTTGGGGTTCAGAAAAGTTCTTACGTACATTATTTGCCATTATGCTACTTTCGAGTAGCGTGGCAGTTCCTATCAACGTCTGGAATGCTACTTGGGAATTATTAACGAAGATTTCGTATACATGTTAAGGCGCAAAGAGAACAATAATAGTATGATCGTTTTTAACCCCTTTTAATTTTTATTTTTGTTTTTAATTTTGTGTCTAACTTTCGTTTTAAACAGGTATGGTAATAAGCGAAGCCCATTTGAAGAATCTTACTTTGTCAGATATTGAAAAGTATCTGCGGAGGAACGGTCATTCTTTGTCTAATTATCAAGGATCGATGCCTGTCCCGGACGATATTGTTCGGTATAAGAACATTAACAACTTTTTACTTGATGAGCAGAACTATGATTGTGATAAACTGGCTGCTGATCATGCGAGGTTGTTCTCTACAATCACCGATGAGCAAAAACGTGTTTACGATGAGATAATGTACGCGGTGAATGGTAATGCCGGTGGTTTCTTTTTTGTCTATGGTTTTGGTGGAACGGGAAAACGTATTTGTGGAGTGTTTTGGGTTCTGCGCTCCGATCTAAAGGTCGTATAGTCCTTAATGTTGCGTCGAGTGGGATAGCTGCATTGTTGCTGCAGGGGGGTCGAACGGCTCATTCTAGATTTGGGATACCGATCGTTGTCAACGAGTATACCTTGTGCTCGATAAGTGCTGGGTCGCACCAAGCATAATTACTTGAAGCATCAAGCCTAATTATTTGGGATGAAGCTCCGATTATGAGAAAACATTGTTTCGAGACGCTCGACCGGACTATGCGTGATATATTAAAATGTAATAAGGTATTTGGTGGTAAGGTGGTTGTTTTGGGCGGAGATTTTAGGCAGATTTTACATGTTATTGTCGGCGGTAATAGCTCATAAATTATATTGGCGACTGTGAATTCTTCTCCGATTTGGTCTGATTGCAAGGTTTTGGAGCTAAAAATGAATATGAGACTTCTTCGTGGCACTGGTAGTGTTGTCTATCAAGGGTTAAGAGATTTTGCAAAATGGATATTGGATATCGGTGATGGAAAAATTAATGAGCCCAATACCGGAGAAGTTGAGATCGATACCCCATCGGATTTATTGATAACTAAAGATGGTGAGCCCGTGAAAAATATTGTAACAGAGATTTACGGAGGAATGTATGAAAAGACACGTGACCCAAAAAAATTTCAAGAAAGAGCTATTCTGAGTTCCCGTAATCAAGATGTAGATGTTATAAATGATTTTAGATTTACTAAAAAGTCTTACAACGACCTCAACAACAAGTTCGAAGCTTTGAACTCTAAGTTCAAACAAATGGAGAACAAGGGTGTTGCTTCTTCTTCATGACCCCAAGGTCAACTCCCGGGCAAATCCGAAGCTAATCCTAAGGAGTATGTAAACGCCATTACTTTAAGAAGTGGCACGGTCTTGCCTCCAAGAGAAGCTCCTTCTACTATCAATGAGGACATTAAGAGCAAAGTGGGGGGGGGGGGTGGAACTTCAAGAAGATGACGAATTGGTTGAAGATGAGGTACTGAGAGAGCAAGACAAAGTTGAAGAAGTTGAGAAAGTCAAGCCTAGGGTTGTTGTTGCTCAAGAGAAGGCGAAGAAGAATGTGTTTGTCCCATTTTCCCGGGCGGTTCAAGAAGCAACTTATGGACAAATACAAAGCCATCTTTGATAGGCAAATGGAGAAGGTAGAACTCACAATGCCTTTGGTTGATGCCTTCTTACTTGTCCCTCAATACGCCAAATTCTTGAAAGATGATGTGAATGAGCGAGCTAAGGAAATGGAGTCTATGGTCATTCTAACTCATGAGTGTAGCGCCATCATACAAAAGAAGATGGTGCCAAAGAAGCTAGGAGATCCGGGATCATTCACTCTACCTTGTGCACTTGGTCCTCTAGCCTTCAACCATTGTTTGTGTGATCTTGGAGCGAGTGTAAGCTTCATGCCATTTTCGGTAGCTAAGAGACTAGGCTTCACACGCTACAAGGCATGCAACATTTCCCTAATATTGGCAGATATGAGCGTGAGAGTCCCCATTGGTTTGCTTGAGGATCTTCCTATCGTGGTGAAGGATTTCATTGTCCCCACGGATTTTGTGGTACTTGAATTGTATGAGGAACTAAAAAACCCTCTTATCTTTGGTAGGCCATTCCTAGCAACCGCGGGTACGATAATCGATGTGAGGAAAGGCAAAATAGACCTACACTTGGGTAAAGAAGAAGTCCTTGAGTTCAATATTAACAAGGTGATGAAGAAACCGACCATAGATGGCCAATGTTTCTACATATATAGAGACCATGGATGAACTAGACGACGAATTGCTTGAGGAAATGAGAGTAGAAGACGGTTTGGAAGTGGTTTTGACTAAGGAGCATGGTGATCATGGGTTCTTGAGTAAAGAGAGTCAAGGGTATGAGCTGCTCATGGATTTGCACAAGCCGGTTGAAAAGGATATTCCATTCGTTGAGTTGGGGGTTCGTGGTACCGAGGTTCAAGATGGGTCAAGAGTTGATATGGTTCAAGATGAGTTTGTTCTAGCCGTTGAAGAGACTAGCAAGGGTAAGTCTAGTCTTGAGGAGGACGACTGGAGCGAACTCAAAGCCCCAAAGGTGGACTTAAAGCAACTTCCCATGGGACTAAGGTACGCTTTCCTAGGTCCAAACGAGTCATACCCGGTTATTGTGAATGAGAGTCTAGATGAGAACGAACTATACTCCCTTCTTGTAGAGCTTAGGAAATATAGGAAAGCAATTGGCTATTCTTTGGACGATATCAAAGGTATTTCCTCTACTTTATGCACTCATAAAATCTATCTAGAGGATGAATCAAGGACCTCTATTGAACATCAAAGAAGGTTGAATCCTAATTTGAAAGATGTTGTAAAGAGAGAGATTCTTAAGCTCTTAGATGCGGGCATTATCTACCCAATATCGGATAGTACTTGGGTCTCACCGGTTCATTGTGTGCCTAAGAAAGGGAGGATAACGGTTGTTAAAAATGAAAAGAATGAAATGATTCCTACTAGGACAATAACCGAGCATAGAATGTGCATTGACTATAGGAAGTTGAATTCATCTACTCGTAAGGATCACTTTCCGTTACCTTTCATAGATCAAATGCTTGAACGTCTAGCTAATCATCCATTTTATTGTTTACTAGACGGTTATTCGGGTTTCTTTCAAATACCCATACACCCGAATGACCAAGAGAAAACAACTTTTACATGCCCTTACGGTACCTTCGCATATGGAAGGATGCCGTTCGGGTTGTATAATGCACCCGCGACATTCCAACGTTGTATGATGTCCATCTTCTCTGATCTTATTGAAGACATGGTAGAGGTCTTTATGGACGACTTCTCCGTGTATGGATCTTCTTTTGGTGTTTTCTTGTCTAATCTTTGTAGGGTCTTGCAACGATGAGAAGAAGCAAACTTGGTGCTCAATTGGGAGAAGTGCCATTTCATGGTACGTGAAGGCATCGTGCTTGGGCATAAGATCTCCGAGAAAGGGATCGAGGTAGACAAGGCCAAGATAGAGGTGATGGTTAGCTTCGAGCCGCCTAAGTCGGTCAAGGACATCCAGTCTTTCTTGGGTCATGCGGGATTCTACCGGAGGTTCATCAAAAACTTCTCGAAAATCACAAGACCTCTCACAAGGCTACTTTGCAAGGAGGTTGAGTTCGTGTTTGATGAGGAGTGTATGGTGGCGTTTCTAGAGATCAAGAAGGCGTTGGTTAGTGCTCCCATTGTCCAAGCACCGGATTGGGATCTTCCTTTCGAGATCATGTGTGATGCTAGTGACTACGCGATGGGGGTCTTGGGTCAAAGGAAGGACAAAAAGACCAATGTGATCTACTATGCTAGTAGAACTTTGGATGACACCCAAGCCCGGTATGCCACAACGGAAAAAGAGTTGCTAGCCGTGGTGTTTGCAATGGAGAAATTTAGATCTTATGTTGTAGGTTCAAAGGTGACTGTCTCCACCGATCACGCGTCTTTGAGATATATTCATGCCAAGAAGGACACAAAGCCAAGGCTACTCCGTTGGATCTTGCTTCTACAAGAGTTTGACTTGGAGATAGTTGACAAAAAGGGGATATAGAATGGGATCGCGGATCACTTGTCTAGAATGAGGATTGAAGCCCTTGTCCCAATTGACGATAAGATCCGAGGAGAGTCTCATGGTTGTTGGTGTCTTGAAGAAAGGGGTTGAAGCCGTGCGAGGACTAGAGAGTGCTAATGGGTTACAAGACAAAAAACTACCATGGTTTGCGGATCTAGTGAACAACTTAGAGTGCGGGAAGAAGAAGTTCTTCCATGACGTGACAATATACTATTGGGACGAGCCGTTCTTGTATAAACTATGCTCGGATGGCTTGTATAGAAGATGTGTTGCGGAGGAAGAAGTCCAAGTGATCTTACTCCATTGTCACGGGTCAAGCTATGGTGGTCATCATGCCTCTTACAAAACGGCTACAAAGGTTCTTCAATCCGGTTTTGGTAGCATTCATTATTCAAGGATGCGCATCTCTTTGTCTCCACTTGTGATGTGTGCCAAAGGAAAGGGAATATTGGGAGGAGAGATGAAATGCCCCAAAACCCAATCCTTGTGGTGGAGATGTTTGACGTTTGGAGAATCGATTTGATGGGACATTTCCCGTCATCATATGGTAACCAATACATATTTGTGGCGGTTGATTACGCCTCTAAATGGGTGGAAGCCATTGCAAGCCCGACCAACGATGCTAAGGTCGTCCTAAAACTATTCAAGTCCGTTATCTTTCCAAGGTTCGGAGTTCCGAGGGTGGTCATTAGTGATGGAGGTAGTCATTTCATCAATAAGGTGTTTGAAGGTCTACTTAAGAAGCATGGTGTGAGACATAAAGTAGCAACACCTTAACATCCTCAAACGAGCGGCCAAGTCGAAGTATCCAACCGGCAAATCAAGGCCATACTAGAGAGGACGGTTGGGAGTTCAAGAAAAGATTATGCCAACAAGTTAGATGATGCTTTATGGGCATACCGAACCGTCTTTAAGACGCCTATAGGGACAACACCATTCAACTTGCTTTATGGGAAGTCATGCCATCTACCGGTTGCGTTGGAATACAAGGCTCTATGGGCGGTGAAGCTTCTTAACTTCGACATCAAGATCGCACAAGAGAAGAGGTTAATTCAACTTCAAGAGTTAGAAGAGACTAGGCTTGAGGCCTATGAGAGCTCGAGGATCTACAAGGAAAGGACCAAGGCGTTCCATGACAAGAAGATCTTGCGTAAAGACTTCAAGGTTAGAGACTTGGTGTTATTATTCAACTCCCGGTTGAAGTTTTTTCCCGTGAAGCTCAAGTCGAGATGGTCCGAACCGTTTGAGATCAAAGAAGTGAGACCGTATGGGGCCGTGGTTCTTGTGAACAAAATTGGCCAAGAATTCATTATAAATGGACAAAGGCTCAAAATCTACAGAGCAAATCAAATCGTCGAAGAGGGAGGCTCGATCCCTCTCGAGGATGTCCCTCTAGCTTGAGAACGGTAACAAACGTCGAACTTAGAAATGTTAAACAAAGTGCTCTTGGGAGACACCCCAAGCTTATCCTTGTATATATTTCTTTTCATATGTTTTTCAATCTTTGTTAGTTCGTTTTAATCTTTTTGCTAAGTGTTTTTAGGTTGTTGGGAATTTTGGTAAAATCTAGACCTCGTTCCATCAGCAAGGTCCAATTGGGTCGGTCCTAGATCAGGCATTCCCCGAAATTTGGACCGCACGGATCCAACCTTCCTAATTGGGGGCGGTTGAAAATTCCCTCGGATTCTCCGAGAAGCTAACCGCACGGATTGGACCTTCCTAATGGGGAGCGGTTGAAAATTCTCTCGGATTCCCCGAGAAGCTAACCACACGGATTTGACAGAGCTAATGGAGGGCGGTTGAAAATTTTTGAATTTCAAAAATTTGAGACCTTTGACTCGTCGAAGTAGATCTATTATCCAGAGGTCCACCTGGTGTCTCGACCCATTTCCAAATCTCTTTGCGAATCCTAAAGTCTAAATCAGCTTTCTAAACAGGTTTGATTTGTTCACAAAACAACTAAACCAAATCTCTTTGCGAATAGTTATTTTGTTCACCTTAGGTTCTATCAGGTAATTAATCGCACTCTCGTGCCTAATCAATTATCCTAAGATCTAACTTCTAGGTGATCAATCTAGAACTAGCTTTGCAAACAACATATGGTGAAGAACTAATTCAGATGGGGAATCCTAATAATAAATCAACCTAACATTCAGAAAAAAACCCTATTGAGAACCCTGAACCTAACAAGGGATCTACTCAGACATGGAGTATGAAACAATCAACATAACTGAATAAATCATCAAATAATTCAGAAAGAGTAACAAGAGGTTTCGAAATCTTCTCTCAGACGAACAGAGTTTCAGACTTGTCTCCCTTCAAAAGCTCTCTCTCAAAACCAGAATAAAATAAGCATAGCCATGAAAGTGGCTATAAAACCTAATTAAATAGTCTAAACACGAATTGGTGTCTTCTTGTAAATATCAAAGTCTTCTGGGGCAATTATGCAATTCTTTAAACTTCATTAAAGTCGCGACTTGTATTCTGCTCCGATGGGTGTCGATCGATACCAGGGGGTATCGATCGATGCTTGACGCTCCGATCAGGTACTTAGTCACAAGACTTTAGCTTTGTTCCATAATGCTCCATAAAACTCCAATATTTCCAATAATGCTCCAAATGTGCTAAAACCTTTAAAACACTCTAAAAGACTCTACAATAGAATAAAGACTCGATAAAATGGACTTATATCATGGCTTAAACAGGGTAAAAACCATGATATATTTCTCTCCCCTAGACTTATTTCTTATTATGTTCTTTTCATTTACATTTTAAGGTTTGAGACGCGAGTATTGATGGTGTTAGCCACCGAATCCCCGGTTCTTCCCTGAAAAGTAATCAAAGGTGTAGGCGAATAATGGTATCACATGAAATTTTACTAACCTCGCTTTCACCTTTGTGTGATCATCTCCTCTGAAGTAGAATAATGGGATCGCTGGAAATTTTCCTAACCCTATACTCAGAAGAAGATCATTTCATCTTTTAATGCACTTATTTATTATTATACTTGTAACAGGGAGAGAAATACCATAATTTTAAAACACATGGGTTCCTTTGTCAGATACGAATGAGGAATCAAGCTCTAAGAGTACTAACAACATTGATGAAGTGCAAAAATTTGGCTCAGGCTTTAAGAAACTTTGCTGGAAACATGAGTGTCTTCTAGTCAACCGGTCAGCCTTTAGATTTTTCATTAGTCGATCTAGAGCTGATTCTGTAACAATGGTCACTTAGAAGCAAGGTCAAATCAACAGATTCAAGAAAAAGATCACAGTCTCAGACAAAATTTTGACTCAATAAAACGACTCAATAAAACAACGAATGACTCAAAAATGGACTGACTCTAGGAAAAAACAAAAACAAAGTCAGCGACTACCTCCCCCAGACTTAAACAACACTGTCCCCAGTGTTATCTTGCCCAGAGTTGGTGAAAGAGAACAGATGAACCAAGTGGATTGTGAAGAATCAAGAAACCATACCTGCGCTGGGTATCGATCGATACTGGTAGGTATCAATCGACACCAACCGTATATCGACACACTGATTGAAAATCAGGGGTGTCGAGTAGCTTAGCCAGAGAAATCATTCCATCGTGTTAGAGGTTAGCATAGTTAGGAACACTCAAAAACAGGTTAAAAGCAACATGGTAGATCAAAGATGAATCCAAAGAAGTTCATATGCAAAAACAGACACTGACATAAGTTCAACAGAAAAGAAAAATAAAAGAAAAAGAAAGAAAAGTACAAACGTGAAGATAGAGAGGACTAATCCTCCATCTCCTCAGAATCGCTCTCATCTACAGCAGCACCAGATGGTCCAACGTCAGTGGGCGTGCTAGGTGAACGTGGTGAATCAGGATGTCGAGATGAGGCAATGGCGGTCCAGATCGTCTGCAGACTTGCGACTACATATCCCTGAAAGGGAACCATCTCCATCTCAGGTAATGGAGGAAGAGAAAACGCAGCAGCGAAAGGAGGTGGCTCGCATCGCGGTTGACCCCAGCAGGGTCAGATGCGGGTGGTAGTGCCCCAGTGGTTGAGCCTCGCCGTCGAGTAACCGGTGCAGGCTCCATGTTAGTAGGGGCAGGTGTAAAAGGCAACTCAATAGGGTCACCACCTATGTATGTCAAGTCGGTGTTGGGGAGCTGAACCAGATGGTTCCCAACAGAAGTGCTGAAAACCCAACGCCTGAATGGCCTCAGCCAACGCAGATGCTTCAAGTATGCTTCGTCCATGAGCTCGCGGGAAGTCACCATCGAAAAACTAGTGATGATGATCCCTAAGTGCAGAAAAATGGGAGTGAGAAGACTGCCCACCGTCTCGGTCTTCGATCGTCCTGTAGTCCTAGAAATCTTGCCGCGTCCGGTGAAGGGTTTAACTTTCAAGGACTCCAATTGGTGTGCAAAGACAGCACCTAAGTTGACCGCGAGATCCATTTTAGGCCATGTATATTTCTCATCAGAGATAAGATCTCCAATCCCAATGGACAAGACAATCAGCTCAGCAACTCTCATCTTGTTCGGTTCCATCTTACACAACAGAGTGTTGCTCAGGGTCCTCTCAAGGCAGCGTAGGACAGGATGGCGCACATCCATCTGTGTAGTGGTCTTGCTGTCATAGGTTCCATGCCCAAAGTGAGATCAGAATGCCTCAACATCCGTGAACTTGCGCGGAAAATCGCACTTAGAGAAATCCCTGTGGAATCCGTATATGTCGCAGAGCTCCCGAAAGGATATCCTGTACCGCACACCGCGGATTAGAAAAGTCAGAACACCCTGCTGCACGGTCACTGGATGCTCTCCGGTGTAGTAGACGCGAACAGAAGCAAGGAACTGGCGAACCAAATCAGGGTACATGTCATATTGCCGTGTAGGCATCGTCCCCAATCCGATCTTGCGGATCAGTCCATCAAACTCCCTGTCAAAACCCAGATGCCGCATGGTGTGCGTGTCAGGAAATCAAGTAGGGCGCACATCAACTAACTGCCATGCGTTGTAGAAAATCGAATCATAATCGTCCCATGCCTCAGAGATAGGCCGTTCGGTACAAGCTTTGCTCTCTGTAATCTCCTTGTCTGCCCCATTGTAGTCACCCCTCAAACGTATCATGGCCTTCTCACTGATTTTAGGCCAAGGAAAATGGACTGCTGGGCGAGGAGGTAGTGATGATGAAGGCGTAGGAGCCGCGGATGGTGCGTTGCGTAGGTTGGTGCCGAAATCCATCGTAAAGTCGGTAGATTTGGCGGGATGGATCCTGTAAAGGTTGTTGGTGAGACAAGCGGTAACCGATGCTGGTGTCCAAATCTTGTGGCGGAAAAACTTGACCCGAGCACCTAGCTGGTACTCGTTCTGTGGCAGGCTAGAACTGGACGCGATATCCGTTCGTGCTTTCTTCCTAGATCCCATCTGCATCATCAACAGAACGAAACATAAATCCAACATCTTTCCCAAACACAGAAATATCGGTCAAGTAAAATAGTGAGCATCGATCGATACCAAGTGGTATTGATCGATACTCAAGCAGGTATCGAGCATCCATTGAGGAACATGAATCCGAAAATTCTAAAAGCGTAATCCAAGGGCAATTAGGTGCAATGCAAGATTCGACCAAGCCTAGAATATACGAATCAAGTGGTAATTGTCCAGCAAAACAAGTTCTAGAGGTCTACAAGTCGAAAATCAAACATTGGGTCACAGGTTAAAAATGTGAGAAATCGTGATTCATACCTTGTGGATCGCGAGAATGAGCGAGAGAATGGGACAGAGGATGAAAATCCAAGCAGAATAGGTACAAAAATCACTCAAATTCGTTGAGAAACGAATATTAGGGATTTTGGGAGAGAAAGGTCGGTATTTGTATCGAGCGATAGAGGCGGTGGAGAAGAAAGGAAAAACCGTAGGGTTTTAAGGAAACTTACCTGGTCGTGGAGTATCGATCGATACCCAAAGGTATCGATCGACACTTGTACAAATTATTCTCCTCGATACTCCTTGTTAAATCTGCTTCACGTTTGACACGACACAAAACCAAAAATCAAAAACAAAATGAAATTGAAAACGTATGTACAGACTTACCAGTGGGTTGCCTCCCACCAAACGCTTGTTTTACGTCACGAGCTTGACTTTACGGATGATCAGTCGGAAGGAGGCAGGGAACTCACTCCCATGCAAGTCCCACAACTGGACACTTCCAAACTCAGAGTTCTGCGCAGCATACGCTCAATAATCTCTTGCCCTTTCTCTTTCAGCTATGGGGTTATGATGATTTTGGCCTTAGAAAACGGTTTCGAGCGTCCCTTGCACTTCACCTTGTACTCGATCGAATCTCCATCACTCTTCTGTGTGATTAAGGTGACATATGTAGCGTTCTCGACGCTTTTGTCCTTCACCTTCTTCTTTGCCTTAGTCTTTTTGATGAATTTCTTGGCGATGATATGGGGATAATATAAAGCTTTCATGACAGTCGGCACAGCATCAGGCTCGTCTAAAAGATCAACCATCTGTGTTTCTCCTGCACCAACGGGGATGCAAGATATCTGTGTGGGAGCTCTTCTAGGAGGGATGGCTTCGTAGGAAACCTGTTTGTCAATGTGCGAGAATGACAGCGTCTTATTAGGTGTATCCATAACTGCACCAGCAGTAGCCATGAACGGTATTCCAAGGATCAAAGGCGTGCTAGACCTTGCATGCATCTCCACAACCTAAAAATCGGTAGGAACCATGCAGTCTCCTACCTTAACCATCAAGTCAGGGATTGTACCGTACGGGATGGATGTGGAAGAGTTCGCGAACGTGAGAGGCATCTTAGTAGATCGTATGTCATCGATTTTCAGCTTCTCTGCAAGTGCCTTTGATATGACATTCATGCTAGACCCTGAATCAACTAGTGATTACTTGATTTCAACTCCAGAGATGGAGAATGGAACTGAAAATTTCCCTGGGTCTTCCTTCTTAGTCAGCTTCTTTTGTGGAGGCGGTGGACTTCTGACTTTGATGAAGAGTTCCTTAATCTCTTCCTCAGTTTCTCTGCAATCCCGGAAGTGACTCAGCAGAGGCATGTACTCAAGAGCTTCTTCAAAAGTATGTGTGAGTGGAATTCTTCGTACCATCTTCTCAAAGCCACGCAGCTGCTTTGGAGAGATGGGATCTCTGAGATGTTTAGGCGGTCGAGGATCTGGTTTCTTAGGCTTGTAGACACGTTCCTCGACCACCATTGGTTCGGCCTCTGAGGGGTATCGATCGATACCAGGTTGGTGTCGGTCGACACTAGATTCATACGTCCATTCTTCAGAGTGGTATCGATCGACATCAGCAGTGGTATCAATCGATACTGACGAATCAGTTTCGGGATCATTTTCTTCAAGGTTTTGGAGATCTCCTGCACCTCTCAAGGTGATAGCATTGACGTACTCCTTCGGTGCCTGAGTCGTCTTTCCTTTCACAGCTGCTGTAGTTTGGGCAACTTGTGTTTCCAGCATCTTCTGATGAGTATCGAGAGCATCGATCTTTCCACTCAGATCTTTGTACACATCATCGATCTTTCCGTTGAGATTCACAGTGAGCTGCTACTGTCCTTGAACCAGCTGTTCAAACATAGCCTCGATCTTGCTATCTGGAAGCTTAGCAAGCACATGCTGATAATATGAGTTCCCATAGTTCCTGGTGTACCGACTGTTATGAGATGGTCTCTGGCCAAACTGATTCGACCCTCCTTGCTGCGAGTTGTTGTTGAAGTTTTGGATGTTGTTGAATTGATTCCTCTGACCCTGAAAACCAGAACCACCAATGTAGTTAACATCCTCTACTTCATCTTCGTTGAATACCTCAACTTCCTCAGCAAAGTGAACAGCCTTGGGCGTTTTGCCCTTCAGAAGACTGTGCATGGAATCCAACTTAGCTTGGAAGTCAGCGATCTGCGAACCATCCATGTTACCAGCTAGCTTCTTCCGCTCAAAATCAGCATTCTTTGTGCTATTACTAGACGTCAAGTTCTCAATCAGTACATAGGCTTCATCAGGATACTTGGTGTTGAACTTCCCATTGCTCGAAGCATCCAAAGTCATCTGATACCTCCAGTCGAGTCTTCTGAAAAAGAAACCCATCAACTGAACATCATAGTATCCGTGATGTGGACAATCTCTCTGATATGATCTGAATCTCGTCCAAGCAGCCTTGAACGCCTCATTAGGTCCTTGAGAAAACTGGGAGATCTTGTTCCTCAGATCCTCAGATGGTGCATCATCATAGAATTTGTTCAGAAAAGCAGTCTTAGTTTGCTCCCAGGTAGTCAACAATCCAGGAGTCAACTGCTTAAGCCAGTAAGTCGCTTCCCGACCAAGTGAGTATGGGAAAAGCTTGCAGAAAAGGTAGTCGTAGGACACTTCATTGCATTTGATGCTAGTGACCAAGTCCTCGAACCTCTCAATGTGATACATGGGATGTTCGCTGGAAAGACCATGAAAAAGATGCTGGCTCACAAGAGTGTAATATGCAGGCTTCAGCTCAAAGTCATTCCTCTGATAGGCAGGTGGACGAATCGCAGAGCGATTTGCGTAGAATTGGTCAGGTATGTTGCACTCACCAATCATTCTACCACGATTAACCACAGCGTGTTCAGCATTCACTGCGTTCGCGTTCCCAGCGACATTCCCAGCGACAACGGGAGCAGGTAGAATGATGTTCCCCTCTCCATCCAGGTGTTGTCCTCTTTCATTGCACAAACGACCCTCTGGGTCCCTGTAGGCACCATCTTCATCTCGAACCAACTCTACTTGATGGTTGTTCATAGCTGCTGGTTTCTTTTCTCTTCGGTTTGTGCATTCCACAAGTGCTAGTTGCTCCAATGACAGTTCCACTAGCTGAGTATTCTTGTTTCTTCTGGTTGTGCGATTAGGCATACACCTGAAAACAAGAATCAAAACGCTAGTAACTTAGTAACACGATGAGTATCGATCGATAATAAGTGGTGTCGATCGATATCAACAAAAGGAAAACGGCGAGTATCGACCGATATTGGTAGTATTGACCGATACCGTCGAGCTTAGTCGAACTTCTCAGACTAAAATCTAATGGCGAATTGAGTCCCCGTCAACGATGCCAAATTTGATATGCTCAAATTAATTCCCTATTTAGATACTAAAGCAGTTGTCATAGTATAGCTAGGGGTCGAACACAAGGACTCACAGAGACACACAATAGATTATATAGGTGAGAATCACGCTAAGCAATCAATGGTATTAAAAGACAGAATGTAGATTAAAACGGTTGTGAATTCAATTGGAGAAAGGCTAGGTTCAGGGTATTTCTCAGGAAATCACTAAATGCAGATAAACTAACTAGCATGATTCAGATTTAATGCGGTTCTTAAACTCAAATCACTAAGATATAGTTAACCAACTCTCGCTGCGAAAACTATCTAAATATAAATCCTAGGAATTCCAAATCTCTTTGCGAATCCTAAAGTCTAAATCAGCTTTCTAAACAGGTTTGATTTGTTCACAAAACAACTAAACCAAACCTCTTTGCGAATAGTTATTTTGCTCACCTTAGGTTCTATCAGGTAATTAATCGCACTCTCGTACCTAATCAATTATCCTAAGATCTAAGTTCTAGGTGATCCATCTAGAATTAGCTTTGTAAACAACCTATGGTGAAGAACTAATTCAGATGGTGAATCCTAATAATAAATCAACTTAGCATTCAGAGAAAACCCTATTGAGAACCCTGAACCTAACAAGGGATCTACTCAGACATGGAGAATGAAAAAATCAACATAACTGAATAAATCATCAAATAAATCAGAAAGAGTAACAAGAGGGTTCGAAATCTTCTCTCAAACGAACAGAGTTTCAGACTTGTCTCCCTTCAAAAGCTCTCTCTCAAAACCAGAATAAAATAAGCATAGCCATGAAAGTGGCTGTAAAACCTAATTAAATAGTCTAAACATGAATTGGGGTCTTCTTGTAAATATCAAAGTCTTCTGGGGCAATTCTGCAATTCTTTAAACTTCATTAAAGTCGCGACTTGTATTCTGCTCCGATGGGTGTCGATCGATACCAGGGGGTATCGATCGATGCTTGACGCTCCGATCAGGTACTTAGTCACAAGACTTCAGCTTTGCTCCATAATGCTCCATAAAACTCCAATATTTCCAATAATGCTCCAAATGTGCTAAAACATGTAAAAGACTCTAAAAGACTCTACAATAGAATAAAGACTCGATAAAACGGACTTATATCATGGCTTAACCATGGTAAAAACCATGATATATCACATATGGGATTAGAACCTTGGGATTAGGGTTGAAAAGGTTAGATATCTTGGATTCATGGAGAAACTTGTGCATTCCATTGAGAAATTTTTGAGAAATGGATTTATGGAATTGTTTTCTTCCAAGATGGTTACTTTCTTGAATTTTTCTAGAAAAAGGGCATTTAATCTAAATGATTTGATAATCTAAATTGTATTTGCTAGATTAAATTACTCTTATTCGTGGTACAAATTCTCAAATTAATAATCTCTTCAAAATTTTGCTTCTTGATTTTTCTTGGCAAACTTTTGGATTGTAATGGATCTTTGAGAACTTGTAGAAAATGGCAAGAGTGAAGGCAAATGCACAAGGCAATGAGGTCCTACTCCGAGCTGGAACAAGTGAAGTTGCCTCAAGCTCTAAGCCCAAGAAGAGAGCGACAGCAAAGGAGAAAGGAAAGGATGTGGCTTTGGATGCCCCAACCACGATTAAGGAGAAGAAAAGAAAGGAAATGGATAAGGCTCCACCCGTCATTGAGTATTTCAACAAGTTCATGAAAATGAATTTTAAGCAAATGAGGTTTTTAGACCCGGAAGTGCTAGAGAGAATGAGCATTCTTGAAGATGTAGCCGCAATCTTCGAGAATATTGGGTTTGGGAAGTTCGTCTTCATGAAAGAACTAGCTCACCAAATCTACACATGCCAATACCTTTCATCCCTTAGAGTGACGTTCTACAATGAGAGATCCTCCAAGGCAAATGCTCGGACCGGGTTTGGAGTCCTTTACATCACCATTGGCCAAACCGACTACCGGGTCACTTTCCTAGAGCTATGCGAAATCTTTGGTTTCGAAAATGAGGGTATTCATTGCGGTGTATACTTCCAATACCCGAAAAACGAGTTAAGGAAATTGTGAGAAATAATTGGCCGTGGGAAGTATGTTGCCGGGCTCATCAAGTCCAATTCCATTCGTCATCCGGCAATCCGTTATGCACACAAGGTGCTCGCTCACATGTTCTTCGCAAAAATCGAATTTGGGACGGTTGGACTTGACGAATTGGAGTTATTGGTCGTCGGGTTAAAGCCTTTTCTCAAGAGTTTTGGAGATGGAAGTGAATTAAAGGGATGTGAGCGAATGCCTTCTTTAGCAACTCTCTTGGTGAGAAATATCTTTTGCCTCAAGGAGTGGGAGTTTGGGACAAGCAATAACAAGGCCAAGATAGAGATTGGATGGCTAGTTGCACCGATCCTAAGAGCCAAAGGCGGGAAGATGTCAATTGAGAACCTAGAATGGGATTTGTTGGATGAAGCTTACCTAATTAGGACCTTATCCTTAAAAGGGACAGTCGGAGATAAGCTTGCGCACAACGTCAAGCTTTCTCAAATGGACGTGTGCCAAGTGCTATTGCCTAACCCTCATCTCACCGATATTTATGAGAGTAAGAATATCTCTTTCTACATCCCGCGGGATCTTTCCTACAACCCAGCCACCGATCCGCCTATCGATGTGACAAGTAGGGCGAAGGTGAACAAAGGTGCGATGAGAAAGGAGATTCTGATGTCACCAACAGGGTCAAATGAGGATGACGATGAAGAGACCGAGCCCTCTTCTCACGCGCCCATCTATGGTGGAAAGAGATATCATTTTGACCCCTTTGATGGGACTATGCCCAACACCGCGACCCGCCACGCCAATAACCAAACACGGCTCCTCCAAAGATGGTGCAAGTGGCAAGATGCTACCATCCACAAGTTGGTAAAGACGGTGAGGAGCTTGAAGAAGGTGGTTAAGAAGCTAAAGGGGAAGGATGGAGAAGCAAGTACATCGCGTGGTCAAGGGATTCATCAAGGAGTTTTGATGGTTCATCACGATACTTCTCTAGGAGGTATCAATAACTCCAATACGTGTAGTATGAAGGTTATCAATCCATAAAGGGATTTATCCTAATCATTAAGAATGCAAGGAACAATTGCAAGTTAAGCTAAACAAGTGTGTTGTGATAAACTAACCAAGTTAAGGTAAATAAGCAATGCAATAACTAAACAAGATGTAAATCAATAAGAAAAAGCGAGTCTAGAGATAGAGTTATCGATATAAGAAGTCCCAAGTTCAATTCATGATGTTCATTTACTCAAACAAGCTAATCCCTAGGCATGAGATCCTAAACTTGACTAATTCTCTTTCAAGCAATTAATCACTATGCTAATCACCTAATCCATTAACAAACTATCGTTTGTGGATCATTGATTAGCAAGCATTAAGTTTAAATCAACAAGATCAACCAAAAATACTCCCTAGACAACTATTATCATAGGCTAGGAATGTAAATCTCTTGTTTAATTCATCAAGGCATTTCATCAAACACTTGGTGTGCATGAAATGCCTTATGATCTAAACCTACTTTTTCAAGCTAGATTTAGCCTTAAGAACATTAAACAAGAAATGATATAAGAAGATCTAACCCTACACACCATGAATCAAGCTTAGGAACATCATAATCTACCCCATCTCTAAACCCTAAAAGACTACTCAAGACCTATCAAGAACACCTCAAAATCGATTTGGATAAGAGATGAATCCATGGATGAATGTTGAATAATCAAGCTAGAAAGAAGATAGATAGAAGGGATTGATGAAGATAAATACTCAATTGCATAAAACAAAAGGATCCTTCTTACAAATCTCAAACTCTCTCAAAGGTAAGAGTTTTTGAGCATAAGAAAAAGCATAAGTGGCAAAAATTAGGTAACGTTGTGTTTATAGTGAATAGTGTTCGACCGGGTCGACCCGGAACAAACCCGGTTTAGTTGGAACTTTTTGGGTGAGAAATCCTAACCGCCCGGGGCTAACCGAGCTGATTGGGGTCGGTCGGATTTCCCCCGGGGAATTTTAGCCGAGGACCGCGATCCTTGGGAACGGTCGGATTTTCTTCTTCGGGCAGGTCCAAATCCATGTTCATGGACCGGCTGAAACGGACCTTGCTGATCTTGGTCGGTCGGATTTTTCCCGGGGGGGATTTTTAGCCGAGAACCGCGCTCCTTCGGGACGGTCGGATTTTCTTCTTCAGGCCGGTCCTAATCCATGTCCCAGGACCAGCTGAAACGGACCTTGCTGATTGGGGTCGGTCGGAAATTCCAGGGGGGGGATTTTTAGCCGAGGACCGCGCTCCTTCGGGACGGTCAGATTTTCCTCGATGGGGCGGTTAGCTTTCCTGGACCGACTAAAACGGACCGCATGGGTGCTGGTCGGTCGTGCTTGAGCTTCGGGACTTCCCGAACATCTCCGAACCGCTCCAAAGTACCTAGAATAGACTCCATAACATGAAAGACACTCTAAGACCTAGTGCAAAAGGTCATATTCTCTAAACAAGACCAAAACATGCATGAAAGACTTAGATATGCTCGAATGCGACTCAAAATGCAAAGTGAAATGTATGTTATGAAGGCTAAAATGAGAGGATGTCATCACAGCTCGCATGTAATTTTAGTGTGTTCTTGTGAATATTTATGACTTTGGATTCCATTCGATATAACTTTTTTAATTTTGAATCCAGGTGCCGAGCATGAATATCTTAGTTCTGATGATACTTTAGACACAAGCAAGATCGATGATATAGTTTATACTCACGAATATCTAAACAGTATCAAGGTGTCTGGTTTGCCAAATCATTGTTTAAAGCTGAAGATTGGTGCCTCGATCATGTTGCTTAGGAACATTGACCCTCGAGGCGGTTTATGTAATGGGACAAGATTGCTTATTACTCAATTGGCAAAACATGTTATCAAAGCTAGCCTTATAAGCGGTGATAAAGTCGGCAAAAAGGTACTCATACCTAGAATGTTTGTTTCGCCTCCGGAAGCAAAGTTCCCCTTTAGAATGCGGCGTAGACAATTTCCCATTGCTATAGCTTTTGCTATGACGATAAATAAAAGTCAGGGTCAAACTCTGAAAAAAGTTGGGTTGTACTTACCTAGGCATGTGTTTTGTCATGATCAGCTTTATGTTGATGTCTCTAGAGTTACATCAAGGGAAGGATTGAAGATTCTAATTACCGATTCGAATGGTAAACCACAACGTAAGACAATGAATGTTGTCTACAAAGACGTGTTTCAGAATATCTATAAGAACTCGCGTTTGTCGTAGTTTTGTTTTTTTGTGACTTTAACACACTTCATTGGTTCTAGTTTTTGTGTTTTTGTTTCATTGATTGATATTGGTCTTTTGTTGTTGCTCTATTTTCAATTCGTTTGATCTCAATACATTTTTTATTTTTATTTGGTTTTAGTTAGTTAATCTTTGTGTTTTTTTTATTCGGTTTAGAGATATTGACCCGTGCCTTATGGCGCGGGTTAGACACCTAGTCTATATTTATAAAGTTAACTTTGATATTTTCTCATGAAGACACATCATCTTCCACATCACTACAACATCATATTTTTTTATTTAATCTTTTTAATTACAAATTTAATAAACATTTTTTTTGATAAAAATTTAATACACATATTAATTATATATTTGGTTTTAACATTATAAAAAGACTTTGAAAATGCATTATTTATATTCTAAATTAAACCAGAAAATTATAAACTTATATGAATATAGTTCATTGAAATAATAACAGGTTTAATAAACTTGATTATCCTAATATATTTCAACTTTTATAAATATTTAATTAGGTTAAGTTGTATCGAAAATATTATAAAAATAAATTAAAATATCAAACAAGTCTTAGCAATTAAACAAATAAGTTAATATGTAACTAAATTCATAAAGCAAAATATAAGTTGTCAAATTTTACATCTAATAAAGAGACAAATAAACAAAATTAAGATATATTTAAGATAATAATTGCAATTATACATAACTATGAAAAAGAGAATAAAAGCAAAAAAAATTAAGAAACATAGTAAAAGTATTTACACGAACATATAAATCTATATATATAAAGTTAGGTTTTCTCTCTTCTCATGAAGACACCTCATCTTCCACATCACTGTCACATCATATTTATTATTTAATCTTTTTTAATTTCAAATTTAATACACAATTATTTTGATAAAAATTTAATACACATACTAATTATAAATTTGGTTTTAACATTATGAAAAGAATTTGAAAATGCATTATTAATATTCTAAATTAAACTAGAAAATTATAAATATATGAATATAGTTCATTGAAATAATAACAGGTTTAATAAACTTGATTATCCTAATATATTTCAAATTTTATAAATATTTAATTAGGTTAAGTTGTATCGTAAATATTATAAAAAAACTAAAATATCAAACAAGTCCTAACAATTAAACAAATAAGTTAATCTGTAACTAAATTCATAAAGCAAAATATAAGTTGACAAGTTTTACATCTAATAAAAATATAAATAAATAAAATTAAGGTATACTTAAAACAATAATTACAATTATACATAACAATAAAAAAAGAATAATAGCAAAAACAAAATATTAAGAAATAGATTAAAAGTATTTACACGAAAATATAAATTAAGTTTGAAAATTTAAGATCGTTGTGTTTTGTGATATTATCTTTAACAAAAAGAAAATTAAAATGTAACTACAAGAGGAGAAGAAAATAAAAGTTTTGTAAATACAAAATATATATCATGTGATGTAAATATACTTTAATTCGCATAATAATTACCATCCATTAATACAATAGTTTTCCCTACAATTTGAAAAGATATTTACTTAATAAAAGATAGATTATATAGAATTAATCTAAAGAAACTTCAATTTAATAATTTAGTTTTATCAATTTATTTATATAGTTTAGAAAAACTATAGAATTTAGTGTTTATAAATTATGGATTAGATTTTTTCTAAATAAAATCAAACAAATTTTGTGACTTCAAACAATCACTACGGATTAATTCCAAATAAAATGTATAAGAGTTTTAAATCAATTTCTGAAAACATTTATAATTTGAATAAAATAAAATTACTAATTAATCATTTTATGACAAATTTTCGGGATATGTTAGTTGATTTTAAGTGAGTTATAGGAGAAAAATAAAACAAATCATTTTTATGGTTAGTAATTAGTGTTCGAGAATGGAAACATATATTCATTCAATAAAAGAATACTCGCATGAGTTTACAGAAACTCGAATGACAACTCAGAGTCTTTGATGGGTATGCAATAATGCATGTTATGATAGTCGAACTGTGGTATCCCATATTGATAATATTTTCAAGCCAACCATTGAGAGAATGAATGGTACGTTTGAGGTCCTTGCAAAAATTCTGTAATGTTCAAGTCATAAAAGAGATATCGAAATTCAAAAAAAGGTAAAACGAGAGAAAGATAGTGAACATTATATTTAAATTAGATCAAAATGTGGTATATGGTTCAATTTGCAATTTTGGTGAGAGAGAGAGAGAGAGAGAGAGAGAGAGAGAGAGAGAGAGAGAGAGAGAGAGAGAGAGAGAGAAAGAGATTATGAGTGCATCACGGAAACACGTCAGATGTTTCCGGAATGAGATTAATGTCAAATGAATATACATTTGATCTATATTTGAGAATAGTGAAGTATATGTATCAATTATTCTCTAATGTGGGTTTTGAATCCGTAGAACTTCATTCTAATTTTCCATTGTGTGAAATATAGGGATTTTCAAAAAATTTGACTGATATAGAAATGTAGACTGAATTTCGTGATCAGTTTTTTGTTTTGCTAAGTTATGACTTATGAGCATTAGATGTCAAAGTGTACGATGTTTCGGTAGATATGACTTGACGCCGATAACTCCAACAAAGTTGAATATTTTTTATGCGTGTGTCATCAATTTTATAACTACACAAAAATAATGATATACAATGCCGAGCGTGGCTAACCCACTAGTCTAAAATAATTTATAGTTTTAAGGATAAATAGCAGATTAAAAGGGTAATAACATGTGTAGAAAATATAAAGGATTGAAAAGAGTTAATTAAAAAAAACCAGAAAAACCAAAACCAAAAACGCCATATTAGGAGGCAAATGTCTAAATGAACGGTGTGACAAGAGACTTGGTCTTTCCTTTCTCTCTCGCCCACTCATTACAATTTTAATCACAGTAAAAAAAAAAAAAAAACTGTAAATCCATATCTCAAAATCCAATTTTCTATTTTTGTTTTCTTCATCCTCACGGTATCTTTGCGGATATTGTTCAAAAAATTACGACATTTTCTTTTTTAGTTTTTTACTGTCCTTTTGTTTTCGCGTGTGATCATTAACTCGAGGTGGATTCCATATCCTAGTTAATATCACACGCGGAATAACCAAAGATCCAATTGCATATTGTATCCAAGATTTGAGAGAAACTGAGGATTAAAAGTCAAGTATTCGGAAAGAAGAAGGAAAGCCAAAGAAATTTGGTAAAGACAGCTTTCCATATTCTTGTTCTTTATGTCCCAAAAACAAGATCTTTTAATCACTATTCACTGCCTATCATTTGATCCTTTTCCTTATATATCTGTGAATCTAGAAATTCCTTTTTTTCTTTCTTCTTCTTCATATTAAAGAACAAATATTTAATCAATCGTGGGCGAGAATATAAAAACAATTTGACCATTTGGGTGTAGTTTCTCTCAGATTATTTATTCTTTATTCTTCTGGGCATTTTTGTACATTCTTAAAAAAAACAATTCAAAAAGAAAAACAAAAGGTCGTGTTGAGCTGTTACCACTTTCTTTTCTCTCTCTTGATTTTAAATTTCCCTGCCTTTTAAATTTCTTCAAAGTTTCTCTTTTTTTTTCTTTGTAAACCTGAAATTTCGAGTGTCTCTCGGGAACAGAGATTTTTTTTTTCCTCTCTTTCATTACTTCTTCACCCACAATTATACACGCGTCTCTGCTTTCATCTTCTTGCTGTTAAATGATATCCGATTTGTAGCTCTTTTCACATTCCTCTCTCTCTTTCTCTCTCTGGAAGAAACAAAAATGGCACCGAAGTTTGAATGGTGGGCCAAAGGGAACAACCGTAAAGGCACACCCGTCGTCGTCAAAATGGAAAACCCTAACAACTGGTCAATGGTGGAAATCGAATCACCGTCTGAGCAAGATTTTCTCGTCGAAGGTCGCCGTGAGAAATCTCGGAACAAGAACGCGAGACAGCTCACTTGGGTCCTCCTCCTTAAAGCCCACCGTGCCGCAGGTTGTCTCACTTCTCTCGGCTCCGCATTAATCGCTCTCGGAACCGCCGTACGCCGCCGTATCGCCGCCGGCCGTACAGACACTGAGATCTCGTCTTCTTCTTCATCTTCTCCGGCTATTAGCAAATCGAAGTCGAGGTTCTTCTATTCGTGCTTGAAACTGTTTCTATGGCTTTCACTAATGCTTCTAGCTTTTGAAGCTGCTGCGTATTTCAAAGGATGGCATTTCGAAACACCCAAGCTTCAGCTTCAATTTGGTTTCAGAGGATTCTTCGATTCGGTTTACACTTTCTGGGTTTTGCTTCGTGTTGAGTATCTTGCTCCGCCGCTTCAGTTTCTCGCTAATGCTTGCATCGTCCTCTTCCTTATTCAAAGTCTAGACAGACTCATTCTCTGCTTAGTCTGTTTCTGGATCCGGTTCAAGAAAATAAAACCGGTTCCCAAAATTGCAATCTCCGATCTAGAATCCGGCGAGAATGGTTTGTTCATCCCTATGGTTCTTGTTCAGATTCCTATGTGTAACGAGAAAGAGGTAAATCAAAAACAAGTTCGATACGAGATTAGTCCAACGCTTTTCGGATGTTAAATCTTTATGGGTTTTGATTTTTGACAGGTTTATCAGCAATCAATTGCGGCTGTGTGTAACTTAGACTGGCCAAAATCGAAGATTCTGATTCAAATCCTGGATGATTCTAATGATCCAATCACGCAGAGTTTGATTAAAGAAGAGGTTCATAAATGGCAGAAGGAAGGTGCACGGATTGTGTATCGTCACCGTGTGAATAGAGAAGGCTACAAAGCTGGAAATCTCAAGTCTGCGATGAACTGTAGCTACGTCAAAGACTACGAATTTGTTGCCATTTTCGACGCAGATTTTCAGCCTTTACCAGATTTCCTCAAAAAGACAATTCCTCATTTTAAGGTACTCTAGATTTGTTTCCAGATTTGGGAGCTTTGGTGAAGTTTATCATTTGATCATATCCGAAATTCTAACAGGACAATGAGGAATTAGGACTGGTACAGGCGAGGTGGTCGTTTGTGAATAAGGAAGAGAACTTGTTAACAAGATTACAGAACATTAACTTGGCATTTCACTTTGAGGTTGAACAGCAAGTGAACAGCGTGTTCTTGAATTTCTTCGGATTCAACGGGACGGCTGGTGTGTGGAGGATCAAGGCTTTGGAAGATTCTGGTGGTTGGCTCGAGAGAACTACCGTCGAGGATATGGACATTGCTGTTCGTGCTCACCTCCATGGCTGGAAGTTCATTTTCTTAAATGACGTAGAGGTATTGTAGCAACATTATTACCAAGTGTTTATTTGGTTGTTTGATTCATGGCTAATGTCGTACTCTCTGTTTGCCGCTTTCTCAGTGCATTTGCGAATTACCCGAATCTTATGAAGCTTACCGGAAACAGCAACACAGATGGCATTCAGGACCTATGCAACTATTTCGCCTTTGTTTGCCCGCTGTCATTAAATCAAAGGTGCGCCAACAGAAACTCCCAACCTCTTTCAGTATAATATGCTATAAAGAGTTATCGGTTTGTGACCAGGACATGTAGCCTAGTGGTTTGTACTAGTGTCGTTTTGGGTATTCTGATGCCATTGTGTGTGTGTTTTGCAGATAAGCATAGGCAAGAAGTTCAATTTGATATTCCTTTTCTTCCTCCTGAGGAAGCTCATCTTGCCCTTTTACTCATTCACCCTCTTTTGTATCATCCTGCCAATGACGATGTTTGTGCCTGAGGCTGAGCTTCCTGTTTGGGTTGTCTGCTACATTCCTGCCACAATGTCGTTCCTCAATATCCTTCCCACCCCGAAATCATTTCCGTTTATTGTCCCATACCTTCTCTTTGAGAACACAATGTCGGTGACCAAGTTCAACGCGATGGTCTCGGGTCTGTTTCAGCTGGGAAGTGCTTACGAGTGGGTTGTTACGAAAAAATCAGGGCGATCATCAGAAGGAGATCTGGCTGCGTTAGTTGAAAAAGAAGGAAATAAAACTAAACATCAGAGAGGCGTGTCTGCACCCGAAACAGACGCTGAGAAGAAAGCTCAAAAGAAGGACAAGAAGAAGAAGCACAATAGGATATATATGAAGGAGCTGTCGCTGGCTTTTCTATTATTAACCGCAGCCACTCGAAGTCTCTTATCGGCTCAAGGAATCCATTTTTACTTCCTCTTGTTTCAGGGAATATCCTTCTTACTGGTGGGTCTAGATCTAATTGGAGAGCAAGTTGAATGACAGTAAAGAGATTGACGGGGTCTTAATAGTGCTTGTAGAGAAACATTGTAGAAGACAGGAAAGGGTCTGGACCCAAGAATACAGTTACGTCTGTATCACACCATTGAACATAGATCAACTTTTAAAGAGGAAGGACATGGATAAAAATGTGTTGGTAATATGTAAGCTTTATCAGTTTTCGTTTCTGTTAATCTCTCTTTTGGGTTTGGTTGGCCACAGTTCTTTATTCTTTCGTTTAAGGGGACAAATTCTTTTGTAAGAAAGTTATGTTCGATTAAGAGAAGGCAAATCAATTTAGCTTAAAAGACACTTTGAGGTGCAGTTATTATTAACAAAATCATTATTTTCCTTGGCATTTGCTACCTCAGAGGCACAGACCTCCAGAACATCAATCTCATAGTGTGTTCACTACAAGAAATATCATTTTGGCTACGGTTATTTTCGCCACTAGAGCTATAACTTCACGTCTAAAATCAAATTTGTCACGGATTGCCACAACAACAAAATTGTGACTGTTGGTTGTCTTTGTCTATGTTTTTGTCGAGTACTCCAAATTTAGAGGTCCTTGTTATATCACAATCTGTACATAAGTCGTGTCGTGCATTTTCGGTCCATCTCAATCTAATTATATCTGTAACATCCGTCTCCTAACTTGCTTGAGATGGCATATTATCCATTTTCTTAACAATCTTTCAAATGTCGCAATGTAACGTCTTAAAAAAATTCATATTATAAAAAAACCGGAAACTTGAAATGTCTTAACAATCAAATCATAAATCAAATTTAAATTGAAACTAGGTTTTAATCTGCATTGAGGACCGCTGCAATTTTAAATATCTTTCTAATTTCGATGTTTAGTGTTTTTTTTGTTTGTATAAAAATAATATATTTGAAAATGATAATTTCTTGTGTTTTAGATATTATCATTAATAGATATAAAAGTTTGAGATGTGTTGACAATTTGATTTTTGGTATAGATAAGATTATTATATAGTTTGTATTCGACTAGTATTTGTGATAGATAGTGAAATTAGAAAGATATGGTATAACTTGTATTTAGAATTTATTATTTAAAAATTAATAATATATATAGATGAATTTGTCGCCCTAAAATATTTTACCTTAAGCTCATTTTATAAGGCGTCACATCTGCAAAGCCTTATCCGATCTCTTCGCCTCCGATCGGCGCCTCTTCCTCCGTTTCTTTCCCTATTGACCGCCTCTCGCTTGGTTTGGGTAAACCCTCTCTCCGGCCTCTGGCTGCAAGAAAAAAGGTCGATGGAAGCTTTCTTTTCTTCGTCGTACATGTTCTCTTTTCGTCTCTCACCATGCTTTCTCATTGTGTCTCTCGCCACTTTCTCTCCGTTCATCGCAGATTCTCGCCGTCTTTTGTCGCTTTCTCACCATCTGAACAAAGACACTCTTCTGGAAATTTGTGTGTGTTATTGATATGAGAAGGTCACAAGTATATACAACCCAAAAAACCAGCAGAAAAGGAAACTCGAATATACATCGATGTACAAAGAGCAATAGACTTTATGAAGAAGATATATGCAAGACTTGGAGAATATGTCGACTTGAATACGCATACTTGGAGGCTACGCTTAACAGATCCCCCCCCCCCTCAAGATGGAGCGTGAGGATTGCAAACGCCCAACTTGCCAATAATGAGTTGGAATTCGTGACGACCAAGAGCTTTAGTAAAGACATCAACAAACTGATCCTTTGTTGACACTTTCTTGGTGAGAATAAGACCATCTTGTATAGCATCCCGAACATAGTGACAATCTATTCCCATATATTTTGTTCTTTCATGAGAGACCGGATTGGCAGCAATATAAATATCGGCTTGATTATCATAATGCAACGCCATAGGATCTTCGTTCTAGACTCCCAGATCAGCCAACAATGCATGAAGCCATTTCAATTCATCAACGATCACAACCATGCTTCTATATTCGACTTCAGCCGAAGAACGAGCAACTACTTTCTGTTTCTTGGTTTTCCACGAGACAAGTGAGTCGCCGAGAGTAACGAACCAACCACTAACATATCGACGAGTCAAGGGACAATCTGCCCAGTCAGAATCACACCAATCATGAAGACGAAGATCACCATCAGATTTCAAAAAAAATACCTTTGCCTGAAGTACTTTTCAAGTAGCGAACAACTCGCAAAGCAGTTGTCCAATGATCAACACGCGACTTTTGCATAAATTGGAAAAGAATGTGAACGCTATATGTAAGATTGGGTCACGTGGCTGTAAGATAGATTAGTCGCCCTACGAGACGTCGATAGCGTTCATGATTATCAAATAAAGCACTTGTGCTCACTACCAAGCCGTGTTGTTACACCATCGAAAAGTCAACGGGTTGTGCACCAAAAAACCCAACTTCAGCCACAATTTCAAGAGCATATTTTCTTTGACATAGAAACATTCCTTTTGGTCGCCTAGCTACTTCAAGTCCTGAGAAGTATTTCAAAGTCCCTATATCCTTCATATGAAAGCATTCTCCCAAGTATCGTTTAAAACAATTAATAGCTTCATGATCATTACCTCCGATAACCAAGTTATCCATGTAAACTAATATGTAGATTTTACTACCCGTAGATTTCGTAATGAAAACATAGAATAATCATACTTGGATTGAACAAACCCATATGTGATCAAGGCTGTTTGAAGCTTAGAAAACCAACACCTATGTGCTTGGTTTAAGCCATAAAGAGACTTCCTAAGTCGACAAACAAGACCTGGTTCATCTGTACAAAACCCCGGAGGTGGTTTCATATACAGTTCCTCATCGAGATCACCATGTAAAAAGGCATTATGTACATCCATCTGATGTAATTTCCAACCTCTAACAGATGCAACTTCAAGAAACACACGTACCAGCGACATTTTAATGACATGTGCAAATGTATCCTAATCAATGCCCTCTACTTGCTTATTGCCGAGATAATATGAACTCCCAAGAATCGAACAAGAGCTGGGCAGTAAGGGGATAAGCCTTGCAAGCACAAGTTCTTCAAGGGTTGTCGGTCGATAGGTCACACAAAGGAGGTGGAAGATCCTTTGATTCACCGTTCGTTCTGCTTTGGATATGACACACCAAAAAAGAAACGAGATACTTGTTAGGTATTACTCACCATCAAGCAAGGAAGAAGAGAATCGCTCTCTAAAACCAAAGAAGAAGAAAATTGAATATTTTGATAAAAGCAAAGATGAAGTTTACGATAAAGGAGGCTAGGGGTTTTAGAAGAAAAGAACAACGACAAAAGAAAAGAAAATAACAACTTAAAACAGATAGGCCTTGCTTTGGTCGAAACTGAACTGATGGGCCTTGGCTTTGCTTTGGTCGAAATTGAACTGATGGGCCTTGGATTGCTTTGGCGAGTGGGCTGAGATAAAGAGGTGATCCAACCTTGCCTCATTAAAAACCTTTCCTTGCAAAATCCAATTGGAACAAAAACAAGGACATTGAAAAAGAGCACAAATTTATATCACAATCCCACTAGCCATCTTGAACTTGGATCACAACTAATGTTGATGTAGCTTCATTTCCCTCTCGGCTCAAGTAACTTGGTTGCTCCTGGATTTGGTTAAGTATGCCAGCAACAACTTCCTTGAGCTTCTTAGTCTTTGCTCGTATCATAGGACCAGTTGAAATGATCAAAGGCACCTCGGCAACAAGCTCCTCTTGTTGTGGCTCATGTTCCTCGGCTACTAGCTCATCATCTATGTCTTCAATGTTGTCCATGATCACATCACCCCCCTCCTCTTGAAAAAGATTTGATCTCAAATTTGGAGCTAAGTCAGAAGCATTGAAACTATGATTGATGTTATACGTACCTTGAAGATCAAGCTGGTAGGCGTTGTCACTGATCCTCTTTGTGATCTTGAATGGACCATCGACTCTAGGCATAAGTTTAGACTTTCTCTGATCTGTAAATCGTTCTTTCCTCAAATGCACCCATACGAGGTCTCATTCCTCAAGAATCATCTTGCGTCTGCCCCTGTTGGCGTGTTTAGCATACTGCCTCGTCTTCTCTTCTATGTTGGCTTTGGATTTCTCATGAATCTGTTTAACAAGCTCAGCTTTCTGTTTCCCATCTATACTTGCTCGTTCACTCAATGGCAGAGGGGTTAGATCCAATGGAGATAAGGATTAAAGCCATAAACAATCTGAAACGAAGAATACTTAGAAGCAGAATGCACAACATGATTGTATGCAAACTCTATATGCGGTAGACACTCTTCGCAAGTTCTATGGTTCTTTTTAATCACTGTACGCAGAAGAGTTCTATTAACCACTTCTGTTTGGCCATCAGTTTGCGGATGACATGTACTAGAGAACAACAGTTTAGTGCCTAACTTAGACCACAACGTTTTCCATAAATAACTAAGAAACTTAGTATCTCTATCAGATACAATTGTTTTAGGCATGCCATGCAAGAGCATAATTTCTTTAAAGAACAGACTAGCTACATGAGATGCATCATCTGTTTTATGACAAGCAATGAAATGTGATATTTTTGAAAATCGATATACTACAACAAAAATAGAGTCCTTCCCTATTCTAGTCATAGGCAGTCTTAGGACAAAATCCATAGATATAACAGTCCATGGATGTGTAGGGACATGAAGAGGGGTATACAAAATGTGTGGCATAACCTTTGATTTAGCTTGTTTGTACGTAGTACACCTGCCACAGATTCTCTCCACCTCTCTCTTCATGTGAGGCCAATGGAAGTGATCTTGCATCACTTTCAGTGTCTTAGCAATTGCGAAATGCCCCATCAAGCCTCCTCCATGGGCTTCCCTAACAATCAAGTCTCAAAAAGTACAGTTAGGTACACACAAGCTGATGTGATCATAGCAAACTTCCTGGATCAGTTCGTGAGTTACTTGAAAAAGTTTGGAACAAGAAGAATAAATCAAGCCCAAGCCCAAAGAAAAAAGTCTGATTTTTAAAAGCCCAAAGAAGATGAAATTCGACCAGGCCTTTGGAACAAGAAGAATAAATCAAGCCCAAGCCCAAAGAAAAAAGTCTGATTTTTAAAAGCCCAAAGAAGATGAAATTCGACCAGGCCTTTGAATAAGTGTTTTAATCTCTTTAGTAAGTGACACATGCCCAATTTGTAATGAAGACTTAAAGCCCAACAAGCAAATTCGAAACCCAAGGAAGCGCAAATGTCATACGCATGAAGTGAAAGGTTTAGAGACAACGAGTTTAATGCTTGTTCATTTTCGAGATGTTTAATGCTTGTTCATTTTCGAGATGTTTAATGCCCTTCATGCAAGCCTTGTGGCTTTCTTTTTATATCCTTTGCAACACATTGACGAAAATCATCCAAGTGAGGATCACCAAATTCTTAATCAAATATACTTTTCTATCAAAAATCTGTTCGAAAATCTCTTTGTGTCTTTGAGAGTGATTCGTTGCCTTGTGCAGCATCTTTATCATATCTCATCTTGTTTCTTATGAGTGATTCGTTGTCTTGGATAGCACATTTATCATCTCTTCTATCTCTTATAAGCGAATCGTTGTCTCTACAACATCTCTTTCGTATATTCTCTTCAAAACCAGAAGTTCATTCCGCAAAACTTCTGTCTCTATCTCGTTCAACAACCTTCTTTGTGCGACTCCTTGGGAGATCTTATTACAAGCGATTATCATAGAATAGAAATCCATCACTTCTATTATAACGACCAGTAGCAAACGTTTCACAAGATTTGAACACTTCTTGAAAATCAGAATCAGATTGGTACAAGTGTTTAAGTTGCTCAAACCCTAACAGCTTAGCATCAAGAGTAGCGAGTAATGCATACCTTCGAGAAAATGCATCAGCAACTACATTGTCCTTACCGTTTTTGTACTTGATGACATATGGGAATGTCTCAATGAACTCTATCCACCTGGTGTGTCTCTTGTTAAGCTTTTGTTGCCCTTTTAGATGCTTAGGTTACTCGTGATCATTGTGTATGACAAACTCCTTTGGCCACAAATAGTGCTGCCACGTTTGCAATGCTCGTACTAATGCGTACAGCTCCTTGTCATACATCGGATAGTTAAGAGTGGCTACTCCAAGCTTCTCACTGAAAAATGCAATGGGCTTCTTATCCTGCATTAAGACAGCTCTAATTCCTACACCAGAAGCGTCACACTCAATTTCAAAAGTCTTAAGTAAATTAGGTAGAGATAAGAGAGGGGGTGTGTAAGCTTCTCTTTCAAGGCCTGTAATGCCTATTCTTGTGCTTCTCCCCATTTAAAACCAACGTCCTTCTTGATTACTTCAGTGAGTGGTGCAACAAGAGTGCTAAAATCTCTCACAAATCGCCTATAGAACTCAGCATGGCCATGAAAGCTTCACATTTCTCCTACTGATTTCGGACTAGGCCAGTCTCGGATTGCTTTGATCTTCTCGTCATCTACTTTGATCCCATCTGCACTCATAACAAAACCTAAAAAGACATGGTTATCTATACAAAATGTGCATTTCTTAAAATTAGCAAAAAGCTTTTCCTTCCTAAGCACATTCAAAACATATTGCAAGTGATTAACATGTTCTTCTAGGTTCTTGCTGTAAATCAGAATGTCATCGAAATATACTACAACAAAGACACCTATGAATGATCTTAGAACATGATTCATTAATCTCATAAATGTACTGGGTGCATTTGTCAGCCCAAATGGCACCACTAACCATTCATATAAGCCATGTTTCGTTTTAAATTCAGTTTTCCATTCATCCCCTTCTTTCATTCTAATATGATGATAGCCACTTTTTAAACCAATTTTAGAAAAAATGCTAGAGCCATGCAATTCATCAAATATATAATCTAATCTAGGTATGGGATGTCGATACTTCACCGTGATATTGTTGATTGCTCTACAATCAACGCACATACGCCATCTGCCATCTTTCTTTGGCACGAGCAGAACCGGCACAACACAAAGGCTCATGCTCTCTCAGATGTGGCCCTTCTCCATAAGCTCACTGAATTGTCTTTGTAATTTGTTGGGCCCAAATTCCACGCTCAAGGCCCAACCCGATTGAGCAGACCTAATGAAGAGGCCCAGCTTATGATAAAGCCTCGTAGAGCAAGCTGGAAGGGGCGAGGTTGCTGGGAGAAGGAGCCTGTGTCTAGCAAGTCAAACATATTAATTCACGATCCCAGAATCAAGCCAAACATTAAAAACAAAGATTACAAATTTAATTCGAAGTTTATTGTGAATAATTGAGCTTAGGCGTTTATATTTTTCAGCGAGTATAAGTTCGAAATAGGAGCCACATTGTAAAGGACCGAATTCTTGGCTAAAAACAATATACACAACTTTTCTCTCAAATTTTCCAAGTTACTTTCAAAGAACATTCAACCTGCAAGCTGATAATTGAGGTTGTGAGATTCTGCTCTCACAATTTGGCGCCGTCTGTGGGGAAGATGCAAAAAAACTTCCTCCTTCTAACCTACGAAACTGATCACTCGAAAGAAGATTATGGCCGACACAACAAGTGCATCAGTCACCATTTCATCCAGAGTTACGAATACCTATATCCCACTAAC
Source organism: Eutrema japonicum (assembly GCA_030161315.1). Taxonomy (NCBI): domain Eukaryota; kingdom Viridiplantae; phylum Streptophyta; class Magnoliopsida; order Brassicales; family Brassicaceae; genus Eutrema; species Eutrema japonicum. The sequence continues at coordinate 22,904,476 of BSQW01000005.1, read as the reverse complement.
CCAGTCTGACGACATCGCTCCGGCAAACCTGGAAGGGGTAACAAACGTTCTCACTACCACCTCGGGAGCGAGTGTCACGACTGGGATCAACGACACTGCTAATCCTTCGGGATCAGCAGCCCTAAACCAGCCGGCTCCGGATCAGATAGCTGAGATTCAGAACTTGATATCAGTTCCCATAGAATAGAATCGCATAATGGCAGCTCGCCAAGACGACCTCGAAAGAACGGCTCGTGCAGGCACCATCGGGCGGTTTGCCATCCCACCTGGGACACAAACCTTTTTTGCCCCTGGGCAAGGAGGATTGTCATTCCCACCTCCACCGGTGATAAGGCTAAACTTTTTTGATATCAATGCTTCAACTAGCAGAATGGTTGGCTCAACTACCACCTCACGGTTCAGCTCAATGATATCGGACCCCATATTCACTCGTTCCACGATTCAGATCGCGGAATGAGGAACTACGCCAATTGCGACCCTCCCGGGAGTAGATCCGATCTTAAACCAACCAATCGGTCAAGATCGCTCTGGGAACGCTAATGAAGCCGAGCCTCGGGATAATCCCGAAGTCGAAGCACGACCTGAGATAGATAGGGTGATTGATGAAGTCAATCAGACACCATTCACCTCACGGATCGCGAGCCCCCAGCTCGGCGACGTCGGGAACATCCGATTTCCCCGTTATAACGGAGAAACCGACCCCAAGGCATTTTTGAGAAGTTTCAAATTCGCCTTTTTGAGGATGTGGCTACTCGGGGGTGACCTCGAGACAGTACGCTGCCGTTTATTTGCCGAAAGTCTAACAGATTCGGCCCTGGAATGGATTACCTCACTGAAGCCAAACTCGATTGACAACTTCATCCAACTTCAAGCTGTATTCTTGAAGCAGTATTCGGTATTTATCCAGATCGAGACCTCGTAGGCCGATCTGTGGGTACTTACTCAAAAGCCAGGTGACTCGTTGCGAAAGTACATTGACAGTTTTAAAGCTGTCAAGGCGAAAATCGCCGACCTACATAACCCAACGGCCTTGAAAGCCCTCCAAAATGGACTGCTAAAAACCTCAAAATTCTTCGAGGAGCTCATAGTCCGGGAGACCGTATCGCTAGATGATGCACTACACCATGCTTCGCGCTGGATTATTCTCGAAGAAGCGAGTGCAGCTCAATCAAAGCAGCATGCACCCGCAATCTCGACTAAGCAAGCTCAGACGACCAACTCCCAGGGACCTAAAAAATTCAGGAAAAAAGAGTCCCAAGATCAAAAACAAAATCAGGGGATACATTCGTACTCAGTAGGAATCCCACCTCATAACAGATTCAAACCTTATGACCCCAGCAAGTGGTGCGATTTTCATAAAATTAAGTGTCATTCGACCGAGGAGTGCCATGAGGTGAAGAAGCAGCTCGCTGCAAAATTTGCAGCAGGAGAGATGGGCAAAATCTAGCTGAAAAACCTCCTTCGAGGAAAAAATATAACTCAGCTCGAGAGGATGAAAGGCGAGATCGCCCATCTGAGGATGATCGCAAGCGAGAACGTTCAACCTAGGATCTGATAAGGCGAGATCCCCCCAAAGACAGGGAGACAGACCTACCTCCCCCCAGCACAAAGAAAATAATTAACTTTCTTCACGAAGGATCCTAGTTGTGTCGCAACTCCGTAAATTCGATTAAGAAACATCAACGGAGGGTAAATACCGACGTACGAGACAAGACCCCATTCAAGGGACCTGTTACACAAATCTCGTTTTGGGATGATACAAGACTTTTTAGCCTCTAGGAGGTATCAATATCCCCAATACGATGTAATAAAGAGGTTATCAATCCATAATTGGGGTTATTCTAATCACTAAGAATGCAAGGTGCTTATAGTAAATTAAGCTGAACAAGCGTTGTTTGTTGTTAAGTATCCAATTCAAAACAAGTGAATAGCAAAGCAAACAAGATGTAATTCCAATAACAAAAGCGAATCCTAAGATGGGGTTATCGACTTTAGGTAATCCAAGCACAATTCATGATGTTCTTTCCCTCAAATAAGCTTTCCCTAGGCAATAAATCTCTAATCTTGATTAGTTCTTTCTCAAGCAACTAATCACTATGTTAATTATCAAATCCATTAGCAAATCATCATTTGTGGACTATCAATTAGCAAGCAAGCATTAAGAATATAAACAAGATCAACCAAAATACACCCTAGACAACTATTATCACAGGCTAGGAATGTAAATCTCTTGTTTAATTCATCAAGGAATTTCATCAAACACTTGGTGTGCCTTATGATCTAAACCTACTTTTTCAAGCTAGATTTAGCCGTAAGAACATTAAACAAGAAAGGATATAAGAAGATTTAACCCTAAACACCATGAATTAAGGTTAGGAACATCCTAATCTACCCCATCTCTAAACCCTAAAAAGACTACTCAAGATTCATCAAGAACACCTCAAAATCGATTTGGATAGAGGTTGAATCCATGGATGAGTGTTGAATAATCAATAAGAAAAGAAGATAGATGGAAGAGATTGATGGAAACAAATACTAAATTGCATAAAAACCAAAGATCTTTCTTACAAATCTCAAGTTCTCTCTCAAAGGTCAGGGTTCTAGAACCAAAGAAAAAGCATAAGTAGCAAAAATTAGGTAAAAATGTGTTTATAGTGAATAGTGTCGACCGGGTCGACCCGGAACAAACCGGGTCGACCCGGAACAAACCGGGTTCCGACCCGACCGAGTTGGATCTTTTTGGGCGAAAATTTGGACCTCCCTCCTTCTGGTAGGTCGAGATAGGGCGGTTAGGATTCCTGTTCCTAGACCCCCTGAAATGGACCTTGCTGATCTTGGTAGGTCGGATTTCCTGGGGAGTGATTTCAGGCTTGGACCTCCCTCCTTCTGGTAGGTCGAGATAGGGAGGTTAGGATTCCTGTTCCTGGACCCCCTGAAATGGACCTTGCTGATCTTGGTAGGTCGGATTTCCTAGGGAGTTATTTCTGGCTTGGACCGCCCTCCTTCTGGTAGGTCGAGATAGGGTGGTTAGGATTCCTATTCCTGGACTGCCTGAAATGGACCTTGCTGATCTTGGTAGGTCGGGTTTCCCGGGGAATGGAAAGCTCTTCGGCCAGGCGGAGACGTCTTCAGTAAACCCACGATAACTCCTAAACCAGAAGTCCAAATGGCTTGAATCCAACTCCTGTAGACAGATTACTCACTCCTATACAACTACTATGCAGAGCATCAAGGCTGCTTCATACCGTAGGGCCTTCTTCTAGCTACATCTTTCCGGTATCTCGGATGGGTTTTGTATTCCTCTTATGCTACATAACTCCAAACATCATCAATTGTCTCCATGACACCAAAAAAGTAAAAACACTCCAAATGCATGCAAAGCTCACTAAGACCTAATGCAAACACCTATTACTCTAATAAAGATCTAAATGCTATAAAAGCTATGCGAGACACATGCATGAGACACAAAACACCAAATAATATGCATGCTAGAAGATGTAAAATATGGGTTTATCAATTCCCCCAAACTTAAACCTTTGCGTGTCCTCAAGCAAACAGGAATAAAGAAGGGGAGAAGACTAGAAATGGGATCTCAAATCCAAAAGTGGCATAAAAAGAATCCGAGCCCAATGTCCAAGTTGCAAACTTCATGATGCGATCAAACAAACTTACTCAAAAGTGACTAGCCACACTTATCCTTGCATGACTTACATTCGAACCTCAACCTACACAAACTTTCATATCTTCCAACCACTTGACATTGATTAAGTGTAATAGGTATGAATCATGTTTATGCAAGATCAAATGAATTTGTTTGGCTAAAGGTAAGGTTATGAGATGAAGGTGATCTCATTATCATGCATGGATAATTAGGTACAAGGATCTCTCATGAAATGAACAAACTTTTTGCAAAATGCTAAGGGTAAAAGGCAACCTATGCATACAACGGAGAATTCTCATCTACCCAAAAGCCTAGAGTATCTCTAACCTAAAGCTTCTAACCTGTTATGCCCATATCCTAAGCTACCCTTTTTATCTTGAGGCATTTTGCCTTCTCAAACCCACATGCTACTTGTCTTTTCATTTCACCGTCTTCTCATTCGGGGATCACTTCTTCTTCCTTGTTCTTTCATGGTTTGGTGCTCTGTTGTGATCTAGCTCTTCTTTTCTTCTTTTTGGTTCACGCCTCTTCTAATTCCTTGATGCTTTGGCCTTTTTGGCTTTCTTCTTTTTCCTTCTATCTTTTGAGGCTATCTTATTCTCTAGAGCTAGTCTTATGATTTTTGCACCAACCAATCTACACAAATCCGATCCCCTATTTTATTTCTCCTTTTCTTCTTTTCCATTCCACAATCCATTCTCAAACGTTCACCAAGTCTAAAACCGTTCCCCCAAATTTGAACCAATAACCGCCATCCTAACTAGCCTATTCCTATATTAACTCCGAGATGTTGGAGCTAAATCTACATGAGAATTCCCTCTTATCGCCCTAAACCTAACACGTTTTGCCAAGTTTGTTCGAAAGAAAGGCCTCAGAATTCACACACTAATAATAATGGCTTGAAAGAAAGCTAAGGTTGGGATAGGGGAAACCATTCCAATGATGGGATATGGCTACTTGGATAAACAAGAGTGGTAAAAAGGGGAAAGAATATCCAAGTATGTATAGGTGATCCACGAATTCATTCTAGATTGCACAAACATAATATTTACAAGTCAAATTTATGGTTATCACTTAGATGAGGTTGAATTCAAGTCAAGGTTTGTTTCAATCAAGGCGAGAACAATAAGACATGAGATCAAGGCATGGTTCGTTCTTAATTTCTACACGAGATCAAAGCATCAAGTAACTAGCAACAATGGCATTGGACTAGGCTCTTAATAAGGCACTTTACAAGGAAAAATCTATCATTGTTCCTAATGCTCATGCAAAGCTAACCTTATATGCTATGCATCTAAACTCAATCCTATATGGAATGCACAAAAGTTCAAAATATTCAAATTTATTGGAAATGCATGATATGCGTGAGACTCAAGGTGCAAAAGGCAAAATAAGAACACAAGAAACGATGTTAGATAACACACAAACCCTCCCCCAAACTTAAATTATACAGTCCATTGTGTAATAGAAGCTTACGGAAGAGTTAAACAATGCATGAAAGAAGGAAATAAGATATGATTCTAAATGCTATGTACAAAGTTTGGAGTGTTACCTTGGGAAAGGATGGAGGGGACTAGAGGGATCAAGGGATGCCATATTCCATCACCTCATCCTAAGCACTTTAGTCCATAAGTCCATGCCCATATGCCCATCAAAAACCTACTCGCACTAAGAAAACCCATCAAAAGGAACAAACAACGAAAGAAAAGCATTAAAGGAAATATGTACAATGATAAGCTTGGGTGTCTCCCAAGAGCACTTTGTTTAACGTCGCTAAGTTCGACGTTTGTTACCCTTTTAGACGGGTGATTGGGGAGCGCGAGCACTTTTTCATGCTTCCATGGGATGAGAGTCACGATCGAAGGTTGGTCTATCAAGGGTCCAATCCCCTTGAGCATGCTCGGTTTCCTCTCCTCGGACCTAGGCTTTGTCCTCTTCTTGTCAACCTTAGCACTTTCACCCTCACTCTCCGTTGTGGTGTGAAAGAGGGAATTCAAGCAATATCCATCTAAAACAAGGGCTTCTTCAATCATTTCTTGACTCACCGTCTCACAAATGCCCACATACTCAACCTTCCGGACTTGGGCTTCATTGTCCCCACAAATAATAGTCCCACAATAGCGGTGGGAGAAGGTATCATTGTGTAGAACTTCTTGTCATCCACGTTCTTAAGAACAACCCTCTTGTTTACGAAGTCCAAGCTTGCACCGGTTGTGTTGAGGAATGGAGTCCCGAGGAGTAGAGGGAGCTTTATGTTTGGTGCCATCTCCATTACAACGAAGTCCGTTGGTACAAGAATCTTTCCAATTATGAGAGGAAAGTCTTCAACCAAGCCAAGAGGTTTCTTCGTAGAAGAGTCTCCAAATATGATGGTGGAGGGGTAATCGTTCAACTTATCTATCCCAAGACTTTTGGCCATCTCCAAAGTCATGACATTAACGGTTGAGCCCGAGTCACACAAAGCATCATCAACTTCCAAGAGTCCAAGTGTGCAAGATATTGAGAATTTCCTGGGGTTTCCAAGTTTTGGGAGAGTCTTAGGCTCGATCCTTGTTGTGCTTGGAGGCACTTTCTCTTGTGCCTTGTTGAGGAAACGACCGGGAAATGGAAGTGGAGGCTCATATGGAGGTGGAGGCTCTCTCTTTGACTCAACAAGTGTCTCCACGTTGTTTACTTTAACCACATCCTTGATGGATTCTTCAACCTTGTTATTCTTTTCTTTAACCAACACCATATAAATCTCGTGCCCAAGGGTCACCTCCCCACCTTGTTGCTCAATGTCCTCATTGAGGCTAGAGACTAACCCGATGAACTCCCTAATTATGTGATCTTGCTCTTCAAGAGTGGAAAAGGTGTTGCAAGACTCTTTAGAGGTAAGTATTGCCTTCCCATTTGAAGAGCCTTGAGGATGATTTGAGGAAGAGGATGTGCTCATTTGCTCCATTAGTTGCACCTTTGAGCTCAATGCCTCAAACTTGCTATTAAGATCATTGTAAGAGCAAATGACCTTGTTAATGGTTTTCGTTTGGCCCTTGATTAGCTGTTAGAACATGGAGGCCAAGTTAAGCTCTTGCGGTTTAGACGTAGGTGCTTGACCTTGGGGGCACAAACCCTTGTTGTTGACCTTGAAAACAGGGTGGGGCTTTTGGTTGGAATCCACTGTGGTTTCCTTGGAATTGGTTCCTTGGGACATACCCTTGTTGGTTTGAGTTAGAAGGTTGACCTTGAGATTAGAATTGTTGTTGTGGAACTCCTTGAGCATGGGTAGATTGTTGAGGGTAGAGTTGGTCTTGTGGATTCCTATAGGTTTGGTTGAACCCTTGTCTTTGGAAGTTACCTTGGTTCCCCACGTAGTTCACTTCCTCTTGTGTTTCCACGGCTTCCTCGTGATAGTAAGCTTGATTGTTCTCGTAGTCACCAATGAACTGGACCGCCTTTTGAGACTCTTTTTGAGAGACAAGAAGCTTGTCTATCATAGAGGCTTGCTTATCCAACTTTTCATTAAGAGCTTTCATGTCTTTGGCTCTCTTGTTCTCATCAAAGTCACTCGTGGTCCTTGTGGCACAGTCATAATCGTCGCCATAGGTGCCATCACTTTGAACCAAGTTCTCTACCAACTCCATTGCATCCTCCACATCCATAGCTAGGAAATTACCATTCGATGCCGTATCAAGTAGCATTCGAATCTTAGGTAAAGCGCCTTGGTAGAGAGTACTAAGAAGTGAGGCGTTGGAGAAGCCATGATGTGGGCATTGAGAAGTGTAGCCTCTAAATCTCTCCCAAGCCTCGTTGAAAGACTCAATAGACCGTTGTGTGAAGCTTGAAATCTCATTGCGAAGTTTGGCGGTTCAAGCCGGTGAGAAGAATTTGGCTAGAAAGGCCCTTTTGCAATCATCCCAAGAAATAATACAACCTTGAGGCAAGCTTTTCTCCCATTGGTGAGCCTTGTCACCCAAAGAAAACGGGAAGAGACGAAGCTTGAAACCATCTTCGGATACTCTGTTAATCTTGGTGAGACCACATATCCGGTCAAATTGGTCAATGTGATCTAGAGGATCCTCCATTGACAACCCATATAACTTGTTAGCTTGAACCATGTTGATTATCCCGGGATTGACCTCAAAGTTGTTGTTTTCAACCGGAGGTGGTTGAATCCCTTGACGGTTTTGGTGTGCATTTGCCGCATCACCTTCTCCAGCAACATGCCTAGCTCTAGGCGGGTGGTTAGGACGGTGATGGTTTCCATTGCCACCACCTCCTTGATTGTTGCCGTGTCCATCCCCATTCCCAACATTCCTTTGGTGGGGAATGGATTCATTGATGTTCCCAAGTGGAACATTCTTAATGTCGTTACCAACTTCTTCTTGAACTCTCACACGGTTCCTTCTTGTTCTTGAACCCCTCTCAAGTTGATCAATATCGTCCTTTGGTTGTATGAGATTGTTATTGCCTCGGGAACGGGTATGCATACACCTAGAGAGAGCAAAAGCAATGGGAAGTGAAGAAGATTAGTAACTTGGAAAAAAAATAATACTTAAGCTCACTAAGAACCTAAATCTCAATGTTAAAACAAATCCTAATATGGCAACGGCGCCAAATTGATACAAGACTTTTTAGTCTCTAGGAATCAATATCCCTAATACGATGTAGTAAAGAGGTTATCAATCCATAATTGGGATTATTCTAATCACTAAGAATGCAAAGTGCTTATAGTAAGTTAAGCTAAACGAGCGTTGTTTGTTGTTATGTATCCAATTCAAAACAAGTGAATAGCAAAGCAAACAAGATGTAATTCAAATAACAAAAGCGAATCCTAAGATGGGGTTAACGACTTTAGGTAATCCAAGCACAATTCATGGTGTTCTTTCACTCAAATAAGCTTTCCCTAGGCAATAGATCTCTAATCTTGATTAGTTCTTTTCAAGCAACTAATCACTATGTTAATTATGAAATCCATTAGCAAATAATCATTTGTGGACTATCAATTAGCAAGCATTAAGAATATAAACAAGATCAACCAAAATACACCATAGACAACTATTATCATAGGCTAGGTATGTAAATCTCTTGTTTAATTCATCAAGGCATTTCATCAAACACTTGGTGTGCATGAAATGCCTTATGATCTAAACCTACTTTTTCAAGCTAGATTTAGCCTTAAGAACATTTAACAAGAAAAGATATAAGAAGATCTAACGCGAAACACCATGAATCAAGCTTAGGAACATCCTAATCTACCCCATCTCTAAACCCTAAAAAGACTACTCAAGATCCATCAAGAACACATCAAAATCGATTTGGATAGAGGTTGAATCCATGGATGAGTGTTGAATAATCAATAAGAAAAGAAGATAGATGGAAGAGATTGATGGAAACAAATACTAAATTGCATAAAAACCAAAGATCTTTCTTACAAATCTCAAGTTCTCTCTCAAAGGTCAGGGTTTTAGAACTAAAGAAAAAGCATAAGTGGGAAAAATTAGGTAAAATTGTGTTTATAGTGAATAGTGTTCGACCGGGTCGACCCGGAACAAACCGGGTTCCGACCCGGCCGAGTTGGATCTTTTTGGGCGAAAATTTGGACCTCCCTCCTTCCGGTAGGTCGAGATAGGGCGGTTAGGATTCCTGTTCCTGGACCTCCTGAAATAGACCTTGCTGATCTTGGTAGGTCGGATTTCCTGGGGAGTGATTTCAGGCTTGGACCTCCCTCCTTCTGGTAGGTCGAGATAGGGAGGTTAGGATTCCTGTTCCTGGACCCCCTGAAATGGACCTTGCTGATCTTGGTAGGTTGGATTTCCTGGTGAGTGATTTCTGGCTTGGACCGCCCTCCTTCTTGTAGGTTGAGATAGGGCGGTTAGGATTCCTATTCCTGGACTGCCTGAAATGGACCTTGCTGATCTTGGTAGGTCGGGTTTCCCGGGGAATGGAAAGCTCCTCGGCCAGGCGGAGATGTCTTCAGTAAACCCGCGATAACTCCTTAACCAGAAGTCCAAATGGCCTGAATCCAATCCTGTAGACAGATTACTCACTCGTCTACAACTCCTATGAAGAGCATCAAGTCTGATTCATAACGGAGGGCCTTCGCCTAGCTACATCTTTCCGGCGTCTCGGATGGGCTTTGCATTCCTCTTATGCTCCATAACTCCAAACATCATCAATTGTCTGCAAGACACCTAAAAAGTAAAAACACTCCAAATGCATGTAAAGCTCACTAAGACCTAATGCAAACACCTATTACTCTAATAAAGACCTAAATGCTATAAAAGCTATGCGAGACAAATGCATGAGACACAAAACACCAAATAATAAGCATGCTAGAAGATGTAAAATATGGGTTTATCAATTCCCCAAAACTTAAACCATTGCTTGTCCTCAAGCAAACAATAATAAAGAAGGGGAGAAGACTAGAAATGGGATCTCAAATCCAAAAGTGGCATAAAAAGAATCCGAGCCCAATGTCCAAGTTGCAAACTTCATGATGCGATCAAACAAACTTACTCAAAAGTGACTAGCCACACTTATCCTTGCATGACTTACATTCGAACCTCAACCTACACAAACTTTCATATCTTCCAACCTCTTGACATTGATTAACACTACACCAAAACAGCGTTTTTCTTACTGCAAAAACAGTCGGGAATCAGTAGCAAAACACCCTTTTACGACTGATTATCGACTGATTTCTGCGGTAGGTAAAGGTCTAGTCGCAAAAAAAATCAATCACAAAATGGCTACTGATTTACGAATGATATCAGGCAGTCACTATTCAGTCGCTAATCAGTTGCAAACGTTTACGACTGATTAGTGACTGAATAGTGATTGAATGTTGCTACTACTACACTTGTAGTCGGTACTCAGTCATAAAAATATACGACCGATTAGTGACTGAATAGCGACTGTAGGTTGCTACTACTTACGGTCATCGGTAATCAGTCGTTAAATATGACGACTGCGTTACGACTGATTATCTACTATTTTTGCTACTTATTAACGACTGAAATGAGCATCAGTTTTGTATATCTTGGCATATTTACAACTGTTTACCGACTGTTTACCGACTGTTTATTTAATTTTTTGGCTACTGAAAACCTAAGAGTTCTTAATTTGTTTACCAGCTAAATTGGGTTGGCAATAAAACTTGAAACTCTAAACTCTAAACAGAAGTGAAACAATCTGATAAACATAAACATCAACATCAAATATTATACACCAAGCTACGAATTCATACAACAAAATAACATAACTTTCATGTTCTAAACCAAAATGGAAAAACAAGTTCTTTCCATTTCCAAAAGATAACATAAGTTTGAAGTTTAAAGTTTCAAGGGAGAAAGAAGTTAGCTAAATCAGTGGAGAGGAGAGTATGGACCTTCAGCATCTGTTTCTTGGGCAAGGAAAGCGAGGAATCGGTTGTCCGTTTTCAAGAACTTGTTCACAATCGCAAGCTCGGCGGTGTGGGCCTTTTGAGCAGCTGCAAGTCGAGCATTATCTGATTCTTGCTGGGAGATATGAGCAGCTTGTTCCTCCAATTTCCTTTGAGCCGCTTCAAGCTGTTGTTGCATATGCTGGAAAGAAGCAGAGGTTTCATGGTGTTTTCCCTTTCCCTTGAGCTGATTCTTGAGGCTTCCAATGCCAAAGAGGTCTCCTCTATCGTTTGTGAACGTAGACTACGAAAAGAAAAGAAATAAAATTAATACCAAACACTATCATCAATCAAAATCCAAAACATAACAACTTAGGGAAGGAAGCAGTTAACCTGAATAAAAAGCTCGTTATCCTCTTCAATGGATAGTTGTGGATGACGACCATCAGAAATCTCTGTGGTCCCAGACTCGAGGTTAGACATCTTCTCTTGCTTTTTCTGCATATAGAGCCCAGCAACTTGCTCTGCTTTTTTATCTGCAAAGGTCCCATCCTTCTTCGTATTAGCCCTGATGAAAACCTCACCGAAACTCACTGGTCTGCCTAATTCCTCAACCTAACATGGAAATCAATCAGATTTAAACTTGAAGTGTTCATCATGCATAATAGTCTTACACTTGCAAGACCATTAGCAACCACTGTAAAGAACTCGAGAAAGAACTCAATCAGATTTAAACCTGAATAGCTAGATCACCAATAGCCAATCGAGAAAGAACTCAGTGAACTTGAAATACCGCATAACAAAATCACAGATTGAAATATAACAAAATATCACAAATTGAAAGAACTCCACAAGATACAGTTCTGAACAATATTGATTGACAAGAGCAATGAATACTCAAAGGTTTCTAAGGAAATAATTCATCTTAATACACTAAAACATGGTAACGTATGATTGTAACTTTGAAGTGTTGCTCATGCATAATAGTCTTACACTTGCAAGACCATTAGCAACCACTGTAATCAAGCCTCAAAGATGTCTAATGATTTTTCAAAAAATAAAGATAAACCTCAATATCCAGCCTCAAGAAATAACAACATCACATATTGAAATATCACAAAATAGTTTCAAGTGACTTACCATTTCTTGTTCGATTTGGCGGTAAGACTTCTGTCCTGAGGCATGTTTGTGAGGCCCGAGACCTTTACGGTCAGACATCCGAGCTGCTGAGGTTGTTGTACTCTTTGTTATTTGTTCATCAGTCCTCCAATGTGCTTTCATTTCTTCCCATATCTTATCAGTGATCCATCTAGGTTGGTCATCATTACTCCTTGCAGAGCTCACCATGTCTTTCAAGCGAACTTGAAGTATGGCTTCGAAATGCCCTTGAACCAAACCTGTTAAAGAAGGATCCCATCTGTGTTTTTTCTACAAACAAAAAAGAAAGATTGGTGTTAGTCTATATAAAACACATACATGTATTAAACAGAAGTTAGTGTTTAGTGTGAGAGAATGTTACCGCGAATTCAACGAACCATCGTTCTACTATTTCCCTAGGCACAGAGGATAAACTGTAGTAGGGGCCATCAAACTTATTAGTGAAACACTTTGTAACCTGCCTGGTCAGTGAGGATCGATCAAAACCAAACCTACAAAAACCAAAGCACACAGTATCATGTAGGGTTGAGTCCGAATGATGACACAACATCGATACTATCACAAAGCATTAGGATATATATCTTGAACAATTATCGACAACCAAAACATACTAATCTCTTAAACCTATAAAAATACAATTGTTTTCGTAGTTAAACCTATAAACATACAATTGTTTCTCTGTAATTGATAAACCTATAAAAAGAAAGCAAGAAATTACCATGTTGAATTAGGCTGGACGAGGTCGGGATCGAGAATGGTGATTATCTTCGGCCTTGGCGCAAGTAGCAGCGAGTTCAGAGCCTCCATCTGGTCTTGGGAGAGATTAGGCTCTATCGGAGCTTCGACATTAGGGAAACCTCCATCTTCTTCTACTGTGTTGTGGGAATTTTGGGCTTGAGAACTGTGATGAGATTGAGATGCTAGATATGGAGGCGATTGAGATGGTTGAACTTGAGGCGCTGCATATGGATGTTGGTGACTCGATTGAGCTGGGCGTAGCGGATCTTCAACCGTTGGAGCTGCTCGAGTCGCGGAATAAACAGGTGCTGGAGTGTGAACCGTTGGAGATGCTCCAGAAGGTGGAGCGTGTGGATTTGCAGACGATGCACGCAGTGGAGGTTGAGCAGAATGAGATGATCTAGACGGACTAGTTGACGTCGGAAAGAGCTTCCTCGGTGGAGGGTAATCTTTGACAGACGGACGATTGTTGTTGGGGAGAACCGGCGGGACAGTTTCTGATGGAGGTTTTGGAGAGAAATCATACCGAGTGGGTAGATTGGCCGGTCTGGCTCTCGATGCTGTTGGTTTCACAAGAAGAACATTCTTCCTCTTTCCACCCATCGCAGAGTGAGAGAGACAGAATCGAGGAAGACGAAGAGAGACAGATCGAGGAAGACGAAGAGAGACAAACTCGAGGAAGGAGGAAGACGATTAGGGTTTCAAATCGCAGAGAGAGGGTTTCGATAATGTCGAAGGAGGAAGACGATTAAGGGTTACAACTCGCAAATACGAAGAGATTTGGGCCAAAAATTGTCGCGGGTGAAACCAAATTTGGGCCCAAAATTTTGGAGGGTTAATTTCCCGGGTGAATGATCCGAAATTTTTGTTTTTTTTTGGCCCAATCAGTCGGTAATCAGTAGGTAATTAGTAGCAAAAGTTTTTTAATTTTTTTATAAATTTTTCATAAATAACATTATAAAACATTAAATAAGTTTAATTTTTAAATAAGTTTAATTTTTGACCCAATCAGTCGCAAATCGAAGCAAAAATCTCTCTATATCTTGTTTTCGTCTATGATTCAACATGGGTGACTCTTCTGGAAGTTCGAGTGGAACATCAAGGGGTCCCTGGGGAAGAGGAAAAGTGATTGGCTTTCCAAAAATTTGTTGGTGTGGGCAGAGAATCGTCTTGAAATTTTCACGATCTGAAGTTAGTTATCGTTGTTCTTCTTGGGTGTTTGCTAGCTGTCGTTGTTGGTGGCATAGTTAAGGCTAGGATGATTGTGTAAGTTAGATATGTTATTGCTAAAGCTTAAATGATTGTAAAAACTTATTTATTAGCCAAAGTTGTAAAAACTTATTTATTATCCAAATTTGTAAAAACTTGTAACATAATTAGAGCAAACTTGTAATAAAAACCACCAATACAAATTACAAAACTTAAGATATCACATACCATAATTAGTACGGTGCTACACCTTCTACATCTTCGTCATCAAAATCGGATAAGTTACACTGGAATTCGTCATCTGGTTCCGCATCGCCAACATCGTAATCGAGATTTACTGGATTTACTCGTAGTTGTGAATTCTCGACTACGAGATCTTCAATTGTAGTCAGCATTACATGATCATCCGTTTCTTGTTGTAAAAGAGTAGGTTCCGCGTCTACATATTCTCCTGAAATATTTTCCCTCGGGTTAACTTTAACAACATTGTGCCACACATTCTTTGGTTTCTTCTTGTATGGGTAAGGGATATAACAAACTTGATCCGCTTAAGAGGCTGTGCAATATCAATGTATAAAATCAGACATATATATAGGCCAGGTATCGAGAAAGTGATAAACGGGCGAACGTACCCAGAATAAATGGTTCGTATTTATTGTAGCTTTTCGATGGAAGAATGTCTACAATGCCACCATTACCAATCCGAGTGCCTCTACCGATCACAGGGTCATACCACTTACACTTAAAAAGTGTGATTCTCAAATTAACCACCCCCTCATACTCGAGTTCTATGATATCAGTTAAGATACCGTGGAAATCAGCTCTGTCAGCTGCATTGCTGTAATTCTCTTTAGTAACACATACACCATAGTTACATGTCTTTATTCCCGCGCTGTTATTCTGGGTATGAAACAAATATCCTCTTGTATAGTAGATGGGCCAAGTTTTGGCCCTTTTCAGGGGTCCATGAATAATGTCGTGCACCCACGTTGGAAACGGAGTTGTGGCCTTCCAGTAAGAAACCTGCATATGAAAAGTCAATATAAAATATATTGAAGTACCAATAGTCAGATATCAAAAATTTATAGACATACATATTCTTGGATCCATGAAGGATATTCTTCAGCTCTTCTCACCAGGATTTCTTTTTCAGAGAGATCCGGATATTGTGTACTAATAAAATCTTCGAAGAAACTATGTAACACCATAAAAATATATGAGAAATAGAGTATGTAATATAAAACATTTTAAGTTAAAGCCATTACAACTTATACCTCTCAAGTGGCTCGAAATAACCACAATTTCGCAAAACATATGCATGTGCGCATCGGTAGTCTTTATCTGGAAGCCATATTTCCTGCATTTCGCCACTAGGCCGACCTACGTGAGTAAATATATCGGGGACTCCATCGAAATGATATTCGGGGACTTCACCTTCAGCAAATCGCCTTGACCTGACCAAAGTAGTGAAAATCATTTTATAAAAGCTACCAGGCGTATATATGATCTGCCTTATTTTGCATGATTCGAGCAGCTAAAGATAACTGCGAGTGACCTTCACGACAACCATCGTATAATGGAGTATTCGCTCCATCTAACAAGTTGTAGAATTTTTTTGAATGATTACGTACCGGTTCTTCTACATTTTGATAACTAACATCCTGATGATAGTTGTTATCAAAACTCATGCTATCACGAAACGCATCATTCACCATATCCACATATCTATCTTCTACTACATTACCCACATCATCACTCCCACTTACATGCGTCCTATCAACATAACTCGTTCCTAAATCCATATCCAGTTCTTCACCATGCTTATACCAAATATAATAATCTGGCATAAATCCTCTACTATACAAATGTCTCAAAACTCTTGTACCGGGGATAAATTTCTCATTCTCGCAAACAAGACAAGGGCAGTGAAACATACCGCGATTTCTCTGCGCTAGAGGCTGGCTATTTGCAAATGCCACGAATTGATCCACCCCCGCTGTGAACTCTACCGAGAGATTTCCCGTCGCTTCATCGAACCTATTATACATCCACTCCCGGAAATTGCCATAATTGTAATTTCCCGACATTCTAAGTTGAGAAACTTTATTCTCTCTTTGATTTGTGTTTATAAACTCTTTCTTTGCTTTGTGTTTCTACAATTGTGACAAGAAAATTCGCGTATGGCAAATATATAGAAAATTTCCCGACTGATTCCCGACTGATTTCCGACTGCAAATCAAAAAAGGTACACCAACCACCAAATTAATTAAACGTGATTAACAACTACTTTTTGCTACTGATTTGCTACTGTTCTACGACCCACCGAATTCAGTAGCAAATCAGTCGCTAAATTACTACTGATTAGCTACTGCATGTTTCGGCCTACAATTCAGTCACTAATCAGTCGTAAACCTGGTACGTATTAACGACTGATATTTTTAGTCACTAAATACCTACCGATGTGCGACTGTTTGAAAATAGTCGCAAATCAGTCGGAAATCAGTAGCGAAACAGTCGGTAAATTTACCGACTGCCTAATCGGTAGCAACAATCAGTCGGAAAAACGCTGTTTTGGTGTAGTGTAAGTGTAATAGGTATTAATCATGTTTATGCAAGATCAAATGAATTTGTTTGGCTAATGGTAAGGTTATGAGATGAAGGTGATCTCATTATCATGCATGGATAATTAGGTACAAGGATCTCTCATGAAATGAACAAACTTTTAGCAAAATGCTAAAGCTAAAAGGCAACCTATGCATACAAGGTATAATTCTCATCCACCCAAATGCCTAGAGTATCTCTAACCTAAAGCTTGTAACCTGTTATGCCCATATCCAAAGCCACCCTTTTTTATCTTGAGGCATTTTACCTTCTCAAACCCACATGCTTCTTTTCTTTTCATTTCACCTTCTTTTTATTCGGGGATCACTTCTTCTTCCTTGTTCTTTCATGGTTTGGTGCTCCTTTGTTGTGATCTAGCTCTTCTTTTCTTCTTTTTGGTTCACGCCTCTTCTCATTCCTTGATGCTTTGGCATTTTTGGCTTTCTTCTTTTTCCTTCTATCTTTTGAGGCTATCTTATTGTTTAGAGCTAGTCTTACGATTTTTGCACCAACCAATCTACACAAATCCGATCCCCTATTTCCTTTCTCCTTTTCTTATTTTCCATTCCACAATCCATTCTCAATTGTTCACCAAGTCTAAAACCGTTTCCCCAAACTTGAACCAAGAACCGCCATCCTAACTAGCCTATTCCTAGATTAACTCCGAGATGTTGGAGCTAAATATACATGAGAATTCCCTCTTATCGCCCTAAACCTAACACATTTTGCCAAATTTGTTCGAAAGAAAGGCCTCATAATTCACACACTAATAACAATGGCTTGAAAGAAGGCTAAGGTTGGGGTAGGGGAAACCATTCCAATGATGGGATATGGCTACTTGGATAAACAAGAGTGGTAAAAAGGGGAAAGAATATCCAAGTATGTATAGGTGATCCACAAATTCATTCTAGATTGCACAAACATAATATTTACAAGTCAAATTTATGGTTATCACTTAGATGAGGTTTAATTCAAGTCAAGGTTTGTTTCAATCAATGCGATAACAATAAGACATGAGATCAAGGCATGGTTCGTTCTTAATTTCTACACGAGATCAAAGCATCAAGTAACTAGCAACAATGTCATTGGACTAGACTCTTAATAAGGAACTTTACAAGGACAAATCTATCATTGCTCCTAATCCTCTTGCAAAGCTAACTTTATATGTTATGCATCTAAACTCAATCCTATATGGAATGCACAAAAGTTCAAAATTTTCAAATTTATTGGAAATGCATGATATGCGTGAGACTCAAGGTGCAAAAGGCAAAATAAGAACACCAAAAATGATGTTAGATAACACACAAACCCTCCCCCAAACTTAAATTACACAGTCCCTTGTGTAATAGAAGCTTAAGGAAGAGTTAAACAATGCATGAAAGAATGAAATGAGATATGATTCTAAATGCTATGTACAAAGTTTGGAGTGTTACCTTGGAAAAGGATGGAGGGGACTAGAGAGATTAAGGGATGCCATATTCCATCACCTCATCCTAAGAACTTTAGTCCATAAGTCCATGCCCATATGCCCATCAAAAACCTACTCGCACTAAGAAAACCCATCAAAAGGAACTAACAACGAAAGAAAAGCATTAAAGGAAATATGTACAATGATAAGCTTGGGGTGTCTCCCAAGAGCACTTTGTTTAACGTCGCTAAGTTCGACGTTTGTTACCCTTTTAGACGGGTGATTGGGGCGCGCGAGCACTCCATGGCAGTTCGTTAAGCTCGAGTTTGAGAACTTTACCCACTAAGCCTTAAAGACCGGCATGATTTGGCTCCCTAACCGCCGGTGTGAGGGTTGCTATGGCCTTGGCAAAAGGATTGGGATGCCCTATACATTTGACCTTGTACTCAATCATCCCTTTTTCATGCTTCCATGGGATGAGAGTCACGATCGAAGGTTGGTCTATCAAGGGTCCAATCCCCTTGAGCATGCTCGGTTTCCTCTCCTCGGACCTAGGCTTTGTCCTCTTCTTGTCAACCTTAGCACTTTCACCCTCACTCTCCGTTGTGGTTTGAAAGAGGGAATTCAAGCAATATCCATCTAAAGCAAGGGCTTCTTCAATCATTCCTTGACTCACCGTCTCACAAATACCCACATACTCAAACTTCCGGGATTGGGTTTCATTGTCCCCACAAATAATAGTCCCACAAATAGCGGTGGGAGAAGGCATCATTGTGTAGAACTTCTTGTCATCCACGTTCTTAAGAACAACCCTCTTGTTTACGACGTCCAAGCTTGCACCGGTTGTGTTGAGGAATGGAGTCCTGAGGAATAGAGGGAGCTTTATGTTTGGTGCCATCTCCATTACAACGAAGTCCGTTGGTACAAGAATCTTTCCAATTATGATAGGAAAGTCTTCAACCAAGCCAAGAGGTTTCTTCGTAGAAGAGTCTCAAAATATGATGGTGGAGGGGTAATCGTTCAACTTGTCTATCCCAAGACTTTTGGCCTTCTCCAAAGTCATGACATTAACGGTTGAGCCCGAGTCACACAAAGCATCATCAACTTCCAAGAGTCCAAGTGTGCAAGATATTGAGAATTTCCTGGGGTTTCCAAGTTTTGGGAGAGTCTTAGGCTCGATCCTTGTTGTTCTTGGAGGCACTTTCTCTTGTGCCTTGTTGAGAAAACGACCGGGAAATGGAAGTGGAGGCTCATATGGAGGTGGATGCTCTATCTTTGACTCAACAAGTGTCTCCACGTTTTTTACTTTAACCACATCCTTGATGGACTCCTCAACCTTGTTATTCTTTTCTTTAACCAATACCATATTATTCTCGTGCCCAAGGGTCACCTCCCCACCTTGTTGCTCAATGTCCTCATTGAGGCTAGAGACTAACCCGATGAACTCCTTAATTATGTGATCTTGCTCTTCAAGAGTTGAAAAGGTGTTGCAAGACTCTTTAGAGGTAAGTATTGCCTTCCCATTTGAAGAGCCTTGAGGATGATTTGAGGAAGATGATGCACTCATTTGCTCCATTAGTTGCACCTTTGAGATCAATGCCTTAAACTTGCTATTAAGATCATTGTAAGAGCAAATGACCTTGTTAATAGTTTCCGTTTGGCCCTTGATTAGTTGTTAGAACATGGAGGCAAAGTCAAGCTCTTGCGGTTTAGACGTAGGTGCTTGACCTTGGGGGCACAAACCCTTGTTGTTGACCTTGAAAACAGGGTGGAACTTTTGGTTGGAATTCACTGTGGTTTCCTTGGATTTGGTTCCTTGGGACATACCCTTGTTTGTTGGAGTTAGAAGGTTGACCTTGAGATTAAAATTGTTGTTGTGGAACTCCTTGAGCATGGGTAGATTGTTGAGGGTAGAGTTCGTCTTGTGGATTCCTATAGGTTTGGTTGAACCCTTGTCTTTGGAAGTTACCTTGGTTCCCCACGTAGTTCACTTCCTCTTGTGTTTCCACGGCTTCCTCGTGATAGTAAGCTTGATTGTTCTCGTAGTCACCAATGAAATGGACCGCCTTTTGAAACTCTTTTTGAGAGACAAGAAGCTTGTCTATCATAGAGGCTTGCTTATCCAACTTTTCATTAAGAGCTTCCATGTCTTTAGCTCTCTTGTTCTCATCAAAGTCACTCGTGGTCCTTGTGGCACCGTCATAATCGTCACCATAGGTGCCATCACTTTGAGCCAAGTTCTCTACCAACTCCATTGCATCCTCCACGTCCTTAGCTAGGAAATTACCATTCGATGCCGTATCAAGTAGCATTCGAATCTTAGGTAAAGCGCCTCAGTAGAGAGTACTAAGAAGTGAGGCGTTGGAGAAGCCATGATGTGGGCATTGAGAAGTGTAGCCTATAAATCTCTCCCAAGCCTCGTTAAAAGACTCAATAGACCGTTGTGTGAAGCTTGAAATCTCATTGCGAAGTTTGGCGGTTCAAGCCGGTGAGAAGAATTTGGCTAGAAAGGCCCTTTTGCAATCATCCCAAGAAATAATACAACCTTGAGGCAAGCTTTTCTCCCATTGGTGAGCCTTGTCACCCAAAGAAAACGGGAAGAGACGAAGCTTGAAACCATCTTCGGATACTCTGTTAATCTTGGTGAGACCACATATCCGGTCAAATTGGTCAATGTGATCTAGAGGATCCTCCATTGACAACCCATATAACTTGTTAGCTTGAACCATGTTGATTATCCCGGGATTGACCTCAAAGTTGTTGTTTTCAACCGGAGGTGGTTGAATCCCTTGACGGTTTTGGTGTGCATTTGCCGCATCACCTTCTCCAGCAACATGCCTAGTTCTAGGCGGGTGGTTAGGACGGTGATGGTTTCCATTGCCACCACCTCCTTGATTGTTGCCGTGTCCATCCCCATTCCCAACATTCCTTTGGTGGGGAATGGGTTCATTGATGTTCCCAAGTGGAACATTCTTAATGTCGTTACCAACTTCTTCTTGAACTCTCACACGGTTCCTTCTTGTTCTTGAACCCCTCTCAAGTTGATCAATATCGTCCTTTGGTTGTATGAGATTGTTATTGCCTCGGTAACGGGTATGCATACACCTAGAGAGAGCAAAAGCAATGGGAAGTGAAGAAGATTAGTAACTTAGAAAAAACATAATACTTAAGCTCACTAAGAACCTAAATCTCAATGTTAAAACAAATCCCAATATGGCAACGGCGCCAAATTGATACAAGACTTTTCAGTCTCTGGGAGGTATCAATATCCCCAATACGATGTAGTAAAGAGGTTATCAATCCATAATTGGGATTATTCAAATCACTAAGAATGCAAAGTGGTTATAGTAAGTTAAGCTAAACGGGCCTTGTTTGTTTTTAAGTATCCAATTTAAAACAAGTGAATAGCAAAGCAAACAAGATGTAATTCAAATAACAAAAGCGAATCCTAAGATGGGGTTATCGACTTTAGGTAATCCATGCACAATTCATGGTGTTCTTTCACTCAAATAAGCTTTCCCTAGGCAATAGATCTCTAATCTTGATTAGTTCTTTCTCAAGCAAATAATCACTATGTTAATTATCAAATCCATTAGCAAATCATCATTTGTGGACTATCAATTAGCAAGCATTAAGAATATAAACAAGATCAACCAAAATACACCATAGACAACTATTATCATAGGCTAGGAATGTAAATCTCTTGTTTAATTCATCAAGGCATTTCATCAAACACTTGGTATGCATGAAATGCCTTATGATCTAAACCTACTTTTTCAAGCTAGATTTAGCCTTAAGAACATTAAACAAGAAATGATATAAGAAGATCTAACCCTAAACACCATGAATCAAGCTTAGGAACATCCTAATCTACCCCATCTCTAAACCCTAAAAAGACTACTCAAGATCCATCAAGAACACCTCAAAATCGATTTGGATAGAGGTTGAATCCATGGATGAGTGTTGAATATTCAATAAGAAAAAAGATAGATGGAAGAGATTGATGGAAACAAATACTAAATTGCATAAAAACCAAAGATTTTAAATACAAATCTCAAGTTCTCTCTCAAAAGTAAGGGTTTTAAAACCAAAGAAAAAGCATAAGTGGCAAAAATTAGGTAAAGATGTGTTTATAGTGAATAGTGTTCGACCGGGTCGACCCAGAACAAACCGGGTTCCGACCCGGCCGAGTTGGATCTTTTTGGGCGAAAATTTGGACCTCCCTCCTTCTGGTAGATCGAGATAGGGCGGTTAGGATTCCTGTTCCTGGACCCCCTGAAATGGACATTGCTGATCTTGGTAGGTCGGGTTTCCCGGGGAATGGAAAGCTCCTCGGCCATGCGGAGACGTCTTCAGTAAAACCGCGATAACTCCTTAACCAGATGTCCAAATGGCCTGATTCCAACTTCTGTAGACAGATGACTCACTCCTCTACAACCCCTATGAAGAGCATCAAGGCTGATTCATATCTGAGGGCCTTCTTCTAGCTACATCTTTCTGGCGTCTCAGATGGGCTTTGCATTCCTCTTATGCTCCATAACTCCAAACGTCATCAATTGTTTCCAATTCACGGTGATAGATAGGCCAGCCAGAGTAAGAAGGATGGTCGAATTCACGGTGATAGATAAGCCAGCCCCGTTCAATGCCATCCTGAGAAGAACCTGGATACATTCAATGAGGTTTGTATCTTCAACCTATCATCAATGTATAAAATTCCCTACCCAGCATGGAATCGCAACAGTTAAGGGGAGTCAAAAGGAATCCAGAATGTGTTACATGGCATGCTTCCAGATAGCAAAGAAAAGCGCCATATATCAACTACAACGTAAGGATGAGCTCTCACATCGCCTGACCAAAAAGAAGAGTGGTCCAGGCTTCATCGGACCTCGCAAAGACTTTTTCGAGAAAGTTGTGGTCAACGACTCTCATCCTGACCAGAAGGTGGGAATTGGGTCCGAGATCTCCAAAGCTCAAAAAGATCAACTAATAATATTCCTCAAAGAAAATTCTGGCTCATTCGCATGGAAAACAACTGATATGCCCGAAATCGATCTAAGCATCATATCGCATGAGCTCAATGTGGATCCAAATCACAAACCAGTAAGACAAAAGCGTCGGAAATTCGGATCTGACAAGACTGAAGCTGTTAACAGGTTGCTAAGTGTTGGATTCATCAAGGAGGTGAAATATCCCGACTGGCTAGCAAATCCGGTCGTAGTGAAGAAGAAAAACGGCACATGGCGAGTGTGTGTGGATTTTACAGATCTGAACAAAGTGTGTCCTAAGGATAGCTTCCCACTACCTCACATCGACCAGCTGGTGCAAGCTACTGTAGGGCACCAGCTCCTCAGCTTTATGGATGCGTTCTCAGGGTATAATCAAATACAAATGAACCCTGAGGACCAAGATAAGACATCCTTCATAACAGAACGAGGAACGTACTGTTATAAAGTGATGTCGTTTGGCCTTTAAAACGCGGGAGCAACCTACCAAAGATTTATGAACATGATATTTGCCAGCCTCCTGGGTAAATCAATGGAGGTCTACATTGACGACATGATGGTTAAATCTTTGAAAGAGGAAGACCACATAAGTCAGCTAGAGGAATGTTTCACCTTGCTAAACAAGTATGGGATGAAACCGAATCCCTCAAAGTGCACTTTCGGGGTTGCTTCAGGTGAATTCCTAGGTTACATAGTGACTCAAAGAGGAATAGAAGCAAACCCCAAACAATTCAGTGCGTTCTTGGAAATGCAACCTCCAAGCTCGGTAAAGGAGGTGCAAAGGTTGACAGGCCGCGTTGCTGCACTAAATCGATTTATTTCCAGGTCGACCGATAAATGTCTCCCTTTTTACCAATTGCTAAAAGCAAACAAAAAGTTCATCTGGGATGACAAATACGGGGAAGCCTTTAAGCAACTAAAGACGTACCTCTCCGAGCCCCCTGTCATGTCAAAACCAATCGAGGGAGAGCCGCTCTACCTATACGTAGCGATCTTCGAGGCCGCAGTAAGTGTCATCCTCATAAGAGAGGAACGAGCTGAGCAAAAACCAATCTACTACGTGGGCAAATCTTTAGTGGACGGTGAAACCAGGTATCCACGAATGGAAAAACTGGCTTTGGCAGTAGTAATCTCAGCTCGCAAGCTCAGGCCGTATTTGCAGTCATACCCTATTATAGTAATGACGACATAGCCATTACGCACAGTATTGCACAGCCCCAACCAGTCTGGTAGGCTAGCCAAATGGTCCATCGAGCTGAGCGAGTACGATATCGAATATCGACTTCGGGTTAGCGCCAAAGCACAAGTGTTAGCTGATTTTATCATCGAGCTTACAGCTAATAGCCAGGTGACCGAAACAAGCTCCGAAGCCTGGCAGCTTTACGTCGATGGAGCTTCCTCGAAACAGGGGGCATGTTTTGCAATCCAGCTAGTATCCCCGACTAATGAGGTCGTGGAACAATCCTTCAGACTCAGATTCTCATCATCAAATAATGAAACCGAGTACGAGGCTTTAATAGAAGGTCTCCGACTCGCAGCTGGAATAGGAATACGCAACATGAATGCGTTCAGCGATTCCCAACTCATTACAAGTCAGTTTCATGGAGAATACGAAGCCAGAGATAGCAGGATGGAAGCCTATCTAGCGATAGTTCATGAGCTAGTTAAGCGATTCGAAGTCTTCAGCCTGACGCGAATACCGCGAGGGGAGAACACAATCGCAGATGCACTGGCAGCCCTAGCATCAACCTCGAACCCACTTGTAAAAAGAGTGATTCCAGTAGAAGGAATTGAAAAACAAGCTTTAAAATCGGTAAAGATGTCGTGGATTTAATGGAAATAGAAGACGAAAATATGGAGTTCGACACAGTTCTAGCCCCAATAATGGACGACCTCCCTCCCGAAATAGGAGAATCTGAGAATCCGGAGCAAACTCCGCTCGCGTCAGGCATGTTACTCTCCGCGAAAAAATGATTGCAAGAGCCGACTGGCGAGAAACTATTATACAATACATTGAGGGGGGAGAGCTCCCCCCCCCCCCCAGCAAGTGGGAAGCTCGCAAACTCAAAACCATAGCTTCAAGATATGGTATAATCAGACCCCGCCTTTACAAGCGAAGTACGAATGGCACCTACCTGGTATGTGTCCACGGGCTCGAAGCTTTTATGATATTATCGGAGGTTCACGGAGGCTCGTGTGGAAGCCATTAAGGAGGAAGGGCATTATCCATCAGGATCAAAAGACAAAGGGTATTTTTGGCCCACCTTGGTCGCTGATGGTCGCTGACTGCGAAGAACACTCTAAAGCATGCGACAAATGCCAACGACATGCTCCCACGTTGCATCAGCCCACTGAAAACTTATCTTCCATCACATCTCCATACCCCTTTATGAGGTGGTCTATGGATATAGTAGGACCTATGGTAACCTCGGGAAAAAGGAGGTGTCGCTTCCTACTCGTCCTCACTGACTACTTCACCAAATGGGTAGAGGCAGGAGGTTTCCAGCAGGTTAAAGCAAACCACGTACATGAATTTGTATGGCAAAATGTAGTCTGCCGGCACGGAGTCCCTTACATGATTGTAACCGATACCGGTTCACAATTCATCTCAAGTCAGTTCCTCGAATTCTGTGGAGATCACGGAATCATGCAGACAACCTCGACTCCACATTACCCTCAGGGCAACGGGCAAGCCGAGGTAGCAAACAAGCTAATATTGAGCAATCTCAAGAAACGACTGGATGCTAAAAAGCAAAAATGGTCCGACGAACTCCCTGGAGTACTATGGGCCTGTCGGACCTCAGCTCGCAAAGCAACCTCGGAAACACCATTCTCCTTGGCTTATGGGATTGAGGCCGTAGTCCCCGCTGAGGTCGCAGTCCCCAGCCTGAGAGTAGATATGTGTCATGTAAACGAGGAACTAAATAACAAAATGCTTCTCGACCAACTAAATAACAAAATGCTTCTCGACCAGATCGAGCACTCATAAACCTTCAAAACTACCAACAAGTAGGAGTACACTACTATAATTCAAAGGTCAAACAGCGAAGGTTTCAAGTTGGCGAGCTCGTCTTACGAAAAACCTATGAAAACACAAGAGAACATAATGCTGGAAAATTGGGCACTAACTAAAGGTCCATACCGAATGCTGAAGGTCCATACCGAATTGCCGAGGTAGTAAAGAATGGCGTATATAAGCTCGCCAGGGTGCACGACAACACACTCGAAAGGAACTCATGGAATGCCATGAATCTGAAGAAGTATTATCACTATAAAGATATTTGTATTAATCAAACTACAAAAAGGCTTGATCCCTCCTTAGGGTACGTAGGCAACCTCACAAGGTGCAGATATTAAAATAAAAAAGTCTATCTCCAATCAAGCCTGTTAAATGCAGCTTGAGGACCCTAACTCCCACTTTATAAGCTAAAAGCTTTACCTCATAAATGAACAGCCTTACGAGCTAGAGCATGCTACCAACTAGCATGACTCGACTTTGCGTCTAAATCGCAAGGTCACAACCTCTTAGTCTCTAAATGACAACAACCTCTACGTCTAAACTGTTTAGGTTGCATGCCCGCCTCTAAACGGCTTCGACCTTGCATCTTAAAATCGTCTGGTCAGCTCCCGAGGTCTCTAAATGACCTGGGAGCAAGGTCTCTGAACGACCTCGATCTTTGGCTGAAAAACAGCCTCGGATCTAAAAGAAAGACGCCAGCCTCTAAATGGCGAAAGTTATCATAAAAAGAAGATCTTAAAAGAAAAATCAAAGTAATTAAAGCCTCTTCAAGGGAGCATAAGTTCAAACTAAAAAGCCCATCAAAACATAAACGAGTTCAACAATAGAAACAAGTTTAAAAGCCTCCCCAGGCACCAAGTTAAAAAAAAAAATACTACAAAAGATGAAAAGAAGAGAATTCTTTAGCAGGCAGGATCCGTTGGGTTATCTGCCGAGGCAGGTTGATCCGAGGGCAGTGGGAACTCCTTCCTAAGCTCCTGAGAACTAAGGTCCAACTGATCATTTAATGGTTGCACACTTAACCCAGAAGGCAGCGTAACCGAATCATCGGATACATGCGGAATGTCAAGTTTACATAGGGAAAAATCTGATACCTGGACGATGGCAAGCTCCGCGTCCAACCTCAGCTTCTCAGCCTCAATACCCTTCCTTTCAGCCTCAAAGTCATTGGTGGTCTGATTGATAATCTCATCAAGAAGAAGGATGTTGGATTTACACTCCATAACCTGAGTCTCAGTGTCGACCTCGATCTTTTTCTTCTCCCATTTATCCTTTATCCCCAAGAGAATGGTGCGTTATTGTTTGGACATCTCCCTCCTCGCAGCCTTCTCAAATTTCTTAACCATCTCTTTCTACCTCTTGACGATCTTCTTCGAATCCTCCGTAACCTTCTCAACCTGGACTCTTAAGCCTACTATACTATCGCTAGCAGAGCGTACGCCAACCTCAGCAGTCCCAACTCGCCCATCGGCAACTTGAAGGTCCACCCTCAAATCTTCACTAGACTTCTCCAGCACAGAGACCCGAGTTGCCAGAGTATCAGCACGAGCTTGAGCCTCTTGAGCGGAGTCTTCCCATATTTTGGCCAAAACGGCCTGATCTTTAACCTAAATTTCCAAAAGAGCAACATCAACCATCTTCTCCTTACCTCGAGAAAGCCTTGCCACCAACTCGTCTCGCTCCAAAACCAGATCAACAATAGTCTTAGCCGCCCTTTCAATCTCCTCAGGTTGGGTGGTAGAGCGAAGGTCCTGCTCAAATGAGTTAACCAGTTCGTTTGCAGCATAAATGGCCTGAAAAGAAGCACAAAAAAAAACTCAGCAAAAAAAAAAAAGATAAGGAAAAACGACATAATAAGAAAAAGGAGCCGAAGCTACCTGACCAATCGCACCCGCGACCTTGGTATAGCCTTCGGGCTTCTTTATGTTCTTCAGAGATGGCAAAATGCAGGAGGAAGGCCTAGCACGCCTGAAAATATTCGCTAGCTGGGAGTTGTTCTCTACGATTGCCTCAGGTCCGTCAAAGTCAAACCTGAAAGCATTCGGAGAATTTCCTCCACCACCTTGCGAACGAGGCACCACATGCCTTCTTGATGTTTCCTCACCATCAAATCCATCATCACGAGACCCCTTAGAACGAGACTGATGCTCGGCAGAATGACCATGTTCCTTGGAGGATACCCTAGAGGTTGATCTTCGAGAGCCACTGGCTCGCATATCATGCTGGGCAATCTCGGTCTCACCACCCCCTGGCTAGCTGCCACCATCACCATGGTCCACCTTGGATCCACGATGGACTATGCTCTCGGGTTCTTCATGCTGCGAGGTCTCAACGTGAGCGGATCTACCGAGAGCCGCCTTGACCTTCTTGTCAAGAGCACCAGCTGGAGTCAGAGCAGGACGCAGTCACATCCTCTCCTTGTATGAAAGGAAGTGTGTTTTCTTAGGAGGAACCATCTTGTTGGATTCGGTGGAGATGTCTCTGCGAGTCAGGTCAACCTAGTAGGTAGCAAGTGCAATATCCGGCACCTGGGAACTGCTCGGAGGACCAAACTCAACGCGAGCTAAGTCTTTAGCAACAGACTCAAGTCTCGGGAGAATGGATAGATCCGGACTCAAAACTTGAACTTGAGGTGGGGGAGACGGAGATCGAGAATCTTCGAAATCAAACAAGGATAATCTAATAAAACAAAAAACTCGTGACCCAAAAAATGAAATATAAGAATACGAGCACACAAACCTATGAGCCGAAGAGAAGCATCGACTGATAGCCCGGGAGCTCGGCGCCCGCGAGCCTGTTGAATCCTGTCTAGGGTGAAACACCTCCAGTCAGAACCCTCCCCCTTGACAAGATCGATGAGCTGTTGAACCTCAGCTGTCACTGTTTTCGAGGAATCGATGGACTCTGCAAAAAAAAATATATGTCAGAACAGAAGAAAGGAGCGATCAAAAAAAAAACCCTAGAAAAGGCACTCGGGTTGGCATCCTAGGAATCATTCTGACCAGTGATCTGAGCCCAGGAATGCGGAAGTACCGACTCGCCCTCAACGGATTTATCGAAGATTCTGAAATAAAACCAATGCTCCCACCACTTGTCATCCCTTGCATTAAACATACAAACAGACCGGTTAACATTCGCCGGAAAGTAGTAAGTCCCGCGAAGATGTGAGTTACCCCTTGACATTGAAGAGCTGGCGAAAGACCTTAGTGTCGAAAACGACTCCAGATTCTCTAGAACGCACACAAAGTGCGACAAGAGATCTCATCGCGCTGGGCATAAGCTGTGGAAGGGCGAGCCCAAGGTCGCTGGAAATGTTGGAGATAGTCGCCAGGATGGGAAAAGTAAGGCGGCATCTCAGGAAAAACGCGGCGTAACCGCATGTGTAGCCCTCTGGGGAGTTTTCGGAGAACTATCAGCCGCCGGGACAAGGAGGTTGCAGGTATCGAGTCCGCATAAGGCATAGATATTTGCGAGCTCGACGGGCAAGATCGTACTCTTTGAGTGAGAATCGAATCGATTAGCAAGAGGAAGAGAAGCACCCGGTTGGGAGGAAGAAGCCATTGCGGAGAAAGCCGAAAATCGAGGGTAAAAACAAGAAATCTTACAGGAAACGATGGAGGATGAACTTTTACAGAGGAAGATATCTCGGGTAAAAGTAAGAATAAGGTGAAGACAATTCAATTAATGAAGTAGAAGTAATAATAAAAGAAAAGGGAAAAGCGAAAAGACATCATTACCTTGGTAAGTGGGAGTTGAGGCGGCGTGGGAATTTGAAGCACCGAGAACCGCTCATTTATACCCACTCACCCACTCGTCCTATCACATCCCTTAAAAGTCGCGCATATGTTATAGGATCCCTGCAAACTAGGTATCTGAGTAAGCAAGGAATCAATCAGAAGCCCGAGATTGCGAGATCGTATCAACTAGAAGATCAATCATGCCCCGAGATCGCATCGCCGTATCCTCATCGATAAATCATTAACGATGCTGGGGGGCAACTGTTGGGCCCAAATTCCACGCTCAAGGGCCAACCCGATTGAGCAGACCTAACGAAGAGGCCCATCTTACGATAAAGCCTCGTAGAGCAAGCTCGCAAGATGAAAGGAGTCGAGCACGCAGGAAGGGGCGAGGTTGCTGGGAGAAGGAGCCTGCGTCTAGCAAGTCAAACATATTAATTCAAGATCCCATAATCAATCCCCACATTAAAACCAAAGATTACGAATTTAATTCGAAGTTTATTGTGAATAATTGAGCTTAGGCGTTCTTGGCTAAGTTCGAAATAGGAGCCACATTGTAAAGGACCGAATTCTTGGCTAAAAATAATATATACAACTTTTCTCTCAAATTTTCCAAGTTACTTTCAAAGAACATTCAACCTGCAAGCTGAGAATTGAGGTTGTGAGATTCTGCTCTCACATAATTCTTTAGTCTCCACAGGGTTAGTTCTGTATGTTGGATGGTTTGGAGGTGAAGCTCCAGGCATGAAATCAATCTGATGTTCAATGCCTCTAATTGGTGGCTGCTCCTTTGGATTATCCTCAGGGAACACGTCCTCATATTCCTGCAAAAGAGATTTCATTTCACTCGGCAACACCGGTGCAAGGTCAGTCAAGCTCATGAGAGCTTCTATAAACACAAACATAAGTAAAGGCTGCTTAGAAACAATTGCTTTCTTAACCTCACCAGCCTTTGTAAAGAAGTTTGAGTGTTTGGCAAAGGATCGATCGATCTGAACTGGGATCGATCGGTCTAAGCTGGGATCGATCGGTCATTTTTCTTCCTGGTCGATCGTTGAGAGGATCGATCGGTTGTTTCACCTTCTATTTTCCCGACTCATTTCGATCGATCAGTCTAGTAGGGGATCGATCGATCGTCTCTTCTAAACTTGGCTTAAGTGATTTTTCTTCTTTGTTCTTGAGTTGTATTTGATCTTGAAGAACTTCTTGAGGTGTTAGGGGAACCAGAACAATTTTCCTACCATTAAGCTCAAAGGACTGACAATTAGTGAAACCATCATGAATTACCTTTCGATACGATTGTCATGGTTTTCCAAGAAGAATTTGTCCGGCCTCCATTGGCAATACGTCACACAGAACTTCATCTTCATACTTTCCAATGGCTAGGGAAACGATAACTTGATAGCCCAATTTCATCTCGCCTTCTTCATTAAGCCATTGAATCTTATAAGGTTTCAGATGCTTCTTCACTCTCAGTCCAAGCTTCTTAACCATCGTCTCACTTGCTACGTTAGTGCAGCTGCCTCCATCTATGATAAGACTACAAACTTTTCCTTGGACTAAACATCTCATATGGAAAAAGTTATCTCTCTGTTCTTGTTCGTCAGCTTTAGCTTGCACACTTAAAGATCTTCTTGTTACTAACAACTTTCCTCGGGCATGCAGCTCTTCATACTCGGATAAAGAATCAAGGTCCATCTGTTCTTCATCCTCGGATTCCATGTCGCCATTGTCTAACATAACCATAACCTTCTTGTTGATTCATTCATTGGCGTAATGGCCTCTTCCTTGACACTTGAAACACTTAACATCACGAGACCTCGATGTAGTAACTTCTGCTTTGCCTTTGCTATCTTGATTTGTTGTGTATGGCCTAGCTTCTGATTTTGGTGCCATGATCTACTTTCCCTCACGTTGGAAAGTATTTGGCCTCTCCTCTCTTTGATAGCTTGGTTTAGTAGCAGCATGTCCGCTTCCATAACTTGGTCGAGAAGGACCCCTCCTCTTGAGTTGTTGTTCCACCATAAACGCCTTGTGAAGCATCTCTCCTAACTCAACACAATGCTGAAGATCTAGACAGTCTTGTATGTCTCGTTTTAAACCACCCAGAAATCGTGACATAGTAGTCTCTCTATCTTCTGAAATATCAGCACGGATCATAAGTGTTTCCATCTCTTGATAGTGGTCCTCTACGATGCGGCTTCCTTGAGACAGTTTTTCTCAGCTTGTTGTGCAGCTCACGGTGGTGATGACTTTTTCATCAGGCTCTACATATCAGTCCAAGTATCCACTGCATATTCTGATGAGAACATCGACCCAACAATCCATCACAAGGCGATTCCAATAACCGTAGAGGTTCCACCCGGCCCATCTGAAGTCGATATACGCCTTGTAGAAGCTGAACCGAAGGAACCATGCACCAAATCTACTAAGGGAAACCAGTTCTCTCGACCAACAAGCTATGATGAAAATTCTGGTCGAGCCCAAAACACTCATGAGTCGGCCCAAAACTGGAGTCACTCACAACAGCCTGTACGGGCCTTCCATTTAAGCATATGGGTCGAATCTTGCCAAGTTCAAACCAAATCTCGAAGGCCTAAGTTCAGATCTGACCCAGTCCATGTTCTTGACCTATCAAGGACTCACGACGAAGTGGTCCCAGACCAAGAACAGACCAGACCGAGCCACAACTCACCGGACAAGTCGACGCCCCCAGAACTTATCATATTTGGAGCTTTCCTTATTTGAAAGTATCCAAACGTTTACTTGGCATCCATAAGATTTTTTGCTACATCTAGAAGTTTTCCACAACACTCTAGAGTGCACCAGCATGCCTTGGATCAGGCGGATCCAATCTGTCAACAATTGAACCAACCGGAGTTGGTTATGAAGATCGTAAAGAATGATCGGTTTGATATGTTATAAAACCGACGTTGGAAACCCGGAGAACTTTTGGAATCTACCAATTCAAAAGGGGATTGTACTGAGCGTACAACAAGCTTAGATCTTGTTCAATTGGAGACAGCGATTCACTTTTCTGAGTTTGGGACAGTAATTCATAGTTACTTTACCTAGGATAAATCGAGCGCATTGTTTAAACAAGTTCCACGACCAGATCGCGACAATTCAGGAAGCGAGCCACATATAGATCCAAAGCTATTTGAGTTTAGTTTCCAAAACATCCAAGATCTCCTCAATCAGCCCAGCCAATCGCTCAGGAAAGGCCCAACAGTGGAGACGTATCCGATGGACCCAATCCATGTCCGAAAATGTCAAGTGGGATCTTTTGAAACCCAAACATGAAAGCCCATATAAGAACGGTTTCTCTGAGCTGAGGAGACTTCTAGAAGATGGAATGTCGCAGAAGTCAGGTTGTAACAAGTGGAACTTAAGGAAAAGACAAAACTCCCTAAATTCCGCCCCTTAAATCAAGGAACCGGTTCCACTCATTTCCTTGTTTAATATTTGCAATTTTAAATTTGAATTTGCAAGTGTTTTGTAAACCTAGCTGGTTGCTTATATAAGCACCATGCTATCTTCATTGTAAAAATACATTTGAATTTGATTAAGTAAAAATCTGTGTGTTTTGTTATTTCAAGAACCGAGTTCTTGTGTGTGTTCCTTTTCATATTGAGTCTAGTATGCGATTTACTATTCTCTTGTGAGCCACGAATTAAGTTTGTTTGTATGACTCAAACATCCTTGTTTGTTCATTTTATTGAGCGAGTCAATCACTTTCCCCTTCATTTCTATCTTCGTCCCACTTCCGCGCCATAAGCTGGCAAGTGATCTGAAGCTGGAGCGAGTCCGATCTTATATCATTTTGGTATCAGAGCTTTAAAAATCTCCTATCTCAGGTTGTGTTTATCCAACCCTTATCTTGTAATTTTCTGTTTTTTGTTTTGTTTCATTTTAAAATCGAAAAACAAAAGAAAAATCGTTTTCCCGTGATTTCAATTGGCTGAGTATCTCGCCGTTTGCATCCACGTGTTTGCATTTAATATTCTTGTTCTTCATCGTTTTTACTATTTGATTTCTAATAAACCAAAACACCAAATAAAAATCTTTGTTTCAGTTTTGTTAAATTCTCGTTCCATAAAAAGAAAACCGAAGAAAAATTGTTTCAATTTTGCTCTTGTCTTTGTTTCTCTTAAAATGAAAACCCATAAATATTTAATTTTATTTCTTGTCAATTTAATTATTTCCACCAGTTTTGTGTAATTTCTTTTTGTTATAAATCCATAAAATAAAAATAAAAATTTTTCTTTTGTTTATTTGAATTTTCTAATTTATTTAAAGTAATATATATATATATATATATATATATATATATATATTTGTTTTTGAACTTGTCATAAAACGTTGTTTCCTTTTGTGCCATTGTCGAGATTGTATGTTTCCTTTTATTTGATATTGTTTTCAATATTACAAATATATTCTTTGTTGGCCATTGAACCACGATTATGATTTTATCTCTTGTCTCTCTCTTGCGAGGTACAACTCTTAAATCCGACAATTATGGAGTATGAAGATGAAGACAACCAATACAACACCTCCGAGTTTGAATGGAGTGAAGAAAACCGGAGTTTGTGCAATGAAGGTGGCGACTATGAGACTCCACCATGGCCAGGAGATAAGTATTCCAGCTATGGAGATGAGACATATGGTGAAAGAGTTGATCCCGAACCACCAGACCGCTACTCGTTCAGCTTACCCAACCCCGAGTCGTACACGCCTCAAGCGACAACAACTTGGAGCCAGCCGAGTTCAAGATTTTACAAGGACTCATATAAAGGAAAATCATGTGGGGAATCCTTTGTGGAATACCAGCACCCACCACGGGGTGTTCATGAGATGCCAAACTCGCAACAACATCCCATCAAGTCCCCTAAAACATACCACGCCAAGGAGATTGAGGACACAACCGTCACAAACCAGACTGCCCGAACGGCACAAGACGCCGAGGTGTCCACCCGTTGCAACTCACACGCCGAGGTCAACATCAAGTAGAGTGATGACAACACCACGGTTGCACACTACTCAACATGAGCAATCACAAGCGGTGATGACAACACCAGCACCCACCACGAGGAAAAAGATATCACTACAGCGTCGCGCCGTGTCCAACAAGATCTTATGCCATCTCGACAAGAAAACCAACCAAAGAAGTAAGACATCAACCCGACTCTCTTATATTATCAGGTCGTAACAAGGAGCCCGATGACTACCTTAGATGGGAGAGCAACATGAATCGATGGCTGTGTGCAAACAATATCCCCAAGGAGGAAAAGCTGTCATACGCAATAGATGCCCTTGTTGAAGACGCATACACATGGTGGTTGGAGGAGAACCAACATACAAGAAACCGGTTCTTGATTGGGAAGATCTTAAGGCAAGGATGTACCGATAGTTTGTGCAGAAATGCCAAACTCGCAACAACATCCCATCAAGGCCCCTAAAACATACCACGCCAAGGAGATTGAGGATACAACCGTCACAAACCAGATTGCCCGAACGGCACAAGATGCTGAGGTGTCCACCCGTTGCAACTCACACACCGAGGTCAACACCAAGTAGAGTGATGACAACACCACGGTTGCACACTACTCAACATGAGCAATCACAAGCGGTGATGACAACACCATCACCCACCACGAGGAAAAAGACATCACTACAGCATCGCGCCGTGTCCAACAAGATCTTATGCCATCTCGACAAGAAAACCAACCAAAGAAGTAAGACATCAACCCGACTCTCTTATATTATCATGTCGTAGCAAGGAGCCCGATGAATACCTTAGATGGGAGAGCAACATGAACCGATGGCTGTGTGCAAACAATATCCCCAAGGAGGAAAAGCTGTCATACGCAATAGATGCCCTTGTTGAAGACGCATACACATGGTGGTTGAAGGAGAACCAACATACAAGAAACCGATGTTTGATTGGGAAGATCTTAAGGCAAGGATGTACCGAGAGTTTGTGAAGAAATGCCAAACTCGCAACAACATCCCATCAAGGCCCCTAAAACATACCACGCCAAGGAGATTGAGGACACAACCGTCACAAACCAGACATCCCGAACGGCACAAGACGCCCAGGTGTCCACCCGTTGCAACTCACACGCCGAGGTCAACACAAAGTAGAGTGATGACAACACCACGGTTGCACACTACTCAACATGAGCAATCACAAGCGGTTTTTGAAAAGGTAAGTAATACAACTTCTCATTCCAATATTGATCAATGCTTTGAAAAATTATTGCACATGCATGCATTACAAAAAAAATGAGAAGGTCTTATGCACCAAAACTAAACCGGACCAAATTAATTATCTTGGTAAAATTAATTGCCACGAGCCGCGAGAAAGGCAACTTAGTAATACTTCTAACTCTTTGAAATTGAATGAATCAATCTGTTATAGATGAGAAAAGAGAGGTCATTTTTCTGCAGCATGTCCCGAAAAGCAAATGAAGAATATTACATCACTTGAACCGAAACTGAATTCACCAAATTTTAGTGAATGTTTGTATCGTTCTAGTATTGAAATTTCTCATTCAGATATGATGTGCTTGTCTTTGCCAAAGGTTAATGATGAATGTCTAGATCGAGATCATGAGGATCAACACACGGTGAGCATAGCAGAACCAGAGACAAAAATCTCTGTTCACACACCTAAAGGTCTAGGCGAACAGCCACCATTTAATGGTCTAGCCGCGGATCACGAGGAGCCAAGGGTCACACTTTCATCAACACCTGAGCAGGAGCACCACGAGATCAAAATATATCAGCCTGCCCTTGAAGAACATGAAGTACTCACCAACTTCAATCTGATCCAAGAAGAGCCACCAGACTACACGTTAAACCCAAACATCGTGGCAACAAAGGAAGCCAAATATACCGAGAGTTCTGATCAGGTAAGTGCGTGTCCCAATTTGTTTCTAATAATTCTAATTATGTGGTGCTGGATTTTTTATGTCCAGAAGAGGTTGAAGAAGATTTAGTAGCCGTGGAAACAAATAAAAATCAGATTACTTATCGTAAGATGCACATCATTGACAAATTAGATGAAGTAATCCAAATTGAATCATGTTCCCATGTTTTAAATAATGCCATGAATGTTATAACGCACTTATGTCTTGTCAAAAGTGTCGAAAGCATTGCAGGAACATAAGAGAATCCACAAGAGCATGAACCGCCACAAATTAAAGGAGACATTATTTGTGAAAACGGAGACTTCACAAAAATGAACGCCTTGCTGCCCAAGGAAATCAGCAACACGCATTGGAGATGAGTCATTACCTCTTTGCTGATCAAACA
Source organism: Eutrema japonicum (assembly GCA_030161315.1). Classification (NCBI taxonomy): domain Eukaryota; kingdom Viridiplantae; phylum Streptophyta; class Magnoliopsida; order Brassicales; family Brassicaceae; genus Eutrema; species Eutrema japonicum. The sequence goes on along the minus strand of BSQW01000005.1, from coordinate 22,867,262 downwards.
AGAACCACCAGATGCTCCACATCAATCCCACCCGAGTCGCAACTAAAAAATTCCCGAGGTATATTTCTAGACTCACTTCTTAACGAAGATATTAACTTGCTCTATTTTGGTGCATGTCAAATAGTTTTAAGGACAAAACCTTTTGAAAAGAGATGGAATGATGAGGACATCAACCCAACAATCCATCACAAGGCGATTTCAATAACTGTAGAGGTTCCACCCGACCCATCTGAAGCCGAGAGACGCCTTGTAGAAGCTGAACCGAAGGAACCATGCACCAAATCCACTAAGGGAAACCAATTCTCTCGACCAGCCAGCTATAATGAAGATTATAGTCGAGCCCAAACACTTATGGGTCGGCCCAAAACTGGAGTCACTCACAACAGCCCCTATGGGCCTTCCATTCAAGCATATGGACAAAATCTTGTCAAGTTCAAGCCCAATCTCGAAGGCCTAAGTTCAGATCTGACCCATTCAATATTCTTGACCTATCAAGGACTCACGGCGAAGTGGTCCCAGCCAAAAAACATACCAGACCCAGCCACAACTCACCGGACAAATCGACGGCCCCATAACTTATCATATTTGGAGCTTTCCTTATTTGAAAGTATCCAAACGTTTACTTGGCATCCAGGAGATTTTTTGCTACATCTAGAAGTTCCCCACAACACTCTAGAGTGCACCAGCATGCCTTGGATCAGGCGGATTCAACCGTGTCAACAATTGAACCAACCAGAGTTGGTTATGAAGATCGTAAAGAACGATCAGTTTGATATGTTACAAAACCGACGTTAGAAACTGAAATCCTCATATTTTGTCCCTTTCATGCATTCATTTAGCTTAGGTTTCATCTCATATGCATAGAGTTTCATAGCATTTCTTATTTATTTTGTCTCCTTTAGAGTATTAGGATTCTCATACTAGGTCCTAGAGTATCTTGCATGTTTTGGAGTCCTTTTAGGCACTTTGGAGGTACTTGACGGAGTTTGGCTTGAGACCATTCGGATTGGGAGCTTTTGAGACGTTTACACCGCGACCACCCGGCGATGCAACCGAGCGATGGAGGGTCAGGGGCTTAGCATCGACCCAGCCTCTTCATACGTAGCCCAGTTGCTGCGATGTTGAGCCTCAGGATGCTTACACCGCGACCACCCGGCGATGCAACCGAGCGATGGAGGGTCAAGGGCTTAGCATCCACCCAGCCTCTTCCCACGTCGCCCAGTTGCTGCGATGTTGAGCCTCATGACGCTTACACCGCGACCATCCGGCGATGCAACCGAGCGATGGAGGGTCATGGGCTTAACATCGACCCAACCTCTTCCCATGTCGCCCAGTTGCTGCGATGTTCAGCTTCAGGACATCAACACCGCGACCACCGAGCGACGCAATGGACCAGTGCTGCTCCAGGGGCTTAGCATCGACCCAGCTCCTTTCGACCACCCGACGATGCAATAGGGCGATGCAAATACCCAGCACCAACATCGACCTATTGCATCACCCAATCCCCTCGCCGTCAACCAATCACAAGGCCATCGACCCAAGATCCGACCGGGTTGACCCGGTTCGCCCACTATCCATATGAATAGACCAAAAACCTAATTTTGAAGGGTATGCTTTTCTTTTGTTCAAAATCCTTTCCCTTTTTGAGAGAGAACTTGGATTTTGTAAGAGGGATCCTTTAAGTTTATGCATTTAAGTGTTTATCTCATTGAATCTCTTCTATCTATCTTCTTTTCTTATTGATTATTCATCACCCATCAATGGATTCATCTCCTATCTCCATCGATTTTGAGATGTTCTTAATGGGTTTTGAGTAGTTTTCTAGGATCTTAAGATGGTGTAGATTAGGGTGATCCAAGGCATGGTTTATGGTGTTCAGGGAGAGATTATCTTATTTCCTTCCTTGAATAGTGTCCTTAATGCTAGATCAAGCTTGATGAAGTGGATCTAGATCATAAGGCATTTCATGCACACCAAGTGTTTGATGAAATGCCTTGATGAACTATTCAAGGGATTTATGCTCCTAACCTAAGAGATTAGTTGTTCAGGGCATATCTTTGGTTGATCTTGTTATTATTCTTAATGCTTGCTAATTGTTAATCCACAAATGAGAGTTTGCTAATGGATTTGATGATTAACATAGTGATTAGTTGCTTGAAAGAGAACTAATCAAGATTAGAGATCTATTGCCTATGGATAACTTGTTTGAGTGAAAGAACACCATGAATTGTGCTTGGGTCACCTTAATTCGATAACCCTTTCTCTAGATTCGCTTTCGTTATTTGATTTACATCTTGTTTAGTTATTGCATTGGTTGTTTTGAATTGGATACTTAACAACAAACCACACTTGTTTAGCTTAACTTGCATGAGTTCCTTGCATTCTTAGTGATTAGAATAATCCCAATTATGGATTGATAACCTCTTTACTACATCGTATTGGGGATATTGATACCTCCAAGAGATAGAAATATCTTGTATCATAAACCTGAAGAACTTTTGGAAACTACCCATTCAAAAAAGAATTGTATTGAGCGTACGACAAGCTTAAATTTTGTTCTATTGGTGACAGCGATTCACTTTTATGAGTTTGGGACAGTAATTCCTAAAGTTACTTTACCTAGAGTAAATCGAGCGTATTGTTTAAACAAGTGCCACAACCAGATCGCGACAATTCATGAAGCGAGCCACCTATAGATCCAAAGCTCTTTGAGTCTAGTTTTCAAAAAATCCAAGATCTCCAAAATCAGCCCATCCAATCGCTCAGGAAATGGCCAACAGTGGAGACGTATCCAATGGACCCAATCCATGTCCGAAAATGTCAAGTTGGATCTTTTGAAGCCCAAACATGAAAGCCCACCTAAGCACGGTTTCTCTGAGTTTAGGAGACACCGAAGAAGCCTTCTAGAAGATGGAATGTCGCAGAAGTCAAGTCATAACTCTGAACTCCTGTTTTCTATTGTTTTCTTTGATGATCTATTCAATCATGTTGCTTTCAATCTCCATGTCTGAGTAGATCCACTTTAGGTTCAGGGTTCTTATAAGGGTTTTCTTTGAATGCTAGGTTGATTAGTTTATTAGGATTCACCATCTGAATTAGTTCTTCGCTTTAGGTTGTGTTCAAAGCTTGTTCTAGATTAGCTACCTAGAACATAGATTTTAGGATAATTGATTAGGCACGACAGTGTGATTAATTACCTGATAGAACCTAAGCTGAACAAATTGATTATTCGCAAAGAGATTTGGTTTAATTGATTTGTGAACATATCAAACCTGAAATTAAAGTTGATTTATTCTTAGGAATTTGCAAAGAGATTTGGGATTCTGAGGTTTAGATTTAGATAATTCTCGCAACGACAGTTGGTTAATTATAGCTTAGTGATTTGAGTTCAAGAACCGCGCTAAATCTGAATCATGTTAGTTAGTTTATCTGCATTCATTGATTTCCTGAGAAATACCCTGAATCTATATTTTCCTCCATCGAATTTACAACTCTTTACTTTTTATTGCTTTTGTTTCATCTGATTTGCTTAGCTTGATACGATACTATACAATCTATTGTGTGATTTCTGTGAGTCCTTGTGTTCGACCCCTACACTTACTACAACAACTGCATTAGTACTTTTAGGGTATTAATTTGAGCATATCAAATTTGGCGCCGTTGCCGGGGACTCAATTTCGCCATTAGATTTTAGCTGTCGAGTTTTGACTAAGTTTGTCGGTATCGATCGATACTGTCTAGTATCGGTCGATACTCGTCGTTTTCGTTTTGTTGATATCGATCGACACCACTTGGTATCGATCGATACTCATCACGTTTTTGTTACTAACGTTCTTGACTTTTGTGTTTCAGGTGCATGCCTAATCGTGAAACCAGAGGGAACAAGAGCACTCCGCTAGTTAATCTATCGTTAGAGAAGCTAGCACATTTAGAATGCACAAGCAGAAAGGCAAAGCAAACATCAGAGATGAACAATACTGTGGTATTAAGACCTGATGAAGCTGGAGTTCTGAGAGACCAAGAGGGTCATGTGTGCAATGAGAGAGGGCAGCGACTTGATGAAGTTGGAAACGTCATTGTCCCTCTTGCTGCTGTTGTTGGTTAGATTATCGCGCCAGCTGCGCAAGACAACGTTGGGAATGCTGGGGTTGATCGAGGTAGAACACTTGCTGAGCACAACAGACCTGATCAGTTCTATGCCAATCGATCTGCGATTCGCATCCCAACTTTTCAGAGGAATGACTTTGAGCTGAAACCTGCGTACTACGCTCTTGTGAGTCAGAATCCTTTCCATGGCCTATCTCATGAACACCCCATGGATCATATCGAGAGGTTCGAAGATTTGGTCACTGGTATGAAGTACAATGGAGTGCCCAATGAGTTCCTCTTCTGCAAACTTTTCCCATACTCTCTTAGTGGGGATGCTGCTTATTGGCTGAAGCAGTTGGCTCCTGGTTCGCTAACTACATGGGATGAGACAAAGAACGCATTCCTGAACAATTTCTATGATGATGCGAGATCCGAGGAGCTCAGGAACAAGATCTCTCAATTTTCTCAAGGTCCAACAGAGGCACTCAAAGCTGCTTGGACACGTTTCAAGTCATATCAGAGAGATTGTCCGCACCATGGGTTCACTCAGGTTCAGCTGCTGGATACTTTCTACAGAGGAATCGATTGGAGGTACCAGATGGCTTTGGATACTGCGAGTAATGGGAACTTCAACACCAGGTATCCAAATGATGCGATCGTGCTGATTGAGAACTTGGCGTCTAGCAATAGCACCAAGAATGCTGACTTCGAGCGAAAGAAGCAGGGTGGAGGAATTGATGGTTCGCAGATTGCTGAAGTTCAGGCCAAGCTGGATTTTCTGATCGGGAAGTCGAAGAAAGCTTTACACTTTGCCGATGGAGTCGATAATTTCAGTGGAGATGAAGTGGAGGATGTTAACTACGTTGGTGGTTCTGGATTTAAGGGTCAACAATTTGGGTACAACAACAACCGAAACTTCAACAACAACACTCGCAATTACGGGAACTCTTCGTACCAGCCAATTTCTCCAAAGTCCACAGAGAATAAGATGGAATCCATGCTTGAACAACTTCTTCAGGGACAGCAGAAGTTGCAAGTGGATTTCAATGGGAAGTTTGACACTCTGTACATTGATCTGAATGGGAAAATTAAAGCTATCAATCTTTTTCAGAGAAAGCTGGAAACTCTGGTCGCTCAGACAGTAGTAGCTGTGAAAAGGCACGTCAATGCAATCACCATAGGAAGTGCTAAAGAAACCACTGCAGTGGTAGAAAAGGGTTTTAATGCATGAATTTTCAACGATAATGTTGAAGATGACGACTGGGATTATGAAATCGCCCAGGTATCGATCGATACCAGCCAGTGTCGATCGATACCGATCCAAACACCTGCACGAGTGGATGGAAAATCACATGTATCGATTGATACTCCTCCATTGTCGGTCGATGCTGAGACGCAGGTCGAGAAGAAGGCTGAGATTGTCAAGGAGAGGGTGTACAAACCCATAATACATTATCCTATGCCTCGTATTATTACAAAGAAGGAATGGGAGGACGCCAGATGCAAGGCTATATTGGATAAGGTGGTTGTGGAGTTTCATGTGGTTGATGCTATATCTGACGATGAGAATTCGAACACCACCCCTGCATCGATCGATACCCTACCTGTATCGATCGATACCAAGTCAGATACTGCAAATGAGCCGCGTATGAGTGTTGACAAACTTCGGAAGCCTAAGAAGCTGAATAATATTCCTTAACACCTCTGAGCTCCCATCACTCCAAAGCAGGAGCGTGGCTTTGAGAAGATGGTACGAAGGATTGCCCACACACTGACTTTTGAAGAAGCTCTAGAGGGATGGCCTCTGCTAAGTCACTTCAAAGATAGCAGAGAAACTCTGGAAGAAATTAAGGCACTCTTCATCAAGGAAAGACGCAAGTCACTACCGCTGAGGCAGTTGACCCAGAAGGAAGACCCAGGGAAATTCGCAGTTCCATGCTCCATCTCTGGAGTTGAATTCAATGAGTCTCTCGTTGACTCAGAGTCTAGCGTCAATTTAATATCAAGGGAAATTTCTGAACGATTGAGGGCTGATATAAGACCCCCTACGATGCTTCTCATGTTTGGGAACTCCTCCACCTCACCTCCATATGGTACTATCCATGATTTTCCTGTTAAAGTAGGAGATTGTCTGGTGCCCACTAATTTTCAGGTTGTGGAGATGAGCGAAGGATCTGAGGTTTCTTTGCTCCTGGGACGACCGTTTATGGCTACTGCTGGCGCGATCATAGACACACCTAATAAGAGACTCTCTTTCTCTTACATTGACGGAGAAGTCTACTATGATGCCATTCCCTCTAGAGGTGCTCCCACACATGTCTCGTGCTTCACTGTTGTCACAAGAGAGACATTGGTAATTGATCTTTTGGAAGAGCCTCCTAACGACCCAACTGTCATAGACGTTTTGGTTGAACCGCCCAGCATCCCCAAGAAAGTTGTCAGGAAGGCTAAGGCAACAAAGAAGAAGGCGAAGAGCAAAAGAGTCGAGAGTGCTACCCATGTGACTCTAACCCCTCAGAAATGTGATGGGGATTCGATTGAGTACAAAGTGAACTGCAAAGGAGCCTCGAAACCATTCTCTAAGGCTAGAGTTCTTCTTACTTTGGAAATGAAAGAGAAAGGAAAGGAATTTATCGAGGGCATGTTGAGCAGAACTCTGAGTCTGCAAGTATCTAGCTGTGGAACTTGCATGGGAGTAAGCTCTTAATCTTCTCCTGACTGATCACCTGAGCCAAAGTCAAGCTACTGACTTTAAACGAGCGCTTGGTGGGAGGCAACCCAATGGTGAGTCTCTTTTTGAGTCGTTTTTCTTTTTATTTTTCGTTATGTATTTGTGTCAGGCTAAACAAGGAGCAAAATTCGAAATCGCCCGAGTATCGATCGATACCACATTGGTATCGGTCGACACCAATCGCGAATGTACGGTTCATCATGTCGATTTAAGCCTAGTATCGATCGATACCAGGTTGTGTGTCGATCGATACCAGATGTTCCAGCACGGTAATTTCTTGTTTTTCTTAATTCAATTCTGTTCTTTTGTTTTCTTTTACATACTCTAGGCTAGATAACACTGGGGACAGTGTTTTTCAAGTCTGGGGGAGGTGTCTGCTGACATTGTGTTTGTTTTTCTTAGAGTCAGTTGTTTTATCGAGTCAAAAATGGATACCTGCAACTTTCTGATTTATCCAATATCTGATCCATATTAAAGTCGGAAATGACCAAATCATCAGTCTTTATTATAAAAATCAAATGATCCTTCAATCGTACATATTGTTTCTTTTCTCGCATTTAACGACCCAATTCTTCTATTGATGCATTCTCATTCCCATTTATTGATGAACCTCCTCTGTCCGCTACAGTCGCAGTCACGTTTTCCTGGCGTTGCATAATTATCGAATTTTCAGCAACATTGGGAACCAAGTCGGGTACAATGTCTCCAACTGCAGTAATTACCTAAGGTAAATCAGGTGTAAAAACACCCTCTGCTGATTCCTCAACCGACTGTTCTTGTACCACTTATGCGTTTAATGGTGCCTCTGGTTTAACATCATCAAACATGTGCCAATCAACCAGAGTAGTAGTCGCAGATCGATCCGGTGATGACACATGGAACGGAAAAGTGTACTCAACAAACACCACATAATGTGAGACAAACATCTGCACAGTATCAAGATCGAAAAAAATCCATCCCTTTTTACCTAAAGAGTACCCAACGAATACACAATGTTTACTACGAAAACCGGACTTATTACCTCCCCTGTTATGATTATGTGCAAATGCCAAACAATCAAATACACGCAGATTGTTAAAACTTGGAGTCGAGCCATAAAGTATCTAATATGGTGTCTTACTATTCAACACGCTAGATGGCGTACGGTTTATGAGATAAGTGGAGGTCAGAATAGTCTCTCCCCATAATTTAACTGGTAGAGATAACTGAAAAAACAGAGCACGTACAACATTTAGAATGTAATGGTGCTTTCTTTCGGCTTTACCGTTTTGTTTTGGAGTGCCCACACACGAAGTTTGATGCCAAATTCATTTCTCTTGAAACTCAGTCGTCAAGCATGTAAATTATGTTTCATTGTCGCTTCTTACAATTTTGATATTTTTCTGCGAAATTGTCTCAAAATCAAAGCTATGAAGTTTTGAGTGTTTTTACAACTTATTATTTGTCGTGAAGAAGATAAAGTCACATACCACGTTAACAATCATCAACGATGGTTAGAAAATAGAATGAGTTACACAACGTTGGATGTCGATAATGCCTCCAAAAATTGCAGTGTATCATATCAAAAATCTCAAGACTTTGATTATCACTAGAGTGAAAAACATCACAACATTGTTTAGCTCGAAGACAAGTATCACAAGTTGAGAAATCTTTAACTCTAGTTCCAACATAAGGAAGCAAATCAAAAACTTTATTCGATGGATTTCCTAGACGCCGATGCCACACATCTTCAGCTCCATCTTTATTTATCCGCAAAGCACTAAACGCGGTCATACGCTTAATAAAATATAGGCCATCCCAAAGTTCACTCGCGCCAGTCAGGCTCTTTGTAAACGGTAATGAATCACACAACCATTGTTAGCTATTTGCATAGCCAAATCAGAATCCACAATCAGTTGCGACACATATATCAGATTTATGTTGGGCCCAAATTCCACGGTCAAGGCCCAACCTGATTAAACATGCCTAACGAAGAAGCCCAGTTCATGATGAGACCTCACGGATCAAACTTGCAAGCTGGAAGGAGCCGAGCACGCAGGAAAGGGGGAGGTCGCCGAGAGCAGGAGTTTGCATTTTTTCTAGTCAAACAGGCTAATTCAAAACCCCAAGATGCAAGCTCGGCATTAAAGTCTTAGATTGTAAATTTATGTCTGTATTTAATGTAAATTAATAGGCCTAGACAGTTACGCTCTCAGCATGTATAAGAGGAGAGCGGGAGCTATCTAGGAAGGGATCGGATTCTTGGCTAAAAATAATATATACAACTTTTTATCTATAATCTCCTAAGCGATATTCAAAAACATACAACCTGAAAAGCTAAGAGTCGAGGTTGTGAGATTCTGCTCTCACAATTTGGCGCCGTCTGTGGGGAGAAGCAAAACAAATTCCTTCTTCTAACCCACGAAGTTTATCATTCAAAAAAGGATAATGTCAGGCACAACAAGCGCATCAATCACCGGAGCTGTAAACACCTCCATTCCACTCTCACAGCATGATACTACCCCTCCGATGAGTTCAGATGGAACAACAAACGTTCTCATTACCACCTCAGGAGCGAGTGTCACGACTGGGACTAACGAAACTGCTAATCCTTCGGGACTTTCTGTCTTAAACCAGCCAACTTCGGATCAAATAGCTGAGATCCGAAACTTGATATATGTTCTCATAGAACAGAACCGCCTAATAGTAGCTCGCCAAGACGATATCGAAAAAATGGCTCGGGCAGGCGCCATCGGGCTATTCGCCCTCCCACCTGGGACACAATCCCCGTTCGCCCCGGGATAGGGAGGATTCATATTCTCGTCTCCACCAATAACGAGACTAAACGTTTCCGATATCGATGCCTCGACCAGCAGAATGGTTGGCTCAGCCACCACCTCGCGGTTCAGCTCGATGATATCAGACCCCATATTCACTCCTTCCACGATCCAGATCGCGGAAGGAGGAACTACGCCAATTGCACCCTCCCAGGAGTAGATCCGACCTCAAACTGATTAATCGGTCAAGATCGCCCTGGAAACGCCAAAGAAGTCGAGAATCAGGACAATCCCGAGGTCAAAGCGCGACCTGAAAATGGGACCATGAACCATGCCCAGCCCGCTGGAGAATCCCTGCTCCGTTTCTCGGGCAATAACGAAAATGATCTGGGACCCGTGACCTCACATTGATTTGAATCGATCAAAAAATATTACGAAGAAACTAGTGCCGAACTTCAGCGGATGAGATCGCAGGTCCATGCTGCACTAAGCTCAACACCCGAAATAGATAGGGTGATTGATGAAGTCAATCAGACCCCATTCACCTCGCGGATTGCGAGCCCCCAGCTCGGCGATGTCGAAACATACGATTTCCCCGATATAACAGAGAAATCGACCCCAAGGCATTTATGAGAAGTTTTAAATTCGCCTTTTCAAGGGTGCGACTACTCGGGGGCGACCTCGAGTCAGCGCGCGGTCGTTTCTTCGCCGAAAATCTAACATATTCGGCCCTGGAATGGTTCACCTCCCTGAAACCGAACTCGATTGACAACTTCACCCAACTTCAAGCTGCATTCTTGAAGCGATACTCGATATTTATCCAGATCGAGACCTCAGAGGGCGATCTGTGGGTACTTACCAAAAAAAGAAGTGACTCGTTGCAGAAATACATTGACAGTTTTAAGGCCGTTAAAGCAAAAATCACCGATCTACATAACCCATCGGCCCTGAAAGCCCTTCAAAACAGACTGCTAAAAACCTCAAAATTCTTTGAGGAGCTCACAGTCCGGGAGCCGATGTCGCTAGATGATGCGTTACACCAAGTTCGCGCTGGATTATTCTCGAGGAGGCGAGTGAGGCTCAATCAAAGCAGCACGCACCCGCAACCTCGACTAAACAAGCTCAGACGACAAACTCCCAGAGATCTAAAAAGTTCGGGAAGAAAGAGTCCTAGGATCAAAAACAAGGCCAAGGGTTGCATTCATATTCAGTAGGAAGCCCACCTCATAATAGGTTCAAGTCGTATGACCCCAGCAAGTGGTGTGATTTTCATAAAATCAAAGGTCATTCGACTGAGGAATGCTATGAGGTGAAAAAACAGCTCGCCGCAAAATTCGCATCAGGAAAACTGGGAAACGTCGAGCTTGAGAAACCCCCTTCGAGGAGGAACTATTACCCAACTTGAGATGACGAAAGGCGAGATTGCCCATCTGAAGATGATCGTAAGCGAGAACGCTCGTGATGAGGACATCGAGTTAACGACCCAAGTCATACAAGCACCACTAGTACCAAGTGGACCAGTGACTAGAACCAGGAGCAGGGACATGGAAAAGAAGTTCAGCATGTTCAAGGACCAGCTCAGACAAGAAGGTTTCTTCAAGACGGACACTAGTCCGCTAAGCCCATTTGCGAGCAGTTATTGGGCCGATTCTTTGAAGCAGGATCCACTCATGATCCCGAACGATCCAGAAGGCTATCCACATATGTATTTTAAGTTCTTTGAGTCTAGTTTACAGAACACTAAATATCAGCCCAAGAATCCTTACCATTCGGACCAGAACGTCCAAATACTGAAGACATATCGGCTGGATCCTTTGCTGGCCGATAACACTAAGTGGCCACTCATCAAGCCCAGGCTCGTGGCCCACTTATCTATGGTCGATTTCACTTCACCAGAGATGACTTAGGCCCAAGGAAGGTCATTAGTTGGGTTTGTAAGTCGTTTGGTGCTCTTTTCCCAACCTTCGTTTTTATCCCACTGGGTTTTGCGAAGATGGGTTTTTACCGAGGCCAAACGGCTTGCAATATTATTGGCCCAATTAATGACTCTCTGTAAGCCCATGAAGACCAGCTACACGAGGCCTCACTTCTATTTCTCTTAGTCTTTTAATTATTTTGTAAACGGGCCTAAATTGTTAAGGACCCGTCTTGTTATTTCCTTTTCGGTTTATTTCTTTTTCTTTGGGGGCATGAGCTCTCTTTAAAAACCCTAAGGCTTTTTCCTTCTCAGTCACGCAGACAATAAGAATTTTCCTTGGTTATTTTCGAGTTTTTGTTCTTCACAAAAACGTTTTCTCTCTTTAGATCGTGAGTGAGTCCGATCCTTAGGGAAACCCCTTGAAGTATCAAGAGACCGTCGCCTCTCTTGTGGTTCTCATCGCCCCACCAGCAACATCCATCTTATCCCATTGACAGAAGAGAGAGACCTTAATCCAGCTTCTTCAACACTTGAGCACGTATCATTTTGGTATCAGAGCTTCAAAAGCTCCTGAATGTAAGGTGTAAACGTTCCCTTATCATCTTTTAATTTTCTGTATTTTTTTTGTTCTTGTTAGGTTGCTAGATTCAAAAAAAAAAAAGAAACTTAGCATATCATTAGTTAGTCGAATTTTAATTTTTTCCTTTTAGAATTTTAGTCAAAAAAAAAAAAAGTACCATATATTAGGATTTTCGATTTTTTGCTATTTCCTTTTTTGTTAAGTTAATAAAAAAAAACAAGAAAAGAGAGTATTTTTAGTTTAGAATATTTCCTTTTAGATTTAAGAAATTTTTTCTTACCTTATTACTTGTCTTTGTCGCATTTTTGGAGCTCCATTGATACACTTTGTGAAATTTTTTTTTTTTTTTGCAAGGAGAGAAACAATGGGAAACAATGCTGTACCGCAAGACCCTAATGCCATTCTCATGCAAGCAATCACGGCTATGCAACAACAGCTCCAGAGAGTAGTCCAAAGGCTTGATCATATGGAGCAGCCTCAAGCCAACAACAATCCTCAACCAAGAGCACAACGACGAGCCAACAACCTAGGCGAAGATCCGAACGATGTTCTGATAGAGGAATAGCCGCGAGTAAGGAGAAGAGGACCGATGCAAGACGTCTTTGAGGAGGCCGAAGGTGACTTCCCAAGGCACCAACACTCCCAGGACATGAAGCTTAAGGCACCTACGTTTGCTGGAAGAGTTGATCCAGAGGCTTATTTGGAGTGGGAGCAACGCATGGAGGATATCTTCGCGTACTACGACTACAACGAGCAAAGAAGGCTGGCTTTGGCCGTTGCTCAACTCACTGACCATGCTCTCTCATGGTGGGATCGTGAGGTAGCTGACAGAAGAAGGAGCCATTCACCTCAGGTCAGCACTTGGCGAGAGATGAGACAGCTTATGAAGAAGCGATATGGTCCGAGTTATTATCATCGAGATCTTCAAAAGAAGTTCCAAAAATTATCCCAAGGGACCAGGAGCGTGGAAGAATACTTTGAAGAGTTTGAACACCTAAGGAACCGTCTAGAGCTTGATGAAGACATTGAGACCCTCATGGCTCAGTGCTTAGACGGACTCAACGAACGGCTAAGTCACAAAGTGGAGAAGCTTCCATACCACGACTTTAAGGACATCTTACACCATGCCATTCAAGCGGAACAACACTTGAAGAAGAAGTCCTATGCTACTGGACGGACATGGAGTAACCAAACATGGGACCAGAACCGAGCCAAGACACAAACTCCAACCGAGCTTTCCATCTAAGGCCGCGGAGAAGGGCAAGTCGGTCGAAATCGACCCTAGGTTCACTTCTAAGGCCTATGAGCCTAATCAAGGTAAGTTTTCTAACCCAAGCACTTCTAGAACTCGTGAAATAACATGTTTTAAGTGCAAGGGCAGAGGACACATGGCTAGAGAATGCCCAAATCCCCGAGTTATGAACATGTTGTATTCGGGTGAGTACGAGTCTCAAGATGAGGCCGATGTGCAAATGACCGAAGCAGCCACTGGAGAAGTAGATTGTGAGGCTGAATATGGTGAGTCTCTGGTCATAAGACGAGCCTTGAACCTCACGGTTCATGCTGACGAGACAGCCCAAAGAGACAACATCTTTCATACAAGATGTTCCATCCGAGACAAGTTATGCAATTTGGTAATTTATGGAGGGTCGTGTACCAATGTAGCGAGTGAATACATGGTCACTAAGCTCTGTCTAGAACGCGCTAAACACCCTCACCCATATAAGCTAAGATGGTTAAATGATAAGGCTGAATTACGCGTCACGGACCAAGTGCTTGTACCATTCAATGTGGGCAAGTACTCGGATGAAGTTGTGTGTGATGTTGTTCCTATGCAAGCTGGCCATCTTCTTCTTGGTAGACCTTGGCAGTTTGACAAGGACGCCATTCACCATGGCCGAAGAAACATGTATTCGTTTGTGCATGATAAAAAGAAGTATAATTTAACACCTCTAACACCTACTCAAGTACACGAATTACAAGTTAAAATGTTAAAAGAAAAAGATGCATCGACCAGGAACAATTTGTTTATCAATTCCAATTATATTTCTAAGGCAATCACTTGCAAGGAACCGGTATTACTAATGATCTTTAAGGAGACTTTAAGTGCAGGTTCTAGTGCGTTGGAGCAACAGCTTCCTACTGAAGTTACTCAACTCTTGGACCGCTTTGCTGATGTGTTTCCTGATGAGATACCTCCTGGCTTACCTCCTATAAGATAATAGATCACCAGATCGATTTTGTGCCCGGAGCCCCATTACCCAATCGAGCCGCATATCGCGTTAATCCGGGCGAAGCCAAGGAACTAGAGAAGCAAGTGAGAGAACTTATGGACAAGGTCTATGTTCGTGAGAGCCTTAGTCCATGTGCTGTTCCTGTCCTTGGAAGACGGCCTTCAAGACGAAGCAAGGCCTCTACGAATGGCTAGTTATGCCTTTCGAGCTAACTAACGCGCCAAGTACCTTCATGCGACTCATGAATGAGGTTCTTAGACCCTACATTAGTAAGTTTGTAGTGGTATACTTCGATGATATTCTCATTTATAGTCGAACTCTAGCTGAACATTTATCTCATTTAGAACAAATTCTTAAGACGCTTCAACGAGATGGTCTTTACGCCAACTTGAAGAAGTGCACATTTTGCGCTAATGAGCTTGTGTTTTTAGGCTTTGTTGTGAGTTCACAGGGACTTAGAGTGGACCAGGAGAAGGTCCAAGCCATCCAAGAATGGCCTACGCCAACAACCGTTAGCCAAGTTCAAAGCTTTCACGGCTTGGCTAGCTTTTACCGACGGTTCGTGAAGGACTTCAGCACCCTTGCTGCACCTCTAACTGCCATCATCACGAAGGACGTGGCATTCAAGTGGGGAGAAGCCCAGGAAGAGGCCTTCAAAGGCCTAAAGGATCGTTTGACTCATGCTCCCGTTTTAACTTTACCCGATTTCTCTAAAACGTTTGAAATTGAGTGTGATGCCTCAGGTTTAGGGATCGGTGCTGTGCTTATTCCAGGAGGCAAACCTGTTGCTTACTTCATTGAGAAACTTAGTGGAGCCACTCTCAACTATCCTACTTATGACAAGGAGCTCTACGCCTTAGTCCGAGCAATGGAGACGTGGCAGCATTACCTACTATCGAAGGAGTGTGTCATCCACACGGACCATGAGACTTTGAAGCATCTTAGGGGTCAGACTAACCTCAAGAGTAGACATGCTAAGTGGCTGGAGTTTATAGAGACGTTTCCCTATGTGATCAAGTACAAGAAGGGAAAAGATAATGTGGTGGCCGATACCCTATCTTGGAGATATGCGCTAATATCGACCATGGAAGCCAATGTTTTTGGATTTGACATGATTATTCCATTATATGAATCTGATGTTGATTTTGCAGAGATATACAAGAACCATGGAAAGGGAGCCCACGCTTCTTACTATGTCCATGACGGTTATCTTTTTAAAGATAAACGCCTATGCATCCCGCAATGTTCGTTACGAGAGCTTATAGTCCGAGAAGCTCATGGAGGAGGCCTCATGGGTCATTTTGGCGTTGAGAAGATTCTTGCCATGCTGAAAGAGCACTTCTTTTGGCCACACCTTAATAAGTCGGTCGAAACTTTCTGTGCAAGATGTATCACTTGCAAGAAAGCCAAGTCTCGGGTTCACCCGCACGGTTTGTATCT
This sequence comes from Eutrema japonicum, assembly GCA_030161315.1. Taxonomy (NCBI): domain Eukaryota; kingdom Viridiplantae; phylum Streptophyta; class Magnoliopsida; order Brassicales; family Brassicaceae; genus Eutrema; species Eutrema japonicum. The sequence goes on along the minus strand of BSQW01000005.1, from coordinate 22,851,514 downwards.
TCCTTTACCGATTCCTACTTTACCATGGATTGATATTTCTATGGACTTTGTGTTAGGTTTGCCTAAGATCAGACACAAGGACTCCATCTTTGTCGTGGTGGATCGGTTCTCAAAGATGGCACACTTCATTCCATGTGCCAAGACAAACGATGCTACACAAACCGCGGACCTCTTTTTCAAAGTGATTGTCCGACTACATGGAGTACCTAGGACGATCGTCTCAGATCGCGACACCAAGTTCCTGAGCCACTTTTGGAGAACCCTCTGGAAGAAGCTAGGAACCAAGCTGCTCTTCTCCACGACCTGCCATCCACAAACCGATGGCCAAACTGAAGTCGTTAACCGTACACTTGGAACGTTGCTTCGAGCAACAATAAGGAGAAATATTAAAACTTGGCTTGAAGCTCTACCTTTTGTCGGGTTTGCTTATAATAGAGCTGTCCATAGTGCTACTCATTTGTCTCCTTTTCAGGTTGCATATGGATTTAATCCACAGACGCCATTGGATCTTAACCCTCTACCTCAAACGGAGTTCTTAAACCTCGATGGAGCCAAGAAGGCCGCGGACGTGAAAAAGCTACACCAATCGGTCAAAGATCAGCTCGAAAAAACCAATGCCCTAAGTGTTATAAATGCCAACAAGGGCAGGAAGCACATGTCTTTTGAATTTGGAGAATGCGTGTGGTTGCACATGAGACCAGAGCGATTCCCGGACAAACGCAAATCGAAGCTATCGCCTCGCGGAGACGGCCTATTCAAAATCTTGGAGAAAATCAATGACAACGCCTACAAGCTCGAGCTCCCAGGTGAGCTTAAGGTGTCTACTAATGTTTCTGACTTAGCTCGTTTTGATGCAGGTGATGATGTTTTGGGGTCAAAACCTCATGAAGAGGGAGGGAGTGATGAGGACATCGAGTCAACAACCCAAGTCATACAAGCACCACTAGTACCAAGTGGACCAGTGACTAGAACCAGGAGCAGGGACATGGAATGGACCAGCTCAGACAAGAAGGTTTCTTCAAGACAGACACTAGTCCGCTAAGCCCATTTGCGAGCAGTTATTGGGCCGATTCTTTGAAGCAGTATCCACTCATGATCCCGGATGGTCCGAAGGTGATCCACATATGGATTTGAAGCTCTTTGAGTCTAGTTTCCAGAACACTAAAGATCAGCCCAAGAATCCTTACCATTCGGACCAGAACGTCCTAACACTGAAGACATATCGGCTGGATCCTTTGCTGGCCGATAACACTAAGTGGCCACTCATCAAGCCCAGGCTCGTGGCCCACTTATCTATGGTCGATTTCACGTCACCAGAGATGACTTAGGCCCACGGAAGGTCATTAGTTGGATTTGTAAGTCGTTTGGTGCTCTTTTCCCAACCTTCGTTTTTATCCCACTGGGTTTTGCGAAGATGGGTTTTTACCAAGGCCAAACGGCTTGCAATATTATTGGCCCAATTAATGAGTCTCTGTAATCCCATGAAGACCAGCTACACGAGGCCTCACTTCTATTTCTCTTAGTCTTTTAATTATTTTGTAAACGGGCCTAAATTGTTAAGGACCCGTCTTGTTATTTCCTTTTCGGTTTATTTCTTTTTCTTTGGGGGCGTGAGCTCTCTTTAAAAACCCTAAGGCTTTGTCCTTCTCAGTCACGCAGACAATAAGAATTTTCCTTGGTTATTTTCGAGTTTTTGTTCTACACAAAACGTTTTCTCTCTTTAGATCGTGAGTGAGTCCGATCCTTAGGGAAACCCCTTGAAGTATCAAGAGACCGTCGCCTCTCTTGTTGTTCTCATCGCCCCACCATCAACATCCATCTTATCCCGTTGACAGAAGAGAGAGACCTTAGTCCAGATTCTTCAACAGTTGAGCACGTATCAGCTCGTCCGAATTAAGACGCAATGAGGCAAGAACGCCCCGACGATAGGGAAGTAGAGCTACCTCCTCCCAGCGTGAAGAAGAGGATTAATTTCATCCACGGAGGATCTCAGTTGTGTCGTAACTCCGTGAATTCAATCAAGAAGCATCGGCGGAGGGTGAATACTAATTTACGTGACAGAATCTCGTTCAAGGGACATGACACGCAAATCTCATTATGGGAAAGCGAAGCTCTTGGGCTAGACTCTCCACACGATGATGCCCTCCTAATCATGCTGGAAGTGGGTGAATGCTAGCTCACCAAGATGCTCGTAGATACTGGCAGCTCCGTGGAACTCATCCTCCTAAGTGATCTTAGGGAAATTAACTCATCCTCCTAAGTGTTCTTAGGGAAATGGGTATACCAGGTCACAAAATCAAAGGGGATAAGATGGTGTTAACCGGCTTCTCCGGGGAAACCACGCTATCCGTGGGAACAATAAGACTTCCTGTAATAGCAGCTGGAGTAAGGAGGATGGTTGAATTCGCTGTCATAGATAGGCCAGCGCTGTTCAATGCCATCCTTGGCAGAACATGGATACACTCTATGAGGGTTGTATCCTCAACCTACCATCAGTGTGTAAAATTCCCTACTCAGCATGTAATCGCAACAATAAAAGGAAGCCAAAAGGCTTCCAGAGTATGTTATATGGCAGGTTTCTCGATAAAGTCTTTGCGAGGTCCGATGGAGCCTGGACCACTCTTCTTTTTGGCCAGAAGGTAGGAATTGGATCCGAGCTCTCTAAGGCTCAAAAGGATCAACTAATAACATTCCTAAAAGAAAATACCGGCTCATTCGCATGGAAAACAGCTGATATGCCCGGAATCGATCTAAGCATCATCTCGCACGAGCTCAATGTGGATCCAAATCACAAACCAGTACGTCAAAAACGTCGGAAATTCGGACCTGACAAGACCGAGGCTGTTAATAGCGAGGTCACCAGGTTGCTAAGTGTTGGATTCATCAAGGAAGTGAAATATCCCGACGAGCTAGCGAATCCGGTTGTGGTGAAAAAGAAAAATGGCATCTGGCAAGTGTGTGTAAATTTTACAGATCTAAACAAAGCATATCCTAAAGATAGCTTCCCACTACCTCACATCGACCAGCCGGTGGAAGCTACCGCGGGGCACCAGCTCCTCAGCTTTATGGACGCGTTCTCAGGGTATAATCAAATACAAATGAACCTTGAGGACCAAGATAAGACATCCTTCATAACAGAACGAGGAACCTACTGTTATAAAGTGATACCATTTAGCCTTAAAAACGCAGGAGCAACCTATCAAAGACTTATGAAAAGGATGTTTGCCAGCCTCCTGGGCAAGTCAATGGAAGTCTACATTGACGACATGTTGGTTAAATCGTTGAAAGAGGAAGACTACATAAGTCAGCTGGGAGAATGTTTCACCTTTCTAAAAAAGTATGGGATGAAACCGAATCCCTCAAAGTGTACTTTCGGGGTTGTTTCAGGTGAATTCCTAGGTTACATAGTGACTCAAAGAGGAATAGAAGCAAACCCTAAACAAATCAGTGCGTTCTTGGAAATACAATCTCCGAGCTCGGTAAAGGAGGTGCAAATGCTGACAGGCCGCATTGCCGCACTGAATCGATTTATTTCCAGGTCGACTGATAAATGTCTTCCTTTTTACCAACTGCTATAAGGAAACAAAAAGTTTATTTGGGATGACAAATGCGGAGATGCCTTTAAGCAACTTAAGGCGTACCTCTCCGAGCCCCCCATTCTGTCAAAACCAATCGAGGGAGAGCTGCTTTACCTATACGTAGCGATCTCCGAGGCTGCAGTAAGTGGCGTACTCATAAGAGAGGAGCTAGCTGAGCAGAATCCAATCTACTACGTGAGCAAATCCCTAGTGAACGCTGAAACCAGGTATCCACGAATGGAAAAGCTGACTTTTGCAGTAGTAATCTTAGCTCGCAAGATCAGTCCGTATTTTCAGTCACACCCTATCATAGTGATGATGACACAGCCATTACGCACAGTATTGCACAGCACCAGCCAGTCTGGCAGGCTAGCCAAATGGGCTATAGAGCTAAGCGAATACGATATCGAATATCGACCTCGGACTAGCGCCAAAGCACAGGTACTAGCTGATTTCATCATCGAACTTACAGCTAATAGCGAGATGACCGAAACAATCCTCGGAACCTGGCAGCTCTACCTTGATGGAGCCTCCTCGAAACAGGGGGCATGTGTTGGAATCCACCTCGTATCCCCGACTAATGAGGTAGTCGAACAGTCTTTCAGACTCCGAGTACGAGGCTTTAATAGCAGGTCTCCGACTCGCATGCATGAATAGGAATACGCAACCTGAATGCGTTCAGCGATTCCCAGCTCATTACAAGTCAGTTTCATGGAGAATACGAAGCCAGATATAGCAGGATGGAATCCTATTTAGCAAAAGTCCACGAGCTAGTTAAGAGATTCTAATTCTTCAGCCTGACGCGAATACCGCGAGGCGAGAAAGCGATGGCAGATGCACTGGCAGCTCTGGCATCAACCTCGAATCCACTTGTAAAAAAAGTGATTCCAGTGGAAGGAATTGAAAAACTAAGCATTAAAATCGACAAAGATGTCGAGGATTTAATGGAAATAGACGATAACAATATGGAATTGGACATAGTACTATCCTAATAGAGGACGACCTCCCTCCCGAAATAGGAGAAGCGGAGCACCTGGAACAAGCTCCGACAGGCATGTTTTTCTCCGCGAAAAATGATTGCAAGAGCTGACTGGCGAGAAATGATTATACAATACATTGAGGGGGGAGAGGCTCCCCCAGCAAGTGGGAAGCTTGCAAGCTCAAAACCATAGCTTCAAGATATTTTATAATCAGCCCCCACCTTTATAAGCGAAGTATGAATGGCCCCTACCTGGTATGTATCCACGGGCTCGAAGCTTTTACGATATTATTGGAAGTGCACGGAGGCTCGTGGGCGTTAGCCATCAGGATCCAAAGGCAAGGGTATTTTTGGCCCACCTTGGTCGTTGACTGCGAAGAACACTCTAAAGCATGCGACAAATGCCAACGGCGCGCTCCCACATTGCATCAACCTACTGAAAATTTATCTTCCATCTCATCTCCATACCCCTTTATGAGATGGTCTATGGACATAGTAGGGGACCTATGGTAACCTCGGGAAGAAGGAGGTGTCGCTTCCTGCTCGTCCTCACTGACTATTTCACCAAATGGATAGAGGCAGGAGCTTTCCAGCAAGTTAAAGCAAACCACGTGCAAAATTCGTATGGCAAAATATTGTCTGCCGGCACGGAGTCCCATACGAGATTGTAACCGATAATGGTTCACAATTCATCTCAAAACAGTTCCTCGAGTTTTGTGAAGATCACAAAATCAGGCTGACAACCTCGACTCCACGTTACCCTCAAGGCAACGGGCAGGCCGAGGCAGCAAATAAGCTAATATTGAGCAATCTCAAAACACGACTGGATGCTAAAAAATAAAAATGGTCTGACGAACTCCCCGAAGTACTGTGGGCCTGTCGGACCTCACCTCGCAAAGTAACCTCAGAAACACCATTCTCCTTGGCTTATGGGATTTAGGTCGTGGTCCCCGCTGAGATCGCAGTCCCCAGCCTAAGGGTAGATATGTGACCCGTAAACGAGGAGCTAAATAACTAAATGCTTCTCGACCAACTCGATTTCATCGATGAGCGTCGAGATCGAGCACTCGTTAATCTTCAAAACTACCAACACGCAGCAGCACGCTACTAAAATTCAAATTTCAAACAGCGAAGATTTCAGGTTGGCAAGCTCGTCCTACGAAAAACTACGAAAACACAAGAAAATGAATGCTGGAAAATTGGGTACCAACTGGGAAGGTCCATACCGAATTTCCGAGGTAGTAAAAAATGGCGTATACAAGCTCGCCAGGGTGCACGACAACAAACCCGAAAGGAACTCATGGAATGCCATGAATTTGAAGAAGTACTATCTCTAAAAAGACACTTTTTAAAATCGAACTATGGAAATGCTTGATCCCTCCTTAGGGTACGTAGGTAACCTCATAAGGGTGCAACTATTAAAATAAATAAAAATTTCCCGTCAACCCTGTTAAATACAGCTTGAGGTCTCTCAACTTCCATTTACAAGCGAAAATCTTTATTACGTAAATGAACAGCCTTACGACCTAGAGCATGCTACCAGCTAGCATGGCTCGACTTTGCGTATAAATTGCAAGGTAACAACCTTTCTAGTCTCTAAATGACAACAACCTCTACGTCTAAACTGCTTAGGTTACATGCATGCCTCTAAACAGCCTTGACCTTGCATCTTAAAATCGTCTGGCCAGCTCCCGAGGTCTCTAAACGACCTGGGAGCAAGGTCTCTGAACGACCTGGGAGCAAGGTCTCTGAACGACCTGTATCTTTGGCTGAAAAACTGCCTCTGATCTAAATGAAAAATATCAGCCTCTAAATGGCGAAAGTTATAATTAAAAAAAACATAAAAAGAGGATCTTTAAAGAAAAATCAAAATAATTAAAGCCTCCTCAAGGGAGCACAAGTTCAAACCAAAAACCCCATTAGGGCATAAGAATTTCAACAATAAACATAAATGGGTTTAAAGGCCTCCCCAGGCACCATGTTCGAAAAACAGAAAAAGATGAATAAGGGTTTCTAGCAGGCAGGTTCAGCTGGTTTATCCGCCGAGACAGGTTGATCCAAGGGCAATGGGAAGTCCTTCCTAAGCTCCTGAGAACCAAGGTCCAGCTGATCACTTAATGGTTGTGCACTTCGCCCAGCACGCAGCGTAACCAAATAATCGGATACCTGTGGAATGTCAAGTTTACCCAAGGAAAAATCTGATACCTGGACGATGGCAATTTCTGCATCCAACCTCAACTTCTCAGCCTCATTATCCTTCTTCTCACCGAGAAGAAGGATGTTGGACTTACACTACATAATCTGAGTCTCGGTGTCGACCTCGATCTTCTTTTTCTTGAATTTATCCTTTATCCCCAGAAGAATGGTGTGATATTGGTTCGAAATCTCGGTCCTCGCAGCCTTCTCAGCCCTCTTCACCATCTGCTTTTGCTTCTTGGCGAGCTTCTTCGAATTATCCTTGACTTTCTCAACCTGGACTCTTAAGCCTACTATACTCTCGCTGGCAGAGCGTAGGCTATCCTCAGCAGTCCCAGTTCACCCCTCAGCGACTCGGAGGTCCACCCTCAAATCTTCACCAGATTTCTCCAGCGCAGAGATTCGAGTTTGAAGAGTGTCAGCACGAGCTTGAGCCTCCCGAGCAAAATCTTCCCATCTCTTGGCTAGAACGGCTTGATCTTTAACCTTACTTTCCAAAAGGGCAACATCAACCATCTTCTCCTGCTCAGAAACCAGGTCGGCAATAGTCTTAGTCGCCCTTTCAACCTCCTCAAGTTGGGTGGCAGAGCGAAAGTCCTGCTCAAATGAGTTAACCAGCTCGTTTGCATCAGAGATAGCCTTAAAAGAGTAGAAGTAATATATAAAAAAAAAAAGAAGAGGGGAAAAAGTAAAAAGACATCATTACCTTGGTAAGTGGGGGGTCGAGGCGGCGTGGGAAGTTAAAGAAGCGTGAACCGCTCATTTATACCTGCTTCCCACTCGCCCACTCGCCCTGTCATATCCCTTAAAAGACGCGCATATATTGCTGGATCTCTGTCAACTCGCCATATGAACAAGCGAGAAATCAATCAGAAACTCGAGATTGCGAGACCGTATCATCTTGGGAAATCAATCAGGACCCGAGATCGCAGCGTCGCATCTTCAGTGATAAATCAATAAGGATGCTGGGGGCAACGGTTGTGCCTAAATTCAACGGTCAAGGCCCAACCTGATTAAACATGCCTAACGAAGAAGCCCAGTTCACGATGAGACCTCACGGAGCAAGCTGGCAAGTTGGAAGGAGCCGAGCACAGAGGAAAGGGGTAGGTCGCCGAGAGCATGAGCTTGCGTTTTCTCAAGTCAAACAGGATAATTCAAAACCCCGAGATCAAGGTCGGCATTAAAGTCTTAGATTGTTAATTTATGTTTGTATTTAATGTAAATTAATAGGCCTAGACAGTTACGCTCTCATCATGTATAAGACGAGAGCGGGAGCTATCTAGGAAGGGGTCAGATTCTTGGCTAAAAATAATATATACAACTTTTTCTCTCTAATATCCTAAGCGATATTCAAAAACATAAAACCTGAAAAGCTAAGAGTCGAGGTTGTGAGATTCTGCTCTCACAGATTACATCTCAAACCTGGAACAAGAAGAACATTTCTAAGGCTGAATTAATCATCAACAATCACTATCCCTTTCTCACGCGAACGAGTCCGATTTCCATTCAGCAAACCAACATCACACGGTAGAATGTACTTCAAATCAGTTAGAAATACACAATTTCCAGTCATATGATTAGATACACATGTTTCTAATACCTAATGAAGAGAATCGTTCTTACTGTTAATCCATGATGTCCATTAATCATTTGTAAGCCCATTGTAGCCTTGTTTTGTAGCTTCACCACTGGTCTCATCCACTTCGTGAACTGTTGCGACGTTAGCTCGTACAATTCCACCACGATCGTTACCTTTGCCTCCGTGTCCTTCGTTCTGACGAGTGATAACACCAGTTTTTGATCATTTTTATGAATCGCTTTAATATATTTTTCATGTGTTTTAACTCATTTTTCAATGGGTTTCAAGTGATTTCCATGTTTTAGAGTTTTAAAAGATATTTCAGGTAACTAGGGAGAAAATATTGTATTTCGGAGCAAAAGTACGTTTTTAGAAAAACTTGAACCCTCATAAGTCTTGCAATCAAAGAAGACTTTATCACTGTCAGATCATCCCCAAATTCAGACACAACAAAGTAACGACAACCAGCTTTCAAATTCAATTGGATTGGAGACTATCCAATGGTTGAATCCTTATATATACACGAAGCACTGAAGGCAGATGAAGTTGCCCTGAAGCCAGAGCCACCACATGCAGAGGGTCTGCTGATAGACTCGTATTTCACCACTTATATGCATTCATTTAGTATAGGTCTCCTTGTATTTTCATGTAGTTACTTAGCGTTTCTTTGTTATTTTGTCTCATTTAGGGTTTAGAGATCTCATGCTATATCCTAGAGAGTCTTGCACATTTTGGAGTCCTTAATAGGTACTTTTGGAAGCTTTCCTTGACACTTTGGAGGAACCGCAATAACCGTGCCGGCAGCACGTATCGGCTCAGTCACACTCGGCATCGGCATTAGGACTCGGCATTGTGGGAATCACATGTACCGGCCCGTCACGAAGCTTTGCATACGCCCGGTATTAGACATCGCATCGGACAGGGATTTTATCGGACGTATGCACCGGCCTCGAGAAGCTCGGCATGAAGAAACTTGGCAAACCGCTAAGGCATCGGCACCGGCCCGGCACAAGACGCGTCCCGCAGCCGGTGTTGAGCATCGTCGTGGGCAGGGATTTTATCAGACCCGTGCACCGGCCTCGAGAAGCTCGGCATGAAGGAATCCCGGCGAAAATCTAAGGCATGAGCAAGACGATACCAGCCCGGCACAAGACGAGTCCCGCATCCGGTATTGAACATTCACGCGGGTATGGATTTTATCGGCAGCATGTGCCGGCTTCGCGAGACCTGACATGGAAGAAAATCGGCAAAAGGCTAATGCATAAGAGAGACGATACCGGCCCGGCACAAGACGAGTCCCGCATCCGATATTGAACGATCATGCGGGCAGGGATTTTATCGGACCCGTGCACCAGCTCCATCCCATCCGAGACAACGTCCAATCATCGAGGACACATCCATACCGGCCCGGCGTACCGGTCCCGTGCCGGCCGGCGCTTAACTTTGACCCAATATTGACCGAGTCAACACCCGGTTTGTTTCGGGTTGACCCGGTCAACTCCTCATCCATTTAAAAACTCAAGAACCCTAATTTTCATTTATATGCTTTCTTTTGTTTAAGAAACCCTTTCCCCCTTTTTGAGAGAGTTCTTGGATTTGTAAGAGAGGATCTCCTACTTTTTATGCAATTAAGTATTTGTTTTCATTGATTCATTCCATCTATCTTCTTTCTATCTTGATTAATCAAACATCTATCCATGGAATCATCCTCTATCAACATCGATTTTGAGGTGTTCTTGATGGATCTTGAGTAGTCTTTTAGGATCTTGAGATGTGGTAGATTAGGGTGATCTAAAGCTTGATTAGTGGTGCTTAGGGTTAGATTATCTTATATTCCTTCTTGTCTAGTGCCCCTAATGCTAGATCTAGCTTGAAAGAGTGGACCTAGATCATAAGGCATTTCATATACACCAAGTGTTTGATTTATGCTCCTAACCTAAGACATTAGTTGTTTAGGGCATATCTTTGGTTGATCTTGTTATGATTCTTAATGTTTGTTAGTTGCTAATCCACAAATGATAATTTGCTAATGGACTTGATAATTAACATAGTGATTAGTTTCTTGAAAAAGGAATAATCAAGATTAGAGATCGTTTGCCTAGGAATTAACTTCCTTGAGTGAATTAGCATCACTACTTAGATTTAGATCACCTTATATCAATAACCTCATTTCTAGTTCCGCATTTGTTATTTGAATTACAACTCGTTTGGTATTGCTTTAGTATGTTTGAATTTGGATACTTAATCATAAACTACCTCGTTTAGCTTAATTTACTTACGAACCTTGCATTCTTAGTGATTATGACTATTTCCCAATATTGGATTCGATAATCTCTTACTACATCGGTTAGAGGGTATTGATACCTTGAGATACCGAAATATCTTGTATCAGCTGCACCCGCGGCCAACTGACATTTCGCCGTGGCCGAAGACCATCTCACCGCGGTCGAGACCACGCACCCGCGACCACATCATGTTTCGATTCCGAGGCCCGTTTCAAGCCCAATTTGATCCCGCCACTTATTAATGAAGCCCTAAAACGTTCCCGACGAATTAGAAAGTTATATATGCTCGTTTTAGGTCATTCTAGTAGGCAGCTCATTTTTCGAGAGAAGAAGAGAGGGAGAAAGAGAGCCGACGCAAAAGAAGAGGAGCATACTAGAGGGAATCATCATTCGATCTCCGTCTTCACCCGTGTTTTTCATTCTTCACTTTTTATCTCTTTAATTCGGCAATATTTTATTACTTTTATGATGTCTTGCTGCACTATGATTGAGTAGTTCCCTCGTTGGGCATAGGGATCCTAAGGTGCTCTCATGGCTCGAGTTATTATTAAGTTATTGAATTTAGACTTCAATTAGGGTTCTTCGTTCTATCCTTATTGTTAATGCTTTTGCTTGATTAATCGTCTTTACAATTGAACTTAGGTGTTTTTAGAGCTACGAAAGTACTTGATCCATATGCTTCACCTAGGGTTGACGAGCAAGACCGCTATAAGATACGAAAGTATACTTGTAGAGGGATTGCGAGCGTTAATGACCTTTGCGTATCATAATAACTTTCTGCGCGGCCAGAGACGAAAGCTACCAGTCGAGTATAACAGTTATCAGTGTGTAGGATGTACGAAAGTAGGCTAAAAACAGTGTCCGTGTTCCAGGTCTAAGAACCAATGAACGACATAAAGTTGTCTTAAAAATCTTAGTCAATCGCTTAATATAATCGACCGTGATCCCTAAAGAATTCTCGAATGCCTAGCGTTCCGTTTAATTTGTTACAACCTTTTTTTATTTTATTCCTTAGTTTAGACTTTAGTGACACAAAACCAACTCCAAATGTTTTTTTTGTTCTATTTCGATTTAAGTATCAGATTGATTCGAACCGAAGCAACAAAATCTATGTACTACAACGCACATATGTGCGCTTGCAGACTTTTATGGCTATAAATTTAAGACCTGAAGCTTAGTTAAATCGGTACACATCAAGTTTTTGGCGACGTTGCCTTGGATTTTGATTTGTTTTCTTGCGAATCTCTGCTTAAATCCATAGAACGCTTTCTTATTTTTATTTATATTTTTTTATTTTTGCAGTTTTAGGCTATTTTTCAATGGAAGACCGAGACTTAGGTCCCGAGCCTCTCAGTGATCTGCCACCTTTACACGACGGAGGTCCGCATGACGACGAGCATGCTGATCCTTTCGATGATGACAATGAGACAATGAAACAGTAGTATTGATTTTGTAGGTTTGAATTTGGTTATTTAATCATAAACTACCTCGTTTAGCTTAATTTACTTATAAACCTTGCATTCTTAGTGATTACGACTATTTCCCAATATTGGATTTGATAACCTCTTACTACATCGGTTAGAGGGTACTGATACCTTGAGATACCAAAATATCTTGTATCAATTTGGCGCCGTTGCCATATTGGGATTTGTTTAAACATTGAAATTTAGGTTCTTAGTGAACTTAAGTGTTATTTGCTACCAAGTTACTAATCTTGTTTGCTTCTCATTGCTTTTGTACTCTCTAGGTGTATGCATACTCGTTCTCGAGGCAACACAAATCTCGTAGAACCAAGAGACGATATCGATCAACTAGATAGAGGTTCACGGGCAGGAAGAAACCGAATGAGAGTTCAAGAAGAGGTTGACAACGAAGACATGGAGCACTTTGAGAATGTTCCCCTTCGGAATATCAATGAACCCATTCCCCACCAAAGGAATAGTGGGAATGGGGATGGAAACGGCAACAATCAAGGAGGTGGTGGCAATGGAAACCATCACCGTCCGAACCATCCACCAAGAGCTAGAAACGTTGTTGGATAGGGTGATGCCACTAATGCTCACCAAAACCGCCAATGCATTCAAGCTCCACCGGTGGAGAACAACAACTTTGAAGTGAAGCCGGGGGTTATCAACATGGTTCACGCCAACAAATTTCACGGCTTGTCCATGGAGGATCCCTTAGACAACATTGACCAATTTGACCGGATATGTGGTCTCACGAATATCAATGGGGTCTCCGAAGATGGGTTCAAGCTTAGTCTCTTCCCGTTCTCATTGGATGACAAGGCTCACCAATGGGAAAAGACATTACCCCAAGGATCTATCACTTCGTGGGATGATTGCAAACGTGCGTTTCTCGCCAAAATCTTTTCACCGGCTAGAACCGCCAAGCTTCGCAACGAGATTTCAAGTTTCACACAACGGTCCAATGAGTCTTTCAACGAGGCTTGGGAGAGATTTAGAAGCTACACGTCTCAATGCCCACATCACGGCTTTAGCAACGCTTCTCTCCTAAAAAACCTCTACCGCGGTGCTTTGCCTAAGATCCTTATGCTACTTGACACGGCATCTAACGGTAACTTCTTAGCTAAGGACGTTGAGGAAGCAATGGAGCTTGTCGAGAATTTGGCCCAAAGTGACGGTACCTATGGCGATGACTATGACCGTGCCACAATGACCACTAGTGACTTTGATGAGAACAAGCGGGCCAAAGATATGAAAGCTCTTAACGACAAGTTGGACAAGCAAGCCAATTTGATTGATAAACTACTAGTGTCTTCCCAAAAAGACGGTCAACTTTGTGGATGCTTATGATGAGAACCAAGGTTGTTATCAAGAGGAGAACGTAGACATGAACACTCAAGAGGAGGTGAACTACGTGGGAAATCAAGAGAACTACCAAAACCAAGGGAACTACCAAAGACAAGGGTTCAACCAAAACTATAGGAACCACCTCAAATTCTCTTACCGGAACACAAATATGGAGAACCCAAAAGATCAAGTCTACCCTCCGCAACCTACTCAACCTCAAGGAGCCCCACAAAATCAATTCCAACCTCAAGGCCAAGCTTCTAATACCAACGAACAAGGCTTTGTCCCAAGGAACCAATTCCAAGGGAACCAAGGTGGATTACAACCCAAAGCTCCACCCGGTTTTCAGGGCCAACAACAAGGGTTTATGCCTCAAGGTCATGCAACTACGTCTAAACCAGCTTGATTTGAGCTCCATGTTCCAACAACTACTCAAAGGACAATCGGAGATCAATACGAGGGTGGATTGCTCTTACAATGACCTCAACACAAAGATTGAGGCTTTGAACTCCAAAGTAAAACACATGGAGAACAAATGTGTTGCTTCTTCTTCACGACCACAAGGTCAACTACAGGGCAAATCCGAAGCTAATCCTAAGGAGTATGTCAACGCCATAACCTTGAGAAGTGGCACGGTCTTGCCTACAAGAGAAGCTCCTTCTCCTCTCAATGCGGACATTGAGAAGCAAAGTGGGGGGGGGGGTGGAACTTCAAGAAGATGACGATTTGGTTGAAGATAAGGTAGTGAGAGAGCAAGACAAGGTTGAAGAAGTTGAGAAGGTCAAGCCTAGGGTTGTTGTTGCTCAAGAGAAACCGAAGAAAAATGTGATTGTCCTTAAGCCATACGTTCCTAAGCTACCTTTTCCCGGTGGGTTCAAGAAGCAACTTATGGACAAGTATAAGGCCATCTTTGATAGGCAAATGGAGAAGGTGGAACTCACAATGCCTTTGGTTGACGCCTTCTTACTTGTCCCTCAATACGCCGAATTCTTGAAAGATGCCGTGAATGAGAGGGCTAAGGAGATGGAGTCAATGGTCATTTTAACTCACGAGTGTAGTGCCATAATACAAAAGAAGATGGTGCCAAAGAAGTTAGGAGATCCGGGATCATTCACGCTACCTTGTGCACTTGGTCCTCTAGCTTTCAACCATTGTTTGTGTGATCTTGGAGCAAGTGTAAGACTCATGCCGTTTTCGGTAGCCAAGAGACTAGGCTTCACACGCTACAAGGCATGCAATATCTCCCTAATATTGGTGGATAGGAGCGTGAGGGTTCCTATTTGGTTGCTTGAGGATCTTCCTATTGTGGTGAAGGATTTTATTGTCCCCACGGACTTTGTGGTACTTGAAATGGATGAAGAACCAAAAGACCCTCTTATCTTTGGTAGACCATTCCTAGCAACCGCGGGAGCGATAATCGATGTGAGGAAAGGCAAGATAGATCTCCATTTGGGTAAAGGAGAAGTCCTTGAGTTTGATATCAACGAAGTGATGAAGAAGCCCACTATAGATGGCCAATGTTTCTAAATAGAGACCATGGATGAGCTAGCCGACGAGTTACTTGAGGAAATGAGAGTAGAAGACGGGTTGGAAGTGGTTTTGACCAAGAAGCATGGCGATCATGGGTTTTTGAGCAAGGAGAGTCAAGGTTATGAGCTTCTCATGGATTCTCACAAACCGGTCGAAAAGCACACCACGTTTGTCTAGTTGTGCATTCGCGGTACCGAGGGTCAATATGGTTTAAGGGTTAGCACGGTTCAAGAAAGGTTCGTTTTAGCCGTCGAAGAGACTAGCAAGGGTAAGACTAGTATTGAGCAGGACGATTGGAGCGAGCTCAAAGCCCCAAATGTGGACCTAAAGCAACTTCCCGTGTGACTAAGGTATGCGTTCTTAGGTCCCAACGAGTCTTACCCGGTTATTGTGAATGAGAGTCTAGATGAGAACGAGCTATACTCCCTTCTTGTAGAACTTAGGAAATATAGGAGGACAATTGGCTATTCTTTGGATGATATCAAGGGTATTTCCCCTAGTTTGTGCATGCATAGAATCCATTTAGAGGATGAATCAAGGACCTCTATTGAACATCAAAGAAGGTTGAATCCTAATTTAAAAGATGTTGTAAAGAGAGAGATTCTTAAACTCTTAGACGCAGGCATTATCTACCCAATATCGGATAGTACTTGGGTCTCACCGGTTCATTGTGTGCCTAAGAAAGGGGGGATAATGGTTGTTAAAAATGAAAAGGATGAAATGATACCTACTACGACAATAACCGAGGATAGAATGTGCATTGACTATAGGAAGTTGAATTCATCCACTCGTAAGGATCATTTTCCATTACCTTTCATAGATCAAATGCTTGAACATCTAGCTAATCATCCATTTTATTGTTTCCTAGACGGTTATTCGGGTTTCTTTCAAATACCCATACACCCGAATGACCAAGAAAAAACGACTTTCACGTGCCCATATGGCACCTTCGCATATCGGAGGATGCCATTTGGGTTGTGTAATGCGCCCGCGACATTCCAACTTTGCATGATGTCCACACGGTACTATCCATGGTACTATCCACACGGCACTATCCATGGTTTGCTGGTCAAAGTAGGAGATTATCTGGTGCCTACTGATTTTCAAGTTGTGGAGACGACTGCGATATCTCGTATGCCTATACTCCTGGGACGACCATTTATGGCTACTGCTGGCGCAATCATAGACACGCCTAATAAGAGAATCTCTTTCTCTTACATTGACGGATGGTTCTATTATGATGTCATTCCCCCTAGGAGTGCTCCCACACATGTATCTAGCATCGAGGTTGTCACAGGAGAGTCGCTAGCAATTGATATTTTGGAAGAGCCTCCTGATGAGCCTACTGTCGCAGACATTTCAGCTGAACCGCCCAGCATCCCCAAGGAAGTTTTCAAGAAGACTAACGCAACAAAGAAGAAGGCCAAGCGCATAAGAGTCAAGAATCCCCATGTCACTTTAATCCCTCAGAAGAGTGATGGGAATTCGATTGAGTACAAAGTGAAGTGCAAAGGAGCTTCGAAGCCATTCTCTAAGGCTAGAGTTCTTCTCACTTCGGAGCTGAAAGAGAAGGGAAAAGAGTTCGTGGAAGGCATGTTGAGCAGAACTCTGAAGCTAGCAATGTCAAGTTGTGGAGCCTGTTTTGGTGCAAGCTCTCATTCTTATCCAGCCTGAAGGGCGTTACAGTCAAGCTAATGACGTTAAACGAGCGCTTGGTGGGAGGCAACCCACTGGTGAGTCTTTTTTTGAGTCGTTTTTCTTTTTATTTTCGTTTGTTTTGTGTTTCTGTCAGGATAAACAAGGAGCAAACTCGAAATCGCCTGAGTGTCGATCGATACTGAAGGGTTCATGTCGATTTAAGTCTGGTATCGATCGATACCAGGCTGTGTGTCGATCGATACTCAATGTTCCAGCAAGGTAACTTCTTGTTTTTCCCAATTTTATTTTGTTCTTTTGTTTTCTTTCACTGACTCTAGGCTAGATAACACTGTTGTTCAAGTCTGGGGGAGGTGTCTGCTGACATTGTGTTTGTTTTTCTTAGAGTCATAAAATAAAAACAATTTGTAGTTTTATTGAGTCAAAACTTGTTGGAGATAATGATCATGTGCTTGAATTGTTGCTTTGATTTGGTTTTTGAGTGACCAGTGTTGCAGGATCGGTTCTAGATTGACTAATGAAAAATCCAAGGACTGGCCAGTTGACTAGAAAATATCCATGTCTCCAGCAGAGTTCTTCTGAGACCTGAGCCAAATTTTTGCACTTCATCAATGTGGTTAGTGTTTTTAGAGCTTGATTCATCATTCATATCTGATAAAGGAACCCATGTGTTTAGAGTTATGGTATCTCTCTCCCCTGTTATAAGTTGATAAATAAGAGCATACAAGATTGAAATGATTTTCTTCTGAGTAGAGGGTTAGGAAAATTTCCAGCGATCCCATTATTCTACTTAACAGGGAATGATCACACAAAGGAATGGAAGCGAGGCTAGGATTTTCCAATGATACCATTATTCGCCTACATCCTTTGATACATAGAGAGGGAAGAACCGGGGATTTGGTGGCAAACACCATCAATACTCGCGTCTCATACCTTGATGTGTATATGCAAAGCTGAAATGAAAAGAAAGAACATAATAAGAAATAAGTCTGGGGGAGAAAAATTGATACAAAAAGTGTGAAAATGAGTGGTTTCTTGTCATGATATTGTATGGTAAAAAATCTAGAAAGTTCTTGAACATTGGCTGCAGCGATGAAACTGGCGATGAGGGTTTTATTTGAATAATGCCGTGGGATAATGTGTGGAGTCTGGGAAAGCTGCGAATGTCTACGGAGAAGTACATAGTGGTTAGATCAAAAGCTGATTTGGTGACATTTGGATACTTGGGAAAAAGATCGTTTTGATGGTTCATGAACAGGTGAGTCTCCGCGTTTTCAAACCTCTTTCTCTTGTTTAGTCTTCTATTTGCATGAGGGCAAGCAAAGGCTAAGTCTGGGGGAGTTGATATATCATGGTTTTTACCCTGTTTAGACCATGATATAAGTCCTTTTTATAGAGTCTTTCTAGTGTTTTGTAATCTTTTAGAGTCTTTTACAGGTTATAGCACGTTTGGAGCCTAATTGGAGATATTGGAGTTTTCTGAAACATTCTGGAGCGAAGCAGAGATCCGTGTAGCTGAGACATCAAAATCACCTGAGTATCGATCGATACTAGGCAGTATCAATTGATACCCGTCGAGGAAACAGAAGGATCGCGACTTATTGAAGAGTTGAAGAATTGCAGAATTGGCCCAGAAGACTTTGATATTTACAAGATGGCCCAGAACGTGTTTTAGCTTATAAATTAGGTTTTCAGCCACCTGTTTAGGCTAAGCTTTATTTTCTATACTTTGATTTTAGATAGACAAGTCTGAATCTCCCTTCGTCCGAGATCAGATCTCAAAACCTTTCTGATTAATTTATTGATGATTTATTCAGTTATGTTGATTGTTTCATTCACCATGTCTGAGTAGATCCACTTTAGGTTTAGGGTTTTCTCACAAAGTATTTCTTTGAATGCTAGGTTAATTATCTGTTTAGGATTCACTATCTTAATTAGTTCTTCACCATAGGTTGTTCTCAAAGCTAATTCTAGGTTGACGAATCTGGAACTTAGATCTTAGGATAATTGACTAGTCACGAGAGTGCGATTAATTACCTGATAGAACTTAGGGTGAGCAAATTGATTATTCGCAAAGAGATTTGGTTTAATTAATTTGTGAACTTATCAAACCTGAACTTTAAAGCTGATTTAGACTTTAGGATTCACAAAGAGATTTGGAATTCCTATGATTTAGATTTAGATAGTTTTCGCAACGAGAGTTAGTTAGCTATATTTTAGTGATTTGAGTTCAAGAACCGTGCGTAATCTGAATCCTGTTAGTTAATTTAGCTGCATTAATTGATTTCCTGAGAAAAACCCTGGGCCTATATTTTCCTCCATTGATTTACAACACTTTTAATTTTGTACTTGTTTTCGTTTACATCCTTTGATTTAGCATATTTTGGATCTATATAATCTATTGTGTGTCTCTATGAGTCCTTGTGTTCGACCCCTAGCTATACTACGACAACTCCTTTAGTATCTGAATAGGATATTAATTTGAGCATATCAAGCAACAAGGTGGGGAGGTGACCTTTGGGCATCAGAATGATATAGTGTTGGTTGAAGAAAAGAATAACAAGGTTGAGGAGTCCATCAAGGACGTGGCTAGAGTGAAAAATGTAGAGATACTTGTTGGGTCAAAGAGAGAGCCCATTCGCACTTTACCTCCCCCATATGAACCTCCACTTCCATTTCCCTGTCATTTCTGCAATAAGGAACAAGAGAAACCGCCTCCAAGCACAACAAGGATCGAGCCTAAGACTCTCCCAAAGCTTGAAAACCCCGAGAAATTCTCAATATCTTGCACACTTGAACTCTTGGAAGTTGATGATGCTTTGTGTTACTCGGGCTCAACCGTTAATGTCATGACTTTGGAGATGGCCAAAAGTCTTGGGATAGATAAGATGAATGATTACCCCTCCACCATCACATTTTGAGACTCTTCTACGAAGAAACCTCTTGGCTTGGTTGAAGACTTTCCTCTCATAATTGGAAAGAGTCTTGTACCAACGGAATTCGTTGTAATCGAGATGGCACCACACTTAAAGCTCCCTCTACTCCTCGGGACTCCATTCCTCAACACAACCGGTGCAAGCTTGGACTTCGTAAACAAGAGGGTTGTTCTTAAGAACGTGGATGACAAGAAGTTCTACACAATGATGCCTTCTCCCACCGCTATTTGTGGGATTAATAATGTGTGGGGACAATGAAGCCCAAGCCCGAAAGGTTGAGTATGTGGGCATTTGTGAGACGGTTAGTAAATGAATTATTGAAGACGCCCTTGATTTAGATGGATATTGCTTGAATTCCCTCTTTCACACCACAACGGAGAGTGAGGTTGAAAGTGGCAAGGTTGCTAAGAAAAGGACAAGGCCTAGGTCCGAGAAGAGGAAACAGAGCATGCTCAAGGGGATTGGACCCTTGTTAGACCAACCTTCGATCGTGACTCTCATCCCATGGAAACATGAAGAAGGGATGATTAAGTACAAGGTCAAATGTAGAGGGCATCCCAAGCCTTTTTCCAAGGCCATAGCAACCCTCGCACCGGAGGTTAGAGAGGGAGATCACGCCGGTCTACAAGGCTTAATGGGTAAAATTCTCAAACTCGAGTTTAAGGAACCGCCATGGAGTGCTCGCGCTCCTTAATCACCCGTCTAAAAGGGTAACAAACGTCGAACTTAATGAATTTAAACAAAGTTCTCTTGGGAGACACCCCAATCATATCCATGTACATATTTCCTTTTATGCTCTTCTTTCGTTGTTAGTTCCTTTTGATGGGTTTTCTTAGTGCGAATAGGTTCGATAGCCATATGGGCATGAACTTATAGATTAAAGTGCTTAGGATGAGGTGATGGAATATAGCGTCTCTTGATCCCTCTTGCCCCCTCCATCCTTTTCCAAGGTAACACTCCAAACTTTGTATATAGCATTTAGAATCATATCTTTTTCCTTCTTTCATGCATTGTTTAACTCTTCCTTAAGCTTATACTACACAAGGGACTGTGTAATTTAAGTTTGGGAGAGGGTTTGTGTGTTATCTAAAATCGTTTTTGGTGTTCTTATTTTGATATTTTGCACCTTGAGTCTCATGCATATCATGCATTTTCAATAAATTTGAAAATTTTGAACTTTTGAACTTTTGTGCATTCATATAGGATTGAGTCTAGATGCAAAGCATATAAGGTAGCTTTGCATGAGCATTAGGAGCAATGATAGATTTGTCCTTGTAAAGTGCCTTATTAAGATTTTAGTCCAATGCCATTGTTGCTAGTTACTTGATGCTTTGATCTCGTGTAGAAATTAAGAACGAACCATGCCTTGATCTCATGTCTTATTGTTCTTGCCTTGATTGAAGCAAACCTTGAATTGAATTCAACCCCATATAAGTGATAACCTTAATTTTGACTTGTAAATATTGTGTTCATGCATTTTTGAATGAATTCGTGGATCACTTCATACATATTTGGATAATATTTTCCCTTTCACCACTATTGTTTATCCAAGTAGCCATATCCCATCATTGGAATGGTTTACCCTACCCTAACCTCAACCTTCTTTCCAGCCATTGATATTCGTGTGTGATTGGTGAGGCCTTCTTCCGAGCAAACTTGGCAAAAAGTGTTAGGTTTAAGGCGACAAGGAGGAATTCTCATGTAGATTTAACTCCATCATCACAGAGTTAATCTAGGAATAGGCTAGATAGGTTGGCTGTTCTTGGTTTAAGTTTGGGGGAACGGTTTTAGACTTGGTGAACGTTTGAGAATGGATTGTGGAATGGAAAAGAAGAAAAGGAGAAAGGAAAAAGGGGATCGGAATTGTGTAGATTGGTTGGTGCAAAAATCATAAGACTAGCTCTAAAGAATAAGATAGCCTCAAAAGATAGAAGGGAAAAGAAGAAAGTAAAAAAGGCCAAAGCATCAAAGAATGAGAAGAGGCGTGAACCAAAAAGAAGAAAAGAATAGCTAGTTCACAACAAAGGAGCACCAAACCATGAAAGAACAAGGAAGAAGAAGTGATCCCCGAATGAGAAGAAGGTGAAATGAAAAGACAAGAAGCATGTGGGTATGAGAAGGCGAAATGCCTCAAGATAAAAAGGGTAGCTTAGGATATGGGCATGACGGGTTAGAAGCTTTAGGTTAGATACACTCTAGGCATTTGGGTAGATGAGAATTCTCTCTTGTATGCATAGGTTGCCTTTTACCTTTAGCATTTTGCTAAAGTTTGTTCTTTCCATGAGAGATCCTTATACTTGATTACCCATGCATGATAATGAGATCATCTTCATCTCATAACCTAACCCTTAGCCAAACGAATTCATTTGATCTTGCATAAACATGATTAACGCTTATTAAACTTAATCAATCTCAAGGGGTTGGAGGATTTGAAAGTTTGTGTAGGTTGAGGTTCGAATGTAAGTCATGTAAGGATAAGTATGGCTAGTCACTTTTGAGTAAGTTGCTTGATCGCATCAAGAAGTTTGCAACTTGGACATTGGGCTCGGATTCTTTTTTATGGCACCTTCGGATTTGAGCTCCCATATTATAGTCTTCTCCCTTTGTCTATTCTTGTTTGCTTGAGGACAAGCAAGGGTTTAAGTTTGGGGGAATTGATATACTCATATATTGCATGTTTAGCATGCATTTCATTTTTAAGTTTTGTGTAATTCGCATGCATAATCATGGTCTAGTCTTGCATTTAAGTCTCATTTAGAGTAATAGGTGTTTGCATTAGGTCTTAGTGAGTTTTTCATGCATTTGGAGTGTTTTAGGTGTCTTGGAGATAATTGATGATGTTTGGAGTTATGGAGCATAAGAGGAATGCAAAGCCCATCCGAGACGCCGGAAGGATATAGCTAGACGAAAGCCCTCTGTTATGAATCAGCCTTGAAGCTATGCACAGGAGTTGTAGATGTGTGAGTCATCCATCTTTAGGAGTTGGAATCAGGCCATTTGGAAATTTGGTTAAGGAGTTACCACGGATTTACTGAAGAACATTCGGATCGGGAGCAAGAGAAGCTTTGCATACGCTCGATATTAGACATCGCATCGGACAGGGATATTATCGGACGTATGCACCGGCCTCGAGAAGCTCGGCATGAAGAAACTCGACAAACGCTAAGGCATCGGCACCGGCCCGGCACAAGACGCGTCCCACAGCCGGTGTTGAGCATCGTCGTGGGCAGGGATTTTATCGGACCCGTCCACCGGCCTCGAGAAGCTCGGCATGAAAGAATCTCGGCGAAAAGCTAAGGCATGAGCAAGACGATACCGGCCCGGCACAAGACGAGTCCCGCATCCGGTATTAAACATTCAAGCGGGCATGGATTTTATTAGCAACATGTGCCAGCTTCGCGAGACCCGACATGGAAGAAAATCGGCAAAAGGCTAAGGCATAAGAGAGACGATACCGGCCCGGCACAAGACGAGTCCCACATCCAATATTGAACGATCATGCGGGCAGGGATTTTATCGGACTCGTGCACCGGCTCCATCCCATCCGAGACAACGTCCAAGCATCGAGGACACATCCATACCGGCCCGGCGTACCGGCCCCATACCAGCCCCGTACCGGCCCCGTGCCGGCCGGCGCTTAACTTTGACCCAATATTGACCGAGTCAACACCCGGTTTGTTCCGGGTTGACCCGGTTAACTCATCATCCATTTAAAAACTCAAGAACCCTAATTTTCATTTCTATGCTTTTTTGTCTAAGAAACCCTTTCCCCCTTTTTGAGAGAGTTCTTGGATTTTTAAGAGAGTATCTTATACTTTTTACGCAATTAAGTATTTGTTTTCATTGATTCATTCCATCTATCTTCTTTCTATCTTGATTAATCAAACATCTATCCGTGGAATCATCCTCTATCCAAATCGATTTTGAGGTGTTCTTGATGGATCTTGAGTAGTCTTTTAGGATCTTGGGATGTGGTAGATTAGGGTGATCTAAAGCTTGATTAGTGGTACATAGGGTTAGATTATCTTATATTCCTTCTTGTCTAGTGCCCCTAATGCTAGATCTAGCTTGAAAGAGTGGATCTAGATCATAAGGCATTTCATGCACACCAAGTGTTTGATGAAATGCCTTGATGAACTAGACAAGAGATTTATGCTCCTAACCTAAGACATTAGTTGTTTAGGGTATATCTTTGGTTGATATTGTTATGAATCTTAATGCTTGTTAGTTTCTAATACACAAATGATAGTTTGCTAATGGACTTGATAATTAACATAGTGATTAGTTGCTTGAAAAAGAACTAATCAAGATTAGAGATCTATTGCCTAGGAATTAATTTCCTTGAGTGAATGAGCATCACTACTTAGATTTAGATCACCTTATATCAATAACCTCATCTCTAGTTCCGCCTTTGTTATTTGAATTACAACTCGTTTAGTATTGCTTTAGTAAGTTTTAATTTGGATAGTTAATCATAAACTACCTCGTTTAGCTTAATTTACTTACGAACCTTGTATTCTTAGTGATTAGGACTATTTCCCAATATTGGATTCGATAATCTCTTACTACATCGGTTAGAGGGTATTGATACCTTGAGATACCGAAATATCTTGTATCAGCTGCACCCGCGGCCAACTGACGTTTCGCCGTGGCCAAAGACCATCTCACCGCGGTCGAGACCACGCACCCGCGACCACATCATGTTTCGATTCCGAAGCCCGTTTCAAGCCCAATTTGATCCCGCTACTTATTAATGAAGCCCTAAAACGTTCCCGACAAATTAGAAAGTTATATATGCTCGTTTTAGGTCATTCTAGTAGGCAGCTCATTTTTCGAGAGAAGAAGAGAGGGAGAAAGAGAGCCGACGCAAAAGAAGAGGAGCAGACGAGAGGGAATCATCATTCGATCTCCGTCTTCACCCGTGTTTTTCATTCTTCACTTTTTATCTCTTAAATTCGGCAATCTTTTATTACTTTTATGATGTCTTGCTGCACTTTGATTGAGTAGTTCCCTCGTTGGGCATAGGGATCCTAAGGGGCTCTCATGGATCGAGTTATTATTAAGTTATTGAATTAAGACTTCAATTAGGGTTCTTCGTTCTATCCTTATTGTTAATGCTTTTGCTTGATTAATCGTCTTTGCAATTGAACTGAGGTGTTTTTAGAGCTACGAAAGTACTTGATCCATATGCTTGACCTAGGATAGACGAGCAAGACCGCTATAAGATACGAAAGTATACGTGTAGAGGGATTGCGAGCGTTAACGACCTTTGCATATCATAATAACTTTCTGCGCGGCCAGAGACGAAAGCTACCGGTCGAGTATAACAGTTATTAGTGTGTAGGATGTACGAAAGTAGGCTACACACAGTGTCCGTGTTTCAGGTTTAAGAACCAATGAACGATATAAAGTTGTCTTAAAAATCTTAGTCAATCGCTTAATATAATCGACCGTGATCCCTAAAGAATTCTCGAATGCCTAGCGTTCCGTTTAATTTGTTACAACCTTTTTTATTTTAATCCTTAGTTTAGACTTTAGGGACAATAAGCCAACTCAAAAAAAAAAATTTGTTCTAGTTCGATTTAAGTATCAGATTGATTCGAACCGAAGCAACAAAATCTATGTACTACAACGCACATATGTGCGCTTGCAGACTTTTATGGCTATAAATTAAAGACCTGAAGCTTAGTTAAATCGGTACGCATCAAGTTTTTGGCGTCGTTGCCTTGGATTTTGATTTGTTTTCTTGCGAATCTCTGCTTAAATCCATAGAACGCTTTCTTATTTTTATTTTTATTTTTTTCTTTTTGCAGTTTTAGGCTATTTTTCAATGGGAGACCGAGACTTAGGTCCCGAGCCTCTCAGTGATCTGCCACCTTTACACGACGGAGTTCCGCATGATGACGAGCATGCTGATCCTTTCGATGATGACAATGAAACAGTAGGTGAGATAGAATACGCCGAGAGAGGAGAACAAAAAAATGGCAAATCCAATGCACCTCACAAATTCCTTTTGGATCGGAGAGCTATTCAACCATCCTCTCCCGAAGATGGCGATTCTAAAACTAAGGTACACTACTTAACTATGGTTAAACAACATCAATTCAATGGTTATTATACGAAATATCCGATTGGTCGTATCAAACTTTTCAAAGAAATATGTTCAACCATAAAATCAAATAAAAACTACCATATATGTAAACTCTTCTCGTTCTCCTTGAACGATGGAGCCAACAAGCGGCTGAAAACCTTGACACCCGCGTCTATCACAACGTGGAAAGAATGTAGAGTGGCTTTCGTAAGTCGCTTCTACACTAAAGTTTGTACCCATCTCTATAGAGATAAGATACAAAACTTCTAATAAGAGGAAACATAAACACTCCATTATGCTTGGGAGCGATTAAGAGAATACGAAAGAGACTGCCTGCACCATAGATTTTCTGAAGAATACTTGACGAGCATCTTCTATCGAGGCGTCAACTTAGAGTTACAACGTTTACTCGACACTACAAGCAATGGGGATTTCGCCACTAAATTCGTGGACGATGCTCGCACTCTTATCAATAATTTTGCAAGGAGCATCAACAATCAAATGCATTTCGCCCAAATCCGACCTCCTAAGAAGAAACAAGAGAACTCATAAGAATTAAAATCCCCCCACCTCGCGATGGATCAGTTTGGAATACAACGATTGGATAAGCCACACATCACATGTCATTTTGATATTTCGGGGAATCCAAATGACCTTTATAATAAGGAGGACATGAACTACTTCGAAGCACGAACGGACATGCACAGACTTATGACGGACAAAACATAAGTTTACCAGATCTGAGACTCAAACCAGAACCTAATCCGCCGCGGGTCGAAGCCTCGCGACCGCTGCCAGGAGGCGTTTCGCCGAGGGTGCAACCCGCACGACCGCGGCCAACACATGTTTCGCCGCTTGTACGACCTCCTGAACCGCGTCCACGACCAGTTCGACCACGTGCAGCCTGTTTATGAGTCGATGTTAGCGGTTCCATCCCAATCCATGCTCCCTGCAAACCCACCCATCTCAGATTTTGAAAGAATCGAATAAATGATGCAAAGGCTTGAAACATGTCGCAGAAAAGATGCAGATGAATTGAGTGCCAAAATGGATAAGATGTACGAGGATTTGAATGGAATAATCAAAAATATCTCTGCTCAAGTCAAGGAGGCTAAGAATGAGTGGATAAAAACAAGCGCATCCTTAAAAGAGCTGAATATTATTTCCTCCAAGGATATAGATAACTTACAAGCAATCGTGCTTAGAAGTAGTAGAACTTATAAAGGGCTGGAATTTCCAGCAGATCATGAAGAAAAGGGAGAGGGAGAAAACATGGTTGAGAAAGAAGAAGAAAAGGTACTTGAGGGAGGAGAAAAAGTAACCCGAGATATCCTCGGAGAAGACTTGATAACTCCACCATCAGCCCGTGTCTATAAGCCAAAACCACCTTACCCAAGGGCCTTGAAGGCGCCAAAGAAGGAGAAAGAAAGAGCTAAGGTAAAAGAGTTAATCGAACAACTAACAGTTAGGTTAACTTTTGTCGAAGCTTGTGCAATGATCCCCCCTCTAAGAAAATTTATGAAAAGCATCCTAACCAACTCTCTGAGGTTTGAAGAAGGCGTTATGATGATCACTCACGAATGTAGTTCGATCTTACAAAACCAGGCCCCCCATAAGAAAGAAGTCCCGAGAAGTTTCGTACTCTCTTGCACTATCAAGGGCATAAATTTCAAGCGCTCTTGGGGTCAAGCATAAACATGGTGCCACTGTTAGTTGCTAAACGCTTAGGATACCACACTTTCCAGCCCACTAAGATTTCACTGATACTAGCAGATCGTTCGGTTCAACGACCAGTAGGGGTCCTCATCAATGTATCCATCATGATCGGGGAATGCTGCATTCCTATCGATTTCGTAGTGCTCGAGCTAAAAAGAGAACCTAGGGACCCCCTCATACTCGGCTGACCATTCCTATCTACAACGGGAGCGATGATCAATGTCCTGGAAGGAAGAATCGATCTACATTTAGGCGATCTCGTGTTGCACTTCGATATGAAAGAAAGCCTGAATAAACCAACCCTACACGGGCAAGTCTTTTGGCTCGATGAACTAGACGGGGTTACTGAAGAATTACTTCTCAGTGATTCGCTGAAAAACGTGCTTGCAGACGTAAAAGATGAGCGCTATCTTCTCGAGGAAACATTGAGAGATTGTGCAAAAATGCTCGACGAGGCTGAAATTTATAAAAAATTTGTAAGCTACCTCGATTTAAAGGACGAAACAGATACTCCGACAACAGTGAATGACCCATGGAGAGAGCTTAAAGCCCCTAAGGTGGAACTAAAACCTCTCCCCGTCTGACTAAAGTACGCTTTTCTTGGACCAAATTCGACTTATCCCGTCATCATAAATTCTGGTCTGAGTGAAGCTAAGACGACGATGCTATTACGCGAGTTGAAAACGCATGGAAAAGCTATAGGCTATTCGCTTGATGACATACCAGGAATCTCACCAAATCTTTGTATGCACAAGATCCACCTTGAGCAGAATGGTAAGAATTCAATTGAGCAACAAAGGAGATTGAATCCTAACTTAATGAATGTCTTCAAGAAGGAAATTATGAAGCTTTTAGAAGCAGGAATCATCTTCCCGATCTCGAACAGCCCTTGGGTTAACCCAGTTCATGTTGTCCCTAAGAAAGGATGAGTCACATTAATTAAAAACAATAAAGATGAGATGATCGCCACGAGAACGGTCACCAGACATCGTATGTGCGATAACAGAGAATGAACTTTTAGTAGTCGTATTCTCCTTTGAGAAATTTCGATCTTATATGGTCGAATCCAAGGTAATAGTCATACGGATCATGCATAAATCAAATATTTGATGTCCAAAAAAGATGCCAAACCTAGGTTGATACGATGGATACTCATACTGCAAGAATTTGACATCGAGATTCGAGATCGGATAGGAGTAGATGCCTTTCGCGGATACGAGTAGAAAGAAAGTGCCCTTAAATAACAGTTTTATGAACGATAATGTCTACGCAATAGCCATGGTTCCGGTGAACTCACCTGAAAAACCCCCACGACCTCTTGTGCGGCGGTCAGACGCTTTCAACACCCCGTGGTTCATGCACATTGCCAACTATCTGGGTGTAGATGACGAACCGCCACAGTTCTTTGGCTACAGGAAGAAGAAATTCTTGCGGGAAATAAGACATTACTTATGGGATGAACCATACATATACAAGAGATGTGCGAACGGTTTGTACCAACGATGCGATGTTGAAGAGAAAATGAGCGGGATATTGTTCGGGTGTCATAGCTCAACTTATGCAGGTCACTTCGCTGTTTTTAAGACTATCTCTAAAGTTCTACAAGCAGAGTTTTGGTGGCCTACAGTTTTTAAGGACACGCAAACTTACATCACGCGCTGCAACTCATGCCAACTAATGGGGAATATAAGTACGAGGAAAGAGATGCCCCAACATTCTATTCTCGAGGTTTAAATTTTTGATACCCATTGGATTGTTCCCAACTTCTTTCGGAAACCAATACATCATGGTTGCTGGTAACTACGTTTCTAAGTGGGTAGAAGCAATTGCTAACCCTAAGAATGACACAAAAGTGGTTATTAAGATGTTCAAATCGATCATCTTTCCGTGTTTCGGAGTTCCTAGAATCGTGATAAGCGACGGAGGATCTCACTTCATTAAGAAGAGTTTTGAAAACTTATTAAAGAAATGGAGTTACGAACAAAGTCGCATCTCCGTATCATCCTCAAACAAGCGGCTAAGTGGAGATCTCCAACATAAAGATCAAGTTGATTTTGCAGAAGACAACTGGAGCTAATCGCAAAGATTTGTCCACCAAACCTGACGACGCACTTTGGGCGTACCGAACAGCATTCAAGACACTTTTTATGCACAACACCATTCAACTTCGTCTATGGAAAAGCATGTCATCTGCATGTAGAGCTCGAATACAAGGCGTTATGGGCTATCAATGAGATGAATTTAGACATGAAGACAGATGGAGAAAGAAGAATACTCCAACTACACAAACTAGATGAAATTCCGCACAACGCCTATGAAAACTCGAAGATATACAAAGAAAAGACGAAGGTGTACCATGACAAGAAGATCATACACCGATCCTTCGCTACAAACGACAAGGTTCTCCTTTTCAATTCCCATCTCAAACTTTTTTCCGAGAAGTTACAATCAAGGTGGTCCGGACCTTTCACATTAAAGGAAGTTTACCCATACGGAGCCATCAATCTTTGGGATAAAAATGGAAATACATTCACGGTTAACGGACAGCGTATCTAGATATAACTCGCAGAACCAGAAGAAGAAAATAGAGAAGTAATGGCCATGATCGATCCACCATCGGCTTGATCCAGAAACTAAGTCAAGCTAGCGACTTAAAACAAGCACTTAGTGGGAGGAAACCCACTCGGTATTTTTACTATTCCCTTTTAAATTGCATTTTAGATTTTTTTTTTTTGGTTTTTTTTTTTAATTTCAAGCTCTTAAACGAAGAATGAATGAAAGACGAGTAAAAATTACAAAGACGGAAAATCAGCAACGACCGCTCTATATCAGTTTGCAAACAATCCGCTAAGGTAAGTATATTTCATCTTATCGAATTCAAATTGAATTTCTTTACCATCTTCTCATAAATTTTTAACACTGGGGACACTGCTATTTAAGTCTGGGGGTAGATGTTCATCCTTTACTAATGTAATTTTGTTTGCTTTGAATTTATTGTTTTTCTTGGAGCAAAATTTTATTCGAATTTTTCGAAACAGTTTATAGAGTGCTTGCAATGCGACATCCCCACATGATTTCGATCCATAGAGATTCTTTCCGACATGATATACTAGCTCACTCTATTTGAACTTAATCTATATTTAATTTTCTCATCGTAAGTTTTAAGCGAGACAACGAATCATATATCTATGACATCTTTTCCTTTTTACCACTCTTTGTTGTCCTAGAAGGCCAGTTCATCATTAGCTGGTACCACACCCTAAACATTAACTATCATTTTCGAACCTCATTCTTGCCTCTCTTGTTATATTATGTGCATATATGTGCAAAAACGCCGGAGAGGGAGGAACGACACATTTTTAAGTCACTCGAGAAGGCGGGAAACTAGATGGATTCAGTTATGGAGGTATCAACAAATCAAGCTTAAAAGTTACCTTGGAAATATTTTATCACTGGTAATTTTTGTCCTCCCTAAGACTCACGTTTAAAGGCGTTTCCTCTTTCAAAAAAAAAATTGAATGGAAAGGAAACAAAAACCTAAGAGTCTTAGGGTAGTCGATATTTTTATACCAATAGGCAACCTTGTTTCGTATGTGAGGATTAAGAAGCCATTCGAATAATTTCCCAGAGAAAAATCTAAGTCCAGGGGAATGGCAAAAAAGTTATGTCAAAGACAGAAAAGTACGAGAGAAGAAAGAATTTGCAACTACACTTGTGCGAGTAGGAAGTGAATGGAAACTGCGGATACCAACAACTTCACCCTCTCTTGCTGTTTTTCATAATATCTAGCGTCCTCCAGTGGAAATACGGTAACCCAAAACACTTTTAACCTTACCTCTAAAATAGCCCTTAATGCTTAGCCTCGATTGTCTTGGTTAGTATTTTTGATGAGAATCACGCAACCTTTAATAAATGCTAAGAGCTAATTGATTGAAGGTTAGGGTTTAAGTGGTTAGATTTTTGAATGATGGATACCGTGGACTAGCTTTGCAGTACTTTAGTGATAATTTTCTAGACTAAGTCCGATTGATGCATTACGTTGGTTATGGTTTAGAAGGACGGTCAGTGAGATTTTTGTTAGTTTCTACGTTTTCAAAACTTTTTTCTGAGGTTTGATTTCTATTTTGTTTGAGGACAAACAAAGATCTAAGTATGGGGGAGTTGATAACACCAGTTTTTGACCATTTTATGGATCCCTTTAATATCTTTTGCAAGTGTTTTAACTCCGTTTTAAATAGCTTTCAAGTGATTTCCATGGTTTAGAGTTTTGAAATACATTTCAGGTAATTCGGGATAAAAGAATGCATTTCGGAGCAAAAGTACGTTTTGGATAAACTTGGACCGTCATAAGTATTGCAATCAAATAAGACCTTTGATAACACCGGTTTTTGACCATTTTTATGGATCACTTTCATATTCTTTTGCAGGTGTTGTAACTCCGTTTTCAAAGGTTTTCAAGTG
Organism: Eutrema japonicum; assembly: GCA_030161315.1. Taxonomy (NCBI): domain Eukaryota; kingdom Viridiplantae; phylum Streptophyta; class Magnoliopsida; order Brassicales; family Brassicaceae; genus Eutrema; species Eutrema japonicum. The sequence goes on along the minus strand of BSQW01000005.1, from coordinate 22,819,694 downwards.
ATTTTCATATTTTAGAGATTTTCACCATCTGATCATCCCCAAATTTGGACACAACAAAGTAGAGACAACCAGCTTTCAAATGCAATTGGATTGGAGGCAATGCAAAGGTTGGATCCTTCAATATACCATGATATGATCAAGGCGAGCACTAAGGAGGAGCATATTGAACACGTGCATGATGCTGAGCTTGCACCTGCGGATGAGCATGAAGCTAAGACGAATTGGATCAGCCCAACAACAATATTTGATCCAGGCATCTCAAGAAAGAGATCAACAAATGGGAATGTGGTCCATTTGCACTCTTTTCCCCTTGTTTTGGTTTTGTCCCAATGGGTTTTCCAAAACAAGGTTTTTAATGAGACAAATGGCTTACATCACCTTAGCCCATTTGTTGATCAAGACCCAAGGCCCATCAACAAGAAGAATTTTGTGACCATGAAGAGCAAGGGTCTTATTTTCAAAGTTCAAACTCAGTTTTAATTTTCTGTCATTTTCGAGAAGAGTTAATTCTCTTTCTCTTCCCTTCATGCAAGTCTTGTTGTTTTTCTATTTAAACTCTTTGTATGCTTTTTTCTAAAGCAGCCTGGATTGGACCATCAAATAATTATCAAATAAAAATCTCTTTCTCTTACAAATCTGTGTCGAAATCTCTTCTCTACTCTTGAGAGCGATTGGTTTCCTTGTGCAGCATCTTCATCGTCTCTCATCTGTCTCTTATGAACGAATTATTGCTTAGGCAACATCTCTTTCGTTCTTATCTCTTACAATCAAAAGTTATTCCGCAAACTTCTGATTAATCTCTTTCCTTCTTTGAGAACCATCGATCCACAACCCTTGAAACAACTAGCTTGTTTGCAAGGCCTATCTCTTACCCAGACTTTAGAGTGCCGAGTTTTGGGAGAATCATACTAAGTGGTATCAAAGCACCACTCTACAAATTGGGTAATCTCTTTCCTTGTTTAGTTTCGCACCTGTTCAATTTTTTTTTGCATTTTCGTCACTGTTCATCTGTTTTAGATTGTTGCATATGTTATTATTTTGTTTCTGAATTTTTCGAGTCTGTTCATAATTATTCTGTGTGATTTTCGCATCTAGTAGTCTGACTAGGAGTTCATTTCGAGTAGATCTATAAAAAAAAAGATTAGGGTTCTAAGTGTGTTCATCTAATTTCTGTCGATCTAGTCGTGTCTCTTCATCTTCTGTCGTGATTGATCTTTCTAAGGCTGTCAAAAAAATTTTATTCTGTCTGTTTTAGAGTCATCGTTGATGGAATTTTGTGAGGACTTGTTGCTGGTGATTTGTTTGTGCTTTTGTTTCGGGTACATCAATGACTACTCACGAAGGAAATGATCTGTTCTACACAAGGTGCATCATACAAGGTAAGATATGCAGCCTCATGATCAATGAAAGGAGTTGCAAAAACGTGGCAAGTGAGTACATGGTCCATAAACTTGGTTTCGCCGTGAAACAGCACCCATGGCTCGATGACAACTACAACTTAAGAGTGAGCCGCCAAGTGACGATTTCCATAGCCATTGGAAATTATGAAGACGAGGTTCTGTGTGATGTTCAACCGATGGAATCATGTCACATCCTCCTTGGAAAACCATGGCAGAACAAACGTCAAGCGATCCATGATTATTCTGGTTCCAAAAACCGATATTCGTTTGATTACAAAGGAGGGAAGCTGAGTCTGATTTCGATGACATCACAAGAAATTCAACATGATCAGCTAATGCTAAAGCAAAGAGTAAAACAGTTTGTAAGTGAGTCTCTTAACTCTCTTCATCAAAAAGAAAAAGTTCTTGTGATTGGTTTTAAAGAGACTCCTATGAGTCTAACTAACGTTGCAACGGAGCTGCCATCTCCGAGTGATGTTTCTTCTCTTTTGCAGGTTCCTAAAGACACATCAGATGATCCAAAGGAGCTACAACTCATCGGTGAAGTGGAGAAACCAATTTGTTCAGTTGAAAACATTGGATCGATCGATCCCCTGTCCCGGCCAATCGATCATTTTTCCTGAAAACAGTGAACTACTTGGAAAAATTGAGAAGTGAGCAACAACTGCGAATTTCCACTGAGGGAAATGTTTTTCATCGACTAAGTGACCCTTTTGAAGATACTGGTCGAAGCAGAATCCAGTTTGGGCAAGTGGAATTCATACTTCCTTTGAAAACCCTACACGATGGCCTCACCTTCAAGAAGAAGCATGTTGAGCTAAAGGAGCATCAGAATCGTCTAACCTCGTTTGAGGCAGGTAAGATTCCTCAACTAAATGTATATTTTATGACTAATGATCTTGTTCCTTTGCTGTTAGGACAAGCAGGTTACGATATGGCTCACAAACTTCAAATCATACAAGAAGGAGGAACGAGGGCCGAGGGACTTCCGAAATTTGGATTCAATGACTATTCTGACTTTCAGGACTCAAGGAATCACGAACCATACCAGATTCAAACACAGATCATGTGCAAAACATACAAGAAGTGTGATATACTCATATATTACATGTTTTAGCATGCATTTCATTTAGAGTTTTGTGTAATTCACATGCATAATCATGGTCTTGTCATGCATTTAGATCTCAAATTAGAGATTAGAACATTTGCATTAGGTTTAGTGTGTTCTTGCATGTTTTGGAGTGTTTCTTAGGAAATCGGAGGCAATTGGACATACTTGGAGAGTTAGACCTAAGAGGAGAGCAAAATCCATCCGAGACGCCGGAAAGATGCGTCTGGAGGAAGGCCCTCCGATCTGAATCAGCCTCAAGGGTCTTCATGGAAGATATAGAACAAGGAGATAGCTGTCTACCAGAGGCGGATTCAGGCCATTCATATGTGGTTTGAGAGATATGGCCGATTTGCTATGGAGTCTCCGTTTTCCCCGGCGCCAATATTTTCTCCCTCGGATTTCCCTTCATCTCGGCCTCTCATCCCGGCTTGAAACAGCCCGGCACGCAATATTTCCTCGGGCAGGGAGAATCCCAACCCCTCATCCCTGCCAGAAGTTTGCCGGGATCAACTTCCTCTAGGCAAAACTCTTCATCCCGGCCTCCCATCCCGGCTTGAAACATCCCGGTGCTACATCTCTCGTCCGAAGTGTCTCAAATATGTGGCTAGACGGGGACCATACAATCAGAATCAGCTTCAACTGCCTGGATAGAAGTTTTAGAGGAGTGAATAAGATTTACACAGGAGTTTTTATTTGGTTATTTGGACGTATGGATAGGGAGATAAGACGGATTTACTGAAGGTACACCGTCTGGCCGAGAGAAGATGACACCATCCAATGAACCGGCAAACCAAAGGCCTTCCCTTATGAATCAACCCAAATAGTCTTCATAAGAGTTGTATAGGGACGAGTTATATGTATACAGGAGTTTGATTCAGGTCATTCGGATGTCAGGTGCAGGAGTTATGGCCGATTCACCGAAGACATCTCATCCCGGCCCCTCATCCCGGCTTGAAACAGCCCGGGATTGAAACGACGACCCAAAAATGTCCGGGTCAAAACCCGGTTTGTTCCGGGTTGACCCGGTTCCTCTATTTTTCCTTTAAATACTCTAAAACCCTAAATTTATTGATCATGCTTTTCTTTGTCTAAAAACACCTTCCTTTTTGGGAGAGTTTGAGAGATTTTGTGAGGGAGATCTTTTAGTTTATACAATTAAGTATTTATATCATTGATTCTACTCTATCAATCTCTCTTATACTTTGAGTATTCAAGATTCATCCATGGATTCATCCTCTATCATAATCGATTTTGAGGTGTTCTTTATGGATCTTGAGTAGTTATTTAGGATCTAGGGATGGGGTATATTAGGGTGATTCAAGGCTTCATTTGTGATGTCCTAGGGTAGATTATCTTATATCCTTTCTTTCTTGGTGTTTTTAATGATAGATCTAGCTTGAGAAAGTAGATCTAGAACATGAGGCATTTCATGCACACCAAGTGTTTGATGAAATGTCTTGATGAACTTTTCAAGAGATTTATGCTCCTAGCCTATGATGATAGTTGTCTAGGGTGTATTTTTGGTTAATCTTGTTAATTTATTCTCAATGCATGCTAATCATTGATTCACAAATGAAAGTTTGCTAATCAATGATTTGGGTTATGGTAATGGAGAATGACGTTGAGGGTAGTAAGGGTGCAAAGAAGAAGACAAAACCCAAGGCTAAAATAGGAAACGTATCAAGCACGCTTCATGGGTTTAGGTCCCAGCAAAGCCAACCTTCTATGATGACTCTCACTCCATGGAAGCACAAGGATGCAGTGATTGAGTACAATATCAAATGCAAAGGACGATCCAAGCCCTTTGCCTCGGTCAAAGCAATCCTCACTCCCGTGCTCAAAGAAAAAGGGCATACTGGTCTTGAAGAGGTAATGAGCAAGGTGCTCAAGCTCGAGTGCTCACACTCCTCTCTCACCCGCCTAAAAGGCTAACCAAAGTCAAACTTAGTGACTTTAAACAAAGTGCTTTTGGGAGACACCCCAAGCTTATCATTGTACATACTTTCTTTTATGTCTTTATATGTTTCCTTGTCCTTTTTGATGGATTTTATTAGTGTGCATAGGTTCTTGATAGTCTATTGGTCATGGACTTAAGGACAAAGGGGTGTAGGATTGAGGTGATCACTCTCGTTCCCTCCATTCATTTCCAAGGTAATACTCCAAACTTTGTACATAGCATTTAGAATCTTATCTTCTTCTTTCTTTCATGCATTGTTTAGCTCTATTTTAAGCTTCTCTTACACAAGGGACTGTGTAATTTAAGTTTTAGGGAGGGTTTGTGTGTTATCTAACATCATTTTTGGTGTTCCTATTTTGCCTTTTGCACTTTGAGTCTCATGCATATCATGCATTTTCAATAATTCGAATTTTTTTGTGCATTTCCATATATGATTGAGTTTAGATGCATAGCATATAAGGTAGCTTTGCATGAGCATTAGTGATATATCATGGTTTTTACCCCTTTTAGGCCATGATATAAGTCCTTTTTATAGAATCTTTATGTTATTTCGTAGTATTTTAGAGTCTTTTACAGGTCTTAGCACGTTTGGAGCATAATTGGAGATATTGGAGCTTTCTGGAGCATTTTGGAGCAAAACTGAAGTTCGTGTTGCTGAGTACCCGATTTCACGCCGAGCATCGATCGATACCATGGGGTATCGATCGACACTCATCGAGGCAGACACAACCCACGACTTTAATGAAGAGTTGAAGAATTGCAACTTGGTCCAGAAGACTTTGATATTTACAAAAAGACCCCAATTCGTGTTTAGGTTATTTATAGGTATTTTACAGCCACTTTGTAGGCTATTCGTTATTTTGTATGCTTTATTTTACTTTGGTTTTGTGAGGAAGAGAAATCGGAAACTCCCTTCGTCCGAGATCAGATTTGGAACCCTCTTGTTACTCTTTCTGTTTTATTTTATGGTTTATTCAAACATGTTGATTGTTTCATTCTCAATTTCTGAGTAGATCCACTTTAGGTTCAGGGTTCTCAAAATGGTTATCTTTGAATGCTAGGTTGATTAGTTATTAAGATTCACCATCTGAATTAGTTCTTCGCCTTAGGTTGTTTTCAAAGCTAATTCTACGTTGACGAATCTGGAACTTAGATCTTAGGATAATTTATTAGGCACGACAGTGCGATTAATTACCTGATAGAACCTTAGGTGAGCAAATTGATTATTTGCAAAGAGATTTGGTTTAATTGATTTGTGAACATATCAAAACCTGATATTAAAGCTGATTTAGACTTTAGGATTCACAAAGAGATTTGTAATTCCTAGGATTTAGATTTAGATAATTCTCGCAACGACAGTTGGTTAATTATACTTTAGTGATTTGAGTTCAAGAGCAGTGCGTAATCTGAATCCTGTTAGTTAGTTTATCTGCATTTATTGATTTCCTGAGATATACCCTGAGCCTATATTTCTTCCATCGAATTACAACTCGTTTACTGCTTATTGTCTTTTGTTTCATCTTAATTGCTTAGCTTTATTCAACACTATACAATCTATTGTGTGATTTCTGTGAGTCCTTGTGTTCGACCCCTACACTTACTACAACTACTGCTTTAGTACTGTTTAGGGTATTAATTTGAGCATATCAAATTTGGCGCCGTTGCCGGGGACTAAATTTCGCCATTAGATTTTAGCTGTCAAGTTTCGAATAAGCCCGTCGGTATCGATCGATACTATCTAGAATCGGTCGATACTCGTCTTTTTCTTTTGTTGATATCGATCGACACCACTTGGTATCGATCGATACTCATCGTGTTTTTGGTTACTTACGTGCCTTGTCTAGTGTTTTGTTTTTAGGTGTATGCATGTTCGTGAAACCAGAAGCAACAAGAGCACTCAGCTAGTTGAACTATCATTAGAACAGCTAGCACTTGTGGAACGCGCAAACAGAAAGACAAAGCAGACATCAGGGATGAAAAACCCAGTGGTTTTAAGTGCTGATGAAACTGGAGTATTGAGAGACCAAGAGGGTCAAGTGTGTAATGAGAGAGGGCAGCGACTTGATGAGGCTGGAAACGTCATTGCCACTCCTGCTGTTGTTGCTCAGATTGTCGCTCTAGCTGCGCAAGCCAACGCTAGGAATGCTGTGGTTAATCGTGGTCAAACGATTGGTGAGTACAACAGGGCTGATCAGCTTTACGTCAATCGATCAGCGATTCGTCCTCCTGCGTTTGAGAGGAATGACTTTGAGTTGAAACCTGCATACTACACTCTTGTGGGACAACATTTCTTTCATGGTCTTCCCAATGAGCATCCTATGGATCATATCGAGAAGTTCGAGGACTTGGTTACTAGCATCAAGAGTAACGGAGTGTCCTACGACTATCTTTTCTACAAGCTCTTCCCCTACTCTGTAGGAGGAGATGCAACTTACTGGCTGAGGCAGCTACCTCATGGATCACTGACTACCTATGAGGAGACTAAGAAGGCTTTCCTGATCAATTTCTACGATGATGCACGATCTGAAGATCTGAGGAATAAGATCTCTCAGTTTTCTCAAGGTCCGACAGAGGCACTCAAAGCTGCTTGGATTCGTTTCAAGTCCTATCAGACAGACTGTCCGCACCATGGGTTCACTAGGGTTCAGCTGCTAGGTATCTTCTACAGAGGGATCGATTGGAGGTACTAGATGGCTTTGGCTAGTTCGAGTAATGGGAATTTCAACACCAGGTATCCAGACGATGCGTTTGTACTGATTGAGAACTTGGCGTCTAGCAATAGCACCAAGAATTCTGATTTCGAGTGGAAGAATCAGGCTGGAGGAATCGACGCTTCGCAGATTGCTGAAGTTTAAGCCAAGCTGGATTTCCTAATCCGGAAAAATCAAAGAGCGGTCCACATTGCTGCTGATAATGAAGTGGAAGATGTTAACTACATTGGTGGTTCTGGTTTTCAGGGTCAGCGATTTGGGTACAACACCAATCGAAACTTCACCAACTATGCTCAGCAAGGAGGGTACCAATCCCCACCACCCAAAGCTCCTGAGAGTAAAATTGAGGGTCTGCTTGAACAGCTGGTTCAAGGGCAGGAGAAGATGACAGTAAACTTCAATGGGAAACTGGATGTTGTGTACACCGATTTGAGTGGAAGGATCGAGGCTCTCAATACCAGTCATAGGATGCTGGAAACGCAAGTAGCTCAGACTGCAGCAAATGCCAAGGGAAAGACGGTTCATTCACACAATGCACAGGTCAATGCAATCTCCTCAAGTGCAGAAAATTTCGATGAGGATCCTAAAATCGCCAGAGCATCGATCGATACCCCCAAGTGTCGATCGATGCAGGTTACAATTCTGAAACGGGACACTTCCACAACCCGTGTATCGATCGATACCCCATTGGTATCAGTCGATACTGAGGCGATTTTTGAGGAAACACTTGAGACTTCGACTGTGGTGCCTAAAGAAGATCAAGAACGAGTCTATATACCGAGGATACCTTATCCTAGAGCTGCTGGGAAGACTAAGAAGGAGGTAGAGGACGCCAGATACCAGGCTACGCTGGATGAGAAAGGGCATCGACGTGATGAGGCTGGAAACGTCATTGCCCATCCTGCTGTTGTTGGTCAGATTGTCGCGCCAGCTGCGCAAGCTAACGCTAGGAATGCTGTGGTTAATCGTGGTCAAACGATTGGTGAGTACAACAGTCCTGATCAGGTTTACGCCAATCGATCAGCGATTCGTCCTCCTGCGTTTGAGAGGAATGACTTTCAGTTGAAACCTGCATACTACACTCTTGTGGGACATCATTTCTTTCATGGTCTTCCCAATGAGCATCCTATGGATCATATCGAGAAGTTCGAGGACTTGGTTACTAGCATCAAGAGTAACGGAGTGTCCTACGACTATCTTTTCTGCAAGCTCTTCCCCTACTTTCTAGGTGGAGATGCAACTTACTGGCTGAGGCAGCTACCTCATGGATCACTGACTACCTAGGAGGACACTAAGAAGGCTTTCCTGATCAATTTCTACGATGAAGCACGATCTGAAGATCTGAGGAACAAGATGTCTCAGTTTTCTCAAGGTCCGACAGAGGCACTCAAAGCTGCTTGGATTCGTTTCAAGTCCTATCAGACAGACTGTCCGCACCATGGGTTCACTAGGGTTCAGCTGCTAGGTATCTTCTACAGAGGTATCGATTGGAGGTACTAGATGGCTTTGGATACTGCGAGTAATGGGAACTTCAACACCAGGTATCCAGACGATGCGTTTGTATCGATTGAGAACTTGGCGTCTAGCAATAGCACCAAGAATGCTGATTTCGAGTGGAAGAATCAGGCTGGAGGAATCGAAGCTACGCAGATTGCTGAAGTTTAAGCCAAGCTGGATTTCCGAATCCGGAAAAATCAAAGAGCGGTCCACTTTGCTGTTGATAATGAAGTGGAAGATGTTAACTACATTGGTGGTTCTGGTTTTCAGGGTCAGCGATTTGGGTACAACACCAATCGAAACTTCACCAACTATGCTCAGCAAAGAGGGTACCAATCCCCACCACCCGAAGCTCCTGCGAGTAAAATTGAGGGTCTGCTTGAACAGCTTGTTCAAGAGCAGGAGAAGATGACAGTAACCTTCAATGGGAAACTGGATGCTGTGTACACCGATTTGAGTGGAAGGATCGAGGCTCTCAATACCAGTCACAGGATGCTGGAAACGCAAGTAGCTCAGACTGCAGCAAATGCCAAGGGAAAGACGGTTCATTCACACAATGCACACGTCAATGCAATCTCCTCAAGTGCAGAAAATTTCGATGAGGATCCTAAAATCGCTAGAGCATCGATCGATACCCCCAAGTGTCGATCGATGCAGGTTACAATTCTAAAACGGGACACTTCCAAAACCCGTGTATCGATCGATACCCCATTGGTATTGGTCAATACTGAGGCAATTTTTGAGGAAACACTTGAGACTTCGACTGTGGTGCCTAAAGAAGATCAAGAACGAGTTTATATACCGAGGATACCTTATCCCAGAGCTGCTGGGAAGACTAAGAAGGAGGTAGAGGACGCCAGATGCCAGGCTACGCTGGATAAGCTGATTGTGGAGCTTCCTATTGATTATGATATATCTACTAAGGACAATTCAACAGCGATAGCATCGATCGATACCCTGTCTGGTGTCGATCGATACCCATCGCAGATCGAGCCAGAAACTGTGAAAACACCTGAGTTGATCGAAGAAAGAGTTCGCAAGCCCAAGAAGCTAAATCCTATTCCTCGATACCTCAGAGATCCCATTTCTCTAAAGCAGCTGCGTGGTTTTGAGAAGATGGTACGAAGGATCTCCCAGGAATCGTCTTTTGAAGAAGCTCTAGAGTCCCGTCTTCTGCTAAGTCACTTCAAAGATTGCAGAGAAACTGAGGAAGAGATTAAGGCACTCTTCATTAAGGCTAGAGGTGCACCACCTCCACTGAGACAGTTGACCCAAAGGGAAGACCCAGGTAAATTCGCGGTACCATGCTCTATCTCTGGAGTTGAGTTCAAAGAGTCTCTCGTTGACTCAGGAGCTAGTGTCAATGTCATCTCAAGGACAATTGCAGAACGGTTGGGCGCTGATATTCGATCTTCAAAGACATCTATCACATTCGCAAACGATTCTACCTCGCTTCCATACGGTACTGTCCATGGTTTGCTTGTCAAAGTAGGATATTGTCTGGTGCCTACTGATTTTCAGGTTGTAGAGATGAGTGCAATATCTCGTATGCCTTTACTCCTGGAACGACAGTTTATGGCTACTGCTGGCACAATCATAGACACGCCTAATAAGAGAATCTCTTTCTCTTACATTGACGGAGGGGTCTATTATGATGCCAATCCCCCTAGAGGTGCTCCCACACGTGTCTCTTGCATTGAGGTTGTCACAGGAGAGACATTAGCAGTTGATCTTTTGGAAGAGCCTCCTGACGTGCATACTGGCACAGACGTCTCGATTGAACCGCCCAGTATCCCCAAGGAAGTTGTCAAGAAGGCTAAGGCAACAAAGAAGAAGGTGAAGAGCAAAAGAGTCGAGAATCCCCATGTCACTTTGATACCTCATAAGTACGATGGAGACTCGATTGAGTACAAGGTGAAGTGCAAAGGAGCTTCGAAGCCATTATCTAAGGCTAGGGTCCTCCTCACTTCGGAGCTGAAGGAAAAAGGAAAAGAGTTTGTGGATGGCATGCTGAGCAGAACTCTGAAGCTAGCAATGTCAAGTTGTGGAGCCTATTTTGGTGCAAGCTCCTATTCTTATCCTGCCTGAGGGCATTACAGTCAAGCTACTGACGTTAAACGAGCGCTTGGTGGGAGGCAACCCACTGGTGAGTCTGCTTTTGAGTCACTTTTCTTTTTCTTTTTCGTTCTGTGTTTGTGTCAGGATAAACAAGGAGCAAAACTCGAAATCGCCTCAGTGTCGATGGATACCATGTTGGTATTGGTCGACACCAATCGCGAATAGACGGTTCATCATATCGATACCAAGCTGTGTGTCGATCGATACTTGATGTTCCAGCAAGGTAACTTCTTTTTTCCCAATTTTATTCTGTTCTTTTGTTTTCTTTCACTAACTCTAGGCTAGATAACACTATGGACAGTGTTGTTCAAGTCTGGGAGAGTTGTCTGCTGACATTGTTTTTGTTTTTCTTAGAGTCAGTCGTTTTATCGAGTTAAAATCGTTTTATTGAGTCAAAACTTGTTGGAGATGATGATCCTGTGTTTAAACCTGTTGTTTTGATTTTGTTTTTGAGTGACCAGTGTTGCAGGATCAGTTCTAGATCGACTAATGGAAAATCCAAGGACTGACCAGTTGACTAGAAATCATCCATGTCTCCAGCAGAGTTTTTCTGAAGCCTGAGCCAAATTTTTTCACTTCGTCAATGTGGTTGGTGTTTTTAGAGCTTGATTCATCATTCATATCTGATAAAGGAACCCATGTGTTTAGAGTTATGGTATCTCTCTCCCATGTTATAAGTTGATAAATAAGAGCATAAAAGATGAGATGATTTTCTTCTGAGTAGAGGGCTAGGAAAATTTTCAGCGATCCCATTATTCTACTTAAGAGGGAATGATCACACAAAAGGTTAAAAGCGAGGTTAGGAAAATTTCCCGTGATACCACTATTCTCCTAAACCTTTGATACATAGAGAGGGAAGAACCGGGTATTTGGTGGCAAACACTATCTATACTCGCGTCTCATACCTTGATGTGTATATGCAGATTTAAAAAAAAAGAGCATAATAAGAAATAAGTCTGGGGGAGAGAAATAAAACCAAAAAGTGTGAAAAAGGGTGGTTCTTTGTCATGATATTGTATGGTAAAGAGTCTACAAGGTTCTTGAACATAAGTTGCAGCGATGAAACTGGCTATGAGGGTTTTATTTGAACAATGCTGTGGGATTATGTGTGGAGTCTGGAAAAGCTGCGAAAGTTTACGGATAAGTACATGGTGGTTAGATCAAAAGCTGGTTAGGTAACATTTGGGTGCTTGGGAAAAGGATCTCTGCGATGGTTCCTGAACAGGTGAGTTTCCGCGTTTACAAACCTCTTTCTCTGGTTTAGTCTTCTATTTGCTTGAGGGAAAGCAAAGGCCAAGTCTGGGGGAGTTGATATATCATGGTGTTTACCCCTTTTAGGCCATGATATAAGTCCTTCTTATAGAGTCTTTATGTTATTTCGTGGTATTTTAGAGTCTTTTACAGGTCTTAGCACGTTTGGAACATAATTGGAGATATTGGAGCTTTCTTGAGCATTTTGGAGCAAAGCTGAAGTTCGTGTTGCTGAGTACCCGATTTCACGTCGAGCATCGATCGATACCCCCTGGTATCGATCGACACTCATCGAGGCAGACACGACCTGCGACTTTAATGAAGAGTTGAAGAATTGTAACTTGGTCCAGAAGACTTTGATATTTACAAGAAGACCCCAATTCGTGTTTAGGTTATTTATAGGGATTTTACAGCCACTTTGTAGGCTATGCTTTATTTTGTATGCTTTATTTTACTTTGGTTTTGTGAGGAAGACAAATCTGAAACTCCCTTCGTCCGAGATCAGATTTGGAATCCTCTTGTTACTCTTTCTCTTTTATTTGATGATTTATTCAAACATGTTGATTGTTTCATTCTCAATGTCTGAGTAGATCCACTTTAGGTTCAGGGTTCTCAAAAGGGTTATCTTTGAATGCTAGGTTGATTAGTTATTAAGATTCACCATCTGAATTAGTTCTTCGCCTTAGGTTGTTTTCAAAGCTAATTCTAGGTTGACGAATCTGGAACTTAGATGGTAGGATAATTTATTAGGCACGACAGTGCGATTAATTACCTGATAGAACCTTAGGTGAGCAAATTGATTATTCGCAAAGATATTTGGTTTAATTGATTTGTGAACATATCAAACATGATATTAAAGCTGATTTAGATTTTAGGATTCGCAAAGAGATTTGGAATTCCTAGGATTTAGATTTAGATAATTCTCGCAACGACAGTTGGTTAATTATACTTTAGTGATCTGAGTTCTAAAACAGTGCGTAATCTGAATCTTGTTAGTTAGTTTATCTGCATTCATTGATTTCCTGAGAAATACCCTGAGCCTATATTTCTTCCATCGAATTACAACTCGTTTACTACTTATTGTCTTTTGTTTCATCTTATTTGCTTAGCTTGATTCGACACTATAAAATCTATTGTGTAATTTATGTGAGTCCTTGTGTTCGACCCCTACACTTACTACAACTACTGCTTTAGTACTGTTTAGGGTATTAATTTGAGCATATCAATTAGGAGCAATAATAGATTTGTCCTTGTAAAGTACCTTATTAAGAGCCTAGTCCAATGCCATTGTTGCTAGTTACTTGATGCTTTGATCTCGTGTATAAATTAAAAACGAACCATGCTTTGATCTCATGTCTTATTGTTCTTGCTTTTATTGAAACAACCCTTGACTTGAATTCAACCTCATCTAAGTGATAACCATAAATTTGACTTGTAAATATTATGTTTGTGCAATCTAGAATAAATTCGTGGATCACCTATACATACTTGGATATTATTTCCCGTTTTTACCACTCTTGCTTATCCAAGTAGCCATATCCCATCGTTGGAATGGTTTCCCCTACCCCAACCTTAGCCTTCTTTCAAGCCATTGTTATTAGTGTGTGAATTGTGAGGCCTATATTTCGAACAAACTTGGCAAAACGTGTTAGATTTAGGGCGACAAGAGAGAATTCTCATGTAGATTTAACTCCAATATCTCGGAGTTAATCTAGGAATAGGCTAGTTATGATGGCGGTTCTTGGTTTAAGTTTGGAGGAACGGTTTTAAACTTGGTGAACGTTTGAGAATGGATTGTGGAATGGAAAAGAAGAAAAGGACAAAAGGAAATAGGGGATCGGATTTGTGTAGATTGGTTGGTGCAAAAATCGTAAGACTAGCTATAAAGAATAAGATAGCCTCAAAAGATAGAAAGAAAAGAAGAAAGCCAAAAAGGCTAAAGGATCAAAGAATGAGAAGAGGCGTGAACCAAAAAGAAGAAAAGAAGAGCTAGATCACAACAAAGGTGCACCAAACCATGAAAGAACAGGGAAGAAGAAGTGATCCCCGAATGAGAAGAAGGTGAAATGAAAAGACAAGAAGCATGTGGGTTTGAAAAGGCGAAATGCCTCAAGATAAAAAGGGTAGCTTAGGATATGGGCACAACGAGTTAGAAGCTTTAGGTTAGAGATACTCTAGGCATTGGGTAGATGAGAATTCTCCCTTGTATGCATAGGTTGCCTTTTTCCTTTAGCATTTTTCCTAAGTTTGTTCATTTCATGAGAGATCCTTGTACCTAATTACCCATGCATGATAATGAGATCACCTTCATCTCATAATCTTACCATTAGCCAAACGAATTCATTCGATCTTGCATAAACATGATTCACACCTGTTACACTTAATCAATGTCAAGAGGTTGGAACATATGAAAGTTTGTGTAGATTGAGGTTCGAATGTAAGTCATGCAAGGATAAGTATGGCTAGTCACTTTTCAGTAAGTTGTTTGATCGCATCAAAAAGTTTGCAACTTGGACATTGGGCTCGGATTCCTTTTATGGTACTTCTGGATTTGAGCTCCCATCTATAGTCTTCTCCCTTTCTTTATTCTTGTTTTCTTGAGGACAAGCAAAGGTTTAAGTTTGGGGGGAATTGATATACTCATATATTACATGTTTTAGCATGCATTTCATTAAGAGTTTTGTGTAATTCGCATGCATAATCCTGGTCTTGTCTTGCATTTAGATTTCAAATTAGAAATTCGAACATTTGCATTATGTTTAGTGTGTTCTTTCATGTTTTGGAGTGTTTCCTATGTAATTGGAGGCAATTTGACATACTTGGAGAGTTGGACCTAAGAGGAGAGCAAAATCCATCCGAGACGCCAGAAAGATGCGTCTGGACGAAGGACCTACGATCTGAATCAGCCTCAACGGTCTTCATAGAAAATATAGAGGAAGGAGTTATATGTCTACCAGAGTTGTTTCAGGCCATTCGGATATGTGGTTTGAGAGATATGGCCGATATTCTATGGAGTCTTCGTTTCCCCCGGCGCCAAGATTTTATCCCTCAGATTTCCCTTCATCCCGGCCTCTCATCCCGGCTTGAAACAGCCTGGCACGCAATTTTTCCTCGGGCAGAGAGAATCCCGGCCCCTCATCCCGTCCTGAAGTTCCCCGGGATCAACTTCCTCTCGGCAAAACTCTTCATCCCGGCCTCCCATCCCGGCTTGAAACTGCCCGGTGCTGGGATGAGAAGTCTTCTGTGAATCGTCCAAAGTGTCTCAAAGATGTGGCTATACGGGGGCTTTAAAATCCGATTCAGCTTCAACTTTCTTGATATAAGTTGTAGAGGATTTAATCAGTTTTACACAGGAGTTTCAATTGGGTTATTTGGATGTATGGATAGGGAGATAAGACGGATTTACTGATGGTATGTCCGTCTGGTCGAGAGAAGATAACACCGTCCAAAGAACCGGCAATACTAAGGCCTTCCCGTATGAATCAACCCAAAATGTCTTCATAAGAGTTGTAGAGGGACGAGTTAGATGTCTACAGGAGTTTACGTGAGGTCATTCGGATGTCAGGTGCAGGAGTTAGGGCCGATTCACCGAAGACTTCTCATCCCGGCCCCTCATCCCGGCTTGAAACAGCCCGGGATTGAAACGACGACCCAAAAATGTCCAGGTCAAAACCCGGTTTGTTCGGGGTTGACCCGGTTCTCCTCTTTTTCCTTTAGATACTCTAAAACCCTAATTTTATTGATCATGCTTTTCTTTGTCTAAAAACACCTTCCTTTTTGGGACAGTTTGAGAGATTTTGTGAGGGAGATCTTTTAGTTTATGCAATTAAGTATTTATATCATTGATTCTCCTCTATATATCTCTCTTATACTTTGATTATTCAAGATTCTTCCATGGATTTATCCCCTATCATAATCGATTTTGAGGTGTTCTTGATGGATCTTGAGTAGTTCTTTAGGATCTAGGGATGGCGTAGATTAGGGTGATTCAAGGCTTGATTTGTGATGTCATAGGGTAGATTATCTTATATCCTTTCTTGCTTGGTGTTTTTAATGATAGATCTAGCTTGAGAAAGTAGATATAGAACATGAGGCATTTCAAGCACACTAAGTGTTTGATGAAATGCCTTGATGAACTTTTCAAGAGATTTATGCTCCTAGCCTATGATGATAGTTGTCTAGGGTGTATTTTTGGTTGATCTTGTTTATTTATTCTCAATGCATGCTAATCAATGATTCATAAATGAAAGTTTGCTAGTGAATTAGTGATTAGTGATATGCTCAAATTAATACCCTAAAAGTACTAAGAAGTAGTTGCAGTAAAGTAGGGGTCGAACACAAGGACTCACAGAAATCACACAATATATTGTATAGTATCGAATCAAGCTAAGCAAATAAGATGAAACAAAAGCAATAAACAGTAAAAGAGTTGTAATTCGTTGGAGGAAAATATAGATTCAGGGTATTTTTCAGGAAATCAATGAATGCAGATAAACTAATTAACATGATTCAGATTTAGCGCGGTTCTTGAACTCAAATCACTAAAGTATAATTGACCAACTGTCGTTGCGAGAATTATCTAAATCTAAACTTCAGAATCTCAAATCTCTTTGCAAAATTCCTAAGAATAAATCAGCTTTAATTTCAGGTTTGATATGTTCACAAATAAATTAAACCAAATCTCTTTGCGAATAATCAATTTGCTAACCTTAGGTTCTACCAGGTAATTAATCGCACTATCGTGCCTAATCAATTATCCTAAGATCTATATTCTAGGTAGCTAATCTAGAACAAACTTTGAACACAACCTAAAGCGAAGAACTAGTTCAGATGGTGAATCCTAATAAACAAATCAACCTAACATTCAGAGAAAACTCTTATGAAAACCCTGAACCTAAAGTGGATCTACTCAGACATGGAGATTGAAAGCAACATGATTGAATATATCATCAAAGAAATCAATTGAAAACATGAGTTCAGAGTTGTCTCTCCAAAAACCAAAGTAGAATAAAGCTTAGAAAATAAAGCATAGCCATAAAAGGGGCTAAAAAAACCTAATTATAATGCTAAAAAACGAATTGGGGTCTTCTTGTAAATATTAAAGTCTTCTGGGGCAAATATGCAATTCTTCAACTCTTGGAAAAGTCGCGACTTCTAGTCTGTTGCGATTGGTGTCGATCGATACCAGGGGGTATCGATCGATGTTTGACGCTTCGATTGGGCACTTAGTCACCAGACTTCAGTTTCGCTCCAGAATGCTCCATAAAACTCCAATATCTCCAATATTGCTCCAAATGTGCTAAAACCTGTAAAAGACTCTAAAAGACTCCAAAATACTAGAAAGACTATATAAAACGGACTTATATCAAAGCTTAAAAGGGGTAAAATCATGATATATCAATTCAAGCACAGGATCATCATCTCCAACAAGTTTTGACTCAATAAAACGTTTTTGACTCGATAAAACAACTGACTCTAAGAAAAACAAACACAATGTCAGCACACCTCCCCATACTTAAACAACACTGTCCCCAGTGTTATCTAGCCTAGAGTAGGTAAAAGAAAACGAAAGAACAAAATACAATTAAGAAAAACAAGAAGTTACCGTGCTGGAACATCTGGTATCGATCGACACACGGCCTGGTATCAATCGATACCAGGCTTAAATCGACATGATGAACCGTACATTCGCGATTGGTGTCGACCGATACCAATGTGGTATCGATCGATACTCAGGCGATTTTGAGTTTTGCTCCTTGTTTATCGTGACACAAATACAGAACGAAAAATAAATAAAAATGACTAAAAAGCAGACTCACCAGTGGGTTGCCTCTCACCAAGCGCTCGTTTAAAGTCAGTAGCTTGACTTTGGCCCAGGTGATTAGTTAGGACAAGATTGAGAGCTTACTCCCATGCAAGTTCCACATCTAGATACTTGCAGACTCAGAGTTCTACTCAACATGCTCTCCATAAGTTCCTTTCCTTTCTCTTTCAGCTCCGAAGTAAGAAGAACTCGAGCTTTAGAAAATGGTTTCGAAGTTCCTTTGCACTTCACCTTGTACCCAATCGAATCCCCATCACACTTATGAAGGATTAAGGTCATAGAGGGAGTACTCTTGACTATTTTGCTCTTCGCCTTCTTCTTTGTTTCCTTAGCCTTCTTGACAACTTTCTTGGGGATGCTGGGCGGTTCAACCAAAAGGTCTATGACAGTTGGGTCGTCAGGAGGTTCTTCCAAAAGATCAACTACCAATGTCTCTCTTGTGACAACAGTGAAGCACGAGACATGTGTGGGAGCACCTCTAGAGGTAATGGCATCATAGTAGACCTCTCCGTCAATGTAAGAGAAAGAGAGTATCTTATTAGGTGTGTCTATGATCGGGCCAGCAGTAGCCATAAACGGTCGTCCCAAGAGCAAAGAAACTTCATATCCTTTGCTCATCTCCACAACCTGAAAATTAGTGGGCACCAGATAATCTCCTAGTTTAACAGGCAAAGCATGGATAGTACGGTATGGAGGTGAGGTGGAGGAGTTCGCAAACGTGAGAAGCATCGTAGGGGGTCTTATATCAGCCCTCAATCGTTCAGCAATTTCCCTTGATATTACATTGACGCTAGACCCTTAGTCAAAGAAAGACTCAACGAATTCAACTCCAGAGATGGAGCATGGAACTGCGAATTTCCCTGGGTCTTCCTTCTGGGTCAACTGCCTCAGCGGTAGTAACTTGCTTATTGTCTTGATGAAGAGTGCCTTAATTTCTTCCAGAGTTTCTCTGCAATCTTTGAAGTGACTTAGCAGAGGCCAGCCCTCTAGAGCTTCTTCAAAAGTGAACTAGTGGGGTATCCTTCGTACCATCTTCTCAAAGCCACGCAGCTGCTTTGGAGTGATGGGGCTCGGAGGTGTTGAGGAATAGGATTCAGCTTCTTGGGCTTGTGAGGTCTGTCAACACTCATATGCGGCTTCTTTGCAGTATATGGGAGGGTATCGATCGATACAGGTAGGGTATCGATCGATGCCTGGGTGATGTTCGAATTCTCATCGTCAGATATATCATCAACCACAGGAAACTTCACAACCAACTTATCCAACATAGCTTGCATCTGGCGTCCTCCCATTCCTTCTTTGTCATAATACGAGGCATAGGATAAGGTATTATGGGTTTGTACACCCTCTCCTTGAAAATCTCAGCCTTCTTCTCGACATGCGTCTCAGCATCGATCGATACTGGAGGAGTATCGATCGATACATGTGGTTTTCCATCCACTCTTGCAGGTGTTTGGACGGGTATCGATCGATAATGGCTGGTATCGATCGATACCTAGGCGATTTCAGAATCCCAGTCGTCATCTTCAACAGCATCGTCGAAAATTCCTGCATCAAAACACTTTTTTTACCACTACAGTGGCTTCTTTAGCACTTCCTATGGTGATTGCATTGACGTGTGCTTTTGGATTCTCAGTTTTTCCTGGAAGAAAACCTTCCTGCCTCTTCACAGCTGCTGCAGTCTGAGCGACCTGAGTTTCCAGCTTTCTCTGAGAAAGATTGATAACTTCAATTTTCCCATTGAGATCAATGTACAGAGAGTCAAGCTTCCCATTGAAATCCACTTGCAACTTCTGATGTCCCTGAAAAATTTGTTCCATCATGGATTCCATCTTATTCTCTGTGGACTTTGGAGATATGGGCTGGTATTAAGAGTTCCCGTTATTGCGAGTGTTGTTGTTGAAGTTTCGGTTGTTGTTGTACCCAACTTGCTGACCCTGAAATCCAAAACCACCAACGTAGTTAACATCCTCCACTTCGTTTCCACCGATATTATCGACTCCATCAGCAAAGTGTACAGCCTTCTTCGACTTCCAAATCAGAAAATCCAGTTTGGCCTGAACCATAGCAATCTGCGATCCATCAACTCATCCAGCTTGCTTCTTCCTCTCGAAATCAGCATTCTTGGTGCTATTACTAGACCCCAAGTTCTCAATCAATACAACCGCATCATCTGGATACCTGGTGTTGAAGTTCCCATTACTCGCACTATCCAAAGCCGTCTGGTACCTCCAATTGATTCCTATGTAGAAAGTACCCAACAGCTGAACCTGAGTGAACCCATGGTGAGGACAATCTCTCTGATATGACTTGAAACGTGTCCAAGCAGCTTTGAGTGCCTCTGTTGGACCTTGAGAAATCTGAGAGATCTTGTTCCTGAGCTCCTCAGATCTCGCATCATCATAGAAATTGTTCAGGAATGCGTTCTTCGTCTCATCCCATGTAGTTAGCGAACCAGGAGCCAACTGCTTCAGCCAATAAGCAGCATCTCCACTAAGAGAGTATGGGATTGGGCACTCCATTGTACTTCATACCAGTGACCACATCTTCGAACCTCTCGATATGATCCATGTTGTGTTCATGAGATATGCCATGGAAATGATTTTGACTCACAAGAGCGTAATACGCAGGCTTCAGCTCAAAATCATTCCTCTGAAAAGTTGGGATGCGAATCGCAGATCGATTGGCATAGAACTGATCAGGTCTGTTATGCTCATCAAGTGTTCTACCTCGATCAAACCCAGCATTCCCAACGTTGGCTTGCGCAGCTGGCCCGACAATCTCAACAACAGCAGCAGGAGGGACAATGACGTTTCCGGCTTCATCAAGTCGCTACCCTCTCTCATTGCACACATGACCCTCTTGGTCTCTCAGAACTCCAATTTCATCAGGTCTTAATACCATTGTGCGTTCTAAACGTGATGCTTGCTTTGCCTGATGTTTGCTTTGCCTTTTTGCTTGTGCGTTCTAAACGTGATAGCTTCTCTAACGATAGATTAACTAGCGGAGTGCTCTTATTTCCTCTGGTTTCACGATTAGGCATGCACCTGAAACACAAAAATCAAGAACGTTAGTAAAAAAACGTAATGAGTATCGATCGATACCAAGTGGCGTCGATCGATATCAACTAAAAGAAAACGACGAGTATAGACCGATACTAGATAGTATCGATCGATACCGACGAACTTAGTCGAAACTCGACAGCTAAAATCTAATGGCGAAATTGAGTCCCCGGCAACGGCGCCAAATTTGATATGCTCAAATTAATACCCTAAAAGTACTCACAATTGTCGTTGCAGTAAAGTAGGGGTCGAACACAAGTACTCACAGAAATCACACAATAGATTGTATAGTATCGAATCAAGCTAAGCAAATAAGATGAAACAAAAGCAATAAACAGTAAAAGATTTGCAATACGATGGAGGAAAATATAGATTCAGGGTATTTGTATGGAAATCAATGAATGCAGATAAACTAATTAATAGGATTCAGATTTAGCGCGGTTCTTGAACTCAAATCACTAAATTATAATTGACCAATTGTCGTTGCGAGAATTATCTAAATCTAAACTTCAGAATCCCAAATCTCTTTGCGAATTCCTAAGAATAAATCAGCTTTAATTTCAGGTTTGAGATGTTCACAAATCAATTAAACCAAATCTCTTTGCGAATAATCAATTTGCTCACCTTAGGTTCTATCAGGTAATTAATCGCACTATCGTGGCTAATCAATTATCCTAAGATCTATATTCTAGGTAGCTAATCTAGAACAAGCTTTGAACACATCCTAAAGCGAAGAACTAATTCAGATGGTGAATCCTAATAAACAAATCAACCTAGCATTCAGAGAAAACCCTTATGAGAACCCTGAACCTAAAGTGGATTTACTCATACATGGAGATTGAAAGCAACATGATTGAATAGATCATCAAAGAAATCAATAGAAAACAGGAGTTCAGAGTTGTCTCTCCAAAAACAAAGTAGAATCAAAGTAGAATAAAGCTTAGAAAATAAAGCATAGCCATAAAAGTGGCTAAAAAACCTAATTATAATGCTAAAACACGAATTGGGATCTTCTTGTAAATATTAAAGTCTTCTGGGGCAAAGATGCAATTCTTCAACTCTGTGAAAAGTCGCGACATGTATTCTGCTGCGATGAGTGTCGATCGATGCTTGACGCTTCGATTGGGCACTTAGTCACCAGACTTCAGTTTCGCTCCAGAATGCTCCATAAAACTCCAATATCTTCAATATTGCTCCAAATGTGCTAAAACCTGTAAAAGACTCTAAAAGACTCCAAAATACTAGAAAGACTCTATAAAACGGACTTATATCATGGCTTAAAAGGGGTAAAAACCATGATATATCAATTAGCATAGTGATTAGTTGCTTGAAAGAAATTAGTCAAGATTAGGGTCTTATGCCTAGGGATTAGTCTTCATTAAGCTTTGGACATCATGAATGAGACTTAGGTCACCTTAACTCAATAACCCCCATCTTTGGATTCGCTTTTGTTCATTGAATTGCATCATTCTTAATTTGCTTTTAGTTACTTAATTTCAAAACCCCATTTTGATTGCTTAACTCATTTAGTTGTATGCATTACTAGTGTTTGAAACTCTACCCTTGGATTCGATCCTCTTATTCTACATAGGCATTATGAGTAATTGATATAGGCAAAAACCTTGTATCAAAGTGCTTACAAGGAGCAAACATTGAGGTGAATTATTATGACATCCAGAAAAGTAAGGAAATTATTGTATCTGATGCAATAATTCCAAGGTATGTTTAACTTGCTATTCTTAATGATAAGTAGCTAAATGTGTTTCAGTCTAGTGATAGATTTACACTACACCAAAACAGCGTTTTTCCGACTGATTGTTGCTACCGATTAGGCAGTCGGTAAATTTACCGACTGTTTCGCTACTGATTTCCGACTGATTTGCGACTATTTTCAAACAGTCGCACATCAGTAGGTATTTAGTGACTAAAAATATCAGTCGTTAATACGTAGAAGGTTTACGACTGATTAGTGACTGAATTGTAGGCCGAAACATGCAGTAGCTAATCAGTAGTAATTTAGCGACTGATTTGCTACTGAATTCGGTGGGTCGTAGAACAGTAGCAAATCAGTAGCAAAAAGTAGTTGTAAATCACGTTTAATTAATTTGGTGGTTGGTGTACCTATTTTGATTTGCAGTCGGAAATCAGTCGGGAATCAGTCGGGAAATTTTCTATATATTTGCCATACGCGAATTTTCTTGTCACAATTGTAGAAACACAAAGCAAAGAAAGAGTTTATAAACACAAATCAAAGAGAGAATAAGGTTTCTCAACTTAGAATGTCGGGAAATTACAATTATGGCAATTTCCGGGAGTGGATGTATAATAGGTTCGATGAAGCGACGGGAAATCTCTCGGTAGAGTTCACAGCGGGGGTGGATCAATTCGTGGCATTTGCAAATAGCCAGCCTCTAGCGCAGAGAAATCGCGGTATGTTTCACTGCCCTTGTCTTGTTTGCGAGAATGAGAAATTTATCCCCGGTACAAGAGTTTTGAGACATTTGTATAGTAGAGGATTTATGCCAGATTATTATATTTGGTATAAGCATGGTGAAGAACTGGATATGGATTTAGGAACGAGTTATGTTGATAGGACGCATGTAAGTGGGAGTGATGATGTGGGTAATGTAGTAGAAGATAGATATGTGGATATGGTGAATGATGCGTTTCGTGATAGCATGAGTTTTGATAACAACTATCATCAGGATGTTAGTTATCAAAATGTAGAAGAACCGGTACGTAATCATTCAAAAAAATTCTACAACTTGTTAGATGAAGCGAATACTCCATTATACGATGGTTGTCGTGAAGGTCACTCGCAGTTATCTTTAGCTGCTCGAATCATGCAAAATAAGGCAGATCATATATACGCCTGGTAGCTTTTATAAAATGATTTTCACTACTTTGGTCAGGTCAAGGCGATTTGCTGAAGGTGAAGTCCCCGAATATCATTTCGATGGAGTCCCCGATATATTTACTCACGTAGGTCGGCCTAGTGGCGAAATGCAGGAAATATGGCTTCCAGATAAAGACTATCGATGCACACATGCATATGTTTTGCGAAATTGTGGTTATTTCGAGCCACTTGAGAGGTATAAGTTGTAATGGCTTTAACTTAAAATGTTTTATATTACATACTCGATTTCTCATATATTTTTATGGTGTTACATAGTTTCTTCGAAGATTTTATTAGTACACAATATCCGGATCTCTCTGAAAAAGAAATCCTGGCGAGAAGAGCTGAAGAATATCCTTCATGGATCCAAGAATATGTATGTCTATAAATTTTTGATATCTGACTATTGGTACTTCAATATATTTTATATTGACTTTTCATATGCAGGTTTCTTACTGGAAGGCCACAACTCCGTTTCCAACGTGGGTGCACGACATTATTCATGGACCCCTGAAAAGGGCCAAAACTTGGCCCATCTACTATACAAGAGGATATTTGTTTCATACCCAGAATAACAGCGCGGGAAGAAAGACATGTAACTATGGTGTATGTGTTACTCGAGAGAATTACAGCAATGCAGCTGACAGAGCTGATTTCCACGGTATCTTAACTGATATCATAGAACTCGAGTATGAGGGGGTGGTTAATTTGAGAATCACACTTTTTAAGTGTAAGTGGTATGACCCTGTGATCGGTAGAGGCACTCAGATTGGTAATGGTGGCATTGTAGACATTCTTCCATCGAAAAGCTACAATAAATACGAACCATTTATTCTGGGTACGTTCGCCCGTTTATCACTTTCTCGATACCTGGCCTATATATATGTCTGATTTTATACATTGATATTGCACAGCCTCTCAAGCGGATCAAGTTTGTTATATCCCTTACCCATACAAGAAGAAACCAAAGAATGTGTGGCACAATGTTGTTAAAGTTAACCCGAGGGAAAATATTTCAGGAGAATATGTAGACGCGGAACCTACTCTTTTACAACAAGAAACGGATGATCATGTAATGCTGACTACAATTGAAGATCTCGTAGTCGAGAATTCACAACTACGAGTAAATCCAGTAAATCTCGATTACGATGTTGGCGATGCGGAACCAGATGACGAATTCCAGTGTAACTTATCCGATTCTGATGACGAAGATGTAGAAGGTGTAGCACCGTACTAATTATGTTATGTGATATCTTAAGTTTTGTAATTTGTATTGGTGGTTTTTTTTACAAGTTTGCTCTAATTATGTTACAAGTTTTTACAAATTTGGATAATAAATAAGTTTTTACAATCATTTAAGCTTTAGCAATAACATATCTAACTTACACAATCATCCTAGCCTTAACTATGCCACCAACAACGACAGCTAGCAAACACCCAAGAAGTACAACGATAACTAACTTCAGATCGTGAAAATTTCGAGACGATTCTCTGCTCATACCAACAAATTTTTGGAAAGCCAATCACTTTTCCTCTTCCCCAGGGACCCCTTGATGTTCCACTCGAACTTCCAGAAGAGTCACCCATGTTGAATCATAGACGAAAACAAGATATAGAGAGATTTTTGCTTCGATTTGCGACTGATTGGGTCAAAAATTAAACTTATTTAAAAATTAAACTTATTTAATGTTTTATAATGTTATTTATGAAAAATTTATAAAAAAATTAAAAAACTTTTGCTACTAATTACCTACTGATTACCGACTGATTGGGCCAAAAAAAACAAAAATTTCGGATCATTCACCCGGGAAATTAACCCTCCAAAATTTTGGGCCCAAATTTGGTTTCACCCGCGACAATTTTTGGCCCAAATCTCTTCGTATTTGCGAGTTGTAACCCTTAATCGTCTTCCTCCTTCGACATTATCGAAACCCTCTCTCTGCGATTTGAAACCCTAATCGTCTTCCTCCTTCCTCGAGTTTGTCTCTCTTCGTCTTCCTCGATCTGTCTCTCTTCGTCTTCCTCGATTCTGTCTCTCTCACTCTGCGATGGGTGGAAAGAGGAAGAATGTTCTTCTTGTGAAACCAACAGCATTGAGAGCCAGACCGGCCAATCTACCCACTCGGTATGATTTCTCTCCAAAACCTCCATCAGAAACTGTCCCGCCGGTTCGCCCCAACAACAATCGTCCGTCTGTCAAAGATTACCCTCCGTCTGTCAAAGATCTCATTCTGCTCAACCTCCACTGCGTGCATCGTCTGCAAATCCACACGCTCCACCTTCTGGAGCATTTCCAACGGTTCACACTCCAGCACCTGTTTATTACGCGACTCGAGCAGCTCCAACGGTTGAAGATCCGCTACGCCTAGCTCAATCGAGTCACCAACATCCATCTGCATCGCCTCAAGTTCAACCATCTCAATCGCCTCCATATCTAGCATCTCAATCTCATCACAGTTCTCAAGCCCAAAATTCCCACAACACAGTAGAAGAAGATGGAGGTTTCCCTAATGTCGAAGCTCCGATAGAGCCTAATCTCTCCCAAGACCAGATGGAGGCTCTGAACTCGCTGCTACTTGCGCCAAGGCCGAAGATAATCACCATTCTCGATCCCGACCTCGTCCAGCCTAATTCAACATGGTAATTTCTTGCTTTCTTTTATAGGTTTATCAATTACAGAGAAACAATTGTATGTTTATAGGTTTAACTACGAAAACAATTGTATTTTTATAGGTTTAAGAGATTAGTATGTTTTGGTTGTCGATAATTGTTCAAGATATATATCCTAATGCTTTGTGATAGTATCGATGCTGTGTCATCATTCGGACTCAACCCTACATGATACTGTGTGCTTTGGTTTTTGTAGGTTTGGTTTTGATCGATCCTCACTGACCAGGCAGGTTACAAAGTGTTTCACTAATAAGTTTGATGGCCTACTACAGTTTATCCTCTGTGCCTAGGGAAAGAGTAGAACGATGGTTCGTTGAATTCGCGGTAACATTCTCTCACACTAAACACTAACTTCTGTTTAATACATGTATGTGTTTTATATAGACTAACACCAATCTTTCTTTTTTTGTTTGTAGAAAAAACACAGATGGGATCCTTCTTTAACAGGTTTGGTTCAAAGGCATTTCGAAGCCATACTTCAAGTTCGCTTGAAAGACATGGTGAGCTCTGCAAGGAGTAATGATGACCAACCTAGATGGATCACTGATAAGATATGGGAAGAAATGAAAGCACATTGGAGGACTGATGAACAAATAACAAAGAGTACAACAACCTCAGCAGCTCGGATGTCTGACCGTAAAGGTCTCGGGCCTCACAAACATGCCTCTGGACAGAAGTCTTACCGCCAAATCGAACAAGAAATGGTAAGTCACTTGAAACTATTTTGTGATATTTCAATATGTGATGTTGTTATTTCTTGAGGCTGGATATTGAGGTTTATCTTGAAACTATTTTGTGATATTTTTTGAAAAATCATTAGACATCTTTGAGGCTTGATTACAGTGGTTGCTAATGGTCTTGCAAGTGTAAGACTATTATGCATGAGCAACACTTCAAAGTTACAATCATACGTTACCATGTTTTAGTGTATTAAGATGAATTATTTCCTTAGAAACCTTTGAGTATTCATTGCTCTTGTCAATCAATATTGTTCAGAACTGTATCTTGTGGAGTTCTTTCAATCTGTGATATTTTGTTATATTTCAATCTGTGATTTTGTTATGCGGTATTTCAAGTTCACTGAGTTCTTTCTCGATTGGCTATTGGTGATCTAGCTATTCATGTTTAAATCTGATTGAGTTCTTTCTCGAGTTCTTTATAGTGGTTGCTAATGGTCTTGCAAGTGTAAGACTATTATGCATGATGAACACTTCAAGTTTAAATCTGATTGATTTCCATGTCAGGTTGAGGAATTAGGCAGACCAGTGAGTTTCGGTGAGGTTTTCATCAGGGCTAATACGAAGAAGGATGGGACCTTTGCAGATAAAAAAGCAGAGCAAGTTGCTGGGCTCTATATGCAGAAAAAGCAAGAGAAGATGTCTAACCTCGAGTCTGGGACCACATAGATTTTTGATGGTCGTCATCCACAACTATCCATTGAAGAGGATAACGAGCTTTTTATTCAGGTTAAATGCTTCCTTCCCTAAGTTGTTATGTTTTGGATTTTGATTGATGATAGTGTTTGGTATTAATTTTATTTCTTTTCTTTTCGTAGTCTACGTTCACAAACGATAGAGGAGACCTCTTTGGCATTGGAAGCCTCAAGAATCAGCTCAAGGGAAAGGGAAAACACCATGAAACCTCTGCTTCTTTCCAGCATATGCAACAACAGCTTGAAGCGGCTCAAAGGAAATTGGAGGAACAAGCTGCTCATATCTCCCAGCAAGAATCAGATAATGCTCGACTTGCAGCTGCTCAAAAGGCCCACACCGCCGAGCTTGCGATTGTGAACAAGTTCTTGAAAACGGACAACCGATTCCTCGCTTTCCTTGCCCAAGAAACAGATGCTGAAGGTCCATACTCTCCTCTTCACTGATTTAGCTAACTTCTTTCTCCCTTGAAACTTATGTTATCTTTTGGAAATGGAAAGAACTTGTTTTTCCATTTTGGTTTAGAACATGAAAGTTATGTTATTTTGTTGTATGAATTCGTAGCTTGGTGTATAATATTTGATGTTGATGTTTATGTTTATCAGATTGTTTCACTTCTGTTTAGAGTTTAGAGTTTCAAGTTTTATTGCCAACCCAATTTAACTGGTAAACAAATTAAGAACTCTTAGGTTTTCAGTAGCCAAAAAATTTAAATAAACAGTCGGTAAACAGTCGGTAAACAGTCGTAAATATGCCAAGATATACAAAACCGATGCTCATTTCAGTCGTTAATAAGTAGCAAAAATAGTAGATAATCAGTCGTAACGCAGTCGTCATATTTAACGACTGATTACCGATGACCGTAAGTAGTAGCAACCTACAGTCGCTATTCAGTCACTAATCGGTCGTATATTTTTACGACTGAGTACCGACTACAAGTGTAGTAGTAGCAACATTCAATCACTATTCAGTCGTAAACGTTTGCAACTGATTAGCGACTGAATAGTGACTGCCTGATATCAGTCGTAAATCAGTAGCCATTTTGTGACTGATTTTTTTTGCGACTAGACCTTTACCTACCGCAGAAATCAGTCGGTAATCAGTCGTAAAAGGGTGTTTTGCTACTGATTCCCGACTGTTTTTGCAGTAGGAAAAACGCTGTTTTGGTGTAGTGTTATCCTTGGACAATTCTTTAAACAAAAAGGTTTTATGTTTGATTAGAATAAATTGTGTGAGCCTAGTAATTTTGTGTTGATGAATCTTGATAAATGTTCTAAAAATACTAGTGCTTCACAACTTGCTGAATCTTTCTTTGGGGACATTGTTTACTTTAATAGCACTCTGAAATTTAATAAACACTTAGATGATCATGATGAACCTTTGAAATCTGTTTTAGATGATTTAAGTGGGAAACTGTTTGCTAATCAAAATGACTATACCTTTTGCACCTATAATCTCTTGTTTCTAGTATTTGATGTGAATGTTCAGGGTATACAAGAGGATAGCAACGTGATCTTTAAGCCTGGTTATCGGTTTTGGATTCGTATGAAGGAGAAACGTTTTACAGCCCAAGAGGATTCCAAATTGATGCTAAGAGGAGGCTGTCCATTCCGAGTCATAAAACAGATTAATGCCTATAAGATCTGTTTGCAAGGTGAGCATATTCTGATTTTAAACATTAATAATTCTATCTTAGTTCTTTTCCTTGCAGATTGTTCGGATTTGGATTTGAGGTCAAATCCTTTTTAAGTTGGAGTAGATGATATGATCAAGGCAAGCACTAAGGAGGAGCAGCTTGAACCTATGCATGATGCTGAGCTTGCACCTGCTGATGAGCATGAAGCTAAGATGAATTGGATCAGCCCAACAATAATATTTGATCCAGGCATCTCTAGAAAGAGATCAACAAATGGGAATGTGGCCCATTTGCACTATTTTTCCTTTGTTTTGGTTTTGTCCCAATGGGTTTTTCAAAACAACGTTTTTAATGACACAAATGGCTCACATCACCTTAGCCCATTTGTTGATCAAGACCCAAGGCCCATCAACAAGAAGAATTTCGTGACCATGAAGAGCAAGTGTCTTATTTTCAAAGTTCAAACTCAGTTTTAATTTTATGTCATTTTCGGGAAGAGTTAATTCTCTTTCTCTTCCCTTCATGCAAGTCTTGTTGTTTTTCTATTTAAACTCTTTGTATGCTTTTGTCTAAAGCATCCTGGATTGGATCATCAAACAATTATCAAATAAAAATCTATTTCTCTTACAAATCTGTGTTGAAATCTCTTCTCTACTCTTGAGAGCGATTCGTTGCCTTGTGCAGCATCTTCATCGTGTCTCATCTGTCTCTTATGAACGAATCGTTGCTTAGGCAACATCTCTTTCGTTCTTATCTCTTACAATCAGAAGTTATTCCGTAAACTTCTGATTCATCTCTTCTCTTCTTTGAGAGCCATCGATCCACAACCCTTGAAACAACTAGCTTGTTTGCAAGGCCTATCTCTTACCCAGACTTTAGAGTGCCAATTTTTGGGAGAATCATACTATACCCGAAGCACTGAAGGCAGATGAAGCTGCCCCGAAGAGAAGCCCACCGCGCCTGGAGGAGCTGGAGCCGCGGCCAACTGCCAATCCGCCACTCCTGGAGAGACCGCACCCGCGGCGATGGCATGTCGCGACCAATTCGACTCGTTTCTTTACCGAGGCCAAATCCATCATTTCTCATCAAACCCTAACATAGAATACCTCTATAAATACTTATTTTATGCCTCTTAGACAGACGTTATAGTCTTATTACACTTGAATGCATAAGCGAAGCTCTTGTGACTTGTTCACCTGTTTTCTTTGGTTTGGAGCAAAAGATTCTCGATTTGTGTTCTTCGATAGAGAAACTTTCTTCATCCCTTTTAACTTACTGTTTTTATTTAATTTATTGAATATGATTACCTCAGCTATGGCTGAGTAATCCCCTTGTTGGGTATTGGGGTTTGAAGGGGCTCTCATTGTTCGATTTTGATTGAGTTTTTCGCTCGGATACCGATTAGGGTTCTTCGTTCTATCCTTGTGTTAATGAGTTGCTTGACTAACCATCTTAGCAACTGATATTAGGCGTTTTAGAGCCACGAGAGTGCTGAATCTAATCGCTTGGCCTAGGATAGACGAGCAAAACCGTCACAAGATTTCAGAAGTATACTTGTGGAGGAGATGTGGGCGTAAACAACCTTTGAGAGTATCATGCACTTCTTGCGCTGGCGGAGACGAAAGCTACCGTCCGAGTACTGAAGTGAGTAGGTGTGTAGGATTACGACAGTAGACTACACACCTACACAAAGCGTACGTGTTCCAAGTTCAAGAACCCAAAGAAGACAAAAAGTCCCTTTAGAAATCCTAGCAAATTCTCGGTGAAAATCGGCCATGAACCCCTACAGAATTCCCGATTGCTCAACGCTTTGTTAATTCATTTACAGCCTCGAAATAATTATTGTTTGCTACTGTTCACCTAGATTAGATTTATTTTCATTGCTTAACTTAGTTTATTTTTCTTGCTAAGACGTGACAAAACCATAAAAATATATTTCCCGTCTAGACATAAGTTAGAACTCGTTAGAAATTGAACAACATCTCCCCGTGGATTTTATCCGTAAATACTAATGTGTGTGTCATACACTTGCGGCCTAGTAAAGGGTAAAACCCACACGCCGGGTAAATCCCGGTGTGTCAAGTTTTTGGCGCCGATGCCACCAGAGATAGTATTGCATGTTTGATTTCGTATTCTAATTTCTGCTCTAGACACTTTTGATTTTCAAGTTCTTTGTTGTTCTTTTGACTTTCTCCTTTATCTTTGTCTTTTGTTCTAAGGTGCATGCACACTAGGAGAACTCCTAGAGGAACTGTACCGCTACTAGACGATATCGACAAACACGAGAGAGAACTCTGAAGACTCAAAAGAAACTTAAGGATGGCCAAAAACGACCACCCGGAAGATCAAATAAACCGCGATCAACTAGATCACGAGGATGACCGTGATTTTTCGGATCACGAAGAAGATCAAGAGGCTTTCCATGGTGCTAATGATCAGCCACATATCGATCCCGAAGAAAACCACAACCAAAACCGAAATGCTGAAAATCCGAGGCGACAACTTCCCGTCGATCGTGATGAACTCAGGAACGATGCTCAAGCGAATGCGCCGATTTCTCCTAACGGCGTAAACGCCAACCATCCCGTACTGCCCCACTAATCCTCTGAGGATACAAGCACGTAACCGCATCATAGCTGATTTTGATGCATGCACCGTATCAACATTTCCAAAACAGAGCAGCCATACAATTTCCTTTACCAAACGAAAATAATTTGGAGATCAAACCTCAAATTATTGCTTTGGTAATGCAAAATCAGTTTCATGGAGTTGCAACCGAGCATCTAATGGAGCACATCGAGTTGTTCGAAGAGATATGCGGAACGACGAGAATGAACCAAGTTCCCGCCGACTATTTGAAGTGTAAGCTTTTTCCTTTTTTTTTTGTTGATAAAGCTCACCGTTGGTTGAAATCTTTGCCCGCATGATCTATTACTAATTGGGAAGAGTGCAAAGCCGCCTTCTTAAACCACTTCTGCACGAAGTCGAGATCCAACGCGCTAAGAAACAAAATCCAAAGTTTTCATCAACAATCGGTGGAGTATTTCTATGAAGCGTGGGAACGTTTCAAGTAGTACGAGAGATATTGCCCTCATCACGGTTTCTCCGGTCCAAATGTGCTCAACACTTTCTACAGAGGATTACTACCGACATATAACTTTCTCTCGACACGGCCAGCAATGGAGACTTCTCCTTGAAGACCATCAACCAAGGAAGATCTCTCATCGAAAATTTTGCTATGTCGGATAGCAACAATTCTCTCGACTACGATAGATTGACTATATCGAACGTGTCGGAATCGAAAGAGATTTACGAGCTAAAAGTCATGATGAACCGACTTCTCAACAACCAAAACCGTCAAGTACATACTTGTGAAGCTACTGTTGGAGTCGATGATGACACTTATTACGAACCCGACAACAACGGTTCGTATTCTCAAGAAGTAGAAGTTAACTATGTGGGGGCACAAGGTTAATACCAAGGCCGATTAAACAATGGATTCAACAACGCTTTCCGCGACGCAAACTTCAACAATCTTTCCTAGTGAAATCAGAACGTGGGGAACCCTCAAGATCAGCCTTATCCACAACAACCAAAGCCATACCAAAACCGGTTCCAAAACGGGAACTATGGAGGAAATGGGAACTTCCAACCAAGACCGTCCTTCAACGCTCAATCCGCTCCATACAACCACTCAAACACGGAGCAACAAGGTATCTCTAACTCTCAACTTGCTGCCCAAATAGCGAAGCTCGAGCAATCAATTCAACTCCTTGCTCAAAGCAACGAGAATACGACGAAAGATTTTTACGTCAAGGTCGATTGAATGTACAATGACTTGAATGGCAAATTTGAGTCTCTTTTAACCCATTTCAAGAATTTGGATATGCAAGTCTCTCAAATTTGAATCTCTTTTAACCCATTTCAAGAAGTTGGATATCCCGGAAGAGTGGAAGATAACCCGAAGAGATTTTGCAACGTGATTTTCACCATACCCGAGAAGGAATTCGATGCTTATATGGAGCCTAGAGAAGTTCCAAAATTCGTCCCACTCTATGGACGATTCGTTACCGTATCCAAGATGATAAAAAACCACCATTCGAGTTACCGAAACTAATCCCGCTTCAAAAGTTAAGATCAATATTCCACCAGATTTAAGAGATACCAAGGAAGAACGAGTGGAAGAAATGGTTGAGAAGACAAAACAAGCTCTTTAAGAAGTGAAAATTCCGAAAAAACGGGGAAAGAAGAAGGTGATATCGAAGAAAGGCGAAACACGTCATAACCAAGATGATGCCAAAGGAACATTTGTTCCCGAAACATCTACTGTTCACGCCTAGTATCACCCAAAAGCCGAGCTAATGACTTTAACCAAAAGCGCTTGATGGGAGACAACCAATTTGGTACGTTTTTCTTTTTAGGATTTCAGGATTTATATAAAAAATCAAAAAAACATTAAAAAAATCAGAAAACACAAAAAAATTGGAGAATACATTCGAAACAGATCGTGAAACGACAAGGAACGAAGGAGAAGAATGACCCAAGACGAAAGCCACTAGCCCGCGGCTGGAACAAGCCGTCCCGCGGCGAGGAGGCCATCGACCGCTCCTTTATTGACGGTCACGCGGCCCAGAAATGATCTCCCGCGGCTGGAGCTAGCCGACCCGCGGTGAAGAAGCAGTTGGCCGCGGTCGCGTGTGCTCGACCCGCGGCCAGCCTCATTCCGTCCCGAACTTCATCCCGACCATTCCCAACCGTTACCGGCATTAAACGGTGCAATCCCGAACGTGTTCCCAACATGAAATTGAACCAAACCCGGTTTAATTCCCGTGTCCTGCTAAGGTAAGTCACAAAAGTTTTTGAAAAACATAAAACTTCTTTTTTACATAAAAACAATTTTTCAAAGACAAAAATAGAATTTCAAGTTTTAAGCTGTCTTTCTTCTTCTCTTCCAAAAGACTTGGAGATTTTGAGCAAGAAACACCTTTTTCAGATCAAAATCTTTTACAAAAATTATTTGGTACATTCTCACTCTTTTTCAAATGAGATTTCAATTCCACTTCAATCTCATCAATTCCACCAAGGTATGATCCTGTATCTCGACTTTTTCATTGATCTTAACCCTAAGGGTTTTCTTAAATTTACTAGATTCATGTCTAGGATTGCTAGAAATTGTTGGAGAACTCTATATTGAACTCTTAATTATTATGGATTTGATATTTTTGGAACTTGAAATTTTCAAGCTTAAATAAAAACGAATTTGGAGATTAATTTTGATTAATTCGAACAAATCTTGATATATTAATAATTAGTAAATGGTAATATACTGAAATTGCATGAAGATGAACTTAAAATCTATACTTCAATTTTTTTTATGCAAGTACGTCACAAACCCGAAATTTACAATTATCGTCTCTATTTGTTTGAATTATACTCAATGTTTCTCGTTTGTTTATTGAATGTGTCTCTTGATACTCGATTAGTATGCTCGTTGATATTCTCATATTTTGTCCCTTCTATGCATTCATTTAGCTTTGGTTTTATCTCATACGCATACAGTTTCATCGCATTTCTTATTTGTTTTGTCTCATTTAGAGTTTAGGGATTTCATACTAAGTCATAGAGAGTCTTGCATGTTTTGGAGTCTCTTTTAGGTACTTTGGAGGCTTTTGGAGACTTTGGAGGAGTTCAAACTTGGCTTGGGACCTTGAGGCAACGCCTAGAAGCAAAGATGGATCGCACTCACCATACCGGCCTCTCATACCGGACCTAACTTGGCCGGTATCACAACTTTAGCTGAGACAAGCTCTATACCGGCCTTCACGTACCGGCTCCACTTGGCCCGGCATGAAGAAGCATCCTCCCCCGATGTAGACGCACGTACCGGCCCGGCACAAGAAAGCTCTCTCGCCCGACATGGAACTTTCACTCCACCTGGAAGATTACCGGCTGCACGTACCGGCTCCACGTACCGGCTCCACTTGGCACGTCATTAAGAAGCATCCTCCCCCGATGAAGACGCACGTACCGGCCCGGCACAAGAGAGCCCTCCCGTCCGATACTGCTCCTTCTCTTATACAGGAACTTTACCGTCCAACCATCCTGGCTCTAATCCACCCGGCATGGATCCTCTTACCAAAGACCCCTGCACCACCCAAGGACGCCATTCACACACTGACCCGATACCAAGAGCAGGACAAGACCATCCCGGGCAAGTTACATCCAGGCAGGAACATTACCGGCCGTGCATACCGGCTCCAATCGGCCCGGTATCCCCCCTTCGACTATTGCAACTCATACCAGCCACCTATACCGGACTCGTTTTGGCCGGTATAGAAAATACGACCCAAGATCCGACCGGGTCAATACCCGGTTTGTTCCGGGTTGACCCGGTCGCCCACTTTTTTATTTAAAGACAATCTAAACCTAATTTCATTTTTTATGCTTTTTCTTAAGTCTAAAACCTTTACCTTTGAGACAGAGCTTGAGATTTGTAAGGAAAATCCTTTGTTTTATGCAATCTAGTGTTTATTTCCATCAATTCCTTGAATCTATCTATCTTCTATCTTGATTATTCATCATCCACCCATGGATTCAACCTCCATCAATATCGATTTTGGTTGGCTCTTAATGGGTCTTGAGTAGTCTTTTAGAGTTTAGAGATGGGGTAGATTAGGATGATCCAAGGTTTGATCTTGAGTCTTGAGTAGTCCTTCTTACAAATCTCAAGCTCTCTCTCAAAGGTAAGGGTTTTAGACTTAAGAAAAAACATAAAAATGGCAAAAATTAGGTAAAGTGGTTTTTATAGTGAATAGTGCTTGACCGGGTCGATCCGGTCGAGTTGGTTCTTCTTGGCGGAGGCTTGCAGACCGCCTGGCTTCTGGCCGGTTGAGATGGGGCGGTTAGGATTCCTGTAGGTTTAGTCGATGAAGGACGTTTTCTGGCTTGGACCGCCTACCTTCTGGTCGGTCGAGATTTCCTCTTTGGACGGTTGAAATACTTGTTCCAAGACCGGCTGGAATGGACCGCCAGGATGCTGGCCGGTTCAGTCGGTGAAGGATGCATGCTAGCTCGCAGATCGCGTGGCTTCGGAACGGTTGTGATTTTGTCTATGGGCCGGTTGAAATCCCTGTTCCAGGACCGGTTGGAATGGACCGCCTGGATGCTGGTCGGTTGTGCTGAGCCGAGACTCCAATTTCGTGCTTAGTCCTTCTCCGCATCCGTGGCCGATCGTGCTTGAGCCTCGGGACTTCCCGAACATCTCTGAACCTCTCCAAAGTACCTATAATATACTCCATAACATGCAAGACACTCTAAGACCTAATGCAAAACATCCTATTCTTTAAACAAGACCAAAACATGCATGAAAGATCTATATATGCTAGAATGTGACTCAAAATGCAAAGT
This sequence comes from Eutrema japonicum, assembly GCA_030161315.1. Lineage (NCBI taxonomy): Eukaryota > Viridiplantae > Streptophyta > Magnoliopsida > Brassicales > Brassicaceae > Eutrema > Eutrema japonicum. Next base: position 22,782,724 of record BSQW01000005.1, on the reverse strand, counting down.
GAAATGTATGCTATGAAGGCTAAAATGAGAGGATATCAACTCCCCCAAACTTACTCCTTTGCTTGCCCTCAAGCAAACAAATAAGAAAAAGTACGGAGAGAAGTTCGAAGGTGGGAACTCAAATCCACAAGTAGCACAAAAAGAAATCATGTTCAACGTCCAAGTAATGTAGTTCTAAAATGCACAAGTGAGTCTACTCCAAAGGAGTTAGCCATGCATTCCTATTTCATCATGTACCAAACCCAAAACAACAATCTAGACAAGCAATCATATTCTCCAACCCCTTAGCATTCATTAGTGGCGTAACCATGAATCATGTTTATGCAAGGTCAAATTGAATTCGTTTGGCTAAGGGCTCGGTTATGAGATGAATGTGATCTCATTATCATGCATGGGTAATCAAGTACAAGGATCTCTCATGGAATGAACAAACTTTAGCAAAATGCTAAAGGTAAAAGGCAAACTATGCATACAAGGGAGGATTCTCATCTACCCAAATACCTAGAGTGTCTCTAACCTAAAGCTTTCTAACCCGTTGTGTCCACAACCTAAGCTACCCTTTTCATCCCAAGGCATTTTGCCTTTCTCACACCCACACATGCTTCTTGTGTTTTCGCTTCACCTTCTTCTCTCATTGGGGATCGACTTCTTCTTCCTTGATGTCATGGTTTGGTTGATTCCTTGTTTTCACTTAGCTCTTTGTTTCTTCATTTTTGTTCACGCCTCTTATCATCTTTGATGCTTGGCCTTTTCGGCTTTCTTCTTTTTCCTTAGGCTATCTTATTCTTAGAGCTAGTCTTATGATTTTTTTATTTTTTGCACCAACCAATCTATATAAATCCGATCCCATTTTCCTTTCCCCTTTTTCATATTTTCCAATCCACCTTAGGATTCCGATCATACCCAATCGCCAAGTTTCAAACCGTTCCCATAAACTTGAATCAAGAAGCGCCATCCTAACTAGCCTATTCCTAGATTAACTCCGTGATGATGGAGCTAAGTCTACACGAGAATTCCCTCTTGTCGCCCTAAACCTAACACATTTTGCCAAGTTTGTTCGAAAGAAAGGCCTCACAATTCACACACTAATAACAATTGCTAGAAAGAAGGTTGAGGTTAAGGTAGGGGAAACCATTCCAATGATGGGATATGTCTACTTGGATAAACAAGACTGATGAAAGGGAAAAGATTATTGATACAAAACTTTTTAGTCTCTAGGAGGCATCAATATCCCCAATACGATGTAGTAAGGAGGTTATCAATCCATAATTGGGATTATTCTAATCACTAAGAATGCAAGGCACTTAAAGTAAGTTAAGCTAAACAAGTGTGGTTTGTGATTAATTATCAATTCAAAACAAGTTTATAGAAAAGCAACAAGATGTAATTCAAATATCAAAAGCGAATCCTAAAATAGGGTTATCGAATCAAGGTGACCCAAGCACAATTCATGGTGTTCTTTCTCTCAAATAAGCTATCCCTAGGTAATAGATCTCTAATCTTGATTAGTTCTTTCTCAAATAACTAATCACTATGCTAATCACTCAATCCCTTAGCAAACTCTCATTTGTGGATCAATGATTAGCAAGCATTAAGAATATAAACAAAATCAACCAAAATACACCCTAGACAACAAATATCTTAGGCTAGGAGCATAAATCCCTTGAATAGTTCATCAAGGCATTTCATCAAACATTTGGTGTGCATGAAATGCCTTATTGATATATGGTTTTTTCCCCTTTTAGGCCATGATATAAGTATGTTTTATAGAGTCTTTCTAGTATTTTAGAGTCTTTTAGAGTCTTTTACAGGTTTTAGCACGTTTGGAGCATAATTGGAGATATTTGAGCTTTCTGGGGCATTCTGGAGCAAAGCAGAAGTTCGTGTTGCTGAGTACCCGATTTGAAGCATCAGTATCGATAGATACTTCCTAGTATTGATCGATACCCATCGCAGCAGACACGACCCGCGACTTTTCCAAGAGTTGAAGAATTGCATATTTGCCCCAGAAGACTTTAATATTTACAAGAAGACCCCAATTCGTGTTTTACCTTTATAATTAGGTTTTTCAGCCACTTTGATGGCTATGCTTTATTCTACTTTGGTTTTTGGAGAAACAACTCTGAACTCCTGTTTTCTTTGATGATCTATTCAATCATGTTGTTTTCATTCTCCATGTCTGAGTAGATCTACTTTAGGTTCAGGGTTCTCATAAGGGTTTTCTCTGAATGCTAGGTTGTTTAGTTTATTAGGATTCACCATCTGAATTAGTTCTTCGCTTTAGGTTATGTTCAAAGCTTGCTCTAGATTAGCTACCTAGAATATAGATCTTAGGATAATTGATTAGGCACAACAGTGCGATTAATTATCTGATAGAACCTAAGGTGAGCAAATTGATTATTCGCAAAGAGATTTGGTTTAATTGATTTGTGAACATATCGAACTTGAAATTAAAGCTAATTTATTATTAGGAATTTGAAAAGAGATTTGGGATTCTGAAGTTTATATTTAGATATTTCTCGCAACGACAGTTGGTTAATTATACTTTAGTGATTTGAGTTCAAGAAACGCGCTAAATATGAATCCTGTTAATTAGTTTATCTGCATTCATTGATTTCCTGAGAAATACCCTGAATCTATATTTCTTCCATCGAATTTACAACTCTTTTACTGTTTATTGTCTTTTGTTTCATCTGATTTGCTTAGTTTAATTCGATACTATACAATATATTGTGTGATTTCTGTGAGTACTTGTGTTCGACCCCTACACTTACTACAACAACTGCTTTAGTACTTTTAGGGTATTAATTTGAGCATATCAAATTTGGCGCAGTTCCCGGGGACTCAATTTCGCCATTAGATTTTAGCTATCGAGTTTTGACTAAGTTCGTCGGTATCGATCGATACTATCTTGTATCGGTCGATACTCGTCGCTTTCTTTTTGTTGATATCGATCGACACCACTTGGTATCGATCGATACTCATCACGTTTTGTTACAAATGTTCTTGACTTTTGTGTTTCATGTGCATGCCTAATCGTGAAACCAGAGGGAACAAGAGCACTCCGCTAGTCAATCTATCGTTAGAGAAGCTAGCACATTTAGAACGCACAAGCAGAAAGGCAAATCAAACATCATGGATGAACAACACAGTGGTATTAAGACCTGATGAAGCTGGAGTTCTGAGAGACCAAGAGGGTCAAGTGTGCAATGAGAGAGGGCAGCGACTTGATGAAGCTGGAAACGTCATTGTCCCTCCTGCTGATGTTGTTGAGATTATCGCGCCAGCTGCGCGCGCCAACATTGGGAATGCTGCAGTTGATCGAGGTACGACACTTGCTGAGCACAACAGACCTGATCAGTTCTATGCCAATCGATCTACGATTGCATCCCAACTTTTCAGAGGAATGATTTTAAGCTAAAACATGCGTACTACGCTCTTGTGAGTCAGAATACTTTCCATGGCCAATCTCATGAATAGCCCATGGATCATATCGAGAGGTTCGAAGATTTGGTCACTGGTATGAAGTACAATGGAGTGCCCAATGAGTTCTTCTTCTGCAAACTTTTCCCATACTCTCTTAGTGGGGATGCTGCTTATTGGCTGAAGCAGTTGGCTCCTGGTTCGCTAACTACATGGGATGAGACGAAGAACGCATTCCTGAACAATTTCTATGATGATACGAGATCCGAGGAGATCAGGAACAAGATCTCTCAATTTTCTTAAAGTCCAACAGAGGCACTCAAAGCTGCTTGGACACCTTTCAAGTCATATCAGAGAGATTGTCTGCACCATGGGTTCAATCAGGTTCAGTTGCTTGGTACTTTCTACAGAGGAATTGATTGGAGGTACCAGATGGATTTGGATACTTCAAAACCAGGTATCCAAATAATGCGATCGTGCTGATTGAGAACTTGGCGTCTAGCAATAGCACCAAGAATGCTGAGTTCGAGCGAAAGAAGCAGGCTGGAGGAATTGATGGTTCGCAGATTGCTGAAGTTTAGGCCAAGCTGGATTTCCTGATTGGGAAGTCGAAGAAAGATGTACACTTTGCCGATGGAGTCGATAATATCGGTGGAGATGAAGTGGAGGATGTTAACTACGTTGGTGGTTCTGGATTTCAGGGTCATCAATTTGGGTATAACAACAACCGAAACTTCAACAACAACACTCGCAATTACGGGAACTCTTCGTACCAGCCCATCTCTCCAAATTCCACAGAGAATAAGATGGAATCCATGCTTGAACAACTTCTTCAGGGACAGACGAGGATGCAAGTGGATTTCAATGGGAAGTTTGACTCTCTGTACATTGATCTGAATGGAAAAATTGACGCTATCAATCTTTCTCAGAGAAAGCTGGAAACTCAGGTCGCTCAGACAGCAGCAGCTGTGAAAATGCAGGAAGGTTTTCTTCCAGGAAAACTGAGAATCAAGAGCACACGTCAATGCAATCACCATAGGAAGTGCTAAAGAAGCCACTGCAGTGGTAGAAAAGGGTTTTGATGCAGGAATTTTTGACGATGCGGAAGATGACGACTAGGATTCTGGAAACCCCCATGTATCGATCGATACCAGCCAGTATCGATCGATACCGGTCCAGACATCTGCACGAGGGGATCCAAAATACCGTGTGTCGATCGATACCTCTCCAGTATCGAACGATGTTGAGACGCATGTCGAGAAGAGGCCCGAGATTGTCTAGGAGAGGGTCTATATACCCAAGATACCTTATCCTATTCCTCCTAAGATGACAAAGAAGGAATGGGAGGACACCAGATGCAAATCTATGCTGGATAAGTTGGTTGTGGAGCTTCCTTTTGTTGATGATATATGTGAGGATGAGAATTTGGACACCACCTCGGTGTCGACCGATACCCTCTTGTATCGATCGACACCCGTCCAAGAATCTATCAAGGACGTCTCGAAGGAGCAAGCATCGATCGATGCCCTCCCAGATACTACAAAGGAGCCGCGTATGAGTGTTGACAGACTTCACAAGCCCAAGAAGCTAAATCATATTCCTCAACACCTCCGAGCTCCCATCACTCCAAAGCAGCTGCGTGGCTTTGAGAAGATGGTACGAAGGATTCCCCACACACTAACTTTTGAAGAAGCTTTAGAAGACCGCCCTCTACTTAGTCACTTCAAAGATTGTAGAGAAACTCTGAAAGAGGTCGAAGTACTCTTTATCGAGGCAAGACTCAAGTCACTACCACTGAGGCAGTTGACCCAGAGGGAAGACCCAGGGAAATTCGCAGTTCCATGCTCCATCTTTGGAGTTGAATTCGATGAGTCTCTCGTTGACTCAAGGTCTAGCGTCAATGTAATATCAAGGGAAATTGCTGAACGATTGAGGGCTGATATAAGACCCCCTACGATGCTTCTCACGTTTGCGAACTCCACCACCTCACCTCCATACGGTACTATCCATGCTTTGCTTGTTAAAGTAAAAGATTATCTGGTGCCCACTAATTTTCAGGTTGTGGAGATGAGCGAAGGATCTGAGGTTTCTTTTCTCATGGGACGACCGTTTATGGCTACTGCTGGCGCGATCATAGACACACATAATAAGAGACTCTCTTTCTCTTACATTGACAGAGAGGTCTACTATGATGCCATTCCCTCTAGAGGTGCTCCCACACATGTCTCGTGCTTCACTGTTGTCACTAGAGAGACATTGGTAGTTGATCTTTTGGAAGAGCCTCCTGACGACCCAACTGTCATAGACGTTTTGGTTGAACCGCCCAGCATCCCCAAGAAAGTTGTCAGGAAGGCTAAGGCAACAAAGAAGAAGGCGAAGAGCAAAAGAGTCGAGAGTGCTACCCATGTGACTCTAACCCCTCAGAAGTGTGATGGGGATTCGATTGAGTACAGGGTGAAGTGCAAAGGAACTTCGAAGCCAGGCCGTGTGTCGGTCGACACCTGATGTTCCAGCACGGTAACTTCTTGTTTCTCTTAATTTTATTATGTTCTTTTGTTTTCTTTCACCAACCTTAGGCTAGATAACACTAGGGACAGTGTTGTTTAAGTCTGGGGGAGGTGTCTGCTGACATTGTGTTTGTTTTTCTTAGAGTCAGTTGTTTTATCGAATCAAAAACGTTTTATTGAGTCAAAACTTGTTGGAGATGATGATCATGTGCTTGAATTGTTGTTTTGATTTTGTTTTTTGAGTGACCAGTGTTGCAGGATCAGCTCTAGATCGACTAATGAAAAATCCAAGGACTGACCAGTTGACTAGAAAACATCCATGTCTCCAGCAGAGTTCTTCTGAAGCCTGAGCCAAATTTTAGCACTTCATCGATGTGGTTAGTGTTTACAGAGCTTGATTCATCATTCATCTCTGACAATGGAACCCATTTGTTTAAAGTAACGGTATCTCTCTCCCCTGTTATAAGTTGATAAATAAGAGCATAAAAGATGAAATGATTTTCTTCTTAGTAGAGGGCTAGGAAAAGTTCCAGCGATCCCATTATTCTACTTAAGAGGGAATGATCACACAAAGGCTGAAAGCGAGATTAGGAAAATTTCCCGTGATACAACTATTTGCCTAAACCTTTGATACATAGAGAGGGAAGAACCGGGGATTCGGTGGCAAACACCATCAATACTCGCGTTTCGGACCTTGATGTGTATATGCAAATTAAAACAAAAAAAGAACATAATAAGAAATAAGTCTGGGGAGAGAAAGTGATACAAAAATGTGAAAATGGATGGTTCCTTGTCATGATATTGTATGGTAAAGAATCTAGAAGGTTCTTGAACATTGGCTATAACGATGAAACTGGCGATGAGGGTTTTATTTGAACAATGCTGCGAGATAATGTGTGGAGTCTGGAAAAGCAGCGAATGTCTACGGAGAAGTACATGGTGGTTCGATCAAAAGCTGGTTAGGTGACATATGGGTTCTTGGGAAAAGAATCTTTGCGATGGTTCATGAATTGGTGAGTCTCCGTGTTTTCAAGCCTCTTTCTCTGGTTTAGTCTTCTATTTGCTTGAGGGCAAGCAAAGGCTAAGTCTAGGGGAGTTGATATATCATGGTTTTTACCCCTTTTAGGCCATGATATAAGTCTTTTTTATAGAGTCTTTCTAGTATTTTGGAGTCTTTTTGAGTCTTTTACAGGTTTTAGCGCGTTTGGAGCATAATTGGAGATATTGGAGCTTTCTGGAGCATTCTGGAGCAAAGCAGAAGTTCGTGTTGCTGAGTACCCGATTTGAAGCATCAGTATCGATCGATACTTCCTAGTATCGATCGATACCCATCGCAGCAGACACGACCCGCGAATTTTTCAAGAGTTGAAGAATTGCAGATTTGCCCCAGAAGACTTTAATATTTACAACAAGACCCCAATTCGTGTTTTAGCTTTATAATTGGGTTTTTCAGCCACTTTGACGGCTATGTTTTATTCTACTTTGATTCTACTTTGGTTTTTGGAGAGACAACTCTGAACTCCTGTTTTCTATTGTTTTCTTTGATGATCTATTCAGTCATGTTGCTTTCATTCTCCATGTCTGAGTAGATCCACTTAAGGTTCAGGGTTCTCATAAGGGTTTTCTCTGAATGCTAGGTTGATTAGTTTATTAGGATTCGCCATCTGAATTAGTTCTTTGCTTTAGGTTATGTTCAAAGCTTGCTCTAGATTAGCTACCTAGAATATAGATCTTAGGATAATTGATTAGGCACGACAGTGCGATTAATTACCTGATAGAACCTAAGGTGAGCAAATTGATTATTCGCAAAGGGATTTGGTTTAATTGATTTGTGAACATATCGAACCTGAAATTAAAGCTGATTTATTCTTAGGAATTTGTAAAGATATTTGGGATTTTGAAGTTTAGATTTAGATAATTCTCGCAACGACAGTTGGTTAATTATACTTTAGTGATTTGAGTTCAAGAACCGCGCTAAATCTGAATCATGTTAATTAGTTTATCTGCATTCATTGATTTCCTGAGAAATACGTTGAATCTATATTTCTTCCATCGAATTTACAACTCTTTTATTGTTTATTGTCTTTTGTTTCATCTGATTTGTTTTGCTTAATTCGATACTATACAATCTATTGTGTGATTTCTGTGAGTCATTGTGTTCGACCCCTACACTTACTACAACAACTGCTTTAGTACTTTTAGGGTATTAATTTGAGCATATCACTTATGATCTAGATCTACTTTCTCAAGCTAGATCTAGCATTAAGAGCACTATTCAAGAAGGGAATAAAGATAATCTAAACCTAAACACCCTAAATCATGCATTGGATCACCCTAATCTACCTTATCTCAAGATCCTACAAGACTACTCAAGACCCATCAAGAACAACCCAAAATCGATATGGATAGAGGTTGATTCCATGGATGAGTGTTGGATAATCAAGATAGAAAGAAGATAGATGGAAGAGATTGATAGTAATCAACACAAAATTGCATAAAACAAATGATCTTTCTTACAAATCTCAAGTTCTGTCTCAAAGGTCAGTGTTTTAGATTTGAGAGAAGATTAGCTAATAAAATTAGGATTTTAGAGTATTTATAATAAAAGAAAGGAGAATTGGGTCAACCCGGAACAAACCGGGTGTTGACCCGGTGGATTTGGGTCGACTTTCAATCCCGGTCGGGATGAGAAGTTTGTTGTGAGGGAAGTTCTGCTGCCGGGCTGCTTCAGGCCGGGACGGAAGGCCGGGATTCTCTCTGCCTGAGGAAGGATGCAACACCGGGCAAGTGTGCCGGCTTCGTCTTGCCCGGGACGGTGCTGAGTGATTGTTGCCGAGAGGTGCAGCACCGGGAGGTGTGGAGTCGGGACGAGAAGCCGTGATTCTCCCTGTCTTGGGGGAAATCTCATGTCGGCTGAGGGAAAGTCATTGTCCCGGGCCGGTGCTGAGGGAAATTCTGAGGGGAATTCTGAGGGAGAAAGTCTTCGTCCCGGGGGAGATTGGTCCAGGACACGCAGCCGGGATTATCCCTGTCTTAGGGGAAATCTTGTGCCGGCTGAGGGAACCTCCTGTGCCGGGCCGGTGCTAAGGGGAAATCTCCGAGGGAGAAAGTCTTGGCGCCGGGGAAAATGGAGACTCCTTAGCAAATCGGCCATATCACTCCAACCACATATGCGAATGGACTTAATCCAACTCTGGTTGACAACTAACTCCTTCCTCCACATATTCCATGAAGACAGTTGAGGCTGATTCAGATCGGAGGACCTTCGTCCATACACATCTTTCCGGCGTCTCGGATGGACTTTGCTCTGCTCTTAGGTCCAACTCTCCAATATGTCCAATTGCCTCCAATTACCCGGGAGACAGTCCAAAACATGCAAGAACTCACTAGACTTAATGCAAATGTTCTAATCTCTAAATGATACCTAAATGCAAGACAAGACGATGATTATGCATGCGAATTACACAAAACTCTAAATGAAATGCATGCTAAAACATGCAATATACGAGTATATCAATTCCCCCAAACTTAAACCCTTGATTGTCCTCTAGCAAACAAGAATAAAGAAGTGAGAAGACAAGAAATGGGAGCTCAAATCCAAAAGTGCCATAAAAAGAATCCGAGCCCAATGTTCAAGTTGCAAACTTCTTGATGCGATCAAACACTTTACTCAAAAGTGACTAGCCATACCTATCCTTGCATGACTTACATTCGAACATCAATCTACACAAACTTTCATATCTTCCAACATCTTGACATTGATTAGGTGTAATAAGTGTGAATCATGTTTATGCAAGATCAAATGAATTCGTTTGGCTAAGGGTAAGGTTATGAGATGAAGGTGATCTCATTATCATGCATGGGTAATTAGGTACAAGGATCTCTCATGAAATGAACAAACTTTAGCAAAATGCTAAAGGTAAAAGGCAACGTATGCATACAAGGGAGAATTCTCATCTTGAGGCATTTTGCCTTCTCAAACCCACATTCTTCTTGTCTTTTCATTTCACCTTCTTCTCATTCGGGGATCACTTCTAATTCCTTGTTCTTTCATGGTTTGGTGCTCCTTTGTTGTGATCTAGCTCTTCTTTTCTTCTTTTTGGGTCACGCCTCTGCTCATTCTTTGATACTTTGGCCTTTTTGGCTTTCTTCTTTTTCCTTCTATCTTTTGAGGCTATCTTATTCTTTAGAGCTGGTCTTATGAGTTTTGCACCAACCAATCTACACAAATCCGATCCCCTTTTTCCTTTCTCCTTTTCTTCTTTTCCATTCCACAATCCATTCCCAAACGTTCACCAAGTCTAAAACTGTTCCCCCAAACTTGAACCAAGAACCGCCATCCTAACTAGCCTATTCCTAGATTAACTCCGAGATGTTGGAGCTACATCTACATGATAATTCCCTCTTGTCGCCCTAAACCTAACATGTTTTGCCAAGTTTGTTCGAAAGAAAGGCCTCAGAATTCACACACTAATAATAATGGCTTGAAAGAAGGCTAAGGTTAGCGTAGGGGAAACCATTCCATTAATGGGATATGGCTACTTGGATAAGCAAGAGTGGTAAAAAGGAGAAAGAATATCCAAGTATGTATTGGTGATCCACGAATTCATCCTAAATTGCACAAATATAATATTTACAAGTCAAATTTATGGTTATCACTTAGATGAGGTTGAATTCAAGTACAGGTTTGTTTCAATCAAGGCAAGAACAATAAGACATGAGATCAAGGCATGGTTCGTTCTTAATTTCTACACGAGATCAAAGCATCAAGTAACTAGCAACAATGGCATTGGATTAGGCTCTTAATAAGGCACTTTACAAGGACAAATCTATCATTGCTCTTAATGCTCATGCAAAGCTACCTTAAATGCTATGCATCTAGACTCAATCCTATATGGAATGCAAAAAAGTTCAAAATTTTCAAATTTATTGAAAATGCATGATATGCATGAGACTCAAGGTGCAAAAGGCAAAATAAGAACACCAAAAACGATGTTAGATAACACACAAACCCTCCCCCAAACTTAAATTACACAGTCCCTTGTGTAAGAGAAGCTTAAGAGAGAGCTAAACAATGCATGAAAGAAAGAAAGAAGATATGATTATAAATGATATGTACAAAGTTTGGAGTGTTACCTTGGAAAAGGATGGAAGGGACGAGAGGGATCAAGGGACGCCATACTCTATCACCTCATCCTATGCACCTTAGTCCATAAGTCCATGCCCATAAGACTATCGGAAACCTACTTGCACTAAGAAAACCCATCAAAAGGAACTAACAACGAAAGAAGAGCTTAAAAGAAAATGTATATACAAGGATAAGTTTGGGGTGTCTCCCAAGAGCACTTTGTTTAGAGTCACGAAGTTTGACTTTTGTTACCCTTTTAGGCGGGTAATGGAGGAGTGCAAACACTCCTTGGCGGTTCCTTAAGCTCGAGTTTGAGAACTTTACATATTAAGCTTTGAAGACCGGTTTGATCTCAAAACTACGGTTACCTGCGAGACAAAAATTGTATAATGAGCATTTCTACAAAATGCCCAGTGAGTCAGGACTCTCTACACGCCCCCTGCATGTTAGTCCCCCACAACCCTTTCCCCATATAGCCGAAGCCTAAATGCTACAGGGAAAGAAATGCACATGCAAGCCTAGCAATCTGCACCTAAACCACGCATTCAACATGCAAGCAAGTTCTCTCCACAAGCAAGCAATCTAACAGCCTACTTATCACAAGTAACCACAAGCGGAAGCTTAAACATTCAAACGACATGTGCTAATTACCTATTAGCCACATATCACAATCAACATACAACATGCTAAATCCATCTAGCAATCAATCACGAAAATATGCAAAGTTCTTTATGCATAAAATTCAATAAGTTAGAGCGCTTCTAGATGCATCAACCACCCGCCGTCACCGTGGCTCTCCATGTCCGTTCACCACGAAGGATCCCGAACAATAGTCACCTATGATCTTGGTCCATCACAGACGTTGATCCAATGCGCCGTCGCGCACTTCCCGGCCATGGGTGCGACCCAAGTAACAATCCGAGATTTATCGTGGCGGTGGTGACTACATCGCTTACCTGATTCATATCCTAACCGGCATATAAATTGTACAACAATACATCCTTACCGGAATGTACATTTTGCCACACAATGAGTTATGGGAACACCTGTCACACATAACTACAACAAGCACCAAATAAACACAAAACAGCCATAACAAATGGCTCACGTCTCTTTACTCGGGTCCATCTCTACATGGATCACGTGTCACATGTAGCCATCCCGCCAATTGCATGTGGTTACAACAAAATGCCCGAAGGCCACTCAACAAATAATAACATAATTCCTAAGCCCGGAATTATCTTGCGTAGACCCCCGTCACACGCACAAAATTCAATTATGAATTCCATTTCTTAGCTTCATGTTATTTCTGTCGACGATGCCATGCCTAGGCGCTTTGTCTCATGCACCCATTCCGACTAACACTTAGCTCAATTTCTTAGATTTACAACCTAGTAACATCTAAGTCCAAACGTAAATTAACCTCCCTCTAGTTAATAAACGTAACACAAAATGATGGAGTAAACATACCTTGTTTACTTCCCATCAAAACACGCAAACTTCATTTATAAATTAACCCCTACCCTTTAGGCAATTTATAAATCAAGCAAACGATAAGAACAAACTCTCCGAGGTTCGTTCTTACCCAAAAACGCGAGTTAATAAGCGAAAACTACGTTACCGGAACTCACCTCAGATTTAGACGTAAAGGAAGACTCTAGCTCTTGAACCACCTTGTTCCTAGCCAAGACTTCTTCCCTCGGTTAAATCCTCACGATTTAAGCCGACACAAAACTTCCCTCAGTTAAATCCTCCGCGATTTCGGCCATAGCCTTAACCGAGAAAAATCTCCATCGGGATCACTTCTCTCTCTAACTCGATTTTCTCTCCCCATAGAATTCTTAAGCTTTTTCGGAAATGATCTAAAACTAAGGGGTGTGGTCCTATTTATAGCCAACATGGGTAAGCACGAGGTGGCCCTGAAGCTCCGCTGTCCCGACACATGTCCGCCACTAAGCTCGCCCGTGCGGCGACACATGTTCTGAAGCGCCACTATGCTTGTCCATGCGATGACACTTGCTTCCTTGCATGCACAGCACATGTCTGAGACATAGGGATCAAGTTTCGTCCCCCACGTGACATGTCGTGCTTAACTCGATTTGTCGTGCTTAACTCGATTTGTCGTGCTTAACTCGATTTGTCGTGCTTAACTCAAGATTTCCGCGGAATGTTTCCTCGGCGATCAGATCACCATTCCTTCCCGGTTTCCAGCTAAACTTCTCGGCAAAAAAAATATTTCTCGGCAAAAATCTCCTTTCTCAGCTAAGATGCTTCTCGGCTAAGGTCCTTCTCGGCTAAGATGCTACTCTGCAAAAATCCTTCCCGACAGAATTTCTCCTTTCGGCAAAATCTTCCTCGGCTAGATTTTCCACCTTCTCGGCAAAATCCTCCTAAGCTAGATTTTCCCCCTTCTCGGCAAGACTCTTCTCGGCAAAAATCCTTCTCGGCTAAAATCCTTGCCGAGTCCATAAATTTGATCAGACTTGATCAAATTAAATTCTGATTCGACCAAAGTGCTTCTTTTGGTCTCGTCTTGTAGAAAATATTTTCCCTCAGAAAAATATTTTCTCCCCGGATAGAATTTCCACCTAGGCAAAATTCTTACCGGCTCCATAACTTTGATTCTACGTAATCAAAATTATCTTTGTTTCGACAAAAACGTTTCTTTTGGCCTGCTCTTGATGAATCCATCTTCCCTCAGTCGATTCTTCAACTTTCATTTTTCCTCGATTCTTCCCTCGGCCTTTCTAGTGAAAACTTTTTCGAGTTCCGTCTCGTCTAAAGTTCTTCTTTCACCAAGTCCTTGAAGAATCTTCTCTCTCTTGGTCATAATTCCAACTTGGAATTTTCTCGTCCATCTTCTCATACGGGTTATTACATGACCGGTCTACAAGAACCATAAGTGACTTCGAGGAGCAACAACGAACCAAAGCCATGATCGCTCTCAATGAGAAGTTTGATAAGCAATCTTCCATGATGGACAAGCAAGCCACTTTGTTGGTAATTTTGAGGGAAATCAAAGGTCCCATGAGGAAATGGTGGATTTGAGCAACCAAGAGGAAGTACATTATATTGGGAACAATGGTGGCTATCAAAGAGGTTTCAACAACAACTATGACAACCAAGGTCAAGCCCCCATTAATCACCAGCAAATATTTTCTTCCAAGAACAACTTTCAAGGGAACCAAGGAGATTTTCAACAAACTTTTGTCCCTCCAACTCAAGGCAACAACTCCATTCCTCAAGACCTTGATATGAAGAACATGCTTCAACAAATTCTACAAGGTCAAGCTAGTGGAGCATTGGATATGAGCAAAAAGATGGAGGAAATAAATACCAAAGTAGCTTACTCATACAATGATCTCCATAAGAAGCTTGAGGCATTGAGTTCAAAAGTTCAACAAATGGAGACCAAGGGAGCCAATGGAGAGAAAGTGCAACAAACTCTTAAAATGGGAAAGCAATAGAACCCTCAAATGAGTATTGCAATGCCATCTCCTCATATGACCCACGTCCCATTGAAGATCATAGAGCCGACACTAACGAGATTGAGATTCTACTTTATTGTTTACATGTTGAACACCTTCCCCCTAGAGACATTCACTTGAAGCTCAATGTGGAAATTGAGGAACACGGTGGGGGAGTGACCCTTGAGAAAGATGAGGACGTGACCTTGGTTGAAGACAAGGGTAGTGTTGATTGCAAAGATTCACAAAGCACAACTACGATCGAGCCTAAGTCTCTCCCCAAGCTTGGTAATTCTAGTAAGTTCTCTATAGCTTGCTCTCTTGGTGATTTAGACGTTGAGGATGCTTTGTGTGACTCCGGTTCAAGTGTGAATGTCATGTCCCGAGAGATGTTCAAGAGTCTAGGGATAAGAAACCTCACCTATCACCCATCACCTATCACTTTTGGAGATGATTCTTCAAGGAAGCCACTTGGTCTCCTCGAAGAATATCCACTTAAAGTTGGGGATTGCATAGTCCCAATGGACTTCGTTGTCATGGAAATGAAGAAGACCAACAAGCTCCCACTACTCCTTGGAACCCCATTCCTACTTACTACCGGTGCTAGAATGGATTTCAAAGATCAAAGGGTAGTTCTCTTGAATGTGGATGATAAGGTATATTACCCAATGAGGACTTCTTCCAACAAGCTTTGTGGCACAATTACCATAAAGGATTATGAGTTTCATGAAGAAGAAGTATTCTATGTGGGTAGTTGTAATATGGTTCATGAAGCTTCACCCCCAAAAGTTTGTGAAGAGAAAGAGATGACTCTTGAGAGAAAGGAATTGGGTTATGATAATGACAAAGAAGGTTTGGAGGTTGACATTGCTTGTTTAGAACAACTTCCTCCCACCATAGTGGAGAACGTTCTTGTGAGTAGCACGAGTGCCAAGAACAGGACGAAGGCCAAGGGTAAAGTGAAAAACGGGCCAAGATTGCTTCCTGAAGACAAGGCCATGCTAGACCAGCCCTCTATGATGACTCTCACTCCTTGGAAGTACAAGGATGGAGTGATTGAGTTCAAGATCAAATGCAAATGCCGATCCAAACCTTTTGCCTCGTTTAAGGCGATCCTCACACCGAAGCTCAAGGAGAAAGGGCAAGCCGGTCTTGAGAAAGTCATGAGCAAGGTGCTCAAACTCAAGCTCAAAGATCCACCATGGAGTGCACACACTTCTCTCTCACCCGCCTAAAATGGATAACCAAAGTCAAACTTAGTGACTTTAAACAAAGTGCTCTTGGAAGACACCCCAAGCTTATCATTGTACATACTTTCTTTTCATGTCTTTCTATGTTTTCTTGTTCTTTTTGATCTTTTGTTGAGGGGTTGCAAGGTTCTTGATGGTAGCAAGGTCATGGCAAGGCACATTGGTGTTGATGCCGAAAGCTCTTCATTCATCTCCATTCATCTAGTCTCACTCCTCATTTGTAAGTAACTCTTTACTTTTGAGTCTCTTTGCATTTTTATATTACGTTTTTGGTCTCTCTCTTGATCTTCTTTCACACCGAGACGTTGTGATTTAAGTTTGGGGGAGGGACCGGTGTCTAATCATGTGTTTTGTGATCTTATTTTGCCTTTTGCATCTTGAGTCTCATGCATATCATGCATTTTCAATAAATTTGAAATTTTTTGAACTTTTTTGCATGCCATGTAGGATTGAGTCTAGATGCATAGCATATAAGGTAGCTTTGCATGAGCATTAGGAGCAATGATAGATTTTTCCTTGTAAAGTACCATATTAAGAGCTTAGTTCAATGCCATTGTTGCTAGTTACTTGATGCTTTGATCTCGTGTAGAAATTAAGAACGAACCATGCAATGATCTCATGTCTTATTGTTCTTGCCTTGATTGAAGCAAACCTTGACTTGAATTCAACAAAATCTAAGTGATAACCTTAATTTTGACTTGTAAATATTGTGTTTATGCATTTTTGAATGAATTCGTGGATCACTTCATACATACTTGGATAATCTTTTCCCTTACACCACTCTTGTTTATCCAAGTAGCCATATCCCATCATTGGAATGGTTTCCCTTACCCTAACCTCAACCTTCTTTCTAGCCATTGATATTAGTGTGTGATTGGTGAGACATTCTTTCGAGCAAACTTGGCAAAAAGTGTTAGGTTTAGGGAGACAAGGAGGAATTCTCATGTAGATTTAGCTCCATCATCGAGGAGTTAATCTAGGAGTAGGCTAGATAGGTTGGCGGTTCTTGGTTTAAGTTTGGGGGAACAGTTTGGAAATTTGGTGAACGGATGTGTTTGGAATAGATTGTGGAATGGGAAAGATGAATAAGGAGAAGGGAAAAGGGGATCGAATTTATAGATTGGTTGGTGCAAAATTATAAGACTAGCTCTAAGAATAAGATAGCCTCAAGAGATCCAAATAAAAAGAAGAAAGACGAAAAGGCCAAAGCGTCAAAGAAGAAAAAGAGGTGTGAACAAAAATGAAGAAAAAGGAGAGCTAAGTCAGAACAAAGAAGCACCAAACCATGAGAACAAGGAAGAAGAAGTTGATCCCCGAATGAGAAGAAGGTGAAGTGAAAGGACAAGAAGCATGTGTGGGTTTAAGAAGGCAAATGCCTTAAGATGAAAAGGGTAGCTTAGGATGTGGGCACAAACGGGTTAGAAGGCTTTAGGTTAGAGACACTCTAGGCATTTGGATAGATGATAATTCTCCCTTGTATGCATTGGTTGCCTTTTACCTTTAGCATTTTGCTAAAGTTTGCTCTTTCCATGAGAGATCCTTGTACTTGATTATCCATGCATGATAATGAGATCATCTTCATCTCATAACCTAACCCTTAGCCAAACGAATTCATTTGATCTTGCATAAACTTGATTCACGCCTATTACACTTAATCAATGTCAAGAGGTTGGAAGATATGAAAGTTTGTGTAGGTTGAGGTTCGAATGTAAGTCATGCAAGGACAAGTATGGCTAGTCAGTTTTGAGTAAGTTTGTTTGATCGCATCAAGAAGTTTGCAACTTGGACATTGAGCTTGGATTCTTTTTATGACACTTTGGATTTGAGCTCCCTTCTTTAGTCTTATCCCAAGTTGGCTGGTATCAGAACTTCGACCCACTAAGAAAAACACCTTTTTATATGTTAAAGATCTCATTTTTGGATATATCTCCTTTATATGCTTTTTCTCCCTTTTTCTCTCTCTTTTTCTCTCTAGAACAAGACCTTGTCTTTTTAGGTTTCTTGGGATTTTTCCCTTGGATTTTTTTGATTTATGCAAGTTTAAGGTTATATCTTTTCATCTCTATCTAATCTTTCACATTCCTATTCCCTAATCATGATTAACATCACCTCTTTCACAAGATTTGGTGTGTTCTTCATGATTAGTGAGTAGATCTTTTTAAGCCCATGGCTGAGGTAGATTAGGTGAAATTCGTGGTAGATGTTGATGTCTAGGACTTAGTTTACATCTTCCCTCTCTTATTTGGTGGTCATAATGCTAGATTAGGCTAGATATAGTTAATCTAGATTTTAGGGAATTCATGCACACAAGGTGTTCGATGAAATTCCCTTAAGAACCAAATAAGGGATTTTGCTTTTTTAGCCTATGAGAGTAGTTGTCTATGGAGTATTAGGGCCATAGGAACCTATGTTTATTGCTTGTTAATCAACATATCACAAACGATGGTTTGTTCTTGATTTGGTGATTAACAAAGTGATTAAGACCATGAGAGTGGCTTAATCTTGTTTAAGTGTTCTAGGCTAAGGGAATTGCTTGATTGTGTGAAATGACAACTAGATAGATCATGGAAGGATCCGAAATCAATAACCTTATCCAAGGGCTTGCCTTTATCTATTTGTTAAAATAATTTTTGCTTTGTTTACTTGTGTTCTTGCCTTTAATTTGAATCATTTAGGTTGTTAGAAACCAAAACAATTTATTTGCTTAACTTACAATGTTGTATGCATTCTTAGTGATTGAAACTTATATCCATGGATTCGATACCTCATATGCTACTTAGGCATTTGAGTAATTGATACACGGCAAAAACCTTGTATCAGTCACCGACTAAGAAGTTCCGTTTTTGTCATCGCAAGGTCTCAGGGGTGACGTTCATGTCGTCCTAGAGTTTTAGATTTATAGGGTTTAATAATTCTCTATTCCCCACAGACGGCGCCAATTGTAAGAACCGAATTTCACACATCTTGTAGATAGATGGAATCAGTTTGGATTTAGGATATTTTTATTGATTTTACAGCTGTGCATGTGAAGGCTGCCTATGTACCATAAGAAGAGGGATCAAGCCGTTCGTATTTTTTGTTACATAGAAAGTTGTGGATGATTATTCTGAATGAGGATCTCTTCTATTTATAAGTCTTGAAGTCGGTCGATTTTCCTTTTGACTTGATATTGATGATTTTCTTATTTCCCGGGGTCGATATGGACAACTTTCTCTTTTCTCGGGATTTGGCTTTATCTTCAAAGATCTTTCTTTTATTTGGTCGGGCTTTAATGGGCTTGAGACTCGTAATTGGGCTGATCTTAATTCAAACCGGGTTAAACCGGGGAGTGCTAAACTCATCACCAACGGTTACTGATGCATTTTATTAAACAAAGGCTGATAATAGTGTTGAGGAACCCAATGTAGATGCGAAACGATTTTATGATATGCTAGACGCTGCAAATCATTGATACTAAGACTTTTCGGTCTCAAAGAGATATCAATAAATCTAAATACGAGTAGTATAAGAGGTTATCAATCCGTATTAGGAGATGACTCTAAACATTAAGAATGCAAGGAACCTATGTAAGTTAAGCTAATTAAAAGGGGTTTTGTGATTAAGTATCCAAATTAAAACTAGTAAAGCAACTTAAACAAGATGTAAATCAATAAGCAAAGACGGATTCAAAGATGTAGTTATGGATATAAGATAACCCAAGTTCAATTCATGATGTTTATTTACACAAAGAAGCTAATCCCTAGGCATAAGACCATTAACTTGACTAATTCTCTTTCAAGAAATTAATCAATATGCTAATCACCTAATCCGTTAGCAAACTCTCATTTGTGGATCATTGATTAGCAATCATTAAGTTTAACTAACAAGATCAACCAAAGATATACCCTAGACAACTATTATCATAGGCTAGGAGTATAAATCTCTTGTTTAGTTCATCAATGCATTTCATCAAACACTTGGTGTGCATAAAATGCCTTATGATCTAGACCTACTTTTTCAAGCTAGATCTAGCCTTAAGAACACTAAACAAGAAGAGATGTGATTGTATCTAACCCTAAACACCATGAATCAAGCCTTGGAACATCAAAATCTACCCCATCTCTAAACCCTAAAAGACTACTCAAGACCCATTAAGAACAACCCAAAATCGATGGAGATAGAGGTTGAATCCATGGATAGATGTTGAATAATCAAGATAGAAAGAAGATAGATGGAAGAGATTAATGGAAACAAATACTAAATTGGCATAAAACCAAAGATCCTTCTTACCAATCTCAAGTTCTCTCTCAAAGGTGAGGGTTTTTTACTTAAGAAAAAACATCAACCCAAAATTAGGTTTAGATAGGTTTTTATATGAAAAGTGGGCGACCGGGTCAACCCTGAACAAACCGGGTATTGACCCGGTCGGATCTTGGGTCGATGGTCTTGTGATTGGTCAACATCGAGTGGACTTGGCGATGCAACATGTCGATGTTGGTTGCTGGGTTTTTGCATCGCCCAGTTGCATCGCTCCGTGGTCGTTGGTTGCTGGTCGATGCTAAGGTCTTGGAGCAGCACCGGCCCGTTGCATCGCTTGGTGGCTTCGGTGTAAATGTCCTGAAGCTGAGCATCGCGGCAACTGGGCGACGTGGTAAGGAGCTGGGTCGATGCTAAGGACCTGGTCCTCCATCGATCCGTTGCATCGCTCGGTGGTCGCGGTGTAGATGTCCTGAAGCTAAGCATCGCGTCAACTGGGCGATGTGGGAAGGAGCTGGGTCGATGCTAAGGACCTGGTCCTCCATCGACCCATGGCATCGCCGTGCACGTCTCCAAAGCTCCCAAACGTCTTTAACCGCCTCTCTTGCTCCCGATCCCAATGGTCTCAAGCCAAAATCCGTAAAGTGCCTCCAAAGTGCCTAAAAAGGACTCCAAAACATGCAAGACACTCTAGGACCTAGTATGAGAATCCTAATACTCTAAATGAGACAAAATAACAAGGAAATGCCAAGTAACTATATGCAAATGAGATGAAACCTATGCTAAATGAATGCATGAAAGGGATAAAATACGAGTCTATCAACTCCCCCAAACTTACTCCTTTGATTGCCCTCAAGCAAACAAATAAGAACAAGTAGAGAGGTTTGAAAGTGGGAACTCAAATCCACAAGTACCATAAAAAGAAATCATGTTCAACATCCAATTAATGTAGTTCTAAAATGCACAAGTGAACCTACTCCAAAGGAGTTAGCCATTCCCATTTCATCATGTATCAAATCCAAACCCCAATCTACACAAGCAATTATATTCCCCAACCCCTTAACATTCATTAGTGGTGTAACAATGAATCATGTTTATGCAAGGTCAAATCGAATTCGTTTGGAGGATTCGGTTATGAGATGAAGGTGATCTCAATATATGCATGGGTAATCAAGTATAAGGATCTCTCATGGAATGAACAAACTTTAGCAAAATGCTAAAGGTAAAAGGCAACCTATGCATACAAGGGAGAATTCTCATCTACCCAAATGCCTAGAGTGTCTCTAACCTAAAGCTTTCTAATCTGTTGTGTCCACATCCTAAGCTACCCTATTGCTAGATTAACTTTGTGATTATGGAGCTAAGTCTACATGAGAATTCCCTCTTGTCGCCCTAAACCTAACACGTTTCGCCAAGTTTGTTCTAAAGAAAAGGCCTCACAACTCACACACTAATAATAATGGCTAGAAAGAAGTTTGATGTTAAGGTAGGAGAAACCATTCCAATGACGGGATATGGCTACTTGGATAAACAAGAGTTGTAAAAAGGAAAACGATTATCCAATAATGTATATGTGATCCACGAATTCATTCAAAATTGCATAAACACAATATTTACAAGTCAAGATTAGGGTTATCACTTAAATGGGGCTGGATGCAACTCAAGCATGCTTCAATAAAGGTAAGTATGATGATACATGAGAACTAAGAATGGTGCATCTTTAATTTCATGCTCACTTAAATGCATCAAACAACTACGAACGAGGGAATTGAATTAATTTCTTAAAGTGCTACTTTACAAGGAAAATTTATCATTGTTCCCATGCATATGAATTAATGAATTGTAAGTATGCAATCCTAGACTCAATATACAAATGAAAATGCATACTAAATGACAACCTAAATGACTTCATTTTGTGTTTCAATTTTCAAAATTTTCCAAATTTTTGTTTGTGTTTCTATGCCTTCATTGAATGCATGAGACTCAAAATGCTAAACTCAAAATAAGACAAAAAAACTGACATTAGATATCGGTCCATCCCTCAAACTTAAATCACACTGTCTCGGTGTGAAATAAATCAAAGGAAGAGACCCAAAATTATTAAAACAAAATGCTATACTCAAGTGAAAGAAAAACTATTTACAAAGTTTTGGAGTGATACCTCAAAAGCTTTCGGATGGGGAAGAAGACCCCATAGAAAGTGACGGGTTACTTGAGCATGGGGAAGGAGATCTCATGGCTTTCCTCTTTGCTACCTTCTCGTCATGTGCCAATGAGTGGCTTGCTTCTCCGTGCACCACCATTTCTCCTCCATGGAGCGTGTGGCTCATGTCGAGACCACCTCCTTCTTCTCCTCGAGCTCTAGATGTGCTAGCCTCACCGTCCCTCTTGAGCTCATTGATTGTGTTTCACATGACCTTAACCGTCTTCTTCAAGCCTTTTATCACCCTTGCCATCTTCCTCATGCTTTGATCTTGCCATTTGCACCATTGTTAGGCATAACACCATCAAACGGGTCGAAGTGATACCGTTCTCCACCATAGATGGCCCTGTGATATATCATGGTTTTTACCCCGTTTAAACCATGATATAAGTCCGTTTTATAGAGTCTTTCTACTATTTTGTAGTGTTTTAGAGTCTTTTATAGGTTTTAGCACGTTTGGAGCATAATTGGAGATATTGGAGCTTTCTGAAGCATTTTGGAGCAAAGCAGACGTTCGTGTAGCTGAGTACCCGATTTGAAGCATAAATGTCGATCGATACTGCTTGGTATCGGTCGATACTCATCAAAGCAGACACGACCCGCGACTTTAATGAAGAGTTGAAGAATTGCAAAATTGCCCAGAAGACTTTATTATTTACAAGAAGCCCCAAAACGTGATTTATGTTATTTAATAGGATTTTACAGCCACTTTGATGGCTACGCTTTATTTTTACTTTGGTTTTGTGAAAGAGTTTTTTGAAGGAAAACAAGTCTGAAACTCTGTTAGTCCGAGAGAAGATTTCGAACCCTCTTGTTACTCTTTCTGATTTATGTGATGATTTATTCAAAAATGTTTATTGCTTCAATTTCCATGTCTGAGTAGATCCACTTTAGGTTCAAGGTTCTCATAAGGGTTTTCTCTGAATGCTAGATTGATTAGTTGATTAGGATTCACCATCTGAATTAGTTTTTCGCCTTAGGTTGTGTTCAAAGCTAACTCTAGGTTGACGAATCTGGAACATAGATCTTACGATAATTGATTAGGCACGAGAGTGCGATTAATTACCTGATAGAACTTAGGGTGAGCAAAATAACTATTCGCAAAGAGATTTGGTTTAGTTGTTTTGTGAACAAATCAAACTTGAACTAAAAGCTGGTTTAGACTTTAGGATTCGCAAAGAGATTTGGAATTCTAGGATTTAGACTTAGATAGTTTTCGCAACGAGAGTTGGTTAACTATATCTTAGTGATTTGAGTTCAAGAACCGCGCTAAATCAGAATCCTGACTAGTTAGTTTATCTGCATTCATTGATTTCCTGAGAAATACCCTGAACATATCTTTCTCCCAATCGAATTACAACTTGTTTAATTTACGTATTGCTTTCAATTACATCTTTTGGTTTATCTTAATTCGAATCTATTTAATCTATTGTGTGATCTCTGTGAGTCATTGTGTTCGACCCCTACTTTACTGCAACTATTGCTTAGTAATTTTAGGGTATTAATTTGAGCATATCACCGTGGAGGGTGAGTCCTTGGCCTCTTCATCACCGGAGTCAAGGACTTCCTCGGGGTGTGCACTAGTAGAAGCCTTGCTATTCTTGGGTGCTCTTGTGCGGAAGGCATCAATTGGTGGGTCGGCGGTTCGGTTGTAGAGATAGTCCTTGGTTGTGTCGAACAAAATGTTACTTGGCTCATCAAGCTTTGTGAGGGCGGTGTTAGGCAATAGGACTTGCGCGTGACATGTCTTGTTGAGCTGAAGGTTGTAAGCAAAATTGATCTCTACCTTACCCTTGAAGAATTTGGACCGTGCAAGGTAGCTCTCATCTATCAACTTCCATTTCTCATCAACCACCGAAAGCTTGATCCCTTTTGACTTGAGGATGGGAGTTATGATCCAACCGATGGCCAATGCGGATGTCTCCCAAGCCCAATTCTTGTGAAACAGCATTTGCCTCACCAAGGTAGTGGCAAAAGAAGGGGTCTTCTCATTGCCTCTAAATTCATTTACATTGCTTAGCGTCTTGAGGAGGGGTTTCACACCGAGGCCTAGCAATTCCATTTCCTCTTTGGCGACCTTGTTAGACTCCACCTTGGTGTATAATGCGCGGGTTAGTGCCATGTGCACGTATTTGAGGATCGGGTTTTGGATGATAGGGTACTTGGAGATGCCGGGATGATAGTCGTCAGAAGCAATTGTTTCCCAAAAGAATTGGAGCTCATGCTTAGGATAGTGGAAGTATGGGTCACCATAGGTACCTTCTTCTTTGAAACTACAAATTTTACAAAGCTCATGAAAAGTGACCAGGTAGGTCTTCTTATTCTCATCAAATCTGATTTCTCCGAAGCCGGTACTTGCATTTGCTCTCTTGTTCCATGTCCCATAGAACCGTGCTTCAAGGGTTGCAAGGAATTGACAAGTGAGGTCCTTGTGAGCTACTTCCTTCATCATCATGAATTTCCCGAGACCCATGTTCTCGAAGACAAGAGCAACATCTTCACATATACACATCTTCTCCAAAACCACCGAGTCAACGAATAGCCCTTGCTCGAACTTCATAGTTGAGAACTTCTCATAATACTCGTCATCCGTTGGCTCTCTCTCCTCCTCCTCCGAGGTGTCTTCTTCTTCCTCTTGCGCAACGCTTTTTCCCTTATATTTGGCCTTGGAGTTTGTTGCCAAAGCTAGCTCCTTTGCATTACCCTTTGAGCTACTTGCCGCAGCTTTCCCATTGCCTTTGGTGCTTTTAGCCACGGTCGTACCTACGGGTTGAGAGCTCTTGGCCGTGGTGTTTGATATATCATGGTTTTTACCCCTTTTTAGCCATGATATAGGTCATTTTTATAGAGTCTTTCTAGTGTTTTCGTAGTGTTTTAGAGTCTTTTCGGGTTTTGGCACGTTTGGAGCATAATTGGAGATATTGGAGCTTTTTGGAGCAAAGCAGAAGTTCGTGCAGCTGAGTACCCGATTTGAAGCTCGAGCATCGATCGATACACTTATGGTATCGGTCGATGCTAACCTCAGAAGCAGACACGACTCACAATTTAAGAAGAATGGTGATTTTGCTCTCAAGTCCAGAAGACCTTATTATTTACAATTAAATCCAAAACGTGTTTAGCAGTATTTATCTAAGTTTTACAGCCACTTCGGCGATTACGTTTGATTTTACTTTGGTTTTATGAGAGAGCTTTGTGACGGAGCTTTGTGAGGGAGACAAGTCAGAACTCTGTTCGTCCGAGAGAAGATTTCGAACCCTCTTGTTACTCTTTTCTATTGTTTAATTTAATGATCTATTCAGTTATGTTGATTGTTTCATTCTCCATGTCTGAGTAGATCCATATTAGGTTTAGGGTTTTCTCATAGGGATTTCTTTATTGCTGGTAATTGATTAGTTAGGATTCACCATCTGAATTAGTTCTTCACCATAAGTTGTTCTCAAAGCTAATTCTGGCCTGATCACCTAGAACTTAGATCTTATGTTAATCAATTAGGCACGACAGTGCAATTGAGAAATCTGACAGAACCTAGGGTGAGAAAACTAATTATTCGCAAAGAGATTTGGTTTAGTTGATTTGTGAACATATCAAACTCGATATTAAGGCTGATTTATTCTTAGGAATTTGCAAAGAGATTTGAGATTCTGAAGTTTAGATTTAGATAATTCTCGCAACGACAGTTGGTTAATTATAACTTAGTGATTTGAGTTCAAGAACCGCGCTAAATCTGAATTCTGACTGATTGGTTATCTGCATTCATTGATTTCCTGAGAAATACCATGGGCCTATATTCTCCCCATCGATTTACAACTTTTTAATTTGTTTATTGCTTTTTGTTTCAACTGAATTGCTTAGCTTGATTTGAAGCTAATTGATCTATTGTGTGATTTTCTTGAGTCTTTGTGGTTCGACCCCTAAATATACTTCAACTACAGATTAGTACTTTTAGGGTATTATATTTGAGCTTATCAAATTTTGGCGCCTTTGCCGTGGATTAAGAAGGCTTTGGTGAGTGCTCCTATTGTCCAACCACCTGATTCGAGTTTACCTTTTTAGGTTATGTGCGATGCGAGCGACTTTACTGTTAGAGCTGTGTTGGGTCAAAGGAAAGACAAGAAGTTTCATGCCATCTACTATGCCAGCAGGACGTTGGATGATGCTCAGCGCAACTACATCACTACTGAGAAGGAGTTACTTGCAGTGGTTTTCTCTTTTGAGAAATTTCGATCCTACTTGATTGGGAGCAAGGTTATTGTTCACACCGACCATGTTGCTCTCAAATACTTGTTGCAGAACAAGGACCTCAAGCCTAGTCTTTGCCGATGGGTACTTCTGCTCTAAGGGTTCGATATCGAGATCAAGGACAAGAAGGGATTTGAGAATGGAGTTGCTAGCCACCTGTCTCGAATGAAGATCGATGCAGACGTGACAATTGATGATTTCTTGCCCGAAGAGCTCATCTACTTCGTCGAGACCGAATTTCAGAGTGATTTGGCTGAAAATCTGAAGTTTTCCCGGGTGAACACTTTCGGTGTCGATCGATACTCACCTAGTATCGGTCGATACCCGACACGTTTTGGACATGTTTTGCCTACAGAGCACTTCGATTCTTATGACGCCTATCTAGCTGCTGTATCTACTCTTGTACGACCATGGTACGCTGACATTGCCAACTACCTTATTGCAGAGAAT
The DNA here is from genome assembly GCA_030161315.1 of Eutrema japonicum. Taxonomy (NCBI): domain Eukaryota; kingdom Viridiplantae; phylum Streptophyta; class Magnoliopsida; order Brassicales; family Brassicaceae; genus Eutrema; species Eutrema japonicum. Next base: position 22,755,821 of record BSQW01000005.1, on the reverse strand, counting down.
GAGCCAAAGCATCCCACGAAGTATGCGAGGAAGAAGTTCTGCGTGAGATACAATGTTTCTTCTGTGATGAGCCTTACCTGTACAAGCATTGTTCTGATAGTATCTACAGGAGGTGTATTGCAGAGTCAGAGGTTTCTGAGGTTCTCTATCACTGTCATGGGTCTGAGTATGATGAACACACTACAAGAAATGAGCTAATTCGCAATGGAAATTTCTCTTGCAAACACATTAAAATCCGTTGCAAAGCATCATTTGAAACGAACTTGCAACATCCAAAAAACCGTTGCAAAATCAAGGTTGCTAAAATATTCTGTTGCTAAATCGTTTTCATTCGGTAACAGGTTTGCAACGAATTTTTAGCAACATAATTTAGCAACGACGGTGTTGATAATATTTGCAACGGGGTTTTTCATTACTTATTTGTAAGGATTTTGTTTTGTTGCAAAAACCTTAAATCCCGTTGCTAATTGAATTTTGTAACGGATTTGGAATGGAAAATTTCCGTTGCAAAATCATTGTTGCAAACAAGGTTTTTTGCAAATTCATTGCAATTTTGTAACAGATTTGCAAAACTATTTTTGCAACAGAATTTTGTAACGTAGTTGTTGCAAACATTTGCAACGGTTTTATTGCAATGGACATATCGTTGCAACCTTTGCAACGGATATTCATTGCATACCCAGATGCAGCCGTTGCAATATCTATTTACCATGTTATTTTTTGCATCGGAGTTCATATATTACACAGCAACGATTTTGCAATGTATGTCGTTGCAAAATTTAGCAACATATATTTCGATAAGCCGTTACCAAATTTACCAAGACAACTTTGTATATTTTTCCTTGCAAAATTTATCAACAGAAATTATATATTTCGTTGCGAATGTTTATTACGAAATCCGTTTTAAAATTGTTGCTTTGAATTGAAACAAAAAAATATATTATAATTTTCAATATTAATTAAAAATAAAATAGAAAATACAATAATTTTTACAATAATTAAAAATGTTTTGAATAAAATATAATTTATCGTTTTTTAAATAAAAAAATTGTGTCGATGCAAATGAGAAATAAATATAATCTATGCTGAGCTTGTTTTCCTGGTCTTTCTCTCGCTCGTTGTCACGGCTTCGTCTTCCTTGTCTTTCTCTCTTTAGTCATCACGGCCTCGTCGTGTTCCTTCTCCTACACGGTTACTAGAATATGTCATCATATTGTCAGAAAGGCTTGCAATTCTGTCTCCATTGGCTGCAGAGCAAGATTAAGATGGTGAGTGATGTACAAGCAAATCAATTGTGTGATTGAAGTGAAAAGTGTGAACAAAGCATTACCCTTACGAAAAAAGAATATATTTGGCAACCAGAGAAAGATTGTTTTGAAAGAGGACATAGACGAACTCTTTTAACCATGCCAGTAGATCTGTGTGAAGGCCATAACAACTATCAAGATGTTAACTTCATGTGTGTCCTATAAGAACTCTTGTACACTTATTCTCCTTTACATCATATACTTTAATCTGCATTGAAGGGTTTATAAATGTCAGTGTCACAATTTTGTCGTTTAATTCTAATCACAAACGACCATAAATGGGGTTTAGTTTTCTGAAAATCCACAACTAAATCAGAAGATTCATCGAGTTTTAAGATTGGATCTAGAGTCGGAGTTGGATATAGAATCAACTGAAACAGAATCAATTGGTAGGGTGGACCATACCTTGCGAAAGGAAACGGCCAACGTCGGAGTCCGAAACCCATTCGTGTTCCACCGCCACGCCGGATATTTCTCTGCAAATCAGCTCGGAATCTGCGAAGAACGGTCGCTCCCTGCAGCAACAAAGATGAAGTGTCTCCATCTCGCTCTCTACAGATCCTCCTCTAGATGCAGCAACAAAGGACAAATACAAATTTTTAGGAATCAAAAAAGCTAGAGAGATATAGAGACGAAAAGTGTCAGAAGAAAACCTTGACACTATAAGAGTGGAGCTGAGTCGGCGAACGGTTAGTGAGGGAGGCTCTCTTGCGAAGGGAGAGCTCTTCGTGGGTAGAAGAAGAACAAAGGAGGTGGCAGAGTCGTGAAGGAAAGACCAAAGGAGTGCGACTTATGCCATGTCCTTAATCTGTATAAACAAAAGCAGAGGAAGGAAGGATCGAAGAGAACAAAAAAATCAGAGGAAGGAAGGATCTTACGGTTTGAGATTGTGCCACGTAACTGATCTGAGTGAGCTCTCCCCATTGGTTCTTGTTTTTAAAGGCTTATTTACTTTCTTATGCCTTTTTAAAAATGTTTTATAAAATATTTTATTTACATTATTAATAGAAAATGTTTATATAAAGTATAATTTATTTATTTTTTGATAATATATAATTTAAGAGTTTAAAAAAAATAAAAACGAAAACCATATAACAAAAGTTGTGTGATACTAAACTATAGATGAAAGACTTAATAATTTATTCTTGTTATTTTGCATGTTTGTAATTTTTTGTTTTTCCAATTTTATGATCTTACTATGAAAATTTTTTATTGTATTTGTTTTTGTAGTTTTATTGAAACAATAACTTATCCTTATTATTTTAACAAATAATTTATCCTTATTAGACTATATGTTAACATAATCATTTTAGTTGTTATTTTTGTTTTCCTTGAAGATTAATATTTTCTATGCCCATATTTCATTAGAAAATCCATGGTATGTAAAAAAAATATGGATTATTTTTTTCCTTATTCTTGTGGTGTTTTTTTCACTGCACATATTAAATTTATATTATAGAACATAGCTTGCACCCCTTAGGTAGTAGTTATATGAGTAAGACGATTCACACTTTGTTTTTTTTGGAATGAGACATTTAGCAACGGATTTGCAGGGAAACTCAAAAAAATATGTTGCAAAACCAAGAAATCCGTTGCAAAACAAGAAAATCCGTTGCAATAACGTTGCTATTCCGTTGCAACAGGAAAAGCCACAAAATTCCTAAGTATGAAACCGAAAATGGCTAATTATATGTTAACAAGGATCATTTTAGTTGTTATTATTGTTTTTCTTGAAGATTAATATTTTCTTTGCCCATATTTCATTAGAAAATTCATGGTATGTCGAAAATATGGCTTATGATCATAAAAGTCAGTAAGTGTGGATTCATCATAACTCATCCTTACGATGAATTTCTATTCTTACACATTTTTTATATGAATGCTTATTCTTGTGGTGTTTTGTTCACTACACATATTAAATTTACATTATAGAACATAGCTTGCACCACTTAGGTAGTAGTTAAATGAGTAAGCCGATTCACACTATATTTTTTTGGAATGAAACATTTAGCAACGAATTTGCAAAGAAAGTCAAGAAATCTGTTGCAAAACCAAGAAAACCGTTGCAATACCGTTGCTATTTGGTTGCAACAAGAAAAACCAAAAACTTCCCAAGTATGAAACCGAAAATAGCTAATTATTTGTTAACAATGATCATTTTAGTTGTTAATATTATTTTCCTTGCAAGATTAATGTTTTCTTTGCACTATTCTCATTAGAAAATTCATGGTATATCAAAAATATGGCTTATGATCATTAAAGTGAGTAAGTGTGTATTTATCATAACTAATCCTTACGATGAATTTCTACTCTTACACATTTTTTATATGAATGCTTTTTCTTGTGGTGTTTTTTTCACATATTAAATTTACATTGTAGAATATAGCTTGTACCACTTAGGTAGTAGTTATATGAGTAAGACGATTCACACTTTATTTTTTTGGAATGAGGCATTTAGCAACATATTTGCAAGGAAACTCAAGAAATCCATTGCAAAACCACGAAATCCGTTGCAAAACCCTTGCTATTCCGTTACAAAAGGAAAAACCAAAATTTTCCCAAGTATGATACTGAAAATGGCTAACTATATGTTAACAAGGATCATTTTAGTTGTTATTATTGTTTTCCTTGAAGATTAAGGTTTTCTTTGCCCATATTTCATTAGAAAATCCATGGTATGTCAAAAAATATGGTTTATGATCATACGATTGAGTAAGTGTGTATTCATCATAACTCATACTTACGATGAATGTTCTACTCTTACACATTTTTGATATGAATGCTTATTATTGTGGTGTATTTTTCACTGCATATATTAAATTTACATTATAGAACATAGCTTGCACCACTTAGGTAGTAGTTATATGAGTAAGACTATTCACACTTTATTTTTTTTGGAATGAGGCATTTAGCAACGAATTTGCAAGGAAACTCAAGAAATCTGTTGCAAAACCAAGAAGTGTACACTTCGCTACTTTCAAAACGGTGTCCAAAGTTCTTCAATCAGGCTTCTGGTGGTTTACTATGTTCAGAGATGCGCATGCTTATATCTCGCGGTGCGATGTCTGTCAGAGGAGAGGGAAAATTAGTAAGCGACACGAGATGCCACAAAATTTCATCCTTGAGGTTGAGGTTTTTGATTGCTGGGACATCGATTCTATGGGTCCCTTTCCCTCGTCACACAAGAACATATACATCCTGGTTGCTGTGGACTATGTGTCCAAATGGGTGGAAGTGATTGCTAGTCCAACCAACGACTCTTCGGTGGTCCTTAAGCTGTTTAAGACCATCATTTTCCCACGGTTTCGAGTGCCGCGTATTGTTATAAGTGATGGTGGCAGCCACTTTATTAACAAAGTTTTTGAGAAGTTGCTGAAGAAGCATGGTGTGAATCATCGTGTGGCTACTCCATATCACCCTCAGACCAATGGGCAAGTCGAGGTCTCCAACATGCAAATCAAGGAGATTTTGGAGAAGACAGTGGGTACTTCTAGGAAGGATTGGTCTACGAAGCTGGATGACGCGCTATGGGCTTACAGGACTGCTTTCAATACACCGCTGGGTACTACACCGTTTCACTTGATGTATGGGAAAGCATGTCACATTCCAGTGGAAATCGAGCATAAGGCAGCATGGGCAACAAAGCTGATGAACTTTGACATCAAGCCTGCTGCTGAGAGGCGATTGATTCAGCTGAATGAGCTGGATGAGATTAGACACCAAGCCTATGAGAACTCGAAGCTATACAAGGAGAGGACTAAAGCATATCACGACAAAAAGATCCTCTCCAGACACTTTGAACCCAATGAACATGTACTTCTGTATAACTCTCGTTTGCAATTGTTTCCTGGAAAATTACGTTCTCGTTGGTCAGGTCCCTTCATAATCAAGGAGGTCAGACCACATGGTAACGTTGTGCTGATTAGTCCTACAGGCGAAGAGTTTACTGTCAATGGACAGAGGGTGAAACACTATTGGACGAAAGCCGAGAATCCAGCAGGGCAGATAATGCCTCTGGATGATGCACCCACCGCCTGAACGTCGTTAAAGTCAAGCTAGTGACGTTAAAAAAGCGCTTGGTGGGATCCAACCCACTGGTAAGTCTGTACATACGAGTCTTTTATTTTTCCAGTTTTTGTTTTGTGTTTTGATGTGTCACGTGAATCAGATTCGGAGGCTCAGTATCGATAGACACCACTTGGTATCGGTCGATACCAATTTTAAACGCACAAATTCTGACCGACCTCCGTGTGGCGAACGACCGTTTCATTGCCATTAGTTTTGACTTTTGGAATTTTTGGATTGTGGATCTTCGTGTGGTTCAAAAACTGTTCGAGTATCGATCGATCCTCCGCATGAGTTCCGTTTGTTCAAAAGCGTTAAGATCTTTGACGTTCTCACTTGGCGCATAGGGATTGTGAAAGCCTCTTTGGCGGGAAACCGATACAGGGTGTGATATGGTGGTTCAAAAGAGGATACAGATCTTCCACACGCGTGTCTACGCATAATACCTGTGACTCCTGCTGCTTCACCCTCGCCGTCTCGCTCTGGTCCCACTTCTCCCATGTCTCCGGGCACAGCGTGTAGGCCCCTTGGCCTAAGAGGAATGAGAAGGCGAGGATACCTCTGACGCAGGAATTTGAGGGTACATATAAGGAGGTTTCTGAGAGCAAGGCTTGCGTCTCCAGTCCTATTTCTGAGGAGTGGGACGATTATGATTCATTGTTCTACAACGCATGGTTGGATGTTGATGTGCGGCCCACCCGGTTCGTCGACACGCTCACTATGAGGCATCTAGGTTTTGACAGGGAGCTCGACAGATTGATCCGCAAGATCGGTTTGGGGAAGATGGCAACGAGACATTTCAGTATTTATCCCGATCTAGTGCGCCAGTTCCTTGCTACAGTTCGCGTCTATTATACTGGTGAAGCTCCCACGTTTCCACAACAGGGTATTCTGACTTTCATGATTCGGGGTGTGCGATATAGATTACCATTTCAGGAGCTATGCGACATCTATGGGTTCCATAGAGACTTTTCGAGGTGTGAGTTTCCTCGTCAGTTCCTCGATATTCAGGCATTCTGGCAGCACATTGGGCACGGAGTTTATGATAGCAAGACCACTACTCAGATGGATGTGCTCCATCCTGTTCTGCGCTGCCTCGCGAGGATCTTGAACAACACCCTCTTGTGCAAGATGGAGCTTAACAAGATGAAGGTGTCTGAGCTTATTGTTCTCTCTATCGGTATTGGGGACATTATTGAGGATGAGGCATACAAGTGGCCTGAGATGGACCTTGCGGTCAACTTAGGTGTTGTGTTCGCGACGTGTGCATGCACCCGCTGCTGCTCCTGCACTTTCTCTTCCTCCACTGCCTGACATGGAGATGGATCCTTTTCAGCGATACGTCGTCGAGATTCTACAGACTATTTGGAGTGCCATTTCACGATGCATCTGTATGGTTCCACCTCGTCCTCGTTCACCTCGATCACCGTGCACACCGACAGAGGCTTGCTCATCCCACACTGCTGGCGATGACACCTCTGATGAGGAGGATTAGTCCTCTTTCTATCTGAATTTCACATTTGTTTTTCTTTTCTTTTGATACTTTGAATCATTTTGTCAGCACTTATTTATGATTTTGGAATTGTGGATTTATGCTTTTATGATATTTTCTTGCATCTAACTTGTGTCTGAGTGATCTAACAGTGCTAACCATTACACTTGGATCGTTTGACACAAATTTGGGGAACATTTGTCGTGAAAAAGAGGACCTGTGTCGACTCATGCTTGGTATCGATCGATACCAGGCTATGTGTCGGTCGACACCCTGACCCACAATGGTAATGCCTCTTGATCTTAACACTTTCCACTCAGTTCTTTTGATTTCTTTTACCTTCTCTAGGCCTGATAACACTGGGGACAGTGTTGTTTAAGTCTGGGGGAGGTAGTTGCTGACATTGTTTTTGTTTTTCTTAGAGTCAGTATTTTTTGAGTCAAAAGTTGTTTTATTGAGTCAAAATTTGTTGGAGATGATGATCATGTGCTTGAATCTATTGTTCTGATTTTGCTTTTGAGTGACCAGTGTTACAGGATCAATTCTAGATCGACTAATGAAAAATCCAAAGACTGCCCAGTTAACTAGAAGACACCCGTGTTTCCAGTTGAGTCCATTGAAGCCTGAGCCAAATTTTTGCATTTCATCGATGTAGTTGTTACTCATAGAGCTTGATTCCTCATTCATATCTGACAAAGGAGCCCATGTGTTTAAAGTAATGGTATCTCTCTCCCCTGTTATAAGTTAATAAATAAGAGCATAAAAATGAAATGATTTTCTTCTGAGTAGAGGGCTAGGAAAATTTCCAGCGATCCCATTATTCTACTTGTGAAGGAATGATCACACAAAGGTTGGAAGCGAGGTTAGAAAAATTTCCCGTGATACCACTATTCGCCTACGCCTTTGATACATAGTGAGGGAGAATCGGGGATTCGGTGGCAAACACCATCAATACTCGCGTTTCAGACCTTAATGTGTATATGCATATCTAAAAAAAAAAAGAACATGATGAGAAACAAGTATGGGGGAGAGAACTTCTGAAAAATTGGGTGGTTCTTTTGTCATGATATTGTATGGGAAAGAGTCTAGAAGGTTCTTGGTATTGATCACAGAGATGAAACTGGCGATCAGGGTTTTATTGGACAATGCTGCGAAATAATGTGTGGAGTCAGGGAAAGCTGCGAATGTCTACGGAGAAGTACATGGTGGTTCGATATGGAGCTTGTCAGGTCTCCGTGTTTTCAAACCTCTTTCTCTGGTTGGTTTTCTGTTTGCTTCAAGTCTGGGAGAATTGATATATCATGGTTTTTACCCCTTTTTAGCCATGATATAGGTCCTTTTTATAGAGTCTTTATAGTTTTTTCGTAGTGTTTTAGAGTCTTTTCAGGTTTTGGCACGTTTGGAGCATAATTGGAGATATTGGAGCATTTTGGAGCTTGTTGGAGCAAAGCAGAAGTTCGTGCAGCTGAGTACACGATTTGAAGCACGAGCATCGATCGATACACTTATGGTATATGTCGATGCTAACCTCAGAAGCAGACACGACTTGCGATTTAAGAAGAATGGAGATTTTGCTCTCAAGTCCAGAAGACTTTATTATTTACAATTAAATCCAAAACGTGTTTAGCAGTATTTATCTAGGTTTTACAGCCACTTTGGCGATTACACTTGATTTTACTTTGGTTTTATTAGAGAGCTTTGTGAGGGAGACAAGTCAGAACTCTGTTCGTCCGAGAGAAGATTTCGAACCCTCTTGTTACTCTTTTTCTATTGTTTAATTTAATGATCTATTCAGTTATGTTGATTGTTTCATTATCCATGTCTGAGTAGATCCATCCTAGGTTTAGGGTTTTCTCATAGGGATTTCTTTATTGCTGGTAATTGATTAGTTTGGATTCACCATCTGAATTAGTTCTTCACCATAAGTTGTTCTCAAAGCTAACTCTGGCCTGATCACCTAGAACTTAGATCTTAGGTTAATCAATTAGGCACGACAGTGCAATTGAGAAATCTGACATAACCTAGGGTGAGCAAATTAATTATTCGCAAAGAGATTTGGTTTAGTTGATTTGTGAACATATCAAACTCGATATTAAGGCTGATTTATTCGTAGGAATTTTCAAAGAGATTTGGGGTTCTGAAGTTTAGATTTAGATAATTCTCGCAACGACAGTTGGTTAATTATAACTTAGTGATTTGAGTTCAAGAAGCGCACTAAATCTGAATCCTAACTGATTGGTTATCTGCATTCATTGATTTCCAGAGAAATACCCTAGGCCTATATTATCCCCATCGATTTACAACCTTTTTATTTGTTTATTGCTTTTTGTTTCAACTGAATTGCTTAGCTTGATTTGAAGCTAATTGATCTATTGTGTGATTTTCTTGAGTCTTTGTGGTTCGACCCCTAAATATACTGCAACTACAGCTTAGTACTTTTAGGGTATTATATTTGAGCTTATCAGTGTTGGAGCTTTTGACCGCGGGTTTGGAGTTCTTAGCAACGACCTCTTGCTTGTTCTTGGGTTGAGTGATATGCTCAAATTAATACCCTAAAAATACTAAAGCAGTAGTTATAGTATAGCTAGGGGTCGAACCACAAAGACTCACAGAGATGCACAATAGATTGTATAGTGTCGAATTAAGCTAAGCCAAGAGATGTAATTGAAAGCAGTGCAGAAATTAAAAGTGTTGTAATTCAATTGGAGAAAGATAGGCCCAGAGTTTTTCTCAGGAAATCAATGAATGCAGATAAACTAACTAATAGGATTCAGATTTAGCACAGTTCTTGAACTCAAATCACTAAGGTATAATTAACCAACTGTCGTTGCGGGAATTATCTAAATCTAAATACTAGGAATTCTAAATCTCTTTGCGAATCCTAAATTTTAAATCAGCTTTAATATCATGTTTGATATGTTCACAAATCAATTAAACCAAATCTCTTTGCGAATAATCAATTTGCTCACCTAGGTTCTATCAGGTAATTAATCGAACTGTCGTGCCTAATCAATTATCCTAAGATCTAAGTTCCAGATTCGTCAACCTAGAATTAGCTTTGAGAACAACCTATGGCGAAGAACTAATTCAGATGGTGAATCCTAAACAGATAATCAACCTAGCATTCAGAGAAAACCCTTATGAGAAAACCCTAAACCTAAAGTGGATCTACTCAAACATGGAGAATGAAACAATCAACAGGTTTGAATAAATCATCAAATAAAACAGAAAGAGTAACAAGAGGTTTTGAGATCTGATCTCGGACGAATGGAGATTCAGACTTGTCTCTCCCAAACCAAAGTAAAATAAAGCATAGCCTAAAAGTGGCTGTAAAAATCCCTATAAATACCTTAAAACACGAATTGGGGTTTCTTGTAATTATTAAAGACTTCTGGGAACTTTTGCAATTCTTCAAGTCTTGGAAAACTCGCGGGTCGTGTCTTGCTGCGATGGGTATCGATCGATACCAAGGCTTCATATCGGGTTCTCAACAACACGAACTTATGCTTTGCTCCAAATGCTCCAGAAAGCTCCAATATCTCCAATAATGTTCCCAACGTGCTATGACCTGTAAAAAACTTTAAAAGACTCCAAAATACTATAAAAAGGACTTATATCATGGTTTAAATAGGGTAAAAACCATGATATATCAATTCCCCCAGACTTAGACTTTGCTTGTCTTCAAGCAAATAGAAGCCTAAATCAGAGAAAGAGGTTTGAAAACGCGGAGACTCACCTGTTCAGGAACCATCACAGAGATCCTTTTCCCAAGCACCCAAATGTAACCTAACCAGCTTTCGATCTAACCACCATGTACTTCTCCGTAGACATTCGCAGCTTTTCAAGACTCAATACATTATCTCGCAGCATTGTTTAATTAAAGCCCTCATCGCCAGTTTCATCACTGCAGCCAATGTTCAAGAACCTTCTAGATTCTTTACCATACAATACCATGACAAGGAACCACCCTTTTTCACACTCTTTGGTATTATTTCTCTCCCCCAGACTTATTTCTTATTATGTTCCTTGCATTTACATATTAAGGTTTGAGACGCGAGTATTGATGGTGTTAGCCACCGAATTCACGGTTCTTCCCTCAAAAGTAATCAAAGGTGTAGGCGAATAATGGTATCACAGGAAATTTTCCTAACCTCGCTTTCACTTTTGTGTGATCATTCCCTCTTAAGTATAATAATGGGATCCTTGGAAACTTTCCTAGCCCTCTACTCAGAAGAAAATCATTTCATCTTTTAATGCATCTTATTACTTGTAACAGGGAGAGAAATACAATTATCTTAAACATATGGGTTCCTTTGTCAGATATGAATGATGAATCAAGTTCTATGAACACTAACCACATCGATGAAGTGCAAAAATTGGCTCAGGCTTCAGAAGAACTCTGCTGGAGACATGGAGGTTTTCTAGTCAACTGGCAGTCCTTGGATTTTTCATTAGTCGATCTAGAACTGATCCTGTAACACTGTGCACTCAAAAACAAAATCAAATCAATAGGTTCAAGCACAGGATCATCGTCTCCAACAAGTTTTGACTCAATAAAAACGATTTTGACTCGGTAAAACGATTGACTCTAAGAAAAACAAACACAATGTCAGCAGACATCTCCCCCAGACTTGAACAACACTGTCCCCAGTGTTATCTAGCCAATAGTCAGTGAAAGAAAACAAAAGAACAGAATAAAATTGGGAAAAACAAGAAGTTACCTTGCTGGAATATCGAGTATCGATCGACACACAGCCTGATATCGATCGATACCAGGCTTAAATCGACATGTTGAACCATACATTCGCGATTGGTATCGATCGATACCAGGGGGTATCCATCGACACTAGGCGATTTCGAGTTGCTCCTTGTATATCCTGATACAAACACAGAACGAACGAAAAATAAAAAGAAAAACGACTCAAAAACAGACTCACCAGTGGGTTGCCTCCCACCAAACGCTCGTTTAACGTCAATAGCTTGACTGTAACGCCCTTCAGGCTGGATAAGAGTGAGAGCTTGCACCAAAACAGGCTCCACAACTTGACATTGCTAGCTTCAGAGTTCTGCTCAGCATACTTTCCACAAACTCTTTTCCTTTCTCTTTCAGCTCCGAAGTAAGAAGAACTCTAGCCTTAGAGAATGGTTTGGAGGCTCCTTTGCACTTGACCTTATACTCAATCGAAGTCCCATCACTTTTCTGATGGAATAAAGTGACATGGGGATTCTCGACATTTTTGCTCTTGGCCTTCTTCTTCTTTGTGTCCTTAGCCTTCTTGACAACTTCCTTGGGAATGCTGGGCGGTTCAGCTGAAATGTCTGCGACAGTAGGCTCATTAGGAGGCTCTTCCAAAAGATCAACTGCCATCGACTTTTCTGTAACAACCTCGATGTTAGAGACACGTGTGGGAACACTCATAGGGAGAATGACATCATAATAGACCCCTCCGTCAATGTAAGAGAAAGAGATTCTCTTATTAGGCGTGTCTATGATTGCGCCAGCAGTAGCCATAAATGGTCGTCCCAGGAGTATAGGCATACGAGATATCGCACTCATCTCCACAACCTGAAAATCAGTCGGTACCAGACAATCTCCTACTTTGACCAGCAAGGCAGAGATTGTACCGTATGGAAGTGAGGTGGAGTCGTTCGAGAATGTGATAGATACCTTTGAAGATTGAATATCAGCGCCCAACCGTTCTGCAATTTCCCTTGAGATGACATTAACACTAGCCCCTGAGTCAACGAGAGACTCTTTAAACTCGACTCCAGAGATAGAGCATGGTACCGCGAATTTCCATGGGTCTTCCCTCTGTGTCAATTGCCGCAGCGGTAGTGACTTGCGTCTTGCCTCGATAAAGAGTGCCTTGATCTCTTCCTCAGTTTCTCTGCAATCTTTGAAGTGACTTAGTAGAGGACGGTCTTCTAGAGCATCTTCAAAGGTTGATTCAGTGGAAATCCTTAGTACCATCTTCTCAAAGCCACGCAGCTGCTTTGGAGAAATGGGATCTCTGAGGTGTCGAGGAATAGGATTTAGCTTCTTGGGCTTGCGAACTCTTTCTTCGATCAACTCAGGTGTTTTCACAGTTTCTGGCTTGTTCTGCGAGGGGTATCGATCGACACCCGGTAGGGTATCGATCGATACTCTTGTTCTTGAATCGTCCCTGGCAGATTTTTCATCATCAAAAAGATGCTCCACAAATGATTTATCCAACAAAGCCTTGCATCTGGCGTCCTCCCATTCCTTCCTTGTCATAATACGAGGCATAGGATAAGGTATCATGGGTATATACACTCGTTCTGCAACTACCTTAGGCACCACAGTCGAAGTCTCAGTTGTCTCCTCGGAAATCGCCTCAGTATCGACCGACACCAATTGGGTATCGATCGATACACGGGATTTTAGATCCATTCGAGCAAGTGTCTGGGCTGGTATCGATCGATACAGGCAGGTATCGATCGATACAGGCTGGTATCGATCGATGCTTGTGCGATTTTAGGATCCTCATCGAAATTTTCTGCACTTGAGGAGATCGCATTGACGTGTGCTCTTGGATTTTCAGTTCTCCCTGGAAGAAAAGCTTCCTGCCTCTTTAAAGTTGCTGCTGTTTGAGCAACCTGAGTTTCCAGCTTCCTCTGGGAGAGACTGATGGCTTCGATTTTCCCATTCAGATCCATGTACAGCGAGTCAAACTTCCCATTGAAATCCCCCTGCAACTTCTCTTGTCCTCGAAGAAGCTGTTCCATCATGAGTTCCATCTTATTGTCTGTGGACTTTGGAGAGATGGGATGATACGAAGAGTTCCCGTAATTGCGAGTGTTGTTGTTGTTGAAGTTTCGGTTGTTGTTGTACCCAAATTGCTGACCCTGAAATCCAGAACCACCAACATAGTTACAATCTTCCATTTCATCTCCACCGATATTATTGACTCCATCAGCAAATTGCACAGTCTTCTTCGACTTCCCAAGCAAAATATCCAGCTTCGCTTGAACTTCAGCAATCTGAAACCCATAAATTACTCCAGCTTGCTTCTTCCGCTCGAAATCAGCATTCTTGGTGCTATTGCTAGACGCGAAGTTCTCAATCAGCACGACTGCATCACCTGGATACCTGGTGTTAAAGTTCCCATTACTCGCAGTATCCAAAGCCATATGGTACCTCCAATCGATCCCTCTATAGAAGGTGCCCAGCAACTGAACCTGGTTGAACCCATGGTGCGGACAATCTCTCTGATATGATTTGAAGCGAATCCAAGCAGCCTTGAGTCCCTCTGTTTGACCTTGAGAAAATTGAGAAATTTTGTTCCTGAGCTCTTCAGATCTCGCATCATCATAGAAATTGCACATGAATGCATTCTTGGTCTCATCCCATGTAGTTAGAGAATCAGGAGCTAACTGCTTCAGCCAATAAGCAGCATCCCCACCAAGAGAGTATGGGAAAAGTTTGCAGAATAGGAACTCATTGGGCACTCCATTGTACTTCATACCAGTGACCAAATCCTCGAACCTTTCGATATGATCCATGGGATGCTCATGAGATAGGCCATGGAAAGGACTATGACTCACGAGAGCATAGTACGTAGGCTTTAGCTCGAAATCGTTCCTCTGAAAAGTTGGGATGCGAATCGCAGATCGATTGGCATAGAACTGATCAGGTCTGTTATGCTCGCCAAGTGTCCTAACTCGATCACCTGCAGCATTCCCAACATTGGCGCGCCCAGCTGGCGCGACAATCTCAATAACAGCAGCAGGGACAACGACGTTTCCAGCTTCATCAAGTCGCTGCCCTCTCTCATTACACACTTAACCCTCTTGGTCTCTCAGAACTCCAACTTCATCAGCTCTTAAAACCACTGGGTTGTTCATCCCTGATGTTTGCTTTGTCTTTCTGTTTGTGCATTCCACAAGTGCTAACTGTTCCAATGACAGTTCAACTAGCTGAGTGCTCTTGTTGCTTCTGGTTTCGGAAAGGAATTACATCTGAAACCAAAGAACTAGACAAGGCACGTAAGTAACCCAAAACAAATACGTATAGTATCGATCGATACCAAGTGGTGTCGATCGATATCAACAAAAGAAGACGACGAGTATCGACCGATACTAGGGAGTATCGATCGATACCGATGAACTTAGTCGAAATTCTCAAACTAAAATCTAATGGCGAATTGAGTCCCCGGCAATGGCGCCAAATTTGATATGCTCAAATTAATACCCTAAAAGTACTAAAGCAGTAGTTATAGTATAGCTAGCGGTCGAACCACAAAGACTCACAGAGATGCACAATAGATTGTATAGTGTCGAATTAAGCTAAGCCAAGAGATGTAATTGAAAGCAGTGCAGAATTTAAAAGTGTTGTAATTCAATTGGAGAAAGATAGGCCCAAGGTTTTTCTCAGGAAATCAATGAATGCAGATAAACTAACTAACATGATTCAGATTTAGCGCAATTCTTGAACTCAAATCACTAAGGTATAATTAACCAACTGTCGTTGCGAGAATTATCTAAATCTAAATCCTAGGAATTCCAAATCTCTTTGCGAATCCTAAATTCTAAATCAGCTTTAATATCAGGTTTGATATGTTCACAAATCAATTAAACCAAATCTCTTTGCGAATAATCAATTTGCTCACCTAGGTTCTATCAGGTAATTAATCGCACTGTCGTGCCTAATCAATTATCCTAAAATCTAAGTTCCAGATTCGTCAACCTAGAATTAGCTTTGAGAACAACCTATGGCGAAGAACTAATTCAGATGGTGAATCCTAAACAGATAATCAACCTAGCATTCAGATAAAACCCTTATGAGAAAACCCTAAACCTAAAGTGGATCTACTCAGACATGGAGAATGAAACAATCAACATGTTTGAATAAATCATCAAATAAAACAGAAAAAGTAACAAGAGATTTTGAGATTTGATCTCGGACGAAGGGAGATTCAGACTTGTCTCTCTCAAACCAAAGTAAAATAAAGCATAGCCTAAAGTGGTTATAAAAATCCCTATAAATAACCTAAAACACGAATTGGGGTTTCTTGTAATTATTAAAGACTTCTGGGCACTTTTGAAATTCTTTACGTCTTGGAAAACTCGCGGGTCGTGTCTTGCTGCGATGGGTATCGATCGATACTAGCCAGTATCGATCGATACGAAGGCTTCATATCGGTTTCTCAGCAACTCAAACTTCTGCTTTGCTCCAAATGCTCCAGAAAGCTCCAATATCTCCAATAATGTTCCCAACGTGCTATGACCTGTAAGAGACTCTAAAAGACTCCAAAATACTATAAAGACTATATAAAAAGGACTTATATCATGGCTTAAATAGGGTAAAAACCATTATATATCATTGAGCCTTGGGTTTTGCTAACTCATTGGCCTTTTTCCTTTTCTCATTGGCCTTGGCGCATGTCTCTAATGTTAACTCTCTTTTCCTTGTTGGTAAACTCGAAGCCGGGGTTGGGTTGCTTGTTGACTTCATGGTACCGACATCATCTCAAAGAGTGTATAAGTTCCAAGAAACCAAGGTACCACCTTTTGGCATTTCAAGCAAAGGCATTTATGAGACAAAGGGGAAAGTGCTCAAATAGCAAAAAGTGAGTCAATTTCCCATAAGTAACATAAAAAATTCCAACTTTATACCTGATACAAGACTTTTTAGTCTATAGGAGGTATCAATAACTCCAATACGTGTAGTATGAAGGTTATCAATCCATAAAGGGATTTATCCTAATCACTAATAATGCAAGGAACAATTGCAAGTTAAGCTAAACAAGTGTGTTGTGATTGAGTAACCAAATTAAGGCAAATAAGAAACTAAACAATATATAAATCAATAAGCAAAAGCGGATTCAAAGATAGGATTATGGATATAAGATGGCTAAAGTTCAATTCATGATGTTCATTTACTCAAACAAGCTAATCCCTAGGCATAAGATCCTAAACTTGACTAATTCTCTTTTAAGCAATTAATCACTACGCTAATCACATAATCCATTAACAAACTCTCATTTGTGGATCATTGATTAGCAAGCATTAAGTTTAAATCAAAAAGATCAACCAAAAATACACCCTAGACAACTATTATCATATGTTAGAAATATAAATCTCTTGTTTAATTCATCAAGGCATTTCATCAAACACTTGGTGTGCATGAAATGCCTTATGATCTAGACCTACTTTTTCAAGCTAGATCTAACCTTAAGAACACTAAACAAGAAGGGATATAAGTATATCTAACCCTAAACACCATGAATCAAGCCTTGAATGATCCTAATCTACCCCATCTCTAAACCCTAAAAGACTACTCAAGACCCATTAAGAACCAACAAAAATCGATATGGATAGGGGTTGAATCCATGGATAAATATTGAATAATCAAGATAGAAAGTAGATAGATGGAATTAAACACTAAATTGCATAAAACAAAGGATCCTTCTTACAAATCTCAAGCTCTCTCTCAAAGGTAAGGGTTTTAGACTTAAGAAAAAGCATGCATAATGAAATTAGGTTTACATTGTTTTTAAATAAGAAAGTGGGCGACCGGGTTAACCCGAAACAAACCGGGTATTGACCCTGTCGGATTTCGGATCGCACTTTCCATACCGGCAAAAATGGGTCCGGTAAGAGATGGCTGGTATGAGAGGTCTTTTTAATAAAAGCTTTTTAGAGTATAAAGCTTTTTAGATTATGCATAAAAAAGCTTGATAAATAAAATTAGGCTTTTTAGAGTATTTATAAAAAAAATAGGGGAACCGGGTCAACCCGGAACAAACCGGGTTTTGACCCGGACATTTTTGGGTCGAAAATCGATCCCGGCCGGTTGGTGTCCGGTGTAGTGGGCCGGGACGAGAGGTTTTAGCCGAGAGGTTGTGTGCCGGGCTGCTGCAGGCCGGGATAAGGGGCCGGGATATCCCCTGCCCGAGGAAAGATCTTGTGCCGACTGGCTCTTGCCCGGGACGATGCTGAGGGAGATCTCCGAGGGAGAAATATTTCCGAGCTTTCATGTTTCCAACCGTCGCTTTAAGATCCCGAGCTAAGTGCGAACTCCTCCAAAGTATCCGAAAGCCTCCAAAGTACCTAATAAGGACTCCAAAACATGCAAGACTCTCTAGGACATATAATTAGACCCCTAAACTCTAATTGGGACAAAACAATTACGAAAAGCTATGTAATCTTATGCATATGAGATGAAACTTATGCTAGATGATTGCATGAAAGGGACAAAATATGGGAATATCAACTCCCCCAAACTTACTTCTTTGCTTGTCCTCAAGCAAAGTCATCACTAAAAGAGTTCAAGTCCAAGTGCAAGCTCTAAGGTACGATCAAACATGTCTACTCAAAAGGGGCTAGCCATGTCAATCCTTACATGAATCAAGCTTAAGTCTCAACCTACACAAGTCTTCCTATCATCCAATCATTTGACATTCAATTAGCGGTTTCTAGTGGATCATGTTCATGCAATGCAAATAAACTCATTTGGCTAAGGATACGGTTTTGAGATAAAGATGATCTCAATGCATGAGGCGGTTTCCGAACAAGGGATCTCTCATTGAAGGAATGGACCTTGGCAAAATGCTAAGGGTGAAAAGCAATTGACGAATACAAGGATAGACGTCTATCTACTCAATGTCCCAACACAAATTCGACCCTAATTCTGAACCCACAAGGAACCAATCCTAGCTACCCTTCACAAGGCGTTTTTGCTTTCTTATTCCACATCTCTTCATCATCTTTCTTTTCCATAAGCATTTAGGGGGTTTCTTCTTCAACCAATGGTTTGGCTTCCTTTACTTTCCTTGGTTTAGCTCCTCTTTTAGAATTTTTTTTTTTTGTTTTTAGTCTCTCTCATTTTTCTTCATGACTTGCCTTAGCCTTTTTGGCTTATTTTCTTTCTTTTCAAAACTAGAAACTATCTTTTCAACACTTTAGAGCTAAACCACATATATTCTTGCCAACGATTATAAGCTTTTTGCTTTCCCTAGTAATTCTCCCAAATTTCTTTCTTTCTTTCCGCTTTTCCAATCCCAAAAATCCTTCTTTTTCATCCATTCCCCTCATCCCAAATACCATCCTATCTAACTTAGCCTAATCTAGCTCATGATGCGCGAGCTAGTTCTACATGAAAGCCTTTCCTTGTCGCTCTAGACCCAACACTTTTTGCTAAGTCCATTCAAAAATAAGGCCTCACAACGCTCACTAAACATGTAGGCTTCAAAGAAGGTTGAGTTTTGGGTGGGGTAAACCCTTCCAAAGGTGGGAATTGGCTACTTGGGCCAACAAGAGTGGTAAAAAAGGATAAAATGACCAAAGTATGTATGCGGAACCCATGAGTCCATTATGCAATGCATGAACACAATATTTGATGTGTCAAAATTAAGGTTCTCACTTAGATAGGATTGAATTTAAATCAAAACTTGCTTTGGCTAAGACCTAAGTAATGAGACATGAGATCAAAACATGGTTCGATCTTGATTTCGCACACAAGATCTCGAGCATAGGATTTAAAATCTTAAAACGACACTTTACAAAGAAAAGTCATTCTAGTTCCCTATGCACATGCAATGCATTATCTACATGTTATGCATCTAGACTCAATTCTACATGAAATGCAAAAAAATTCAAAATTTATTGAAAATGCATGATATGCATGAGACTCCAAATGCAAAATCAAAATAAGACAAAGCAAATGACATTAGGAGCCGGTCTCTCCCCCAAACTTAAATCACACCGTCTCGGTGGGAAATAAATCAAAGGAAAATACCCTAAAATAATAAAACGAAATGCTAGACTCAAGTGAAGGAAAAACTATTTACAAGGTTTTGGAGTGATACCTCAAAAACTTTCGGACGGAGAAGAAGACCCCATCGAGTAAGAAGGATTGCTAGAGCACAGAGACGGTGTCGTCATTGTCTTTCTCTTGGCCGCTTTCACCGCGTAGGAGGATAAGACGTACTCGTCGTCGTGAATCACCAACTCTCCTCCATGTAATCGAGGACGTTGGTCCAATGATGTAGAGCATTCTCCAATCTCCTCTTGCTCCACCGTGCTCGGATCTCCTTGTCCGCGAGAGGAGCTAGCCTCTCCTTTCTTTCCCGTGAGCTCTCTAACCGTGCCTTTGAAGTCCTTGACCGCTTTTACCAACTTCCGGATTGTCCTCTCTTGCCACTAGAACCAACGTTGAAGTAACCTCGTTTGGTGGTTGGCATGTCTAGTGGCAATGTCCGGCATCTTCCCATCATAAGGATCAAAGCAATACCTCTCACTCCCATACGTTGGCCGAGTGGGAAACGTGTGTGTATCTTCATCTTCTTCATCCTCTTGGTCGTTGGAGTGATCATCTTCTTCCCTTGGCACTTTCTTCGCCTTTAGCTTTCCTCAGCGGATTATCTCTAGTGGTGGGTCAGTGATATATCATGGTTTTTATCCCATTTAAGCCATGATATAAGTCCATTTTATAGAGTCTTTTACAGGTTTAGCACGTTTGGAGCATAATTGGAGATATTGGAGCTTTCTGGAGCATTTTGGAGCAAAGCAGACGTTGGTGTAGCTGAGTACCCGATTTGAAGTCTGAGTGTCGATCGATACTGCCTAGTATCGGTCGATACTCATCGAAGCAGACACGACCCGCGACTTTAATGAAGAGTTGAAGAATTGCAAAATGGTCCAGAAGACTTTATTATTTACAAGAAGCCCCAAAACGTGATTTACGTTATTTAATAAGATTTTACAGCCACTTTGATGGTTACGCTTTATTTTACTTCGGTTTTGTGAGAGAGATTTTTGAAGGGAGACAAGTCTGAAACTCTGTTCGTCCGAGAGAAGTTTTTGAACCCTCTTGTCACTTTTTCTGATTTATTTGATGATTTATTCAAACATGTTTATTGCTTCAATTTCCATGTCTAAGTAGATCTCTTGTTAGGTTTGGGGTTCTCATAAGGGTTATCTCTGAATGCTAGATTGATTAGTTATTAGGATTCACTATCCGAATTAGTTCTTCACCATAGGTTGTTTGCAAAGCTAATTCTAGATTGATCACCTAGAACTTAGATCTTAGGATAATTGATTAGGCACGGAAGTGCGATTAATTACATGATAGAACCTAGGGTGAGGAAAATAACTATTTGCAAAGGAATTTGGTTTAGTTGTTTTGTGAACAAATCAAACGTGATTTAAAAGCTGATTTAGACTTTAGGATTCGCAAATGAATTTTGAATTCCTAGGATTTAGATTTAGATAGTTTTCGCAACGGAAGTTGGTTAATTATATCTTAGTGATTTGAGTTCAAGAACCGCGCTAAATCTGAATCTTGACTAGTTAGTTTATCTGCATTCATTGATTTCCTGAGAAATACCCTGAACCTAGCTTCCTCCCAATCTAATTTATAACCGTTTTAATTTACGCTATGTTTTCAATATCATTGATCGTTTAGCTTAATTCTCACCTATATAATCTATTGTGTGTTTCTGTGAGTCATTGTGTTCGACCCCTACTATACTGCAACTACTGCTTAGTACTTTTAAGGTATTAATTTGAGCATATCAAATTTGGAGCCGTTGCCGGAGACTTAATTCGCCATTAGATTTTAGTCTGAGAATTTTGACTAAGCTCGGCGGTATCGATCGATACTCGCCGTTCTCTTTTTGTTGATATCGATCGACACCACTTGGTATCGGTCGATACTCATCACGTTTTTTGTTACTTACATTCTTGACTCTTGTTTTCAGGTGTATGCCTAATCGTGAAATCCGAAAGAGCAAGAGCACTCAGCTAGTTGATATGTCACTCGAGCAACTAGCACTTTTGGAACGCACAAACAGAAGAGCAAAGAAGCCAGCAAAGATGAACAACAATCAAGTGGAGTTGGTTCAAGATGAAGCTGGTGCTTACAGAGACCAAAAGGGTCAGTTGTGCAATGCGATAGGACAACGTCTGGATGGAGAGGGGAACATCATTCCACCTGCTCCTGTTGTCGCTGGGAATGTCGCTGGGAATGTCGCTGGGAACGCGAATGCAGTGAATGGTGGGAATGCTGTGGTTAATCGTGGTAGAACGATTGGTGAGTGCAACAGACCTGACCAGTTTTACGCAAACCGATCTGCGATCCATCCTCCTACTTTTCTGAGGAATGACTTTGAGCTGAAACCTGCAAACTACACTCTTGTGGGACAGCACCCTTTTCATGGTCTTTCCAGCGAACATCCCATGGATCATATTGAGATGTTCGAGGATTTGGTCACTAGCATCAAGAGCAATGAAGTGTCCTACGACTATCTCTTCTACAAGCTTTTCCCATACTCTCTTGGTGGGGAAGCAACTTACTGGCTGAAGCAGTTACCTCCTGGATCGCTGACTACTTAGGAGGAGACTAAGACTGCTTTCTTGACCAACTTTTATGATGATGCAAGATCCGAGGTTCTGAGGAACAAAATCTCATAGTTTTCTCAGAAACCTAATGAGGCGTTCAAGGCTGCTTGGATGAGATTCAAATCGTATCAGAGAGATTGTCCACATCATGGATACTCTGATGTTCAGCTGATGGGTTTATTTTTCAAAGGACTTGATTGGAGGTATCAGATGACTTTGGATGCTTCGAGCAATGGGAACTTCAACACCAAGTATCCTGATGAAGCCTATGTCCTGATTGAGAACTTGGCGTCTAGCAATAGCACCAAGAACGCTGATTTTGAGCGGAAGAAGCTAGCTGGTAACATTGATGGCTCACAGATTTTTGATTTTCATGCCAAGTTAGATTCATTGCACAGTCTTCTGATGGGCAAGACACAAAAGGCTGTTCATTTTGCTGAAGATGTTGAGGTGTGCAATGAGGATGAAGTAGAGGATGTCAACTACATTGGTGGTTCTGGTTTTCAGGGTCAAAGAAATCAATTCAACAACAACTCTCAGCAAGGAGGTTCGAACCAGTTAGGTCAGAGATCACCTTAGAGCGGTGGGTATACGTGGAACTATGGAAACTCATCTTATCAACCATTACCTGCTAAACTCCCAGATAGCAAGATCGAGTCTATGTTTGAACAACTTCTTAAAGGACAACAGAAGCTGACTGTGGATTTCACTGGGAAGATTGATGTCCTGTATAATGATCTGAGTGGAAGGATCAACGCTATTAATATTTAGCAAAAGAAGCTGAAACTTCAGATAGCTCAGACTTAAGAGGCTGTGAAAAGGCAAGAAGGTTTTCTTCCAGGGAAAGTAGAGAACCCAAGGGCTCATATCAATGCAATCACCTTGAGGAGTGGAAAAGAGGTCACTCCAGGAGTAAAAACTGCCCAAGCTACATATATTTTCGTCGATCTTGACGATGAGGATACTGAAATCGCTCCGGTATCGATCGACACTAGCCAGCATCGATCGACACCTATCAAGATACATTCACGGGACAAATCAAAACCGCCTGTATCGATCAATACCACTCCAGTATCGGTCGATACTGATCCCGCAGTCGAATCAACTCCTAAGGTTTCGAAGGAAGTGCCTAACGTAGTTGCAGATAGAGTTTACACACCAAGGATACCTTATCCCAGGGCTTCTGGGAAGACTAAGAAGGAGGTAGAAGACTCTAGATGAAAGGCAATTATGGATAAGTTGATTGTTGAACTTCCCTTTCTCGATGCCATCAAGACTTCTCCAGCTTTTAGGAGATATGTCAAAAGGATGGTGTCCAGCAACGTGAACCTTGAAGAAGGATCCTTGTTGATTACTCATGAGTGCAGTGCAATCCTTACCAACAGGATCCCAAAGAAGCTGCCAGAGCCAGGAAATTTTGTGTTGGACTGTACGATATTCACATACAGATTTGAGCGTTCTTTTTGTGACCTTGGCTCAAGTGTCAACCTCATGCCATATTCAGTCACCAAAAGGATGGGGATGACATATTTCACAACCACAAAGATTTCCCTGATACTTGCTAATCGTTCAGTTAGACTTCCAGAGAAGTTACTCGAAGATGTCATGATTAAGATTGGAAATTGCTTGATCCCAACTGATTTCATCGTCCTGGAGTACAATGTTGAGCCTAAGGATCCTCTTATCATAGGCAGACCGTTCCTTGCAACAGCTGATGCTTTGATTGATTGCATGAACGGGAAGATCGCTCTCAACATCGGTGATTTGGTCATGACCTTCAATATGGATAAGATGATGAAGAGATCAACCATTGATGGGCAGACTTTCTTTGTCGACACCTTCAGTGACATAGCTGAAGAGTACTTCTTGGAGATGCATCCTGAGGACCCACTAGAGAGAGCATTGGTCTGTTCAGCCACTTCAGGGGTTCATTCATGTGATGATACAACTGGTTACTCGAAGATGCTCGATTCAGCATCGCCGGTATCTATCGATACCCCCCAGTATCGGTCGATACCCTGCGACTAGAAGGAGAGTTGGCCGAGACTTCTAAGCAAGCTGCTGGGCTTGGAGATTGAAGTGCAGAGAATGCTCCTAAGGTCGAACTAAAGCCATTCCCACCAAATTTGAGGTATAGTTTTCTTGGCCCTAATTCTACATACCCAGTAATTGTTAATGCTTCTTTGAACAACACAGAGATTGCCTTACTGCTGAGCAAGCTGCGCAAGTATCGCAAAGCTCTTGGCTATTCTCTTGATGACATTTCAGGTATATCACCGGATCGGTGCATGCATAGGATTCACCTTGAGGACGAGTAAAAGACCTCAATTGAGCATCAGAAGAGGCTGAACCCGAATATGATGGAAGTGGTCAAAAAGGAAGTGATGAAGCTTTTGAAAGCTGGTGTTATCTATGCTATTTCGGATAGCTCTTGGTGAATCCTAAGAAAGGAGGGATAACCGTGGTGAAGAATGAAAAGGATGAGATGATTCCTACTAGAACTATCAGTGGACATCGAATGTGCATCGATTACAGGAAGTTGAATGCAGCTACACGGAAGGATCATTTCCCATTGCCATTCATTGACCAGATGTTGGAGAGGTTGGCCAGTAATCCATACTACTGCTTTCTTGATGGATATTCATGTTTATTCCAGATTCCTATACATCCAGATGACCACGGGAAGACGACTTTCACATGTCCCTATGGCACATTCGCATACAGGAGAATGCCATTTGGATTGTGTAACGCTCTAGCCACTTTTCAGAGATGCATGATGTCTATCTTCACAGACATGATTGAGGATTTTATGGAGGTATCGATGGATGCTTTTTCAGTATACGGAGCATCGTTCAAGGATTGTTTGGAGAATCTGTGCAAGGTGCTTCAGAGGTGCGAATAGAAACACTTGGTCCTTAATTGGGAAAAGTGTCACTTTATGGTTCAGGATGGCATCATGCATGGGCACAAGGTTTCTGAGGCTGGGAATGAAGTTGACAAAGCCAAAATTCAGGTTATGACAAGTCTCCAACCAACAAATTCTGTGAAGGACATTCGAAGCTTCCTTGGTCATGCTGGATTTTACAAGAGCTTTATCAAGGATTTTCCAAGATAGCACGCCCGCTCACTGCTTTATTATGCAAGGAGATCAAATTCGATTTCACACCTGATTGTCTTGCATCCTTTGAGGAGATTAAGACGGCGTTGGTGAGTGCTTCTATTGTACAACCTCCTGATTGGACTCTGCCTTTTGAGATCATGTGCGACGCTAGTGATTTTGCGGTTGGATCTGTTCTGGGTCAGAGAAAGGATAAGAAGCTGCACGTCATCTACTATGCCAGCAGGACATTGGATGATGCTCAGAGAGATTACAGCACCACAGAGAAGGAACTACTTGCAGTCGTTTTCTCCTTTGAGAAATTTCGATCCTACTTGATTGGGAGCAAAGTGATTGTTCATACTGATCATGCTGCTCTCAAGTATCTGATGCAGAACAGGGATCTCAAGCCTCGCCTTTGTCGTTGGGTTCTTTTGCTACAAGGTTTCGACATCGAGGTTAAGGATAAGAAAGGAATAGAGAACGGGGTCGCTGACCATCTCTCGAGGATTCGGATCGATGCAGACTTTCCTATTGATGATCAACTACCGGAGGAATCCATTTACTTCATCGAAACCGAGTTTCAGATGGGATTCGCAGAAACTTAGCAATTCCCACGAATTACAGGTCTCGGTATTGATCGACACTCCTATGGTGTCGGTCAATACCCGACGATTCCCGAACCAGTTCTGACTGTTGAACACCTTGGTGTTTCAGAGGAGTATCTAGTAGCTGTAGCCGATTCTGATCAACCATGGTATGCTGATATCGCCAACTACCTCGCTGCAGATGCAGAACCAAAGCACCTCAAGAATTATCACAAGAAGAAGTTTATGCGAGACATAAGGCGATACGTTTGGGATGAACCTTACCTGTACAAGCACTGTTCTGATGGTATCTATAGAAGGTGCATTGCTGAATCAGAGGTGCCTAATGTGTTGTTTCATTGCCATAGATCCGACTATGCTGGACACTTTGCCACTTTCAAGACAGTGTCCAAGGTTCTTCAAGCAGGCTTCTGGTGGCCTACTATGTTCAAGGATGCTCATGTTTTCGTTTCACTGTGCGATGCCTGTCAGAGGAGAGGGAAGATCAGTAAGAGACATGAGATGCCACAAAATTTCATCCTTGAGGTTGAGATTTTCGATTGTTGGGGCATTGATTTTATGGGTCCCTTTCCTTCGTCATATGGACACAAATACATCTTGGTTGCTGTGGATTATGTGTCTAAGTGGGTTGAAGCCATTGCTAGCAGAACCAATGATTCTTCAGTGGTTATTAAGCTGTTTAAGACCATCATTTTCCCTCGATTTGGAGTACCTCGAATTGTGATAAATGATTGTGGCTCTCACTTTATCAACAAAATTTTCGAGAGGTTGCTGAGGAAGTATGGTGTGAACCATCGTGTAGCCACTCCTTATCATCCTCAGACCAGTGGAAAAGTTGAGGTCTCCAACAGACAGATCAAAGAGATTCTGGAGAAGACAGTGAATGTTACAAGGAAGGATTGGTCTGTGAAGCTGGATGACGCACTTTGGGCTTACATGACTGCTTTTAAGACACCACTTGGGACTACACCGTTTCACTTGCTGTATGGAAAAACATGCCATCTTCCAGTGGAAATCGAGCACAAGGCAGCATGGGCCACAAAGTTGATGAATTTCGACATCAAGTCTGCTGCTGAGAAGCGATTGATCAAGTTGAATGAGCTGGATGAGATTAGGCATCTTGCATATGAGAACTCGAAGCTATACAAGGAGAGGACTAAGGCTTACCATGACAAGAAGATCATCTCCAGACACTTTGAACCAAATGATCAGGTACTTCTGTATAACTCTCATTTGCAATTGTTTCCTGGTAAATTGCGTTCTCGTTGGTTAGGTCCTTTCACAGTCAAGGAAGTTAGACCAAATGGTGCGATTGTCCTAACAAATCATTCAGGTGGGGAGTTCACTGTAAATGGACAAAGGGTGAAACACTATTGGGCGAAAGCCGAGATTCAAGAAGGACACATAATGCCTCAGGATGATGCACCCACTGCCTGAACGGCGGTACAATCAAGCTAATGACATTAAACGAGCGCTTGGTGGGAGGCAACCCACTGGTGAGTTTGTCTTTGAGTCTTTTTCCTTTTATTTTTTGTTTTGTGTCTGTGTCAGGATAAACAAGGAGCGAAACTCGAAATCGCCTGAGTGTCGATCGATACCCTTTTGGTATCGGTCGACACCCTACGCGAGTGAACAATTCATCATGTCGACCTAAGCCTGGTATCGATCGATACTAGGACGTGTGTCGGTCGATACTCGATGTTCCAGCACGGTAACTTCTTGATTTTTCACAATCCACTTGGTTCATTTGATTTTCTTTCACCAACTCTAGGCTAGATAACATTGGGGACAGTGTTGTTCAAGTCTGGGGGAGGTAGTCGCTGACTTTGTTTTTGGTTTTCTTAGAGTCAGTCGTTTTTGAGTCATTTGTTGTTGTATTGAGTCAAAAATTTGTCTGGAAACTGTGATCTTTTTCGTGAATCTATTGATCTGACCTTGCTTCTAAGTGACCATTGTTACAGAATCAGTTCAAGATCGACTAATGAAAAATCCAAAGGCTGACAAGTTAACTAGAAGACCCTCATGTTTCCAGCAAAGTTCTTTAAAGCAAGAGCCAAATTTTTGCACTTCATCAATGTGGTTAGTATCCATAGAGCTTGATTCATCATTCGTATCTGACATAGGAACCCATGTGTTTTAAAATAATGGTATTTCTCTCCTTGTTACAAGTTAATTAATAAGATGCATTAAAAGATGAAATGATTTTCTTCTGAGTAGAGGGTTAGGAAAATTTCCAACGATCCCATTGTTCTACTTGGTGAGGAATGATCACACAGAGGATTGGAAGCGAGGCTAGGATTTTCCTATGATGCCGTTATTCGCCTACGCCTTTGATACGTTGAGAGGGAAGAACCGGGGATTCGGTGGCTAACACCATCAATACTCTCGTCTCATACCTTGATGTGTATATGCAAAGGTAAAAACAAAAAGAAAGAACATAATAAGAAATAAGTCTGGGGGAGAGAAATAACACCAGAAAGTGCGAAAATGGGTGGTTCCTTGTCATGATATTGTATGGGAAAGAATCTAGAAGGTTCTTGGCATTAATCACAACGATGAAACTGGCGAGGATGGATTGGTTGAACAATGCTGTGAAATAATGTGTGTAGTCTGGGAAGCTGCGAATGTCTACAAAGAAGTACATGGTGGTTAGATCAAAAGCTGGTTAGGTGACATTTGGGTGCTTGGAAAAAGGGTCATTGCAACGTTTCAAGAACATGTGAGTCTCTAGGTTTTCAAACATCTTTCTCTGGTATAGTCTTCTATTTGCTTGAGGACAAGCAAAGGCTAAGTCTGGGGAGTTGATATATCATGGTTTTTACCCCGTTTAAGCCATGATATAAGTCCGTTTTATACAGTCTTTCTACTATTTTGTAGTGTTTTAGAGTCATTTACAGGTTTTAGCACGTTTGGAGCATAATTGGAGATATTGGAGCTTTCTGGAGCATTTTGGAGCAAAGTAGACGTTCGTGTAGCTGAGTACCCGATTTGAAGTCTGAGTGTCGATTGATACTGCCTAGTATCGGTCGATACTCATCGAAGCAGACACGAACCGCGACTTTAATGAAGAATTGAAGAATTGCAAAATAATCTAGAAGACTTTATTATTTACAAGAAGCCCCAAAACGTGATTTAGGTTATTTAATAGGATTTTACAGCCATTTTGATGGCTACGCTTTATTTTACTTTGGTTTTGTGAAAGAGCTTTTTGAATGGAGACA
This sequence comes from Eutrema japonicum, assembly GCA_030161315.1. Taxonomy (NCBI): domain Eukaryota; kingdom Viridiplantae; phylum Streptophyta; class Magnoliopsida; order Brassicales; family Brassicaceae; genus Eutrema; species Eutrema japonicum. The sequence goes on along the minus strand of BSQW01000005.1, from coordinate 22,726,668 downwards.
AGTCTGAAACTTTGTTCGTCCGAGAGAAGATTCCGAACCATCTTGTTACTATTTCTGATTTATTTGATGATTTATTCAAACATGTTTATTGTTTCAATTTCCATGTCTGAGTAGATATCTTGTTAGGTTTGGGGTTCTCATAAGGGTTATCTCTGAATGCTAGATTGATTAGTTATTAGGATTCACTATCCGAATTAGTTCTTCACCATAGGTTGTTTGCAAAGCTAATTCTAGATTGATCACCTAGAAGTTAGATCTTAGGATAATTGATTAGGCACGGAAGTGCGATTAATTACCTGATAGAACCTAGGGTGAGCAAATGAATTTGGTTTAGTTGTTTTGTGAACAAATCAAACCTGATTTAAAAGCTGATTTAGACTTTAGGATTCACAAAGGAATTTGGAATTCTTATGATTTAGGTTTAGATAGTTTTCGCAACAGAAGTTGGTTAATTATATTTTAGTGATTTTAGTTCAAGAACTGCGCTAAATCTGAATCCTGACTAGTTAGTTTATTCACATTCATTGATTTCCTGAGAAATACCCTAAACCTAGCTTCCTCCCAATCGAATTTTCAACAGTTTTAATTTACGCTTTGTTTTCAATATCATTGATCGTTTAGCTTAATTCTCACCTATATAATCTATTATGTGTATCTGTGAGTCTTTGTGTTCGACCAATACTATACTGCAACTACTACTTAGTACATTGGAATTAAGCTCGAAAATGGTTAGAGTGTGTAGTTCATGTGCTAATTTGAGGAATTTTTGGAATTTGAGACCAATAACTTGATTTTCTGGTGTTTGTGCCTAAAAGTTTCAAAATTAGCACATGAGCTACACACTCTAACCATTGGATAATAGATCCAATATAAGGACCGTTGGACGAAGCCTAGGACCGATGGTCCAAAACCATCCCGGGCAAGACACATCCGGCACACAGGGTCGGGATCGAGGGAAATTTTCTTCCCGGGGGAAACGCATCCGACACGAGGGAAAATTTTTCTTCCCAGGGAAATTTTCACACCGGGCAACATGGAACCGGGACACGGGGCCGGGATTCTCCCTGCTCTCTGATAGACTTGTATTTTACCCCTTTTATGCATTCATTTAATCTAAGTTTCATCTCATTTGCATATAGTTACTTGGCATTTCTTTGTTGCTTTGTCTCATTTAGAGTTTTAGGGTTCTCATACTAGGTCCTAGAGTGTCTTGCATGTTTTGGAGTTCTTTTTAGGTACTTTGGAGGCATTTGACGGAGTTGGCTTAAGACCATTCGGTTCGGGAGCAAGAGAAGCGGTTAAAGACATTTGGGAGCTTTTCAGCATTCACATCGACATGTCTCTTCCCACAAATCGATCCAACCCATCGATGCTCAGCTTCAGGGAAATTCACATCGACCAAACTCTCCCCCACAAATCGATGTTGGTGCTGGATGCAACTTCAGGGCATTAGCATCGATCATGCCCCCCCTTTCACATCGATCAAACACATCGATGCTCAGCTTCAGGGAATTCACATCGACCCAACTCTCCCCCACAAATCGATGTTGGTGCTGGATGCAACTTCAGGGCCTTAGCATCAATCATGCTACCCTTTCACATCGATCATACACATCGATGCTCGGCTTCAGGGCGTTTACATCGACCCAGATCTTCCCACAAATCGATGTAGATGCCGGATGCAACTCCAGGGCCTTAGCATCGATCATACACATCGATATGTGGTGTTGATGTCGATCATGTTGCCCATTTTTCATATAAATACTCATCTAAACCTAATTTTTAATGTATGTTTTTTCTTATGCTTAAAACCCTTACCTTTGAGAGAGTTTGAGATTTGTAAGAAGGATCCTTTTGATTATTGCAATTTAGTATTTATTTCCATCAATCTCTTCCATATATCTTCTTTCTATCTTGATTAATCAAACATCTATCCATGGAATCATCCTCTATCATAATCGATATTGAGGTGTTCTTGATGGATCTTGAGTAGTCTTTTTAGGATATTGAGATGTGGTAGATTAGGGTGATCTAGGGTTTGATTAGTGGTGTTTAGGGTTAGATAATCTGATATTCCTTCTTGTCTAGAGTCCCCAATGCTAGATCTAGCTTGAAAGAGTGGATCTAGATCATAAGGCATTTCATGAACACCAAGTGTTTGATGAAATGCCAAGATGAACTAGACAAGATATTTATGTTCCTAACCTAAGATATTAGTTGTTTAGGGCATATCATTGGTTGATCTTATTATGATTCTTAATGCTTGTTAGTTGTTAATCCACAAATGACAATTTGCTAATGGACTTGGTAATTAACATAGTGATTAGTTGCTTGAAAAAGAACTAATCAAGATTATAGATCTATTGCCCAGGAATTAGTTTTTTTAAGTGAATGAACACCACTAATTAGATTTTGATCATCTTATATCAATAACCTTATCTCTAGCTCCGCTTTTGTTATTTAAATTACAACTCGTTTAGTATTGCTTTTGTTTGTTTGAACTTGGATACTTAATCACCAACTACCTTGTTTAGCTTAAATTATTTATGAACCTTGCATTCTTAGTGATTAGGATAAATCCATTTATGGATTGATAACCTTCATACTACACGTATTGGAGTTATTGATACCTCCTAGAGACTAAAAAGTCTTGTATCAATTTGGCGCCGTTGCCATATTGGGATTCGTTTTAACATTAAGATTTAGGTTCTTAGTGAGCTTAAGTGTTATTTGCTACAAAGTTACTAATGTCATTTGCTTCCTATTGCTTTTACTCTCTATAGGTGTATGCATACTCGTTCCCGGGGCAACACTAATCTTGTCGAGCCTATTCCCCACCAAAGGTAGAGTGCGGTTTCAAGAGGTAGTGATTGTCGAAATGGAAGACTTGAGAGACGTTCCACTCGGGAACAGCAACGAGCCTATTCCCCACCAAAGGAACGGTGGGAATGGGGATGGTCACGGCAAAAATCAAGGAGGTGGTGGCAATGGAAACCATCACCGTTCCAACCACCCACCAAGAGCTAGAAACGTTGTTGAAGAAGGTGATGCCGCTAATGCTCACCAAAACCGCCAAGGCATTCAAGCTCCACCGGTGGAGAACAACAACTTTGAAGTGAAGCCGGGGGTTATCAACATGGTTTAAGCCAACAAATTTCATGGCTTGTCCATGGAGGATCCCTTGGACCACATTGACCAATTTGACCGGACATGTGGTCTCACGAAGATCAATGGGGTCTCCGAAGATGGGTTCAAGCTTCGTCTATTCCCGTTCTCTTTGGGTGACAAGGCTCACCAATGGGAAAAGACCTTACTCCAAGGATCTATCACTTCGTGGGATGATTTCAAATGCGCGTTTCTCGCCAAATTCTTCTCACCGGCTAGAATCGCCAAGCTTCGCAACGAGATCTCAAGTTTCACACAACGGTTCAATGAGTCTTTCAACGAGGCTTGGGAGAGATTTAGAAGCTACACGTCTCAATGCCCACATCACGGCTTTAGCAACGCCTCTCTCCTAAGCACCCTCTACCGGGGTGCTTTGCCTAAGATCCGTATGCTACTTGATACGGCATCGAACGGCAACTTCTTAGCTAAGGACATTGAGGAAGAAATGGAGCTTGTCGAGAATTTGGCCCAAAGTGACGGTACCTACGGCGACGACTATGACCGCGCCACAAGGACCACTAATGACTTTGATGAGAACAAGTGGGCCAAAGATATGAAAGCTCTTAACGACAAGTTGGACAAGCAAGCCAATTTGATTGATAAACTACTAGTGTCTTCCCAAAAGACGGTCAACTTTGTGGATGCTTATGATGAGAACGAAGGTTATTATCAAGAGGAGAACGTAGACATGAATACTCAAGAGGAGGTGAACTACGTGGGGAATCAAGGGAACTACCAAAACCAAGGGAACTACCAAAGACAAGGGTTCAATCAAAACTATAGGAACCACCCCAACTTCTCTTACCGGAACACAAATGTGGAGAACCCACAAGATCAAGTCTACCCTCCGCAACCTACTCAACCTCAAGGAGCCCCACAAAAACAATTCCAGCCTTAAGGCCAAGCTTCTAATACCAACCAATAAGGCTTTGTCCCAAGGAACCAATTCCAAGGGAACCAAGGTGGAGTTTAACCCAAAGTTCCACCCGATTTTCAAGGCCAACAACAAGTGTTTGTGCCTCAAGGTCAAGCAACTACGTCTAAACAGCAAGGGCTTGATTTGAGCTCCATGTTCCAACAATTACTCAAGGGACAAGCAGAGATCCATACGAAGGTGGATTGCTCTTACAATGACCTCAACACAAAGATTGAGGCTCTGAACTCCAAGGTAAAACACATAGAGAACAAAGGTGTTGCTTCTTCTTCACGACCACAAGGTCAACTACCGGGAAAATCCGAAGCTAATCCTAAGGAATATGTCAACACCATAACCTTGAGAACGATCTTGCCTACAAGAGAAGCTCCTTCTCCTCTCAATGGGGACATTAAGAAGCAAAGTGGGGGGGGGGGGGTGGAACTTCGTGAAGATGATGATTTGGTTGCAGATAAATTCCTCCCTAAGCCATACATTCCTAAGCTACCTTTTCCCGGGCGGTTCAAGAAGCAACTTATGGACAAGTATAAAGCCATCTTCGATAGGCAAATGGAGAAGGTGGAACTCACAATGCCTTTGGTTGATGCTTTCTTACTTGTCCCTCAATACGCCATATTCTTGAAAGATACCGTGAATGAGAGGGCTAAGGAGATGTAGTCTATGTTCATATTAACTCACAACTGTAGTGCCATAATACAAAAGAAGATGGTGCCAAAGAAGTTAGGAGATCCGGGATCATTCACACTACCTTGTGCACTTGGTCCTCTAGCTTTCAACCATTGTTTGTGTGATATTAGAGCGAGTGTAAGCCTCATGCCGTTTTCGGTAGCCAAAAGACTAGGGTTCACACGCTACAAGGCATACAACGTCTCCCTAATACTAGCGGATAGAAGCGTGAGGGTTCCTATTGGTTTGCTTGAGGATCTTCCTATTGCTGTGAAGGATTTCATTGTCCCCACGGACTTTGTGGTACTTGAAATGGACGGAGAACCAAAAGACCCTCTTATCTTAGGTAGGCCATTCCTAGCAACCGCGGGAGCAATAATCGATGTGAGGAAAGGCAAGATAGATCTCCATTTGAGTAAAGGAGAAGTCCTTGAGTTTTATATCAACAAGGTGATGAAGAAGCCCACCATAGATGTCCAATGTTTCTACATAGAGACCATGGATGAACTAGCCGACGAATTGCTTGAGGAAATGAGAGTAGAAGACGGGTTAGAAGTGGTTTTGACCAAGGAGCATGGCGATCATGGGTTTTTAAGCAAGTAAAGTCAAGGTTATGAGTTTCTCATGGATTCTCACAAACCGGTCGAAAAGGACACCATGTTTGTTGATTTGTGCATTCGCGGTACCAAAGGTCAAGACGGTATGAGGGGTAGCCCGGTTCAAGAAGGGTTCGTTCTAGCCGTCGAAGAAACTAGCAAGGGTAAGACTAGTTTTGAGGAGGACGATTGGAGCGAGCTAAAAGCCCCAAAGGTGGACCTAAAGCAACTTCCCGCGGGACTAAGGTATGCGTTCTTAGGTCCAAACGAGTCTTACCCGGTTATTGTGAATGAAAGTCTAGATGAGAACGAGCTATCCTCCCTTCTTGTAGAACTTAGGAAATATAGGAGAGCAATTGGCTATTTTTGGATGATATCAAGGGTATTTCCCCTAGTTTGTGCACGCATAGAATCCATTTAGAGGATGAATCAAGGACCTCTATTGAACATCAAAGAAGGTTGAATCCTAATTTGAAAGATGTTGTAAAGAGAGAGATTCTTAAGCTCTTGGACGTGGGCATTATCTACCCAATATCGAATAGTACTTGGGTCTCACGGGTACATTGTGTGCCTAAGAAAGGGGGGATAACGGTTATTAAAAATGATAAGGATGAAATGATACCTACTAGGACGATAACCGGGCATAGAATGTGCATTGACTATTGAAAGTTAAATTCATCCACTCCTAAGGATCACTTCCTGTTACCTTTTATAGATCAAATGCTTGAACATCTAACTAATCATCCTTTTTATTGTTTCCTAGACGGTTATTCGGGTTTCTTTAAAATATCCATACACTCGAATGACCAAGATAAAACAACTTTCACATGCCCTTACGGTACCTTCGCATATCGAAGGATACCGTGCGGGTTGTGTAATGCACCCGCGACTTTCCAACGTTGTATGATGTCCATTTTCTCTGATCTTATTGAAGACATGGTAGAAGTCTTTATGGACGACTTCTCCGTGTATGGGTCTTCTTTTGGTATTTGCTTGTCTAATCTTTGTAGGGTCTTGCAACAATGTGAAGAAGCAAACTTGGTGCTCAATTGAGAGAAGTGCCATTTCATGGTACGTGAAGGCATTGTACTCGGGCATAAGATCTCCAAGAAGGGGATTGAGGTAGACAAAGCCTAGATAGAGGTGATGGTTAGCTTATCATCGATCATGCTCCCCTTTCACATCGATCAAACACATCGCTGCTCGGCTTCAGGGCGTTTACATCGACCCAGATCTTCCCACAAATCGATGTAGAAGCCGGATGCACCTCCAGGGCCTTATCATCGATCATACACATCGATCTGTGGTGTTGATGTCGATCTTGTTGCCCATTTTTCCCATAAATACTCATATAAACCTAATTTTTAATGTATGCTTTTTCTAATGCTCAAAACCCTTGATTATTGCAATTTAGTATTTATTTCCATCAATCTCTTCCATCTATCTTCTTTCTATTTTGTTTAATCAAACATCTATCCATGGAATCATCCTCTATCATAATCGATTTTGAGGTGTTCTTGATGGATCTTGAGTAATCTTTCTAGGATCTTGAGATGAGGTAGATTAGGGTATCTAGGGTTTGATTAGTGGTTTTTAGGGTTAGATAATCTTATATTCCTTCTTGTCTAGAGTCTCCAATGCAAGATCTAGCTTGAAAGAGTGGATCTATATCATAAGGCATTTCATGAACACCAAATGTTTGATGAAATGCCAAGATGAACTAGACAAGAGATTTATGTTCCTAACCTAAAATATTAGTTGTTTAGGGCATATCATTGCTTGATCTTGTTATGATTCTTAATGCTTGTTAGTAGTTAATCCCCAAATGACAATTTGCTAATGGACTTGATAATTAACATAGTGATTAGTTGCTTGAAAAAAAACTAATAAAGATTAGAGATCTATTGCCCAGGAATTAGCTTCTTTAAGTGAATGAACACCACTAATTAGATTTTGACCATCTTATATCAATAACCTTATCTCTAGCTCCGCTTTTGTTTGTTTGAACTTGGATACTTAATCACCAACTACCTTGTTTAGCTTAAATTACTTATGAACCTTGCATTCTTAGTGATTAGGATAAATCCCTTTATGGATTGATAACCTTCATAGTACACGTATTGGAGTTATTGATACCTCATAGAGACTAAAAATTCTTGTATCACTCTCGGCAAAATCTCATCCCGGGCAATATGGAGCCAGGACACGAGGCCGGGATTCAGGGGAAATTTTCTTCCCGGGGGAAACGCATCCGGCATGAGGAAAATACAAGGGCACGCTGTCGTTTTCCCTCGGCTATCGTCTTGCCTCGGATACCAAGTTCCCTAAGAGCACTTAACAAAAAGATTAAAAAGAACTAGCAAAGCATGAAAAATAAAAAATTAAAAGTATATACAAGGATAAGCTTGGGGTGTCTCCCAAGAACACTTTGTTTAATGTCACTAAGTTCGACGTTTGTTACCGTTCTCAAGCTAGAGGGACATCATCGAGAGGGATTGAGCCTCCCTCTTCGACGATTTGATTTGCTCGGTAGAGTTTGAGCCTTTGGCCATTTGTAATGAATTCTTGGCCACTTTTTTTCACAAGAACCACGGCCCATACGGTCTCACTTCTTTGATCTCAAATGGTCCGGACCATCTCGACTTGAGCTTCCCGGAAAAAAGCTTCAATCGGGAGTTGAACAATAACACTAAGTCTCCAACCTTGAAGTCTTTACGCAAGATCTTCTTGTCATGGAATGCCTTGGTATGTTCCTTGTAGATCCTCGAGCTTTCATAGGCCTCAAGTCTAGTCTCTTTTAACTCTTGAAGTTGAATTAACCTCTTCTCTTGTGCGGTCTTGATGTCTAAGTTAAGAAGCTTCACTGCCCATAGAGCCTTGTATTCCAACTCAACGATAGATGGCATGATTTCCCATAAAGAAAGTTGAATGGTGTAGTCCCTATAGGCGTCTTAAAGGCGGTTTGGTATGGCCATAAAGCATCATCTAACTTGTTGGCCCAATCCTTTCTTGAACTCCCAACCGTCTTCTCTAGTATGTCCTTGATTTGCCGGTTGGATACTTCTACTTGGCCACTCGTTTGAGGATTGTAAGGTGTTGCTAATTTATGCTTCACACCATGCTTCTTAAGTAGACCTTCAAACACCTTATTGATGAAATGACTACCACCATCACTAATGACCACCCTTGGAACTCTGAACCTTGGGAAGATAATGGACTTGAATAGTTTTAGGATGACCTTAAAATCGTTGGTCGGGCTTGCAATGGCTTCCACCTATTTAGAGACGTAATCAACCGCCACCAATATGTATAGGTTACCATATGATGAAGGGAAAGGTCCCATAAAATCGATGCCCCATACGTCAAACATCTCCACCACAAGGATTAGGTTTTGGGGCATTTCATCTCTCCTCCCAATATTCCCTTTCCTTTTGCACGCATCACATGTGGAGACAAAGAGGTGCGCATCCTTGAATAATGAAGGCCACCAAAAACCCGATTGAAGAACCTCTGTAGCCGTTTTATAGGAGGCATGATGACCACCATAGCTTAACCCGTGACAATGGAGTAAGATTCCTTGGACTTCTTCTTCCGCAACACATCTTCTATACAAGCCATCCGAGCATAGTTTATACAAGAATGGATCGTCCCAATAGTATCTTGTCACGTCATGGAAGAACTTCTTCTTCTTGTACCCGTCCAAAGGCGGTTCCTTCCTGCACTCTAAGTAGTTCACTAGATCCGCAAACCATGGTAGTTTCTCGTCTTGCAACCATTAGCATCTTCAATACCATTCACGGCCTCAATCCCCTTTCTCAATACATTCACAACCATGAGACTCTCCTCGGGGAGTTTGTCTTCAAGTGGAACAAGATCATCGATCCTCAATCTAGATAAGTGGTCCGCGACCCCATTCTCTATACCTTTCTTGTCCACAATTTCCATGTCGAATTCTTGCAAGAGTAGAATCCAACGGAGAAGTCTCGGCTTGGTGTCCTTCTTAGCATGCATGTACCTCAAAGCCGCATGATCCGTGTAGACTATGATCTTCGAGCCCACTACGTATGACCGGAACTTCTCTATGGCAAAAACTACCGCTAGTAACTCCTTCTCCGTGGTAGCATACTGAGTTTGAGCATCATCCAAAGTCATACTTGCGTAGTAGATGACGTTGGTCTTCTTGTCTTTCCTTTGACCTAAGACCGCACCAACCGCGTAATCACTAGAATCGCACATGATCTCGAAAGGAAGATCCCAATCCGGTGCTTGTACAATGAGAGCACTAACCAATGCCTTCTTGATCTCTAGAAACGCTACCATACACTCCTCATCAAATACGAACTCAACCTCCTTGCAAAGTAGCCTTGTGAGAGGCTTTGTAACTTTCGAGAAATCCTTGATGAACCTTCGGTAGAACCCCGCATGACCCAAGAAAGACCGGATGTCCTTGACCGACTTAGGCGGCTCCAAGCTAACCATCACCTCTATCTTGGCCTTGTCTACCTCAATCCCTTTCACGGAGATCTTATGCCCAAGAACGATGCCTTCACGTACCATGAAATGACACTTCTCCCAATTGAGCACAAAGTTTGCTTCTTCGCATCATTGCAAGACCCTACAAAGATTAGACAAGCAAACACCAAACGAAGAGCCATACACGGAGAGTTCGTCAATAAAAACTTCTACCATGTCCTTAATAAGATCCGAGAAAATGGACATCATGCAACGTTGGAATGTCGCGGGTGCATTACACAACCCAAATGGCATCCTTCGATATTCGAATGTGCCATAAGGGCATGTGAAAGTCGTTTTCTCTTGGTCATTCGGGTGTATGGGAATTTGAAAGAAACCCGAATAACCGTCTAGAAAGCAATAAAATGGATGATTAGCTAGATTTTCAAGCATTTGATCTATGAAAGGTAACGGAAAGTGATCCTTACGAGTAGATGAATTTAGCTTCCTATAGTCAATGCACATTCTATGCCTGGTTATTGTCCTAGTAGGTATCATTTCATCTTTTTCATTTTTAACAACCGTTATCCCCCCTTTCTTAGGCACACAATGAATCGGTGAAACCCAAGTACTATCCGATATTGGGTAGATAATACCCGCGTCTAAAAGCTTTAGAATCTCTCTCCTTATAGCATCCTTCAAATTAGGATTCAACCTTCTTTGATGTTCAATAGAGGTCCTTGATTCGTCTTCTAGATGAATTGTATGTGTGCACAAACTAGGGGAAATACCCTAGATATCATCCAAAGAATAGCTAATGGCTTTCCTATATTTCCTAAGTTTACAAGAAGGGATGATAGTTCGTCCTCATCTAGACTCTCATTCACAATAACCGGGTAAGACTCGTATGGACCTAAGAAAGCATACCTTAGTCCCGCAGGAAGTTGCTTTAGGTCCACTTTTGGGGCTTTGAGTTCGCTCCAATCGTCCTCCTCAAGATTAGACTTACCCTTGATAGTCTCTTCAATGGCTAGAACAAACTCCTCTGGAACCGTGCCAACCGTGCCAACAAATGGCGTATCCACTTCAACCGGCTTGTGCAAATCCATGAGTAGCTCATACCCTTGACTCTCTTTACTCAAGAACCCATGATCACCACGCTCTTTAGTCAAGAGTACTTCCAAACCGTCTTCTACTCTCATTTCCTCAAGCAATTCGTCGGCTAGTTCATCCATGGTCTCTATGTAGAAGCATTGGCCATCTATGGTGGGTTTCTTCATCACCTTATTGATATCGAACTCAAGGACTTCTCCTTTAGCCTATGAAGGTCTATTTTGCCTTTCCTCACATCGATTATCGCCCCCGCGGTTGCTAGGAATAGCCTACCAAAGATAAGTGGGTCTTTCGGCTCCTCATCCATTTCAAGTACCACGAAATCTGTGGGGACAATGAAATCCTTCACCACGATAGGAAGATCCTCAAGCAAACCAATAGGAGCCCTCACGCTCATATCCGCCAATATTAGGGAAATGTTGCATGCCTTGTAGCGTGTGAAGCCTAGTCTCGTGGCTACCGAAAATGGCATGAGGCTTACACTCGCTCCAAGATCACACAAACCATGGTTGAAAGCTAGAGGACCAAGTGCACAAGGTAGAGTGAATGATCCCATATCTCCTAGCTTCTTCGGCACCATCTTCTTTTGTATGATGGCGCTACACTCGTGAGTTAGAATGACCATAGACTCCAACTCCTTAGCTCTCTCATTCACGGCATCTTTCAAGAATTTGGCGTATTGAGGGAAAAGTAAAAAGGCATCAACCAAAGGCATTGTGAGTTCTACCTTCTCCATTTGCCTATCAAAGATGGCTTTGTACTTGTCCATAAGTTCCTTCTTGAACCGTCCGGGAAAACGTAGCTTAGGAATGCATGGCTTAGGGACAAACACATTCGTCTTCGGCTTCTCTTAAGCAACAACAACCCTAGGCTTGACATTCTCAACCTCTTCAACCTTGTCTTGCTCTCTCACTACCTCATCTTCAACCAAATCGTCATCTTCTTGAAGTTTCACCCCCCCCTCCACTTTGCTTCTCAATGTTCGCATTGAGAGTAGAAGGAGCTTTTCTTGGAGGCAAGACCGTACCACTCATTAAGGTGATGGCGTTTACATACTCCTTAGGATTAGCTTCGGATTTGCCCGGTAGTTGACCTTGTGGTCGTGAAGAAGAAGCAACACCTTTGTTCTCCATTTGTTTGAACTTGGAGTTCAGAGCTTCAAATTTGGTGTTGAGGTCGTTGTATGAGCAATCTACCCACGTACTTATCTCCCCTTGTCCTTTGAGTAATTGCTGGAACATGGAACTCAAGTCAAGCTCTTGCGGTTTAGACGTAGATGCTTGACCTTGGGGCACAAACCCTTGTTGTTGCCCTTGAAAAACGGGTGGAGCTTTGGGTTGGAATCCACTTTGGTTACCTTGGAATTGGTTCCTTGGGACAAACCCGTGTTGGTTGGTGTTAGGTGCTTGGCCTTGGGATAGGAATTGCTTTTGTGGGACTCCTTGAGCCTGATTAGGTTGTGGAGGGTAGACTTGGTCTTGTGGATTCTCCACATTGGTGTTCCGGTATAAGAAATTAGGGTGGTTCCTATAGTGTTGGTTGAACCCTTATCTTTGGTAGTTCCCTTGGTTCCCCACGTAGTTCACCTCCTCTTGGGTGTTCATTTCCACGTTTTCCTCTTGATAGCAACCTTGATTCTCATCATAAGCATCCACAAAATTAACCGTCTTTTGAGAAGACATTAGAAGTTTATCAATCAAATTGGCTTGCTTGTCCAACTTGTCATTAAGGGCTTTCATGTCTTTGGCCCGCTTGTTCTCATCAAAGTCGCTAGTTTACCTTGTGGCGCGGTCATAGTCGTCGCCATAGGTACCGTCACTTTGGGCCAAGTTCTCGACAAGATCCATTGCTTCCTCAACGTCCTTAGTTAAGAAGTTACCGTTTGATGCCGTGTCAAGTAGCATAAGGATCTTAGGCAAAGCGCCTCGGGGATATATCATGGTTTTTACCCCTTTTAGGCCATGATATAAGTCCTTTTTATAGAGTCTTTCTAGTGTTTTGTAGTATTTTAGAGTCTTTTACAGGTTATAGCACGTTTGGAGCATAATTGGAGATAATGGAGCTTTCTTGAACATTCTGGAGCGAAGCAGAGATCCGTGTAGCTGAGACATCAAAATCACCTGAGTATCGATCGATACTGCCTATTATCGATCGATACCCGTCGAGGAAACAGAAGGATCGCGACTTATTGAAGAGTTGAAGAATTGCAGAATTGGCCCAGAAGACTGTGATATTTACAAGATGGCCCAGAACGTGTTTTAGCTTATAAATTAGGTTTTCAGCCACCTGTTTAGGCTAAGCTTTATTTTACTTTGGTATGAGAGAGACAAGTCTGAATCTCCCTTCGTCCGAGATCAGATCTCAAAACCATCTTGTTATTCTTTCTGATTTTATTTATGATTTATTCAGTTATGTTGATTGTTTCATTCTCCATGTCTTAGTAGATCCACTTTAGGTTTGGGGTTTTCTCATAAGGATTTCTTTGAATGCTAGGTTGATTAGTTTATAGGATTCACCATCTGAATTAGTTCTTCGCTTAGGTTGTGTTCAAAGCTAATTCTAGGTTGACGAATCTGGAACTTAGATCTTAGGATAATTGATTAGGCACGACAGTGCGATTAATTACCTGATAGAACCTAGGTGAGCAAATTGATTATTCGCAAAGAGATTTGGTTTAATTGATTTGTAAACATATCAAACCTGATATTAAAGCTGATTTAGACTTTAGGATTCACAAAGAGATTTGGAATTCCTAGGATTTAGATTTTGATAATTCTCGCAACGACATTTGGTTAATTATACCTTAGTGATTTGAGTTCAAGAACTGCGCTAAATCTGAATCATGTTAGTTAGTTTATCTGCATTCATTGATTTCCTGAGAAATACCCTGGGCCTATATTCTCCCCATTGATTTACAACACTTTTAATTTACGTAATTACCTTCAATACCATTGATCACTTAGCGTAATTCAGCATCTAGAATCTATTGTGTGTTTCCTTGAGTCTTTGTGGATTCGATCCCTAGCTATACTACGACTACTGCTTTAGTACTGTTAGGGTATTAATTTGAGCATATCAAATTTAGCGCCGTTGCCGGGGATCGAACCCGGGTCACCCGCGTGACAGGCGGGAATACTTACCACTAACAGATTAATACCCTAACACCCACCCGAGCAACTACTGCTTAGTACTTTTATTTTCGTTCGTTTTGTGTTTGTGTCAGGAAAAACAATGAGCAGACTCGAAATCGCCTTAGTATCGATCGATACCCCATTGGTATCGATCGACACCAATCGCGAATGTACGGTTCATCAAGTGGATTTAAGCCTGGTATCGATCGATACCAGGTTGTGTGTCGATCGATACTCGATGTTCGAGCAAGGTAACTTCTTGTTTCTCTTCGTTTCTTCCATTCTTTTGTCTTCTTTTACCTACTTTACGCTACATAACACTGGGGATAGTGTTGTTCAAGTCTGGGGGAGTTGTCTGCTGACATTGTTTTTGTTTTTCTTAGAGTCAGTCGTTTTACCGAGTCAAAATAATTTTTATTGAGTCAAAACTTGTTGGAGACAATGGTCATGTGTTTGAACCTATTGATTTGATTTTATTTTTGAGTGCACAGTATTACAGGATCAGTTCTAGATCGACTAATGAAAAATCCAAAGACTGACCAGTTGACTAGAAAACATCCATGTTTCCAGCAGAGTTCTTCTGAAACCTGAACCAACTTTTGCACTAAATCGATATGGTTAGTGTTCATAGAGCTTGATTCATCATTCATATCTGACAAAGGAACCCAAGTGTTTAAAATAAATGGTATTTCTCTCCCTGTTACAAGTTGATAAGGGCATAAAAGATGAAATGATTTTCTTCTGAGTATAGGGGTAAGAAAGTTTCCAAGGATCCCATTATTCAACTTCAGAAGAGATGATCACACAAAGGTGAAAGCGAGGTTAGGAAAATTTCCTGTGATACCATTATTCGCCTACACCTTTGATTACTTTTGTGGGAAGAACCGGGGATTCGGTGGCTAACACCATCAATACTCGCGTCTCGAACCTTAATTTGTAAATGCAAGGAACATAATAAGAAATAAATCTGGGGGAGAGAAATAAAACCAAAAAGTGTGAAAAATGGTGGTTCCTTGTCATGATATCGTATGGTAAGGAATCTAGAAGGTTCTTGAACATTGGTTGCAGCGATGAAACTGGCGATGAGGGTTTTACTTGAACAAAGCTGTGGGATAATGTGTGGAGTCTGGAAAAGCTGTGAATGTCTACGGAGAAGTACATTGTGGTTAGATCAAAAGCTGATTAGGTGACATTTGGGTACTTGGAAAGAGGGTCATTTCGATGGTTCATGAACATGTGAGTCTCCGTGTTTTCAAACCTCTTTCTCTGTTTAGTCTTCTATTTGCTTTAGGGCAAGCAAATGCTAAGTCTGGGGGAGTTGATATATCATGGTTTTTACCCTGTTTAGGACATGATATAAGTCCTTGTTATAGAGTCTATCTAGTGTTTTGTAGTCTTTTAGAGTCTTTTACAGGTATTAGCACGTTTGGAGCGTAATTGGAAGTATTGGAGCTTTCTGGAGCAGTTTGAAGCAAAGCTGAAGTTCCTGTCGCTGAGTATCTGATTTCACGTCAAGTATCGATCGATACCCCCTGGTATCGATCGATACCCATCGCAGCATGACAAGACACCCGACTTAATGAAGAGTTGAAGAACTGCAGATTTGCCCCATAAGTCTTTAATAATTTCAAGAAGCCCCAATTCGTGTGTTAACTTATAAATAGGGATTTTTACAGCCACTTTTAGGCTATGCTTTATTTTGCTTTGGTTTAAGAGAGAATTTGGTGAGAGAGACAAGTCTAAATCTCCCTCCGTCCGACATCAGATCTCAAAACCTTTTGTCACTCTTTCTTATTTTCTATTGAGAATTTATTCAAACATTTCTATTAATTCAATTTCCATGTCTGAGTAGATCTCTTGTTAGGTTTGGGGATTCTCATCAGGGATTTCTTTGAATGCTAGGTTGATTAGTTATTTAGGGTTCATAATCTTAATTAGTTCTTCACCTTAGGTTGTTCTCAAAGCTAATTATAGATTGATCACCTGGAATTTAGATCTTAGGATAATTGATTAGGCACGACAGTGCGATTAATTACCTGATAGAACCTTAGGTGAGCAAATTGATTATTCGCAAAGAGATTTGGTTTAATTGATTTGTGAACATATCAAACTTGAAATTAAGGCTGATTTATTCCTAGGGATTTGCAAAGAAATTTGGGATTCTGAAGTTTAGATTTAGATAGTCCTCGCAACGACAGTTGGTTGATTATACTTTAGTGATTTGAGTTCGAGAACCGTGCGTAACCTGAACCCTGATTAGTTAGTTTATTTTGCATTCATTGATTTCCTGGGAAATATCCCTGAACCTATCTCTTTCCCATCGAATTACAACTCGTTTACTACATTCTGCTTTCTGTTAAACCTGAACTGCTTAGCTTAGCTTGATACTATACAATTTATTGTGTGATTTCTGTGAGTCCTTGTGTTCGACCCCTAACTATATTGCAACTACTGCTTTGTACTGTTAGGGTATTAATTTGAGCATATCAAATTTGGCGCCGTTGCCGGGGTCACCCGCGTGACAGACGTCTGCTCGAATGGATCCGCAAACCCGTGTATCGATTGATACCCCATTGGTATCGGTCGATACTGAGGCGATTTCTGAGGAGACAACTGAGACTTCGACTATGGTGCCTAAGGTAGTTGCAGAAAGAGTGTATATACCCAGGATGCCTTATCCTATACTTCCTAAGCTGACAAGGAAGGAATGGGAGGACGCTAGATGCAAGTATTTGCTGAATAAGCAGAATGTGGAGCTTCTTTCTGATGATGATGTATCTACCAGGTACGATTCAACTGCACTAGTATCGATCGATACCCTACCTGGTATCGATCGATACCCCTCGCAGAACGAGCTAGAAACTGTGAAAACACCTGAGTTGATTGCAAAAAGAGTTCGCAAGCCCAAGAAGCTGAATCCCATTCCTAAGCACCTCAGAGATCCTATCTCTCCAAAGCAGCTGCGTGGCTTTGAGAAGATGGTACGAAGGATCTCCCATGAATCATCTTTTGAAGAAGCTCTAGAGTACTGGCCTCTGCTAAGTCACTTCAAAGATTGTAGAGAAACTGAGGAAGAGATCAAGGCACTCTTCATTAAGGCCAGAGGTACACCTCCACTGAGACAGTTGATTAAGAGGGAATACCAAGGGATCTTCTCAGTTCCATGCTCTATCTCTAGAGTAGAATTCAAAGAGTCTCTCGTTGACTCAAGAGCCTGCGTCAATGTCATGTCCAGGGCAATTGCAGAGAGATTGGGAGCTGATATTCAACCTCCAAAGACATCTATCACGTTCGCGAACGATTCCACATCTCTTCCATATGGGGCAATCGCTGATTTGATGATCACAATAAGAGATTGCCTGGTTCATACTGATTTTCAGGTAGTGGAGATGAATGCAAAATCTCGTATGCAGTTTATTCTCGGTAGACCGTTCATGGCTACAGTTGGTGCGATTATGGACACACCCAGCAAGCACATCTCATTCTCATACATTGACAAGGAGGTGTACTACAAAGCCATCCCTAGAGGAACTCCCGGACGTGTCTCTTGCATTGAAGATGTCACAGGAGAGACATTAGAAGTTGATCTTTTAGAAGAACCTCCTGATAAGCCAACTATCACAGACATTTCAGCTGAACCGCCCAGCATCCCCATGAAAGTTGTCAAGAAGGCTAAAGCATCAAAGAAGAAGGCCAAGAGCAAAAACGTCGAGAATCCCCATGTCACTTTAATCCCTCAGAAGAGTGATGGGAATTCGATTGAGTATAAGGTCAAGTGCAAAGGAGCTTAGAAACCATTCTCTAAGGCAAGAATTCTTCTTACTTCGGAGCTGAAAGAAAAAGGACAGAAGTTTGTGGACAGCATGATGAACAGAACTCTGAAGCTAGCAATGTCAAGTTGTGGACCCTGTTTTGGTGCAAGCTCTCACTCTTATCCAGCCTGAAGAGCGTTACAGTTAAGCTATTGACGTTAAACGAGCGCTTGGTGGGAGGCAACCCACTGGTGAGTCTGTTTTTGAGTCGTTTTTCTTTTTATTTTCGTTCGTTTTGTGTTTGTGTCAGGATAAACAAGGAGCAAACTCGAAATTGCCTGAGTGTCGATCGATACCCTTCGGTATCGATCGATGCCCTACGGGATTGATAGATTCATGTCGATTTAAGTCTGGTATCGATCGATACCAGACTTTGTGTCGATCGATACTCGATGTTCCGGCAAGGTAACTTCTTGTTTTTCCAAATTTTATTCTGTTCTTTTGTTTTCTTTCACTGACTCTAGGCTAGATAACACTGGGGACAGTTTTGTTCAAGTCTGGGGGAGGTGTCTGCTGACATTGTTTTTGTTTTTCTTAGAGTCAGTCGTTTTACCGAGTCAAAATCGTTTTTATTGAGTCAAAACTTGTTGGAGACAATGATCCTGTGCTTGAACCTATTGGTTTGATTTTATTTTTGAGTGCACAGTGTTACAGGATCAGTTCTAGATCGACTAATGAAAAATACATAGACTGACCAGTTGACTAGAAAACATCCATGTTTCCAGCAGAGTTCTTCTGAAACCTGAACCAGCTTTTGCACTTCATCGATATGGTTTGTGTTCATAGAGCTTGATTCATCATTCATATCTGACAAAGGAACCCAAGTGTTTAAAATAAATGGTATTTCTCTCCCTGTTACAAGTTGATAAGGGCATAAAAGATGAAATGATTTTCTTACGAGTAGAGGGGTAGGAAAGTTTACAAGGATCCCATTATTCGACTTCAGAAGAGATGATCACACAAAGGTGAAAGCAAGGTTGGGAAAATTTTATGGGATACCATTATTCGCCTACACCTTTGATTACTTTTGAGGGAAGAACCAGGGATTCGGTGGCTAACACCATCAATACTCGCGTCTCGAACCTTAATTTGTAAATGCAAGGAACATAATAAGAAATAATTATGGGGGAGAGAAATAAAACCAAAAAGTGTGAAAAAGGGTGGTTCCTTGTCATGATATTGTATGGTAAAGAGTCTAGAAGGTTTTTGAACATTGGCTGCAGCGATGAAACTGGCGATGAGGACTTTATTTGAACAATGATGTGGGATAATGTGTGGAGGCTGGGAAAGCTGCGAATGTCTACGGAGAAGTACATGGTGGTTAGATCAAAAGCTGATTTGGTGACATTTGGATACTTGGGAAAAAGGTCATTTCGATGGTTTTCAAACCTCTTTCTCTGGTTTAGTCTTCTATTTGCTTGAGGGCAAGCAAAATGCTAAGTCTGGGGGAGTTGATATATCATGGTTTTTACCCCTTTTAGGCCATGATATAAGTCCTTTTTATACAGTCTTTCTAGTGTTTTGTAGTCTTTTAAAGTCTTTTATAAGTTATAGCACGTTTGGAGAATAATTGGAGATATTGGAGATTTTTGGAACATTCTGGAGCGAAGCAGAGATCCGTGTAGCTGAGACATCAAAATCACCTGAGTATCGATCGATACTGCCTAGTATCGATCGATACCCGTCGAGGAAACAAAAAGATCGCTACTTATTGAAGAGTTGAAGAATTGCAGAATTGGCCCAGAAGACTTTGATATTTACAAGATGGCCCAGAACGTGTTTTAGCTTATAAATTAAGTTTTCAGCCACCTGTTTAGGCTAAGCTTTATTTTACTTTGATTTTACTTTGGTTTGAGATAGACAAGTCTGAATCTCCCTTCGTCCGAGATCAGATCTCAAAACCATCTTGTTATTCTTTCTGATTTTATTGATGATTTATTCAGTTATGTTGATTGTTTCATTCTCTATGTCTGAGTAGATCCACTTTAGGTTTGGGGTTTTCTCATAAGGATTTCTTTGAATGCTAGGTTGATTAGTTTATAGGATTCACCATCTGAATTAGTTCTTCGCTTAGGTTGTGTTCAAAGCTAATTCTAGGTTGACGAATCTGGAACTTAGATCTTAGGATAATTGATTAGGCACGACAATGCGATTAATTACCTGATAGAACCTAGGTGAGCAAATTGATTATTCGCAAAGAGATTTGGTTTAATTGATTTGTGAACATATCAAACCTGATATTAAAGCTGATTTAGACTTTAGGATTCGCAAAGAGACTTAGACTTTAGGATTCGCAAAGGAATTTATAGGATTTAGATTTAGATAATTCTCGCAACCACAGTTGGTTAATTATACCTTAGTGATTTGAGTTCAATAACTGCGTAAAATCTTAATCATGTTAGTTAGTTTATCTGCATTCATTGATTTCCTGAGAAATACCCTGGGCCTATATTCTCTCCATTGATTTACAACACTTTTAATTTACGTAATTACCTTCAATACCATTGATCACTTAGCGTAATTCAGCATCTAGAATCTATTGTGTGTTGTGGATTCGATCCCTAGCTATACTACGACTACTGTTTTAGTACTGTTAGGGTATTAATTTGAGCATATCACTCGGTACAGGGTGCTAAGGAGAGAGGCGTTGCTAAAGCCTTGAGAAGTGTAGCTTCCAAATCTCTCCCAAGCCTCGTTGAAAGACTCATTGGACCGTTGTGTGAAGCTTAAGATCTCGTTGCGAAGCTTGGCGGTTCGAGCCGTTGAAAAGAATTTGGCAAGAAACGCACGTTTGCAATCATCCCACGAGGTGATAGATCCTTGGGGCAAGGTATTTTCTCATTGGTGAGCCTTGTCACCCAAAGAGAACGGGAAGAGACAACGCTTGAACCCATCTTCGGAGACCCCATTGATCTTAGTGAGATCACATATCCGGTCAAATTGGTCGATGTGGTCTAAGGGATCCTCCATGGACAAGCCGTGAAACTTGTTGGCTTGAACCATGTTGATAACCCCCGGTTTCACTTCAAAGTTGTTGTTCTCTACCGGGGGAGCTTGAATCCCTTGACGGTTTTTGTGAGCATTAGCGGCATCACCCTCTCCAACAACGTTTCTAGCTCTTGGTGGATGGTTGGGACTGTTTTGTGGGTGATGGTTTCCATTGCCACCATCTCCTTGGTTGTTCCCATTCCCACCGTTCCTTTGGTGCGGAATGTTCTCATGAACGTTCCTGAGTGGAATATCATGAATATCTTCCATTTTGTTGACAACTTCTTCTCGTACTCTTACTCGGCTTCGTCGTGCTCTTGAACCTCTATCAAGTTGATCAATGTCGTCCCTCGGTTCTACTAGGTTTGTATTGCCACGGGAACGTGTATGCATGCACCTATAGATAGAAAGAGCAATAAGAAGTAAAGAAGATTAGTAATCTTAGTAGAAATAAAACTTAAGCTCACTAAGAACCCAAATCTCAATGCTAAAACAAATCCCAATATGGCAACGGCGCCAAATTGATACAAGACTTTTTAGTATATAGGAGGTATCAATATCTCCAATACGTGTAGTATGAAGGTTATCTATCCATAAAGGGATTTATCCTAATCACTAAGAATACAAGGAACAATTGCAAGTTAAGCTAAACAAATGTTTTGTGATTGAGTAACCAAATTAAGGCAAATAAGCAACTAAACAATATATAAATCAATAAGCAAAAGGGGATCCAAAGATAGGATTATGGATATAAGATGACTCAAGTTCAATTCATGATGTTCATTTACTCAAACAAGCTAATACCTAGGCATAAGATCCTAAACTTGACTAATTCTCTTTCAAGGATTTAATCACTATGCTAATCACCTAATCCATTAACAAACTCTCATTTGTGGATCATTGATTAGCAAGCATTAAGTTTAAATCATCAAAATCAACCAAAAATACACCCTAGACAACTATTATCATAGGCTAGGAATGTAAATATCTTGTTTAATTCATCAAGGCATTTCATCAAACACTTGGTGTGCATGAAATCACTACAAGAAAACACGCTAGAACCGACGGCAAAATCCGTCAGAAACCCGTCGGAAATGGCCGTTTCCGACGGGTTTCCGACGGATTTTGCCCGTCGATTCTATGTCGTCGGAAAAACAAATCCGTCGGAAATCCGTCGGAAATTGTTTACCGATGGATTTCCGACGAGTTGTCCGTCGGGAATAATTCCGACGATAATCCGAGGGATTTCCGACGGTGAATTTCCGATGGATTTCCGACGATTTTAAAATCCACTCCGACGGAATATTTTACGACGGATTTCCGACGGATTTTTTATCAGCGGATTATTTACCGACGGCTTTCCGACAGTAATGTTTTGTAATTTTTTTTAATATTTATTATATATATATAATTAATATTTATTAAAAATATATATTAATTAAATTAAATAAAAAAATGATTTTAAAAAACGAAAATTAATTATATAAATAAAATCTTACAAAAAAACATAAATATTTAAAAGTTTTAGAAAAATTTGAAATTACATTAAAAAAAACATAATCAAAATAGATCCGGCGGCATGTCCGGGAACTTCGTCTTGAAGAAACCCGCCCACTTCGTTTGCTTGTCCTCCAATACCGTGACCTTCGCCGTGAGCTCTTCGTTTTTCCGGATAAGGTCTTCATTCATCGAGAAACCGGCTGAAGAAGAAGCGGATTGGGTCGCAACCTTACCCAACCACGGCCGACGACCTTTCCTAACCGGTACCTCCTACAGAAACAATTCAAAAAGTTTAGATTTTCATATATAAATATATATATATATATATATATATATATATCAATTTTACAAAAAACGTTTTTAATATATAACTATATAAAAAAGTTTTTTTAAAATTTACATTTATATAAAAAAGTTTTATATACATATTATATATATAAAAAATTACAAAAATGTTTTTAATATATAACTATATATATATAACAACGTTTTATATACATATATATATATATATATATTTTACAAAAAACGTTTTTAATATATAACTATATATAAAAAACGTTTTTTAAAATTCATATATATATAAAAAAAGGTTTTTTCATATATCTAAATTTTATAAAACGTTTTTCATAAATATTTTCATATATATAAATTTTCAAAAACGTTTTTTAAAATTTATAGATATATAACTTAAGCTAAAAACCTAATCTAAATCCACATGCAAAAATTTCAAGAAATATATCAATCTAGATCTAAATCCAACCTAAATCTAAAACCCCAAACAACCAATCAAACCAACCAACAATCTAAAAACGCAAATCCATCAACAAATCTAAATACAAAAAAAAAGTTATTATATAGGGTATTGGCGGTGGAGACTTCGGCGGCGAGGATGATCTCCGGCGGCGAGGCGGCAAGGCGGCGAGGCGGCGAGGCGGCAAGGCGGCGAGGCGGCAAGGCGGCGAGGCGGCAAGGCGGCAAGGCGGCGAGGCGGCAAGGCGGCAAGGCGGCAAGGCGGCTGAAGAATAAGAAGTTGAAGAAGAGATCGAGAAGAAGAGGGATGAAGAAGAGGGGAAGAAGAAAAGAGAAGAAGAAGAGAGAAAAGAATAAGAGAGAAGAAGAAGAGTGAAGAAGATTGAAGAGAGAAGGAGAGAGTTATGAGAAGAAGATTTAAGAGAGAAGGAGAGAGTTACAAGAATGAAGAGATGAATCGGTTTTGGAAATTAAATTACGTCGTTTCCGACGGCCCGACCCGTCGGTTTCCAGTCAGAAATCGGAATAAATTAACCGCTTCAATTTTCATCGATTTTTGTTACGCGGTTCAATTTCTCGGGCAAAATTTATAAAGGCCGTCGGAAATCCGTCGGAAATTTTCGACGGATTTAGGGTTTAGGGTTTAAAAATGAAAAATTAGATAAATTTTCATGTTTAATAACCATTTGTGGTATTTACTTATAAGAAAAAAATTTGAAAACCAATCAGAACAAGTTATATACGATTTTGTAAAAATCGATCGATGAACGATATCAAACAATCATAAAAACACATAGAACATCTAAGGACATGTACGGGATTGGTTCGGTTTCAATTAAAAAGTTTAAAATGTTTGATTCTTAGAATTTTTTTTACAGAAAGTAGTTTAGATTTGTTACTTCTACACATATGGAGACCAAGTGTGTTCAAAATCTTGTAAATTAGAAGTTTAATACCCTAAACCGTCGGAAATCCGTCGGAAATTTCCGACGGATTTCGGACGGCATATGATATTTTGTAAAATGCTAAGTATAAAACTTGGTAAATGCCTCGGCTAAAACCAAAAATACTAGCATCCGTCGGAAATCCGTCGGACGGATGCTAGTATTTTCGGGTTTAGCTGAGGCATTTTCACTTTTGACCGAGACGGCTTGGTAAATACCTCGGTTAAAACCGAAAATACTAGCATCCGTCGGAAATTTTCGACGGATTTCCGACGGATGCTAGTATTTTCGGGTTTAGCCGAGGCATTTTCAGTTTTGGCTGAGACGGCTTGGTAAATGCCTCGGCTAAAACCGAAAATACTAGCATCCGTCGGATATGCCCAGTTTTGGTTTTAGCTGAGACATTTTCAAGTTTTGGACGAGGTTTGGTAAATGTCTCGGCTAAAACCAAAATTGGTCGTATCCGACTGGATTTTCCATGATTTTCACACGAAAATGCTAAGTGTTAAAAATATTTAACATTTTTTAAGGATTAATGAATATAAAAAAACTTTTTGGGACACTTTAGTATTTATATATAATTCCCGGGAAGAAAACTAGGTTTCGGGTTTTAGGCGGGGTTCGGAAATTGTCTCGGCTAAAAATTGTCCGGTAATGACATGTCTTCAGTAAATCAAACGCATTTTTTAAATACTGACTGGAATGACCTGAAACCACTTCAACTTGACAGATAGCTCAATTTATTATAAGTTTCATGGAGAGATCCCAAGATAAATCAAAAGGCAAGGCGGTCATCCGACTAGATCTTTAAATATCCGTCGGAAATCCCTCGGAAATTTCTGACGGATTTTTAATCATGTCTTCACAAATTCGACCATAGGTCTTTAACCATGGCTCGGAGTGAAATGAATCCAATTCTCAAGTGAAGCTAACTCAATTTTCTATCTTGTGACTGAATTTCAGATTAAACTGGGCAGGGAAAAGATTCAGTCTCACATGATCTTTGAGCCCCTTCGGATTGTAGCTGCATTTTCCGGTAATAACATGTGTTCAGTAAATCAAACGCATTTCCTTAAATACTGATGGGAATTACCTGAATCCACTTTCACTGGAGAGATAGCTCAATTTCTTATAAGTTTCATGAAGAGATCCCAAGCTAAATCAAAAGGTAAGGTGGTCATCCGACTAGATCTTTAAATATCCGTCGGAAATCCCTCCGAAATTTTCGACGGATTTTTAATCATGTCTTCCCTAATTCGACCATAGGTCTTTAATAATGGCTCGGAATGAGATGAATTCAATTCTCAAGTGAAGCTAATTCAAATTTCTATTTTGTGACTGAATTTCAGATTAAACTGGGCAGGGAAAGGATTCCATCTCACATGATCTTTCAGCCGCTTCGGATTGTAGCTGCATTTTCCGGTAATGACATGTCTTCAGTAAATCAAACGCATTTCTTTAAATACTGATGGGAATTACCTGAAACAACTTTCACTTGACAGATAGCTCAATTTCCTATCAGTTTCATGAAGAGATCCCAAGCTAAATCAAAAGGCAAGGCGGTCATCCGACTAGATCTTTAAATATTCGTCGGAAATCCTTCGGGGATTTACGGTTTTAGCAGGGGGGATTTACGGTTTTAGCCGAGGGGGATTTACGGTTTATGGAGAATCTGTCGGAAATCCCTCGGAAATTTCCGACGGATTTCCGACTGATTATGGTTTTAGCTGAGGAAATTTTATTCTCCCGGCTAAAACATATACCTGGCAAGTTTTAGCCGGGGGAATCAGATTTCCTCGGCTAAAACCATAATCCGTTGGAAATCCGTCGGAAATTTCCCTTGGGATTTCCGACGGCCGTTATTAATTTCCCTCAGAAATCCCTCGGAAATATCCGACGGATTATAGCCGTCGGAAATCCCTCGGAAATTTCCGACAGATTTCTGAGGGAATTCAGGTTCGTCTATATTCCCTCGGAAATCCGTCAGAAATTTCCGAGGGATTTCCGACGGCTATAATCCGTCGGAAATTTCCGAGGGATTTCCGAGGGATTTCCGACGGCTATAATCCGTCATAATTTTTCCGAGGGAAATTAATCCCTCGGAATGCCCTCGTTATGCCCTCGATATTCTGTCGGAAATTTCCGACGGTTTCAAACCCGTCGGAAATGCTGTCGGAAATCCGGGTGTTTTCTTGTAGTGAAAGCCTTATGATCTAAACCTACTTTTTCAAGCTAGATTTAGCTTTAAGATCACTAAACAATAAAGGATATAAGGAGATCTAACCCTAAACACCATGAATCAAGCTTTGGAACATCCTAATCTATCCCATCTCTAAACCCTAAAAGACTACTCAAGACCCATCAAGAACACCTCAAAATCGATTTGGATAAGAGATGAATTCATTGATGGGTGATGGATAATCAAGATAAAAAGAAGATAGATGGAAGATATTGATGGAAACAAATACTAAATTGCATAAACAACGAGGATCTCTCTTACAAATCTCAAGTTCTCTCTCAAAGGTGAGGGGTTTTGACTTAAGAAAAACTTGATAAATAAAATTAGGGTTTTTAGAGTATTTATAATAAAAAGAGGGGAACCGGGTCAAACCGGAACAAACCGGGTTTTGACCTAGACATTTTTGGGTCGGAAATCGATCCCGGCCGGTTGGCGTGCGTTATAGTGGGGTGGGACGAGAGGTTTTTGCCAAGAGGTTGTGTCCCGGGCTGCTGCAGGCCAGGATGAGGGGCCGGGATATTCCCTGCCCGAGGAAAGATCTTGTGCTGGCTGAGGGATTTCTTTGTGTCGGCTGGCTCTTTACCGGGACGATACTGAGGGAGATATCATCGAGGGTTGTGTACCGGGCTGCTTCAGGCCGGGACGAGGATCCGGGATATCCCCTGCCCGAGGAAAGATCTTGTGCCGGCTGAGGGATTTTTTTGTGTCGGCTGGCTCTTGCCCGGGACGATGCTGAGGGAGATCTCTGAGGGAGAAAGATTTCCGAGCTTTCATGTTTCCAACCGTCGCCTCAAGAGCACGAGCTAAGTGCGAACTCCTCCAAAGTATCTGAAAGCCTCCAAAGTACCTAATAAGGACTCCAAAACATGCATGACTCTCTAGGACATATCATGAGACCCCTAAACTCTAATTGGGACAAAACAATTAAGAAAAGCTATGAAATCTTATGCATATGAGATGAAACCTATGCTAGATGAATGCATTAAAGGGACAAAATATGGTAATATCAATACCCCAAGAATCCATTCAAATCTCAAAGGTTGAAACTTCTAAGCACAAGCACCAAAAATCAAGATCTTGGCTCAAAAATTTCAAAATTCCTCGAACGCATGACAAATCAGCTCATTAACTATCCTAGTCATTTTCAAGCCTAATCCCAAGGTTTCATGCAAGTGAAATCATTACCCAAACAAATCCATGAAATGTTTCTCTTATGAACAAGTTCTTGATTTTTTTCATGAAAAATATGAGTAAAATACCTTGGGGATGCAAGCTCTAGATGCATGCTCTAGATGCAAGAGGGGTTGGCAGATCCAGAAAGAGGATGAAAAATCCGGAATTTAGCAATTTGAATCACAATTTTTGGTTGAGAATTGAGAGTGAGAAGATGACCATTGTTGCGATTTTAGTGGAGAAGAAAGCTTACTTGGTCGGGTGGGTCGACTTACATGGGTCGAGGAACCGGGCGGACCACTGGGTAATAGATCCAGTCAACAGAATTCAAATTCTGGTTAACAAAATTTGAATCATGGTCGGTGTTGATATGCTCAAATTAATACCCTAAAAGTACTAAGCAGTAATTGCAGTATAGTATGGGTCGAACACAAGGACTCACAGAAACACACAATAGATTATATATGTGAGAATTAAGCTAAGCGATCAATGGTATTGAAAACAGAGCGTAAATTAAAGCGGTTGTAAATTCGATTGGGAGAAAGCTAGGTTCAGGATATTTCTCAGGAAATCAATGAATGCAGATAAACTAACTAACATGATTCAAATTTAGCGCGGTTCTTGAACTCAAATCACTAAGATATAATTAACCAACTTCTGTTGCGAAAACTATCTAAATCTAAATCCTAGGAATTCAAAATTCCTTTGCGAATCCTAAAGTCTAAATCAGCTTTTAAATCAGGTTTGATTTGTTCACTAAACAACTAAACCAAATTCCTTTGCGAATAGTTATTTTGCTCACCCTAGGTTCTATCAGGTAATTAATTGCACTTCCGCACCTAATCAATTATCCTAAGATCTAAGTTCTAGGTGATCAATTGATATATCATGGTTTTTACCCTGTCTAGGCCATGATATAAGTCTTTTTTATAGAGTCTTTCTAGTGTTTTGTAGTCTTTTAGAGTCTTTTACAGGTTATAACACGTTTAGAGCATAATTGGAGATATTGGAGCTTTCTGGAACATTATGGAGCGAAGCAGAGATCCGTGTAGCTGATACATCAAAATCAACTGAGTATCGATCGATACTAGGCAGTATCGATCGATACCCGTCGAGGAAACAGAAGGATCGCGACTTATTGAAGAGTTGAAGAATTGCAGAATTGGCCCAGAAGACTTTAATATTTACAAGAAGGCCCAGAACGTGTTTTAGCTATATAATTAGGTTTTACAGCCACTTTTATGGCTATGCTATATTTTCTATTGCTTTATTTTACTTTGGTTTGAGAGAGACAAGTCTGAATCTCCCTTCGTCCGAGATCAGATCTCAAAACCTCTTGTTACTCTTTATATTTTATTGATGATTTATTCAGTTATGTTGATTGTTTCATTCTCCATGTCTGAGTATGATACGAGCTCAAGTGTTGTAGAAGCTGGACTAAGGTCTCTCTCTTCTATCAACGGGATAAGATGGAGGTTGCTTGTGGGGCGATGAGAACCACAAGAGAGGCGACGGTCTCTTGATACTTCAAGGGGTTTCCCTAAGAATCGGACTCACTCACGATCTAAAGAGAGAAAACGTTTTTGTTCCAAACAAAAACTCGAAAATAACCAAGGAAAATTCTTATTGTCTGCATGCCTGAGAAAGACAAAGCCCTAGGGTTTTTAAAGCAAGCTCACACCCCAAAGAAAAGGAAATAAACCGAAAAAGAAATAACAAGACGGGTCCTTAACAATTTAGGCCCGTTTACAAAATAATTAAAAGACTTAAGAGATATAGAAGGGAGGCCTCGTGTAGCTGGTCTTCATGGGCCTACAGAGAGTCATTAATTGGGCCAAAGATGTTGCAAGTCGTTTGGCCTCGGAAAAAACCCATCTTCGCAAAACCCAGTGGGATAAAAACAAAGGTTGGGAAAAGAGCGCCAAACGACTTACAAACCCAAATAATGACCTTCCTTGGGCCTAAGTCATCTCTAGTGAAGTGAAATCGACCATAGATAAGTGGGCCACGAGCCTGGGCTTGATGAGTGGCCACTTAGTATTATCGGCCAGCAAAGGATCCAGCCGATATGTCTTCAGTGTTTGGACGTTCTGGTCCGAATGGTAAGGATTCTTGGGCTGATCTTTAGTGTTCTGGAAACTAGACTCAAAGAGCTTCAATTCCATATGTAGATTACCTTCTGCATCGTCCGGGATCATGAGTGGATCCTGCTTCAAAGTATCGGCCCAATAACTGCTCGCAAATGGGCTTAGCGGACTAGTGTCCGTCTTGAAGAATCCTTCTTGTCTGAGCTGGTCCATGAACATGTTGAACTTCTTTTCCATGTCCCTGCTCCTGGTTCTAGTCACTGGTCCACTTGGTACTAGTGGTGCTTGTATGACTTGGGTCGTTGACTCGATGTCCTCATCACTCCCTCCCTCTTCATGAGGTTTTGACCCCAAAACATCATCACCTACATCAAAACGAGCTAAGTCAGAAACATTGAATGTAGCAGACACCTTAAGCTCACCTGGGAGCTCGAGCTTGTAGGCATTGTCATTGATTTTCTCCAAGATTTTGAAAGGGCCGTCTCCGCGAGGCGATAGCTTCGATTTGCGTTTGTCCGGGAATCGTTCCGGTCGCATGTGTAACCACACCCATTCTCCAACTTCAAAGGACACGTGCTTCATGCCCTTGTTGGCATTCTTCACACGTAGGGCATTGGTCCTCTCGAGCTGATCTTTGACCGATTGGTGTAGCTTTTTCACGTCCGCGGCCTTCTTCGCTCCATCAAGGTTTAAAAACTCCGTTTGAGGTAGAGGCTTAAGATCCAGTGGCGTCTGTGGATTAAATCCATATGCAACCTGAAAAGGAGACAAATGAGTAGCACTATGGACAGCTCTATTATAAGCAAACTCGACAAAAGGTAGAGCTTCAAGCCAAGTTTTAAGATTTCTCCCTATTGTTGCGCGAAGCAATGTTCCAAGTGTACGGTTAACGACTTCAGTTTGGCCATCGGTTTGTGGATGGCAGGTCGTGGAGAAGAGCAGCTTGGTTCCTAGCTTCTTCCATAGGGTTCTCCAAAAGTGGCTCAGGAACTTGGTGTCGCGATCCGAGACGATCGTCCTAGGTACTCCATGTAGGCGGACAATCTCTTTGAAAAAGAGGTCCGCGGTTTGTGTAGCATCGTTTGTCTTGGCACATGGGATGAAATGTGCCATCTTTGAGAACCGATCCACCACGACAAAGATGGAGTCTTTGTGTCTGATCTTAGGCAAACCTAACACAAAGTCCATAGAAATATCAATCCATGGTAAAGTAGGAATCGGTAAAGGAAGATACAAACCGTGTGGGTTAACCCGAGACTTGGCTTTCTTGCAAGTGATACATCTTGCACAGAAAGTTTCGACCGACTTCTTAAGGTGTGGCCAAAAGAAGTGTTCCTTCAGCATGGCAAGAGTCTTCTCAACGCCAAAATGACCCATGAGGCCTCCGCCATGAGCTTCTCGGACTATAAGCTCTCGTAAAGAACATTGCGGGATGCATAGGCGTTTATCTTTAAAAAGATAACCGTCATGGGCATAGTAAGAAGCGTGGGCTCCCTTTCCATGGTTCTTGTATGTCTCTGCAAAATCAACATCAGATTCATATAATGGAATAATCATTTCAAAGCCAAGAACCTTGGCCTCCATGGTCGATATTAGCGCATATCTCCGAGATAGGGCATCGGCCACCACATTATCTTTTCCTTTCTTGTACTTGATCACATACGGAAACGTCTCTATAAACTCCAGCCACTTAGCATGTCTTTTCTTGAGGTTAGTCTGACTCCTAAGATGCTTCAAAGTCTCATAGTCCGTGTGGATGACACACTCCTTCGATAGTAGGTAATGCTGCCACGTCTCCATTGCTCGGACTAAGGCGTAGAGCTCCTTATCATAAGTAGGATAGTTGAGAGTGGCTCCACTAAGCTTCTCACTGAAGTAAGCAACAGGTTTGCCTCCTTGAGTAAGCACAGCACCGATCCCTAAACCTGAGGCATCACACTCAATTTCAAACGTTTTAGAGAAATCGGGTAATGTTAAAACGGGAGCATGAGTCAAACGATCCTTTAGGCCTTTGAAGGCCTCTTCCTGGGAGTCTCCCCACTTGAATGCCACGTCCTTTTTGATGATGGCAGTTAGGGGTGCAGCAAGGGTGCTGAAATTCTTCACGAACCGTCGGTAAAAGCTAGCCAAGCCGTGAAAGCTTCGAACTTGGCTAACGGTTGTTGGCGTAGGCCATTCTTGGATGGCTTGGACCTTCTCCTGGTCCACTATAAGTCCCTGTGAACTCACAACAAAGCCTAAAAACACAAGCTCATTAGCGCAAAATGTGCACTTCTTCAAGTTGGCGTAAAGACCATCTCGTTGAAGCGTCTTAAGAATTTGTTCTAAATGAGATAAATGTTCAGCTAGAGTTCGACTATAAATGAGAATATCATCGAAGTATACCACTACAAACTTACTAATGTAGGGTCTAAGAACCTCATTCACGAGTCGCATGAAGGTACTTGGCGCGTTAGTTAGCCCGAAAGGCATAACTAGCCATTCGTAGAGGCCTTGCTTCGTCTTGAATGCCGTCTTCCATTCGTCACCTTCTCTCATTCGTACTTGATGGTACCCACTCCTGAGATCAATCTTGGAAAATAAATTAGAACCAGAAAGCTCATCAAGCATGTCATCTAACCTTGGTATCGGATGTCGGTATTTGATCGTTATGTTGTTTATCGCGCGACAATCCACGCACATCCTCCACGTCCCATCTTTTTTTTGGCACCAAAAGGACTGGTACGGCACATGGACTAAGGCTCTCACGAACATAGCCCTTGTCCATAAGTTCTCTCACTTGCTTCTCTAGTTCCTTGGCTTCGTCCGGATTAACGCGATATGCGGCTCGATTGGGTAATGGGGCTCCGGGCACAAAATCGATCTGGTGCTCTATTCCTCTTATAGGAGGTAAGCCAGGAGGTATCTCATCAGGAAACACATCAGCAAATCGGTCAAAGAGTTGAGTAACCTCAGTAGGAAGCTGTTGCTCCAACGCCCTAGAACCTGTACTTAAAGTCTCCTTAAAGATCATTAGTAATACCGGTTCTTTGCAAGTGATTGCCTTAGAAATATAACTTGACTTGATAAACAAATTGTTCCTGGTCGATGCATCTTTTTCTTTTAACATTTTAACTTGTAATTCGTGTACTTGAGTAGGTGTAAGAGGTGCTAAATTATACTTCTTTTTATCATGCACAAACGAATACATGTTACTTCGGCCATGGTGAATGGTGTCCTTATCAAACTGCCAAGGCCTACCAAGAAGAAGATGGCCAGCTTGCATAGGAACAACATCACACACAACTTCATCCGAGTACTTGCCCACATTGAATGGTACAAGCACTTGGTCCGTGACGCGTAATTCAGCCTTATCGTTTAACCATCTTAGCTTATATGGGTGAGGGTGTTTAGCACATTCTAGACAGAGCTTAGTGACCATGTAGTCACTTGCTACATTGGTACACGACCCTCCATCAATTACCAAATTACATACCTTGCCTCGGATGGAACATCTTGTATGAAAGATGTTGTCTCTTGGGGCTGTCTCGTCGGGATGAACCGTGAGGTTCAAGGCTCGTCTTATGACCAGAGACTCACCATATTCAGCCTCACAATCTACTTCTTCAGTGTCTGACTCGGTCATTTGCACATCAGCCTCATCTTGAGACTCGTACTCACCCGAATCCAACATGATCATAACTCGGGGATTTGGGCATTCTCTAGCCATGTGTCCTCTGCCCTTGCACTTAAAACATGTTATGTCACGAGTTCTAGAAGTACTTGGGTTAGAAAACTTACCTTGATTAGGCTCAGAGGCCTTAGAAGTGAACCTAGGGTCGATTTCGACCGACTTGCCCTTCTCCGCGGCCTTAGATGGGAAGCTGGTTGGAGTTTGGGTCTTGGCTCGGTTCTGGTCCCATGTTTGGTTACTCCATGTCCGTCCAGTAGCATAGGACTTCTTCTTCAAGTGTTGCTCAGCTTGAATGGCATGGTGTAAGATGTCCTTCAAGTCGTGGTATGGAAGCTTCTCCACTTTGTGACTTAGTCGTTCGTTGAGTCCGTCTAGGAACTGAGCCATGAGTGTCTCGGTGTCTTCATCCAGCTCCAAACGATTTCTAAGATGTTCAAACTCTTCAAAGTATTCTTCCACACTCCTGGTTCCTTGGGATAATTTTCGGAACCTCTTTTGAAGATCTCGATGATAATAGCTCGGAACATATCGCTTCTTCATGAGCTGTCTCATCTCTCGCCAAGTGCTGACCTGAGGTGATTGGCTCCTTCTTCTGTCAGCTACCTCACGATCCCACCATGAGAGAGCATGGTCAGTGAGTTGAGCAACGGCCAAAGCCAGCCTTCTTTGCTCGTTGTAGTCGTAGTACACGAAGATATGCTCCATTCGTTGCTCCCACTCCAAATAAGCCTCGGGATCGACTCTTCCATCAAATGTAGGTGCCTTAAGCTTCATGTCCTGGGAATATTGGTGCCTTGGGAAGTCACCTTCGGCCTCCTCAAAAATGTCTTGTCTCGGTCCTCGTCTCCTTACTCGCGGCTGTTCCTCTATCGGAACATCGTCCGGATCTTCGTCTAAGTTGTAGGCTCGTCGCTGTGCTCTTGGTGGATGATTGTTGTTGGCTTGATGTTGTTCCCTCTGGTCTAGCCTTTGGACTACGCTCTGGAGCTGTTGTTGCATAGCCGTGATTGCTTGCATGAGAATGGCATTAGGGTCTTGCGGTGCAACATTGTTTTCCATTGTTTCTCCTTGCAAAAAATTTAACAAAGTGTATCAATGGAGTTTCAAGAAAATCGACAAAGACAAGTAGTAAGGTAAGAAAAAAAAAATTTATTAAATCGAAAAGGAAAAATTCTAAACTAAAACACTCTCCTATTTTTATTTTTATTTTTATTTTTTGAACAACTTAACAAAAAGGAATTAACAAAAATCGAAGATGCTAATATATGGTTCTTTTCTATTTTTTTTTTTTTTGACTAACTAAGAATATGCTAAGTTTCCTTTTTTTTTTTTTTTTGATTAATCTTGCTAAGGTACACAAAGAAATCGACACAAAAGAATTAGGGTTCTTCTATAATTTTTTGACTAAAATCCTAAAAGGAACAATTGCAAAATCGAATAACTAAGAATAAGCTAAGTTTCCTTTTTTTTTGACTAATTTTTATTAAAAAAAAAAAAAAAAAAAATCGACAAAAAACAAAAGGGTTTTTTTATTTTTTTTTTTTTTTTTTTTTTTGAATCTAGCAACCTAACAAGAACAGAAAGAAGAAAAAAATATACAGAAAATTAAAAGATGATAAGGGAACGTTTGCACCTTCGATTCAGGAGCTTTTGAAGCTCTGATACCAAAATGATACGAGCTCAAGTGTTGTAGAAGCTGGACTAAGGTCTCTCTCTTCTATCAACGGGATAAGATGGAGGTTGCTGGTGGGGCGATGAGAACCACAAGAGAGGCGACGGTCTCTTGATACTTCAAGGGGTTTCCCTAAGGATCGGACTCACTCACGATCTAAAGAGAGAAAACGTTTTTGTTCCAAACAAAAACTCGAAAATAACCAAGGAAAATTCTTATTGTCTGCGTGCCTGAGAAAGACAAAGCCCTAGGGTTTTTAAAGCAAGTTCACACCCCAAATAAAAGGAAATAAACCGAAAAAGAAATAACAAGACGGGTCCTTAACAATTTAGGCCCGTTTACAAAATAATTAAAAGACTTAAGAGATATAGAAGGGAGGCCTCGTGTAGCTGGTCTTCATGGGCCTACAGAGAGTCATTAATTGGGCCAAAGATGTTGCAAGTCGTTTGGCCTCGGTAAAAACCCATCTTCGCAAAACCCAGTGGGATAAAAACGAAAGTTGGGAAAAGAGCGCCAAACGACTTACAAACCCAAATAATGACCTTCCTTGGGCCTAAGTCATCTCTAGTCAAGTGAAATCGACCATAGATAAGTGGGCCACGAGCCTGGGCTTGATGAGTGGCCACTTAGTATTATCTGCCAGCAAAGGATCCAGCCGATATATCTTCAGTGTTTGGACGTTCTGGTCCGAATGGTAAGGATTCTTGGGCTGATCTTTAGTTTTCTGGAAACTAGACTCAAAGAGCTTCAAATCCATATGTAGATCACCTTCTGCATCGTCCGGAATCATGAGTGGATCCTGCTTCAAAGTATCGGCCCAATAACTGCTCGCAAATGGGCTTAGCCGACTAGTGTCCGTCTTGAAGAATCCTTCTTGTCTGAGCTGGTCCATGAACATGTTGAACTTCTTTTCCATGTCCCTGCTCCTGGTTCTAGTCACTGGTCCACTTGGTACTAGTGGTGCTTGTATGACTTGGGTCGTTGACTCGATGTCCTCATCAGAGTAGATCCACTTTAGGTTTAGGGTGTTCTCATAAGGGTTTTCTCTAAATGCTAGGTTGATTAATTTATAGGATTCACCATCTGAATTAGTTCTTCGCTTAGGTTGTGTTCAAAGCTAATTCTAGGTTGACGAATCTGGAACTTTGATCTTAGAATAATTGATTAGGCACAATAGTGCGATTAATTACCTGATAGAACCTAGGTGAGCAAATTGATTATTCGCAAAGAGATTTGGTTTAATTGATTTGTGAACATATAAAACCTGATATTAAAGATGATTTAGACTTTAGGATTCGCAAATAGATTTGGAATTCCTAGGATTTAGATTTAGATAATTCTCGCAACGACAGTTTGTTAATTATACCTTAGTGATTTGAGTTCAAGAACTGCGCTAAATCTGAATCATGCTAGTTAGTTTATCTGCATTCATTGATTTCCTGAGAAATACCATGGGCCTATATTTCCTCCAATTGAATTACAACTCTTTTAATTTCTGCACTGCTTTCAATTACATCTCTTGGCTTAGCTTAATTCGACACTATACAATCTATTGTGCATCTCTGTGAGTCTTTGTGGTTCGACCCCTAGCTATACTATAACTACTGCTTTAGTATCTTAATAGGGTATTAATTTGAGCATATCAAATTTGGCGCCGTTGTAGGGGACTCAATTCGCCATTAGATTTTAGTTGAGAATTTTGACTAAGTTCATCGGTATCGATCGATACTCTGTAGTATCAGTCGATACTCGTCGTCTTCTTTTGTTGATATCGATCGATACTCAACGTATTTTTTTTGTTACTTACTTGCCTTGTCTAATGTTTTGTTTTCCGGTGTATGCATGTTGGTGAAACTAGAAGCAACAAGAGCACTCAGCTAGTTGAACTGTCATTGGAACAGCTAGCACTTGTGGAACGCACAAACAGAAAGACCAAGCAAACATCAGGGATGAACAACCCAGTGGTTTTAAGAGCTGATGAAGCAGGAATTCTGAGAGACCAAAAGGGTCAAGTGTGCAATGAGAGAGGGCAACGACTTGATGAAGCTGGAAACGTCGTTGTCCATGCTGTTGTTATTGAGATTATTGCGCCAGCTGGGCGCGCCAACGTCGAGAATGCTGCAGGTGATCGAGTTAGGACACTTGGCAAGCACAACAGACCTGATCAGTTCTAAGCCAATCGATATACGATTCGCATCCCATCTTTTCAGAGGAACGTTTTCGAGCTGAAGCATGCGTACTATGCTCTCGTGAGTCAGAGTCCTTTCTATGGCCTATCTCATGAACATGCCATGGATCATATCGAGAGGTTCGAAGATTTGGTCTGTGGTATGAAATACAATGGATTTCCCAATGAGTACCTTTTCTGCAAACTTTTCCCATACTCTCTCGGTGGAGATGCTGCTTATTGGCTGAAGCAGTTGACTCCTGGTTCACTAACTACATGGGAGGAGACGAAGAATGCATTCCTGTGAAATTTCTATGATGACGCAAGATCCGAAGAGCTCAGGAACAAAATTTCCCAGTTTTCTCAAGGTCCAACAGAGGGACTCAAGGCTGCTTGGATTCGCTTCAAATCATATAAGAGAGATTGTCCGCACCATGGGTTCAATCAGGTTCAGATGCTGGGTACCTTCTACAGAGGTATCGATTGGAGGTACTAGATGGCATTGGATACTGCGAGTAATGGGAACTTCAACACCAGGTATCCAGATGATGCAGTCGTGCTGATTGAGAACTTGGCGTCTAGCAATAGCACCAAGAATGCTGATTTCGAGCGGAAGAAGCAAGCTGGGGGACTTGATGGATCGCAGATTGCTGATGTTCAGACAAAGCTAGATTTTCTGATCGGAAAGTCGAAGAAGACTGTACACTTTGCTGACGGAATCGATAACATCGGTGGAGCTGAAGTGGAGGATTGTAACTATGTTGGTGGTTCTGGATTTCAGGGTCAGCAATTTGGGTACAACAACAACCGGAACTTCAGCAAAGAAGGAATGGGAGGACGCTAGATGCAAGGCTTTGCTGGATAAGCAGAATGTGGAGCATCCTTTTGATGATGATAAATCTGCCAAGAACAAGAGTATCGATCGATACCCTACCTGGTGTCGATCGATACCCCACGCAGAACGAGCAAGAAACTGTGCAAACACCTGAGTTGATTGCAGAAAGAGTTCGCAAGCCCAAGAAGCTGAATCCTATTCCTAAACACCTCAGAGATCCTATCACTCCAAAGCAGCTGCGTGGCTTTGAGAAGAGGGTACGAAGGATTCCCCACTCGTTCACTTTTGAAGAAGCTCTAGAAGGTTGGCCTCTGCTAAGTCACTTCAAATATTGCAGAGAAACTGAGGATGAGATCAAGACACTCTTCATTAAGGCCAGAGGCACACCTCCACTGAGACAGTTGACTAAGAGGGAAGACCCAGGGATCTTCTTAGTTCCATGCTCTATCTCTAGAGTTGAATTCAAAGAGTCTCTCGTTGACTCAGGCCAGGGCAATTGCAGAGAGATTGGGAGCTGATATTAACCTCCAAAGACATCTATCACATTCGCGAACGATTCCACTTCTCTTCCATATGGGGCAATCGCTGATTTGATGATCACAATAGGAAATTGCCTGGTTCCTACTGATTTTCAGGTTGTAGAGATGAATGCAAAATCTCGTACGCAATTGATTCTCGGAAGACCGTTCATGGCTACGGTGGGTGCCATTATGGACACACCCAGCCAGCACATCTCATTCTCATACATTGACAAGGAGGTGTACTACAAAGCCATCCCTAGAGGAACTCCCACACGTATCTCTTGCATCGATGCTGTAATAGGAGCGACGTTGATATCATATCCTTTGGAAGAACCTCCTGACGTACCCACTATCACAGACGTTTCAGCTGAATCACCCAGCGTCCCCAAGGAAGTTGTCAAGAAGGCCAAGGCAACAAAGAAGAAAGCCAAGAGCAAAAACGTCGAGAATCCCCATGTCACTTTAATCCCTCAGAAGAGTGATGGGAATTCGATTGAGTATAAGGCCAAGTGCAAAGGAGCTTCGAAGCCATTCTCTAAGGCTAGAGTTCTTCTTACTTCTGTGCTGAAAGAGAAAGGAAAGGAGTTCGTGGAAGGCATGTTGAGCAGAACTCTGAAGCTAGCAATGTCGAGTTGTGGAGCCTGTTTTGGTGCAACCTCTCACTCTTATCCAGCCTGAAGGGCGTTACAGTCAAGCTATTGACGTTAAACAAGCGCTTGGTGGGAGGCAACCCACTGGTGAGTCTATATATAAGTATTTTTATTTTTTATTTTTCGTTTTGTGTCAGGATAAACAAGGACCAAACCCTTCAGTATCGATCGATACCCTACGCGATTGAGACATGTTCATGTCGATTTAAGCCTGGTATCGATCGATACCAGGCTGTGTGTCGATCGATACTCGATGTTCCAGCAAGGTAACTTCTTGTTTTTCCAAATTTTATTATGTTCTTTTGTTTTCTTTCACTGACTCTAGGCTAGATAATACTGGGGACAGTGTTGTTCAAGTCTGGGGGAGGTGTCTGCTGACATTGTATTTGTTTTTCTTAGAGTCGGTCGTTTTATCGAGTCAAAATTGTTTTATTGAGTCAAAACTTGTTGGAGATAATGATCATGTGCTTGAACCTATTGATTTGATTTTGTTTTTGAGTGCACAATGTTATAGGATCAGTTCTAGATCGACTAATGAAAAATATAAGGACTGACCAGTTGACTAGAAAACATCCATGTCTCCAGCAGAGTTCTTCTGAAGCCTGAGCCAAATTATTGCACTTCATCAATGTGGTTAGTGTTTTTAGAGCTTGATTCATCATTCATATATGATAAAGGAACCCATGTGTTTAGAGTTATGGTATCTCTCTCCCCTGTTATAAGTTGGTAAATAAGAGCATAAAAGATTGAAATGATTTTCTTCTGAGTAGAGGGTTAGAAAAATTTTCAGCGATCCCATTATCCTACTTAAGAGGAAATGATCACACAAAGGATTGGAAGCGAGGCTAGGATTTTCCTATGATGCCATTATTCGCCTACATCCTTTGATACATTGAGAGGAAAGAACCGGGGATTCGGTGGCAAACACCGGCAATACTCACGTCTCATACCTTGATGTGTATATGCAAAAGCTGAAAATAAATGCAAGGAACATAATAAGAAATAAGTCTGGGGGAGAGAAATTGATACAAAAAGTGTAAAAAATGGTGGTTCTTTGTCATGAAACTGGCGATGAGGGTTTTACTTGAACAAAGATGTGGGATAATGTGTGGAGTCTTTGAAAGCTGTGAATGTCTACAGAGAAGTACAAGGTGGTTAGATAAAAAGCTGATTAGGTGACATTTGGGTGCTTGGGAAAAGGATCTTTGCGATGGTTCATGAACAGGTGAGTCTCTACGTTTTAAAACTTCTTTCTCTGATTTAGGCTTCTATTTGCTTGAGGGCAAGCAAAGGCTAAGTCTGGGGGAGTTGATATATCATGGTTTTTACCCTGTTTAGGCCATGATATAAGTCTTTTTTATAGAGTCTTTCTAGTGTTTTGTAGTCTTTTAGAGTCTTTTACAGGTTATAGCACGTTTGGAGCATAATTGGAGATATTGGAGCTTTCTGGAACATTCTGGAGCGAAGCTGAGATCTGTGTAGCTGAGACATCAAAATCACCTGAGTATCGATCGATACCTGTCGAGGAAACAGAAGGATCGCGACTTATTGAAGAGTTGAAGAATTGCAGAATTGGCCCAGAAGACTTTAATATTTACAAGAAGGCCCATAACGTGTTTTAGCTATATAATTAGGTTTTACAGCCACTTTTATGGCTATGCTTTATTTTCTATTGCTTTATTTTACTTTGGTTTGAGAGAGACAAGTCTGAATCTCCCTTCGTCCGAGATCAGATCTCAAAACCTCTTGTTACTCTTTCTATTTTATTGATGATTTATTCAGTTATGTTGATTGTTTCATTCTCTATGTCTGAGTAGATCCACTTTAGGTTTGGGGTTTTCTCATAAGGATTTCTTTGAATGCTAGGTTGATTAGTTTATAGGATTCACCATCTGAATTAGTTCTTCGCTTAGGTTGTGTTCAAAGCTAATTCTAGGTTGACGAATCTGGAACTTAGATCTTAGAATAATTGATTAGGCACAACAGTGCGATTAATTACCTGATAGAACCTAGGTGAGCAAATTGATTATTCGCAAAGAGATTTGGTTTAATTGATTTGTGAACATATCAAACCTGATATTAAAGCTGATTTAGACTTTAGGATTCGCAAAGAGATTTGGAATTCCTAGGATTTAGATTTAGATAATTCTCGCAACGACAGTTGGTTAATTATACCTTAGTGATTTGAGTTCAAGAACTGCGCTAAATCTGAATCATGCTAGTTAGTTTATCTGCATTCATTGATATCCTGAGAAATACCATGGGCCTATATTTCCTCCAATTGAATTACAACTCTTTTAATTTCTGCACTGCTTTCAATTACATCTCTTGGCTTAGCTTAATTCGATACTAAACAATCTATTGTGCATCTCTGTGAATCTTTGTGGTTCGACCCCTAGATATACTATAACTACTGCTTTAGTATCTTAATAGGGTATTAATTTGAGCATATCATCAATCTAGAATTAGCTTTGCAAACAACCTATGGTGAAGAACTAATTCAGATGGTGAATCCCAATAACTAATCAACCTACCATTTAGAGAAAACCCTATTGAGAACCCTGAACCTAACAAGAGATCTACTCAGACATAGAAATTGAAGCAATAAACATGTTTGAATAAATCATCAAATAAATCAGAAAGAGTAACAAGAGGGTTCGAAATCTTCTCTCAGACGAACATAGTTTCAGACTTGTCTCCCTTCAAAAAGCTCTCTCACAAAATCTAAGTAAAATAAAGCATAGCCATGAAAGTGGCTGTAAAATCCTATTAAATAACCTAAATCACGTTTTGGGGCTTCTTGTAAATAATAAAGTCTTCTGGGCAATTTTACAATTCTTCAATTCTTCATTAAAGTCGTGGGTCATGTCTGCTTTGATGAGTATCGAATGATACTAGGAAGTATCGATCGACACTCAGACTTCAAATCGGGTACTCAGCTACACGAACGTCTGCTTTGCTCCAAAATGCTCCAGAAAGCTCCAATATCTCCAATTATGCTTCAAACGTGCTAAAACCTGTAAAAGACTCTAAAACACTACGAAATAGTAGAAAGACTCTATAAAACGGACTTATATCAGGGCTTAAATGGGGTAAAAACCATGATATATCAACTCCCCCAGACTTAGCCTTTGCTTGCCCTCAAGCAAATAGACGACTAAACCAGAAAAAGATGTTTGAAAACAATAGAGACTAAACCTGTTCTTGAAACGTTGCAATGACCCTTTTCCCAAGCACCCAAATGTCACCTAACCAGCTTTTGATCTAACCACCATGTAATTCTCCGTAGACATTCGCAGCTTCCCAGACAACACACATTATTTCACAGCATTGTTCAATCAAGCCATCCTCGCCAGTTTCATCGCTGTGATTAATGCCAAGAACCTTCCAGATTCTTTTCCATAAAATATCATGACAAGGAACCACCCTTTTTAACACTTTCTAATATTATTTCTCTCCCCCATACTTATTTCTTATTATGTTCTTTCTTTTGTTTTTAGCTTTGCATATACACAT
Organism: Eutrema japonicum; assembly: GCA_030161315.1. Lineage (NCBI taxonomy): Eukaryota > Viridiplantae > Streptophyta > Magnoliopsida > Brassicales > Brassicaceae > Eutrema > Eutrema japonicum. Next base: position 22,684,081 of record BSQW01000005.1, on the reverse strand, counting down.
CAAGGTGTGAGACGCGAGTATTGATAGTGTTGGCCACCGAATCCCCGGTTCTTCACTCTCAACGTATCAAAGGCGTTGGCGAATAATGGCATCATAGGAAAATCCTAGCCTCGCTTCCAATCCTTTGTGTGATCATCTCCTCTGGAGTAGAATAATGGGATCGTTGGAAATTTTCCTAACCTTCTACTCAGAAGAAAATCATCTCATCTTTTAATGCATCTTATTTATTAACATGTAACATGGAGAGAAATACCATTCTTTCAACCACATGGGTTCCTTTGTCAGATACGAATGATGAATCAAGCTCTATGGGTACTAACCACATTGATGAAGTGCAAAAATTTGGCTCAGGCTTTATAGAACTTTGCTGGAAACATCAGTGTCTTCTAGTCAACTGGTAAGCCTTTGGATTTTTCATTAGTCGATCTATAACTGATTATGTAACAATGGTCACTTAGAAGCAAGGTCAGATCAATGGATTCAAGAAAAAGATCACAGTCTCAAACAAAGTTTTGACTCAATAAAACAACGAATGACTCAAAAACGACTGACTCTAAGAAAAACAAAAACAATGTCAGCGACTACCTCCCCCAGACTTGAACAACACTGTCCCCAGTGTTATCTAGCCTAGAGTTGGTGAAAGAAAATCAATAGAACCAAATGGACTGTGAAAAATCAAGAAGTTACCATGCAGGAACATCGAGTGTCGACCGACACACGGCTTGGTATCGATCGATACCAGGCTTAAGTCGACATGATGAACTGTCTTATTCGCGTAGGGTGTCGACCGATACCAATGGGGTATCGATCGACACTCATGCGATTTCGCGTTTTTCATCGTCCAAGGCCAGATGTAGCTCCACAAATGTGTCAAACGATCCAGGTGTTAAATGTAAGCACTGTTAGACCACTCAAACACAAGTTAGGTGCAACAAAATATCATAGAAGCACAAATCCACAAGTTCAAAAACATAAAACACACAAAAGTTCAAACGAAAATAAAAAGATGGTGATATTGTTGATAGCTCGGCAATCTACACACATCCTCCAAGTGCCATCTTTCTTTGGCACTAACAACACGGGAACAGCACATGGACTAAGACTTTCCCGTATGTAGCCTTTGTCCAATAAGTCCCGGACTTGTTTTTCCAACTCCTTAGTCTCTTCGGGATTCATTCGGTAAGCGGCTTTATTTTGTAATGCCGCGCCGGGGACAAGGTCTATTTGGTGTTCTATTCCCCGTAGAGGGGGCAGGCCTGGTGGGTTTTCTTCCGGGAAGAGATCTCTAAATTTGCTTAGCAAAGCATCCATTTCTGGCGGCAATGCTATTTCCCTGTTTTCTGTACTTAGACACTCTTTAAACAGCATTAGTAATATAGTGCTCTCGGCACTCATAGCACGGTTTAAACCACCAGCATTGATGTATAAGTTAGAAACACTTACCTTGGTCTCCTTGCTCATTCTGGCTTGAAGTTCTTGGACTTCTGTCGGACTTAGAGGGGCCAAATTATATTTGTGCTCCTTGTGTACGAATGAGTAGTAGTTGGTCCGGCCATTGTGAAGTGTTGCACGGTCAAATTGCCACGGTCTCCCCAGCAGGAGATGGCCAGCTTGCATCGGCACTACGTCGCAAAGTACTTGGTCTTGGTATTTGCCGACACTAAAAGGTACACTCACTTGCTCGGTCATTTTGAGCTCCGTGGTGTCATTAAGCCATTGTAGCTTGTAGGGCCTAGGGTGCTTAGTCTTTTCCAAGCCTAACCTGTCTACCATAAACTTGCTAGCCACATTAGCACAAGATCCTCCATCTATTACAAGATTACATACCTTGTTGTTAATGGTGCATCGGGTGTGGAACAAGTTTTCCCGTTGAACTTTTTCTTCGGGCTGAACCAGCATGCTAAGGACTCGTCTAGTTACTAGTAGTTCACCAGTATCCGGGTACTCAACGTCGTCATCAGCTCCATCTACTTCTTCTTCGATCTCGTCTTGAGATTCATATCCACCACTTGCCGTAATGATCATAACTCTTTGGTTTGGGCATTCTCGGGCATAGTGTCCTCTTCCCTGACATTTAAAACAGGTAATATCACGAGTTCTAGATTGATTAGTATTAGGGAACTTACCTTGGTCGGGCCGGGACGTCTTCGGGAAATCGTTGGTTCGGCCTTTGAACCGAGAATCGATCTCGACGGCTTTGCCTTTGTCGACCGGCTTGCTGCCACTTGCTTGCCAAGGTGGGTTGACCTTGGTTCGGTTGGCGAGTGAAGTTTTTCTTTTTATTTGCTGCTCTATTTGCACCGAGAGGTGTAGTAGCTCATGAAGCCCACTATACCTAGCTCTCTCCACTTTCCTAGCTATACGTTCTTGAAGTCCATTGATGAATTGAGCCATCAAGGCTTCTTCGGACTCCTCTAACTCCAATGAGTTCATAAGTTTCTCAAATTCTTCAAAGTACTCCTCTACGGTCCGGTTGCCTTGAGCTAGCTTCCTGAAACGCTTTTGCAAATCACGGTGATAATGATCAGGCACATACCTTAGTCGTAGGAGATACTTCATGTCATGCCACGTTTGGATCGGCCCAAAAAGTTGCCTTCTCCTCTCGGCCACAGTCCTGTCCCACCATGCGAGTGCATTTTCGGTGAGTTGTGCGGCTGCCAAGGCTATCTTCTTGCCTTCTCCATAGCCATAGCACTCGTATATGTACTCCATGCGTCTTTCCCAATCCAAATATACTTCCGGGTTGGATTTTCCTGCAAAAGTAGGCGGTGACAATTTCATGTCGTGATTGGGCTCACGCTCTATCGGCCGGGGCCCTCTAATGGGGTCACGTCTCCTTTGGTTCAGGTGACGTCGGGGATCCGGGGGAAAGTCGTCCTCCATCTCCGGCATGCTGTCACGGTCTTCCGGAATCGCATCATGCCGGTCATTCATGGGAGCATTCCTCCTCGCCGGTTGTTGAGCTTCTTCGGCTCGTCCCGGTTGCGGCTGCTCGAGATCTCCTAGTCTTTGGCCAAGTCCTCTCAGCTCTTCTCTCATCGCCGTAAGCATCTGCATCACGGCATCTTGGGGAACGTTGTCGGCTTCGTCTTCCATGCCTACGACCTGTACTACTTGTTAAACACTCAAAAACAGATTCGTCAAACACCGAGTGGGTCACAAGGAAAATTTCAGAAAAAATTATTTAAACGGTTTTAAAAACTTTCCAATTTTTCTAGGTGATCTAACAAAGATATTGAATATTCGGCAAGCCTTAAATTCTCGGGGAAAATTTCTAAAATTCCCCCGGGGAATTTTCCAACACTACAACTAGCGATACGGTAAATTTCCTAATTAGTCGGCAAGTCTTAACACGTGGGAAAAAAGTGCGGCTCTTTATTAATCTAGGGTAAAAGTTGTGACTACAATGCTGCGTGTGGGGCTTTATTAATAGCCCTTCAGCCTGAACCTTCTAGGGTTCTCGTAAAAATAACAAGCAAAGACTCAAAACAACAGGACGTTTAAAATAAAACTACACGAAACAAAAGACTCTAAAAAGACATAAACTCATCGTTTCATTTAACTCAAAAAAGGAAAGTATGGCCGCGACTTCTAAACTCTTGTCTTGACGTCGTTTTGAAGAGCTCTTTAATCATTGTCGAAGCTTGAAGTCCCTGCAAAGACAGTGTATAATGTAAACAGCTTACATTGAGGTGAAGTGGCCGGAGGTGGCGCATGAGGCGTCTTTGAAGGCGACTCTGGCCTTGGTGCGTCTGGGACGTGCAGCAGCTTGGTGAAGTCATCTAGGAGGTCTTCTTGATCATAGAAGTCATCCTCTTCAAGTCCCGGCAACTCCTTGACTTCAACGCCTTCTTTGGCCCATTGTTGGCTCTTACCGGCCAGGCGGCTTGTGTGTGAAGCAGCTGGCTGTCCTATATCTTTAAAAGGAAAACTACCTGTCCCATTAGTCTTAGAATATGCAATTGGTCGAGAGAACTTACCTCCCTCAGTGCTGATTGGATTGTTTGGACCGTCGTATGAGCTTGACTCCTTTGTCTCGGCTAAAACCGTCTCCGGGTAAGGTCCTTCGGCTAAAATTGGCTCCGGGGCTGTATGACTAAAACCACTCGACCTGTTAGTCTTATCATAGTCACTTGGGTGTGGGAACTTACATCCCTCAGTGGAGATCAGGTCGTTCGGACGGTCATCCTGCAGGTGATTTCTCCTCTCGGCTAAAATTCCAAACGGGTCGCCTGGTCCGGGTGAATTGACGAACGCCTGTATGGCCGTTCCGAATCTTCTTTTGAGCTGTTTGGCCTTGGAACGGGTCATGGGACCTTCTGGTACGATGGGCATCTCAGTTGGGTCGGTTCTAGAGCCGATGTCCTCATCAGTTTATAAGGAAACTTACCTGGGAATGGAGTATCGATCGATACTAGTGGGTGTCGATCGATACTGAGTGTGTGGAATGATCGACTCGCCACACGGAGGTCGGTCCAGAATGTGTACGTTTAAGGACTGGTATCGACCGACACTAAGTGGTATCAATCGATACGGAACCTCTTAATCTGATTCACGTGACACAACGAAACACAAAACAAAAATTAGGAAAAGAAAAGACTCATATGTACATACTTACCAGGGGGTTGCCTCCCACTCAGCTCTTGTTTAACGTTACGAGCTTGACGTTACGAACGGTCAGTCAGGATGGGAATGAGAGCTTGCAGCAAACCAGGCTCCACAACTTGACATCTCCAGGTTCAGAGTTCTGCGCAACATGTTTTCCACAACCTCTTGTCTTTTCTCCATCAGCTCTGGAGTAAGAAGAAATCTAGCCTTAGAAAATGGTCTTGAGGTTCCCTTGCATTTACCTTGTACACAATCGAATCTCCATGGCACTTCTGAGGAGTTAAGGTGACAAGTGTAGCACTCTCGACTCTTTTGCTCTTCACCTCCTTCTTTGCTTTAGTCTTTTTGATGACTTTCTTGGCAATGATAGTAGGGTGATCCAGAACTTCCATGACAGTTGGCTCAGCATAAGGCTCTTCCAAAATATCAACTACCAATGTTTCTACTGTAACAGTGGTGATGCAAGAGATATGTGCGGGAGTTCCTCTAAGGATGGCCTTGGAGGAGACATGTTCGTCAATATACGAAAATGAGATACTCTTACAGGGTGTGTCTATAACTGCACCAGCCGTAGCCATGAATGGTCTTCCAAGAATTAAAGGTGTGCTAGACCTTGCATGCATCTCCACAACCTCAAAATCGGTAGGAACCAGACAGTCTCCTACCTTAACCATCAAATCAGGGATTGTACCGTATGGAACCGATGTGGCGGAGTTCGCGAATGTGAGGGCAATCTGAGTAGATCTTATGTCATCGATTTGCAGCTTCTCTACGAGTGCCTTTGACATGACATTGACGCTAGAGACTGAGTCAACCAGAGATTCTTTGAATTCGACTCCGCAAATAGAGCATGGAACTGAAAATTTCCATGGGTCTTCCCTCTTAGTCAACCGCTTCAGTGGATGTGGTGTACTTCTGACCTTGATGAAGAGTGCCTTAATCTCGTCCTCAGTTTCTCTGCAATCTCGGAAGTGACTATAAAGATGGCGGTATTCAAGAGCTTCATCAAAAGTCAGTGTGTGTGGAATTCTTCGTACCATCTTCTCAAAGCCACGCAGCTGCTTTGGAGAGATGGGATTTATGAGGTGTCTGGGTAATCGAGGATATGGTACCTTAGGCTTGTAGACACGTTCCTCAACCGTCTCTAGTTTCTTCAGGATCTCTGGTTCAGCCTGCGAGGGGTGTCGATCGACACATGGTGGGTGTCGATCGACACCAGGCTCATGCGTCGGTTCTTCAGGTTGGTATCGATCGATATCCCCATTGGTATCGATCGATATTGACGAGTCAGGTTCGGAATCACCTCTGAAAAGGGTTTCGAAGTTTTCTGCACTTCGTAAGGTGATTGCATTGACGTACTCTTTCTGTGCTGGAGTCGTCTTTCCCTTGACAGCAGTTGTAGTCTGAACTACTTGCGTTTCCAACATCTTCTTATGAGTATCGAGAGCGTCGATCCTTCCACTCAGATCCTTGTACACATCATCTATCTTTCCGTTGAGATTCACTATACAAGGAGGTTCGAACCATTTTGATAAGATGAGTATACCAGATTCACTGTTAAACTCATCTAGCAGGTAATGGTTGATAAGATGAGTTTCCATAGTTCCTCCTATACCCACTGTTCTGAGGTGATGTCTGACCAAACTGGTTCGAACCTCCTTGTTGAGAGTTGTTGTTAAAGTTTCAGTTGTTGTTGAATTAATTCATTTGGGCCTGAAAACCAGAACCACCAATGTAGTTAACATCCTCGTTGAATACCTCAACATCTTCAACAAAGTGAACAACCTTTTGTTTCTTGCCCATCAGAAGACTGTGCATATAATCCAACTTAGCTTGAAAATTAACAATCTGCGAGCCATCCATGTTACCAGCTAGCTTCTTCCGCTCAAAATCAGCATTCTTGGTGCTATTGCTAGACCCCAAGTTCTCAATCAGTACATATGCTTCATCAGGATACCTGGTGTTGAAGTTTCCATTGCTCGAAGCATCTAAAGTCATTTGATACCTCCAATCAAGTCTTCTGAAAAAGAAACCCATCAACTGAACATCATAGTATCTATGATGTGGACATTCCCTCTGATATGACTTGAATCTCGTCCAAGCAGCCTTGAACGCCTCAATAGGTCCTTGAAAAAACTGTGAGATTTTGTTCCTCAGATCCTCGGATCTTGCATCATCATAAAAGTTGGTCAGGAAAGCGGTCTTAGTCTCCTCCCAGGTAGTCAGCGATCCAAGAGGTAACTGCTTCAGCCAGTAAGTTGCTTCCCCACCAAGAGAGTATGGGAAAAGCTTGCAGAAGAGATAGTCGTAGGACACTCCATTGCTTTTGATGCTAGTGACCAAATCCTCGAATCTCTCAATATGATCCATGGGATGTTCGCTGGAAAGACCATGAAAAGGATGCTGTCCCACAGGAGTGTAGTATGCAGGTTTCAACTCAAAGTCATTCCTCGGAAAAGCAGGAGGATGGATCGCAGATCGGTTTGCGTAAAACTGGTCAGGTCTGTTGCACTCACCAATCGTTCTACCACGATTAACCACAGCATTCCCAGCATTCACTGCATTCGCATTCCCAGCAATATTCCCAGCGACATTCCTAGCGACAACAGGAGCAGGTGGAATGATGTTCCCCTCTCCATCCAGACGTTGTCCTCTCTCATTGCACAACCGACCATCCTGGTCTCTGTAAGCATCAGCTGCATCTTGAACCAACTCCACTTGATTGTTGTTCATCTTTGCTGGCTTCTTTGCTCTTCTGTTTGTACGTTCCAAAAGTGCTAGTTGCTCGAGTGACAAATCAACTAGCTGAGTGCTCTTGATCTTTCTGGTTTCACGATTAGGCATACACCTGAAAACAAGAGTCAAGAATGTAAGTAACAAAAACGTGATGAGTATCGACCAATACCAAGTGGTGTCGATCGATATCAACAAAAAGAAAACGGCGAGTATCGACCTATACTAGATAGTTTCGATCGATACCGACGAGCTTAGTCACAATTCTCATACTAAAATCTAATGGCGAATTGAGTCCCCGGCAACGGCGCCAAATTTGATATGCTCAAATTAATACCCTAAAAGTACTAAGCAGTAGTTGCAGTATAGTAGGGGTCGAACACAAGGACTCACAGAAACACACAATAGATTATATATGTGAGAATTAAGCTAATCGATCAATGGTATTGAAAACAGAGCGTAAATTAAAGCGGTTGTAAATTCGATTGGGAGAAAGCTAGGTTCAGGATATTTCTCAGGAAATCAATGAATGCAGATAAACTAACTAACATGATTCAAATTTAGCGCGGTTCTTGAACTCAAATCACTAAGATTCTATGAATGCAGATAAACTAACCAACTTCCGTTGCGAAAACTATCTAAATCTAAATTCTAGGAATTCCAAATTCCTTTGCGAATCCTAAAGTCTAAATCAGCTTTTAAATCAGGTTTGATTTGTTCACAAAACAACTAAACCAAATTCCTTTGCGAATAGTTATTTTGCTCACCCTAGGTTCTATCAGGTAATTAATTGCACTTTCGTGCCTAATCAATTATCCTAAGATCTAAGTTCTAGGTGTTCAATCTAGAATTAGTTTTGCAAACAACCTATGGTGAATAACTAATTCAGATGGTGAATCCTAATACCTAATCAACCTAGCATTCAGAGAAAACCCTATTGAGAACCCTGAACCTAACAAGAGATCTACCCAGACATGGAAATTGAAGCAATAAACATGTTTGAATAAATCATCAAATAAATCAGAAAGAGTAACAAGAAGGTTCGAAATCTTCTCTCGGACGAACAGAGTTTCAGACTTGTCTCCCTTCAAAAAGCTCTCTCACAAAATCTAAGTAAAATAAATCATAGCCATGAAAGTGGCTATAAAATCCTATCAAATAACCTAAATCACGTTTTGGGGATTCTTGTAAATAATAAAGTCTTCTGGGCAATTCTGCAATTCTTCAACTCTTCATTAAAGTCGCGGGTCGTGTCTTCCTCGGTGAGTATCGACCGATACTAGGCAGTATCGATCGACACTGATGCTTCAAACCGGGTACTCAGCTACACGAACGTCTGCTTTGCTATAAAATACTCCAGAAAGCTCCAATATCTCCAATTATGCTCCAAACGTGCTAAAACATGTAAAAGACTCTAAAACACTACAAAATAGTAGAAATACTCTATAAAACGGACTTATATCATAGTTTATACGGGGTAAAAACCATGATATATCAGGTGTAACAGTGCGATGCAACGGAGCGATGCTCGGGTTTTCTCGGCTACATCGATCATTTCCCTTCGCCACAGGTCGATGCAATGGACCTATGCTTAAGACGTTTTGGCCCTGATGCTACATCGACCGGTTGCAGCGCCCCATGAAGTCGATGCTCGACATGCGATTTCCTTCGTCGTATTCAAACATCATTGCCATCCCGGTGCATTCGTGCGATGCAACGGACCGGTGCTAAGATCCTGGACCAGTGCAACGGCGCGATGCAACGTAGCGATGCTCGGGTTTTCTCGGCTACGTCGATCACTTCCCTTCGCCACAGGTCGATGCAATGGACCGATGCTTAAGACGTTTTGGCCCTGATGCTACATCGACCGATTGCAGCGCCCGGTAAGGTCGATGTCCGTCTGAACTATAACACCGGCTGGTTCATTGAAATAGTATGCACGACTGATAATGCTCAAATTAATACCCTAAAAGTACTAAAGCAGTAGTTGTAGTAAAGTAGGGGTCGAACACAAAGACTCAAAAAAATTACACAACAGACTTAATAGTATCGAATCAAACTAAGAAATTCAGATGAAACAAAAAGCAATAAACAGTAAAAGAGTTGTAAAATCGATGGATAGAATATAGGCCCAGGGTAATTCTAAGGAAATCAATTAATGCAAATAACCAATCATTCAGGATTCACATTTAGCGCGGTTCTTGAACTCAAATCACTAAGTTATAATTAACCAACTGTCGTTGCGAAAATTATCTAAATCTAAACTTCAGAATCCCAAATCTCTTTGAAAATTCCTAAAAATAAATCAGCCTTAATACCGAGTTTGATATGTTCTCAAATCAATTAAACCAAATATTTTTGCGAATAATCAATTTGCTCATGATATACTAATATATTGCATGTTTTAGCATGCATTTCATTTATAGATTTGTGTAGATTACATGCATAATCATGGTCTTGTCTTGCATTTAGGTCTCATTTAGAGATTAGGGCATTTGCACTAGGTCTAGTGTGTTCTTGCATGTTTTGGAGTATTTACTAGGTAATTGGAGGCAATTGGGCGTATTTGGAGAGTTGGACCTAAGTGGAGTACAAAGTCCATCTGAGACGCCGGAAAGATGTGTCTAAACGAAGGCCCTCCGATCCGAATCAGTCTTGACAACCTTCATGAATGTTGTAGAGGAGTGTGTTGGCTGTCCAGGAGAAGTTAAATCAGGCAATTCGGACGTGTGGTTTGAGGAATATGTCTGATTTACCAGAAACAGGTCCGCCTGCACGAGACGGTTTCTTCAATACCGAGGTTACTGGTCGGTGCAACTGCTCGGTGTGGAAACAGAGGGAAAATTCCCTTAGTATCGATGTACAATACCGATTTGTGACATCGGTATTGAAGGGTCTCCACTCCGAGTTAGCCTCGGTGGTCTTCATCAAAGTTGTAGAGGAGTGAATCACCTTTACACAAGAGTTTGAATCAGGTTATTTGGACGTATGGATAGGGAGATAAGACGGATTTACTGAAGGTATGTCCGTCTGGCCGAGAGAAGATGACACCGTCCAAAGAACCGGAAAACGAAGGCCTTCCGATATGAATCAACTAAAACGGTCTTCATAAGAATTGTAGAGCGACGAGTTAGCTGTCTACATGAGGGTGATTCAAGTCATTCGGATGTCAGGTTCAGAAGTTATGACCGATTCACTGAAGAGGTATCCAAGTTTCGGCCGGGTCAATATCCGGTTTGTCCCGGGTTGACCCGGGTCCAACCCAACTCAGCAAACACCTTTTTATATTTTAGAGTCTGATTTTTAGATCTATCTCACTTTTTATGCTTTTTTCCCTTTTTCTCTCCCTTTTCTCTCTAGAACAAGACTAGGGTTCTTAGGATTTTTCCCTTGGATTCTTTTGATTTATGAAAGTTTAAAGTTATATCTTTTCACCTCTCTCTAATCTTTCACTTTCCTATTCCCTAATCATGATTAACATCACCTCTTTCACAAGATTAGGTGTGTTCTTCATGATTAGTGAGTAGTTCTTTTTAAGCCCATGGATGAGGTAGATTAGGTGAATTTCGTGGTAGGTCTTGATGTCTAGGACTTAGTTTACATCTTCCCTCTCTTATTTGGTGTTCATAATGCTAGATTATGCTAGATATAGTTAATCTAGATCTTAGGGAATTCATGCACACAAGGTGTTCGATGAAATTCCCTTAAGAACCAAATAAGGGATTTTGCTTTCTTAGCTTATGAGAGTAATTGTCTAGGGAGTATTAGGACCATAGGAACCTATGTTTATTGCTTGTTAATCATCCTATCTCAAACGATAGTTTGTTCTTGATTTGGTGATTAATAAAGTGATTAAGACCATGAGAGTGGCTTAATCTTGTTTAAGTGTTCTATGCTAAGGGAATTGCTTGATTGTGTGAAATGACATCTAGATAGATCATGGAAGGAGCAGAAATCCATAACCTCATCCAATGGCTTGCCTTTATCTATTTGTTAAACTCATTTTTGCTTTGTTTACTTGTGTTCTTGCCTTTAATTTGAATCATTTAGGTTGCTAGAAAGCTAAAACCACCTTTATTTGCTTAACTTACAAAGTTGTATGCATTCCTAGTGCTTGAAACTCTACCCTTGGATTCGATACCTCTTATGCTACGTAGGCATTTTGATATCCTCAAATTAATACCCTAAAAAAATACGTTGAGTATCGATCGATACCAAGTGGTGTCGATCGATATCAACAAAAGAAGGCGACGAGTATCGACCAATACTAGGGAGTATCGATCGATACCGACGAACTTAGTCGAAATTCTCAACTAAAATCTAATGGCGAATTGAGTCCCCTGCAACGGCGCCAAATTTGATATGATCAAATTAATACCCTAAAAGTACTAAAGCAGTAGTTATAGTATAGCTAGGGGTCGAACCACAAAGACTCACAGAGATGCACAATAGATTGTATAGTATCGAATTAAGCTAAGCCAAGAGATGTAATTGAAAGCAGTGCAGAAATTAAAAGAGTTGTAATTCAATTGGAGGAAGATAGGCTCAGGGTATTTCTCAGGAAATCAATGAATGCAGATAAACTAACTAACATGATTCAGATTTAGCGCAGTTCTGGAACTCAAATCACTAAGGTATAATTAACCAACTGTCGTTGCGAGAATTATCTAAATCTAAATCCTAGGAATTCCAAATCTCTTTGCGAATCATAAAGTCTAAATCAGCTTTAATATCAGGTTTGATATGTTCAAAAATCAATTAAACCAAATCTCTTTGCGAATAATCAATTTGCTCACCTAAAGTTCTATTAGGTAATTAATCGCACTGTCGTGCCTAATCAATTATCCTAAGATCTAAGTTCCAGATTCGTCAACCTATAATTAGCTTTGAACACAACCTAAGCGAAGAACTAATTCAGATGGTGAATCCTAAACAGAAAATCAACCTAGCATTCAGAGAAAACCCTTATGAGAACCCTGAACCTAAAGTGAATCTACTCAGACATGGAGAATGAAACAATCAACATAACTGAATACATCATCAAATAAATCAGAAAGAATAACAAGAGGTTTTGAGATCTGATCTCGAACGAAGGGAGATTCAGACTTGTCTCTCTCAAACCAAAGTAAAATAAAGTATACAAAATAAAGCATAGCCTACAAAGTGGCTGTAAAATCCCTATAAATAACCTAAAACACTAATTGGGTCTTCTTGTAATTATTAAAGACTTCTGGACCAATTTGCAATTCTTCAACTCTTCATTAAAGTCGCATGTCGTGTCAGCCTCGATGAGTATCGATCGATACCAGGGGTTATCGATCTATGCTTGTCGTGAAATCAGGTACTCTGCAACACGATTTCAGCTTTTGCTCCAAACTGTTCAAGAAAGCTCCAATAATTCCAATAATGCTCCAAACGTGTTATAACCTGTAAAAGACTCTAAAATACTACGAAATAGAATAAAGACTCTATAAAACGGACTTATATCATGGCTTAAAAGGGGTAAAAACCATGATATATCAACTCCCCCAGACTTAGCCTTTGCTTGCCCTCAAGCAAATAGAAGACCAAACCAGAGAAAGAGGTTTGAAAACGTGGAGACTCACCTGTTCATGAACCATCGAAATAACCCTCTTTCCTAGTACCCAAATGTCACCTAATCAGCTTTTAATATAACCACCATGTACTTCTCTGTAGACATTCACAGCTTTTCCAAACTCCACACATTATCCCACGGCTTTGTTCAAGTAAAACCCTCATCGCCAGTTTCATCGATGTAGCCAATGTTCAAGAACCTTCTTGATTCTTTACCATACGATATCATGACAAGGAACCACCCATTTTCACCCTTTTTGGTATTATTTCTCTCCCCCAGACTTATTTCTTATTATGTTCCTTGCATTTACATGTTAAGGTTTGAGACGCGAGTATTGATGGTGTTAGCCACCGAATCCCCGGTTCTTCCCTCATAAGTAATCAAAGGTGTAGGCGAATAATGGTGTCACATGAAATTTTCCTAACCTCGCTTTCACCTTTGTGTGATCATTGATATATCATGGTTTTTATCCTATTTAAGACATGATATAAGTCCTTTTTATAGATTTTTTATAGTATTTTGGAGTCTTTTAGAGTCTTTTACCGGTCATAGCATGTTGGGAACATTATTGGAGATATTGGAGCTTTCAGGAGTATTTGGAGCAAAGCAGAAGTTCGTGTTGCTGAGATACCGATATGAACCCTTGGTATCGATCGATACCCATCGCAGCAAGACACGACCCGCGAGTTTTCCAAGACTTGAAGAATTGCAAAAGTGCCCAGAAGTCTTTAATAATTACAAGAAGACCCCAATTCGTGTTTTAGGTTATATATAGGATTTTACAGCCACCTGTTTAGGCTATGCTCTATTTTGCTTTGGTTTAAGAGAGAATTTGGTGAGAGAGACAAGTCTGAATCTCCCTTCGTCCGAGATCAGATCTCATAACCTTTTGTCACTCTTTCTTATTTCCTATTGAGTTTTTATTCAAACATGTCTATTGATTCAATTTCCATATCTGAGTAGATCTCTTATTAGGTTTGGGGATTCTCATAAGGGATTTCTTTGATTGCTCGGTTGATTAGTTATTTAGGGTTCATAATCTGAATTAGTTCTTCACCTTAGGTTGTTCTCAAAGCTAATTCTAGATTGATCACCTGGAACTTAGATCTTAGGATAATTGATTAGGCACGACAATGCGATTAATTAACTGATAGAACCTTAGGTGAGCAAATTGATTATTCGCAAAGAGATTTAGTTTAATTGATTTGTGAACATATCAAACTTGAAATTAAGGCTGATTTATTCTTAGGGATTTGCAAAGAAATTTGGAATTCTGAAATTTAGATTTAGATAGTCCTCGCAACGACAGTTGGTTGATTATACTTTAGTGATTTGAGTTCGAGAACCGTGCGTAACCTTAACCCTGATTAGTTAGTTTATTTTGCATTCATTGATTTCCTGAGAAATATCCCTGAACCTATCTTTTTCCCATCGAATACAACTCGTTTACTACTTTTTGCATAGCTCGATACTATACAATTTATTGTGTGATTTCTGTGAGTCCTTGTGTTCGACCCCTAACTATATTACAACTACTACTTTAGTACTGTTAGGGTATTACTTTGAGCATATCAAATTTGGCGCCGTTGCCGGGGATTCAATTTCGCCATTAAATTTTAGCTGTCGAGTTTCGACTAAGCATGTCAGTATCGATCGATACTACCTAGTATCGGTCAATACATAGGCGATTTCTTTGTTGATATCGATCGATACCATCCAGTATCGATCGATACTCAACATATTTTGTTTGGTTACTTACGTTCTTGATCTTTGTGTTTCAGGTGCATGCCTAATCGCGAAACCAGAAGAAACAAGAGCACTCCGCTAGTCAATCTATCGTTAGAGAAGCTAGCACGTTTAGAACGCACAAAAAGAAAGACCAAGCAAACATCATGGATGAACAACCCAATGGTTTTAAGAGCTGATGAAGCTGGAGTTCTGAGAGACCAAGAGGGTCAAGTGTGCAATGAGAAAGGGCAGCGACTTGATGAAGCTGGAAACGTCGTTGTCCCTGCTGTTGTTGTTGAGATTGTCGCGCCAGCTAGGCGCGCCAACGTTGGGAATGCTGCAGGTGATCGAGCTAGAACACTTGGTGAGCTCAACAGGCCTGATCAAATCTATGCCAATCGAGCTGCGATTTGCATCCCGAATTTTTAGAGGAATGACTTCGAGTTGAAGCCTGCGTATTACGCTCTCGTAAGTCATAACCCATTCCATGGCCTACCGCATGAGTATCCCATGGATCATATCAAAAGGTTCGAGGACTTAGTCACTGGTATGAAGTACAATGGAGTGCCCAATGAGTTCCTTTTATACAAACTCTTCCCGTACTCTCTTGGTGGGGATGCTGCTTATTGGCTGAAGCAGCTAGCTCCTGATTCGCTAACTACATGGGATGAGACGAAAAATATGTTCCTGATAAATTTCTATGATGATGCAAGATCCGAGGAGCTCAGGAACAAGATCTCTCAGTTCGCCTAGGGTCCGACAGAGGCATTCAAAGCTTCATGGATTAGTTTCAAGTCTTATCAGAGAGATTGTCCGCACCATGGGTTCACTCAGGTGCAGCTGCTGGGCACTTTCTACAGAGGGGTTGATTTGAGATACCAGATGGGTATGAATGCTGCGAGTAATAGAAACTTCTTTACCAGGTATCCGAATGATGGGGTTGTGCTGATCGAGAACTTGGCGTCTAGTAATAGCACCAAGAATGCTGATTTCGAGAGGAAAATGCAAGCTGGAGGAATTGATGGGTCGCAGATTGCTAACGTGCAGGCTAAACTGGATTTCCTGATCGGGAAATCAAAGAAATCTGTGCACTTTGCTGATGAAGTCGCTAATGTGGAAGAAGAAGAAGAGGATGTTAACTATGTTGGTGGTTCTGGTTTTCAGGGTCAGCGATTTGGGTACAACAACAACCGAAATTTCAACAACAACAATCAGCAAGGTGGGTACAAGTTAGAGGGGAACCAATCTGGTTTCGGATAGAAGCAATTTACTCAGAAACCACTTCAGAGCAGCGATTTCACTCGCAATTATGGGAACTCTTCGTACCAACCAGCATCTCCCAAGTCCACATATAATAAGATGGAATCCATGATGGAACATAATCTTCTGGGACAGCAGAAGTTGCAAGTAGATTTCAATGGGAAGTTTGACTCTCTGTACATCGATCTGAATGGGAAAATCGAAGCCATAAATCTTTCCCAGAAGAAGCTGGAAACTCAGGTGGCTCAGACAACAGCAGCTGTAAAGAGGCATGAAGGTTTTCTTCCAGGGAAAACTTAGAATCCAAGGGCACACATCAACGCCATCACCTTGAGGAGTGGAAAAGAGGTGCTTACAGGAGTGAAGAACAACCCAATTGCAGGAAATCTCGTCGATCTTGCTGGAGATGACGATTGGGATTCTGAGAATCCACAGGTATCGATCGATACCAGATAGTGTCGATCGACACCAGCCCAGACATCTTCCCGAGTGAATTCAAAATCCCGTGTATCGATCGATACCCCTAAAGTATCGATCGATGCTGAAACACAGCCAGAGAAGGAACCCGAGATTGTCAAGGAGAGGGTGTATACACCCAAGGCACCTTATCCTATACTTCCTAAGCTGACAAGGAATGAATGGGAAGATGCCAGATGCAAGGCTATGCTGGATAAGTTGGTTGTGGAGCTTCCTTTTGTTGATGCTATTAAGACTTCTCCAGCTTTCAGGAGATATGTGAAGAAGATGGTCTCTAGCAATGTGAGCCTAGAGGAAGGTGTCATGATGATCACAGCTGAGTGCAGTGCGATCCTGCTCAACAAAATTCCTAAGAAGCTACCAGACCCAGGGAGCTTTGTTTTGGACTGCACTATCTTCACAGAGAGTTTTGAGCGAGCTCTCTGCGATATCGAGTCGAGTGTGAACCTTATGCCACACTCAGTCGCCAAGCGAAATGGGATGACAGATTTCCAATCTACAAGGATTTCGCTGGTACTTACTGATCGCTCAGTACGACTTCCAGAGGGACTACTTGAAGATGTCCCAATAAAGATTGGGAATTGCTTGATCCCAACATATTTCATCGTCCTGAAGTACGATGCTGAGTCTAAGGATCCTCTTATCCTGGGCAGACCATTCCATGCAACTGCTGGAGCCTTAATTGACTGCAGGAATGGACAGATCGCTCTCAATATCGGTGATTTGGTGATGTCTTTTAACATGGAAAAGATGATGAAAAGGCCAACCATCGATGGGCAGACGTTCTATGTGGACACCTTCAGTGACATAGCTGAAGAGTACTTCCTGGAGATGCACCATGAGGATCCACTGGAGAGAGCATTGGTCTGTTCGGCCAATTCAGAAGTCCGTTCATGTGACGAAACTGCTGGATACTCGAAGATGCTTGATTCAGCATCACCAGTATCGATCGATACCCCTCTGGTATCGATCGATACCCTACGGCCAGAAGGAGAGTTGGTCGATGGTTCTAAGCAAGCTGCTGGGCTTGGAGATTGGAGTACAGAGAATGCTCCTAATGTGGAACTAAAGCCACTTCCAGCGAATCTGAGGTATAGATTTCTTGGTCCTAATTCCACATACCTAGTAATCGTTAATGCTTCCTTAAATACCACAGAGGTTGCTTTACTGCTGAGCAAGCTGCGCAAGTATCGCAAAGCTCTTGGCTATTCTCTTGCTGACATTTCAGGTATAGCACCAGACTTGTGCATGCATCGGATTCACCTGGAGGACGAGTCAAAGTCTTCGATTGAGTGTCAGAGGAGGCTGAATCCGAACCTGAAGGAGTTGGTCAGGAAGGAAGTGATGAAACTGTTGGAAGCAGGGATTATCTATGCCATCTCGGATAGTTCTTGGGTTAGTCCAGTTCACGTTGTGCCTAAGAAAGGAGGCATAACTGTGGTGAAGAACAAGAAGGACGAGCTGATCCCTACAAGGACAATCACTGGTCATAGGATGTGCATTGACTACATGAAGCTTAATGCGGCTATACGGAAGGATCACTTCACATTGCCATTCATTGACCAGATGCTGGAGAGGTTAGCGAGTCACCCATACTACTGTTTTCTCGATGGGTACTCAGGCTTTTTCCAGATTCCTATACATCCAGAGGACTAGGGAAAGACGACCTTTACATGTCCCTATGGCACATTTGCCTACAGAAGAATGCCATTTGGATTATTTAACGCTCCAGCGACCTTTCAGCGATGCATGATGTCGATTTTCACAGATATGACTGAGAAGTTTATGGAGGTCTTCATGGATGATTTTTCTGTGTATGGATCATCATTCAATGACTGTCTGGATAACTTGTGCAAAGTGCTTCAGCGATGCGAGGAGAAGCACTTCGTTCTTAATTGGGAGAAGTGTCACTTCATGGTACAAGATGGCATTGTTCTTGGGCACAAGGTTTCTAAGGCAGGAATCGAAGTCGACAAGGCTAAGATTCAGGTCATGACGAGCTTGCAACCTCCACGATATGTTCATGTGATACGAAGCTTCCTTGTCCATGCTGGGTTCTACAGGAGGTTCATCAAAGATTTCTCCAAGCTTGCACATCCACTCACAGCCCTGTTATGTAAGGAAGTCAAGTTTGATTTCACATCTGATTGCCTTGTAGGCTTTGAGGAAATCAAGAAGGCATTGGTGAGTGCTCCTGTAGTCCAACCACCTGATTGGAGCTTGCCTTTTGAAGTTATGTGTGATGCCAGTGATTTTGCTGTTGGAGCTGTGTTGGGTCAGAGGAAACACAAGAAACTCCATGCTATTTATTATACCAGCATGACGTTGGATGATGCTCAGCGAAATTACAGCACCACTGAGAAGGAGTTGCTGGCAGTCGTTTTCTCTTTTGAGAAATTCCGGTCCTACTTGATTGGGAGCAAGGTCATTGTTCACACAGACCATGCTGCTCTCAAATACCTGCTGAAAAACATGGACCTCAAGCCTCGTCTATGCCGATGGGTTCTTTTGCTCCAAGGTTTCGACATCGAGATCAAGGATAAGAAAGGAGTTGAGAATGGCGTTGCTGACCACATATCGCGACTAAAGGTCGATGAGGTCATCCCTATTGATGATTGTTTGCCAGAGGAAGGTGTTTACTTCATTGAAGCTCAGCTTCAAGACCTTTATCCCGAAAATCTTCAATTTTCACGAATGCAGACTTTCGGTATCGATCGATACTCACCTAGTATCGATCGATACCCGTCGCGACCTGAGCCTGTTTTGTCCGTAGAGCACTTGAACTCCTATGATGTCTATCTAGCTGCTGACTCTAGTATTGCACGTCCATGGTACGCAGACATCGCCAACTACCTTGCTATAGAGACTGAGCCAAAGTATCCCACAAAATATGTAAGGAAGAAATTTATGCGCGAGATAAGGAGATTCTTCTGGGATGAGCCTTACCTATACAAGCATTGCTCAGATGGTATCTACAGAAGATGCGTTGCAGAGTCTGAAACGCCAGCTATTCTTTTTCATTGCCATGGGTCTGAGTATGCTGGTCACTTTGCCAATTTCAAGACAGTGTCCAAGGTTCTTCAAGCAGGCTTCTGGTGGCCTACTATGTTCAAGGATGCTCATGCCTATGTCTCACAGTGTGATGTCTGTCAGAGAGAGGGAAGATCAGCAAGAGACATGAGATGCCACAGAATTTCATCCTTGAGGTTGAAGTTTTCGATTGCTGGGGCATCGATTTTATGGGTCCCTTTCAATCGTCACAAAAGAAAAGATACATCATGGTTGCTGTGGACTATGTGTCCAAATGGGTGGAAGCGATAGCTAGTGAGAAAAATGACTCTGCGGTGGTTCTTAAGATGTTTAGGACCATCATTTTTCCTCGCTTTGGAGTACCTCGAATTGTGATAAGTGATGGTGGCTCTCACTTTATCAACAAAATTTTCGACAGGTTGCTGAAGAAGTATGGTGTGAACCATCGTGTCGCTACTCCATATCACCCTCAAACCAGTGGGCAAGTCGAAGTCTCCAACAGGCGAATCAAGGAGATTCTGGAAAAGACAGTGGGTGCTTCTAGGAAGGATTGGTCTACAAAGCTGGATGATACGCTATGGACGTACAATACTGCTTTCAAGACACCGCTGGGTACTACACCATTTCACTTGCTGTATGGGAAAGCATGTCACCTTCCAGTGGAGATTGAGCACAAGGCAGCATGGGTGACGAAGTTGCTGAACTTTGACATCAAGCCTCCTGCAGAGAGGAGATTGATCCAGCTGAACGAGTTGGATGAGATTAGGCACCACGCCTACGAGAACTCAAAGCTGTACAAGGAGAGGACTAAGGCCAATCACGATAAGAAGATCATCTCCAGACATTTCGAGCCCAACGACCAGGTACTTCTGTATAACTCCCGTTTGCAATTGTTTCCTGGTAAATTGCGTTCTCGTTGGTCAGGTCCCTTCACAATCAAAGAGGTCAGACCACATGGAGCTGTCGTGCTGATTAGTCCTACAGGCGATGAGTTCACTGCCAATGGACAGAGGGTGAAACACTATAAGGCAAAACCCGAGATTCCAACAGGGCAGATAATGCCTTTGGATGATGCACCAACAGCCTGAATGGCGTTACAGTCAAGCTATTGACGTTAAGGAAGCTTGGTGGGAGGCAACCCACTGGTGAGTCTGTCTTTGAGTCGTTTTTCCATTTATTTTCGTTCGTTTTGTGTTTGGGTCAGGATAAACAAGGAGCAGACTCGAAATCGCCTTAGTGTCGATCGATACCACATTGGTATCGATCGACACCAATCGCGAATGTACGGTTCATCAAGTCGATTTAAGCCTGGTATCGATCGATACCAGGCTATGTGTCGGTCGATACTCGATGTTCCAGCAAGGTAACTTCTTGTTTCTCTTCGTTTCTTCTATTCTTTTGTCTTCTTTTACCTACTCTAGGCTAGATAACACTGGGGACAGTGTTGTTCAAGTGTGGGTGAGGTGTCTGCTGACATTGTGTTTGTTTTTCTTAGAGTCAGTCATTTTTCCGAGTCAAAATCGTTTTTATTGAGTCAAAACTTGTTGGAAACGATGATCATGTGCTTGAACCTATTGATTTGATTTTATTTTTGAGTGCATAGTGTTACAGGATCAGTTCTAGATCGACTAATGAAAAATCCAAAGACTGACCAGTTGACTAGAAAACATCCATGTCTCCAGCAGAGTTCTTCTGAAACCTGAGCCAACTTTTGCACTTCATCGATATGGTTAGTGTTCATAGAGCTTGATTCATCATTCATATTTGACAAAGGAATCCATGTGTTTAAAATAAATGGTATTTCTCTCCCTGTTACAAGTTGATAAGTGCATAAAAGATGAAATGATTTTCTTCTGAGTAGAGAGTTAGGAAAATTTCTAGCGATCCCATTATTCTACTTAAGAGGGAATGATCACACAAAGGATTGGAAGCGAGGCTAGGATTTTCCTATGATGCCATTATTCGCCTACATCCTTTGATACATAGAGAGGGAAGAACCGGGGATTTGGTGGCAAACACTATCAATACTCGCGTCTCATACCTTGATGTGTATATGCAAAGCTGAAAAGAAAAGAAAGAACATAATAAGAAATAAGTCTGGGGGAGAGAAATAATACCAAAAAGTGTGAAAAGGGTGGTTTCTTGCCATGATATCGTATGGTAAAGAATTTGGAAGGTTATTGAACAGTGGCTGCAGCGATGAAACTGGCGATGAGGGTTTTACTTGAACAAAGCTGTGGGATAATGTGTGGAATCTGGAAAAGCTGTGAATGTCTACGGAGAAGTACATGGTGGTTAGATCAAACGCTGATTTGGTGACATTTGGGTACTTGGAAAGAGGGTCATTTCGATGGTTCATGAACAGGTGAGTCTCCGCGTTTTCAAACCTCTTTCTCTGATTTAGGCTTCTATTTGCTTGAGGGCAAGCAAAGGCTAAGTCTGATGGAGTTGATATATCATGGTTTTTACCCTATTTAAGCCATGATATAAGTCCTTTTTATAGAGTCTTTATAGTATTTTGGAGTCTTTTAGAGTCTTTTACAGGTCATAGCACGTTGGGAACATTATTGGAGATATTGGAGCTTTCTGGAGCATTTGGAACAAAGCAGAAGTTTGTGTTGCTGAGAACCCGATATGAAGCCTTGGTATCGATCGATACTGGCAAGTATCGATCGATACCCATCGCAGCAAGACACGACCTGCGAGTTTTCCAAGACTTGAAGAATTGCAAAAGTGCCCAGAAGTCTTTAATAATTACAAGAAGACCCCAATTCGTGTTTTAGGTTATATATAGGATTTTACAGTCACCTGTTTAGGTTATGCTTTATTTTGCTTTGGTTTAAGAGAGAATTTGGTGAGAGAGACAAGTCTGAATCTCCCTTCGTCCGAGATCAGATCTCAAAACCTTTTGTCACTCTTTCTTATTTTCTATTGAGTATTTATTCAAGCATGTCTATTGATTCAATTTCCATGTCTGAGTAGATCTCATGTTAGGTTTGGGGATTCTCATAAGGGATTTCTTTGAATGCTAGGTTGATTAGTTATTTAGGGTTCATAATCTGAATTAGTTATTCACCTTAGGTTGTTCTCAAAGCTAATTCTAGATTGATCACCTGGAACTTAGATCTTAGGATAATTGATTAGGCACGACAATGCGATTAATTACCTGATAGACCCTTAGGTGATCAAATTGATTATTCGCAAAGAGATTTGGTTTAATTGATTTGTGAACATATCAAACTTGAAATTAAGGCTGATTTATTCTTAGGGATTTGCAAAGAAATTTGGGATTCTGAAATTTAGATTTAGATAGTCCTCGCAACGACAGTTGGTTGATTATACTTAAGTGATTTGAGTTCGAGAACCATGCGTAACCTGAACCCTAATTAGTAAGTTTATTTTTCATTCATTGATTTCCTGAGAAATATCCCTAAACCTATCTTTTTCCCATCGAATACAACTCGTTTACTACTTTCTGCTTTCAGTTAAACCTGAATTGCTTAGCTTAGCTCGATACTATACAATTTATTGTGTGATTTCTGTGAGTCCTTGTGTTCGACCCCTAACTATATTACAACTACTGCTTTAGTATTGTTAGGGTATTAATTTGAGCATATCAATCATCTCCTCTGAAGTAGAATAATGGGATCCTTGGAAACTTTCCTAGCCCTCTACTCAGAAGAAAATCATTTCATCTTTTAATGCATCTTATTACTTGTAACAGGGAGAGAAATACCATTATCTTAAACATATGGGTTCCTTTGTCAGATATGAATGATGAATCAAGCTCTATGAACACTAACCACATAGATGAAGTGCAAAAATTTGGCTAAGGCTTAAGAAGAACTCTATTGGAGACATGGATATTTTCTAGTCAACTTGTCAGTCCTTGGATTTTCCATTAGTCGATCTAGAACTGATCCTGTCACACTGGTCACTCAAAAACAAAATCAAAACAACATTTCAAGCACATGATCATCATCTCCAACAAGTTTTGACTCAATAAAACAATTTTGACTCGATAAAACGACTGACTCTAAGAAAAACAAAAACAATGTCAGCATACACCTCCCCCAGACTTGAACAACACTGTCCCTAGTGTTATCTAGCCCTGAGTCAGTGAAAGAAAACAAAAGAACATAATAAAATTGGGAAAAGAAAGAAGTTACCTTGCTGGAACATTGAGTATCGATAGACACACAGCCTGGTATCGATCGATACCAGACTTAAATCGATATGAACTTGTCTCAATCGCCTAGGTTATCGAGGGTTGCCTCCCACCAAGCGCTCGTTTTACGTCAATAGCTTGACTGTAACGCCCTTCAGGCAGGATAAGAGTGAGAGCTTGCACCAAAACAGGCTCCACAACTTGACATCGCCAACGTCAGAGTTCTGCTCATCATGCTGTCCACAAACTCCTTTCCTTTCTCTTTCAGCTCCGAAGTGAGAAGAACTCTAGCCTTGGAGAATGGCTTCAAAGCTCCTTTGCACTTCACCTTGTACTCAATCGAGTCTCCATACCATCTATGAGGAATCAATATGACATGGGGATCGTCGACTCTTTTGCTCTTGGCCTTCTTCTTTGTTGCCTTAGCCTTCTTGACAACTTCCTTGGGAATGGGGGGCGGTTCAGCTGAAACGTCCGTGACAGTAGGCTCATCAGGAGGCTCTTCCAAAATATCAATTGCTAGCGACTCTCCTGTGACAACCTCGATGCTAGAGACACATGTGGGAGCACTCCTAGGGGGAATGACATCATAATAGACCCCTCCGTCAATGTAAGAGAAAGAGATTATCTTATTAGGCGTGTCTATGATTGCGCCAGCAGTAGCCATAAATGGTCATCCCAGGAGTATAGGGATACGAGATATCGCACTCATTTCCACAACCTGAAAATCAGTCGGCACCAGACAATCTCCTACTTTGACCAGCAAAGCAGAGATTGTACCGTATGGAAGTGAGGTGGAGTCGTTCGAGAATGTGATAGATACCTTTGAAGATCGAATATCAGCGCCCAACCGTTCTGCAATTTCTTTTGAGATGACGTTAACACTAGCCCATGAGTCAACGAGAGACTCTTTAAACTCGACTCCAGAGATAAAGCATGGTACCGCGAATTTCCCTGGGTCTTCCCTCTGTGTCAATTGCCGCAGCGGTTGTGACTTGCGTCTTGCCTCGATAAAGAATGCCTCAATTTCTTCCTCAGTTTCTCTGCAATCTTTGAAGTGACTTAGCAGAGGACGGTCTTCTAGAGCTTCTTCAAAGGTTGATTCAGGGGAAATCCTTCGTGCCATCTTCTCAAAGCCACACAGCTGCTTTGGAGAAATGGGATCTCTGAGGTGTCGTGGAATAGGATTCAGCTTCTTGGGCTTGCGAACTCTTTCTTCGATCAACTCAGGTGTTTTTACAGTTTCTGACTCGTTCTGCGAGGGGTATCGATCGATACAAGGTAGGGTATCGATCGATACTCTTGTTCTTGAATCGTCCCTGGCAGATTTCTCATCATCAAAAGGATGCTCCACAACTGATTTATCCAACAAAGCCTTGCATCTGGCGTCTTCCCATTCCTTCCTTGTCATAATACGAGGCATAGGATAAGGTATCCTGGGTATATACACTCGTTCTGCAACTACCTTAGGCACCACAGTCGAAGTCTCAAGTGTTTCCTCAAAAATCGCCTCAGTATCGACCGATACCAATGGGGTATCGATCGATACACGGGTTTTGGAAGTATCCCGTTTCAGAATTGTAACCGGCATCAATCGACACTTGGGGGTATCGATCGATGCCCTGGTGATTTCAGGATCCTCATCGAAGTTTTCTGCACTTGAGGAGATTGCATTGATGTGTGCTCTTGGATTTTCAGTTCTCCCTGGAAGAAAACCTGCATGCCTCTGCACAGCTGATGCGGTCTGAGAGACCTGAGTTTCCAGCTTCCTCTAACTAAGGTTGACAGCTTCAATCTTCCAATTCAGGTGGTCAATTTTCCCATTGAGATCAGTGTACAGATGGTCAATCTTCCCATTGAAATCCATTTGCAGTTTTTGCTGTCCCTGAAGAATCTGCTCATGCATGGATTCCATCTTATTATCCGTAGACTTTGGAGAGATGGGCTGGTACGAAAAATTCCCGTAATTTCGAGTGTTGTTGCTGAAGTTCCGTTTTTTGTTGTACCCAAATTGCTGACCCTGAAATCCAGAACCACCAACGTAGTTACAATCTTCCAGTTCATCTCCACCGATATTATTGACTCCATCAGCAAAGTGTACAGTCTTATTCGACTTTCCGATAAGAAAATCCAGCTTTGCTTGAACATCAGCAATCTGCGATCCATCAAGTCCTCCAGCTTGCTTCTTCTGCTCGAAATCAGCATTCTTGGTGCTATTGCTAGACGCCAAGTTCTCAATCAGCACGACTGCATCATCTGGATACCTGGTGTTGAAGTTCCCATTACTCGCAGTATCCAAAGCCATCTGGTACCTCCAATCGATCCCTCTGTAGAAGATGCCCAGCAACTGAACCTGATTGAACCCATGGTGCGGGCAATCTCTCTGATATGATCTGATGCGAATCCAAGCAGCCTTGAGTCCCTCTGTTAGACCTTGAGAAAATTGAGAAATTATGTTCCTGAGCTCTTCAGATCTCGCATCATCATAGAAATTGCACATGAATGCATTCTTTGTCTCATCCCATGTAGTTAGAGAATCAGGAGCTAACTGCTTCAGCCAATAAGCAGCATCCCCACCAAGAGAGTATGGGAAAAGTTTGCAGAATAGGAACTCATTGGGCACTCCATTGTACTTCATACCAGTGACCAAACCCTCGAACCTTTCGATATGATCCATGGGATGCTCATGAGGTAGGCCAGGGAAAGGACTCTAACTCACGAGAGCATAGTACGCAGTCTTCAGCTCGAAATCGTTCCTCTGAAAAGTTGGGATGCGAATCGCAGATCGATTGGCATAGAACTGATCATGTATGTTGTGCTCGCCAAGTGTCCTAACTCGATCACATGCAGCATTTCCAACGTTGGCGCACCCAGCTGGTAGGACAATCTCAATAACAGCAGCAGGGACAACGACGTTTCCAGCTTCATCAAGTAGCTGCCCTCTATCATTGCACACTTGACCCTCTTGGTCTCTCAAGACTCCAGCTTCATCAGCTCTTAAAACCACTGGGTTGTTCATCCCTGATGTTTGCTTGGTCTTTCTGTTTGTGCGTTCCACAAGTGCTAGCTGTTCCAATGAAAGTTCAACTAGCTGAGTGCTCTTGTTGCTTCTGGTTTCACGAACATGCATACACCTGAAAACAAAACACTAGACAAGGCACGTAAGTAACCTAAAAAAATACGTTGAGTATCGATCGATACCAAGTGGTGTCGATCGATATCAACAAAAGAATACGACGAGTATCGACTGATACTAGGGAGTATCGATCGATACCGACGAACTTAGTTGAAATTCTTAACTAAAATCTAATGGCGAATTGAGTCCCCCGCAACGGCGCCAAATTTGATATGCTCAAATTAATACCCTAAAAGTACTAAAGCAGTAGTTATAGTATAGCTAGGGGTCGAACCACAAAGACTCACAGAGATGCACAATAGATTGTATAGTATCGAATTAAGCTAAGCCAAGAGATGTAATTGAAAGCAGTGCAGAAATTAAAAGAGTTGTAAAACAATTGGAGGAAGATAGGCTCAGGGTATTTCTCAGGAAATCAATGAATGCAGATAAACTAACTAACATGATTCAGATTTAGCGAAGTTCTTGAACTCAAATCACTAAGGTATAATTAACCAACTGTCGTTGCGAGAATTATCTAAATCTAAATCCTAGGAATTCCAAATCTCTTTGCGAATCCTAAAGTCTAAATCAGCTTTAATATCAGGTTTGATATGTTCACAAATCAATTAAACCAAATCTCTTTGCGAATAATCAATTTGTTCATCTAAAGTTCTATCAGGTAATTAATCGCACTGTCGTGCCTAATCAATTATCCTAAGATCAAAGTTCCAGATTCGTCAACCTAGAATTAGCTTTGAACACAACCTAAGCGAAGAACTAATTCAGATGGTGAATCCTAAACAGAAAATCAACCTAGCATTAAGAGAAAACCCTTATGATAACCCTGAACCTAAAGTGGATCTACTCAGACATGGAGAATGAAACAATCAACATAACTGAATAAATCATCAAATAAATCAGAAAGAATAACAAGAGGTTTTGAGATCTGATCTCGGACGAAGGGAGATTCAGACTTGTCTCTCTCAAACCAAAGTAAAATAAAGTATACAAAATAAAGCATAGCCTACAAAGTGGCTGTAAAAATCCCTATAAATAACCTAAAACACGAATTGGGTCTTCTTGTAATTATTAAAGACTTCTGGACCAATTTGCAATTCTTCAACTCTTCATTAAAGTCACATGTCGTGTCAGCCTCGATGAGTATCGATCGATACCAGGGGGTATCGATCGATGCTTGTCGTGAAATCAGGTACTCAGCAACACGACTTCAGCTTTTGCTCCAAACTGTTCCAGAAAGCTCCAATAATTCCAATAATGCTCCAAACGTGTTATAACATGTAAAAGACTCTAAAATACTACGAAATAGAATAAAGACTCTATAAAACGGACTTATATCATGGCTTAAAAGGATAAAAACCATGATATATCACATTTGAGTAATTGATACTTGGCAAAAACCTTGTATTAGCTCACCCTAGGTTCTGTCAGATTTCTCAATTGCACTGTTGTGCCTAATTGATTAACCTAAGAACTAAGTTCTAGGTGATCAATCCAGAAATAGCTTTGAGAACAACCTATGGTGAATAACTAATTCAGATGGTGAATCCTAACTAATCAATTACCAGCAATCAGAGAAATCCCTATGAGAAAACCCTAAACTAATTCAGATAGATCTACTCAGACATGGAGAATGAAACAATCAACACAACTGAATAGATCATAAAATTAAACAATAAGAAAAGAGTAACAAGAGGGTTCAAAATCTTCTCTCGGACGAACACAGTTTCAGACTTGTCTCCCTCACAAAGCTCTCTCTCCAAATCAAAGTAAAAATAAAGCATAGCCAACAAAAGTGGCTGAAAAACCTAATTATTACTGCTAAACACGTTTTGGGGCTAATTGTAAATAATAAAGTCTTGTGGACTTGAGAGCAAAATCTTCAATCTCCAAAAAGGTCGCGATTTGTGTCTGTCAGCAGTTAGCATCAACTGATACCATAAGTGTATCGATCGATGCTCGAGCTTCAAATCGGGTACTCAGCTGCACGAACTTCTGCTTCTGTCCAAAAAGCTCCAGAATGCTCCAATATCTCCAATTATGCTCCAAACGTACCTAAAACCTGGAAAGACTCCAAAATACTAGAAAGACTGTATAAAAAGGACTTAAATCATTGCTAAAGAGGGGTAAAAACCATGATATATCAACTCCCCCAGACTTAGCCTTTGCTTGCCCTCAAGCAAACAGAAAACCAAACCAGAGGAAGAGGTTTGAAAACACAGAGACTCACATGTTCCTAAACCATCGCAATGACCCTTTTCCTAAGCTTTCTAGATATCACCTAACCAATTTCAGATCTAACCACCATGTACTTCTCCGTAGACATTCGCAGCTTCCCAGACTCCACACATTATATCACAGCATTGTTCAATAAAGCCTTCATCGCCAGTTTCATTACTGCAGCCAATGTTCAAGAGCCTTCTAGATTCTTTCTCATACGATATCATGACAAGAGAACCACCCAATTTTCACACTTTTTGGTATTGTTTTTCTCTCCCCCAGACTTATTTCACATAATGTTTTCTTGCATATACATATTAAGGTTTGAGACGCGAGTATTAATGGTGTTTGCCACCAAAACCCCGGTTCTTTCCTCTCTACGTATCAAAGGTGTAGGTGAATAATGGTATCACAGGAAATTTTCCTAACCTCGCTTTCAACCTTTGTGTGATCATTTCTTCCAAGTATAATAATGGGATTGCTGCCAATTTTCCTAACCCTCTACTCAGAAGAAAATCATTTCATATTTTTATGCTTTTACTTATAACAAGGGAGAGGAATACCATTACTTTCTACACATGGGTTCCTTTGTTAGATATGAATGATGAATCAAGCCCTGTAAACATCAACTGCATCGATGAAGTGCAAAAATATGGCTCATGCTTTAGAAGAACTCTGCTGGAGACATGGGTGTTTTCTAGTTAACTGGTCAGTCTTTGGATTTTTCATTAGTCGATCTATAACTGATCATGTAACACTGGTCACTCAAAAGCAAAATCAGAACAATAGATTCAAGCACATGATCATAATCTCCAACAGGTTTTGACTCGATAACACAATTTTTATATATTTTTTTATGACTCTAAGAAAAACAAAAACACTGTCAGCGACTACCTCCCCCAGACTTATACAACAATGTCCCTAGTGTTATCTATTCTAGAGTCGGTGAAAGAAACCAAAACAGCTAAGTGGAGACGTGAAAAATCAGAGAAGTTACATGCGCGTTCGGTATCGACCGATACCATTACTGGTGTCGATCGATACAAGGACCATTGCATCGCTTGGTGGCTTCGGTGTAAACGTCCTGAAGCTAAGCATCGCGGAAACTGGGCGACATGGGAAGGAGCTGGGTCGATGCTAAGGACCTGGTCCTCCATCGATCTGTTGCATCGCTCGGTGGTCGCGGTGTAGATTTCTTGAAGCTGAGCATCACGGAAATTGGGCGACGTGTGAAGGAGTTGGGTCGATGCTAAGGACCTGGTCCTCCAGTGACCGGTTGCATCGACCCGTGCCGTCGCCGTGCACGTCTCCAAAGCTCCCAAACGTCTTTAACCGCCTCTCTTGCTCCCGATCCGAATGTTCTCAAGCCAAACTCCGTCAAGTGCCTCCAAAGGGCCTAAAAAGGACTCCAAAACATGCAAGACACTCAAGGACCTAGTATGAGAATCCTAATACTCTAAATGAGACAAAACAACAATGAAATGCCAAGTAACTATATGCAAATGAGATGAAACCTATACTAAATGAATGCATGAAAGGGATAAAATACGAGTCTATCAGTAATGTTCCTGCCGAAGTGAAAGTTCCATGCCCGGCCAAGTGAGTTTCCTCATGCCGGGTCGGTGCGTGCTGCTTCGTCGGGGAGAATGCGTCTTCATGCCGGGCAGAGTGGAGCCGATGCGTGCAGCCGACAATCTTCATGCCCAAGTGAATATTTGGTACCGGGCCGGTGTGTGAGTGGTGTCTTTGACCGGTGCGAGAGTCTTCGGTGAGAGGTTTTACGCTGGGGGAAACGGAGTCGGGATGCGCGTCCGGTATGAGAGTTTTCATCGATGGAAAATGCTCCTTCATGCCGGGCCAAGTGGAGTCGAGGCGTGCAGCCGGCAAAGTCCCTGCCGGAGTGAAATGCGGACACCTGGTGAGAGGTCTTCTTCATGCCGGGCCGGTATGCTCGAGTTCATCGAGGAGGAGGTTTCTTGGCGCCGGGGGAAATGGGGCCCGTATGCACAGCCGGCGTAGAGCCTGTTTCGGCTAAAGTCGGATACCGGCCAAGTTAGGTCCGATATGAAAGGCCGGCATGGTGAGTGCGATCCACCTTTGCTTCTAGGTGTTGCTTCAAGGTCCCAAGCCAAGTGTGAACTCCTCCAAAATCTCCAAAAACCTCCAAAGTACCCTAAAAGCAACTCCAAAACATGCAAGACTCTCTAGGACTTAGTATGAAATCCCTAAACTCTAAATGAGACAAAACAAATAAGAAATGCAATGAAACTATATGCGTATGAGATAAAACCTAAGCTAAATAAATGCATAGAAGAGACAAAATATGGGAATATCAACTCCTCCAAGCTTACTCCTTTGCTTGCCCTCAAGCAAACAAATAAGAAAAAGTAGGGAGAGAGGTTTGAAGGTGGGAATTCAAATCCACAAGTAGCACAAAAAGAAATCATGTTCAACGTTCAAGCTTGTAGTCTAAAATGCACAAGTGAGTATACTCCAAAGGAGTTAGCCATTTCTATTTCATCATGTATCAAATCAAAACCCCAATCTACACAAGCAATCATATTCTCCAACCCCTTAACATTCATTAGTGGTGTAACCATGAATCATGTTTATGCAAGGTTTGGTGCTTCCTTGTTTTGACTTAGCTCTTCGTTTCTTCATTTTTGTTCACGCCCCTTCTCATCTTCGATGCTTGGCCTTTTCGGCTTTCTTCTTTTTCCTTAGGCTATCTTATTCTTAGAGTTAGTCTTATTATTTTCTTTTTGCACCAACCAATCTATATAAATTCGATCCCCTTTTCCTTTCTCCTTTTTTCATCTTTTCCAATCACATTACCATTCCACACATATCCGATCACCAAGTTTCAAAACCGTTTCCCCCAAACTTGAACCAATACCTGTCACCCTAACTAGCCTATTCCTAGATTAACTCCGTGATGATGGAGCTAAGTCTACATGAGAATTCTCTCTTGTCACCCTACACCTAACATGTTTTGCCAAGTTTGTTCGAAAGAAAAGGCCTCACATTTCACACACTAATAACAATGGCTAGAAAGAAGGCTGAGGTTAGGAGAGGGGAGACCATTCCAATGATGGGATATGGCTACTTGGATAAACAAGAATGGTAAAAAAGGAAAATATTATCCAAATATGTATAAGTGATCCACGAATTCATTCAAAATTGCATAAACACAATAATTACAAGTCAAGATTAGGGTTATCACTTAGATGAGATTGGATTCAACTCAAGCATGCTTCAATCAAGGCAAGTATGATGATACATGAGAACTAAGAATGGTGCATCTTTACTTTCATACTCACTTAAATGCAACAAACAACTACGAACGTTAATTTCTTAAAGTGCTACTCTACAAGGAAAATTCATCATTATTCCCATGCATATGCAATGAATCTTAAGTATGCAATCCTAGACTCAATGTACAAATGCAAATGCATCTCAAATGACAACCTTAATGACTTCTTTTGTGTTTCAATTTTCAAATTTTTTGTTTGTTTGTTTTTCTATGCCTTAGATAAATGCATGAGACTCAAAATAAGACAAAACAAATGACATTAGATACCGGTCCCTCCCCCAAACTTAAATCACACCGTCTCGGTGTGAAATAAAAGAAGGGAAGAGACCCAAAAATAATAAAATAAAATGCTAGACTCAAATAAAAGAAAAACTATTTACAAGGTTTTGGAGTGATACCTCAAAAGCTTTCGGATGGGGAAGAAGACCCCATCGAGTATGAAGGATTGGTCCAACGGTGTAGAACTTTCTCCAATCTCCTCTTGCTTCACCGTGCTCGGATCTCCTTGGCCGCGAGAGGAGCTAGCCCCTCCTTTCTTCCCCTTGAGCTCTTTAACCGTGTCTTTCAAACCCTTGACCGCCTTTACCAACTTCCGGATTGTCCTATCTTGCCACTTGCACCAACGTTAAAGTAACCTCGTTTGGTGGTTGGCATATCTAGTGACAACATCCGACATCCTCCCATCATAAGGATCAAAGCAATACCTCTCACTTCCGTACTTGGGCCAAGTGGGAATCGAGTGTGCAACTTCTTCTTCATCCTCATGGCCATTAGGTGATTCAACATCTTCTCTCGGTATTTTCTTCCCCTTCTTTCTTCGAGCGCGAATCACCTCTAGTGGTGGGTCCGTGGCCGGGTAGTAGAAATGATCATTGGTGGGATAGAAATAGATCTCTTTCTTCCCGCGGAGTGTGGTGTGAGGAGTGTTAGGCCATAGGACCTCGACCGTGTTGGTCTTAGTGAGTTTTAGGTTGTAGGCAAAAGTCTTGCCTATCTTGCCTTCAAAGAACTTGGTCCTTAAGAGATATGCCTCATCCATAAGCTCCACGTTCTTAGTTTCCTCCACCAACTTAATCCCTTTAGCCTTGAGGATTGTAATTACCAAATGATATGCTCAAATTAATACCCTAAAAGTACTAAAGCAGTAGTAGTAGTAACTGTAGGGGTCGAACACAAGGACTCACAGAGACGCACATTAGATTGAATAGTATCGAATTAAGCTAAGCAGTTCAGATGAAACAGAAAGCAATAACCAGTAAACGAGTTGTAAAATTGATAGGAGAAAGATAGGTTCAGGGTATTTTTCAGGAAATCAATGAATGCAGATAAACTAACAAACAGGATTCAGATTTAGCGCGGTTCTTGAACTAAGCTATAATTAACCAACTGTCGTTGCGAAAATTATCTAAATCTAAACTTCAGAATCCAAAATCTCTTTGCAAATTCTTAAGAATAAATCAGCTTTAAAGTTCAGGTTTGATATGTTCACAAATCAATTAAACCAAAATCTTTGCGAATAATCAATTTACTCACCTTAGGTTCTATCAGGTAATTAATCGCACTCTTGTGCCTAATCAATTATCCTAAGATCTAAATTCCAGATTCGTCAACCTAGAATTAGATTTGAGAACAACTTATGGTGAATAACTAATTCATATGGTGAATCCTAATCAACAAATCAACCTAGCTTTCAGAGAAAATCCTTATGAGAACCCTAAACCTAAAGTGGATCTACTCAGACATGGAGAATGAAAACAACATGATTGAATAGATCATCAAAGAAATCAATAAGAAACAGGAGTTCCGAGTTGTCTCTCCAAAAACCAAAGTAAAATCAAGCGTAATGAAAACATCCATCAAAGTGGCTGTAAAATCTTAATAAATAACCTAAGTCACGTTTTGGGGCTTATTGTAAATAATAAAGTCTTCCGGAGCAATTATGCAATTCTTCAACTCTTGGAAAAGTCGCGGGTCATGGCTGCTGCAGTGAGTATCGACCGATACTAGTCAGTATCGATCGATACCGAGGCTTCAAATCGGGTACTCAGCTACACGAACTTCTGCTTTGCTTCAAAATGCTCCAGAAAGCTCGAATATCTTCAATTATGCTCCAAACGTGCTAAAACCTGTAAAAGACTCTAAACGACTCCAAAATACTAGAAAGACTCTATAAAAAGGACTTATATCATGGCTTAAAATGGGTAAAAACCATGATATATCAACTCCCCCAGACTTAGCCTTTGCTTGCCCTCAAGCAAATAGAAAGCTAAACCAGAGAAAGAGGTTTTAAAACACGGAGACTCACATGTTCATGAACCATCGCAAAGATCCTTTTCCCAAGCACCCAAATGTTACATAACCAGCTTTTGATCTAACCACCATGTACTTCTCCGTAGACATTCGCAGCTTTTCCAGACTCCACACATTATCTCGCAGCATTGTTCAAAC
Organism: Eutrema japonicum; assembly: GCA_030161315.1. Taxonomy (NCBI): domain Eukaryota; kingdom Viridiplantae; phylum Streptophyta; class Magnoliopsida; order Brassicales; family Brassicaceae; genus Eutrema; species Eutrema japonicum. The sequence goes on along the minus strand of BSQW01000005.1, from coordinate 22,649,364 downwards.
AAAGCCCTCATAGCCAGATTCATCGTTGCAGCCAATGTTCAAGAACCTTCTAGATTCTTTCCCATACAATATCACGACAAGGAACCATCCAATTTCACACTTTCGTGTATTGTTTTCTCTCCCCTAGACTTGTTTCTTATCATGTTCTTTCTTCCTTTTTGGATCTGCATATACACATTAAGGTCTGAAACGCGAGTATTGAAGGTGTTTGCCACCGAATCCCCGGTTCTTCCCTCTCTATGTATCAAAGGCTTAGGCTAATAGTGGTATCATATAAAATTTTCCTAACCTCGCTTTCAACCTTTGTGTGATCATTCCCTCTTAAGTAGAATAATGGGATCGCTGGAAATTTTCCTAGCCCTCTACTCAGAAGAAAATTATTTCATCTTTTATGCTCTTATTTATCAACTTATAACAGGGGAGAGAGAGATACCATTACTTTAAACACATGGGTTCCTTTGTCAGATATGAATGATGAATCAAGCTCTATGAACACTAACCACATTGATGAAGTGCAAAAATTTGGCTCAGTCTTTAGAAGAACTCTGCTGGAGATATGGATATTTTCTAGTCAACTGGTCAGTCTTTGGATTTTTCATTAGTCGATATAGAACTGATCCTGTAACACTCGTCACTCAAAACCAAAATCAGAACAATGGCTCAAGCCCATGATCAGCATCTCCAACAAGTTTTGACTCAATAAAACGACAATTTTTATTTTATTTTATGACTTTTAAGAAAAACAAAAACGCTGTCAGTAACTACCTCCCCCAGACTTAAACAACACTGTCCCCAGTGTTATCTAGTATTGAGTTGGTTAAAGAAACTGATATTTCATGGTTTTTACCCCTTTTAGGTAATGATATAAATCTGTTTTATAAAGTCTTTCTAGTATTTTGGAGTCTTTTAGAGTCTTTTACAGGTTTTAGCACGTTTGGAGCATAATTGAAGGTATTGGAGCTTTCTCCATGTTGATGATCTATTCAATCATGTTGTTTTCAATCTCCATGTCTGAGTAGATCCACTTTAGGTTCAGGGTTCTCATAAGGGTTTTCTCTAAATGCTAGGTTGATTAGTTTATTAGGATTCACCATCTGAATTAGTTCTTCGCTTTAGATTGTGTTCAAAGCTTGTTCTAGATTAGCTACCTAGAATATAGATCTTAGGATAATTGATTAGGCACGACAGTGCTATTAATTACCTGTTTGAACCTAAGGTGAGCAAATTGATTATTCGCAAAGATATTTGGTTTAATTGATTTGTGAACATATCAAACCTGAAATTAAAGCTGATTTATTCTGAGGAATTTGCAAAGAGATTTGGGATTCTGAAGTTTAGATTTAGATAATTCTCGCAACAACAGTTGGTTAATTATACTTTAGTGATTTGAGTTCAAGAACCGCGCTAAATATGAATCCTGAGAAATACTATGAATCTATATTTCTTCCATCGAATTTACAACTCTTTTACTGTTTATTACTTTTGTTTCATCTGATTTGCTTAGCTTGATTCGATACTATACAATCTATTGTGTGATTTCTGTGAGTCCTTGTGTTCGACCCCTACACTTACTACAACTACTGCTTTAGTACTTTTAATGTATATTAATTTGAGCATATCTGAAACCAAAACAGCTGAGTGAAGATGTGAAAAATCAGAGAAGTTACCTGCTCATTGGGTATCGACCGATACCATTGCTGGTGTTGATCGATACAAGAACCATTGGTCGATGCAATGTCTGTTTCTCTTGGTGTTGATCGATACCAGTGATAGTATCGGTCGACACAGTCCTTTTTCATCTGATTCACATGAAAACACAAGACACAAAAACGAAAAATAAAAAGAAAAGACTTATGTACAGACTCACCAGTGGGTTGCCTCCCACCAAGCGCTCGTTTTACGTCATTAGCTTGACTGTACCGCCGGTGATCATTCAGGAGAAGATAGAGAACTTACTCCAAAACAAGCTCCACAACTTGACATCGCCAGTTTCAGAGTTCTGCTCAACATGCTCTCCACAAACTCCTTTCCTTTCTCTTTCACCTCCGAAGTAAGAAGAAGTCGAGCCTTAGAGAATGGTTTCGAAGTTCCTTTGCACTTCACCTTGTACTAAATCGAATCCCCATCATACTTCTGAGGGATTAACGTCATAGAAGCAACACCATTCACTCCTTTGCTCTTCACCTTCTTCTTTGCCTTAGATGTTTTGACGCCTTTCTTGGTGATGACAGAAGGACTATCTAGAAGGTCTATGACAGTTGGCTCATCAGGAGGCTCTTCCAAAAGATCAACTACTAACGTCTCTCCTGTAACAACCTCGATGCAAGAGACACGTGTGGGAGTTCTTTTAGTAGGTATGGCTTCGTAGTACACCTCCTTGTCAATGTATGAGAACGAGATTCTCTTGCTTGGCATATCCATAATTGCACCAGCCGTAGCCATAAACGGTCTTGCAAGAATCAAAGGTGTAGTAGATATTGCACTCATCTCTGTAACGTGAAAATCAGTAGGAACCAGACAACCTCCTACTGTGACCATCAAATCAGGGATTGTACCATACGGAAGTGAGGTGGAACAGTTCGCGAATGTGATAGATATCTTGGGAGATTGAATATCAGCCCCCAATCGCTCTGCAATTTCCCTTGACATGACATTGACACTAGCCCCCGAGTCAACGAGAGACTCTTTGAATTCAACTCCAGAGATAGAGCATGAAACTGAGAATATCCCTGGGTATTCCCTCTTAGTCACCAGCCTCAGCGGTAGTGACTTGGTGATATGCTCAAATTAATACCCTAAAAGTACTAAACCTATTGTTGTAGTATGTGTAGGGGTAAATATATCCTTATATGCATAGATTGCTCTTTACTCTTAGCATTTTGCTACATTTTGCTAAATATATCCCTGTAGTATGCATAGATTGTGTCTCCAAAAACCTAAGTAAAAATAAGCGTAGCCATAAAAGCTGTTTGTAAATTCCTATTAAATAACCTAAATCACGTTTTAGGCCTTCTTGTAAAAGACTCTAAAAGACTTCAAAATACTAAAAAGACACTATAAAACGGACTTATATCATGGCCTAAAAGGGGTAAAAACCATGATATATAAACTCCCCCAGACTTAGCCTTTGCTTGCCCTCAAGCAAATAGAAGACTAAGCCAGAGAAAGAGGTTTGAAAACACGGAGACTCACCTATTCAGGAACCATCGCAAAGATCCTTTTCCCAAGCACCCAAATGTCACCTAACCAGCTTTTGATCTAACCACCATGTACTTCTCCGTAGACATTCGCAGCTTTTCCAGACTCCACACATTATCTCGCAGCATTGTTCAAATAAAGCCCTCATCGCCAGTTTCATCGCTGCAGCCAATGTTCAAGAACCTTCTAGATTCTTTACCATACACTATCATGATAAGGAACCATCCAATTTCACACTTTTTGTATCACTTTCTCTCCCCCAGACTTATTTCTTATTATGTTCTTTTTTTTTTTAGATCTGCATATACACATCAAGGTCCGAAACGCGAGTATTGATGGTGTTTGCCACCGAATCCCCGGTTCTTCCCTCTCTATGTATCAAAGGTTTAGGCGAATAATGGTATCACGGGAAATTTTCCTAACCTCGTTTTCAACCTTTGTGTGATCATTCCCTCTTAAGTAGAATAATGGGATCGCTGGAAATTTTCCTAGCCCTCTACTGAGAAGAAAATCATTTCATCTTTTATGCTCTTATTTATCAACATATAACAGTGGAGAGAGATACCATTAGTTTAAACATATGGGTTCCTTTGTCAGATATGAATGATGAATCAAGCTCAGTAAACACTAACCACATTGATGAAGTGCAAAAATTTGGCTCAGGCTTTAGAAGAACTCTGCTGGAGACATGGATGTTCTCTAGTCAACTGGTCAGTCCTTGGATTTTTCATTAGTCGATCTAGAGCTGATCCTGCAACACTGGTCACTCAAAAACAAAATCAAAACAACAATTCAAGCACATGATCATCATCTCCAACAAGTTTTGACTCGATAAAACAACTGACTCTAAGAAAAACAAACACAATGTCAGCAGACACCTCCCCCAGACTTAAACAACACTGTCCCCAGTTTTATCTAACCTAGAGTAGGTAAAAAAAACAAAAGAGCATAATAGAATTAAGAAAAACAAGAAGTTACCGTGTTGGAACATCTGGTGTCGACCACCACACGGCCTGGTATCGATTGATACCAGGCTTAAGTCGACATGATTAACAGTCTCATTCGCGATTGGTGTCGACCGATACCAATGTGGTATCGATCGATACTCAGGCGATTTCGAGTTTTGCTCCTTGTTTATCCTGACACAGACACAGAACGAAAAATAAAAAGAAAAATGACTCAAAAGCAGACTTACCAGTGGGTTGCCTCCCACCAAGCGCTTGTTTAACATCATTAGCTTGACTGTAACGTCATTAGCTTGCTGACCTTGAAATCTAGAACCACCAACGTAGTTAACATCCTCCACTTCATCTCCACTTCATCTCCACCGATATTATCGACTCCATCAGCAAAGTATATAGTCTTCTTCGACTTCCCGATCAGAAGATCCAGCTTGGCCTGAACTTCAACAATCTGTGATCCATCCATGTTCCCTTTCTGTCTCTTTCGCTCAAGGTCTGCATTTTTGGTGCTATTGCTAGACGCAAAATTCTCAATAAGCACATAAGCATCATCTGGATACATGGTATTGAAATTCCCATTGCTCGAAGCATCCAAAGCCATCTTATACCTCCAATAAATCCCTCTGAAGAAGATACCCTGCAGTTGAACATCATAGTCCCCGTGATGTGGACAATCTCTCTGATATGATCTAAATCTCGTCCAAGCAGCCTTGAACGCTTCAGTCGGGCCTTGAGAAAACTGGGAGATCTTGTTCCTCAGATCCTCAGATCGTGCATCATCATAGAAATTATTTAGGAAAGCAGTCTTAGTCTCCTCCCAGGTAGTCAATGATCCAGGAGGCAACTGTTTCAGCCAGTAAGTCGCATCTCCACCTAGAGAGTAGGAGAAAAGCTTGCAGAAGAGGTAATCGTAGGACACTCCATTACTCTTGATGCTAGTGACCAAGTCCTCGAACTTCTCAATATGATCCATGGGATGTTCATGAGAAAGACCACGAAAAGGGTGCTGACCCACAAGAGTGTAGCATGCAGGTTTCAGCTCAAAGTCATTCCTCTGATATGGTGGAGGGCGAATCACTGATCGATTAGCATAAAACTGATCAGGCCTGTTGTACTCTCCAATTGTTCTACCACGATCAGCCTCAAAATTCTATGCATTCGCAGCAACAACCTCCTCGATAGCAGCATGAGGTGGGATGATGTTCCCCTCTCTCATTACACAATTGACCCTCTCGGTCTCTGTAAGCACCAGCTACATCTTGAACCAAAATCACTGGATTGTTGTTCATCTCTGCTGGCTTCTTTGCTTCTTTGCTTTTCTGTTTGTGCGTTCCAAAAGTGCTAGCTGCTCCAATGACAGTTCAACTAGCTGAGTGCTTTTGTTATTCCTGGTTTCGCGAGTGGGCATACACCTGAAACACACTAGGCAAGGCACGTAAGTAACAGAAACACGATGAATATCGACTGACACTGGGTGGTGTCGATCGATATCAACAAAAGAAAAGGACTAGTATCGACCGACACTAAGTAGTATCGATCGATACCGACAAGCTTAGTCGAAATTCTCATACTAAAATCTAATGGCGAATTTAGTCCCCGGCAACGACGCCAAATTTGATATGTTCAAATTAATACCCTAAAAGTACTAAAGCAGTAGTTGTAGTAAGTGTAGGGGTCGATCACAAGGACTCACAGAGACACACATTAGATTGAATAGTATCAAATTAAGCTAAGCAGTTCAGATGAAACAGAAAGCAATAACCAGTAAACGAGTTGTAAAATTGATAGGAGAAAGATAGGTTCAGGGTATTTCTCAGGATATCAATGAATGCAGATAAACTAACTAACATGATTCAGATTTAGCGCGGTTCTTGAACTCAAATCACTAAGCTATAATTAACCAACTGTCGTTGCGAGAATTATCTAAATCTAAACTTCAGAATCCCAAATCTCTTTTCAAATTCTTAAGAATAAATCAGCTTTAAAGTTCAGGTTTGATATGTTCACAAATCAATTAAACCAAATCTCTTTCCGAATAATCAATTTGCTCACCTTAGGTTCTATCAGATAATTAATCGCACTCTCGTGCCTAATCAATTATCCTAAGATCTAAGTTCCAGATTCGTCAACCTAGAATTAGCTTTGAGAACAACCTATGGTGAATAACTAATTCAGATGGTGAATCCTAATCAACAAATCAACCTAGCATTCAGAGAAAACCCTTATGAGAACCCTAAACCTAAAGTGGATCTACTCAGACATGGAGAATGAAAACAACATGATTGAATAGATCATCAAAGAAATCAATAAGAAACAGGAGTTCAGAGTTGTCTCTCCAAAAACCAAAGTAAAATCAAGCGTAATGATAGCGTCCATCAAAGTGGCTGTAAGATCCTAATAAATAACCTAAGTCACGTTTTGGGGCTTATTATAAATAATAAAGTCTTATGGGGCAATTCTACAATCCTTCAACTCTTGGAAAATTCGCGGTTCGTGTCTGCTGCAGTGAGTATCGATCGATACTAGTCAGTATCGATCGATACCGAGGCTTCAAATCGGGTACTCAGCTACACGAACTTGTGCTTTGCTCCAAAATGCTCCAAAAAGCTATAATATCTCCAATTATGCTCCAAACGTGCTAAAACCTGTAAAAGACTCTAAAAATCTCCAAAATACTAGAAAGACTCTATAAAAATGACTTATATCATGGCTTAAAAGGCGTAAAACCATGATATATCACCAAACCGCCTATGAAGATTTTAGGCTCCTTGCTCTTTGTAGTGAGAGCCCAATCTTTGTAGCCATGTAAGTGTTTCACTAGAATGGCGGCTAGGCACGGGCGTGCACTCTCTCCAATGAAAAGCCGCTTGTCTTGAGGTGTGTCGAGAAACGGTGTCATGCCTAAAGCAAGCAACTCCACATCTTCTTCCGAAACCGTTCCAAACTCTTTCTTGGCAAAGAACCTGTGAGAAAGGATCTTGTGGGCATAACGAATGGCGGGGTGGCGGATACACCTGCCTTTGATGGCGTCATGATTATAAACTCCCTGGCCAATGACTCTCCACAAGTAAGTCAAGTCGTTATTTCCATAGTGAAACTTGAGACCTCTCTTGGCTCCTTCTTCTTTGAACCCAAACACTTGACTTAGCTCATGGAATGTCATCTTGTATGCTTCTCTACCCACCTTAAACTCAATGAAACCATGGCCATCTTCCTCATTGGTGTCTCTATCACCTCGTTCATAGAACATAGCTTCCAATGATGCAAGAAATTGGCAAGCTTGGTTTTTATGAGAAGGGTTAGCCACCTCAAAAATTCAACCGAACCCCATGTTGGTGAAAATCGTTTTCACATCCTCAAAGATCCCCATCTTCTCAAGTACGACCTTGTCCGGGAATTTTGTCTCCTCGAATTTCACCGCCTTGAGCTTCTTGGCGTACTCACTATAGGTAGGGACTCTTGGCTTGTGCTTGGGGACCTTCTTCATCTTTTTCACTTGCACCACTTCTTCCACATTGTCTTCTTCGTCATTAGCAAGTGCCTATTTTTCCTTTTTTCTAGGCCTTTAGTGCTTTCCGCTAATGGTAACTCTCTCTTTCGAGTCGGTGGACCTGAAACTTTGATTGATTCGCTTGTTATCGTCATGGTACCTACTTTGTCTCAAAGAATGTATAAGTTCCAAAAAACCAAGATACAACCTTTTTCATTATCAAGCAAAGGCAATCATGAGACAAAGAGGATAGTGCTCAATTGGAGAAAAGATAATCACCAAGAACTCATTCAAGTTTCCCATTAGCAAGATTGAGTGTGCCATTTAAATGTACCAAGAACTCAATCAAATATTCAAAGTTGCAACTTTTAGCACAAGACATCAAAAATCGATTTTCTTGCTCCAAAATTCAAAATTTCTCAAGTGCATCACAAATTAGCATAAGAGCTACCTAGCCTAGCCATTTCGAACCTAATGCCAAGGTTTTTATGCAAGTGAGCACTATTCAAATAAATCCATGAAATTTTTCACTTATGAGCAAATTCTTGAATTTTTCATGAAATATTTGAGTAAAATACCTTGGGGATGCAAGATTTGAATGAAAAACCGTGTGTACATCCAGAAAGAGGATGAAAAATCTGGAATTTAGCAACTTGAATCACGATTTTTGGGTAAGAGATGAGAGAGTTATGAGTGAAAGAAGATTGAGAGGAGAATGAGTGCTATGGCCGCGATTTCAAAGGAAGAAGAAGACTTACATGGCGGTCCATTGGGTAATAGATCTAAACCATGGACCGTTGGACAAAGGCTCGGACCGATGGTCAATAGCAATCTCGGGCAAAACATGGCCGGTATGCACACCCGGGTTGCATTTTCGCAAGCTTTCATACCGGGCGATTACATAGGGCCGGGATGCATGCTAAAGTTCCATACCGGGGGACAAGGGACCGGTATATGTTGCCGGTGAAACTCCTTTGCTCGGTGTATTCCAATATCGGGGGAAATCCATCTTTTTGCACCAGGCCGGTATCGAGGGGAAACATTTTCTTCCCGGGGGGAATGGACCCGGCACGAGGGACCGGTATCGAGGGGACAAAAAATATTCACTGGAGGAATGGATCCGGCACGCCGAGCCGGTAAACTCTCTGTCCTTGCCAAATTTTCACACCGAGCCGGTATCAACTGAGATGTCAAGCCGGTATTGATCTTTTTAGGACCCATTTTCCACGCCGGCTCCACGTACCGGTTCCGTCTTGGCCGGTGTGAGTGCTTGTTCACGTTTTGACCATTGCTTTGCAAGGCTTCACACTTCGGACACCAAATACCCTAAGAACACTTAACAAAAAAGATCAAAAAGTACTAGCAAAGCATGAAAAAGAGAAGATTAAAAATATATACAAGGATAAGCTTGGGGTGTCTCCCAAGAGCACTTTCTTTTACGTCACTAAGTTTGACGTTGGTTACCGCATTCAAGCGAGGGGAACATCATCAAGAGGGATCGAGCCTCCCTCTTCAATGATTTCCTTAGCATGGTATGGTTTTAGTCTTTGGCAGTTTGCAATGAATTCTTGGCCACTCTTGTTCACAAATACCACGACCCCATACGGCCTCACCTCCTTGATCTCAAACGGTCTAGACCATCTTAACTTGAGCTTCCCGGGAAAAAGCTTCAACCGAGAGTTGAACAACAACACTAAGTCTCCAACTTTGAAGTCCTTACGCAAGATCTTCTTGTCATGGAACGCATTGGTCCGTTCCTTGTAGATCCTCGAGCTCTCATAGGCATCTAGCCTAATCTCGTCTAACTTTTGGAGTTGAATCAACCGCCTCTCTTGTGCGGTCTTTAGATCGAAGTTGAGAACTTTCACCGCCCACAAGGCTTTGTATTCTAACTCAACCGGCAAGTGACAAGCTTTCCCATAGAAAAGGTTGAACGGGGTGGTCCCTATCGGTGTCTTGAAAGCGGTTTGATAAGCCCACAACGCATCATCAAGCTTCATGGACGAATCTTTTCTTGAGCTCCCAACGGTCTTCTCAAGTATCGCCTTAATTTGCCGGTTAGAAACCTCCACTTGGCCACTTATTTGAGGATGGTAAGGCGTGACCGCTGATATTCTCAAATTAATACCCTAAAAGTACTAAAGCAGTAGTTTTAGTAAGTGTAGGGGTCAAACACAAGGACTCACAGAAATCACACAATAGATTGTATAGTATTGAATCAAGCTAAGCAAATCAAATGAAACAAAAGCAATAAACAGTAAAAGAGTTGTAAATTCGATGGAAGAAATATAGATTCAGGGTATTTCTCAAGAAATCAATGAATGCAGATAAACTAATTAACAGGATTCAGATTTAACGCGGTTTTTGAACTCAAATCACTAAAGCATAAGTAACCAACTGTCGTTGCGAGAATTATCTAAATCTAAACTTCAGAATCCCAAATCTCTTTGCAAATTCATAAGAATAAATCATCTTTAATTTCAGGTTCGATATGTTCACAAATCAATTAAACCAAATTTCTTTGCGAATAATCAATTTGCTCACCTTAGGTTCTATCAGGTAATTAATCGCACTGTCGTGCCTAATCAATTATCCTAAGATATATATTCTAGGTAGCTAATGTAGAACAATCTTTGAACACAACCAAAAGCGAAGAACTAATTCAGATGGTGAATCCTAATAAACTAATCAACCTAGCATTCAGGGAAAACCCTTATGAGAACAATGAACCTAAAGTGGATCTACTCAGACATGGAGAATGAAAGCAACATGATTGAATAGATCATCAAAGAAAATAGGAATTCAGAGTTGTCTCTCCAAAAACCAAAGTAAAATGAAAGTAGAATAAAGCATAGCCATGAAAATGGCTGTAAAATGCTATTAAATAACCTAAATCATGTTTTGGGGCTTCTTGTAAATAATAAAGGCTTATGGGGCAATTATGCAATTCTTAAACTCTTAGAAAAGTCGCGGGTCGTGTTTGCTGCGATGGGTATCGATCGACACTAGGCAGTATCGATCGATATTGATGCTTCAAATTGGGTACTCAGCAACACGAACTTCTGCTTTGCTCCAGAACGCTCCAGAAAGCTCCAGTATCTCCAATTATGCTCCAAACGTGCTAAAACCTGTAAAAGACTCCAAAATACTAGAGAGACTCTATAAAACAGACTTATATCATGGCCTAAAAGGGGTAAAAACCATGATATATCAACTCCCCCAGACTTAGCCTTTTCTTGCCCTCAAACAAATAGAAGACTAAACCAGAGAAAGAGGTTTGAAAACACGGAGACTCACATATTCAGGAACCATCGCAAAGATCCTTTTCCCAAGCACCCAAATGTCACCATCCATCTTTTGATATAACCACCATGTACTTCTCCGTAGACATTCGATGCTTTTCCAGACTACACACATTATCTCGCAGCATTGTCAAAATAAAACCATCATCGCCAGTTTCATCGCTGCAGCCAATGTTCAAGAACCTTCTAGATTCTTTACCATACAATATCATGACAAGAAACCATCCAATTTCACACTTTTTGTATCACTTTCTCTCCCCCATACTTATTTCTTATTATGTTCTCTTTTTTTATAGATCTGCATATACACATCAAGATCCGAAACGCGAGTATTGATGGTGTTTGCCACCGAATCCCCGGTTCTTCCCTCTCTATGTATCAAAGGGTGTAGGCGAATAGTGGTATCACGGGAAATTTTCCTAACCTCGCTTTCAACCTTTGTGTGATCATTCCCTCTTAATTACAATAATGGGATCGCTGGAAATTTTCCTAGTCCTCTACTGAGAAGAAAATCATTTCATCTTTTATGCTCTTATTTATCAACTTATAACAGGGGAGAGAGATACCATTACTTTAAACATATGGGTTCCTTTGTCAGATATGAATGATGAATCAAGCTCTGTAGACACTAACCACATCAATGAAGTGCAAAAATTTGGCTAAGGCTTCAGAAGAACTCTGCTGGAGACATAGACGTTTTCTAGTCAACTGGTCAGTCCTTGGATTTTTCTTTAGTCGATATAGAGCTGATCCTGCAACACTGGTCACTCGAAAAACAAAATCAAAACAACAATTCAAGCACATGATCATCATCTCCAACAAGTTTTGACTCAATAAAACGTTTTTGACTCGATAAAACAACTGACTTTAAGAAAAACAAACACAATGTCAGCAGACACCTCCCCCAGACTTGAACAACACTGTCCCCAGTGTTATCTAGCCTAGAGTAGGTAAAAGAAAACCAAAGAACGAAATAGAATTAAGAAAACAAGAAGTTACCGTGCTGGAACATCTGGTGCCGATCGACACACGGCTTGGTATCGATCGATACCAGGCTTAAGTCGACATGATGAACCGTACATTCACGATTGGTGTCGACCGATACCAATGTGGTATCGATCGACACTCGGAAGATTTTGAGTTTTGCTCCTTGTTTATCCTGACACAAACACAGAACGAAAAAAAGAAAAAGAAAAATGACTCAAAAACAGACTCACCAGTGGGTTGCCTCCCACCAAGCGCTCGTTTAAAGTTAGTAGCTTGACTTTGGCTCAGGTGATCAGTCAGGAGAAGATTGAGAGCCTACTCCCGTGCAAGTTCCACAGCTAGATACTTGCAGACTCAGAGTTCAGCTCAACATGCTCTCCATAAATTCCTTTCCTTTGTCTTTCAGCTCCGAAGTAAGAAGAACTCGGGCCTTAGAGAATGGTTTCAAAGTTCCTTTGCACTTTACGTTGTACTTAATCGAATTACCTCACACTTTTGAGGGGTTAGAGTCACATGGGTAGCACTCTCGACTCTTTTTCTCTTCGACTTTCTTGTGGATGCTGGGCGGTTCAACCAAAACGTCTATGATAGTTTGGGTCGTAAGGAGATTCTTCCAAAAGATCAACTACTAATGTCCCTCTTGTGACATTAGTGAAGCACGAGATATATGTGGGAGCACCTCTAGAGGGAATGGCATCTTAGTAGAACTCTCCGTCAATGTAAGAGAAAGAGAGTCTCTTATTAGGTGTGTCTATGATCGCGCCAGCAGTAGCCATAAACGGTCATCCTAGGAGCAAAGAAACCTCAGATCCTTCGCTCATCTCCACAACCTGAAAATTAGTGGGCACCAGACAATCTCTTACTTTAACAAGCAAAGCATGGATAGTACCGTATGGAGGTGATATGGAGGAGTTCGCAAACGTGAGAAGCATCGTAGGGGGTCTTATATCTGCTCTCAATCGTTCAGCAATTTTAATTGATATTACATTGACGCTAGACCCTGAGTCAACGAGAGACTCATCGAATTCAACTCCAGAGATGGAGCATGGAACTGCGAATTTCCCTGGGTCTTCCCTTGGGGTCAACTGCCTCAGCGGTAGTGAATTGCGTCTTTCCTCGATAAATAGTACTTCGACCTCTTCCAGAGTTTCTCTGCAATATTTGAAGTGACTAAGCAGAGGGCGGTCTTCTAAAGCTTCTTCAAAAGTCAGTGTGTGGGGAATCCTTCGTACCATCTTCTCAAAGCCACACAGCTGCTTTGGAGTGATGGGAGCTCAGAGGTGTCGAGGAATATGATTCAGCTTCTTGGGCTTGTGAAGTCTGTCAACACTCATACGCGGCTCATTTGCAGTATCTGGGAGGGCATCGATCGATGCTTGCTCCTTCGAGACGTCCTTGACATATTCTTGGACGGGTGTCGATCGATACAAGAGGGTATCGGTCGACACCGAGGTGGTGTCCACATTCTCATCCTCACATATATCATCAACAAAAGGAAACTCCACAACCAACTTATCCAGCATAGATTTGCATCTGGCGTCCTCCCATTCATTCTTTTTCATCTTAGGAGGCATAGGATAAGGTATCTTGGTTATATAGACCCTCTCCTTGACAATCTCGGGCCTCTTCTCGACCTTCGTCTCAGCATCGATCGATACTGGAGGGGTATCGATCGATACACGATATTTTTGATCCCCTCGTGCAGATGTCTGGACCTGTATCGATCGATACTGGCTGGTATCGATCGATACCTGGGGGTTTTCAGAATCCCAGTCGTCATCTTCAGCATCGTCAAAAATTCCTGCATCAAAACCCTTTTCTACCACTACAGTGGCTTCTTTAGCATTTCCTATGGTGATTGCATTGACGGGTGCTCTTGGATTCTCAATTTTCCCTGGAAGAAAACCTTCCTGCCTTTTCACAACTGCTGCTGTCTGAGCGACATGAGTTTCCAGCTTTCTTTGAGAAAGATTGATAGCTTCAATTTTTCCATTCATATCAATGTACAGAGAGTCAAACTTCCCATTGAAATCCACTTGCAACTTCTGTTGTCCCTGAAGAAGTTGTTCAAGCATGGATTCCATCTTATTCTCTGTGGACTTTGGAGAGATGGGCTGGTACGAAGAGTTCTCGTAATTGCGAGTGTTGTTGTTGAAGTTTCGGTTGTTGTTGTACCCAAATTGCTGACCCTGAAATCCAGAACCACCAACGTAGTTAACATCCTCCACTTCATCTCCACCGATATTATCGACTCCATCGGCAAATGGTACATCTTTCTGCGACTTCCCAATCAGGAAATTCAGCTTGGCCTGAACTTCAGCAATCTGCGAACCATCAATTCTTCCAGCCTACTTCTTTCGCTCGAAGTCAGCATTCTTGGTGCTATTGTTAGACGTCAAGTTCTCAATCAGCACGATCGCATCATTTGGATACCTGGTGTTGAAGTTCCCATTACTCGCAGTATCCAAAGCCATCTGGTACCTCCAATAGATTCCTCTGTAGAAAGTACCCAGCAGCTGAACCTGAGTGAACCCATGGTGCGGACAATCTCTCTAATATGACTTGAAACGTGTCCAAGCAGCTTTGAATGCCTCTGTTGGACCTTGAGAAAATTTAGAGATCTTGTTCCTGAGCTCCTCGGATCTCGCATCATCATAGAAATTGTTCAGGAATGCGTTCTTCGTCTCATCCCATGTAGTTAGCGAACCAGGAGCCAACTGCTTCAGCCAATAAGCAGCATCCCCACTAAGAGAGTATGGGAAAAGTTTGCAGAATAAGAACTCATCGGGCACTCCATTGTACTTCATACCAGTGACCAAATCTTCGAACCTCTCGATATGATCCATGGGGTGTTCATGAGATAGGCCATGGAAAGGATTCTGACTCAAAAGAGCGTAGTACGCAGGTTTCAGCTCAAAATCATTCCTCTGAAAAGTTGGGATGCGAATAGCAGATCGATTGGCATAGAACTGATAATGTCTGATGTGCTCAGCAAGTGTCCTACCTCGATCAGCTGCAGCATTCCCGACGTTGGCAGGCGTAGCTGGCGCGACAATCTCAACAACAGCAGCAGGAGGGGCAATGACGTTTCCAGCTTCATCAAGTCGTTGCCCTCTCTCATTGCACACTTGACCCTCTTGGTCTCTCAGAACTCCGGCTTCATCAGGTCTTAATACCACTGTGTTGTTCATCCCTGATGTTTGCTTTGCCTTTCTGCTTGTGCGTTCTAAACGTGCTAGCTTCTCTAACGATAGATTAACTAGCGGAGTGCCCTTGTTTCCTCTGGTTTCACGATTAGACATGCACCTGAAACACAAAAGTCAAGAACGTTAGTAACAAAAACATGATGAGTATCGATCGATACCAAGTGGTGTCGATCGATATCAACAAAAATAAAGCGACGAGTATCGACCGATACTAGATAGTATCGATCGATACCGACGAACTTAGTCGAAACTCGACAGCAAAAATCTAATGGTGAAATTGAATCCCCGACAACGGACCCAAATTTGATATGCTCAAATTAATACCCTAAAAGTACTAAAGCAGTAGTTGTAGTAAGTGTAGGGGTCGAACACAAAGACTCACAGACTTCACACAATAGATTGTATAGTATCGAATCAAGCTAAGCAAATCAGATGAAACAAAAGCAATAAACAGTAAAAGAGTTGTAAATTCGATGGAAGAAATATAGATTCAGGGTATTTCTCAAGAAATCAAAGAATGCAGATAAACTAATTAACAGGTTTTATCATTAGGTTTTATCATGTAATTAATCGCACAGTCGTGCCTAATCAAGTATCCTAAGATCTATATTCTAGGTAGCTAATCTAGAACAAGCTTTGAACACAACCTAAAGCGAAGAACTAATTCAGATGGTGAATCCTAATAAACTAATCAACCTAGCATTCATAGAAAACCCTTATGAGAACCATGAACCTAAAGCGGATCTACTCAGACATGGAGAATGAAAGCAACATGATTGAATAGATCATCAAAGAGAACAATAGAAAACAGGAGTTCAGAGTTTTCTGGGGCATAGCCATGAAGCATAGCCATGAAAGTAAAATCAAAGTAGAATAAAGCATAGCCATGAAAGTGGCTGTAAAATCCTATTAAATAACCTAAATCACGTTTTTGGGCTTCTTGTAAATAATAAAGTCTTCCTGGGCAATTCTGCAATTCTTCAACTCTTGGAAAAGTCGCGGGTCGTGTCCACTGCGATGGGTATCGATCGATACTAGGCAGTATCGATCGATACTGATGCTTCAAATCGGGTACTCAGCAACACGAACTTCTGCTTTGCTCCAGAATGCTCCAGAAAGCTCCAGTATCTCCAATTATGCTCCAAGCGTTCTAAAACCTATAAATGACTCTAAAAGATTTCAAAATACTAGAGAGACTCTATAAAACGGACTGATATCATGGCCTAAAAGGGGTAAAAATGATGATATATAAGCCACCTTGTGTTTCACTCCGTGTTTCCTAAGCAAGCTTTCGGAGACTTTGTTGATGAAGTGCGAGCCTCCATCACTTATCACAACCCGTGGTACACCAATTCTAGAGAAGATTATTGACTTGAACATCTTGACAACGACTTTTGCATCATTTGTGGGACTCGCAATTGCCTCTACCCATTTGGAGACATAGTCAACCGCCACTAGAATGTATTGGTTTCCATATGAAGAAGGGAACGGTCCCATGAAATCTATTCCCCACACATCAAAAAGTTTCACCTCAAGAATCAAGTTTTGAGGCATCTCATCTCTTCTACTAATGTTCCCCTTTCTTTGGCAAGCGTCACAAGTGGAAACAAAAGCATGTGCATCCTTGAATAGGTTCGCCCACCAAAAACCCGATTAGAGAACTCTTGTAGCCGTCTTGTACGCAGCAAATTGTCCACCATAGGCCGATCCATGACAATGGAATAAGACCCCATGGACCTCTTCTTCCGCCACACACCTTCGATACAAGCCATCCGAACACAACTTATACAAGAATGGCTCATCCCAACAGTACCTTGTGACGTCATGAAATAACTTTTTCTTCTTATACCCATCCAAGTTTGGGGGTTCCTTCCCGCAAACCAAGTAGCTCACCAAATCCGCGAACCATGGTAGCTTCTCATCTTGCAAACTGCTAGCACTCTCAAGACCCCTCACGGCCTCTACTCATTTCTTTAAGGCGTTCACCACCATAAGACTCTCCTCGGGGCGTTTGTCATCAAGTGGAACAAGATCTTCAATCCTCAATATAGATAAGTGGTCCGCGACCCCATTTTCTATTCCTTTCTTATCCACAATCTCCATGTCGAATTCTTGCAAGAGTAGAATCCAACGGAGAAGTCTCGGCTTGGTGTCTTTCTTGGCGTGTATGTACCTCAAAGCCGCATGATCCGTGTAGACTATGATTTTCGAGCCCACTACGTATGACCGGAACTTCTCCATGGCAAACACCACCGCCAACAAATTTCA
The DNA here is from genome assembly GCA_030161315.1 of Eutrema japonicum. Taxonomy (NCBI): domain Eukaryota; kingdom Viridiplantae; phylum Streptophyta; class Magnoliopsida; order Brassicales; family Brassicaceae; genus Eutrema; species Eutrema japonicum. The sequence goes on along the minus strand of BSQW01000005.1, from coordinate 22,631,951 downwards.
GGTTCAATATGTTCACAAATCAATTAAACCAAATCTCTTTGCGAATAATCAATTTGCTCACCTTAGGTTCTATCAGGTAATTAATCGCACTGTCGTGGCTAATCAATTATCATAAGATCTATATTCTAGGTAGCTAATCTAGAACAAGCTTTGAACACAACCTAAATCGAAGAACTAATTCAGATGGTGAATCCTAATAAACTAATCAACCTAGCATTCAGAGAAAACCCTTATGAGAACCCTGAACCTAAAGTGGATCTACTCAGACATGGAGATTGAAAACAGCATGATTGAATAGATCATCAAAGAAAACAATAGAAAACAGGAGTTCAGAGTTGTCACTCCAAAAACCAAAGTAAAATCAAAGTATAATAAAGCATAGCCATGAAAGTGGCTGTAAAATCCTATTAAATAACCTATATCACGTTTTGGGGCTTCTTGTAAATAATAATGTCTGTGGGGTAATTCTGCAATTCTTCAACTCTTGGAAAAGTCGCAGGTCGTGTCTACTGCGATGGGTATAGATCGATACTAGGCAGTATCGATCGATATTAATGTTTCAAATCGGGTACTCAGCAACACGAACTTCTTCTTTGCTCCAGAATGCTCCAGAAAGCTCCAGTATCTCCAATTATGCTCCAAACGTGCTAAAAGCTATAAAAGACTCTTAAAGATTCCAAAATACTAGAGAGACTCTATAAAACGGACTTATATCATGGCCTAAAACGGGTAAAAACCATGATATATCAGCCACCATGTGCTTCACTCCATGTTTCCTAAGCAAGCTTTCTGAGACTTTGTTGATGAAGTGCGAGCCTCCATCACTTATCACAACCCGTGGTACACCGAATCTAGAGAAGACTATTGACTTGAACATCTTGACAATGACTTTTGCATCATTTGTGGGACTCGCAATCGCCTCTACCCATTTGGAGACATAGTCAACCGCATCTAGAATGTATTGGTTTCCATATGAAGAAGGGAACCGTCCGATGAAATCTATTCCCCACACATCAAAAAGTTCCACATCAAGAATCAGGTTTTGAGGCATCTCATCTCTTCTACTAATGTTCCCCTTTCTTTGGCAAGCGTCACAAGATGAAAGAAAAGCATGTGCATCCTTGAATAGGTTCGGCCACCAAAAACCCGATTAGAAAACTCTTGTAGCCATCTTGTACGAAGCAAATTGTCCACCATAGGCCGATCCATGACAATGGAATAAGACCCCTTGGACCTCTTCTTCCGCAACACACCTTCGATACAAGCCATCCGAACACAACTTGTACAAGAATGGCTCATCCCAACAGTACCTTGTGACGTCATGAAAGAACTTTTTCTTCTTATACCCATTCAAGTTTGGGGGTTCCTTCCCGCAAACCAAGTAGTTCACCAAATCCGCGAACCATGGTAGCTTCTCTTCTTGCAAAGCTCTAGCACTCTCAAGACCCGTCACGGCCTCTACTCCTTTCTTCAAGACGCTCACCACCATAAGACTCTCCTCGGGGAGTTTGTCATCAAGTGGAACAAGATCTTCAATCCTCAATCTAGATAAGTGGTCCGCGACCCCATTCTCTATTCCTTTCTTATCCACAATCTCCATGTCGAATTCTTGCAATAGTATAATCCAACGGAGAAATCTCGGCTTGGTGTCTTTTTTGGCGTGTATGTACCTCAAAGCCGCATAATCCGTGTAGACTATGATTTTCGAGCCCACTACGTATGACCGGAACTTCTCCATGGCAAACACCACCGCCAACAAATTTCAGGTTCGATATGTTCACAAATCAATTAAACCAAATCTCTTTGCGAATAATCAATTTGCTCACCTTAGGTTCTATCAGGTAATTAATCGCACTATCGTGCCTAATCAATTATCCTAAGATCTATATTCTATGTATCTAATATAGAACAAGTTTTGAACACAACCTAAAGCGAAGAACTAATTCTGATGGTGAATCCTAATAAACTAATCAACTAATCAACCTAGCATTCAGAGAAAACCCTTATGAGAACACTGAACCTAAAGTGGATCTACTCAGACATGGATATTGAAAACAACATGATTGAATAGATCATCAAAGAAAACAATAGAAAACATGAGTTCAGAGTTGTCTCTCCAAAAACCAAAGTAAAATCAAAGTAGAATAAAGCATAGCCATGAAAGTGGCTGTAAAATCCTATTAAATAACCTAAATCACGTTTTGGGGCTTCTTGTAAATAATAAAATCTTCTGGGCAATTCTGCAATTCTTCAACTCTTGGAAAAGTCACGGGTCGTGTCTGCTGTGATGGGTATCGATCGATACTAGGCAGTATCGATCGATACTGATGCTTCAAATCGGGTACTCAGCAACATGAAATTCTGCTTTGCTCCAGAATTCTCCAGAAAGCTCCAGTATCTCCAATTATGCTCCAAATGTGCTAAAACCTGTAAAAGGCTCTAAAAGACTCCAAAATACTATAGAGACTCTATAAAATGGACTTATATCATGGCCTAAAAGGGGTAAAAACCATGATATATCAGCCACCTTGTGCTTCACTCCGTGTTTCCTAAGCAAGCTTTCGGAGACTTTGTTGATGAAGTGCGAGCCTCCATCACTTATCACAACCCGTGGTACACCGAATCTAGAGAAGATTATTGACTTGAACATCTTGACAATGACTTTTGCATCATTTGTGGGACTCGCAATCGCCTCTACCCATTTGAAGACATAGTCAACCGCCACTAGAATGTATTATTTTCCATATGAAGAAGGGAACGGTCCGATGAAATCTATTTCCCACACATCAAAAAGTTCCACCTCAAGAATCATGTTTTGAGGCATCTCTTCTCTTCTACTAATGTTCCCATTTATTTAGCAAGTGTCACAAGTGGAAACAAAAGCATGTGCATCCTTGAATAGGTTCGGCCACCAAAAACCCGATTAGAGAACTCTTGCAGCCGTCTTGTACGAAGCAAATTGTCCACCATAGGCCGATCCATGACAATGGAATAAGACCCCTTGGACCTCTTCTTCCACCACACACCTTCGATACAAGCCATCCGAACACAACTGGTACAAGAATGGCGCATCCCAACAGTACCTTGTGACGTCATGAAAGAACTTTTTCTTCTTATACCCATCCAAGTTTGGGGGTTCCTTCCCGCAAACCAAGTAGTTCCCCAAATCCGCGAACCATGGTAGCTTCTCATCTTGCAAAGTGCTAGCACTCTCAAGACCCCTCACGGCCTCTACTCCTTTCTTCAAGACCCTCACCACCATAAGACTCTCCTCGGGGAGTTTGTCATCAAGTGGAACAAGATCTTCAATCCTCAATCTAGATAAGTGGTCCGCGACCCCATTCTCTATTCCTTTCTTATCCACAATCTCCATGTCGAATTCTTGCAAGAGTATAATCCAACGGAGAAGTCTCGGCTTGGTGTCTTTCTTGGCGTGTATGTACCTCAAAGCCGCATGATCCGTGTAGACTATGATTTTCGAGCCCACTACGTATGACCGTAACTTCTCCATGGCAAACACCACTGCCAATAGTTCCTTCTCCGTGGTAGCATACCTTGCTTGAGTGTCATCCAAAGTCCTACTTGCGTAGTAGATGACGTTGGTCTTTTTGTCCTTCCTTTGGCCTAAGACAGCTCCAACCGCGAAATCACTCCCATCACACATAATCTCGAAGGGAAGATCCGAATCCGGTGCTTGGACAATGGGAGCACTAACCAACGCTTTCTTAATCTCCTAGAACACCACCATACACTCTTTGTCAAGGTTGAACTCAACACCCTTGCAAAGTATCCTAGTGAGAGGCCTTGTGATCTTTGAGAAGACTTTGATGAAACAGCGATAGAATCCCGCATGACCCAAAAAGCTTCGGACATCCTTAACCGTTCTTGGTGGCTCCAAGCTAACCATGACCTCTATCTTGGCCTTGTCTACCTCGATCCCCTTCTCGGAGATATTATGCCCAAGCACGATGCCCTCATGTACCATGAAATGGCACTTCTCCCAATTGAGCAACAAATTTGCTTCTTCACATCGTTGCATGACCCTACAAACATTAGACAAGCAAACACCAAACGAAGAGCCATGTACGGAAAAATCGTCCATAAAGACCTTAACCATTTCTTCGATCAAATCCGAAAATATAGACATCATACACCGTTGAAAAGTTGCCAGTGCATTACATAACCCGGACGGCATCCTTCGATATGCCAAGGTACCATAAGGGCATGTGAAAGTTGTTTTTTCTTGATCGTTCGGGTGTATGGTAATTTGAAAGAATCCCGAATAACCGTCTAGAAAACAATAAAATGGATGTTTAGCTAAACGTTCAAGCATTTGATCTATAAAAGCTTGAAAATCTCTTTCTTTACAACTTCCTTCAAATTCGGATTCAACCTCCTTTGATGTCCAATTGAAGTCCTTGATTCATCTTCTAGATGGATTCTATGTGTGCATAAAGTAGAGGAAATACCCTTGATGTCATCCAAAGAATAACCAATGGCTTTCCTATACTTCCAAAGTTCAACTAAGAGGGAGGATAGTTCATTTTCGTTCAAACTATCATTTACGATAACTGGGTATGACTCGTTTGGACCTAGGAAAGCGCACCTTAACCCAACGGGAAGTTGCTCTAGATCCACCTTAGGGGCTTTGAGCTCGCTCCAATTGTCATTCTCAAAACTAGTCTTACCCTTGCTAGTTTCTTCGACGACTAATGCAAAGCTCTCTTGAACCGTACCCGTGCTTGACCCAACTTCAAACCTTTTCACTCGGTTGCCCAACTCCACAAATGGCATCTCTCTTTCAAATGACTTGTGCAAGTCCATGAGTAGCTCATATCCTTGGCTTTCTTCATCCAAGAATCCATGCACACCGTGCTCTTGTGTCAAAACCACTTGCAAACCGTCTTCAATACTCAACTCTTCAAGCAACTCATCCGCGAGTTCATCCATTATATCTATGTAGAAACATTGCCCATTTATGGTTGGCTTCTTCATCACGTTGTTGATGTCGAATTCGAGGACTTCGCCTTTTCCCAAGTACAAGTCAATCTTGCCCTTTCTCACGTCGATAATGGCTCCCCCGGTCGCCAAAAATGGTCTTCCAAAGATCAAAAGATAATTGGATCATTTGGCTCCTCATCCATTTCGAGAACAACAAAGTCCGTGGGGACGATGAAGTCTCTAACCATTATTGGGAGATCTTCAAGCAAACCAATGGGTACCCTCATACTCCTATCCGCCAATATCACTGAGATGTTGCAAGCTTTGTACCTTATGAAACCCAACCGCTTTGCAACCGAGAACGGCATAAGGCTAACACTTGCTCCAAGGTCACAAAGACAATTTTCGAATGCCAAGGGTCCAAGTGCACACGGAAGGGTGAATGAACCGGGATCTCCAATTTTTGTTGGTACCACCTTATTTTGGATGATGGCACTACACTCTTCGGTCAAGATTACCATAGATTCCATTTCCTTGGCTCTTTCCTTCACGGCGTCCTTGAGGAATTTTGTATATTGGGGTACAAGTAGAAATGCATCAATAAATGGCATTGTAAGTTCAACCTTCTCCATTTGCTTGTAAAAAACCGACTTATACTTGTCCATGAGTTATTTCTTGAAACGCCTAGGGAAAGGTAACTTAGGCACATAAGGTTTTGGCACAAATACACTCTCTTTCTTCATAGGCACTTCTTGAACCACGGCTTTGGTCTTCACTTCTTCAACCCGTTTCCCTTTATCTTGACCTCTTACTCCAACGTCCTCAACCAAGTCTTCATCTTCTTGAAGTTCCACCCCCCCCCCCCCCCACCTTGGTTCTCAACGTCCACGTTGAGGGTAGAAGGGACATCTCTTGTGGATAAGACCGTGCCACTCCTTAGTATGATAGCGTTCACATATTCATTGGGGTTTGATATGGGTTTACCGGGCAAAGTGCCTTGAACACGTGAAGAATATGAGGAGTCCTTGGTCTCCATGTGTTTGACCTTGGAGTTTAAAGCCTCAATCTTGTTGTTGAGGTCGATGTAGGAGCAATCTACCCGTGTATTGATCTCCGCTTGTCCCTTTAGAAATTTTTGGAACATGGAGTTCAAGTCAAGCTCTTGCGGTTTAGACGTAGTTGCTTGACAGTGAGGCACAAACCCTTGTTGTTGTCCTTGAAAACCGGGTGGAGCTTTGGGTTGGAATCCACTTTGGTTCCCTTGGAATTGGTTCCTTGGGACATAACCTTGTTGGTTGGTGTTAGAAGATTGGCCTTGAGGTTGGAATTGATTTTGTGGGACTCCTTGAGCTTGATTAGGTTGTGGAGGGTAGACTTGGTCTTGTGGATTCTCAACATTGGTATTCCGGTAAGAGAAGTTGGGATGGTTTTTATAGTTTTGGTTGAACACTTGTATTTGGTAGTTCCCTTGGTTTTTGTAGTTCCCTTGGTTCTGCACGTAGTTCACCTCCTCTTGGGTGTTCGTATCCACATTCTCCTCTTGATAGCAACCTTGATTCTCATCATAAGCATCCACAAAGCTAACCGTCTTTTGAGAAGACACTAGGAGTTTATCAATCAAGTTGGCTTGCTTGTCTAACTTCTCATTAAGCGCTTTCATGTCCTTGGCCCGCTTGTTCTCATCAAAGTCGCTCGTGGTCCTTGTGGCGCGGTCATAATCGTCGCCGTAGGTCCCGTCACTTTGGGCCAAGCTCTCTACTAGCTCCATTGCTTCCTCAACATCCTTAGCCAAGAAGTTTCCGTTGGATGCCGTGTCAAGTAGCGAACGGATCTTAGGCAAGGCACCTCGGTATAGAGTTCAAAGGAGAGAGGCGTTGCTAAAACCGTTATGAGGGCATTGAGAAGTGTAGCCTCTAAATCTCTCCCAAGCCTCGTTGAAAGACTCTTTGGACCGTTGTGAAGCTTGAGATCTCGTTGAGAAGCTTGGCGGTCCTAGCCGGCGAAAAGAATTTGGCAAGAAACGCACGTTTGCAATCATCCCACGAGAGGATAGATCCTTGGGGTAAGGTCTTTTCCCATTGGTGATCCTTGTCACCTAAAGAGAACGGGAAGAGACGAAGTTTGAACCCATCTTCGGAGACCCCATTGATCTTAGTGAGACCACATATCCGGTCAAATTGGTCTATGTGGTCTAATGGATCCTCCATTGACAATATGCGGAACTTGTTGGCTTGAACCATGTTGATCACTCTCGGCTTCACTTCAAAGTTGTTGTTTTCCACCGGTAGAGCTTGAATGCCTTGCCGGTTTTGGTGAGCATTAGCGGCGTCACCTTCTCCAACAACGTGTCTAGCTCTCGGTGGATGGTGTGGGCGGTTTGGTTGGTGATGGTTTCCATTGCCACCACCTCCTTGGTTGTTCCCATCCCCACCGTGTCCTTGGTGGGGAATGTTATCATGAATGTTCCCAAGTGGAATATCATGAAGATCCTTCATTTCGTTAACAACTTCTTCTTGTACTCTTACTCGACTTCGTCGTGCTCTAGAACCTCTCTTAAGTTGATCAATGTCGTCCCTCGGTTCTACTAGGTTAGTATTGCCACGGGAACGGGTATGCATGCACCTATAGAGAGAAAGAGAAATAGGAACTAAAGAAGATTAGTAATCTTTGTATAAAATAAAACTTAATCTCACAAAGAATATAAATCTCAATGTTATAATCAAATCTCAATATTGCAACGACGCAAAATTGATACTAAGACTTTTTGGTCTTAAAGAGGTATCAATAACTCTAAATTCGAGTAGTATAAGAGGTTATCAATCCGTATTAGGAGATGACTCTAAGCATTAAGAATGCAAGCTAGAGACCTATGTAAGTTAATCTAATTAAAAAGGGTTTTGTGATTAAGTATCCAATTTAAAACAAGTAAAGCAACTAAACAAGATTGTAAATCAATAAACAAAAGCGGATTCAAAGATGGAATTATGGATATAAGATAACCCAAGTTCAATTCATGATGTTCATTTACTCAAACAAGCTAATCCCTAGACATAAGACCTTTAACTTGACTAATTCTCTTACAAGCAATTAATCACTATGCTAATCACCTAATCCATTAACAAACTATTATTTGTGGATCATTGATTAGCAATCATTAAGTTTAACTAACAAGATGAACCAAAGATATACTCTAGACAACTATTATCATAGGCTAGGAGTATAAATCTCTTATTTAGTTCATCAAAGCATTTCATCAAACACTTGGTGTGCATGAAGTGCCTTATGATCTAGACCTACTTTTTCAAGCTAGATCTAAGAACACTAAACAAGAAGGGATATAAGTATATCTAACCCTAAACACCATGTATCAAGCCTTGGATCATCCTAATCTACCCCATCTCTAAACCCTAAAAGACTACTCAAGATCCATTACGAACCAACCGAAATCGATATGGATAGGGGTTGAATCCATGGATGAATGTTGAATAATCAAGATAGAAAGATGATAGATGGAAGAGATTGATGGAATTTAACACTAAATTGCATTAAACAAAGGATCCTTCTTACAAATCTCAAGCTCTCTCTCAAAGGTAAGGGTTTTAGACCTAAGAAAAAGCATGCATAATGAAATTAGGTTTAGATTGTTTTTAAATAAGAAAGTGGGCGACAAGGTCAACCCAGAACAAACCGGATATTGACCCGGTCGGATTTTGGGTCGCACTTTCCATACCAGCCAAAATGGGTCCGATATGAGATGGCCGGTATGGGATGTCTTCGTCGAAGGGATGATGCCGGGCCGATTTGAGCCGGATCGCTGGCCAGTAATGTTCCTGCCGAAGTGAAACTTCCATGTCGGGCCAAGTGAGCTTCCTCGTGTCGGGCCGGTGCGTGCAGCTTCGTCGGGGAGAATGCGTCTTCATGCCGGGCCGAGTGGAGCCGGTGCGTGCAGCCGGCAATCTTCCTGCCCGAGTGAAAGTTTGGTATCGGGCCGGTGTGTGAGTGGTGTCTTTGGCCGGTGCGAGAGTCTTCGGTGAGAGGTTCTACCCCGGGGGAAACGGAGCTGGGATGCGCGTCCGGTATGAGAGTTTTCATCGGGGGAAAATGCACCTTCATGCCGGGCCAAGTGGAGCTAGGACGTGCAGCCGGCAAAGTCCATACCGGAGTGAAATGCGGGCACCGGGTGAGAGGTATTCTTAATGCAGGGCCGGTATGCTCGAAATCATCGAGGAGGAAGTTTCTTGGCGCCGGAGGAAATGGGGCCGGTATGCACAGCCGGCGTAGAGCCTGTCTCGGCTAAAGTCGGATACCAGCCAAGTTAGGTCCGGTATGGAAGGCCGAAAAGGTGAGTGCGATCCACCTTTGCTTCTAGGTGATGCTTCAAAGTCCCAAGCCAAGTGTGAACTCCTCCAAAGTCTCCAAAAGCCTCCAAAGTACCTAAAAGAAACTCCAAAACATGCAAGACTCTCTAGGACTTAGTATGAAATCCCTAAACTCTAAATGAGACAAAACAAATAAGAAATGCAATGAAATTATATGCGTATGAGATAAAACCTAAGCTAAATGAATGCATACAAGAGACAAAATATGGAAATATCAATCATCCACTCAACGATGGATGTAGAGAAGGTCAATCTAAATTGTCATTAGCAACTAGGATGATGACAATTAAAATTGATCATAACTTAGCTAAGGTTTGCATGCACTACAAGAAAACTTCCTTTTTACAACAAACATAATCGTCGTAAATCGGTCGTAAAACTTGATTTACGACGGATTAGCGACGATTAACAATTCGTCGTAATTTGATCGTCGTTAATCGCAAATCGTCGTAAATTGGTCGTAATATTAAGGAGGACAAGAAATCGTCGTAAAATCGATGTAATATATTCGTCGTAAAATCGTTGTATATTTACATCGAATGTACGACGAATATGTTACATCGATTTTACGACGAATATGTTACATCGATTTTACATCGATATAACGATAAAAATTTAAATCGATTTTACATCGAATTATACAATTTTTTTTCCGACAAATCGTCGTAAATGCGTCGTAATATGATTAAACATTATTACATCTAATTTACAACGAATTATAAAATTTCTGTTTTTAAGAATTCGTCGTAAATTCGTCGTAATACGTAGATGTAAATACGTTGGTAAATCGATGTAAAATATTCGATGTAAATTCGTCGTAACTAATGAACGATGTAAAATCGATGTAAAACTATTGATGTAAAATCGATGTAAATTATTGAACGATGTAAAATCGATGTAAACTATTCGATGTAAATTCGTCGTAATTTAAATTATTTTATATAAATTAAATAAAATTAAAAAAAAAATTAAAATATTATATTTAAAAAATTATATTTAAAAATTAAATTTTATAAATAAATTCAAAATATAAAATAAAATTTAAAATACAAAATAAAATTTTTATTACAAACTAATTCCTATCCGAAAAACGTAAATTATCAAAAAGTTCGTCGTCTGATCCATTCTGCTCCATATTCGCTCGTTCTTGCGCGAGCGGAGCAGTTGGCTGGCCCGATGTCGATCCTCCCTGCTGCCTTAGTGCAGCCGCCAAATCCGGGTTACTCAGGGCAATAATATCGAAGAGAGTGTTGTATCCTTGGATTGTTTTATTGTATCCTAGGATCGTTTGATCGTATCCTTGGATCTTCTCATCGTATATCACCTGCTTCTCCCGCAAATTGTTGATCTCGGAGTTGGCGTTGTTTAACTCCGTCCGCAAAATAACCGGATCGTCGAAAAGCTGACGACGGGACGACGCGGCGGCACTATCTACGATCGATCCCATCCCTAAAACTCTGCCCTTTTTCTTCGGGGCAACCTTTTAAAAAAAAACGAAAAATTTAATAAATTGTATAAAAAACATTAACATTTGTAAAAAAAAACCGTAAAAGTACCTCTGCGTATATGTCGTCCATCTGGGCAACCGTCAAAGTCGCAGTGGATTGGACCGAACTACCGCCAGGTGATAGCTGCTGAGAAAGCTGAGTTTGACGCTCGCCGATCCTTGCATGCGCGTCATTGTAGATTGCCTCAGCTCGAGGATCTACAAAAGATCCGTCTTTTTTCTTGTGAGTTTCCGCAAAAACTCGGGTCATTGGAGGAGGTTCGCCTCCATTTTCCTAACAAAAAAGACATTAAAAAAGAAATCAAAACGTTGATGGATAATATAAATTAATAACAAATTAAAAATACATAAATAAAATTATAAGGGAAAATATTATTACCATTTGAAGGCGTCTTCCCGCAAAATATGTTTGACCCGACGTATGAGGCATAAGCGCTGGAAGACCGTCTGGACCCATAGTGTTTCGAGAAGCCGAACACTTAGCGGCCACTTCCTGCGCATGTGGATCTCTCCAGTATGCCGTCAAGCCGTTCCAAACATCGGAAGACATGTATGGCGGCTTTCCATGATCGCCTTTAACCTCCCACTTCCTCTTCCAATCGGAAATGGTATTGTTGAGCCGGAATTTTCCCTTCTTTTTGAATTCCGCTTTCACCGTCTCGTTGATCGTAACGTCCCAATGCCATTTTTGCTATAAAAAAAAAATAATTAGAAACGATATATTAAAGATAAAGAATTCTCCAAAATAATATTGAATTAAAAAAAAAAAATTTTACCGCGAAACATTTAAACCATGTCTCGACAACGTCTTCCGGAACCGAAGACCAATTGTGGTGAGGCTCCATGAAATAGGCTTTAATGGTGTCAGCCACACTCCGTCCAACTTTGTTATCTTCCTTAAACCTGAGAAATAAAACAAAAAATATTAGTAAAAAAAACAAATTCATAATGTAATTAAAAAAAAAAAATTTTAGGTACGTACCAAAAAGTATTCGGGATCCGTCGCGGATCTAACCGGTCTAAAGAATCATGCCCCGGCGACTGCAAAATATCTTCGACCGTCAATCCTGCATACAACAACGGCGGTCGAGCAACTGCATCTGGAGGCAGCGCTGGTCCGGAAAAAGAATCCGGAACAGCGGACTGTGTCGCAGAAGATGATGGGAGTTGCTGATTTTCACTAGGTCCCGTCTCGATAAACTGTCGATAGTGTGACTTACGTGGCGCCATATCTAAAAAATATTTAATAATAACTTAATTTTAGTATCATAATATTCCATTCCTAACTAATAATTCCAATCCTAACTAATAAATATTACAATCCTAACTAACAATTCAAAATTCTTAAAACGATAATATAATTTATAAATAAATAACAAAATGTTACCTTTTGTTTTAGAGAGAGGGCAAGGATTTTAGAGAGAGAGAGTTGAGAGATTTTCTAGAGAGAGAGAGAGATTTGAGAGTTGTGAGCAGGGGAAAAAATCGTTCGTGTATATATAGATTGTAATGTCGTCGTACAATCGTTGGCACTTTACGACGACTTGGTCGTAAAGTCGTCGTAAAACTGTAACCAAAAATTCAACCTATCGCAAATTTCCCTCCACGCGGTAAATTAAATATTGAGGTATTACAACGAGTTTACGACGGAATCGTCGTAAAAGCGTTGTAAGTTTACAACGATGTTACGACGAATCCGTCGTAAAATCGTCGTAATACCTAAAATCTATACCCTAAACACTAAATCACAATACACATATCCTGGACGTAAGAACGAAGTATATTTGTGCATCTTATACTTCTAATATTTAACAATAGATTCAATAACGACGATTGAATCTATATTGTCGTCGATTTCCTTATCTTACATAATAATGTATAACATTCGTTCTTATAAGTATATTCGTAACATATATATGCATGACTTAAATAATGTAAATGATTTTGTAAAAACATAAATTTGTTTAAACTATGATTAGAACTTAAGTAAAACAAGATATAAGATAAAAAAAACTAAAAAAAAACTAAACAAGTACATCAAACCCTAAACCCTATATTTTAGGTATTACAACGATTTTACGACGGAATCGTCGTAAAATAGTTGTAATTTTACAATGAATTTACGACGAATCCGTCGTAAATTCGTTGTAATAGATAAAATCTATACCCTAAACCCGAAATCACAATACACATATCCTGGACGTAAGAACGAAGTATATTTGTGCATCTAATACTTCTAATATTTAACAATAGATTCAATAACGACGATTGAATCTATATCGTCGTCGATTTCCTTATTTTACATAATAATGTATAGCATTCGATCTTATAAGTATATTCGTAACATGCATGACTTAAATAATGTAAATGATTTTGTAAAAACATAAATTTGTTTAAACTATGATTAGAACTTACGTAAAACAAGATATAAGATATAAAAAAAACTAAAAAAAAACTAAACAAGTACATCAAACCCTAAACCCTATATTTTAGGTATTACAACGAATTTACGACGGAATCGTCGTAAAATCGTTGTAATTTTACAACAATTTTACGACGAATCCGTCGTAAATTCGTTGTAATAGATAAAATCTATACCCTAAACCCGAAATCACAATACACATATCCTGGACGTAAGAACGAAATATATTTGTGCATCTAATACTTCTAATATTTAACAATAGATTCAAGTAAATCAAACCAAACAATATATAAGATAAAGAACTTACGTTAAACCAGATGTAAAATCGTTGTAATGATAATCGATGTAAAATCGTTGTAATGCTAGTCGATGTAAAATCGTTGCAATGCTAATCGATGTAAAATAGTTGTAATTTTAATCGATGTAAAATCGTTGTAAATCCGTTGGTAATTTCTAAATCGTCGTAAATAAGTCGTAAAATAAGTGACATCGGTAGAGTTTGGTAAAACACGGTTTTTTATAGGTCACCTAATTATTTACATCGCATTTTGTCGACGTAATTTCGTCGCATATCCGATGTAAAATCGTTGTAATGCTATTCGATGTAAATTCGTTGTAAATTTTTGTTGCAAATCCGTTGGTAATTTCTAAAAAATTTCTATAAATACCTTCCACACCTTCAATGCAAACTCAAAATAAAAAACATACATATCCCCTTTTCCTTGAGTTTTTACGCTGATCATTGTGTTCCTACTTCTTGATAATCTGGCCAACAAATAATCATGTAGGATCTTGTTTTCAAGTAAAGACAGTCTTCAACTACCATAGGTGAATGATTCATAGAATTGGACATCTATATAAATCATTCGTAATATAAGGATGTCCAATTCTATGTATCTTTCACTTATGGTGGTTGGTCTTTATGAATATAGAAAACTTGATCTCCAAAATTCTTTGTTGGCCAGATCATTAGAAGCGGGAATACAATATTACGACGGATTCTTCGTAAAATCGTTGGTCATTTACAATGATTTTACGACGAATTCGTCGTAAAATCGTCGTAAAACTGTAACCAAAAATTCAACCTAACGAAATTTCCCCCACGCGGGTAAATTAAAATATTTTGGGTATTACGACGAAATGACGACGTATTCATCGTAAAATCTTTGTAAGTTTACAACGAAGATACGACGAATACGTCGTAATTTCGTTGTTATAAAATAAATCTATAAACAATTCTACCACAGAAAAATCCGACTTTGACAGTTGCGCACCAGTCACGCCCCAGTCACGCCCTCGTAACTAATACCTCTGGAAAGATAGAGCGACGATTGATAAACCCTAATATTTCATCTTTCCTTGATTTTGCGATTTTGGGTGCGATGGAGCTACGGCCCCGCAATAACGCGATTCCTTCGTCGAGCAAAGGTAACTTTCTTGTGATTTCTTTCTATTGATCCTTCCTTGATCGTCTCTGGTACCCGAGAAATCGCCGAAATAGTGAAGTGGTGTCTGTGTTTCGGTGCGGTCTGGATGAATTGTTTTGGCATCAGGCATTTCTTGGGGAAAATCATGAATTTAATCGCCGAATACGTCGTAATTTCGTTTAATATATAATTTTACAACAAAAACTTAAACATCTAACAAACCGAAAATTACCTATATATATATAAAAGCTTTCAATCAGAATCATCATCTTCGTTGGGTTCATCATCTTGATTGGGTTCATCATCTTCAGGTCCATCATCATCGTCAGTTTCTTCAAACTCGTCGGAATCGCCTTCTTCTTCTGTGTCGTTAGGTAGATATTCAAGTTGCATGTTTCGTGGATCAATTAAAAGAACGTTCTCCGTAATCTCTGGTTCTGTAATATCAAGGCAAGAATCTTGTTGCATTGAAAGATCATCAACACCAACAATTTTACCCCTTGGAGCTATTTTAATAACCGATAACCATGAGATCCCAGATGTTCTTCGAACTCGCGGATATGGAACGAACGTTACTTGTTCTGCTTGTGATGCTAGGATGAATGGCTCAAACTTGTTGTAACGTCGTGCTTTGTTGACGTCAACCACACCAAATTTGTTAATTCGCACCCCTCGACCGACTGTTGGATCGAACCAATCACATTTGAAGAGAACGCATTTCAACCTAACCAGTCCGGGGTACTCCACTTCAATTATTTCCTGCAAAACCCCATAAAAATCTATTTCACCCCTAACACATACTCCGTAGTTGGTAGTTGCTCGACGAACGCCATACTTGTATGTATGAAACACATAACCACGGGTAAAATACATGGGTGCGGTCGTTATCTTCCCGATGGGGCCTAGGAGTAACTCATGAAACCAAAATGGATATGCGGGATCGCAATGATCAACCTATGATAAGTGTAAAAGTTAGATTGAAAGCCGATATAATTAAATGAAATATTTATAACTATATTAACTTACTTGCGTCTTCAACCACTCAACAAAGTGACGATCTTTACGGTCGTTTATTTCATCATCTGAAACTCCTTCAATGCATTCTCGTACCTGGGTATCAAATAAGCTGCAAAATACATATATAGACATAAAAATTAACACATTTAATTATAATTATATTAATTATTAATGACTGATTAATTAAATAGTTTTGTTATTATACCTTTCGAAAGGACTGATCACTTCATCACAGTTTAGGAGGATGTACGTATGTGCGCTGTGCCTGTCATGCTCGTTATCCCACCAAACTTCCTTCAATTTTCCACTAAGACGACCAATTGGTGAGAATATATCTGGGACACCCTCTACTGCATAAATTCGTCCCACACCGCCATCATCGTATCGTCGGGGAGCCCGTTTGCCTGTATGGACTTTTGGAGCGAAATAATATGAAGTGAAGTGTGAAGTTTCTTCTGTCAAACTTCCCGCAACAATTGATCCTTCAACCCTTGCTAGATTTTTTGCCTTTCCCTTTAAATGTTTCATGAAGCGCTCGAATGGGTACATCCACCTAAACTGAACAGGGCCTCCTAGTTCTGCTTCGTGGGGGAGATGAATGGGAAGATGTTCCATAACATCAAAAAACGCAGGGGGGAATATCTTCTCCAAATTGCACAACAAGATTGGAATATTAGCAGCCAGTTGTGCAATTACATCTTCTGACAACGTCCGTGTACTAAGATCCCGGAAAAACGCTCTGATGCCTGCAAAGACAAAATTATATACATTGTAACATATATATATTTAATCTCAATAATTTTATATGTGATGAAATATCTTACCTCCAATTGCTTCATGAACATTTTCTGGAAGGAGTTTGGCAAATGCGAAAGGAAGTAAACGTTGCATAAACACGTGGCAGTCATGACTCTTCATCCCTGAAAACTTTTCTCCTTTCTCAACAGATTTAGCAAGATTGGATACATACCCATCAGGAAACTTCACGTCAGATGAAACTCAATTGAACAACGATGCCTTTTGTTCTGCACCCAACCGAAATATAGGAACTGGTGATTTTCCATTGCTCATTATATGCAACTCATTTCTGTTGCAAATATCTGGCAAGTCCAACCTTGACTTTCCGCTGTCTTTGGTTCTTCCTTTCACGTTTAACACTGTATGCATGATGTTATCAAAAAAGTTTTTCTCAATGTGCATGACATCAAGATTGTGTCTCAGTAGATGATTTTTCCAGTACGGAAGATCCCAAAAAATGCTTTTCTTGTGCCAATTGTGATTAACCCCGTATCCATCAGGCATATTAGCTGGAGTGTGCCAATTTCCCCCACGATTCACAATTTCTAGACCCCAAAATGATCTATTTGCGCTTCTAGATCTTCCCCAGATAGATACACTGGTGGGGGGACACGCACGATTTTGTTCTTCCTAAACAACCGCCTGTTTCTCCTATATGGATGATTGATGGGTAAAAACCGGCGGTGACAATCAAACCAGCATGTTTTTCGACCATGTTTCAGTTAAAACGCATCTGTCCGATCGAGGCAATAAGGACAAGATAACCTCCCATGCAATGTCCAACCTGATAGCATTCCGTATGCAGGGAAGTCGCTTATTGTCCACATAAGCACCGCACGCATCGTAAAATTTTTTTTCCTCGAACAATCATATGTCCGCACTCCTGTATACCACAACTGTTTCAACTCATGAATGAGAGGCTGCAAAAATACATCAAGGGACCGCTTCGGATGATTTGGACCAGGGACTAAAATATTCAGGAAAAGAAATTCCCTTTGCATGCACATATCTGGGGGAAGGTTATTAGGAGTTACGATAACTGGCCACAAAGAATATTGCCTACCAGACATACCGAATGGACTAAATCCATCAGTGCAAAGACCAAGATACACATTTCGCTTAGAGTTAGCAAAATCAGGGTGTACCGTGTTAAAGTGTTTCCAAGCTTTTGCATCTGACGGGTGAGTCACTTCTCCTTCTCTCTGTGAATGTTCTGCATGCCACCTCATCGATGCAGCTGTCCTTTCAGATTGATACAATCGTTTCAACCTATCAGTTATAGGAAGATACCACATCCGTTGGTATGGTATCTTTTTATGCCCAGTTGTTTGGGGCCTAAATCTTGGTTTTTGGCAAAATCGACATTCCTGCAGCTTATCATCATCTTTCCAAAAAAGCATACAATTGTCAACACATACATCTATCATCTCAGAAGGCAACCCAAGACTAAACACCAACTTCTGTATCTCATAGTATGTTTCGGCAGCCAAATTATCCTCTGGCAAATACTCTTTAATA
Source organism: Eutrema japonicum (assembly GCA_030161315.1). Taxonomy (NCBI): domain Eukaryota; kingdom Viridiplantae; phylum Streptophyta; class Magnoliopsida; order Brassicales; family Brassicaceae; genus Eutrema; species Eutrema japonicum. The sequence continues at coordinate 22,613,942 of BSQW01000005.1, read as the reverse complement.
AGATCAGCCCAATCATCCATGCAAACCTCAGCTAAGTTATGATCAGTTTTAATTGTCATCATCCTAGCAGCTAACGACAATTTAGACTGACCTTCTCTACATCCATCGTAGAGTGGCTGGTTTGCAGCGTCTAGCATATCATAAAATCGCTTCGCATCTACGTTGGGTTCCTCAACAGTACTATTATCAGCATTTGTTTCATGAAATGCATCATTAACCATGGCATGCATCCTATCATGATCTACACCCTGATCAAATTGATGTTGACCATGATCATAACTACCTTGATAATTTGATTCTACTTGACCTTGATAATTACTACTACTATCCGTTGCTTGAGTTCTTTCAAAACTCTCTCCATGTTGATACCAAACATAATATTGCGGCATAAACCCTCTATTTAGTAAATGCTTCCACACCGTCTCAATAAACATATATCTCGTATTCTTGCATTTACGACAAGGACAGAACATCTTACCACTTTCCAGGGTTGTTTGCATATTTCCCGCCTGATACATGAATATTTCAAGCCCTTCTTTGAATTCTTCCGTCAAATCTCCCTCTGAATCCTTTTGCGTATACATCCATTTTCGTAGTTCGTATATAGACATTTATATATATATATATATATTTTTTTTTTTTCTGTTTGTTTTTTTTTTTGATTCTTTAGTTTGAAGTTACGCTGTATTTATAGAAATTTTTTCAGAATTACCAACGATTTTCCAACGGATTTACGACGAATTTTACGATGTAAATTCGATGTAAATTTAGTAGGTGCACCTATTAAAAAATGTGGCCTACCTAAATTTACTAGGTGGACCTACGTCGTAATGAACATGTGACGTCAAATCGTCGTAATATCAACGTAATATACAGAAGAAATATTCGTCGTAATATCGATGTAATTTTACGACGATATTACGACGAATTAAGTTGTCGTCGTAATGTCGTCGTAAACTAGTCGTAAATTTACATCGAAATTACGACGACACATATTTACGACGATTTTACATCGAACACATATTTCGTCGTAAATTCGTCGTAAAGTCGACGTAAAGTTACATCGATTTAAAACGGTCGTAAATTTTCGTTGGAAATAGACAGTTTTCTTGTAGTGATGGATGATTAGGCTACTCTTATTAAAGAGTACTTTCCAGAGGATAATTTGGCATTCGAAACATATTATGAGATACAGAAGTTGGTTTTTAGTCTTAGGTTACCTTTGAGATGATAGATGTATGTGTTGACAATTATATGTATTTTTAGAAGGATGATGATAAGCTGCAAAAATGTTGATTTTGCCAAAACCCGAGATTTAGGCTGCAAACTTCTGGGCGTAGTAAGATACCGTACCAACGGATGTGGTATCTTCCTATAACTGATAGGTGGAAACGATTGTATCAATTTGAAAGAACAGCTGCATCGATAAGGTGGCATGCAGAACATTAACAGACAGAAGGAGAAGTGACTCACCCGTCATATGCAAAAGCTTGGAAACACATTAACACGGTACACCCAGACTTTGCTAAATCTAAGTGAAATGTCTATCTTGGTCTTTGCATTGATGGATTTAGTCCATTCAGTATGTCTGGTAGGCAATATTCTTTGTGGGTAGTTATCGTAACGCCTTATAACCTTTCCCCAGATATGTGCATGCAAAGGGAATTTATATTCATGAATATCCATGTGCCCAATCATCCAAAGCGGTCCCTTGATGTGTTTTTGCAGCCTCTCATAAATGAATTGAATCAGTTGTGGTATACAGGAGTTCGTACATATGATTGTTCGAGGAAAATTTTTTTTACGATGTGTATTGTGCTTATGTGGACAATAAGAGACTTCCATGCAAACAGAATGCTATCAGATCCGCATTCGCAGGTAGTGCTCGCTAAGTGTTCGGCTTCTCGGAACACTGTCGCTGAAGACGGTCTTCTGGCGGTTATGCCACATAGTTCGGGTCAAACGCCTTTTGCGGGAAGGCGTATTCAAATGGTATGATATTTTCGGTTAATTTTGTTATTAATTAAAATTAAACATTAAGCGTTTAATTTTTTGTATATGTCGTTTTGTTAAGCAAACGGAGGCGAACTTCGCCTCCAATTACCAGAGTTTTTTAGGAGACTCACAAAAAGAAAGATGGCACTTTTGTGGATGCTCGGGCGGAGAAGGTCTATAATGACGATATGGCAAAGATCGCCGAGCGTCAAACTCAGCTCTCTCGGCAGCTATCACATGGCGGTAGCTCCGTCCAATCCACAGCGGCTTTGACCACAGCCCATATGGACAAGATATACGAAAAGGTAATAATAATTAAATTATATTTGTACTGAATTATTTTGTATTCGATTTATTAAATTTAACATTTCTTTTTTTAAGGTTGCCCTGAAGAAAAATGGCAGAATTTTAGGGATGAAATCGATCCAAAAATAATGTTGTCACCTCGTCTTCCTCACGTCATTCTTTCGAGGATTTGTGTTGCGGAACAAGTTAAACAACGCCCACTCCGAGATCACCACTTTGCGGGCAAAGCAAGCGGAATACGATGAGAAGATCCAAGGATACGATAAGACGATCCAACGATATGACTATCTCTTCGATATTATTGCCGCGACTAACCTCACTTTGGCGACTGCAATGTGGCAGCGTCAAACGGGTACATCGACATCGGGTCTGAGGGATGAGCAGCGGGATGCGGATGAGCGAGCGGAATTGGAGCGGGGAACCGCGACTGCTACGGACGAGGAACTTTTTAGTCAATTCGATATTAACGTACAAGATAATAATTAGTATTTTAAAATTTATTTTGTATTTTGAATTTATTTATAAAATTTTAATTTATAATTATATTTTTATTAATTTTTTAATTTATAATTTTAATTTTATTAATTATTAATTTAAAATTTTAATTCTTAATAAAATAAATATTTTATAGATAATATATACATAACATCGACCTATAATTTACATCGACTGCAACAGACTGCTCAGAGTTGGTGAAGATGGTTTCTACACCCGAGGAGTGGCCGGCTTTTACACTACATTTGGAGGAGTTCGCGAGGAGCAAGGAGGAATTCACTTTTTTCTCTATCACACATATCCCAAGCGCACGCAATGATATGCTCAAATTAATACCCTAAAAGTACTAAAGCAGTAGTTATAGCTAGGGGTCGAACCACAAAGACTCACAGAGATTCACAATAGATTGTATAGTATCGAATTAAGCTAAGCCAAGAGATGTAATTGAAAGCAGTGCAGAAATTAAAATAGTTGTAATTCAGTTGAAGGAAATATAGGCCCAGGGTATTTCTCAGGAAATCAATAAATGCAGATAAACTAACTAGCAGGATTCAGATTTAGCACAGTTCTTGAACTCAAATCACTAAGGTATAATTAACCAACTGTCGTTGCGAGAATTATCTAAATCCAAATCCTAGGAATTCCAAATCTCTTTGCGAATCCTAAAGTCTAAATCAGTTTTAATATCAGGTTTGATATGTTCACAAATCAATTAAACCAAATCTATTTGCGAATAATCAATTTGCTCATCTAGGTTCTATCAGGTAATTAATCGCACAGTCGTACCTAATCAATTATCTTAAGATCTAAGTTCCAGATTCGTCAACCTAGAATTAGCTTTGAACACAACCAAAGCGAAGAACTAATTCAGATGGTGAATCCTAAACAGATAATCAACCTAGCATTCAGAGAAAACCCCTATGAGAACCCTAAACCTAAAGTGGATCTACTCAGACATGGAGAATGAAACAATCAACATAACTGAATAAATCATCAATAAATCAGAAAGAGTAACAAGAGGTTTTGAGATCTGATCTCGGACGAAGGGAGATTCAGACTTCTCTCTCTCAAACCAAAGTAAAATAAAGCATACAAAATAAAGCTTAGCCTAACAGTGGCTGTAAAATCCCTATAAATAACCTAAAACACAAATTGGGGCTTCTTGTAATTATTAAAGACTTTTGGGTACTTTTGCAATTTTTCAAGTATTGAAAAACTCGCGGGTGGTGTCTTGTTGCGATGTGTATCGATCGATACTGGCTAGTATCGATCGATACCAAGGCTTCATATCGGGTTCTCAGCAACACAAACTTCTGCTTTGCTCCAAATGCTCTAGAAAGCTCCAATATCTCCAATAATATTCCCAACGTGGTATGACATGTAAAAGACTCTAAAAGACTCCAAAATACTATAAAGACTATATAAAAAAGACTTATATCATGGCTTAAATAGGTTAAAAACCATGATATATCAACTCCCCCAGACTTAGCTTTTGCTTGCCCTCAAGTAAATAGAAGACTAAACCAGAGAAAGAGGTTTGAAAACACGGAGACTCACATGTTCATGAACCATCGAAATGACCCTCTATCCAAGTACCCAAATGTCACCTAATCAGCTTTTGATCTAACCACCATGTACTTCTCTGTAGACATTCACAGCTTTCCCAGACTCCACACATTATCCCACAGCATTGTTCAAATAAAGCCCTCATCGCCAGTTTCATCGCTGCAGCCAATGTTCAAGAACTTTCTAGATTCTTTACCATACGATATCATGACAAGGAACCACCCTTTTCACACTTTTTGGTTTTATTTCTCTCCCCCAGACTTATTTCTTATTATGTTCTTTCTTTTATTTTCAGCTTTGCATATACACATCAAGGTATGAGACGCGAGTATTGATGGTGTTTGCCACCAAGTCACTGGTTCTTCCCTCTCTATGTATCAAAGGATGTAGGCGAGTAATGGCGTCACAGGAAAATCCTAGCCTCGCTTCCAATTCTTTATGTGATCATTCCTTCTTAAGTAGAATAATGAGATCGCTGGAAATTTTTCTAGCCCTACTCAGAAAAAAATTATTTCAATCTTTTATGCTCTTATTTATCAATTTATAACAGGGGAGAGAGATACTATTACTCTAAACACATGGGTTCCTTTATCAGATATGAATGATGAATCAAGCTCTAAAAACACTAACCAAATTGATGAAGTGCAAAAATTTGGCTCAAGCTTCAGAAGAACTCTGCTGGAGACACGGATGTTTTCTATTCAACTGGTCAGTCCTTGGATTTTTCATTAGTCGATCTAGAACTGATCCTGCAACACTGTGCACTCAAAAACAAAATCAAATCAATAGTTCAAGCACAAGATCATCAGCTCCAACAAGTTTTGACTCAATAAAACGTTTTTGACTCGATAAAACAACTGACTCTAAGAAAAACAAACACAATGTCAGCAGACACCTCCCCAGACTTGAACAACATTGTCCCCAGTGTTATCTAGCCTTGAGTCAGTGAAAGAAAACAAAAGAACAGAAAAAAATTGGGAAAAACAAGAAGTTACCTTGCTGGAACATCGAGTATCGATCGACACACAGCCTGGTATCGATCGATACCAGACTTAAATCACGTAGGGTATCGATCGACACTCAGGCGATTTCGAGTTTGCTCCTTGTTTATCCTGACACAAAACACTTATATATATAGACTCACCAGTGGGTTGCCTCCCACCAAGCGCTCGTTTAACGTCAATAGCTTAACTGTAACGCCCTTCAGGCTGGATAAGAGTGAGAGCTTGCACCAAAACAGGCTCCACAACTTGACATTGCTAGCTTCATAGTTTTGCTCAACATGCCTTCCACGAACTCCTTTCCTTTCTCTTTCAGCTCCGAAGTAAGAAGAACTCTAGCCTTAGAGAATGGCTTCGAGGCTCCTTTGCACTTCACCTTGTACTCAATCGAGTCTCCATCACACTTCTGAGGTATCAAAGTGACATGGGGATTCTCGACCTTTTTGCTCTTGGCCTTCTTCTATGTTGCCTTAGCGTTCTTGACAACTTCCTTGGGGATGCTGGGCGATTCAGCTGAAATGTCTGCGACAGTAGGCTCATCAGGAGGCTCTTCCAAAAGATCAACTGCCAGCGACTTTTCTGTAACAACCTCGATGTTAGAGACACGTGTGGGAACACTCCTAGGGGGAATAACATCATAATAGACCCCTCCGTCAATGTAAGAGAAAGAGATTCTTTTATCAGGCGTGTCTATGATTGCGCCAGCAGTAGCCATAAATGGTCATCCCAGGAGTATAGGCATACGAGATATCGCACTCATCTCCACAACCTGAAAATCAGTCGGCAGCAGACAATCTCCTACTTTGACCAGCAAAGCAGAGATTGTACCGTATGGAAGTGAGGTGGAGTCGTTCGCGAATGTGATAGATACCTTTGAAGATCGAATATCAGCGCCCAACCGTTCTGCAATTTCCCTTGAGATGACATTAACACTATCCCCTGAGTCAACGAGAGACTCTTTAAACTCGACTCCAGAGATAGAGCATGGTACAGCGAATTTCCCTGGGTCTTCCCTCTGTGTCAATTGCCTCCGTGGTAGTGACTTGCGTCTTGCCTCGATTAAGAGTGCTTCAACTTCTTCCAGAGTTTCTCTGCAATCCTTGAAGTGACTGAGCAGAGGCCAGCCTACTAGAGCTTCTTCAAAGGTGAACGAGTGGGGTATCCTTCGTACTCTCTTCTCAAAGCCAAGCAGCTGCTTTGGAGTGATGGGGTCTCTGAGATGTTGAGGAATAGAATTTATCTTCCTGGGCTTGCGAACTCTTTCTGCAATCAACTCAGGTGTTTTCACAGTTTCTGGCTCGTTCTGCGAGGGGTATCAATCGACACCGGGTAGGGTATCGATCGATACTCTTGTTCTTGGATCGTTCCTGGCAGATTCATCATCATCAAAAGGATGCTCCACAACTGATTTATCCAACACATCCTTGCATCTGGCGTCCTCCCATTCCTTCCTTGTCATAATACGAGGCATAGGATAAGGTATCCTGGGTATATACACTCGTTCTGCAACTACCTTAGGCACCACAGTCGAAGTCTCAGTTGTCTCCTCATAAATCGAGTCAGTATCGATCGATACCAATTGTGTATCGATCGATACCAACTGGGTATCGATCGACACACGGGGTTTTAGATCCATTCGAGCAAGTGTCTGGGCTGGTATTGATCGATACAAGATGGTATCGATCGATGCTTGTGCGATTTCAGGATCCTCATCAAAATTTTCTGCACTTGAGCAGACTGCATTGACGTGTGCACTGTGTGAATGAACCGACTTTACCTTAGCATTTGCTGCAGTCTGAGCTACTTGCGTTTCCAGTATCCTTTGGTTGGTATTGAGAGCCTCGATTTTCCCATTGAGATGGTCAATCTTCCCATTCAGATCAGTATACAGATGGTCAATTTTTCCATTGAAATCCACTTGCAGTTTTTGCTGTCCTTGAAGAATCTGCTCAAGCATGGATTCCATCTTATTATCCGTAGACTTTGGAGGGATGGGCTGGTACGAAGAATTCCCGTAATTTTGAGTGTTGTGGCTGAAGTTCTGGTTGTTGTTGTACCCAAATTGCTGACCCTGAAATCCAGAACCACCAACGTAGTTACAATCTTCCAGTTCCTCTCCACCGATATTATTGACTCCATCAGCAAAGTGTACAGTCTTCTTCGACTTTCCGATCAGAAAATCCAGCTTTGCCTGAACATCAGCAATCTGCGATCCATCAAGCCATCCAGCTTGCTTCTTCCGCACGAAATCAGCATTTTTGGTGCTATTGCTAGACGCCAAGTTCTCAATCAGCAGGACATCATCATCTGGATATATGGTGTTGAAGTTCCCATTACTCGCAGTATCCAAAGCCATCTAGTACCTCCAATCGATCCCTCTGTAGAAGGTGCCCAGCAGCTGAACCTGATTGAACCCATGGTGCGGACAATCTCTCTGATATGATTTGAAGCAAATCCAAGCAGCCTTGAGTCCCTCTGTTGGACCTTGAGAAAATTGAGAAATTTTGTTCCAAAGCTCTTCAGTTCTCGCATCATCATAGAAATTGCACAGGAATGCATTCTTCGTCTCTTCCCATGTAGTTAGTGAACCAGGAGTCAACTGCTTCAGCCAATAAGCAGCATCTCCACCGAGAGAGTATGGGAAAAGTTTGCAGAAAAGGTACTCATTGGGCACTCCATTGTACTTCATACCAGTGACCAAATCTTCGAACCTCTCGATATGATTCATGGGATGCTCATGAGGTAAACCATGGAAAGGACTCTGACTCACGAGAGCATAGTACGCAGGCTTCAGCTCGAAGTCGTTCCTCTGAAAAGTTGGGATGCGAATCGCAGATCGATTGGCATAGAACTGATTAGGTCTGTTGTGCTCGCCAAGTGTCCTAGCTCGATCACCTGCAGCATTCCCAACATTGGCGCACCCAGCTGGCGCCACAATCTCAATAACAGCAGCAGGGACAACGACGTTTTCAGCTTCATCAAGTCGCTGCCCTCTCTCATTGCACACTTGACCCTCTTGGTCTCTCAGAACTCCAGCTTCATCAGCTCTTAAAACCACTGGGTTGTTCATCCCTGATGTTTGATTGGTCTTTCCGTTTGTGCGTTTCACAAGTGCTAGCTGTTCCAATGACAGTTCAACTAGCTGAGTGCTCTTGTTGCTTCTGGTTTCACTAACAGGCATACACCTGAAAACAAAACACTAGACAAGGCACGTAAGTAACTAAAAAAAAATACGTTGAGTATCGATCGATACCAAGTGGTGTCGATCGATATCAACAAACGAAGACGACGAGTATCGACCGATACTACAGAGTATCGATCGATACCGACGAACTTAGTCGAAATTCTCAAACTAAAATCTAATGGCGAATTGAGTCCCCGGCAACGGCGCCAAATTTGATATGCTCAAATTAATACCCTAAAAGTACTAAAGCAGTAGTTATAGTATAGCTAGGGGTCGAACCACAAAGACTCACAGAGATGCACAATAGATTGTATAGTATCGAATTAAGCTAAGCCAAGAGATGTAATTGAACGCAGTGCAGAAATTAAAAGAGTTGTAATTCAGTTGGAGGAAATATAGGCACAGGGTATTTCTCAGGAAATCAATGAATGCAGATAAACTAACTAGCAGGATTCAGATTTAGCGCAGTTCTTGAACTCAAATCACTAAGGTATAATTAACCAACTGTCGTTGCGAGAATTATATAAATCTAAATCCTAGGAATTCCAAATCTCTTTGCGAATCCTAAAGTCTAAATCAGCTTTAATATCAGGTTTGATATGTTCACAAATCAATTAAACCAAATCTATTTGCGAATAATCCATGTCGAATTCTTGCAAGTGTAAAATCCAACGGAGAAGTCTCGGCTTGGTGTCTTTCTTGGCGTGTATGTACCTCAAAGCTGCATGATCCGTGTAGACTATGATTTTCGAGCCCACTACGTATGACCGGAACTTCTCCATGGCAAACACCACCGCCAACAAATTTCAGGTTCAATATGTTCACAAGTCAATTAAACCAAATCTCTTTGCGAATAATCAATTTGCTCACCTTAGGTTCTATCATGTAATTAATCGCACTGTCGTGCCTAATCAATTATTCTAAGATCTAATTCCATATTCGTCAACCTTGAATTAGCTTTGAACACAACCTAAGCGGAGAACTAATTCAGATGATGAATCCTAAAAAGATAATCAACCTAGCATTCAGAGAAAACCCTTATGAGAACCCTGAACCTAAAGTGGATCTACTCAGACATGGAGAATGAAACAATCAACATAACTGAATAAATCATCAATAAATCAGAAAGAGTAACAAGAGGTTTTGAGATCTGATCTCGGACGAAGGGAGATTCAGACTTGTCTCTCTCAAACCAAAGTAAAATAAAGCATACACAATAAAGCTTAGCCTAACAGTGGCTGTAAAATCCCTATAAATACCGTAAAACACGAATTGGGGCTTCTTGTAATTATTAAAGAATTCTGGGCACTTTTGCAATTCATCAAGTCTTGGAAAACTCGCGGGTCGTGTCCTGCTGCGATGGGTATCGATCGATACTAGCCAGTATCGATCGATACCAAGGCTTCATATCGGCTTCTCAGCAACACGAACTTCTGCTTTGCTCCAAATGCTCCAGAAAGCTCCAATATCTCCAATAATGCCGCATAACGTGTTTTAGCATTATAATTAGGTTTTTCAGCCACTTTGTTGGCTAGGCTTTATTCTACTTTGATTTTACTTTGGTTTTTGGAGAGACAACTCTGAACTCCTGTTTTTATTGATTTCTTTGATGATCTATTCAATCATGTTGTTTTCAATCTCCATGTCTGAGTAGATCAACTTTAGGTTCAGGGTTCTCATAAGGGTTTTCTCTGAATGCTAGGTTGATTAGTTTACTAGGATTCATCATCTGAATTAATTATTCGATTTAGGTTTTGTTCAAAGCTTGTTCTAGATTAGCTACCTAGAATATAGATCTTAGGATAATTGATTAGGCACGACAGTGCGATTAATTACCTGATAGAACCTAAGGTGAGCATATTGATTATTCGCAAAAAAGATTTGGTTTAAATGATTTGTGAACATATCAAACCTGAAATTAAAGGTTATTTATTCTTAGGAATTTGCAAAGAGATATGGGATTCTGAAGTTTAGATTTAGATAATTCTCGCAACGACAGTTTGTTAATTATACCTTAGTGATTTGAGTTCAAGAACCGCGCTAAATCTGAATCTTGTTAATTAGTTTATCTGCATTCATTGATTTCATGAGAAATACCCTGAATCTATATTTCTTCCATCGAATTTACAACTCTTTTACTGTTTATTGCTTTTGTTTCATCTTATTTGCTTAGCTTGATTCGATACTATACAATATATTGTGTGATTTCAGTGAGTCCTTGTGCGACCCCTACACTTACTACAACTACTGCTTTAGTACTTTTAGGGTATTAATTTGAGCATATCAAATTTGGCGCCGTTGCTGGGGACTCAATTTCGCCATTAGATTTTAGTTGTCGAGTTTCAACCAAGTTCGTCGGTATCGATCGATACTATCTAATATCGGTCGATACTCGTCGTTTTCTTTATGTTGATATCGATCAACACCACTTGGTATCGGTCGATACTCATCACGTTTTTGTTACTAGCGTTCTTGACTTTTGTGTTTCAGGTGCATGCCTAATCGTGAAACCAGAGGGAACAAGAGCACTCCGCTAGTTAATCTATCGTTAGAGAAGCTAGCACGTTTAGAACGCACAAGCATAAAGGCAAAGCAAACATCAGGGATGAACAACACAATGGTATTAAGACCTGATGAAGCTAGAGTTCTGAGAGACCAAGAGGGTCAAGTGTGCAATGAGAGAGGGCAGCGACTTGATGAAGGTGGAAACGTCATTGTCCCTCCTGTTGCTGTTGTTGAGATTGTCGCGCCAGCTGCGCGCGCCAACGTTGGGAATGCTGCAGTTGATCGAGGTAGGACACTTGCTGAGCACAACAGACCTGATCAGTTCTATGCCAATCGATCTGCGATTCGCATCCCAACTTTTCAGAGGAATGATTTTGAGCTGAAACCTGCGTACTACGCTCTTGTGAGTCAGAATCCTTTCCATGGCCTATCTCATGAACACCCCATGGATCATATCGAGAGGTTCGAAGATTTGGTCACTGGTATGAAGTACAATGGAGTGCTCAATGAGTTCCTCTTCTGCAAAATTTCCCATACTCTCTTAGTGGAGATGCTACTTATTGGCTGAAGCAGTTGGCTCCTGGTTCGCTAACTACATGGGATGAGACGAAGAACGCATACCTGAACAATTTCTATGATGATGCGAGATACGAGAAGCTCAGGAATAAGATCTCTCAATTTTCTCAAGGTCCAATAGAGGCACTCAAAGTTGCTTGGACACGTTTCAAGTCATATCAGAGAGATTGTCCGCACCATGGGTTCACTCAGGTTCAGCTGCTGGGTACTTTCTACAGAGGAATCGATTGGAGATACCAGATGTCTTTGGATACTGCGAGTAATGGGAACTTTAATACCAGGTATCCAAATGATGCGATCGTGCTGATTGATAACTTGGCGTCTAGCAATAGCACCAAGAATGCTGACTTCGAGCGAAAGAAGCAGGTTGGAGAAATTGATGGTTCGCAGATTGCTGAAATTCAGGCCAATCTGGATTTCCTGATTGGGAAGTCGAAGAAAGCTGTACACTTTGCCGATGGAGTCAATAATATCGGTGGAGATGAAATGGAGGATGTTAACTACGTTGGTGATTCTGGATTTCAGGGTCAGCAATTTGGGTACAACAACAACCGAAACTTCAACAACAACACTCGCAATTACGGGAACTCTTCATACCAGCCCATCTCTCCAAAGTACACAGAGAACAAGATGGAATCCATGCTTGAACAATTTCTTCAGGGACAGCAGAAGTTACAAGTGGATTTCAATGGGAAGTTTGACTCTCTGTACATTGATCTCAATGGGAAAATTGAAGCTATCAATCTTTCTCAGAGAAAGCTAGAAACTCATGTCGCTCAGACTGCAGCAACTATGAAGAGGCAGGAAGGTTTTCTTCCAAGGAAAACTGAGAATCCAAGAGCACACGTCAATGCAATCACCATAGGAAGTGCTAAAGAAGCCACTGCAGTGGTAGAAAATGGTTTTGATGCAGGAATTTTTGACGATGCTGTTGAAGATGACGACTGGGATTCTGAAATCGCCCAGGTATCGATCGATACCAGCAAGTGTCGATCGATACAGATCCAAACACCAGCACGAGTGGATAGAAAATCACGTATATCGATCGATACCCCTCCAGTATCGATCGATGCTGAGACGCAGGTCGAAAAGACGGCTGAGATTGTCAAGGAGAGGGTGTACAAACCCATAATACCTTATCCAATGCCTCGTATTATGACAAAGAAGGAATGAGAGGATGCCAGATGCAAGGCTATGTTGGATAAGTTGGTTGTGGAGTTTCCTGTGTTTGATGATATATCTGGCGATAAGAATTCGAACACCACCCCTGCATCGATCGATACCCTACCTGTATCGATCGATACCAAGTCAGATACTGCAAAGGAGCCGCGTATGAGTAACAAACTTCGCAAGCCTAAGAAGTTGAATCATATTCCTCAACACCTCCGAGCTCTCATCACTCCAAAGCAGCTGCGTGGCTTTGACAAGATGGTACGAATGATACCCCACTCGTTCACTTTTGAAGAAGCTCTAGAGGGCTGGCCTCTGCTAAGTCACTTCAAAGATTGTAGAGAAACTCTGGAAGAAATTAAGGCACTCTTTATCTAGGCAAGACACAAGTCACTACCGCTGAAGCAGTTGACCCATAGGGAAGACCCAGGGAAATTCGCAGTTCCATGCTCCATCTCTGGAGTTGAATTCGATTAGTCTCTCGTTGAATCAGGGTCTAGCGTCAATGTAATATCAAGGGAAATTGCTGAACGGTTGAGAGCTGATATAAGAACCCCTACGATGCTTCTCACGTTTGCGAACTCCTCCACCTCACCTCCACATGGATGTTTTCTAGTTGATATATCATGGTTTTTACCCCTTTTAGGCCATGATATAAGCCCCTTTTATAGAGTCTTTCTAGTATTTTGGAGTCTTTTAGAGTCTTTTATAGGTTTTAGCACGTTTGGAGCATAATTGGAGATATTTGAGCTTGCTGTAGCATTTTGGAGCAAAGCAGAAGTTCGTGTTGCTGAGTACCCGATTTGACGCATCAATATCGATCGATACCCATCGCAGCAGACATGACCCGCGAATTTTTCCAAGAGTTGAAGAATTGCAGATTTGCCCCAGAAGACTTTATTATTTACAAAAAGCCACAGAACGTGTTTTAACATTATAATTAAGTTTTTCAGCCACTTTGTTGGCTAGGCTTTATTCTACTTTGACTTTACTTTGGTTTTTGGAGAGACAACTCTGAAATCCTGTTTTTATTGATTTCTTTGAAGATCTATTCAATCATGTTGTTTTCAATCTCCATGTCTGAGTAGATCCACTTTAGGTTCAGGGTTCTCATAAGGGTTTTTCTCTGAATGCTAGGATGATTAGTTTATTAGGATTCAACATCTGAATTAATTCTTCGCTTTAGGTTGTGTTCAAAGCTTGTTCTAGATTAGCTACCTAGAATATAGATCTTAGGATAATTGATTAGGCACGACAGTGCGATTAATTACCTTATACAACCTAAGGTGAGCAAATTGATTATTCGCAAAGAGATTTGGTTTAATTGATTTGTGAACATATCAAACATGAAATTAAAGCTGATTTATTCTTAGGAATTTGCAAAGAGATTTGGGATTCTGAAGTTTAGATTTAGAAAATTCTCGCAACGACAGTTGGTTAATTATACCTTAGAGATTTGAGTTCAAGACCCGCGCTAAATCTGAATCCTGTTAATTAGTTTATCTGCATTCATTGATTTTCTGAGAAATATCATGTATCTATATTTCTTCCATCGAATTTACAACTCTTTTACTGTTTATTGCTTTTGTTTCATCTTATTTGCTTAGCTTGATTCGATACTATACAATCTATTGTGTGATTTCTGTGAGTCCTTGTGTTCGACCCCTACACTTATTACAACTACTGCTTTAGTACTTATAGGGTATTAATTTGAGCATATCAGCCGCATCTCCACCAAGAGAGTATGAGAATAGCTTGCAGAAGAGGTAATCATAGGACACTCCATTGCTCTTGATGCTAGTGACCAAATCCTCAAACCTCTCAATATGGTCCATGGGATGTTCATTGGAAAGACCATGAAAAGGGTGCTGACCCACAAGAGTGTAGTATGCAGGTTTCAGCTCAAAGTCATTCCTCTGAAAAGCAGGAGGACGAATCGCTGATCGATTTGAATAAAACAGACCAGGCCTGTTGTACTCACCAATCGTTCTACCACGATTAACCACAACATTCCCTGCGTTCGCGTTCCCAGCGAAGTTCCCAGCGACAATCTCCTCGACAACATGAGCAGGTGGAATGATGTTCCCCTCTCCATCCAGTCGTTGCCCTTGCGTATTGCACAATTGACCCTCTTAGTCTCTGTAAGCACCAGCTTCATCTAGAACCAAAACCAACATATTGTTGTTCATCTCTGTTGGCTTCTTTGCTCTTCTGTTTGTGTGTTCCACAAGTGCTAGCTGTTCCAATGACAGTTCAACTAGTTGAGTGCTCTTGTTCATTCTGGTTTCACGAATAGGCATACACCTGAAAACAAAAGTCAAGAACGTAAGTAACAAAAAACACGATGAGTATCGACCGACACTGGGTGGCGTCGATCGATATCAACAAAAAGAAAACGACGAGTATCGACGGACACTGAGTAGTATCGATCGATACCGACAAATTTAGTCGAAACTCGATAGCTAAAATCTAATGGCGAATTTAGTCCCCGACAACGGCGCCAAATTTGATATGCTCAAATTAATACCCTATAAGTACTAAAGCAGTTGTTGTAGTATATGTAGGGGTCGAACACAAGAACTCAAGAAAATCACACAATAGACCGAATATTATCGAATCAAGCTAAGCAATTCAGATGAAACAAAATCAATAAACAGTAAAAGAGTTGTAAAGTCGATGGGAGAAATATAGGTTCAGGGTATTTTTCAGGAAATCAATGAATGCAGATAAACTAACTAATCATGGTTCAGGTTACGCACGGTTCTCGAACTCAAATCACTATAGTATAATTAACCAATTGTCGTTGCAAGAATTATCTAAGTCTAAATCCTAGAATTCCAAATCTTTTTGCGAATCCTAAAGTCTAAACCAGCTTTGAGTTCAAATTTGATTTGTTCACAAAATAACTAAACCAAATATCTTTGCGAATAGTTATTTTGCTCACCCTAAGTTCTATTAGATTACTCAATTGCACTGTCGTGCCTAATTGATTAACCTAAGATCTAAGTTCTAGATGATCAATCCAGAATTAGCGTTGAGAACAACCTAAGGTGAAGAACTAATTTAGATAGTGAACCCTAAACAACTAATCAACCTAGAATTCAAAGAAATCCCTTATGAGAACCATAAACCTAACAAGAGATCTACTCAGACATGGAAATTGAAGCAATAAATATGACTGAATAAATACTCAAATAAATAATAAGAAAGAGTAACAAGAGGGTTCGAAATCTTCTCTCGGACGAACAGAGTTTCAGACTTGTCTCCCTTCAAAAGCTCTCTCACAAAACCAAAGTAAAATAAAGCATAGCCTTCAAAGTGGTTGTAAAATCCTAATAAATAACCTAAGTCACGTTTTGGGGCTTCTTGTAAATAATAAAGTCTTCTGGGCAATTTTGCAATTCTTCAACTCTTGGAAAAGTTGCGATCGTGTCTTGCTGTAGTGAGAATCGATCGATACTAGTCAGTATCCATCGATACCGAGGCTTCAAATCGGGTACTCAGCTACACGAATTTCTGCTTTGCTCCAAAATGCTCTAGAACGCTCCAATATCTCCAATTATGCTCCAAACGTGCTAAAACCTGTAAAAAACTCTAAAACACTACGAAATAGTAGAAAGACTCTATAAAACGGACTTATATCATGGCTTAAAAGGGGTAAAAACCATGATATATCAGCGACAACGATAGCATTTGGGTAATTGGTTTGGATACACACAATTATCCACTATCAATTTGGCGCCGTTGCCAGGGAATCTATAGCAATAACCATTAGGATTTAGATTTTGCTTGAGACTAGGCTTTTATTTACATTATGTTGATGCACATCACTAAGAGCATGCATCTCATCGAGATGATGAATTTTCTCATGTACATTGTCACTAACTTGTCTTCCTTAGGCCTCTTGTGTTTTCATAGGTACCGAATCCAAAGAGAGAGCAATGGAAAGGCAATATCACTTGAAGTGTTTGATATGGATGATCAAAGAAGGTACCGAGTCCAAGGGAAAAGTAGTGGAGAGAAGAGATCACTTGGGGTGTCGGAAATGGACTACCAAAAGAACCTTCTTCAAACCCCACAACTTCAAGAAATGGCACAACCTCAAGAATTGGTATTAAATCCAATCCTAGTTACAAAGGAGAAGGCAACGGTTGGGAGCTTTGACACTCCATGTTGTCGTGGATCAAGATATGGGATCCATCCTCCTCCAATTGAAGCCGAGGCCTATGAGATCAAAGCAAGCTTGGTTAGGTTGATTCAATAGTCTAAGTTATTGGGGATGAAAGTGAAGAACCCTTATGATCACTTGGATTCATTTGAGAGGTTGTGTGACACGTTTATAACAGGAGGAGTGCCCCATGATAGCATCAAGCTCATCTTGTTTCCGTTTTCTTTTGTAGGCAAAGCAAGCCAATGGGAGAGAACGTTGCCATCTCACTTGGTAAATTCTTGGGATGATTGCAAGGAGATTTTCCTCAACAAGTTTTACTCCGCACAAAGAACGGTCCAAACTAGAACGGTCCAATCAAAGCATGCATGAAAGCTTCCATAAGGCATGGGGAAGACTTAAGGGATATACTCGAGATTGTCCCCATCACGGGTTCAAGAAGGAAGCCATCTTCTATTTGGGAATTGATCAAGAGCACAAATGGATCTTGGATGGGGCTTGCAATGGACGTTTTACAAACCTCACCGTGGAACAAGGAGAGCTACTAGTGGAGAACTTTGCCCAAAGCGAAGAGAATTATGGTGATGATCATGCTCGGGCTACAAGGACCGCAAGTGATAATGAGGAGCAAAGGAGAACTCTAAACGAAAGAGTGGACAAGCAATCCACATTGATAGACAAGCTCATCAATGCCTCTCTAAAATCCGCTCACTTTGATGGGGATTTTGATGCCACTACACTTTTTGCGGAGGATAATGTGGATTTGGGTACACAACAAGACCTTGAAATGAAAGGCATGCTTTAACAACTCCTAATCGGGCAAGCTAATAGAGCGAATGAGTTGAATAAGATGGTGGCGGAGATTTATGACAAGGTTGATTACTCTTATGATGATCTACACCAAAAATTTGAAGCCCTATCTTCTAGGATCATGCATTTAGATCATCAAAATGCTCAAGGACGTTCCCTTTCTAGTAAATCCATGGAGAATCTCGAAGGAAAAAGTAATGAGAGCCAAGTGGAAGAGCATTTGATTGATGAGGATGAGGAGTCTCTAATAGAGATTGAGGAAGTCCTCCACGGCTCTCAATACAAAGAATCGATGGTTGCTAGCAAGGAGAAGGTTGAGGAACAAGCTGTGGTATTGATGACCATTGATGAGCATGAAAAGGCAATTGATGAGATCTCTAACCTTCTCTACGGTTCTAAGGTCGATGATAAAGAGGTGATGGTTTACAAAGATGATGAGGTTGAAGCTCCAAGAGTTGAGCATGTGGGTGGTTTTGCAACAATGGATGTGGTTTCACCCTTAAAGGCTAGTTTTGAGAAGAAGGGATCTTGTGGAGAAAGAGCTTTTGGTTATGGTAATGGTGATGAAAGTTTGAAAATTGATAGAGGTAGCTTGTAATCTCCTCCTCTCACCACAATAACGGACGTGAGTGAGACTAAAAAGAAGCAAGAGAAGAGTGAAGGCACTAAAGCCAAAATGAAGAAACAAGACACACATCACCCTTTTGCCTTTTCTAAGAATGAACCAAGCAAGATTGATGGGTATAGGTCCGAGCCAAGCCAACCTTCTATGATGACTCTCACTCCATGGAAGCACAAGGATGGAGTGATTGAGTACAAGATCAAATGCAAAGGCCGATCCAAACCCTTTGCCTCGGTCAAGGCGATTCTCACACTCGAGCTCAAGGAAAAGGGGGAAGCCGGTCTTGAAGTGGTAATGAGCAAGGTGCTAAAGCTTGAGCTCAAAGATCCACCATTGAGTGCTCACACTCCCCTCTCACCCGCCTAAAAGGGTAACCAAAGTCAAACTTAGTGACTTTAAACAAAGTGCTCTTGGGAGACACCCCAAGCTTATCATTGTCACTACAAGAAAACAGGGGTATTTCCGGCGGAAATTACGACGGCCATAATTCGGTCGGAAATTTCCGACGGCTTTCCGACGGATTTCCGACGGATTTCCGACGAACTTCTCATCCGTCGGAAATCCGTCGGATGGCCGTCGGAAAAGTGAACCCGTCGGAAATTCCGACGGATTTCCGACGACCATAATCCATCGGACATTTTTCGACAGATTTCCGATGACTTTCTGAGCAATTCTGATGTTGCCGACATACTGCCGACGGATTTCCGACGACGCCCATCCATCGGAATTTTCTGACGGATTTCCGACGGATATCCGACAGATGGTGACTTTGCCGACATGGTTGCCGAAATCGATAATATCTACTTTAGATCCGTCGGAAATCAATCGGAAATCCGTCGGAAAATGCACAAAATTTTCCTTATAAAAACGTATCCACGCTTCATTTATAATCACAAAAAAAAAATCTCTCTTATCTAATTCCTTACGAAAATGTCTTCTTCAAATCCTTATAATTATTTTCGATCATGGATGGAAAAGCCTCATCAAATTCCGGACACGGGCCTAGTTACGGATGAATTCAAAGAAGGTCTACAGGAATTCATGGCATTTGCGGGTATGCAGAAGAAAGCAAAAAAAACCGGTAAAATCTATTGCCCTTGTACCAATTGTGGGAATCGTAGATTTATCGTGATAGATGAAGTATGGTCACACATGTATTGTCATGGGTTTATGCTGGGTTACAAGATTTGGTATTATCATGGAGAAAATGATACAATGGTGGATAATTATGCTAGTACTAGTGAACATTATATTGGGGATAACACTAACTTAGAAGAACCCGCAATGGAAGTACAAAGTACTGTAGGTCATGTTCAGATGGTGAACGATGCATTTCGTGAAAGTATACCATCGGTTGCTGAGTATGGAGATAGAGGAGAAGAACCTAACTTAGAAGCTCGGAGATTCTTTGATATGTTAGACGCTGCTAAACATCCGTTATATGATGGGTGTAGAGGTGAACATTCCCTTTTATCAACTGCAACAAGGATGATGGGTATAAAGAAGGATTTCAATTTGAGTGAGGAGTGCGTGGATGCAATCACTGATTTTGTGAAAGAAATTTTGCCAGAAGATAATCTTGCACCAACATCATACAATGAGATTCAGAAACTTGTTCAAGGTCTAGGATTGCCGTATCAGATGATAGATGTATGCATAGACAACTGTATGCTCTACTGGAGAGAGGACGCAGACCGTACGACATGCCGTTTTTGTCGCAAACCTCGGTATAAGGAAACAGGTGGAAGAGTGCCAGTGCCATATAAACGGATGTGGTATTTACCGTTAATAGAGAGATTGAAGAGGTTATATCAGTCAGAGCGCACAGCGGGAGCAATGAGATGGCATGCAGAGAATACAACAGATGGACAAATCGCCATTCCGTCAGACGCAGGAGCATGGAAACATTTTCAATCCATTTATCCCAGCTTTGCGTTTGAGGCGAGGAACGTATACCTTGGATTATGTACCGATGGTTTCAACCCTTTTGGGAAGCACGGCATAAAATATTCTTTGTGGCCAGTAATTGTAACACCTTCCAATTTTCCGCCATCTTTGTGCATGCGAAGGGAGTTCTTGTTCCTTAGCATTCTCGCTCATGGACCAGAGCATCCGAAGAGATCACTTGATGTGTTTTTTGCAACCATTGATTTATGAGTTGCGAATGTTATGGGACCAAGGTATTGAAGCGTTTGATGTTTCTTGTCACCAAAATTTCATCATGCGGTCGGTACTTTTGTGGACTATTAGCGATTTTCCAACATATGGCATGTTATCAGGATGGACAACGCACAGAAGGTTATCGTGCCCGTACTTTCAAGATAACACTTATGCGTTCCAATTAAGGCACGGACGGAAAACATCTTGGTTTGATTGTCATAGGCGATACCTACCTAGTGATCATCCTTATCGTCGGAGCACCACATTGTTTAGGAAGAACCGGAAAGTATTTGATGGTCCCCCTCCTGAGTTAGATGGTGAGTATTTGTTGACTCAGTTCAGAGATTTTGGTGCAGAGAGGACCGTTGATTGTGGTGGTAACGGACATCATCCTGTTGATGGTTGTGGCAACGTTCATAATTGGCACAAGAGGAGCATTTTCTGGGATTTTCCTTATTGGAAGAACCATATTTTGAGGCATAATATGGATGTCATGCACATTAAGAAGAATTTTTTCGACAACATTATGAACACCGTTCTCAATGTCAAAGGGAAGACGAAGGACAATCTGAAGTCTAGATTGGACTTGCCAGACATTTGTTCTCGTAGAGCACTACATGTGACAGGGAACGGGAAGCCTCCGGTCCCGGCTTTTTGTTTCGATGAACCTTCGAAGGCCGAGTTTTTTGACAGGATTACCGAAAGTGTTAGATTCCCGGACGGATACGCATCTAACCTTCGGAACTGCGTTGATCATGGAGAAGGGAAGTTTACTGGGATGAAGAGTCATGATTGTCATGTGGTGATGCAGCGCCTCCTTCCATTTGCCTTTGCATGTCTTCTACCACGTAATGTCCACAAAGCAATTGCAGGTACAATCATGAAATTATTTATTTACTACTTTATACAATATATACTTCATTATTTAATTATTCATTTGTTATCCATATTTTGCAGGGATTGGTGCCTTTTTCCGAGATATATGTTCTCGCTCTCTTACATCAGACGGTATCCGCAATCTTGGGGCTAATATGCATGTAATCCTTTGAAATTTGGAGAAGATATTTCCTCCTTCATTCTTTGATGTTATGGAACATCTAACAATTCATCTCCCTCGAGAAGCAGAGCTTGGGGGCCCGGTTCAGTACCGTTGGATGTATCCTTTCGAACGGTATATGTTACATCTAAAGAAGAAGGTGAAAAATTTGAGTAAAGTGGAGGGTTCTATCGTCGCACAGACCATCAATGAAGAAACCTTACATTTTGTCGAGTCCTACTTTCCATCACAAGTCAAAACAAAGAGTCGTAGAGCAGCTCCACATGATGACGGAGGCGTCCTACCTTTCTATCCGGTCGATGTACCTCATATATTTTTAGAGATTGGACGACTTCGTGGAAAAGGCAAGAAAAGGAGACTTTTACCACAAGAGCGAGAACATTTGCATATGTATATTCTCACAAACTGCGACGGAGTTGATGAATATGGGAGGTATTATAATGTACTTAATTTTTAATTACTTATCGGGTTCTTGATTATATATATATTTACTAACGTGATAATTGCTTCAATCTCACAGGATGTATATGGCTTATCAACGTTTTGCATTTCCTGACAAAACAGAGGACGAGCTAATCGAGCTCAAACAGGAAGAGTTCGGACGTTGGTTAAGAGATTATGTAAGTCTTTTAATTGCCTTGTTTTTAGCAATCATCATATGTAATGAAAAATTTAATTATTTGATGTTTTTTTTAATTTAATTGTGCAGGTGACGACAGAGAAGGCTAAGGGACAAACATTTCCCACGTGGTTAGAAGAAATTGTGAGATTTCCACTAGCAACCGTGCAGTCACATGTGATGTATAGCACACGGGGGTACGCTTTTAAGATTCTTCGGGATGATAGGAGTGCGACAACTTCAGATTACGGTGTATCAACTCAGTCAGGTGATCTTGTATACTATGGTGTCGTACGTGAGATTTTCGATGTTCAGTACCCGAGAATGCTCGGTCTAAGATGTGTTGCATTTTTATGCGACTGGAACGACCCATTAGTAGGAAGCGGTGTGCGACACGACCAATTTGGTGTTACATCATTACATAGCAGAAGAAAACTCCAGAGATACGAGCCATTTGTACTTGCATCACAAGCAGACCAGGTTTGTTTTTCTTTTACGTTAATTTTTAATTTACTTTTGTTGCATTCCCGTGGCTAAATTTGTACATGGTGTAGGTATGCTACATTCCCTATCCACGGGTGACAAACAAGCAAGACATGTGGGTTACAGTCACATCGATAAACCCGAGAGGTAGAGTTCATGGGATGTCTGATCATGAATCCCTCCAACAAAGCTCCGTAGGTTTGGGTTCAATCGAGCATTCCCTTGAGGTCGACCTTGTCGTTGATTTCACCATACATGCAGACGATCAGGTATTTGAGGATTCAGAAGAAGAATTTGACGAATTTGGGGAACCTTCCGATTCAGGAGAATCTGATTACTCATCATCGGATTGACCGTAAAATATGTACATATATTTGAACTAGAATTGTAATGTGTAATATATCACTTATGTCGAAGTTTTATAAACTTAGACATTTGATTAAGTGTAACAAAAGCGGAAATTAAAAAAAAAAATTTGGCTGAGGCATTCAGTTTAAGTTTTTAGCCGAGGCAACTGAATCCGTCGGAAATCCGTCGGAAATTTCCGACGGATTCAGTTGCCTCGGCTAAAAACTCAATCCCTCGGCTATAACCCAAACGAGGCATTCAGTTTTAGCCGAGGTATATTCATCTGTCGGAAATCCGTCGGAAATTTCCGACGGATTTCCGACGGATATATTCAAAAATCTTGTTTAGGGTATAGGGTATAGGTTTTTTTGTGGCAAAAATTTACAAATACTTGTATGATGTATATAAAATAGGTTAACCTTGTATATACATCAAAAAAATGTGTTATATAGAATTTATAAATTTTGATGGAAGTGTTTGTATAAGTTATAGTATAAGATATAGTTGATTTATGTGAAATGATATGTTTTGATGTTGTATAATTTTTAAACTAATGCAAAGCCATTAATATTGATGAACTTAATATATATATTGAATGAAACATGTAAATTACATGTCCCTAAATCATATAAAGAAACCATAAACCCTAAACCCCAAATATACCATAATTCCGTCGGAAATCCGTCGGATCAGGAAAATTTGACAGGTGCCTGTTGACTGACCAATCGACAAATTTGACACGTGCCTGTTGACTGACCAATCGACTGACCAATCGACGGATTTCCGACGGACTTTGATATTTTCGAGACCGCGGGAATATCAACCGCGTAAATAAAATTATTTTTCGAAATCCGACAGATTTCCGACGGACATCGAAATATATCGACAAAGCGTAAGTTTTTTTCCTTATTTCTCTCTTCTGCCTCTCTCTCTTCCGACTCTTCTTCTCCCTCTTCTCTCTTCTTCTTCCTTACCGAAAATCTCTTTTCTCTTCTTCTTCTTCACAATTTTGGTTTTAGTCTTCAATTCCTCAACTCTTCTTCATCAATTCCTCAACTCTTCTTCATCAAAACCATGTAAGTTTCATCAATTCATTTAATTTTTTTTAGATCTTGTTAGTTTTAGGGAATATATTAGTTAGGTTGTTAGAATTCTATTTATGTGAATTGTTAAGTGGTTAGAATAGAATTTGTTATGTAGAATAATATTAGTGTTAGGGTTTATGTGTTTAGATTGTTGATTTAGAATTGTTAGATCTAGAAAACAAATTTTTGATTTTTTAAAAATGTTTCTTTATATTAAAATCGTTTTTAGATCTTGTTTGATTTTCTAAAAATATTTTAAAAGCGTTTGTAGATATTGTTTTAATTTTTAAAAATATTTGTATATATTAAAATCGTTTTTAAAATATTGTTTAAGTAATAAAAACATTTAGAAAATATTTGTATATATTAAAAACGTTTTTAATATATTTTTTAAGTAATAAAAACGTTTTCATAATATCTGTATATATTAAAATTGTTTTTAAAATTTTTTATAGTAATAAAAACGTTTTTATAATATTTGTATATATTAAAATCGTTAATAATATTTTTTAACTAATAAAAACGTTTTTAAAATATTTCTATATATTAAAGTTTATGTTAAAATAGTTTTTTAATAATAAAAACGTTTTTCAAATATTATTTTAGTAATAAAATCGTTTTTACTATTTTTTATAGTAATAAAACGTTTTTAAAATATTTTTATATATTAAAACTGATTTTAAAAAATTTTCCCAAATTTTGGAATTTTTCGGAAAATTTGAATTTTTCGGAAAATTTCAATTTTTTGGAAAATTTGAATTTTTCGGAAAATTTCAATTTTTTGGAAAATTTGAATTTTTCGTAAAATTTGAATTTTTTCTATATTTTTTTCCGGAAATTTCAAATTTTTTGGTAACTTTTGAAATTTTTGTTAATTTACTAACAATTTTACCGTTTTCCGTAGGGATCACGACGACGTTCTTCAGTTTGGAGGCGGCAACCAAGGACGCCGTTCTCGGGGTTCTCGGTGTACGCCTCCGGGACCAACGAGCTCGGGAACTCACATCCCAGATTCCCCGCAATCCGCTGCTCGGAGCCACAATGAGATCGAGGAGGTAGTCCGGCAGCCTAACCGGGGCCATTGCATTCGACTCGACCCGAAGTTTGAGGACGGGACTTGGTAAGATAATTTTTGTACATTATTTCAATTTATTTAGATTTTTCAACTTAACATATTTATATCTTTTCATAATGTTTTCAGGTTTAAGCTGTCGACTCATATCACCAAGGCGATATTACAGATGGTCCATAACATGTTGGACAAACCGTACGAGAAGTATTCGGACATGCCTACCGAGGAGAAAGACGTGTGGCACCTGACTTTCGCGGTAAGTTATTTATTGATATATTATTTATTTTGAATTTCATTTTGTCAATTTTTCTTTTTGACATGTAACATATATTTTTTAAAAATTGTAGCAAGAGTTCACGTGGGACTCTCATCATACGCGCAAAGTCCTTGACACATTCGAGAAGTATGCCGCAAACTCGTACTCGAAGCACATGTACGAGTGGAAGCACAACAAAGACAAGCCGAAGGACCTTGACAACGACGTCTGGAAGGGCTTCTGTGAGTACTGGAGTAGGCCTGCGACGAAAAAAACCTCCGACCAACAGTCGAAGAACCGAAATAGCCAACGAGGCGGGAAAGGGGTCTACATCCACAACGGGGACGCAAAGACCATCGAACGGGAAGCGATGGAAATGGTAAGTTTAATTTAAAATTTTTATTACTAATTCTGTTTTTTATATTTATTTAACTTAACAAATTTTCGCAGGCGAGAGAATCTGGTTCCGAACCCGATTATCTTAAACTCATCGAGCAGAGACACACCAACAAGAAAACTGATCAAATAAAGGACTTGGGGATGCGGGATGTTGTCGAGAAGAGCAAGAAGACGAAGCTGGACCGTGAAGTATCAATATCGCAGCTCACTATCGACGGATCGACGTCCTCGAACTCTTTACCCCGGGAAGAGATAAACCAGATTGTACTTGAGGTAAGTTTTAATTTCATTTCGTTTTTTTTTATTTTCGTTATTTAATTATTAACGGTTATAATTATTCGCAGCAAACCCGGCAAGTGAAAGGTCGATTCGCTGGGTTAGGCACCCTTCCGACAAAGGAATCTTCTTCCTCGCTTCTTCGTTATCCTTCGGAGTACCGGGTAGAAATCGAGAAGCTCACCCAAACGGTGAAAGACCGTGACCAGCAGGTCGAAGAGCTACGGACGGAGCAACTGACTACCAACAAGAAGCTCTCCTCGTTGGAGAAGATGATGCAGAAATGTTTCATGCATATGTTTCGGGATAATAATCCCGACGACGACGACGGTGATTCTCCAACCGCTTAAATATTTTCTTTTAATGCTTTTTTTTGAACAAATTTTTTTAATTTATAATGAATTTTTTAATTTTGTTTAATGAATTTATATATTTATTATTTCTATTTAGAATTTATATTTCTAATTAATATAATTTTAAATTATAAATTTCAAAAAAATAAATAATTAAATAAAATTCAAATAAAATTCAAAATACGTTGCAATTCCGTCGGAAAATCGTCGGAATAAGTTACCGTCGTAAATCCGTCGGAACCTATTTCCGACGAAGAACCGAGGGACTTCCGAGACAACTTCCGATCAAATTATCCGTCGTAACTCCGTCGGAAATAGTCACCGTCGGAAATCCGTCGGAAGATATTTCCGACGGACTTCCGACAAATTCATCCGATCACCATCCGTCAGAAATTCTGTCGGTAATATATCCGTCGGAAATTCCCGACGGACTTCCGACGGCATTTCCGACCGAATATCCGTCGGAGTATCCGTTGGAAAATTCCGATGGATTTCCGACGGCCAAAATCCGTCGGAAAATTCTGACGGATTCCGACGGAAGCCATATTTCCGACGAACTGTAACCGACAGCTTAAATCCGTCGGAAATACCCTTGTTTTCTTGTGGTGTGTACATAATTTATTTTCATGTCTTTCTATGTTTTTGATATGCTCAAATTAATACCCTAAAAGTAATAAGCAGTTGTTGCAGCAATAGTATGGGTCGAACACAAGGACTCACAGAAACACACAATAGATTATATGGGAGAAAATTAAGGTAAGCAATCAATGGTATTGAAAACATGACTTAAATTAAAAGGTTGTAAATTCAATTGGGAGAAAGCTAGATTCAGTGTATTTCTCAGGACATCAATGAATGCATATAAACTAACTAACATGATTCAAATTTAGCACGGTTCTTGAACTCAAATCACTAAGATATAGTTAACCAACTTCTGCTGCGAAAACTATCTAAATCTAAATCCTAGGAATTCCAAATTCCTTTGCGAATCCTAAAGTCTAAATCAGCTTTTAAATCAGGTTTGATTTGTTCACAAAACAACTAAACCAAATTCTTTTGCGAATAGTTATTTTGCTCACCCTAGGTTCTATCAGGTAATTAATTTCACTTTCCCGCCTAATCAGTTATCCTAAGATCTAAGTTCTAGGTGATCAATATAGAATTAGCTTTGCAAACAACCTATGGTGAAGAACTAATTCAGATGGTGAATCCTAATAACTAATCAATCTAGCATTCAGAAATAACCCTTATGAGAACCCTGAACCTAACAAGAGATCTACTCAGACATGGAAATTGAAGCAATAAACATGTTTGAATAAATCATCAAAAAAATCAGAAAGAGTAACAAGAGGGTTCGAAATCTTCTCTCGGACGAACAGAGTTTCAGACTTGTCTCCCTTCAGAAAGCTCTCTCACAAAACCAAAGTAAAATAAAGCATAGCCATTAAAGTGGCTGTAAAATCCTATTAAATAACCTAAATCAAGTTTTGGGGTTTCTTGTAAATAATAAAGTCTTCTGGGCAATTTTGCAATTCTTCAACTCTTCATTAAAGTCGCGGGTCGTGTCTGCTTCGATGAGTATCGACCGATACCAATGGGATATCAATCAATACCGATGCTTCAAATCGGGTACTCAGCTACACGAACGTTTGCTTCGCTCCAAAATGCTCAAGAAAGCTCTAATATCTCCAATTATGCTACAAACGTGCTAAAACCTGTAAAAGACTCTAAAACACTACGAAATAGTAGAAAGACTCTATAAAACGGACTTATATCATGGCTTAAACGGGGTAAAAATCATGATATATCAACTCCCCCAGACTTAGCCTTTGCTTGCCCTCAAGCAAATAGAAAACTAAACCAGAGAAAGAAGTTTGAAAACATAGAGACTCACCTGTTCTTGAAACGTTGCAATGACCAATTTCCCAAGCACCCAAATGTCACCTAACCAGTTTTTGATCTAACCACCATGTACTTCTCCTTAGACATTCGCAGCTTTCCAGACTACACACATTATTTCACAGCATAGTTCAATCAAGCCATCCTCGCCAGTTTTATCGCTGTGATTAATACCAAGAACCTTCTAGATTCTTTTCCATACAATATCTTGACAAGGAACCACCTTTTTCACACTTTCTGGTATTATTTCTCTCCCCCAGACTTATTTCTTAATATGTTCTTCCTTCCTTTTTTTTAGCTTTGCATATACACATCAAGGTATGCGACACGAGTATTGATGGGGTTAGCCACCGAATCCCCGGTTCTTTCCTCTCAACGTATCAAAGGTGTAGGCGAATAATGGCATCATAGGAAAATCCTAACCTCGCTTCCAATCCTTTTTGTGATCATTCCTCACCAAGTAGAATAATGGGATCGTTGGAAATTTTCCTAACGCCCTGCTCAGAAGAAAATCATCTCATCTTTTAATGCATCTTATTAATTAACTTGTAACAGGGAGAGAAATTCCATTACTTTAAACACATATGGGTTCCTTTGTCAGATACGAATGATGAATCAAGCTCTATGAGTACTAACCACATTGATGAAGTGCAAAAATTTGGCTCAGGCTTTAAAGAACTTTGCTGGAAACATAATTGTCTTCTAGTCAACTGATCAGCCTTTGGATTTTTCATTAGTCGATTTAGAACTGATTCTGTAACAATAGTAACTTAGGAGCAAGGTCAGATCAATGGATTCAAGAAAAAGATCACAGTCTCCAACAAATTGATTTGTGAACATATCAAACTTGGTATCAAAGCTGATTTAGAATTTAGGATTCGCAAAGAGATTTGGAATTCCTAGGATTTAGATTTAGATAATTCTCGCAACGACAGTTGGTTAATTATACCTTAGTGAATTTAGTTCAAGAACTGCGCTAAATCTGAATCCTGTTAGTTAGTTTATCTGCATTCATTGATTTCCTTAGAAATACACTGGGCCTATATTTCCTTCAATTGAATTACAACTCTTTTAATTTCTGCACTGCTTTCAATTACATCTCTTGGCTTAGCTTAATTCGATACTATACAATCTATTGTGCATCTCTATGAGTCTTTGTGGTTCGACCCCTAGCTATATTACAACTACTGCTTTAGTACTGTTAGGGTATTAATTTGAGCATATCATGAGCTCTTCCTTCTCTTGATGCTCAACCACCCCAATCATCCCAAATGTCTCCAAAACACCTAAAAACACTCCAAATGAATGCAAGAACTCACTAGGACCTAATGCAAACACTTAATACTATAATAAATACAAAATGATATAAAAACTATGCAATACACATGCATGAGACGCAAAACAATAACAAGAATGCATGCTAAAAAGAATCATCCAACTCTTTGACATTCATTAAGCGCAAATGGTGAATCATGCTCATACACATCAAGTGAACTCATTTGGCTAAGGGAGAGGTCTTGAGATAAGAGTGATCTTAAACAATGTGGATATTCCGGTGCAAGGGATCTCTCATGAAAGAATGAACTTTGGCAAAATGCTAATAGTAAAGAACAACCGATGCATACAAGGATGACTTCCATCTACCCAATGTACCCATTGTGAACTCCACTCCTATTTCTAAATCCACCAAGCTCAATCCTAAGCTACCCTTTTCTCAAGGCCATTTGCCTTCATAAACCACAACGCTTCACCACTTCTCTTCCTTTAAAACATTTAGGGGATTCTCTTCTTCGCCTCATAAACAAATGGTTTGGCTTCCACAAGTTCTTTTCCTTAGCTCTTATTTTGCTTTCTCTAGTCTCTTTCATTTCTTTTCTAACTTGAGCCATTTTGGCTTCTTTTCTTTTTTTCAAGACTAGAGACTATTTTCTTATCACTTAGAGCTAAACCAACTTTTATTTTGCCAACCATTTCAATCAATTGCTTATCCCCATCTCTTTCTTCCTATCTCTTTCCATTTCTCCATACTCTCTTTCCTTTCAATCAATCACCCAAAACCCAAACCTATCTACCCTAGCCTATGTCTAGCTCAATGATGTGTGAGCTAGTTCTACATGGAAGCTTCTCCTTGTCGTTCCAAACTCAACACTTTTTGCTAAGTTAATTCGAAATTAGGCCTCACGACACACACTAGTAATGTAGGATTGAAAGAAGGTTAAGGTTAAGGGTGAGGTGAACCATTCCAAAGGTGTGAAATGGCTATTTGAGCTAACAAGTGGGTGGTAAAAGGGAGAAGATAGCTCAAATATGTATATGGTATCCATGAGTTCATCTTTTCAATGTACAAGCACGATAATTATGAGTCAAGATTAGAGTTCAAATAATAGATAGAGATGGAATCAAATCAAAGCATGCTTCAACCAAGACATAAACATTCAACATGCGAGATCAAAGCATGGATCATCCT
Source organism: Eutrema japonicum (assembly GCA_030161315.1). Lineage (NCBI taxonomy): Eukaryota > Viridiplantae > Streptophyta > Magnoliopsida > Brassicales > Brassicaceae > Eutrema > Eutrema japonicum. The sequence continues at coordinate 22,583,070 of BSQW01000005.1, read as the reverse complement.
TAACTTCGTGATTGCTCAAATGCATCAAAGAACTCCTAACGAGGGCATTAAATCAAGCTCTTAAGTTTATATTCTACATGGATCATTCTCCCAATGCAAGTGAGTGCAATATGCTATGCATCTAGACTCAATCCTATATGAAATGCACAAAAGTTCAAAAACTTTCAAATATATTGAAAATGCATGATATGCATGAGACTCAAGATGTAAAAAGAAAAATAAGATCACAAAACACACGGTTAGACACCGGTCCCTCCCCCAAACTTAAATCACAACGTCTCGGTGTGAAAGAAGTTCAAGAGAGAGACCAAAAACGAAAGATAAAAATGCAAAGAGACTCAAAAGGAAAGAAGTACTTACGAATGAGGAGTGAGGCTAGATAAATGAAGATCAAGGAAGAGCTTTCGACATCACCACCAATGAGCCTTGCCACGACCATGGACCCAAAAGACCCTTATTGACTTGCTTGTTTTGTGTGTCAAGCTCGACAAGGGATAGGCTTGGGGAGGTCCCCAAGGGGCGCGTTTAACGTCAATAGCTTGACGGTTGCTTTCTCATTGTCACTTCCTTCATGAAACTCACAAGAGAAGTGAAAAGATTAGCAACAAAAGAAAATAAAAAGCTCTAGTCTTAAGAAGATTCAAAATCCTAATGATCAATGCTAAACCTCCCCGGCAACGGCGCCAAATGGATACAAGAATTTTTGCCAAGTATCAATTACTAAAATGCCTATGTAGCATAAGAGGTATCAAATCCAAGGGTAGAGTTTCAAACATTAGGAATGCATACAACTTTGTAAGTTAAGTAAATAAAGGTGGTTTTAGTTTTCTAGCAACCTAAATGATTCAAATTAAAGGCAAGAACACAAGTAAGCAAAGCAAAAACGAGTTTAACAAATAGATAAAGGTAAGCCCTTGGATGAGGTTATTGATTTCGGCTCGTTCCATGATCTATCTAGATGTCATTTCACACAATCAAGCAATTCCCTTAGCCTAGAATACTTAAACAAGATTAAGCCACTCTCATGGTCTTAATCACTTTGTTAATCACCAAATCAAGAACAAACCATCGTTTGTGATATGATGATTAACAAGCAATAAACATAGGTTCCTATGGCCCTAATACTCCTTAGACAACTACTCTCATAGGCTAAGAAAGCAAAATCCTTTATTTGGTTCTTAAGTGAATTTCATCGAACACCTTGTGTGCATGAATTCCCTAAGATCTAGATTAACTATATCTAGCCTAATCTAGCATTATTAACACCAAATAAGAGAGGAAAGATGTAAACTAAGTCCTAGACATCAAGATCTATCACGAAATTCACCTAATCTACCTTATCCACGTGCTTAAAAAGAACTACTCACTAATCATGAAGAACACACCTAATTTGTGAAAGAAGTGATGTTAATCATGATTAGGGAATAGAAAAGTGAAAGATTAGAGAGAGGATAAAAGATATAACTTTAAACTTGCATAAATCAAAAGAATCCAATGGAAAAATCCCAAGAACCCTAGTCTTGTTCTAGAGAGAAAAGGGAGAGAAAAAGGGGGAAAAGCATAAAAAAGTGAGATAGATCTAAAAATCAGATCTCTAAAATATAAAAAGGTGTTTGCTGAGTTGGGTCGGACCCGGGTTTACCCGGGTATTGACATGGCCGAAACTTGGATACGTCTTCAGTGAATCGGTAATAACTTCTGAACCTGACATCCGAATGACTTGAATCCAACTCCTTTAGACATCTAACTCGTCCCTCTACAACTCTTATGAAGACCATTTGAGTTGATTCATATCGCAAGGCCTTCGTTTTGCCGGTTCTTTGGATGGTGTCATCTTCTCTCGGCCATACGGACATACCTTCAGTAAATCCGTCTTATCTCCCTATCCATACGTCCAAATAACCCGATTCAAACTCTTGTGTAAAGCAGATTCACTCCTCTACAACTTTGATGCGGACCACCGAGGCTAATTCAGAGTGGAGACCCTTCAATACTGATGTCACAAATCGGTATTGTACATCGGTACTACGGGAATTTTCCCTCTGTTTCCACACCGAGCAGTTGCACCGACCAGTGACCTCGGTATTGAAGAAACCGTCTCGGCCAGGCGAACCTGTTTCTGGTAAATCAGCCATATCTCTCAAACCACAAGTCCGAATCGCCTGATTCAACTTCTCTTGGACAGCTAACGCACTCCTCTACACCATTCATGAAGGTTGTCAAGGTTGATCCGGATCGGAGGGCTTTCGTCTAGACACATCTTTCCGGCATATCGGATGGACTTTGTACTCCACTTAGGTCCAACTCTCCAAATACGCCCAATTGCCTCTAATTACCTGTGAAATACTCCAAAACATGCAAGAACACACTAGACCTAGTGCAAATGCCCTAATCTCTAAATGAGACCTAGATGCAAGACAAGACCATGATTATGCATGTAATCTACACAAAACTATAAATGTAATGCATGCAATATATGAGTATATCAATTCCCCCAAGCAAACTAGAATAAAGAAAGGGAGAAGACTTTAAATGGGAGCTCAAATCCAAAAGTACCATGAAAACAATTCAACTCAATGTCCAAGTTACTAGCTCTAAGATGCGATCAAACAAGTCTACTCAAAAAGAGCTAGATGTATCCTTCCCTATACGAATCAAATTCAAGCCTTAACCTATACAAGCATCAATATCATCCAATCCTTTAACATTCATTATTTGGTTCAATTGAATCATGCTCATGCAAGGCAAGTGAATTCATTTGGCTAGGGTAAAGGTTTTGAGACTAAGATTATCTCAAATGTATGGGGTTTCACCAATGCAAAGGATCCCTCAATGAATGAGCAAGCTTTAGAAAAATGCTAAGAGTAAAAGGCAATTTATGCATACAAGGTTAGACTTACATCTACCCAATGCCTAAATCGTCTCTAATCCTAGCATATCTACCCATGAAGTCCTCATCCTAAGCTACCCTTTTCTCACTTGGCCTTTTTACCTTCACGCCCTATACTTGAACTTCTTCTTCCGCTTCATCTTTTCTCACTTGGGGAATTTCTTCTTCTCCATTGAATCTTGTGGTTTCGTGCTTCTTTTTGTTGTTTCTTTAGCTCTTCTTTCTTTCTTTTTCTTTGCCTTGCCTCATCATTTACCAATTGATGCTTTAGCCAAATTTTTGCTTTTTCCTTTGTTTATATAAGGTTATAATTATCACTAAGAGCTATTCTTGATAACTTGTACTAACCACATCACAATATTGCATTCCCCTATCACCTTCACTTCCTTCTTATCCACAATTCCATTAGTCACACATTTTCGTTCACACCAAACCCAAAACTTTTCTTTCCCACGAGCCTAGCCTAGTCTAGCCTTTGATGTTCGGCTAGATCTACATGCAATCATATCCTTGTCGCCCTAAACTCAACAATTTTTGCCAAGCTTACTCGAAAAATTAGGCCTCACATACGCACACTAAAGATTTTGGCTTGAAAGGAGGGTATGTTAAAGGTATGGTGAACCGTTCCAATGATGGGAATCGGCTACTTGGACTAGGAAAAGAGTTGTGAAAAGGATAAGAGAGCCCAAGTATGTATATGGTAACCATGAATTCACTATGCAATGCACAAGCATGATAATTTCAATGTCAAAATTATGGTTTTCACTTAGGTAGGATTGAAATCAAATCAAGACTTGCTTTAGCTAGGACTCTAATAATGAAACACAATATCGAAATATGTTTCATCCTTGATTTCAACACGAGATCAAAAGCATCAAACAACAAGCAAAGAGGGCATTAAATCAAGCTCTAAATATTATTCTTTACAAAGATAAATCTATCATTGCTCCTAATGCTCATGCAAAGCTTCGTAATATGCTATGCATCTAGACTCAATCCTATATGGAATGCATAAAAGTTCAAAAAAGAAATCAAATTTATTGAAAATGCATGATATGCATGAGACTCAAGATGCAAAAGGCAAAATAAGATCACAAGACACAAAGTTAAATAACACAAAGACCTTCTCCCAAACTTAAATTACATAGTCTCTTGTGTAATTGAAGCTTAAGAAAGAATTAAACAATGCATGAAAGAAAGAAAAAGATATGATTCTAAATGCTATTCACAAAGTTTGGAGTATTACATTGGAAATGAATAGAGGGAACGAGAGTGATCACCTCAATCCTACACACCTTTGTCCTTAAATCCATGACCATTAGACCATCAAGAACCTATTCACACTAAGAAAACCCATCAAAAAGAATAAGAAAACATAAGAAGACATAGAAATGATGAAAGTATGTACAATGATAAGCTTGGGGTGTCTCCCAAGAGCACTTTGTTTAATCACTACGCTTGACTTTGGTTACCCTTTTAGGCGGGTGAGAGAGGAGTACGAGCACTGATATATCATGGTTTTTACCCCTTTTAGGCCATGATATAAGTCCCTTTTATAGAGTCTTTCTGCTATTTCGTAGTGTTTTAGAGTCTTTTACAGGTCTTAGCACGTTTGGAGCATTATTGGAGATATTGGAGCTTTCTGGAGAATTCTGGAGCAAATCAGAAGTTCGTGTTGCTAAGAACCCGTGTTGAAGAATCAGTATCGATCGATACCCCCTGGTGTCGATAGATACCCATCGCAACAGACACGACCCGCGACTTTCACAAGTCTTGAAGAATTACAGAATTGCCCCAGAAGACTTTAATATTTACAAGAAGACCCCAGAACGTGTTTAGACTATATAATTAGGTTTTTTAGCCACTTTGTTGGCTATGTTTTATTTTCTATGGTTTATTTTACTTTGGTCTGATAGAGAGCTTTGTGAGGAAGACAAGTCTGAAACTCCCTTCGTCCGAGAGAAGATTTCGAACCCTCTTGTTACTCTTTCTGTTTTATTTGATGATTTATTCAAACATGTTGATTGTTTCATTCTCCATGTTTGAATAGATCCACTTTAGGTTCAGGGTTCTCCTAAGGGTTATCTTTGAATGCTAGGTTAATTAGTTATTAGGATTCACCATCTGAATTAGTTCTTCACCTTAGGTTGCTCTCAAAGATAATTCTAGGTTCACGAATCTGGAATTTAGATCTTAGGATAATTGATTAGGCACGACAGTGCGATTAGTTACCTGATAGAACATTAGGTGAGCAAATTGATTATTCGCAAAGAGATTTGGTTTAATTGATTTGTGAACATATCAAACCTGATATTAAAACTGACTTAGACTTTAGGATTCGCAAAGAGATTTGGAATTCCTAGGATTTAGATTTAGATAATTCTCGCAACGACAATTGTTAATTATACCTTGGTGATTTGAGTTCAAGAACTGCGCTAAATCTGAATCCTGTTAGTTAGTTTATATGCATTCATTGATTTCATGAGAAATACCATGAGCCTATCTTTCTCCAATTGAATTACAACACTTTTAATTTCTGCACTGTTTTCAATTACATCTGAATTGCTTAGCTTGATTCGATACTATATACACTACAAGAAAACAGGGAATTAGTGACTGAAATTTGCGTCTAAAAAGGTGGTCGCAAAAATGGCGACTTGGTTGCGACTACATGGCGACGGCGTTGCGACTAAAATAAATTCGTCGCCACTCAGTCGGTAATTTGCGACTAATTAAATTAGTCGCTAAAAAGTCGCTAAAAAACGACTAAGTTGCGACCAAATTCGGTGGGTCGCCAAATGTTTTTTAAAAAAGACACTTGTTGATCGTGTGTGGTTAGTGAAAACAAATTTTGCGACTACAAAAATTAGTCGCCAAATAGTAGCAAAGTTGCGACTAAGTTGCGACTAAATTCGGTGGGTCGCTAAAAACTTTGGGAAACCCTCGTGTTTATCGTTTGTGGTAGGTGTAACTACTTTTTGCGACTACATTATGGAGTCGCAATGTAGGCGCAAAAAGTATATATAAGCAACCCACACACATTGTTTCAATTTATCCAATTTGAGAGAAATTTAGTTGAGAGAAAATTATTATTATTATTTTTTTTTTCAGTCGAGAAAATCTTCTTTTTTTAATTAAGTTTGAAAATGTGGGGAAATTACAATTATAGTAATGGTCGGGAGTGGATGTATCGGAGGTTCGATAAAACGACGGGTAATATCTCAGCAGAGTTTAGAGATGGGGTGGATAATCAATTCATGACATTTGCAAATAGCCAGGAGCTTACGCAGAGCAATGGCGGTAAGTTTTATTGTCCTTGTAGTGTTTGCAAGAATAATAAATTTTTACCGGGGGCTAAAATTTGGAGCCATTTGTATAACAATGGATTTGTGCCTGGTTATTATGCTTGGTATAAGCATGGGGAAGAACTCGATATGAGTTTAGGAACGAGTTATGGTGATACAACGTGGGTAGGTGATCAGAGTGAAGAAGTGGGTAATGTTGAAGGTAGATATGTGGATATGGTGAATGATGTATTTCATCATAATGTTAATTTTGATCATCAACATGATGATAGTTATGAGAATGTAGACGAACCTGTACGGAATCATTCCCAAAAATTCTACCACTTGTTAGAAGGAGCGAAAAATCCTTTATACGATGGGTGTCGTGAAGGTCACTCGCAGTTATCATTTGCTGCTGAGCTCATGCAACATAAGACAGATCATAATATGAGTGAGAGGTTAGTGGATTCGATGTGCGGAATGTTTAGTAAGTATTTACCTGAAGGAAACCAGGCAACATGTTCAAATTACGAGACGGAAAGACTGATGGGCAATTTAGGCCTCCCATGTCATGCAATTGATGTTTGCATTAACAATTGTATGATCTTCTCTAAAGAAGACGAAAGGTTAGATAAGTGTGGATTTTGTAATTCACCAAGATGGAGGCCTAACGAGCAAAACCGTTGGACCAAAGTACCATATAGTCGTATGTGGTATATGCCTATTGCTGACAGATTAAAGAGAATGTATCAAAGCGAGAAGACTGCAGCGACAATGAGATGGCATGCCGAGCACGAAGCAAAGGAGGGAGAAATGTGTCATTCGTCTGATGGGGCGGAGTGGAAATATTTTCAGGATCGACATCCCCAGTTTGCCCAAGAAACCCGAAACGTTTATCTTGGATTATGTACAGATGGGTTCAATCCATTTGGCGAGTCAAAAAATCATTCGTTGTGGCCCGTGGTCTTGACTCCATATAATTTACCCCCTGGTATGTGCATGAATACGGAGTACTTGTTTCTTACAATTATGAATTCTGGGCCAAATCATTTGCGAGGTAGTCTCGATATATTCCTTCGACCTCTCATTGACGAGTTAAAAGAATTGTGGTCCAATGGCGTTGATGCGTACGATGTATCCTTGAATCAAAATTTTAATCTGAAAGCAGTGCTATTGTGGACGATAAGCGATTTTCCGGCGTTGGGCATGCTATCAGGATGGAGCACTCATGGCAAATTGGCTTGTCCTATTTGCATGGAAGATACAAAGTCGTTTTATCTGCCGCACGGAAGAAAGACGTGTTGGTTCGATTGTCACCAAAGATTTCTTCCTCATGATCATCCACTGAGGAAGAATAGAAAAGACTTTTTGATCGGAAGAGACGCTAGGAACGACTATCCACCTGAGTCTTTGACCGGTGAACAAGTTTATTCCTACCGGTTGCGTCGTGTAAATCCAACGAAAACTAAGGATGTTGGTGAAAACGGTCACGAAAAGATGAAGCCTCACTTTGGGAAGAAGCATAACTGGTACAAAGAAAGCATATTCTGGGAGCTTCCGTACTGGAGGGACCTTAATCTTCGACATAATCTCGATGTGATGCATATAGAGAAAAATGTTTTTGACAACATCATGAATACTCTTATGCGTGTGAAGGGAAAATCAAAAGACACCATCCCTTCAAGATTGGATATACAAGCATTTTGTTCGCGGCCACACTTACATATTGATGATGAGGGTAGAGCTCCTTTCCCCGCCTACTCATTGACAGACGAAGCCAGAACAAGTTTATTGGAATGTGTGAAACATTCGGTCAAATTTCCAGATGGTTATGCTTCAAACTTAGGTAGTTGTGCTGATATCGATAAAGCAAAGTTTTCTGGGATGAAGAGTCATGACTGCCATGTTTTTATGGAGCGGCTACTTCCATTTATCTGTACAGACCTCCTAGACAGGAACATCCACATCGCGTTATCAGGTAGTCTCACCTTATAGTTATATGAATATGCATGCGACACGAAAATATGATTACATAGTTTTTTTTATTAACCATTGGAGATCAAATATATATATTGTAGGGATCGGAGTATTTTTCCGTGACTTATGTTCGAGAACTTTGCAGCAAAGTCGCGTCCAAATTCTAAAACAAAACATTGTGTTAATCATATGCAATTTAGAAAAGATCTTTCCACCATCATTTTTCGACGTGATGGAGCACATGCCTGTACATCTCCCCTACGAAGCTGAATTAGGAGGGCCCGTGCAATATAGGTGGATGTACCCTTTTGAAAGGTTTTTCAAAAATTTGAAAGGGAAACCAAAAAACAAACGATAATCACCAGGATCGATTGTTTAAGCTTATCTGAAACAAGAAGTTTCTTATTTCACAGAGCATTATTTTGCCTCCGATATAGACACGAATTCAAGGTAAACGCTATAATAATTCACATATATATGGAGACACATGCTATCTATTCTAAATTTCTTCAAATTAACTAATTTGGTCAGGTTAACAAGATTCAATGAAGGTGGAGTCCCCATATATCATGTCCATGACGTACCTGATATATTCACTCATGTTGGTCGTCCAAGTGGAGAAATGCAGGAAATTTGGCTTTCAGCGAAAGACTATCGATGTGTGCACATGCATATGTATTGCGAAATTGCGAATAATTTCAGGAAATTGAGAGGTATATTCTACCGTGTGTTTACATAAGTTTTAACATGGCCCAAGTTGTATTAATTGGTCTCATATTTGTGTTGATCTTAAACAGCATGGTTGAACTATCTATTTCTCAAAAATATCCACATCTTTCTGAAAAAGAACTCTCCGCGAAAAGAGCTGACGAATATCATTTATGGGTGAAAGATTATGTAAGTATGAATAATATTCTTAATTATGTATCTATACTTCTATATATTTGATTTTCTCTAACTATACGCAGGTTAATTACTGGAAAGCCACACATCAATTTCCTATTTGGGTACGAGAGATAGTGGAAGGACCGAAAAACAATGCCAAAACATGGCCTATCTACTTTACAAGAGGATATTTTTTTCATACGCAAAACCACAACCAGTGACAAAAGACATGTAACTATGGTGTATGTGTCAAAGGACAAAATTACAGTGACGCATATGATCAAGCTAATTTCCACGGGATCTTAACTGATATAATACAACTGGAGTATGAGGGGATGACTAATTTAAGAATCACACTTTTCAAGTGTAAGTGGTACGACCCTATTATCGGTAGAGGCACTCGTATAAGCAATGTTGGCATTGTAGACGTTCTTTCATCGAAATGGTTCAATAAATACGAACCTTTTATTCTAGGTACGTATATCCCTATATATATATATATATATTACTTTCTTGATATATAATGTATTCATAAGTTCTTTATAATGACTTTGCATGCACAACCTCTCAAGCGGATCAAATTTGTTATATCCCATACCCATACAAGAAGAAACCGAAGCAATTGTGGCTAAATGTTGTTAAAGTCAACCCGCGAGGACATATTTCAGGAGGATATGACTACACAGAACCGACTCTTTTGCAACAAGAAAATGATGATCATGTAGTGCTGACTACAATTGAAGATCTCGTAGTGCTAGACGAGAATCTGGTACAAGGAGAGAACCCAATAAATCTCGATTACGATGTCGGAGATGCGGAAGATAACAACGAATTCCAATGTAATTCATCGTCTTCAGATGATGAAGTTGAAGTTGATGAAGAACCTTACTAAATAATATTCTAATGCATAAGGTAGTTATATTTGATAATGAAGTTTATTAATGGTTTATCTTATTTAGTTGGGTTTTGTATGTGAAACCATAATATGAAAACTTAAGCAAAAATTAAACCATAATATTAAAACTTAAGAATAAGGTTAAAACCACAAAAATATTAAACCACAAGAATTAAGCAAAAATTAAACCATAATATTAAAGCAAAAATTAAACCATAATACAAAAAATTGAGCAAAAATTAATGTTTTAGGTTAACAAAAAAAAAAAAAAAATACAATTTGGGCCCAAAATTTTCCCAAATTAAACAAGAGAGAACATTTCCCTCTAACCCAAATGTTTCAACCCGCGAAACTTAGCCGACGCTCTTCACCTTTCTTTTCACCTTATGTTTTCTCTCAAACCCTAGCCCCCGATCTTCTCTTCAGCTTCTCTTCACCTTTTGTTTATTCCGATGTCTGGCCGTGGAAAAGTTTCGCCATCAGGACGAGGAGCACGACACACTGTGACAACAGCCACGAATCGAAGAGTCATTTCTCCCGGTGAGACAAGGATCTCGCATCGGAAGGGAAAATCAAAGAAATCCGCCTCACCGCTTCCGCATCAGTATGCATTCACGCCGGCGGACGCTTCAACCTCCGTGACTCCTCGTAGCCGTGTCCCAGTATTCTCCGAAGGTGTCAAAGATTTCCCTCCTCCGCCGCAGCTTTTGACCAGTAGGGGCCAAGCAGGATCTGGAAACTCAGGAACTGATCCTCGACCCTCTGCTTCTCCAAGACCCTCCGAAGCTCGACCCTCTCCTTCTCTTCAAGCTCGAACCTCTCCTTCTCTTCAACCGTGACCCTCAGCTTCTCTTCAACCCCCACATGCTGCGACACAAGCTCGATCCGCTCCTTCTCCTGAAGATCCACCAGCTGCGTCACCACAAGCTCAGAGTTTTGAGGCTCAAAACGATCACCTGGAAGAATACGAAGAGGAGTATGATGAAGACTACGAGGAAGTTGATTTTGACGGTGACGAAGGATTGCAACCACAATTCGCGGAATACGTGCTCGCCTCTTTGACCAACTTGCTTATCCAGCCAGGCCGTGACCAATACACAACGCTCCTCTCTCCCACATTGGAGCCTGGAACCATCTGGTAAGCTGTGTTTGTCTTGTTTTGTTTTTGTTTTGTTTTCGAGTTTTGGGTAGGGATAGCTTAGCTTAGTTTGTTGTTTATGTGACTGATGGTTTAGAGTAATGTTTTAGATTATTATGGATCTGTGAATGCTGGTTTAGTCCTTTTGCTCTGAAACAATTTCTTTTATATGTTTATCCCACTATTTGTATATGAGACTTAACATTTTTGGTAATCTGTGTGTAGGTTTATAGGTAAGGACAAGTCCGCATTGACTCGCAGGATCACAAGGATATTTACAAACAAGTTCGATCAGCCTTACTACAACTGGGGTTGTGTCCCATTTCCTAAAAGAGAAAAATACTTTCTTGAATTCGCGGTAATCTTCTTAACATCTCAATTTGTTCATAATTTTCTGTTTGTTTGTTTTCTTTGATCACTAACACTTTTCTCTTATCTTATTGTGTAGAAAGAACACACATGGCATCCCATACACACTGGTCTTGTCCAATCAAAGTTCGAGAAGATTTGCCAAGTGAGACTCAAGGACATGGTTTCTAAGGCGGGGACGAAAAGAAAGCAACCGAAGTGGATTGGCAATATGTTGTGGGGAAAAATGTGTGACTATTGGATCACGGAAGAAGCCAAAGTAAAGCATGACACTACATCAACAGCTCGAATGTCTGACCGTAATGGTCAAGGTATTCACAAGCATGTCTCGGGCCAGAAATATTTCATACGAGTGGAACAAGAATTGGTAAGTTCCTCTGTCTTGCTATTAGTCTCTGAGTTACATGTCTTGATAATTTACATGTCTTGCTATTCACTTGTTCTTATTTAACATTTCAGGAAGTGACATTGGGAAGACCTCCGACTGTTGCTGAAGTCTTTGTAAAGACTCATACAAAGAAAGATGGGAGCTTTGTCGATCAGAGAGCGCATGAAGTGTTTGATCTTTATAAGCAGAAGAAGGAAGCTAAGTTGGCTGAGCTTGAGCATGAGAATGACGAGTCTGCAGATGGTACTTCGCTTCGATCACAGCTATCTGTAGAGGAGGGTAACGAAGTCTTCTACAAGGTAAAATACTTCTCTAAGCTTGAGTTTGTCAGATTTTTGAGTTTTCCAAATCTTTGATAACTAATACTCTGTGTTTTGATTATTGCAGTCTACTGTCAAAAATGACAGAGGCCAAATGTATGGACTTGGAAGCCTAGGGACATACATCAACGGGAAGCGGAAGTATCCAGGCAGCTCCTCTTCTTTCACAACCGTGAACCAACATATCGAGGACGCTAACCGAAAGATCGAGGAAATAACAGCCCTGCAAGCACATCGCGAAGCAGAGCATCTCCGTGCTACATCAGCTCTACGAGCAGAGGTCAAGGGCTTGAGAGTAGTCAAAAAGTACCTCAGGATCAAAGACCCAGAATTTCTTGCATTCCTCGCTGATGAAGAAGATCCCTCTAATACCCCTCTCGAGGTTCCTAATTTCTAAACTCTATTTGACTCTGAACTTGAATGACTTGAACTTGTGTTTTGGAGTTTGAACTTGTGTTTGTTATGCTTTTGTTAACTCCTATATTGGAGTTTGAACTTGTCTCCTTTTGTTAACTCCTTAGATTTGGAGTTTGAACTTCTATGCTTTAGGTTTTTGGTTTGTAAATCTTGAATGTTTATGTTATTAGTTCTTATGTTTCTTTGTTAAAGCTCATTTGCATCTTTCAAATTCGGCTAAACAATTTAATAACAAATCAAAATCTACCAAAATAAGAAAACCAATATGCTAAACTGATAAACATTGTAGTCGCTATCCAGTCGCAAAACCAGTCGCAAAACATTCTAACTTAGTCGCCAAAACCAGTCGCAAAACATTCTAACTTAGTCGCCAAAACCAGTCGCAAATGACGTCGCATCCAACGTCGCAAATAGGTCGCAAAACCGGTGGGGAGAAGTCGCAAATCATGTCGCAAATCATGTCGCAAAACCAGTCGCAAAACTAGTCGTAGAATCAGTCGCAACTTCGTCGCCACAACGGTCACAACACCGCCGCTAAAGTAGCGACCACATTGCGACTTCACCGCGACTAAAAGAAAACAGTCGCAAAAGAGTAGCTAATTAGCGACTGCATGGCGACTAATTGATTTAGCGACGAGGTCTTTTGCGACCACGTATTTTAGTCGCAACACAGTCGCAATTAAGTAAATGGCGACTGTTTATCGACTAATACTGTAGTCGCTAATTCCATGTTTTCTTGTAGTGATAATCTATTGTGTGATTTCTCTGAGTCCTTGTGTTCGACCCCTGATATACTGCAGCAACTGCTTTAGTACTGTTTAGGGTATTAATTTGAGCATATCAAGCACTCCAATGCAGATCCTTGAGTTTAAGTTTGATGACCTTGCTCATGACCTCTTCAAGACCGGCTTCCCTTTTCTCCTTGAGCTCGAGAGTGAGAATTGCTTTGACCGAGGCAAAGGGCTTGGATCGACCTTTGCACTTGATCTTGTACTCAATCATTCCATCATTGTGCTTCCAAGGAGTGAGAGTCATCATAGAAGGTTGGCTTTGCTCGGACCTAAACCCATGAAGCGTGCTTGATCTCGTTCCCGTTTTAGCCTTGGCCTTTGCCTTTTTCTTTGCACCCTTACTACCCTCAACGTCATTCTCCATTGTGGTGGGAGGAAGTGGTTCCAAGCAAGTGATCATGTCAACTTCCGAAGCATCCTTGTCATTACCATAACCCAAATCTTTTATCTCAAGAGACTTCTCTTCCTCTTCATAGACCATTGGGGGTGGAGCTTCTTCAACCATCATACATCTACCCAAATACCTAACTTCTTTCTCACAAAACTCATTATCCTTCATGGTGATTGTACCACAAAGCTTATTAAATGAGTTTGGGTCGGACAGGGTCAACCCGGAACAAACTGGGTTTTGACCTGGTCAAGTTTTTGGTACGTCTTCAGTGAATCGGTCATAACTCCTGAACCTGATATCCGAATGACCTGAATACAAATCCTGTAGCCAGATACCTCGTCCCTCTACAACTCTTATGAAGACTGTTTGAGTTGATTCATAACGAAAGGCCTTCGTTTTGTCGGTTATTTGGACGGTGCCATCTTCTCTCGGCCAGACGGACATACCTTAAGTAAATCCATATTATCTCCCTATCCATACGTCCAAATAACCCTATTCAAAATCCTGTGTATAGCTGATTCACTCCTCTACAACTTTCGTGAAGAACATCGAGGCTAATTCGGAGTGGAGACCCTTCAATACCGATGTCACAAATCGGTATTGTACATCGGTACTAAGGGAATTTTCTCTATGTTTCCACACCGAGCAGTTGCACCGACCAGTGACCTCGGTATTGAAGAAACCGTCTCGGCCAGGCGGATCTGTCTCTGGTAAATAAGTCATATCGCTCACACCACACGTCTGAATGACTTGATTCCAACTCCTATGGACAGCTAACTCACTCCTCTACAACTTCCATGAATAACATTGAAGCTGATTCAGAACGTAAGGCTTCCGTCCAGCCACATCTTTCCGGTGTGTCGGATGGGCTCTTCCTTCTTTTGATGCTCAACCACTCCAATCATCCCAAATGTCTTCAAAACACCTAAAAACACTTCAAATGAATGCAAGAACTCACTAGGACCTAATACAAACACTTAATACTCTAATAAATACCAAAATGCTATAAAAACTATGCAAGACACATGCATGAGACACAAAACAATAACAAGAATGCATGCTAAAAAGAGGTAAAATATGGGAATATCACTACCCTTTTTCACAAGGCCGTTTGACTTCTCTACTCATATTGTCTCACCATTTTTCTTTCACTTAAGTACTTAGGGGATTTCCTTCTTCACCGAATGACTTTCTTTTAACACTTTCTTTTACTTAGCTCTTCTCACTACAAGAAAACAGGCAATTTGCAACGATTTTTTGCGACGATTCTATTTCGTTGCAAATTGCCATCGTTTTTGCGACGAATCTACGACGATTCTTACAGACGTCGTAAAATCGTCGCAAACTTGGGACGAAAAGTTTCGTTGTAAATTCGTCGCTAATTCGCGACGATTTTACAACGATTACCGACGATATTACGGCGATAATAAAAATCGTCGTAAAATCGTTGTAACTTAGCGACGATTTAACGAGGTTTGTATTAAACGTTGCAATATCGTCGTAAAATTACCCACGAATTAGCAATGATTATTATAAGTTGAACTTTACATCGATTTACCAACGATTAATAAGTTAGGTGAGCACGTTTTAAGCTCACGGTGTTCGGTTAGGTAAACATGTTTAATATCGTTGTAAAGTCGATGTAAACATTTTTAGATTCGTTGTAAAATCGATGTGAAATCGATGTAAAATCGTAGGTAATTCGATGGTAATGAAAATAAAAATCTATATATAGTGACCAACTTCATAATAAAAATTTCATATTCAAAAACAATATTTACTTCTTTCTGACAAAAAAAAAATGTCAATATACGAAATTAGAAGATGGATGTATAATCGTCTTGATTCAGAGGGATCGCTAACAAAGGAGTTCAGTGATGGGGTGGAGGGATTCATGCATCAGGCAGGAAGTATACATAATACGATTATCAGTGGTAAGATGTACTGTCCTTGTGCCAGATGCTTGAATAGGAAATTTATCATTATCTCGAAGGTGTGGTCGCATATATTAAATAGAGGGTTTATGCCGCATTACTATATATGGTATTATCATGGAGAGGGTCATGGGGGAAATGCAGCTAGTAGTAGTAGCAATTATCAAGCATCGAATATTGATGAGTCAAATAATTTTAATCAATTTGATGATCATGCGGAGCAGCATGGTGAAGATAATGATAGGATTCATGACATGGTTACGGATGCATTTCATGAAACCGTAAGTACATTTGCACATGATCATCATGATGAGGAACCGAATCTAGATGCAAAAAAAATTTATGATATGCTAGATGCTGCAAATCAGCCACTCTACGATGGATGTAGAGAAGGACATTCTAAATTGTCGTTGGCGGCTAGGATGATGACTATTAAAACTGATCATAACTTAGCTGAGGTTTGCATGGATGATTGGGCTGATTTGATTAAAGAGTATTTGCCAGAGGACAATTTAGCAGCTGAAACTTACTATGAGATATAGAAGCTGGTTTATAGTCTTGGGTTGCCTTCTGAGATGATAGATGTCTGTGTTGACAATTGCATGCTTTTTTGGAAAGATGATGATAAGTTGCTGGAATGTCGATTTTGCCATAAGCCAAGATATAAGCCGCAAGGTACTGGTCGGAGTAAGGTACCGTTCCAGCGGATGTGGTACCTTCCTATAACTGATAGATTAAAAAGAATGTATCAGTCTGAGAGGACAGCTGCATCGATGAGATGGCATGCAGATCATTTGCAAACAGATGAGGAGGTTACTCATCCTTCAGATGCAAAAGCGTGGAAACACTTTAAGACGGTACATCCAGACTTTGCTAGATAGAAACGTAATGTGTATCTTGGTCTTTGCACAGATGGATTTAGTCCGTTTGGTATGTCTGGTAGGCAATATTCTTTATGGCCAATAATCCTAACGCCTTACAACCTACCCCCAGATATGTGCATGCAAAGGGAATTTTTATTCATGAGTATTTTAATACCAGGTCCGAAGCATCCGAAGCGTTCCCTTGATGTGTTTTTGCAGCCTCTGATACAGGAATTGGAGCAGTTGTGGTATACCGGGGTTCGGACATATGATTTTGCAAGGAAAATTTTTTTTACAATGCGTGCGGTGCTTATGTGGACAATAAGCGACTTCCCTGCGTACGAGATGTTATCAGGTTGGACTACGCATGGGCGATTGTCTTGTCCATATTGTCTCAATCGGACAGATGCGTTTCAATTGAAACATGGTCGGAAAACAAGTTGGTTTGATTGTCACCGCCGATTTCTACCGATTCATCATGCATATCGAAGAAATAAGCGGTTGTTTAGAAAGAACAAAACTGTTCGTGTTCCTCCTCCTGTTTATATTTCCGGGGAAGATCTAGAAGCAGAAATTGATCATTATGGTGCATTGGAAACAGTCAATCGTGGTGGAAATTGGCACACTCCAGCTAATATGCCGGATGGATATGGGGAGCATCACAATTGGCATAAGAAAAGCATATTCTGGAAGCTTCCGTATTGGAAGGATCATTTGTTTAGACACAATTTGGATGTCATGCACATTGAGAAAAACTTTTTTGATAACATCATGCACACATTGTTAAACGTGCGTGGAAGGACTAAAGACAGCGGTAAGTCAAGGTTAGACTTGCCTGATCTTTGTTGTCGGAATGAGTTACATATTACAAGCAATGGGAAAGCACCTGTCCCCATATTTCGAGTGGGTGCGGAAGAAAAGTCAGCTTTGTTCAAATGGGCGACATCTGATGTGAAGTTCCCGGACGGGTACGTATCTAATTTAGCTAAATGTGTTGAGAATGGCCAAAAGTTTTCCGGGATGAAGAGTCATGACTGTCACGTCTTTATGGAACGACTACTTCCTTTTGAATTTGCTGAACTTCTACCAGGAAATGTACACGAAGCAATTGCAGGCATTGGAGGGTTTTTTCGGGATCTTTGTACCTGTACTTTGTCAGAAGATGTTATTGCACAACTTGATGCTAGTATTCCTATTTTGTTGTGCAACATGGAGAAAATATTTCCCCCAGCCTTTTTTGATGTTATGGAACATCTACCTATTCATCTACCTCACGAAGAAGAACTTGGGGGACCTGTGCAGTATCGATGGATGTACCCATTCGAGCGATTCATGGGACATTTGAAGCGGAAGGCTAAAAATCTAGCCAAAGTTGAAGGCTCAATAGTAGCAGGAAGTTTAACAGAAGAAACTTCTCACTTCACGGGGTACTATTTTGGCTCGAAGGTTCGCACACGGAAAAGGGCAGCACAGCGAAATGATGATGGAGGTGTAGGCCGAACATATGCTAATGATGGTGTCCCAGATATCTTTTCTTCAATCGGTCGATTATGTGGAAGAGTGAAGTCAGTTTGGTTTGCCAATGAAAAAGACCATCATAGTGCACAAACGTATATCCTCTTAAATTGCAAAGAAGTTAGTCAATTTGAGACGTAAGTGTATAAACATACGTCTTATATATATGGCTAAATTATATATATGCTAGCTTTATACCAATTACAAATACTTTTGTATGCAGTGAATTTGTTAGACAAGTCCGAGAAGTCATTGAAGGAATCTCAGACGATGAAATCAACAAGCGTAAAGATCAACATTTTGCCCCGTTGTTGAAGACGCAAGTACGTAAAATTTTAAGTGATCTGATTAATTACTAACTTGGACAATTAACCTAATACATATTTTGATTACTTTTTTAATTAAATTAATTAATGAAATATAGGTCGAGTATGGGGATACCGCATATCCACTCTGGTTCCATGAGTTAATAAAAGGCCCCATATCGAAGATAACGAGTGCACCCATGTATTGCACACGCGGATATATATTTCATACATTCAAATACGGAAATCAAAGAGCTACTGCCAACTACGGGGTATGTGTGCGTGGCGAAATAGATTTTTATGGAGTGTTGCAAGACATAATTGAAGTTGAGTACCCTGGTTGCTTAGGTTTGAAATGCGTTATGTTCAAATGCGACTGGTTCGATCCAACAGTTGATCGAGGCGTCCGTAAAAACAAATTTGGGGCAGTAGATGTCAACCAATCACGACCTTACAATAAGTATGAGCCATTTATCCTAGCATCACAAGCAGAACAAGTCAGCTTTGTTCCATATCCGCGAGTTCGCACCACCCGTATCTCATGGTTATCAGTTATAAAAGTTTCTCCGAGGGGTCGAATTGTGGGGGTTGATGAGGAACTACCAATGCAGCAAGATCATTGCTCTGATATGCCAGAACTAAATGAGAGCAATGAAGACATCTTTTTGATAGATCCTCAAAACAGGCAAGTTGAATATCTCCCAGACGATACAGAGGAAGAAGATGAGGAAGATGAGTTCGAAGAAAGTGATGAACCAGATGATCAAGAGACGGATGTGTACTACTCTTCGTCCGAAAATGAATCAGAGTGACCGTGCTAGCTAGTAATTATTGTGAATTTAATGTATTAATATAATATTGTGATCGAGTAGTTATTGAAAAATTTAAGTGATATGATTTCTATGAAATCCCTTAAACCCCAAACTAAATTCCATCTCCGATCTCCACTCATTTTCCGCCGTAGGTGCGGCGATTAATAAATTACGAGACATATATATGTTTCTATGTGTCATGTAATTTATTAATTGCCCCAACAACGGTGGGAAATGAGTGGTGATCGGAAATGAGATTTAGTTTGGGGTTTAAGGGATTTCAAAGAAATCGTCGCTAAATCGTCGCTAAATGTGATAGTCACAAATTCGTCGCAAATTAGCGACGATTTAGCAACGAATTGAACTAATCGTGGCTAAATCGTCGCAAACACTGAATGTCACAAAATCGATGCAAAGTTGCGACGATTTAGCAACGATTTGTCCTAAACCCTAAACCCTAAACCCTTTGCCCTAAACCCTAAACCCTAACGTATTACCATCTCACTGTATTATGCATCTTTCAATGAAATTGATCGTGACTTTAGAGAATTATCCGAAAATGAAAACTCGGTCAATCACAGTAATATCCACAAACTGAATCATTGTATTAATAATCTCTAACGTATACGCAAACTATATGTTTTACTTATTTTTCAATATTGATGAACTTATTGATAATTTCATGAATTTGGATTTACAGTAAACATGTCAAGTTGTTTCTGGAATGTTGCAATCGACGTTACAATTTTGTACCTAAACCCTAAACCCTAAAACCGATTTTACAAATATCCTCACAAATTCGTCGCAAATTGGCGACGATTTGGCAACGACTTTAACTAATCGTGGCTAAATCGTCGCAAACACTGAATGTCGCAAATCGATGCAAAGTTGCGACGATTTGGCAACGATTTGTCATAAACCCTAAACCCTAAACCCTAAACCCTTTGCCCTAAACCCTAAACCCTAACGTATTACCGTCTCACTGTATTATGCATCTTTCAATGAAATTGATCGTGACTTTAGAGAATTGTCCGAAAATGAAAACTCGGTCAATCACAGTAATATCCACAAACTGAATCATTGTATTAATAATCTCTAACGTATACGCAAACTATATGTTTTACTTATTTTTCAATATCGATGAACTTATTGATAATTTCATGAATTTGGATTTACAGTAAACATGTCAAGTTGTTTCTGGAATGTTGCAATCGACGTTACAATTTTGTACCTAAACCCTAAACCCTAAAACTGATTTTACAAATATCCTCACAAATTCGTCGCAAATTGGCGACGATTTAGCAACGAATTGATATTAATCGTGGCTAAATCGTCGCAAACACTGAATGTCGCAAAATCGATGCAAAGTTGCGACGATTTGGCAACGATTTGTCCTAAACCCTAAACCCTAAACCCTTTGCCCTAAACCCTAACCCCTAACGTATTAACATCTCACTGTATTTTTATGCATCTTTCAATGAAATTGATCGTGACTTTAGAGAATTGTCCGAAAATGAAAACTCGGTCAATCACAGTAATATCCAAAAACTGAATCATTGTATTAATAATCTCTAACGTATACGCAAACTATATGTTTTACTTATTTTTCAATATCGATGAACTTATTGATAATTTCATGAATTTGGATTTACAGTAAACATGTCAAGTTGTTTCTGGAATGTTGCAATCGACGTTACAATTTTGTACCTAAACCCTAAACCCTAAAACCGATTTTACAAATATCCTCACAAATTCGTCGCAAATTGGCGACGATTTGGCAACGACTTTAACTAATCGTGGCTAAATCGTCGCAAACACTGAATGTCGAAAATCGATGCAAATTAACGACGATTTCGCAACGATTTGTCCTAAAATATACCGCGTGTCGGTCAATTAACCTCCCACGTGTATGAATGTCACAAAATCGTTGCAAAGTTAGCGACGAATTAGCTACGGTTGATTGACTCGATGTAGCGACGAATCGTCGCTAGATTTAGCGACGACAAGTAATCTTATATATACACGCGAGTTCCTTGACAATTCATTTACAAACACATCAAAAAAAAACTGATCATAACATCCTTGCGATTTCTTTCCGAAAAAGGTAAATTTTTTTTTTTAATGTTTTTATTTAATTATTATAGATTATTTTTTTTTTATAGTAATTTTTTGCGAAAATAATTAGCAAACTGCCCGGATGTTTATAGATAGTAATTTTGTTTCATTATTATGCAGATGGGCCAACGTCGTGCACATTACGCTCATTTTTTTAGAGAGATTGGTGATGCCTCGGGTACCGGGGTTCCCGTGTTTTCTGAGGCTACAGAGACGGATTTCGTCCCGGTGACGCAACCACAGAGTGCTCCGCCGCCTCCACTACCACCTCAGATTCCGCAATCTGGAGGCCATGCTCCGGCCCCATATGCACACATGACGGTTCATGATTTGCTTGCGCAGCCGGGCCGTCATAGGCTTAAAAGATTAGAACCGGATCATACTGACGGGTCGGAATGGTAATATATATAAATTTATATTTTTTTACATTTATTATTACATATTTATATTTATTTCTAACAATTCAAAATTTTACAATTTTTTGTTTCAGGTTTGGAGTTGAATCCAAAGTTGGACGCACCGTTTCCGACATCATCAAGTCTTATTTTATCGAGCCGCATACCAATTTTACCCAGCTTCCTCTACACGTCAAGGAGACATGGTTCAAGATGTTTGCGGTACGTATGGAAAACATATTTTTTCTCCCATAATTATTTTAATTATATTTAAATATATATTTAATTTAATTTTATAAAATATGTAATTATTTTTGTTTCTCATGCAGCAAAAATATCACTGGGATCTTTCGATTCATGGCGAGGTTGAAACTTTATTTCTCGAGAGGGTGAGGTTTCGTATCCAAGGCGTGGTTGGTGAGTGGAAGAAAGCATGGAAGAAGGATGGCGATGAAGCAAAGCCTCTGCACATGGATAAAGCCGTTTGGGACGGCTTGGTGCGGTATTGGATGGATCTGAAATCCATCGTAACTGCTGAGGAGTGTTCGGCTTCCCGCAACACCGTTGATTCGGACGGGAGACTCAAGGCTCTGCCTCATACAGCTGGGCAAACACCTTTTGCGGGTGTTCGTCTACAGATGGTAATTAAATTTATTTAAATTAATTAATTTATTTAATTTATTTCGTCAATAACATAGTTTTTTTCTTTAGGCCGCCGAAGACGGAGGTGTACTCCCTCCGATGACCAGGGTTTTTGAGCGGACGCACCGGAAGAAGGATGGTTCCTTTGTTTCCGAGACGGTCGAGCACATCTTCAATGAGGTGACTTCCAAAGTCACCGAACGAGAGACACAGCTCTCTCAACAGCTATCTCCCGGTGGTTCGTCGGTCATGTCTGGAGGGTTGACCACACCCGATATTGACCGGATCTTCGAGCAGGTATATAGAATAGTTAGTCCTTATTAATTTTTAGTTTTTGATTTATTAAAATTTCTAAATGCAAAATTTAAATATAGGTTGCCCCTAAGAGGAAGGGGAAGGTTGTCGGGATGGGATCTATTCGAGATGTCTCGGCTGCTTCTTCATATGCTCTGCGACGCCGATCGCCAGAAGATGATCCAGTCATGTTACGTGCCACGATTACGAGTCTTCAGGAGCGGGTTGAGACCGAGGCTACTCGGTCTCAGGCATATCAGGCGAAGATTGCGAGTCTTCAGCAGCGGGTTGAACTGGATGCTACGCAGAATGACGAACTCTTCGACATCTTGGCAACAGGGAACCCGACAATGCAGGCCATGCTACGGGAAAAGCGAAGACTCCGAGCAGAGGAAGATGCAGCGGCAGCGGCTGAGGCAGCGGCAGCGGCAGAGGCAGCGGCAGGCACATCCGGTTCGTCGAGACGTCCCGAAGACGATGTGAATCTCGACGATTACGATATAGTTATTTAGATTTAGGATTTCGAATTCTAATTTTAGTTTTTTTTTTGTAATAGATTATAATATTTTTTTTAATAAAATCTTATTATATTATTTTTAAAATTTTTATTTTATAATTTCGAAATTAATAAAATTTTAAAAAAATAATAAAAATCATATATAGAATTGTCGGTGATTCGATGGTAATTCGTTGCTAATTACCAACGATGTTGCGACGATTATTTAGCCACGATTTTACGACGATTGCTTTGCAACGAATTAACGACGATTATTTAGCCACGATTTTAGGACGATTTATTACCAACGATGTTGCGACGATTATTTAGCCACGATTTTAAGACGATTGCTTTGCAACGCATTAACGACGATAATTTTTTGCCATCGATTTTACAATGAAAGATTTCCCTTCGAATTAGCAACGATGTTACGACGTATTCATATTCGTCGTAATTTCAATGTAATATTTACGACGAATTTACAACGGAAATTTAGCGACGATTTAGCGACGAATTTTTTTCCCTCGTACTTTCCCGACGAATTTACGACGATTTGTGGTTTGCGACGATCAGTTAACAACGATCTCTTTTTCGTCGCAAATTCGATGCAAACCCTCTTTTGCAACGATTTTACAACGATATCGTTCGTTGCAAAAAGGGTATTTTTTTGTAGTGTCTTTCACTTTCTCTAGTCTCCCTTATTTCAATTTCTTCTGCACTTTAGCCATTTTTTTTTTGCTCCTTTTCTTTCTTTTGAAAGCTACAGACTACTTTTCCTTGATACTTCGAGCTATTGCAACACTTATCTTGCCAACCATTTCAAGCATTTGCTTATCCCCTATTTTTTCCCCTGATTTCCTCCCATGTTCCACACTCTCTTTCTTTTATGCATCCCCAAAATCCCATCCTATCTAGCCCTAACCTATGTCTAGCCCTTTGACTTTGAGCTAGCACTACATGGAAGCTTCTCCTTGTCGTTCTAAACTCAACACTTTTTGCCTAGTTGATTCGGAAAAAGGCCTCACGTCACTCACAAATGGTTTTCGCTTGAATGACGGTTGGGTTATGGGAATGGTTAACCGTTCCAATGATGGGAACTGGCTATTCGAGCTAACAAAAAGTGGTAAAAAGAGGAAGGCAGCCCAAATATGTGTATCGGTATCCATGAATTCGCTATGCAATGCACAAACATGGTAATTAAATGTCAAAATTACGGTTTTCACTTAAATATGATTGGACATCAAATAACAACTTGCTTTAGCTAAGACATGGGTAATGAAACATGATATTAACTTATGGTTCATCCTTCATTTCAAACACGAGATCAAAAGCATCAAACAACTAGCAACGAGGGCATTGGACCGAGCTATTAAAATGATACTATACAAGGAAAAATCATCATTGCTCCCTATGCACGTGCAATGCAACCTATATGCTACTAGACTCGATCCTACTCATGAAATGCAACTACATGATTTCTTTTTGTGTTTTCAATATTTTTAAAAGTTTTCGATTTTGTTTTTGTTTTTTCTATGCCTTAAGTGGATGCATGAATGCATGAGACTCAAAATCTGAAATCGAAAATAAGATCAAAATAAACATGATTAGATACCGGCCCCTCCCCCAAACTTAAATCACACCGTCTCGGTGTGAAATAAATTAAAAGGAAGAACCCAAATAAAAAGGCAAAACAACTATATAATGCAAGACTAAAGAAAAAGAAAATTATATACAAATATTTTGGAATGTTACCTAGTAGTCTTGAGATGGGGAGGAAGACCCCATTGAGTACGACGGGTTGCTAGAACATGGCAAGGGAGACCGCATCGCCTTTCGTTTCCCCGCCTTCTCTTCACGAACCGAGCGTCTTGTCCAAAACTTGAACCACTTTCTTTGTGCCGAGGGTGACGTTATGTGCGAGCATGCTTCCTATCCTTTCCTTGAGGGATCTCTTCCGTATGAGGTATGCTTCATCCATGAAATCCCACTCCGCCCGTTCGTTTGACAACTTAACCCCTTTTGCCCTTAGGATGGGGGTCACAAGGCAACCGATGCTTATTGCAGATTTCTTGTTCTTGGCCTCATACGCCCATGCTATATAGCAAAAGTAACGCCGCACCAAGAGAGTTGCAAGGTTTGGGGTGCGCTCATTTCCTTGGAACACAATCCCATTGGGGAAGACCGGTAGAAGAGGCTTCAAACTAAGTGCCATCAATTCTATTTCGTCGAGTGTAACCGACCCGAATTCTATCTTCGCGAAGAACATGTGGGCAAGTACCTTGTTGACATATCGAATCTTCGGGTTGCGGATATGAGTGGTTTTGTTGTTGCCCGGACGGTATTCTCCATAGCCAATAGTTTCCCATAACCGTTTAAGCTCATTCTTTGGGTAATGAAAGTACGGGGTTCCACTTGTTCCTTCTTCCCGGAAACCAAACACTTGGCAAATCTCGTGGAAGGTCATCCTATAGTCCTTGCCATTTACCCTGAATTTGATAACCCCAAATCCGGTTTGTGCATTCGCCTTCTTGTGATGCTCGTCGTAGAAAGCTACTCGTAGGGAAAAAAAGAATTGGCACGTGGGCTCTTGGTGGGCAACTTCTTTCATGTGTAAAAACCGTCCAAGACCCATGTTGTCGAAGATTGTTGCCACGTCTTCGAGGATCCCCATCCTTTCTATCACGACAACGTCCACGAATATCCCTTGCTCGAAATACATGTTTACGAGTTTTTCGAAGCATTGTTCCGAGGTTGGAGGAACCGGCGTGGCAACCGCTTTGCCTTTGTCCTTAGTCGTGCTCTTCTTCTTCCCGGAAACCACGGTACCTTATATATCATGGTTTTTACCCCTTTTAGGCCATGATATAAGTCCGTTTTATAGAGTCTTTCTAGTATTTTGGAGTCTTTTAGAGTCTTTTACAGGTTTTAGCACGTTTGGAGCATAATTGGAGATATTTGAGCTTTCTGGAGCATTCTGGAGCGAAACGTAAGTCTGGTGACTAAGTGCCCAATCGAAGGGTCAACCATCGATCGATACCCCCTGGTATCGATCGACACCCATCAAAGCATATTACAAGTCGCAACTTTTCCAAGAGTTGAAGAATTGCAGCCCCAGAAGACTTTAATATTTACAAGAAGACCCCATAACGTGTTTTAGCATTATAATTAGGTTTTTCAGCCACTTTTATGGCTATGCTTTATATTCTAAGCTTTCATTACTTTAATTCTACTTTGGTTTTTGAAGAGACAACTCTGAAACTCCTGTTTTTATTGATTTCTTTGATGATTTATTCAATCATGTTGCTCTCAATCTCCATGTCTGAGTAGATCCACTTTAGGTTCAGGGTTCTCATAAGGTTTTTCTCTGAATGCTAGGTTGATTAGTTTATTAGGATTCACCATCTGAATTAGTTCTTCGTTTTATGTTGTGTTCAAAGCTTGTTATAGATTAGCTACCTAGAATATAGATCTTAGGATAATTGATTAGGCACGACAGTGCGATTAATTACCTGATAGAACCTTAGGTGAGCAAATTGATTATTCGCAAAGAGATTTGGTTTAATTGATTTGTGAACATATCAAACCTGAAATTAAAGCTGATTTATTCTTAGGAATTTGCAAAGAGATTTGGGATTCTGAAGTTTAGATTTAGATAATTCTCGCAACGACAGTTGGTTAATTATACTTTTGTGATTTGAGTTCAAGAACCGCGCTAAATCTGAATCCTGTTAATTAGTTTATCTGCATTCATTGATTTCCTAAGAAATACCCTGGGCCTATATTTTTCGTCCATCGAATTACAACTCTTTTACTGTTATTGTTTTTGTTTCATCTTATTTGCTTAGCTTGATTCGATACCATACAATCTATTGTGTGATTTCTGTGAGTCCTTGTGTTCGACCCCTACACTTACTACAACTACTGCTTTAGTACTTTTAGGGTATTAATTTGAGCATATCAGTACCCTTGTCATTCGCGACTTCCTTGCTTTTAGCCTTAGCACTTTTTGCATCAACCGACTTCTTGGGTCTAGAACCCGATGCCTCAACTATCTTAATCCCCGCGGTTGGAGCTTAAGCTTGTGCCGTAGCTTGAGCTTTATCATTCGCTGTGGATGCTCTCGTTCGTCCAATTATTCCTACACATTTTCAAAGGAACCATGAGTTTCATTGAAGAAAAACCTCAAAACCGAAGAAGTTCAAGGATGATTAATTGAGAACAAAGGAATGTCATGAGATAGAAGTGATTAAATCCAACAAAAAAAATCATTAGACTTAAACACATTGATCAATCTCCTACTATCCCATCGAAAAGCAACTTAGAGTCAAGAACACAAATTCTAAAATTTTGATCAAAAGCGAAATCCGGTTTAAGAAACAAGCAATTTAATCATCGTATAGCAAACCCCAAGGACAGAATCAAGCTAAATGCATCACCGAAACAATTCCATGGAAATTTCACTCAAGAACAAATTCATGAATTTTCAAAGGAATTATGTATCAAATACCTTGGGGGTGAGTGCACAAGCAGGAAAAACAGTGGTCAATCCAAAAAGAGAGAGCAAAATCGAGCTTGCAGCAATTTGAATCAGAAATTTTGAGCAAGTAGGGGGAAAGTTATGGAGAAAATAAAAAGATGAAGGAGAAGAAGGAGTGGTGTACGGCCGAGGGATTTAAGTCGCAGGGGGGAGGAGAATGCGCGGGGGTCGGGTAACGGGTCGTTTTCCGGGTTATATCAGGTCAAAGAAGTTGACTTCCGTTTACTTTAATTGCACCGATTGGTCATGGCTCGGTGCTGGCAATCGGTGCAAATTTCTTTTCTGCACCGATCGGTCCTGGATCGGCGCTTGTGATCGGTGCAGAAGACGAATCTCGAAGACCAGACTCTCTGTGTCAGCACAGACCCGTTGCACCGATCCAGGATGGATCGGTGCGGTCTTTCTTCTCACGGCCCTGATCGATGCAACTCTCGGGTGTGGCACCGATCCCCGTGCGATCGGTGCAGTCTTTTTCTCACGGGCTTCATCGATTCAACTCTCGTGCACCGATCCAGGAGCGATCGGTGCAGTCCTCTTCTCAAGACCTGAAGAACATCTACCAAAGAGCATCAAATTATCTAGAAAAGAAATAAAAACATAAAATGAAGAGTATATACAAGGATAAGCTTGAGGTGTCTCCCAATAGCCATTTTTTTAACGTCACTAAGTTCGACGTTGGTTACCGCATTCAAGCTTGGGAAGCTTCATCAAGGGGAAGTGAGACTCCCGCCTTAAAGATTTCATTGGCATGGTACGGTTTTAGTCTTTCGCATGAAATTCTTCCCCGTTCTTATTCACAAGAACAATAGCTCCATAAGACCTCACTTCTTTGATCACAAAGGGACCGAACCATCAAGACCGTAGCTTCCCGGGAAACAACTTGAGACGCGAGTTAAAGAGCAAGACTTGGTTTTCTTCCTATAAGTCATTGCGCACAATCTTCTTGTCGTGGAAAGCCTTGTTCTTTTCCTTGTAAATCTTGGAGCTCTCATAGGCTTCAAGCCTAACCTCATCAAGTTCTTGGAGTTGGATAAAACGCTTCTCTTGTGCCGTCTTGAGATCAAAGTTTAGGAGCTTCACGGCCCACATGGCCTTGTACTCAAGTTCGAGCGTTAACTGGCATGACTTCCCGTAGAGAAGATTGAAAGGTGTAGTCCCGAGAGGTGTTTTGAATGTCGTATGGTATGCCCACAATGCATCGTCTAACTTCTTAGCCCAATCCTTTCTCGAACTACCCACGGTCTTCTCTAGTATGGCATTGATTTGTCAGTTTGAAACCTCCACTTTGCCGCATGTTTGAGGGTGATAGGGTGTGGCCACTTTATGCCTAACCCCAAGCTTCTTGAGTAGACTCTCGAAGACCTTGTTGATGAAGTGTCTCCCTCCATCGCTTATCACAGCCCCTGGAACACCAAACCTCGGAAAAATGATGGACTTGAAGAGCTTGAGAACTACCTTAGTATCATTGGTTGGACTAGCAATTGATTCAACCCATTTAGACACGTAGTCCACCGCTACCAAGATATATTGGTTCCCATACGATGAAGGGAATGGTCCCATAAAGTCTATACCCCACACGTCAAAGATTTCGACCTCAAGAATGGGATTTTGGGGCATCTCATCCTTCCTAGCAATGTTACCGTTCCTTTGGCATGCATCACAAGTGATGACAAAAGCGTGAGCGTCTTTAAACAAGTTAAGCCACCAAAAACAGGATTGGATAACCTTTGTCGCCGTCTTGAATGAAGCAAAATGACCTCCGAAAGAGATCCTGGTCAATTCTTCTTCCGCCACACACTTTCGATATAAGCCATCCGAACACAACTCGTATAAGAACGATTCATCCCAATAGCACCTTGTGACATCATGAAATAATTTCTTCTTCTTGTAGCCTTCCAAATTAGGCGGCTCTCTTCCACATGTCAAGTAGATTACAAAATCCGCAAACCAAGGTAGCTTTCCATCCGTCAATCCCTTAGTATCCTCAAAACCTCTCACGGCTTCGATTCCTTTTCTCAAAACACTCACTAACATCAATTTCTCCTCAGGGAGTGAGTCGTCGATTGGCACAAGATCTTCAATGCGCATCCTAGACAAGTGATCCGCAACTCCAATTTCAATACCTTCTTATCGACAATCTCCATATCAAATTCTTGAAGTAACAAGATCCATCGTAAGAGCCTTGGCTTGGTGTCCTTTTTAGCATAGATATGCCTAAAAGCGGCATGATCCGTGTAAACGATAATCTTGGAACCAACCACATAAGACCTAAACTTCTCGATATCAAACACAACCGCAAGTAGCTCTTTCTCCGTAGTAGCGTACCTTCCTTGTGCATCGACAAGTGTCCTACTAGCTTAGTATAGACTCCAATCCGGTGCTTGCACAACCGAAGCACTCACAAGAACCTTTTTGATCTCCAAAAATGCCTGAAGGCATTCTTCGTCAAACTTGAACTCCACATCCTTGCAAAGAAGCCTTGTAAGTGGTCTTGCTATCTTTAAAAAATCCTTGATGAATCTCCTATAGAACCCGGCATGACCCAAGAAACTTCAGATATCTTTAACCGATTTTGGCGGTTCCAAGCTCACCATAACTTCGATCTTGGCTTTGTCCACTTCGATTTCCTTCTCCGAAATCTTGTGCCCGAGGAAGATACCTTCACGAACCATGAAGTGGCACTTCTCCGAATTCAAGACAAGATTCGCTTCCTTGTACCTAGTGAGTACATTGCAAAGATTGGAAAGACAAACACCAACCGAAGAGCCATATATGGAAAAATCATCCATAAAACCCCCAACCATCTCTTCGATCAAATCCGAAAATATAGACATCATACACCGTTGAAAGGTTGCCGGTGCATTACATAACCCGAATGGCATACTTCGATAAGCGAATGTACCATAGGGGCATGTGAATGTTATATTTTCTTGATCATTGGGATGTATCGGGATTTGGAAGAATCCCGAGTACCCGTCAGGAAAACAATAATATGGGTGGTTTGCAAGCCTCTCAAGCATTTGGTCAATAAATGGGAGTGGGAAGTGATATTTCCTAGTGGCGGAGTTAAGTTTGCGATAATCAATACACATCCTATGCCGGTTATGGTTCTAGTGGGTATCAATTCATATTTTTCGTTCTTCACAACCTGCATTCCTCCCTTTTTGGGCACCACATGGACCAGGGATACCCACCTAATATCGGAGATATGATAGATAATCCCCGCATCTAGGAGCTTTAGAATCTCTTTCTTGACAACTTCTTTCAAATACGGATTTAACCTCCATTGATGTTCGATAGAAGTCATCGATTCATCTTCTAGATGTATCCTATGTGTGCAAAGAGTATAGGAAATGCCTTTGATGTCATCCAAGGAGTAACCAATGACTTTCCTATATTTCCTCAATTCGTTCAAAAGGGAGGATAATTCATAATCTTTCAAGTTCTCATTCACTATGATCGGGTATGACTCATTGGGACATAGGAAAGCGTACATTAGCCCAACGAGAAGTGGTTTGAGTTCCACCTTAGGCGCCTTGAGTTCACTCCAATCTTTGTCCACGCTAGTCTTTCCATTGCTAGCCTCTACCCCGTTCTCATCTCGCTCCACTTCCAAAGCTCTCTTGGACCGAGCTCATTGTGGAACCGTCTTTTAACTTCATCCCTTGAAGACCCAAATCAATGACCGTGGCTTCACCAACCATTGGCTTATGTGAATCCAAAATCAGCTTGTAGCTCTCACTAGCTTCATTCAAATACCCATGTTCACCGTGATCCTTAGTCAAGGCAACTTGCAAAATATCCTCATGATTCAATTCCTCCAAGAGTTTGTCTGCTCATTCATCCATCGCTTTGATGTAGAAGACTTGCCCATCGATGGTGGGTCTCTTTATTACATCATTGATGTCAAACTCTATTACCTCGTTTTTACCCAAGTCAAGGTCGATCTTTCCCTTTCTAACATCAATAATTGCACCCGCGGTTGCCAAGAAAGGCCTACCGAATATCAAGGGATCCTTAGGCTCCTCGTCCATTTCAAAGACCACGAAATCCATTGGAACAATGAAGTCTCCAACCGCGATTGGCAAGTCTTCAAGTTTCCCAATTGGTACTCAAACGCTTCTATCCACAAGGATCAAGGAAATCCTACAAGCCTTGTACCTCGTGAATCCTAATCTTTTAGCAACGGATAACGGCATTAGACTCACGCTAGCTCCTAGCTCACAAAGGCAATTGTCGAATGCAAGAGGTCCCAAAGAACACGAGAGTGTGAAACTACCTGGATCTCCAAGTTTCTTGGGTACCACCTTCTTTTGGATTATAGCACTACACTCATGTGTCAATACCACCATGGGCTCCATCTCCTTAGCCCTTTCTTTCACGGCATCCTTTAGGAACTTGGCATATTGAGGTACAAGCAAAAATGCATCTACCAAAGGCATGGTGAGCTCGACCTTTTCCATTTGTCCATCAAACACCGCCTTGTACTTCTCCAACAATTTCTTCTTGAAGCATCCGGGAAATGGCAGCTTAGGCACATAAGGTGGTGGTGGGACAAATAGAGTCTCTTTCTTCTTGGGCTTCTCTTCAGAAACAACCTTGGTCTTGATCTCTTCAACCTGTTTACCCTTTTCTTTGCTTTCCCAAACTGTGTCTTGAACTACCACTTCGCCTTGAATCTCAAGTTCCACCCCCACCCCCCACCCCACTTTGGTTCTCAATGTCCTCGTTGAGATTGGAAGGGGATTCTCTAGTGGGTAGGACCGTGCCACTCCGTAGTGTGATGGCATTTACATACTCCTTGGAGTTTGTCTCGGGCATTCCCGGTAGTTGGCCTTGTGATCTTGAAGAGGAAGCGGTTCCCTTGCCTTCAAGTTGCTTAACCTTGGAGCTCAATGTCTCTAGCTTGGATTTAAGATCGTTGTAAGAACAATCTACCCTTGTATTGATCTCCGCTTGTCCCTTGAGGAGTTGTTGAAACATGGTGTTCAAGTCAAGCTCTTGCGGTTTAGACGTAGTTGATTGACCTTGGGGAACGAATCCTTGTTGAAACCCGGGCGGTGCATTGAAAGGTGCTTTGGCTTGAAACCCGCCTTGGTTTCCTTGGAAAGTGTTCTTTGGAACATAACCTTGGTTGTTGGATGTTTGGCCTTGTTGTTGTGAAGTGAAAGTTTTTTGTTGACGACCTTGGTTCCCTTGGGGTTGTTGAGGGTAGATTTGATCTTGCGGATTCTCCACATTGGGGTTCCAGTAGGAGAAGTTAGGGTGGTTGCGGTAGTTTTGGTTGAACCCACCCCGTTGGTAACCTTGATTACCCACAAAGTTCATCTCCTCTTGGGTGGCCCCTTCTACAACCTCATCTTGATAACCTTGGTTGTCTTCATAGTCCCCAAAAAAGTGAACTTGCTTTTGAGATGAATGGAGAAGCTTGTCGATCTTCTCGTTGAGGCTCTTCAATTCCTTGGCCCTCTTTTGCTCATCAACGTTGCTAGTGGTTCTCGTTGCGCGGTCATAATCATCCCCATACGTACCATCACTTTGAGCAAGGTTCTCCACGAGCTCCATTGCTTCATCCACTCGTTTTGCCAAGAAGTTTCCGTTAGAAGCGGTGTCCAATAGAATCCGTATCTTTGGTAAAGCACCGCGGTATAACGCACTAAAAAGTGAGGCGTCCGAGAATCCGTGGTGTGGACATTGGGTGGTGTAGCTTCTAAATCTCTCCCAAGCTTCATTAAAGATCTCATTGTTTCGTTGAGTGAAACTAGAGATGTCATTTCTCAACTTCGCGGTTCGTGAAGGTGAGAAGAATTTGGCTAGAAAAGCTCTCTTGCACTCATCCCATGTAGTGATCGAACCTTGATGAAGACTCTTTTCCCATTGATGAGCTTTATCACCGAGAGAGAAGGGGAATAGCCTTATCTTGAAGCTATCCTCCGATACACGGTTCATCTTTGTGAGGCCACATATCCTATCAAATTGATCGATGTGGTCAAGAGGATCTTCCATGGCCAAACAGTGAAACTTATTGTTTTGGACAATGTTAATCAAAGCGACTTTGACCTCAAAGTTGTTATTCTCGACCGGAGGAGCTTGGATACCTTGGCGATTCCGGTGAGCGTTTGCGGCATCACCCACACCAACCACATCGTGAGCTCTAGGAGGATGGTTTGGAGCCCTCACGTTTTGGGCGGGTGGTTATGGGTTGTGGCCATTCCCTCCTTGGCCTTGGTGGTTTCCATTACCACCTCGCCTATGGTGTGGAAGGTTGTCCACATTTTCATGAATGTCCTCAAGTGGAACCTCTTCAAAGTGATCCATGACGATCGCAACTTGTTGTAGTCTCACACGTCTTTCCCTTGCTCTAACCCCGCGATACGAACGATGTATGTCGTCCCTTGGTTCAACTAGGTTGTGGTTGCCTCGAGAACGCGTATGCATACACCTATAAGATTGAGAAATAGCAATAGAAAGTGAAAGACATTAGTAATCAAAGAGAAAATGAAACTTAATCTCAAAATGAACCTAAATCTCAATGTTGAAATCAAAATCCAATTTGACAACGGCACCAAATTGATGAATGACTTTTGCAAGTCTTAAGATCAATTACTCAAAATACTATTGTTAGTACAAGAGGTTCAATCTAATGGGTAAGATTTCAAGCAACATGAATGCAAGGAACTTCTTAAGTTAAGCTAAATAAGGAAGAGTTGTGATTTATCTAGTGAATTAAGAAAACTAAAACAAGAGCAAGAAATAGCAAACTAAACGAGTTGTAATGCAATATTATAGACGAATTCAAAGATGGGATAATCGAATTTAGATGATCCAAGACTAACTCCTGATGCTCAATATTCAAACAAAGCTATCCCTAGGCAATGATCATTATGTGTGACTAATCCTCCCTCAAGGCATTAATCACCTTGCTAATTACTAATCTAAGATCAAACTCTCATTTGTGAATTACTAACTAGCAAGCATTAAGTACAAACAATCAAGATCAATGATACACAGAGTTTTAATCCCTGAAATATTTCTGCAAGTGCACAGCAAACGCAGTAGTATTTAGGGGTCGAATCCACTAGAGACCAAAGAATCACACTACGAGTTAATGAGAATCGAGTTAAGCTAAGATGAAAAATATGAGGTTTTGTTTTAGGGCTGTGAATAGTGACGAAAATAACAAATAATAACTTAAAGCAAATAAATAAAGATGTAAAATCAGCATGGGAAAGTGCTAGGCATCAGATAATTCGTAGAGTATCATGGAACGATTTAATCGGATAATTTAGACATGGAATTTAATAAATATGTTATGAACTCGAATCACAAATGAATAATTAACCTACTTCTGCAGCGCCAATTACTATGTTTAGACAACTTAGTTTAATCAACTCCCGCTGGTAATTAAGTAGTTAAACATGCATAAATAGTTCAAGTTCGATATGTTCACAAAGTCTAATAACTCGACTTCCGTCAGTTATCACGCTTTGCTCATCTAAATCAATTCAGATAATTTAACAACAATTTCGGTGAGTAAATATATCTATGAGCAGTAGCTAGACGGTCAATCAAGCAATATGCATTAAGCATAAATTTAGATGAAGAACTTTTAAGATAATCCCAATTCTAACAACCTAACGATGAATCCATGAAATGAACTCATTGAATACCAACAACCTAGCGAGGGAACTACTCACACATGATCAGAGATGAAACACATAGATATATAAAGCAATTCATAATCATAAACTTCAAATAAAAGCAGGAGGGTTTAGAAATCTTCTCTATATCGAGATACAAAGGCGAGATCTTCTCCTTGAAGCTCTTAGAATCCAAAATCAATGAAGAACTTGTAAAAACTATGAAGAAATCGTGGCTGTGCTTATTTTAGGGTGGCTCTCTGTTTTGTGAGGCTAAACATAAGTACAAATAGCCAAAAAGTCGACATAGGGTTTCATTAAACCGAAAAAGGAAGTTTTGGGTCGCATGGGTCTTTTTGACCGAGCTAAGGCCCAATTCAGACGCGTCTTCAGTAAAATCGGTGTATCTTCCTGGCCACTGCTCCAAATGACTTGAAACCAATTGTATATGAAAGATGACTCACAAGGCTATCTTTTCAAAACATTTCATCTCAATCCATCAAAGGGAAGACATCCAATGAAGGGGAAACTTCTGATACATATGTTTTGTCCAATTGGAGAAATCCGTCTTTCTTGAGTTTTAGGTGCTTGGCTGATCTTTTGAACTTGGAAACATGTCTTGGACGTGGTAAACTCCTTTTTGGCTCCATTTTGCATCCTTTTTGATGATTTGACCTATATAGATTTTAAAACTACAAATACGAGAAAACTACCTCAAAAGCACAAAACAGAATAAAAATGATTAGATAAAATACTAAAATCCTTATTAAAACAGTAAAATATAGACTATATCACCTCCCCCAGACTTAGCCTTTTGCTTGTCCTCAAGAAAACAGAAAACTAAGCAAGAAGAAAAAGTTTGAAAAACACAGAGACTCACATTTTCTTTAGAATTATGCAATGACCATTACCTTAGTAATTAATCCACGTATTGCCAAACTAGCTCCATATCGAACCACCATGTATTTCTCTGCAAGCATTCGCAGCCTCCCTTATTCAACTCATTATTTCATATTCAAAGCTATCATTGTTGGGTCTCATCAAGGATCATAATGCCAAGAACCTTCTAGACTCTTTCCCTTTCGATATCGTGACGAGACAACAACACAACCTTTGGTTCTTTTTCCCTCCCCCAGACTTATTCTTTTCTCATTTTCTTTCTGTAGGGTCAATGGCTGATGGAACGCTAGTATTTATGGTTTTTGCCACCGAATCCTCGGTTCATTTTAGTGCCACCCTTTTATTCAAAAATGTAGGCGAATAGTGGTATCTCTGGAAATTTTCCTAACCTCGCTTCCAACCTCAGTGTGATCATTTCTTTCGAAGTAAAATAATGAGATCGATGGAAATTTTCCATAGCCCTTTACTCGAAAGAAAATCATTTCATCTTTTCTGCTTTTTAATTTAAATAAGGGAGAGGAGTACCATACTTTCACACATGTCGTCTTGTCAGATACGAATGAGGACTCAGGCTCTAAGGACACCAATCACGATGATGAGGTAAAAGGAAGAGCTCAGAAATTAGCTCAAGCTTTTTGAATTTTTCTGGAAACATGGATGCCTCTGATTAACTGGTCAGCCTTAAGATTTTTCATTAGTCTGGTCTGAAACTAGCTCTGAAACAATGGTAACTTTCTGTGGACCCTTGGTATCGATCGATGCGTACACTGCATCGATTGATTTTTGATTCTCTAGACCTTTGGCATCGATCGATACCCATGTGGTATCGATCGATGCAGAGATGTGCATCGGTCGATGCAGAGATGTGCATCAGTCGATGCAGAGATGTGCATCGTTCGATGCAGAGATGTGCATCAGTCGATGCAGAGATGTGCATCGGTCGATGCAGAGATGTGCATCAGTCGATGCAGAGATGTGCATCGGTCGATTTCGATTTGTCTGGTTGGCCGCCATCAATCGATGCACATCTGCATCGATCGATTTTGAAATCTCGGGTCGCGTGGCATCGGTCGATGCAGAGATGTGCATCGGTCGATAAAGAGATGTGCATCGGTCGATGCAGAGATGTGCATCGATCGTTGCAGAGATGTGCATCGGTCGATTTCGATTTGTCTGGTTGGCCGCCATCAATCGATGCACATCTGCATCGATCGATTTTGAAATCTCGGGTCGCCTGGCATCGGTCGATGCACGCCTTGCATCGATCGATTGTCGTTCTTCGGGGACCCCTGCATCGGCCTTTTTCTTGTTTTTGTTTTTACATGAGACACTTAGACTCAAAACTAAAAATAAAAAAATGTTAGTGAAAACAAAAACAAAGGAAAATATAAGATATGTACACTTACCGGTGGGTTGCCTCCCACCAAGCGCTTGTTTAAAGTCGTTAGCTCGACTATTTTTCGGTCTAGGCATGAGGGGAATCATTTAAGGGAATCGTTTCCCTCTCATCTTCTTCAATATCTACAAGATATGGATTTAGACGTTGTCCATTGACAGTGAAGTCACCTCCATTGCGGTTACAAAGCACCACAATACCATATGGTTTTACTTCTTTGATCTTGAACGGTCCGGACCATCGCGATATGTGTTTGCCGGGAAAGAGTTTAAGTCTTGAGTTAAAGAGCAGAACCTGGTCGTTTGGTGAAAACGTCTTGGGGACTATCTTCTTGTCATGATATGCTTTAGTTCTCTACTTGTAGATCTGAGAACTCTCATAGGCAAGATGACGAATTTCATCTAACTCATTCAATTGAACTAAACGTCTCTCGGTTGCTGTCTTGATGTCGTAATTCAACTTCTTTACTGTCCATTCCGCCTTATGCTCAATCTCACCAGGAAGATGGCATGCCTTTCCATAGACAAGATGAAAAGGAGTGGTTCCAAGAGGAGTTTTGAAGGCCGTCCTATAGGCCCAAAGAGCATTGTCGAGCTTAGCGGACCAATCTTTCCTTGTCATTCTGACTATTTTCTCTAAGATCCTTTTGATTTCTTTGTTGGTGATCTCTACTTGACCACTTATCTGAGGGTGATAAGGTGTAGCAACTTTGTGTCTCACGCCATTTTTCTTCAAAAGATTCTCAAAAACTTTGTTGATGATGTGAGAACCTCCATCACTAATCACGACTCGCGGTACACCGAATCTCGGGAAGATGGTTGACTTGAACAACTTCATCATTACCTTTGCATCATTTCTGGGACTTGCTATGGCTTCCACCCACTTAGACACGTAGTCAACAGCAACAAGTATGTACTTGTTCCCATAAGACGTAGGAAAAGGACACAAAAAGTCGATTCCCCAAACGTCGAAGACTTCGACTTCAAAGATGAAGTTTTGTGGCATCTCATTCCTTTTGCTGATGTTTCCTTGTTTTTTACAATCATCACACTTGGATATAAAGGCATGGGCGTCCTTGAACATGGTGGGCCACCAAAAACTAGCTTGTAAGATTTTAGCGACAGTCTTGTTAGTAGCGAAGTGCCCTGCATAGTTAGATCCATGACAAGCAAATAGAATGCCTGGAACTTCTTCTTCAGGGATGCATCTTCGGAACATATTATCTGAACATTTCTTATAAAAATATTGTTCATCGCAAAAGTACCTTCTAACATCATGCAAGAACTTCTTCTTCTTGTACCCGAAGAATTGCGCTGGTTCGACCTCTGCTGCTAGGTAATTTGCAATATGCCCAAACCAAGGAAGTTCATAACGTTTTGGTTTTGGAGGTGGTATTGGGAGTGTCTCAAGGGTGAGTGCTTCTTTAAAATTACCATCTTTCACCATGTTCTCAACAGGATCTTGAGAAGTCAAGGTCGAACTTGCATCACATGAGATAGCTTTGCGCTCAGATTTTGTCGGTTTGTCGGTTTGTCAGCTTCCTTATACTTGATTAAAGGGGCTTCTATAGAAACGTGTTGGGATCTTTCTTTGTTATCTCCAGAGTCTAAAATCAGCTTCCCTCCTTTGTAGATGGTTATACAATAAGATCTCTCACAACTAGGAATTGCGGAATACAAGACTCTCTTTTTGACGTTAGAGAAACAAACCCTTCGGTTGGGATAATCAACAACTGCTCCCACGGTTGCAAGGAATGAACTTCCAAGTATTAATGTCTTTGGAGAGTCCTTTTCCATCTTAAGAATGTGAAAATCTACAGGAACAAGACATCCTCCTACTTGCACCATTAGATCTTGAACAAAACCATGTGGAATTGTGCTTGAATTGTCTCCGAACTTAAGAGAACATTGAGGAGGCTTGATATCACCAATCCCTAGCTCGTTTGCATGGTTTTAGACATGACATTCACATTAGCGCGAAGCTTCCTTTGATGTGGTTCTTTTGAGATCAGATCATCATCTTCATGCCTTGCCACAGGGTACTCGTTGGTAGATTGCTCTCTAGGGGCTAGTGAAACAACGTCTTTGTTCTGAGTTGTGACCACTTTGCAGAATTGTGGATTTGTCTCAGCTTTTCCCGGAAGAAAACCATCTTGTCTCTTCACACCTTCTGCCATTTGAGAAACTTGTACTTCAATCTTCTTAACATGATTAGAGAGGTAAATAAACTTCTCGTACAACCCCTCATTGTTCTTATTGAGATGATCATACATGCTTTCCACTTTAAAGCTGAGATTTTGAATATCTTGGGCGTTTTGCTTCTGTCCCTCCATGATATGTTGTTGATTCTCCATAAGCGGATGCATCATGGCTTCAAGGTTATTGTCTTTAGGTGCTGTACTCACGTGATCTTGTTCTAGAAAAGGAGCTTCAACGCTCGGCTGAAAGTTTCCATCGTTAAAATCGTTCTTGTTTCGGTTTTGATGGACGTTTCCAAACCCAGCAATGTAGTTGACTTCTCTTTTCTGCTTATGGGAACCATCACCAATACACTTTTTATTAACCTTACCATCACCATCTCCCACGTTCTTACATAGGTGAACACCACTCGGTTGACTTTCGAGAAGCTGAGAAACCATTGCTTTTAGCTCGAGGATTTGTGAGGATTCTGAATTTGGCTTCATGTCTCCCACGTTTTTCCTCATAGCCCGAGCCTGAATTCTTATTGCTGTCTGCCAAATTTTCAATAAGAGTGTTAGCTTGAGCGACGGTATTAGTCATGAAGTTACCTTGACTTGCGGTGTCGAGTGCCATCTTGAACTTCTCATTAACTCCTCTATAGAAGATGTTTAACAAATTCGACTCAGTGAAACCATGGTGAGGGCACTCCCTCTTGTACTCCTTGAAACGTTCTACAGCCCCATAAATTGATTCTTTTGGTTCTTGTTGAAATTCTGAGATTCTGCTTCTCATCCGTTTCAATCTATCTTTCGGGTACAAGTGCTTCAAGAAAGCTCTCTTGTACTCATCCCAAGTAGAAATTACTCATGCTGGAAGAGACTTCATCCATTTGTAGGCTTTCTCAACCAAAGAGAATGAGAATAAAGTGCACTTCAAGTAGTCTTCAAGAACTCCATCGGATCTCCTTGTACTACAGATTTCTTTGAACCTTCCGATATGATAAATGGGTCTCCTCATCTAAGCCACAAAATTGATGTTGCTCCACCAAAGCAATGAGTTTTGAGCTGATCTTAAACTCTCTAGGAGGTGGTGGAGGGCAGATTGGTTGGCGTTTCGTGAAGAAGATGTCTAACGAATCGAATTCTCCAATTGTTCGGTTTTGAAGATCCATTCGTATATGCGTCTTTAGTGCTTCTTAAAATATTTCTATCTCTTACTCAAGAGAACCCGAAAAACACGGAGATAGAAAAAAGTAATGAAAATAAAAAAATAAAGACAATTGTATTAGACTAAACTCTATTATGAAACTCGTAGGCAATTGTATTGGCCGAAAACGGCGCCAAAAACATGATACACAGAGTTTTAATCCCAGAAATATTTCCGCAAGTGCACAGCAAACGCAGTAGAACTTAGGGGTCGAAACCACTAGAGACCAAAGAATCACACTACGAGTTTATGAGAATCGAGTTAAGCTAGGATAAAAAATATGAGGTTTTATTTTAGGGCTGTGAATAGTGACGAAAATAACAAATAAATAACTTAAAGCAAGTAAATAAATATGTAAAATCAGTAGGGGAAGGTGCTAGGCATCAGATAATTCGTAGAGTG
Source organism: Eutrema japonicum (assembly GCA_030161315.1). NCBI lineage: Eukaryota > Viridiplantae > Streptophyta > Magnoliopsida > Brassicales > Brassicaceae > Eutrema > Eutrema japonicum. The sequence goes on along the minus strand of BSQW01000005.1, from coordinate 22,541,693 downwards.
TCATGGATCGATTTAATCGGATAATTTAGACATGGAATTCAATAAATATATGTTATGAACTCGAATCACAAATGAATAATTAACCTACTTCTGCAGCGCCAATTACTATGTTGAGACAACTTAGTTTACTCAACTCCCGCTGGTAATTAAGTAGATGTTCACAAAGTCTAATAACTCGACTCACGTCGGTTATCACGCTTTGCTCATCTAAATCAATTCAGATAATTTAACAACACTTTCGGTGAGTAAATATATCTATGAGCAGTAGAAAGATGGTCAATCAAGCAATAAGCATTAATCATAAATTTAGATGAAGAACTTTAAAGATAATCCAAATTCTAACAATCTAACGATCAGTCCATGAACTCATTGAATACCGACAACCTAGCGAGGGAAGTACTCACACATGACTAGAGATGAAACACATAGAGATATAAAGCAATTCATAATCATAAACTTCAAATAAAAGCAAGAGGGTTAAGAAATCTTCTCTATAATCGAGATACAAAGGCGAGATCTTCTCCTAGAAGCTCTTAGAATCCAAAATCAATGAAGAACTTGTAAAAACTGTGAAGAAATTGTGGCTGTGTTTATTTTAGGGTGGCTCTCTGTTTTGTGAGGCTAAAACAAGTAAAAATAGCCTAAGAGTCGACCTAGTGTTTCATTAAACCGAAAAAGGAAGTTTTGGGTCGCATGGGTCTTTTGGGCCGAGATAAGGCCCATTTCAGACGTGTCTTCAGTAAAATCGGTGTATCTTCCTGACCACTGCTCCAAATGACTTGAAACCAATTGAATATGAAAGATGACTCACAAAGCTATCTTTCCAAAAAAGTTTATCTCAATCCATCAAAGGAAAAGCATCCAATAAAGGGGAAACTTCTGATGCATATGTGAGGTCCAATTGGAAAAATCCGTCTTTCTTGAGCTTTAGGTGCGTGGCTGATCTTTTGAACTTGGAAACATGTCTTGGACGTGGTAAACTCCTTTTTGGCTCCATTTTGCATCCTTTTTGATGATTTGACCTATATAGACTTTAAAACTACAAATAAGAGAAAACTACTTCAAAAGCACAAAACCGAATAAAAATGCTTAGATAAAATACTAAAATCCTTATTAAAAACAGTAAAATATAAAGTATATCAATCAACCAAATAAAACACCCTAGACAACTACTCTCATAGGCTAGGAATGAATATCTCTTTATTAGTTCATTAAGACATTTCATCAAACACCTGGTGGGTGTGAAATGCCCCTTGATCTAAATTGGCTCTCTCAAGCCCAATCTAGCATTAGGATCATTAATCAAGAAGAGAAACAAGGTAATCTAACCCTAAGCATTATAAATCAATCTTGGAATCACCCTAAATCTAACCCATCCTCAAACTCTAAGAACTACTCACTAATCACCATGGTTTCAACAAATCCCATAAAAGGAGAATTAAAACCCATGATCAAATGATTGGACGATTAGAAAATAGAAGATAGATATAATGAATCAAAGAAAACAATACTCAAAGTGCTTAAATTAAAAGGATCAATCTCTTACAGATCACTCTATAACACACTTAGAGAGGGTTTTTGCTTAAAAAAAGACTTAGACCAAAGAAAATTATGTTTAGACATTATATAGTGAATCTGGGCGAACCGGGTCAACCCGGAACAAACCGGGTACTGACCCGGTCGGGTATGGGCAAAAGAGGTTCTAGGGATTTAGCACCGATCGACTATGGATCGGTGCTGGGGATCGGTGCTAAATTCCCCGGCTGCACGGTCGTCCGGATGGGAGCTGGGGCTCATGTGGGAGGCGAGTTTCGGTCGGCTGGTACGTCCGGATGAAGGTGATCGGTACGCTCCAGGATTAGTACCGATCCCTAGCACCGGTTTGGAACGGATCGGTGCTAATCTTCTTCATGTGGCTTCGGCTCTCCTCCCGGGCTCGTCATCGATCCGCTGCACCGACCCAGGATGGGTCAGTGCTGATCTTCTTCTTGCTTTGCATTTTTCCCCGTGTCTGGCATCGATCAAGTGCACCGACCCAGAACGGGTCGGTGTAATCATCCGGCAAATTCATCTTTTGGCTGAGGGATCTCTCTGTGACTATACCGATCCAATGCACTGATCCAGGAGGGATCGATGCATTCTTCTTGCTGAGGAACTTCTCTCAGGCTTGGCACCGATCCTTTGCACCGACCCAGGAGGGGTCGGTGCGCCTTCTGAGAACTCCTTTCTCCATCTTGCTTCCTGCTTCATGCTCCCAAGGTCGGATGTGCTCGGCTCCAAGGCTTCATACCTCCATCAAAATGCCTCCAAGTCCCTAGAAATCATTCCAAAACATGCAAGACTCACTAGGACCTAAATGCAAGACCTTAAACTCTAACAAACACTAAAATGCCAAAGAAACATATGAACCCTAAACTCTAACAAACACTAAAACGCCAAAGAAAGATATGAATTAGCATGTGAATGATCTAAAATGTTAACTAATATGCATGATAAAGACATGTAAAATATGCAAATATCAGTACCCCACCTGAACTTAACCAATTTTCAAAACGCATGTATTCTCTCTTTGTGTCTCATGTGTAGATATGTGCAAAAATGCCGGAGAGGGAGGAACAATATAGTTTTCAGTCACTAAACACGAACACTATACACGATCGGTAAAGGTGAAATCAACAAAGATGATAGCTTGTTTCTGCCTTGGAAAAAACTAAAATTTATGGTATATTTTTGTGTCCCAAAGGCTATCTCAATTAAAGGCGTTTCCCCCTTTAAAAAAAAAAGCAAAAAGAATCGAAAGAAAAGGAAATGAGAGCCTAAAGAGACTCTAGGTTGGTCGAAATTTTTATGAAGCAACTATGGTTCGTTTGTGAGAAATCTATCATTCCAAGCTCACAGAAAAATCTTAGTATGGTGGAATGACATAAAACTTCTGTTTTTGGAGAAAGGAGGAAGTGCAACATTTTTACACAAGAAGAAGTGACTGGAAGATGTGGTTCTCAATAGGTCATTTCTCTCTTGTTGTTTTGCATAATATCTCACACCCTCCGATGAAATTACGGTAACCCAAAACACTTTTAACTTCACCTCTAAATGCATTTAATACCTAGCATCGACTGTCTTGGTTTGATCCTTTTGATGAGATTTTCACATTTGTACTTAATGAATTTAGAGAGCTAGTTGACTTGAATTTTGGATTTTGAAAGTTAAGATTTTGTATGATGGATACCGTGGACAAAGAGGTTCTTCTAACTGTCTGATCCAACCCAATTTTGGCGATATTCAAGAAGGACCAGCTACCTTTCTATTTCAACTGATTTGAAGATGATCCAACGGTTCAATCAAAAGATATATCAAGAACAAGACGTCACAGTTCACCACATGCAGAAGCTCTCCACCTGCGGCCAAGAGGCAGTTCACCGCAGGTAGAGGCTTCCCACGCGCAGCCAAGGAGTGATTCACCACATACAGAGTCCATGGACCCGTGGCCAGCCCATGTTCGGTCCCGTAAGCCCATTTGCAAGGCCCATTCAAATCCCGTCAACTAAAATCCCTAAAGATCGACGAAAGCAAGATAGAAGACCTATAAATATGTGTTTTAGGGACCTAATTTTGGGTGCTCGCTTTTACACCATTTTTAGTTTAGTTTTTGCATTACTTTTTCTAAGATTTTGTTCTTTACTTTCCAGATTGGTAGAGAAGTACTCTCCAGACCTAGTTCTTAAATTCTAGAGCCTTCTCCTTCCATCTCCTACTTTTATTTAATTATGTCTTTACTTTCAATTATGTCCAAGTAGTTTAGTTGTTGGGTATAAAGGGATTATCGAAGGGGAATTCTATATTCGATAAGGATTTCACAAGGCTAATTTCTAGAACTCTTTCTTACAGATCGTTGTTAATGCATGAATCTAGCGTCATGAACTCTTTCCTAGGTGTTATAAGAACCACCAAAAGTGTTGAATCTAACCACCAGAATCGTTAATCTATAAGAGCGTGTCGCGTCATAAGATACGAAAGTATACTTATGGAGTGTCGTGAGCTATTAAGAACCAGCTCAAACATTATGACTTTATGCGCTGTCGGAGATCAAAGTTATCGGTCGATTATATAAGTTATTGGTGCGTAAGATGTACGTAAATAGGCTACGCCATTTATTCTGTTCAGTTCGTGGAGTTACTAGAAACATTGTTACTTAGAGTTTAGGTACCGTGTTTGAATCGAACATCCCTAAGATATCCATGTCGACCAAACATTGTTTTATCATAGTTTACAAATCGTTTTTTAACCTTTTAGTTTATGCGATCGATTTTTATACTTCAATTTACAATTAATTATCCGTTTTTCGTTCTTTACAATTTCGTTACCAAAAACCCTACAAAAACCTTATTCTCGTTTTAGAATTCCTTGCTAATTCGTTGTCTAAGGTCTCATAGAAAAGAATTTCCTCCTTGTGGATCGATATCTTAAGTTCTACAACGCACATCTGTGCACTTGCAGACTTTTAGATTTATAAATTTAAAACATGAAGTTGGGATAAACAAATCCGACCGCATCAATTGACATCCCCAGGGATAGTCACGGAAAAACTCAATAACACGGGACATCTTAACAACCTTCTCTGTTACATGTGCGGTTTGCACTTGGACATTTAAAATGCCATCAACAAGCACACTCAATGCAAGACTAAGGCGCTTCGAAGAAGAAAGTGACTTGTCTTACCTTAAGGAGATACATGCACTCATCAATTTTCTTGGACTCGTTTTTGGATTTGGCGCCAAACAACTCTTCCAAAAAAGTGGGGCCAGAAGGGCGTTTCCGCTGCTTATATTTGTGGAGATGCGTAGGAGGAAGATGATCGAAATTTAATCATGTTAGTAAAGCATAATCTCTAAGAGAAAACCTGATTGACTGACCTCCGTATATGAACCGTATTTCATTCTTTTTTTTTGTCCACAACTGCCTTGTCATCAAGTTGAGTACAATCTTCCCTGAGAAGTGTAGTTTTTGCTGAGGGAGTTGTAGCAGAGTGGAAAACTGTGGCTTCAGCAAATAATCAAGCTCTTCAGTACTTACCAATGCAGATGATATCTCCATGAGAAGATCAGGTTTGGAATAACCATTTATCATGCATCCCAATGGGTAATGATCGCGGACAAAGAGACACTCATGGAAGTTTTTGTCCCATACAAATTCATCTTCTAGCTTATGAGGCTTAGTTAGTAAAGTCTTTATGTAAGACTCTGGAATGGAAAACAAATACTTTAGGAAAACATATTTACTAGTTGAAGGGATAAACATAGTAAGAGAAAGTGCTTCTTTATATGTATATTACCAAGTTTATATATGCAGAGAGACAAAAGAAGACAAAATGGTAAATGAAGAGTAGACATTGATCAAATGATAATGGAATACGGGAATGTATGTCTAGTTAGATGTGAGGAAATATGTAAGAAGTTAATTTGAATAGGATGACATCAATATAGAAATGTAGGTAAATATAGAAAAGTAAAATGGTAGCAATTTCAACTGAAGAAAACAATTGAATCATTGGGGGTAATTTAGCGTATTACATTGAACAATATAAAAATTAGGGTTGGGCATTCGGATCCACGGTTCGGGTTTGGGTCGGGTTCTCGGTTTTCGGTTAACCAAAGTTGGAGAAGATAGAAACCGAATAGGACCCGACAAAAATTTGGTTCAGTTCAGGTCTTGTCGGATTCGGGTCGGTTTTAAGATTTAAATGAATCCCAATATGGAACCAAAAATAAATCTTGGTCGGTTTGGGTCGGTTTTGAACCCGGATTACCCGAGGAAACCCGAAATAACCCAAAAAAACCCAAATATATATATAAAGTATATATGCATATGTATATGCGATATATACATAATATGATATATTTATAATATTTTGGGTACCCGATCGGGTTTTGGGTTATATCTGTTGGAACTCGTTTTTGACTAAGTGGCGTTTACCACTTTTCCGGTGGATTTTCCGGCGGAGACGTCTGTCGGAATGACCGGATTTCGGGCACGATGAAATCGCTGCCGTGAGCACTATAACATAGTGTATTCACTTGTCAAAATCTGAGTTGATTTGAATGAGAAATGGAGATCCAAAGTGGATGACTTGGAAAGCTTGAAATGTTTCAAAATTTGGCTAAGTGTAAAAACTATCAAATATCCCACATTGGAAACTTGTAGTGAAATCCTCTTGTATATATATTGGAGAAGTCCCAACAAGGTTCAAAACCTTAGGACCACTTTGTGGGGAGAATAGCAAACTCACACTAAACCATATGCACGCGCGCGGGGTGAGTCAAGTCGAGTCGAGCTCAGACTCGGGTTTGAGTGTTGGTTCGGGTAGATGGGTCTTGACCCAATAACCCATTTTGTATCAAATTATTATTTGTGTAATTGATCACTACATAAATTATATATTTGGTCAAAATATAATAATGAATAATTATCATCATTATTTGAGAATTGATGTGGTCAATTCTATAACTCCTCCTTCTCCTTTATTACCACAAATTAATTGTGCATTACTCCTAGAAAATGGAGACCACAAAAGTCTTGTCACTCCTCTCTCATTTTATATATATATGAACAATCTCTCATATGAAAAAAGATGAATCATCACTTTCTTTTTCTTCTCTTGTATTATGGTTTTTCTCTATGAGAGTCAAACACAGAAAAAATGGTTCGAAAGCTTATGATTTTGGGTGATGCGAATCATAAGAAAAATACAGTTTTATCCTGGGATTCGGAACGCTATGCAACCGTCACACTACGGGGCGTTTTCAGAATTAAGGAAAGAATGTCTCGCCTCTGCAAATCTGTTCTTCCCCAAATTCTTGTATCAGTATCATTCTAATATTATGATCATCGATTTATTTATGTATTCTTTACAAATTTATCAATTTGCCCTATTGTAGAATATGCGTTCCTACAATCTTAATTCACAAAATGGTCGTTTATGTATTACATAACGAAAACTGATTTTTTTGTGAAGTGTTTTTGTTATAAAAACGGGAATATGGATCTTCAATCTGTCTACGATCAATTTTTTTTTGATCCGTTTTAGGTTATCTTGGTTCTGAAATTTGATGTTTATTCAAGAGAAATTCAGAAAGTATCTCCCAATTTATTTATAATTTTTCCAGCCTTGTTAATAACTGGAAAATTATTTTTAAAGATCTTAGACAATTTATTCGAATTATATAAATTGTTTACATGTGTGATTGCACTTAATCTGATTATATTCTGAATTTTTTGGAATTTATTAATTCTAATTTTTTTAATTTAATCATTGCAATTCATTTTTGGGTTAGTGTACTAATTCGGTCTTGTTTTTTTTGAACATAATCGATGTCTCGTACGACTATCACCGAGTTGACATCGTGAATCAAACATGTATATGCACCGTGTGTATGCATAAGAGGAGATACTAAAACCACCCACACGCGTGCGCCACCGCCGCCGGGTCGGTCTAGGGTAAATGTGGGCTAAGGCCCAACCCCACTAAAGGATATTCAAGTCTGAAAAACGATTTCCGCGAAGGCCATTGGTGAGTTTTGCGAAACATTTTTTCAAATCAGATCGAAACGATCTAAAACGATTTCCGCGAAGGCCATTGGGGAGTTTCGCGAAACGTTTTTTCAAAACAGATCGAAACGATCTCAAACGATTTACGCGAAGGCCATTGGCGAGTTTCGCAAAACGTTTTCAAATAGATCAAAAAGATCTTATACGATTTACGGGAACGTTTTATAGCAAATTCCCTAAACGTTTAAAAGTGATTTTCGAAACGCTTTCTAGCGATATCCGGTTAAACCGATTCCTTGTTTCATGGTTTGGTTTTGAAAGTTGTTGGTTTAGTTACCAACTTTAATTGCAAGCAATTATTGCATAAGTTTTTTTTTGACTAGGTGATTTAATTTAATTAATTAAAATCATCAATGCAATTAGTCTTTGCATTCAATTGAATTAAATTGGATTTCTGAATTTAATTAATTCTGAAAATTTAGATTTAATTAATTGTTAATAAATTATTCTTTATGTTTAATTTATTTACTTTATATTGAACTTCTAATAATTTTTGGTCTATATTGGTTCATGTTTATTTGCATGCGAATCGAAATATATGACCAAAATGAGAACGTTAATAAAAAAACGTTTTAGATGGCAACATGTATGGTGAATCGAGAACCCACATTGGGAATGGTCTGCCACCTATGGCCTTGTGTGCTATACGGATTGGAATTCTGATGTTTATCTGAATGTTCAGATCCTATTTACACCGATAGCGGTGGAGGTGTTATGGTTACAAGTCTCGTGTGTCGACGCACAAAATTCAGTTTGGTAGTGGTCTACCACATGTGACTGTGCCAATTTCTGATTTTTATCAGATTGTCACGTTAGTGCCTAGTGTTGTAAACGCAGGACTAATGCTAGACTAGTTCGATGGAACTTGATTCATAATGTGGTAGCGAAAGATGTTTATCTCTCTGACCATGCTAAAACTAGAGAAGTAACTCAAGGAGGATAACTTATGCTTCCTCTTGAGAATACTAATGTGATAACTCTAGTCAACGTTGAATCTTGTACCATAAGAACGTTTTGTGCAAAAAGATGATCAAATCCGCCTGATCAAACAACTGTATAAGTCTACATTGTGTTGAATACTTATAAGGAATCTTTTGAATTTCCTTAATAAGAAGTAAAAGGTTAAGAACGCATGTTCTAAGAAATTCACCGTGACGAAATTTCTAGACTTTAAATTGGTGGACTTTAAGTCCATAATGGAAAAAGTCAAACAGCTGTGATTGCTGTCGCATGAGATAATGGCTGTAGGGATGTCAATTTCTTTGACATACCAGCCTTGTTGTTTATTTGAGAAGTTTTCATTAGATTGGAAAGATTTCAAAAATTATCTCTTGCATAAGAGAAAGGCTAAGAGACTTGAAGGCTTAATTGTCACGCAGCGGATTGAATCTACAAACCGCAAAGCCTAATGTGTTCACAATTGTGATTATAATGCGAAAGTGGTTGGGCACAAAAACAAGGGGAAATATAAGGTTTCTTTGAAAGCCTCCTCTAGCTTCAAATAGCAACATGCTTAAAAGAAGTTCAATGAAAAATGTCACAAAATGTGACATGATGGGTCACAATGCTGACACATGTCATAGCAATGCTAACGAATGTCGTAGCAATGCTAACGAATGTCGTAGCAAGATTGTCCAGTCAAAGACAATGGGATGTCCCAGACCAATCTAACTGAAATTAACACGTGTAATGTAGTTTCTAAAGTCAATATGGTCGGGAATAACCAAATTAAATGGTGGCATTACGCTGCTAACACAATGATATCTATTACGATTGATGTGTGTACTTGCTAAGAAGCAAGAATATGACTTTGAACAATTCAAAGCATACAAGATGGTAATTAAAAACCAACTTGAGAAAACTATGAAAATAGTAATACGTGATAAAAGGAGGCGAGTTTGATGAACATTAAATGCATTCTTTAGGGAACATGGCATTATTCGTCGAAAAAAAAAAATTATGAACTCTTAAAGATATTATGAATGCAAAGATGCATGATTCTGAGTTATCTCAAGAAATGTGGGGGGAAGCGTTGCTTACCACATAAAGTTATTTGCAAGATGCCATATGAACTTTTGGAGAATTAAAGTACATTCTTACAAATACCAGAAAGTGTGGGGGGGGGGGGGGGGGGGCCTGACAAAAGTCGAAGTGCCACCTCCTAAAAGGTCACAATCGGACCTAAAATGGTGGATTGTATTTTCATCGGATATATACACACAACAGTGCTTCTCGGTTTATGGTTCATAAATCAGACGTACCGGATATCCATGTTAATATAACAATGGAGTCTAGAAATGCATATTTCTTTAAGCTCGTGTTTCAGTGTAAAATAAAAATCCGATGCGAACGCGTGAAGAAAAAAAAATGCAAGCTCCTCTATAAATTAGGCGATTACTTCTGGCACATCATGAGATGATGCAGAAGAAGATGAAAATCTTTTGGTAAAGATTTTTTAATGGTCTTTCTCAGAGAGAATGCACCGTAAACTATCACTAAAGCCATGTCCACACCAGACAAACCTTCGTGGAAGGAAAATGTCATTAGTGATATCGACTCCATTATGAAAACCATATTTGGGAGATAATCAATATGTCACAAGGGCTTAAAGTCCGAGGGTGTAAATCGATTTTCAAAATTGAAAAAATTGATGGCTTAGTCGAAAAGACACAAAGTCTATTGACTTGTAAAATCTCTATTTGGGCTTACAAAAGTTCTGAAACAGTATCATGAGATATTTGACCTTGTCAAATAATTTTAGCATCAATGAATGTAATAAGTTCATATACATCAAAAGTATTCCGCACGTATGCATTTTGCTATGTTTGTGTGTAAATTGCATGGTCAAACACACTTAGTTTGTTCTCAATTTGAGATTTGACATGTAAATACATGGATCGAATGGATGTGATTCTAGAGATTAAGATCACTAGATATTCCAAATGAATAATCACTTCTAGAGCTCATTATGCTAAAATGACACTTGAGAGAATCAAGATCTACTCAAGTGTGATCGGAAGTCTGAAGTACTTAACCGATAGTACCATACTCTATATGGCAGACTCAGTCCATGTACTAAGTTGCTACACGAGTAATCCATGTTGTAAATACTGGAAAGCTATAACTAGAGTATTGGGCTACTTGCGATATACTAAAAGTTATGAATTGCATTATGGTAAAGATCTAATAGTTTTGGAAAGATCCAATTATGTTAATTGGTTATCGGCTTCCAGAAACTAATAATCCACAAGTGGATATGTCTTTACGCATTATGGTGCAACAACATCATGGAAATCTCCAACCAAAGTCTGATCAGAGTGATCATGGAACCTAATCATATAGCTTTAAGCTAAGGAAGTAGAGATGAGATATCATGATGAAAAATATCATGATGTGGAAAAAAAAAACTAGTGCGAGATGAGATAAAACATTAGACAATTGATCTCAAATGGTGTAATATCGATAGATTATATCCAATTGGATGACAACCTAAGATCCACTTATTAAAGGTGTGTCACAAGATCGTATTGTAAAATCATCAAAAGGGAATGGGTTTAAAGCCTACAACTTAAAGATGATGTTTGATGGAAACCCCACCTACGTGACTGGAGATCCCAAGATGTAAGGTTCAAATGGACAACTAAATCAAACAAAATCTAATAAAAGCACTGAAAGACTTCTCGTCTCTACTCAGTTCCCAAGATGATAAACAGTGCTTACATACATTTACTTACTGTATGTATAAAAGGATAAGCATAGCTTTTAATGATGAGACCATAGCTTTGACATATCAATGGAGTATTAAAGATACTTCTTAAAACAAAGACTACTGGCAAATCACCTAGTGAGTGTGAAATGGGGCCGTTTCTAGGAGAATGAAGGTCAGACTATACTCTCCAAGTTCACTCATGATTAACCAGGCATATTCACGGCCAAAATGACCATAATAGAGAACTTAATTCTGTGAGAAAATGAAGCTGGGTTATAGTTGTTGTCTCGGTTTACATCAACGCCCGGGGGGTTCAAGACATCATGTTCACCTCCTGGTCGAGTAAATCCAATAGCTATTAACAATGATTGGTTCAAGGCTGAAAAATGCTACCAACTCCTATACAGTGGATTTTTCGTTTATACTCTCAAAGTCCTTCTTTCGAGTCGTCATATGTTTAGAGTCATTTCTATTCATGTGGGGGATTGTTGGAACTCGTTTTTGACTAAGTGGCGTTGACCACTTTTTCGGTGGATTTTCCGGCGGAGACGTCTGTCGGAATGACCGGATTTCGGGCACGATGAAATCGCTGCCGTGAGCATCATAACATAGTGTATTCACTTGTCAAAATCTGAGTTGATTTGAATGAGAAATGGAGATCTAAAGTGGATGACTTGGAAAGCTTGAAATGCTTCAAAATTTGGCTAAGTGTAAAAACTAGCAAATATCCCACATTGGAAACTTTTGGTGAAATCCTCTTGTATATATATTGGAGAAGTCCCAACAATGTTCAAAACCATAGGACCACTTTGTGGGGAGAAGAGCAAACTCACACTAAACCATATGCACGCGCGCGCGGCGAGTCAAGTCGAGTCGAGCTCGGACTCGGATTTGAGTGTTGGTTCGGGTAGATGGGTCTTGACCCAATAACCCATTTTGCATCAAATTATTATTTGTGTAATTGATCACTACATAAATTATATATTTGGTCAAAATATAATAATGAATAATTATCATAATTATTTGAGAATTGATGTGGTCAATTCTATAACTCCTCCTTCTCCTTTATTACCAAAAATTAATTTGGCAATTAATTGTGCATTACTCATAGAAAATGGAGACCACAAAAGTCTTGTGACTCCTCTCTCATTTTATATATATATGAACAATCTCTCATATGAAAAAAGATGAATCATCACTTTCTTTTTCTTCTCTTGTCTTATGGTTTTTCTCTATGAGAGTCAAACACAGAAAAAATGGTTCGAAAACTTATGATTTTGGGTGATGCGAATCATAAGAAAAATACAGTTGTATCATGGGATTCGGAACGCTATGCAACCGTCACACTACGGGGCGTTTTCAAAATTAAGGAAATAGTGTCTCGCCTCTGCAAATCCGTTCTTCCCCAAATTCTTGTATCGGTATCATTCTAATATTATGATCATCGATTTATTTATGTATTCTTTACAAATTTATCAGTTTGCCCTATTGTAGAATATGCGTTCCTACAATATCTGAACCGACCCGAGAACCGAATTAGATTTACACAAGAACCGTTTGGGTTTTACACATAAAAAAAAACCTAACCGAACCCAATATTTCAGGTCGGGTCCGGGTTTTATACCCCAGCCCTCATAAAAACATAAATATGAGAGAATGATATAAATTGTATAAAGTGAGGGATCTTATAGGCAAACGTCTAAGTTTTTAAGTAGAACTACGAACAAGGCAATACCAAATTCATAATCGGACAACTTAAACATAAAATAAATGGTTACTAAGAATTTCGTAAACCGACATACAAACGGCGAATAATATACAGATGCAACAGAAATTCAAGGAAATCGCAAAAAATTCAACATAACACAAATCTACGGAAAGTCAAAAGAAATGAAACAATCAAAGTTTAGGGTTCTTCGCTAACTGTTAGTGGCGTCTTCGCTTTCTGAGGATGACATAGTACCGGATCGGAGAAGGTGGAAGAAGGGCGACAATAGGAAATAATAAACTGATTGCTCGGAATGATTGAAGTTTATGATTAGAAAGCGAGTGGTTGTGGGGGTTATTGACTGGAGAAGAGAAACATAGAAGATTGTGGAAGAAATGAGAGAGGGAAAGAAAATATTAATGAGAAAGGGAAAACGAAATCACGTAAATTGGTTCAATTGCCGTGAAGTTTGAAATATTTTTATAAAAGAAAATAAAATATTGCCACATCTGTAACATGCATAGGGAAGAAAAAAAGCATACCAGGTCGTCAGACGGATTTGAAAGGGCACAATTATACACTTTAGATAAAGAGGGGTAGCATGGTATTTTTGAGAGCTAGAATGTTAAGTTGTTTTGAAGAATTCGAGAAGTGCTAGAAGCGTAATGAAAATCTCAAAAACTGACCATGCGCGCAATCATCTCTTTTTCTTCTTTTGTTTTAGTAACATTCTCCAAGTTTCTTTACACATATACACGAACACTCACATAGACATGTACATATACACTGACACCCACGTAGACATGTAATGATGTACATATACACTGACACCCACATAGACCTCTTTCGTCATTTACAATTCAATGAGGGAGTTTTCATGTAAGACTCGAAATATAGTTTTTAAACCAAAGGCCTCAAAGCTCAAAGAGGCTTATGCGGAAGGGGTGGTTTGTTGGTAAAGGCGGAAGCATGACACAGTGGTGGTTTAACATAGACAAACAGGGGTGAGACTTGTCTTTCATGGGGGAATCCACACACCAGAAAGGCAAGGCTTGATCGATTCTTAAGCAAGAGGGAAACCGCACACAATACTAAAATGAACTCAACAAGACAAGAACCAATTCAATGGCACAAACCATTGAAATAAAACTGAATAGTTTATTGATAAAAAGATGTGTGAATGTAAAGAACAAAGGGAAAGAGCTTATGTAATGCTCGACATGAGTAAAGACCTAACAATCATAAGACTAAAACGAATCAGTCAAAATAAATGAAAGAAAGCTTGATTTGTGATCGTCGAAGATAGGCTAGCCATTGGGCATTAATGGAGGAGCGGCTCGTGTGAGGAATGATGAACACGAGAGACTCCTTAGGTCTTCAGGTGGGAATGGACGTTTAGGATCTTCTAGTGTGAATGGAGGGTCGAGATAAGGTGGATTAGATGTGCGTTGATCATCCCCTATTAGTGAAGTTTGAGTTTTGACCGAAAAGGACATTCGTATAAGACTTAGGCCAAAAACGACCATGCTTTGACTATGGACATTTCTTCGTGTGATCTGGTGGTCTTGTCTCCATGGTAGCTTCAATATATGTCAGTAGACAAGAGGGTGAATCGCTGGTGTGAACACAACGCGCACCTTCCTTACTTAGACTCGAATCGACCCGCGAGAAAGAGGTAAATTTCTTGGGTGGTTCCGGGTCGATCCAAGTCGGATCTTCAGCTGGTGTACTCCATAAGAGGCTCCAGTAGGTGGATTGGGTTGCAAATGGATCAGGCTTTCGTGGTGTTGGGCTGAAACACATCGTTTCTAGTCCATACGTCTTATCGGATGGGCCGTAGAGCTTTGCAAGGGCAACTCCTGTTTTTGGTCGGGCCAAAGGTAAAGTGGCTCGACCAAAGTCTTTTTCATGGTAGGTTAGACAATGGAAATGATTTTCGTCAGTTGGTTTGGCGTCTAGTTCCTCCGGTAGGAATTTCCTCGGGTAAAGTGGCTTATGAATGTTCATCTTTGGATATCTTGAAATGTGGCTGAGGGATTCGACCAAAGTGTTTGTTGTCATCACTTTGTCGATGAAAATGTCATTCCTCAGTTAGTATAATGTGGGGATCCTCTGGTTCAGCTTCATCATGGCATCGATCGGCTTCGGATGGGCCGGATTGGTCTCCTCCAAGCTTTGGGGTCACATCTACTGGGCTTACTGGTACGATGTCCACATCATATCCTCTCTCTTGAAGAGGTTTCATCTTCGAAACCATATGACATGCACCAAGATAGAGCAAGTTAGACTTGTATTCCGGATGGTGGTTTAGAATCTTACCTTGGTGTTGGCTTGGTTTTTGAGTATGGTTCGTCAATGGTAGGGCTACTCTGATCAGAATGGAATGGAGCTTCTCTTGTTTACTAGTCAATTACTCAAATCCCACTCATGTCATTGTAGTGGGAGGAGGAGATTCCAAGCTGGCTCTATCAATTTCCAAAGTTTCATCACCATTACCATAACCAAAAGCTATTTCTCCACAAGATCCCTTCTTCTCAAAACTAGCCTTTGGGGTGAAACCACATCCATTGTTGCAAAACTACCCACATGCTCAACTCTAGGAGCTTCAACCTCATCATCCTTGTAAGCATCGACCTTAGAACCGTAGAGAAGGTTAGAGATCTTATCAATTGCCTTTTCATGCTCATCAATGGTCATCAATACCACGGCTTGTTCCTTAACCTTCTCCTTGCTAGCAACCATCGATTCTTTGTATTGAGAGTCGTGGAGGACTTCCTCAATCTCTATTAGAGACTCCTCATCCTCATCAATCAAATGCTCCTCCACTTGGCTCTCATTACTTTTTCCTTCGAGATTCTCCATGGGTCTACTAGAAAGGGAACGTCCTTGAGCATTTTGATGATCTACATGCATGATCCTAGAAGCTATGGCTTCAAATTTTTGGTGTAGATCATCATAAGAGCAATCAACTTTGTCATGAATCTTGGCCACCATCTTATTCAACTCATTCGCTCTATTAGCTTGCCCGATTAGGAGTTGTTGAAGCATGCCTTTCATTTCAAGGTCTTGTTGTGTACCCAAATCCACATTATCCTACTCAAACCATGTAGTGGCATCAAAATCCCCATCAAAGTGAGCGGATTTTAGAGAGGTATTGATGAGCTTGTCTATCAATGTGGATTGTTTGTCCACTCTTTCGTTTAGAGCCTGCATTTCATTAGTTCTCCTTTGCTCCTCATTATCACTCCCGGTCCTTGTAGCCCGAGCATACTCATCACCATAATTCTCTTCGCTTTGGGCAACGTTCCCCACTAGTAGCTCTCTTTGTTCAACGGTGAGGTTTGTAAAACGCCCATTGCTAGCCCCATCCAAGATCCATTTGTGCTCTTGATCAATTCCCAAATAGAAGATACTAAGGATGACTTCCTTCTTGAACCCGTGAAGGGGAAAATCTCGAGTATATCCCTTAAGTCTTCCCCATGCCTTATGGAAGCTTTCATGCATGCTTTGCTTGAAATTCGAGATGTCTTTTCTAGTATGGACGGTTTTTTGTGTGGAGTAGAACTTGTTGAGAAAAATCTCCTTGCAATCATCCAATGAATTCACCAAGTGAGATGGCAACGTTGTCTCCCATTGGTTTGCTTTTCCTCCAAGAGAAAACGGAAACAAGATGAGCTTGATGCTATCATGGGGCACTCCTCCGGTTCTAAACGTGTCACACAACCTCTCAAAGGAATCCAAGTGATCATAAGGGTTCTCCACTTTCGTCCCCAAGAACTTTGACTCTTGAATCAACCTAACCAAGCTTGCTTTGATCTCGTATGCCTCGGCTTCAATTGGAGGAGGGTGGATCCCATATCTCGATCCACGACAACAAGGAGTGTCAAAGCTTCCAACCGTTGGCTTGTCCTTTGGAGTTTGGGTCGGATTTGAAGCCAACTCTTGAGGACGTGTTATGTCTTGAAGTTGTGGCATTTCTTGAGGTTTTGGAGCTTGAGAAATGCTTCTTTGGTCGTCCACCTCTTGAGGTTGTAGATCTTCAAGAACGTCTTTGTAATTGACAACCTCAAACACTTCAATTGATCTTATCTTCCCATGTCTCTTCGTGTGATTTTGGTACCTTTGAGAGCACAAAAGAACTTGGGAGAACAAGTTAGTAATGATAAATAAGAGAAAATTCATCATCTCAACGAGATGCATACTCTTAGTTATATGCATCAACATAGTGAAAATAAAAGCTTAGTCTCAAGCAAAATATAAATCCTAATGGTTATTGCTTTAGCCTCCCCGGCAACGGCGCCAAATTGATAATGGATAATTGTGTGTATCCAAACCAATTACCCAAATGCATCCAAACCAATTACCCAAATGCTATCGTTGTAGCACTTGGGGATCAATCCAAGGAGGCACAAAGAACAACACACTAGGAATGCAAGAAAAGACTTAAGCTAAGCAAACAAATGTGGTTTTTGTTTTCTAACAACCTAAATAATTCAAATTAAAAGCAATAACACAAGTAAACAAACGCTAAACGAGATTAAAAAGAAGATAAAAGTCGAATTCAAAGATAAGGTAATTGAGATAAGGCAATAAATGACTAATTAATGATGTCCAATGCTTAATGAAGACTAATCCCTAGACAAAGATCACTAATCTTAACTAATCATTTCTCAAGGCATTAATTACTTTGCTAATCACTAATTCAAGATCAAATTCTCATTTGTGAATCACTAATTAGCAAGTTTTAAGTCTAAACATTCAAGATCAACCAAATAATCACTCTAGACAACTAATCTCTTAGGCTAGAAATGAATATCTCTTGATTAGTTCATCAAGACATTTCATCGAACACCTTGTGTGCATGAAATGCCTTATGATCTAGATCCACTTTCTCAAGCTAGATCTAGCTTTAAAACCACTAATCAAGAAGGGAAATCATATAATCTAATCCTAGACATCATTAATCATCCATCAAATCACCATAAATCTACCAAATCCTCAAATCCTAAAAGACTACTCACTAATCATGAAGAACACACCAAATCTTGTGAAAGAGGTGATGTTAATCATGATTAGAGATTAGGAAGAAGAAAGATCAGAGAAAGAACACAAAAACTAAACTCAAACTTTCATAAATCAAAAGATCATTGGGAAAAAATCCCAAAAACTCTAAAAAGAGAGGTTTTTGTTCTTGAGAGAAAATGAGAGAAAAAGGATAAAAAAGGAGAAAGATCTAAAAAAATCAGATCTCTAAAATATAAAAAGGTGTTTGCTGAGTTCGGTCGGACCCGGGACAAACCGGGTATTGACACAGCCGAAACTTGGATACGTCTCCAGTGAATCAATCATAAACTTGGATATCCGAATGGCCTCAATCCAACTCCAGAAGACAGCCAACTCAATTATCTACAACTTCTATGAAGAACGCAGAAGCTGAATCGGAGTGGAAACCCTTCGTCTATGTTGATCTTTCAGACGTCGTATTTGGAGCAGAACTCGTTTGGATGCTAGACAGACACGTCCTTGCTATATTTGCTATATCTCTTGAACGGCCGATCTGAATGACATGAAACCACCACTAAACGAACGTCCGCTCGATTGTCTATGATTTTCATGCAGATCTCATATTAAACTGGACACGGGAAGGTCTTCATTTGGCCTGATCTTTGAGTCACTTTGGCTGGTATCTTGGATGTTAACCGTGTGGATCATGGTCGGTTGAGACTGCGTGGTTTGTACCGTGCATCATCTGGTCGGTTGAGATAGTGTCTTTGGGTCGGTTGCCTTTCCTAACCCAAGACCGACCCAATTGAACCGAGTGGGTGGTGGTCAGTTGAGACGAGCCACACGTTTTCTCGACCAGGCGGATACGTCTTCAGTGAAACTGCGACAACTCTCGAACCGTATGTCCGAATGGCCTAAGTCAAAGTTACCTGGACAAGTGACCCACTCCTATACAACTTTCAAGAAGGTCTTCCAAGTTGATTCAGATTGGAGGGCCTCCGTCCAGCAACATCTTTCTTGTGTATCGGATGGACCTTGCACTCTACTTTGGTCCAACTCTCCAAATATGCCAAAATTGCCTCCAATCACCTAGAAAGTACTCCAAAACATGCAAGAACTAACTAGACCTAATGCAATATGTCCTAATCACTAAATGAGACCTAAATGCAAGACAAAACCATGATTATGCATGTAAATGACACAAAACTCTAAGTGAAAGGCATGCTAAAACATGCAATATATTAGTATATCAATTCTCCCAAACTTAAACTTTTGCTTGTCCTCAAGCAAACAAGAATAAAGAAAGGGATAAGACTAAAAATGGGAGCTCAAATCTAAAAGTACCATAAAAAGATTTCAACTCAATGTCCAAGTTACTGGCTCTAAGATGCGATCAAACAAGTCTACTCTGAAAGAGCTAGCCATATCCTTCCCTATACGAATCAAATTCAAGCCTCAACCTACACAAGTATTCATGTCATCCAATCCTTTAACATTCATTAATCGTTTCAAGTGAATCATGCTTATGCGAGGCAAGTGAATCCATTTGGCTAGTGTGAAGGTCTTGAGATAAAGATGATCTCAAATGTATGGGATTACTCTAATGCAAGGGATCTCTCAATGAATGAGCAAGCTTTAGCAAAATTCTAAGAGTAAAAGGCAATCTATGCATACAAGGATAAACTCGCATCTACTCAATGCCTAAATCGTCTCTAACCCTAGCATATCTACCCATGAAGTCTTCATCCTAAGCCACCATTTTCTCACTTGGCCTTTTTGCCGTCATGTCCCATACTTGAACTCCTTCTTCCACTTCATCCTTTCTCAGTTGGGGAATTTCTTCTTCTCCATTGAATCTTGTGGTCTCGTGCTTCTTTTTGTTGTTTCTCTAGCTCTTTCTTTCTTTTTCTTTGCCTTGCCTCATAATTTACCAATTGATACCTTAGCCAATTTTTGGCTTTTTCCTTTGTTTCTATGAGGCTATAACTATCACTAAGAGTTATTCCTGATAACTTGCACTAACCACATCATAATATTGCATTCCCCTTTCACCTTCACTTCTTTCTTTTGAACTCACTTCCTTCTCATCCACAATCCCATTAGTCACACCATTTCGTTCACACCAAACACAAAACTTCCCTTTCCCACGAGCCTAACCTAGTCTAGCCTTTCATGTTCGGCTAGATCTACATGCAAACCTGTCATTGTCGCCCTAAACTCAACACTTTTTGCCAAGCTTACTCGAAAAATTAGGCCTCATCACATACGCACACTAAAGATTTTGGCTTGAACGGAGGGTAGGTTAAAGGTATGGTAAACCGTTCCAATGATGGGAATCGACTACTTAGACTAGCAAAAGAGTGGTGGAAAGGATAAGAGAGCCCAAGTTTGTATATGGTAATCATGAATTCACTATGCAATGCACAAGCATGATAATTTCAATGTCAAAATTATGTTTTCACTTAGGTAGGATTGGAATTAAATCAAAACTTGCTTTAGCTAAGACCCTAGTAATGAAACGCAAGATCGAGATATGGTTCATCATTGATTTCAACATGAGATCAAAAGCATCAAACAACAAGCAACGAGGGCATTAAATCAAGCTCTAAAAATGATACTTTACAAGGATAATCTATCATTGCTCCTAATGCTCATACAAAGCTACCAAATATCATTGCTTTATGGAAATGCAAACAATTTCAAAAAAATTCAAAATTATTGAAAATGCATGATATGCATGAGACTCAAGATGCAAAAGGCAAAATAAGATCACCAAAAACTAAGTTAGATAACACACAAACCCTCCCCCAAACTTAAATTACACAGTCCCTTGTGTAAGAGAAGCTTAAGAGAGAGCTAAACAATGCATGAAAGAAAGAAGATACGATTCTAAATGCTATGTACAAACTTTGGAGTATTACCTTGGAAATGAATGGAGGGAACGAGAGTGATCACATAATTCCTACACACCTTTATCTTTAAGTCCATGACCATTAGACCATCAAGAACCTTGCAACCACTCAACAAAAGATCAAAAAGAACAAGAAAACATAGAAAGACATGAAAAGAAATTATGTACAATGATAAGCTTGGGGTGTCTCCCAAGAGCACTTTGTTTAAAGTCACTAAGTTTGACTTTGGTTACCCTTTTAGGCGGGTGAGAGGGGAGTGTGAGCACTCCATGGTGGATCTTTGAGCTCGAGCTTGAGCACCTTGCTCATTACCTCTTCAAGACCAGCTTCCCCTTTTTCCTTGAGCTCGAGTGTGAGAATCGCCTTGACCGAGGCAAAGGGTTTGGATCGGCCTTTGCATTTGATCTTGTACTCAATCACTCCATCGTTGTGCCTCCATGGAGTGAGAGTCATCATAGAAGGTTGTCTTGGCTCTGACCTATACCCATCAAGCTTGCTTGGTTCATTCTTAGCAAAGGCAAAAAGGTTATGCGTGTCTTGTTTCTTCATTTTGGCTTTAGTGCCTTCACTCTTCTCTTGCTTTTTTTAGTCTCACTCACGTCCTTCATTGTGGTGGGAGGTATCATTTTTTGCTAAGTATTGATGGTGCCAAGTTCGTCAATGGTGGGGCTACAAACTTACTAATCTTGTTTGCTTTCCATTGCTCTCTCTAAACCTATAGGTGTATGCATACGAGATCTCGAAGCAACGACAATCTAGTTCAACCAAGAGACGATATACATCGATCATACAGAGGGTTTAGAACAAGGGAAGCACTTCTGAGACAACAAGAAGTTGAGAACGCCATGGATCACTATGAAAATATTCCACTTGGGGAGATTCATGACAATGTGGCAAACAACACCGCACAAGGTGGTAATGGAAACCACCCCGCACAAGGTGGTAATGGAAACCACCCCGCACAAGGTGGCCACGCTCACAACGCCCCACATCCACCCGGCCGGCCAGTGAGAGTCCTTAACCATCCCCCAAGGGCTAAAAACATGGTTGGTGAGGGGGATGCTGCCAATGCCCATCCAAACCGTCAAGGGATCCAAGCTCCACCGGTTGAGAACAAAAACTTCGAGGTGAAGCCGGTTTTGATCAACATGGTTCAAAGCAACAAATTTCATGGTCTATCTATGGAAGATCCCTTGGATCATATCGATCAATTTGATAGGATATGTGGTTTAACCAAGATGAACGGTGTTTCGGAAGACGGTTTCAAGCTAAGACTCTTCCCATTCTCTCTTGGAGAAAAAGCTCGCCAATGGGAAAAGAGTCTTCCTCAAGGTTCAATAACGTCTTGGGACGATTGCAAGCGAGCTTTCCTTGCAAAGTTCTTTTCTCCTTCAAGAACCGCCAAGTTGAAGAACGAAATCTCGGGGTTCACACAACGCGGAACCGAATCCTTCATTGAAGCTTGGGAACGGTTTAGAAGCTACACCTCTCAATGCTCGCATCATGGTTTCTCCAATGCGTCCCTATTGAGTACCCTCTATCGCGGTGCTTTACCCAAGATAAGAATGCTCTTAGACACGGCCTCTAACGGGAACTTCTTAGCCAAAGATGTGGACGAAGCCATGGAACTAGTGGAGAACTTGGCCCAAAGTGACGGGACCTATGGCGATGATTATGACCGCGCCACAAGGACGACAAGCGACTTTGATGAGAACAAGCGGGCCAAGGACATGAAAGCGCTTAATGAAAAATTGGACAAGCAAACCAATTTGATTGATAAACTACTAGTGTCTTCCCAAAAGACGCTCAACTTTGTGGATACTTATGATGAGAATCAAGGTTATTATTAAGAGGAGAACCCTGACATGAACATTCAAGAGGAGGTGAACTAAGTGGGGAATCAAGGGAACTACCAAAGACAAGGGTTCAACCAAAACTATAGGAACCACCCCAACTTCTCTTACCGAAACAAAAATGTAGAGAACCCACAAGACCAAGTCTACCTTCCGCAACCTAATCAAGCTCAAGGAGCCCCACAAAAGCAATTTCAACCTCAAGGCCAAGATTATAATACCAACCAACAAGGTTTTGTCCCAAGGAACCAATTCCAAGGGAACCAACGTGGATTTCAACCCAAAGCTCCACCCGGTTTTCAAGGCCAACAACAAGGGTTTGTGCCTCAAGGTCAAGCAAATACGTGTAAACCGCAAGAGCTTGATTTGAGCTCCATGTTCCAACAATTACTCAAGGGACAAGGGGAGATCAACACGCGGGTGGATTGCTCTTACAATGACCTCAACATAAAGGTTGAAGCTTTGAACTCCAAGGTAAAACAAATGGAGAACAAAGGTATTGTTTCTTCTTCATGCGCACAAGGTCAACTCCCAGGCAAATCCGAAGCTAATCCTAAGGAGTATGTAAACGCCATCACCTTACAAAGTGGTACGGTCTTACCTCCAAGAGAAGCTCCTTCTCCTCTCAATGTGGACATTGAGAAGCAAAGTGTGGGGTGGAACTTCAAGAAAATGACGGATTGGTTGAAGATGAGGTAGTGAGAGAGCAAGACAAGGTTGAAGAAGTTGAGAAGGTCAAGCCTAGGGTTGTTGTTGCTCAAGAGAAATCGAAGAAGAATGTGTTTGTCCCTAAGACATACATTCCTAAGCTACCTTTTCCCGGGCGGTTCAAGAAGCAACTTATGGACAAGTATAAAGCCATATTTGATAGCAAATGGAGAAGGTGGAACTCACAATGCCTTTGGTTGATGCTTTCTTACTTGTCCCTCAATACGCCAAATTCTTAAAAGATGCCGTGAATGAGAGAGCTAATGAGATGGAGTCTATGGTCATTTTAACTCACGAGTATAGTGCCATAATACAAAAGAATATGGTGCCAAAGAAGTTAGGAGATCCGGGATCATTCACACTACCTTGTGCACTTGGTCCTCTAGCTTTCAACAATTGTTTGTGTGATCTTGGAGCGAGTGTAAGCCTCATGCCGTTTTCGGTAGCTAAGAGACTAGGCTTCACACGCTACAAGGCATGCAACATCTCCCTAATGTTAGCGGATAGGAGCGTGAGGGTTACTATTGGTTTGCTTGAGGATCTTCCTATTGTGGTGAAGGATTTCATTATCCCCACAGACTTTGTAGTGCTTGAAATAGATGAAGAACCAAAAGACCCTCTTATCTTTGGTAGGCCATTCCTAGCAACCGCGGGAGCAATAATCGATGTGAGGAAAGGAAAGATAGATCTCCATTTGGGTAAAGGAGAAGTCCTTGAGTTTGATATCAACAAAGTGATGAAGAAGCCCACTATAGATGGCCAATGTTTCTACATAGAGACCATGGATGAGCTAGCCGACGAGCTACTTGAGGAAATGAGAGTAGAAGACGGGTTGGAAGTGGTTTTGACCAAGGAGCATGGCGATCATGGGTTCTTGAGCAAGGATAGTCAAGGTTATGAGCTACTCATGGACTCCCACAAACCGGTCGAGAAGGACACACCATTTGTTGAGTTGTGTGTTCGCGATACCAAAGGTCAAGATGGTTTAAGGGTTAGCACGGTTCAAGAGGAGTCCGTTCTGGCAATTGAAGAGGCTATCAAGGGTAAGTCTAGTCTTTAGGAGGATGATTGGAGCGAGCTCAAGGCCCCAAAGGTGGACCTAAAGCAACTTCTCGTGTGACTAAGGTATGCGTTCGTAGGTCCCAACGAGTCTTACCCGATTATTGTGAGTGAGAGTCTAGATGAGAACGAGCTATCCTCCCTTCTTGTAAAACTTAGGAAATATATGAGAGCAATTGGCTATTCTTTGGATGATATCAAGGGTATTTCCCATAGTTTGTGCACGCATAGAATCCATTTAGAGGATGAATCAAGGACCTCTATTGAACATCAAAGAAGGTTGAATCCTAATTTGAAAGATGTGATAAAGAGAGAGATTCTTAAGCTCTTAGACGCGGGCATTATCTACCAAATATCGGATAGTACTTGGGTCTCACCGGTTCATTGTGTGCCTAAGAAAGGGGGGATAACGGTTGTTAAAAATGAAAAGGATGAGATGATACCTACAAGAACAATAACCGGGCATAGAATGTGCATTGATTATAGGAAGTTGAATTCATACACTCGTAAGGATAATTTTCCGTTACCTTTCATTGATCAAATGCTTGAACGTCTAGCTAATCATCCATTTTATTGCTTTCTAGACGGTTATTCGGGTTTCTTTCAAATACTCATACACCTGAATGACCAAGATAAAACGACTTTCACGTGCCGTTATGGCACCTTCGCATATCGAAGGATGCCATTTGGGTTGTGTAATGCACCCGCAACATTCCAACGTTGCATGATGTCCATTTTTCCGATCTTATTGAGGACATGGTAGAAGTCTTTATGAACGACTTCTCCGTGTATGGCTCTTCGTTTGGTGTTTGCTTGTCTAATCTTTGTAGGGTCTTGCAACGATGCGAAGAGGCAAACTTGGTGCTCAATTGGGAGAAGTGCCATTTCATGGTACGTGAAGGCATTGTGCTCGGGCATAAGATCTCCGAGAAGGGGATTGAGGTAGATAAGGCCAAGATAGAGGTGATTGTTAGCTTAGAGCCGCCTAAGTCGGTCAAAGACATCCAGTCTTTCTTTGGTCATGCTGGATTCTACCGAAGGTTCATCAAAGACTTCTCGAAAATCACAAGGCCTCTCACAAGGCTACTTTGCAAGGAGGTTGAGTTCGTATTTGATGAGGAATGTATGGTGGTGATACGGGATATTTTCGTGTCAATTATCCCAAGTGTACTCATGTCATTGTAGTACTTGAGATGTCAATCCATAAGGGGTTAAGATTGAGGCACTAAGAATGCAAGAAACTTCTTAAGCTAGAGCAAACATTGTTTTTGGTTTTTAAATTTATAAGAAAGGAAACAAATGCAAGAAGGAAAACAAAACACAAGACTAAAATGTTGGATTATGAACTAAGCTATCAATGAGATGGGTAACAATCAAACAATGAATCATTTAGAAGCATTAATCACTATCTTAGAACATGGAATTCTCAAATATGACTAATCCATTTCCATGGCACTAATCACCTTGTTAATTATCTAATCAAGAACAAATTTCCATTTGTGATTAAATAATTAACAAGCATTAAGAAACAGTTCCAATTAGTTCACTAAACACCCTAAACATCAACTTCCGTTGGCTAGGATATGCATAGCTCACAAAAGGTTCGGATCAAGCAATTCATTTAAACTCGGGTCATGAGTGAAATGCCTAAGATCTAGAAACGAATGAACATACCTAATCTAGTACTAACACCGCTTACTCGAATCTATCCCTAATGCATGGGATGAGACCAAAAATCTAACTAATCTAAGGTGTAGTACTAGGTTTCGGTTTATCATGACAAATCTAGCGTTACGAACCAACCTAAGTGAAAGACTCATCCAAGATCATCTTAAATAACCATTATTTAACCATCAAGACAATTGACTAATGATGCCTAAACATTCAATGCACATTCATTCTTATGACATGGATCACACAAGTAGATTAGTTCACTTCCATGATACTAATCCATTTACAAAATCATCTAGTTATCAAGAACTTCCGTTCGAAACTAAATGATCCATAATCATTAAGCATTAGTCCATACAAGTCAACAATTCACCTTAATCATCAATTTCCATTGGCTAAGAATTGAATTGCATGCTTAGAAGTTTTCTAGACATTTCATCGAACACCTTCCGGGCGAGAAATGTCTTAAGTTCTAGAAATGAGTTGTCAATTCGATTCTAGCATTAAGATCCCTCCTAACATGAGAACAAATGATTATCTAAGCCTAAACATCAACAATCAACGATCAACCATCCAAATCAAACATTATCTAAAATCCAACAAAAAGTCAACTCACAAGAACATGAAGAACACAAGAGAAAAAGACATAGAAATGAAGAACAAGAATCAAATAAGCATAATATAAAGATAGAGTGAAGAAATCTTCTCTAGAATGGCATTTGTATGAAGAACAATCCCAAAACATCAAGAAGAGAGAGTTGGGGACGAGCCCCACTCTTAGAAGAAGAAAACTTCTTTATAAAATTAGGTTTTTTGGCTTTTAATAGAGTTTGGGTCGAATTTTTGAGTTTCAGATGATCCACAGCGGTCAGCTCATACCGCTGCATGACCGCTGTGATTCTCTGTTTTTTTTCGACGGATGAACCCGCAGCGGTCACTGTAGACCGCTGCATGACCGCTGCGAGCTCCACTGAGTTCCTTCGCGCGCCAGACTGGACCGTCGTCACGGAAATTGGCATAACTTCTGATCGCACCGTTGGAATTGCCTCAAACCACTTCCAAATGAAAGCTATTCCATTGATATATCTCGTGTTAAAATTTGAGCTCAATCCATCGGTGGAAAGTCCTTCATCCAATGCCAAACTTATGACGTCTCAACCTGATCCTGCATCTTTGTATTCCGAAATGAACTTTTTGATGGCTATCTTCACTCCTCCAACTCCTATGACTCCAAGAACACCTGAAAATGGCTCAAGCAAGCCAAAAAGAATGCAAAGACAACCTAGGACATCTAAAATGCAATGAGACTCAAGTTGGACCTAAATGCATGAAAATATCCAAAAACTATACAAATTGGAACTAAAAACCTATGAAACTAAACCTTAAAAACATGTAAAATATGGTGTTATCAACTCCCCCGGACTTGCCTTTTGCTTGTCCGCAAGCAAACAAGAAAAGACAAACCGAAAGAGAGGTTTTAAAGAGTGGGAATTCATAACTAAAGGACATGTCAAAGCATTCAAAGTGGGAATTCTATGCCCAAGATAATACCAAGACATTGCAAAAACGTATCTCAATTATGACTCTAACTTCTCTAGACTTATCGCAACTCCTAATCTTTTCTCTTAACAACAATGCCTCATGCCTACAAGTCCTCTTCTCAACCAACCCTCACATTCATTTGATCTTTCTAGAGGTGCGGTCTCACAAATGGGCAAGTGATCAAGTCCAATCGGTTTGGAAGAAAAGGCAATTGGCACTAGTAAATGTGAGTGCAAGGAGGTTCATTCTCTTTTTGGGTGACTTACTCTCAAGAAAAAGGAATGCTATATGTTATGCAAAAGCAAGGAAGACTAGAAACAATTTATGCATACAAAGTTAAGCTCACATTGTTCTACCCTCCTAGCAAAGCATTCTACCCAAATGGTGATTCCATTTCCTCTTCTTATCTTATTTTCTTGAAGCTCATTAAACCCTCAAAGCCCTTTTGGCTAAATCAAAACTCCCTTTTTAAACCCCTTTTCTTTTCCAAACACCAAACTCCTAGAGACATTTTTAATCGACCCCTTTCTTTTCTTCTTACTCTCCCTAAACTTTTTTATTCTTTCTCTTTTTCAAACATGGAGAGTGTTTTTCTTTTTCTTTTTCTAGGGTCTTTCTTTTACGCTCTTCTCTAGAGTTTTCTTTTCCAACCAAGGATTCTTTTTCTACCATTTCTCATTTCACTTTTCATGAGCTCATGCTCCCCAAAACCAAATACCATTCAATCCATTGATCCCCATCTTAATGCTAGCCTCTTTTCTTTGAACAACAAACCTAGCTAAAAATGAAAGCTAACCTTTGTCGTTTCCGATACTTACAAGATTTTACACACAATAGCATATCAAGAAAATGCCTCACTCAATAAAAAAAACAAGGGGTGGAAAGGAAACGGTTATGGTGAAAGGTAGGGAACCATTCTAAAAATGAGAATGGCCACTCGGGTTATTAGAGAGTGGTAAAAGTGGATAAGATAACCCGAATGTTTTCTTTGAACCATGGTTATGTATCACAAGCCCATAAGCAAGAAGATTATATTCATTTAAGTCCAATTATCAAGGGGTTGATTTCAAATTAAACAAGTATTTACAAGACAAAGAGTTAAGAGTAGAGAGATCAAAGTACGAAGTTTTCAAGTCTTTTGAAATCGTTTAAGCAATATAAAACCATTATCGAGAGCATCACAATGAAAGCTTATCATACATGTTTTATGAACTCTCATGCACATGAATGCAACCAATATGATCTAGAAATGAGTGATCAAGTCAAGTCTAGAATGCACATGGACTAATGCAAACTACATGATGATTTTTTTTGTTTTTCGTTTTTTTTTTTTTTTATGCAATTAAAAATATACAATGCAATGACTCAAGAAAATGAAAATAAGACAAAATACACAATGTCAAAACACAAGAACCTCTCCCCCGGACTTAAATCACACCGTCTCGGTGTGAATTGAGCCAAAGAGAGAGTAAAACAAACATAAAAACGAAATGGTATATACAAAGGGAAAAGTTAGTGGTACCTTGGAGTGGAGTGGATTCACGAGGAGGAAGCATTGTGCGTTGAAGCTCACGGACTTAGACCATTCCATCCGTCCCATTTATTCACCCTTATTGCTCCTACAAAAACATGAAAACAAAATTTATCAAACAATAAAAAGGCATAAAACAAGAAGTAAAGGATAGGATTGCTTGTTTTATGTCTCTAGCATTGACGGTGGATAGGATTGGGGGAGTCCCCAATGGCGCGTTTAACGTCGCTAGCTTGACGGTTGCGTCCTCTTATTCACTCCCTCCTTGAATGTTTCCTTTACTCCTAGTTTCGAACCTAAGAGATCAAGATCACAAGAAAAGAGAAAAAAAAGATTAACAACAAAAGAAAATAAAAAGCTCTAGTCTCAAGAAGAATCCAAATCCTAATGATCAATGCTAAACCCCAATGGCAACGGCGCCAAATTGATACAGGATATTTTCGTGTCAATTATCCCAAGTGTACTCATGTCATTGTAGTACTTGAGATGTCAATCCATAAGGGGTTAAGATTGAGGCACTAAGAATGCAAGAAACTTCTTAAGCTAGAGCAAACATTGTTTTTGGTTTTTAAATTTATAAGAAAGGAAACAAATGCAAGAAGGAAAACAAAACACAAGACTAAAATGTTGGATTATGAACTAAGCTATCAATGAGATGGGTAACAATCAAACAATGAATCATTTAGAAGCATTAATCACTATCTTAGAACATGGAATTCTCAAATATGACTAATCCATTTCCATGGCACTAATCACCTTGTTAATTATCTAATCAAGAACAAATTTCCATTTGTGATTAAATAATTAACAAGCATTAAGAAACAGTTCCAATTAGTTCACTAAACACCCTAAACATCAACTTCCGTTGGCTAGGATATGCATAGCTCACAAAAGGTTCGGATCAAGCAATTCATTTAAACTCGGGTCATGAGTGAAATGCCTAAGATCTAGAAACGAATGAACATACCTAATCTAGTACTAACACCGCTTACTCGAATCTATCCCTAATGCATGGGATGAGACCAAAAATCTAACTAATCTAAGGTGTAGTACTAGGTTTCGGTTTATCATGACAAATCTAGCGTTACGAACCAACCTAAGTGAAAGACTCATCCAAGATCATCTTAAATAACCATTATCTAACCATCAAGACAATTGACTAATGATGCCTAAACATTCAATGCACATTCATTCTTATGACATGGATCACACAAGTAGATTAGTTCACTTCCATGATACTAATCCATTTACAAAATCATCTAGTTATCAAGAACTTCCGTTCGAAACTAAATGATCCATAATCATTAAGCATTAGTCCATACAAGTCAACAATTCACCTTAATCATCAATTTCCATTGGCTAAGAATTGAATTGCATGCTTAGAAGTTTTCTAGACATTTCATCGAACACCTTCCGGGCGAGAAATGTCTTAAGTTCTAGAAATGAGTTGTCAATTCGATTCTAGCATTAAGATCCCTCCTAACATGAGAACAAATGATTATCTAAGCCTAAACATCAACAATCAACCATCAACCATCCAAATCAAACATTATCTAAAATCCAACAAAAAGTCAACTCACAAGAACATGAAGAACACAAGAGAAAAAGACATAGAAATGAAGAACAAGAATCAAATAAGCATAATATAAAGATAGAGTGAAGAAATCTTCTCTAGAATGGCATTTGTATGAAGAACAATCCCAAAACATCAAGAAGAGAGAGTTGGGGACGAGCCCCACTCTTAGAAGAAGAAAACTTCTTTATAAAATTAGGTTTTTTGGCTTTTAATAGAGTTTGGGTCGAATTTTTGAGTTTCAGATGATCCACAGCGGTCAGCTCATACCGCTGCATGACCGCTGTGATTCTCTGTTTTTTTTCGACGGATGAACCCGCAGCGGTCACTGTAGACCGCTGCATGACCGCTGCGAGCTCCACTGAGTTCCTTCGCGCGCCAGACTGGACCGTCGTCACGGAAATTGGTATAACTTCTGATCGCACCGTTGGAATTGCCTCAAACCACTTCCAAATGAAAGCTATTCCATTGATATATCTCGTGTTAAAATTTGAGCTCAATCCATCGGTGGAAAGTCCTTCATCCAATGCCAAACTTATGACGTCTCAACCTGATCCTGCATCTTTGTATTCCGAAATGAACTTTTTGATGGCTATCTTCACTCCTCCAACTCCTATGACTCCAAGAACACCTGAAAATGGCTCAAGCAAGCCAAAAAGAATGCAAAGACAACCTAGGACATCTAAAATGCAATGAGACTCAAGTTGGACCTAAATGCATGAAAATATCCAAAAACTATACAAATTGGAACTAAAAACCTATGAAACTAAACCTTAAAAACATGTAAAATATGGTGTTATCATGTGGCGTTTCTAGAGATCAAGAAGGCGTTGGTTAGTGCTCCCATTGTCCAAGCCCCGGATTGGGATCTTCCTTTCGAGATCATGTGTGATGCTAGTAACTATGCGGTTGGAGCGGTTTTGGGTCAAAGGAAGGACAAGAAGACCAATGTCATCTACTATGCAAGTAGGACCTTAGATGATACTCAAACCCGGTACGCCACAACGGAAAAAGAGTTGCTAGCCGTGGTTTTTGAAATGGAGAAGTTTAGGTCTTATGTTGTGGGATCAAGGGTGATTGTCTACACCGATCACGCGGCTTTGAGATACATTCATGCCAAGAAAGACACCAAGCCAAGGCTACTCCGTTGGATCTTGCTTCTACAAGAGTTTGACTTGGAGATAGTTGACAAGAAGGGGATAGAGAATGGGGTCGCGGATCACTTTTCTAGAATGAGGATTGAAGACCTTGTCCCAATTGATGATAAGCTCCCCGAGGAGAGTCTCATGATGGTTGGCGTCTTGAAGAAAGGGGTCGAAGTCGTTCAAGGACTAGAGAGTGCTAACGGGTTACAAGACGAGAGACTACCATGGTTTTCGGATCTAGTGAACTACTTAGTGTGCGGGAAGGAACCGCCTTTGGATGGGTATAAGAAGAAGTTCTTCCACGACGTGACTAGATACTATTGGGACGAGCCCTACCTATACAAGTTGTGCTCGGATGGTTTGTATAGAAAGTGCGTGGCGGAAGAAGAAGTCCAAGGGATCCTACTCCATTGTCACGGGTCAAGCTATGGTGGGCATCATGCATCCTACAAAACCGCTACAAGGGTCTTGCAATCCGGTTTTTGGTGGCCTTCATTATTCAAAGATGCACACCTCTTTGTCTCCACATGTGATGCGTGCCAAAGGAAAGGGAACATTGGAAGGAGAGATGAGATGCCCCAAAACCCAATCCTTGTGGTAGAGATGTTTGGCGTATGGGGCATCGATTTTATGGGACATTTCCCATCATCATATGGTAACCAATACATATTGGTGGCGGTTGATTACGTCTCTCAATGGGTGGAAGCCATTGCAAGCCCGACCAACGATGCCAAGGTCGTTCTAAAATTGTTCAAGTCCGTAATCTTCCCAAGGTTCGGAGTTCCAAGGGTGGTCATTAGTGATGGAGGTAGTCATTTCATCAACAAAGTGTTTGTAAGCTTACTTAAGAAGCATGGTGTGAGGCATAAGGTAGCAACACCTTACCATCCTCAAACGAGTGGCCAAGTAGAAGTATCCAACCGGTAAATCAAGGCCATACTCGAGAAGACGGTTGGGGGTTCAAGGAAGGATTGGGCCAACAAGTTAGATGATGCTTTATGGGCATACCAAACCGCCTTTAAAACACCTATAGGGACTACACCATTCAACTTGCTTTATGGGAAGTCATGCCATCTACCAGTTGAGTAGTCTTGACAAACCATACTGCTAGGTTCGTCAATAGATAAGCATTTGTTCTCATGTTAGGAAGGATCTTAAAGCTAGGATTGAATTGAAAACTCATTTCTAGAACTTAGACATTTCATGCACACAAGGTATTCGATGAAATGTCTAGAAAACTTCTAAGCATGCTTTTCATTCTAAGTGATCGGTAGATGCTGACTTTAGGATGAATTGTTGACTAAAATGGACATGTGGTAAATTATGGATTATCTAAGTGATCGGTGGATGCTGACTTTAGATTATTCGTACAATGATTAGTGTCACGAGACTGAACTAATCTACTTGAAAGTGTTCATGTCATAAGAATAAATCTTTGCTTGTCCTCAACCAAACAAGAATAGGCAAAGGGAGAAGACTAGAATATGGGAGCTCAAATCCGAAAGTGCCATAAAAAGAATCCGAGCCCAATGTCCAAGTTGCAAACTTCTTGATGCGATCAAACAACTTACTCAAAATTGACTAGCCATACTTATCCTTACATGACTTACATTCGAACCTCAACCTACACAAACTTTCAAATCCTCCAACCCCTTGACATTGATTAATTGTAATAAGCGTTAATCATGTTTATGCAATATCAAATGAATTCGTTTGGCTAAGGGTTAGGTTATGAGATGAAGATGATCTCATTATCATGCATGGGTAATCAAGTATAAGGATCTCTCATGGAAAGAGCAAAATTTAGCAAAAAGCTAAAGGTAAAAGGCAACCTATGCATACAAGGGGAGAATTCTCATCTACCCAAATGCCTAGAGTGTCTCTAACCTAAAGCTTTCTAACCCGTTTGTGCCCACATCCTAAGCTACCCTTTTCATCTTAAGATATTTGCCTTCTTAAACCCACACATGCTTCTTGTCCTTTCACTTCACCTTCTTCTCATTCGGGGATCAACTTCTTCTTCCTTGTTCTCATGGTTTGGTGCTTCTTTGTTGTGACTTAGCTATCCTTTTTCTTCATTTTTGTTCACGCCTCTTTTTCTTCTTTGATGCTTTCGCTTTTTTCGGCTTTCTTCTTTTTCTTTGGATCTCCTGAGGCTATCTTATTCTTAGAGCTAGTCTTATAATTTTTCACCAACCAATCTATAAATTTGATCCCCTTTTTCCTTCACCTTATTCATCTTTCCCATTCCACAATCTATTCCAAACACATCCGTTCACCAAATTTCCTAACCGTTCCCTCAAAAATAAACCAAGAACCGCCAACCTATCTAGCCTATTCCTATATTAACTCCGTGATGATGGAGCTAAATCTATATGAGAATTCCTCCTTGTCGCCTTAAATCTAACACTTTTTGATAAGTTTGCTCGAAAGAAGGCCTCACCAATCACACACGAATATCAATGGCTAGAAAGAAGGTTGAGGTTAGGGTAGGGGAAACCATTCCAATGATGGGATATGGCTACTTGGATAAACAAGAGTGGTGAAAGGGAAAATATTATCCAAATATGTATGAAGTGATCCACGAATTCATTCAAAAATGCATGAACACAATATTTTCAAGTCAAAATTAAGGTTATCACTTAGATGGGGTTGAATTCAAATCAAGGTTTGCTTCAATCAAGGAAAAAACAATAAGACATGGGATCAAGGCATGGTTCGCTCTTAATTTCTACACGAGATCAAAACATCAAGTAACTAGCAACAATGGCATTGGACTAAGCTCTTAATATGGTAATTTACAAGGACAAATCTATCATTGCTCCTAATGCTCATGCAAAGCTACCTTATATGCTATGCATCTAGACTCAATCCTATATGGAATGCACAAAAGTTCAAAATTTTCAAAATTATTGAAAATGCATGAGACTCAAGATGCAAAAGGAAAATAATACACAAAACACAAGGTTAGATACCGGTCCCTCCCCCAAACTTAAATCACAACGTCTCGGTGTGAAAGAAGTTCAAGAGAGAGACCAAAAACAAAAGATGAAATGCAAAGACTCAAAAAGAAAAGAGATACTTACAAAGGAAGAGTGAGATTAGCGGAATGGAGATGGTGAAGAGAGGAGTGTGACACGTTTTGTGTCTTAAGCTCGACAAGGGATAGGCTCGGGGAGGTCCCCAAGGGGCGTGTTTAACGTCACTTGCTTGACGGTTGCTTGCTCATTGTCACTCCCTTCACAAAACTCACAAGAGAAGTGAAAAGATTAGCAACAAAAGAAAAAAAAAAAAACTATAGTCTTAAGAAGAATCAAAATCTTAATGATCAATGCTAAACCTCCCCGGCAACAGCGCCAAACTGATAGTAGGATTTTTAGTCTCTAGGAGGTATCAATAACTCCATTACGTGTCGTATGAGGTTATCAATCCATAAAGGGATTTATCCTAATCACTAAGAATGCAAGGAACAATTGCAAGTTAAGCTAAACAAGTATGTTGTGATTAAGTAACCTAATTAAAGCAACTAAACAACTAAACAAGAAGTAAATCAATAAGCAAAAGCGGAGCAAGAGATAAGGTTATTGATGTAAGGCGATCCAATGTCAACTAGTGGTGTTCATTCACTCAAAGAAGCTAATTCCTAGGCAATAGATCTCTAATCTTGATTAGTTCTCTATCAAGCAACTAATCAACATGTTAATTATCAAGTCCATTAGCAAATCATCATTTGTGGATTAACAACTAGCAAACATTAAGAATCATAACAAGATCAACCAAAAGTATGCCCTAAACAACTAATGTCTTAGGTTAGGAACATAAATCTCTTGTCTAGTTCATCAAGGCATTTCATCAAACACTTGGTGTTCATGAAATGCCTTATGATCTAGATCCACTCTTTCAAGCTTAATCTAGCATTAGGGGCACTAGATAAGAAGGATTGTTTTATCGTATCCTTGGATCGTTTTATCGTATCCTTGGATCTTCTCATCGTATATCACCTGCTTCGCCCGCAAATTGTTGATCTCGGAGTTGGCGTTGTTTAACTCCGTCCGCAAAATAACCCGATCGTCGAAAAGCTGACGACGGGACGACGCGGCGGCACTATCTACGATCGATCCCATCCCTAAAACTCTGCCCTTTTTCTTCGGGGCAACCTTTTAATAAAGAAACAAAAAATTTAATAAATTGTATAAAAAACATTAACTTTTGTAAAAAAAAAACGTTAAATTACCTCTGCGTATATGTCGTCCATCTGGGCAACAGTCAAAGTCGCAGTGGATTGGACCGAACTACCGCCAGGTGATAGCTGCTGAGAAAGCTGAGTTTGACGCTCGCCGATCCTTGCATGCGCGTCATTGTAGATTGCCTCAGCTCGAGGATCTACAAAAGATCCGTCTTTCTTCTTGTGAGTTTCCGCAAAAACTCGGGTCATCGGAGGAAGTTCGCCTCCATTTGCCTAACAAAAAGACATTAAAAAAGAAATCAAACCGTTGATGGATAATATAAATTAATAACAAATTAAAATTACATAAATAAAATTATAAGCGAAAAAATTATTACCATTTGAAGGCGTTTTCCCGCAAAAGATGTTTGCCCGACGTATGAGGCATAAGCGCTGGAAGACCGTCTGGACCCATAGTGTTTCGAGAAGCAGAACACTTAACGGCCACTTGCTGCGCATGTGGATCTCTCCAGTATGCCGTCAAGCCGTTCCAAACATCGGAAGACATGTATGGCGGCTTCCCATGATCGCCTTTAACCTCCCACTTCCTCTTCCAATCGGAAATGGTATTGTTGAGCCGCAATTTTCCCATCTTTTTGAATTCTGCCTTCACCGTCTCGTTGATCGTAACGTCCCAATGCCATTTTTGCAATACAAAAAAAAATTAGAAACGATATATTAAAGATAAAGAATTCTCC
Organism: Eutrema japonicum; assembly: GCA_030161315.1. NCBI lineage: Eukaryota > Viridiplantae > Streptophyta > Magnoliopsida > Brassicales > Brassicaceae > Eutrema > Eutrema japonicum. The sequence continues at coordinate 22,504,750 of BSQW01000005.1, read as the reverse complement.
AAAATAATATTGAATTAAAATAAAAAAAATTTACCGCGAAACATTTAAACCATGCCTCGACAACGTCTTCCGGAACCGAAAACCAATTGCGGTGAGGCTCCATGAAATAGGCTTTAATGGTGTCAGCCACACTCCGTCCAACTTTGTTATCTTCCTTAAACCTGAGAAAAAAAACAAAAATTATTAGTAAAAAAAACAAATTCATAATGTTATTAAAAAAAAAAAATTGTAGGTACGTACCAAAAAGTATTCGGGAGCCGTCGCGGATCTAACCGGTCTAAAGAATCATGCCCCGGCGACTGCAAAATATCTTCGACCGTCAATCCTGCATACAACAACGGCGGTCGAGCAACTGCTTCTGGAGGCGGCGCTGGTCCGGAAAAAGAATCCGGAACAGCGGATTGTGTCGCAGAAGATGACGGGAGAGGCGGATTTTCACTCGGCCCCGTCTCGAGAAACTGCCGATAGTGTGACTTACGTGGCGCCATATCTAAAAAATATTTAAAAATAACTCAATTTTAGTATAATACAATTCCATTGCTAACTAATAATTCCAATCCTAACTAATAAATATTACAATCCTAACTAACAATCCAAAATCCTTAGAACGATAATATAATTTATAAAAAAAAAATGTTACCCTTTTTTTAGAGAGAGGGCAGAGATTTTAGAGAGAGAGAGAGAGAGTTGAGAGATTAGTTATTTTAGAGAAAGAGAGTGTCGAGAGATTGTGAGGGAGGGAGGAAAAATTTGATCGCGTATATATAGATTTTGTAGTCGTCGTAAATTCGTTGGTAATTTACAACGATTTTACGACGGATTCGTCGTAAAATCGTCGTAAAACTGTAACCAAAAAATCAACCTATCGCAAATTCCCCCCACGCGATAAATTAAATATTTGGGTATTACAACGATTTTACGACGGATCCGTCGTAAAATCGTTGTAATAGATTAAATCTATACCCTAAACCCTAAATCACAATACACATATCCTGGACGTAAGAGCGAAGTATATTTGTGCATCTAATACTTCTAATATTTAACAATAGATTCAATAACGACGATTGAATCTATATCGTCGTCGATTTCCTTATTTTACATAATAATGTATAGCATTCGTTCTTATAAGTATATTCGTAACATGCATGACTTAAATAATGTAAATGATTTTGTAAAAACATAAAATTGTTTATACTATGATTAGAACTTACGTAAAACAAGATATAAGATAGAAAAAACTAAACAAGTAAATCAAACCCTAAACCCTATAGTTTAAGAATTACAACGATTTTACGACGGATCCGTCGTAAAATCGTTGTAATAGATTAAATCTATACCCTAAACCTAAATCACAATACACATATCCTGGACGTAAGAACGAAGTATATTTGTGCATCTAATACTTCTAATATTTAACAATAGATTCAATAACGACGATTGAATCTATATCGTCGTCGATTTCCTTATTTTACATAATAATGTATAGCATTCGTTCTTATAAGTATATTCGTAACATGCATGACTTAAATAGTGTAAATGATCTTGTAAAAACATAAAATTGTTTATACTATGATTAGAACTTACGTAAAACAAGATATAAGATAGAAAAAACTAAACAAGTAAATCAAACCCTAAACCCTATAGTTTAAGAATTACAACGATTTTACGACGAATCCGTCGTAAAATCGTTGTAATAGATTAAATCTATACACTAAACCCTAAATCACAATACACATATCCTGGACGTAAGAACGAAGTATATTTGTGCATCTAATACTTCTAATATTTAACAATAGATTCAATAACGACGATTGAATCTATATCGTCGTCGATTTCCTTATTTTACATAATAATGTATAGCATTCGTTCTTATAAGTATATTCGTAACATGCATGACTTAAATAATGTAAATGATTTTGTAAAAACATAAAATTGTTTATACTATGATTAGAACTTACGTAAAACAAGATATAAGATAGAAAAAACTAAACAAGTAAATCAAACCCTAAACCCTATATTTTAAGAATTACAACGATTTTACGACGAATCCGTCATAAAATCGTTGTAATAGATTAAATCTATACCCTAAACCCTAAATCACAATACACATATCCTGGACGTAAGAACGAAGTATATTTGTGCATCTAATACTTCTAATATTTAACAATAGATTCAATAACGATGATTGAATCTATATCGTCGTCGATTTCCTTATTTTACATAATAATGTATAGCATTCGTTCTTATAAGTAATCGATGTAACACCGTTGTAAAATTTCGTTGCAAATCCGTTGGTAATTTCTAAATCGTCGTAAACCTGTCGTAAAATAACGACGATTTCACGTCGACTCTGAGAGTTTGGTAAAACACATTTTTTTAATAGGTCACCTAATTATTTACATCGCATTTTGTAGACGTAATTTCGTCGCATATTCGATGTAAAATCGTTGTAATGCTAATCGATGTAAAACCGTTGTAAATTTTCGTTGCAAATCCGTTGGTAATTTCTTAAAAATTTCTATAAATACGTTCCACACCTTCAATGTTAACTAAAAAAAACACAAATTTCCTTGAGTTTTTACACTGATCATTGTGTTCCCACTTCTTGATGATCTGGCCAACAAATAATCATGTATGATCTTGTTTTCAAGTAAAGACAGTCTTCAACTACCATAGGGTGAATGATTCATAGAATTGGACATCTATGTAAATCTTTCGTAACATAAGGATATCCAATTCTATGTATCTTTCACTTATGGTGGTTGGTCTTTATGAATATAGAAAACTTGATCTCTAGAATTCTTTGTTGGCCAGATCATCAGAAGCGGGTATACAATGTTCTACTCCTAAACCCAAGATGACATTACGACGATTTTACGACGGAATAGTCGTAAAATCGTCGTAATACTGAAACCGAAAATTCAACCTATCGAAATTTCCCCCACGCGGGTAAATTAAAATATTTTGGGTATTACGACGAAATTACGACGTATTCGTCGTAAAATCGTTGTAAGTGTACAACGAATTTACGACGAATACGTCGTAATTTCGTTGTTATAAAATAAATATATACCCTAAACGCTAAACCCTAAATCTTTATAGCTATTGGATATACCTCCATTCATTTTCAAAATTTGCATAAACGAGGATTATAAACAATTCTACCACAGAAAATCCGACTTTGACAGTTGCGCACCAGTCACGCCCTCGTAACTAATACCTCTGGAAAGATAGAGCGACGATTGATAAACCCTAATATTTCATATGTCCTCGATTTTGCGATTTTGGGTGCGATGGAGCTACGGCCCCGCAATAACGCGATTCCATCTTCGACCAAAGGTAACCTTCTTGTGATTTCTTTCTATTGATCCTTCCTTGATCGTCTCTAGTACCCGAGAAATCGCCGAAATAGTGAAGTGGTGTCTGTGTTTCGGTGCGGTCTGGACGAATTGTTTTGGCATCAAGCAATTCTTGGGGAAAATCATGAATTTAATCGCCGAATACGTCGTAATTTCGTTTAATATATAATTTTACAACAAAAACTTAAACATCTAACAAACCGAAAATTACATATATATATATATATATATAAGCTCTCAATCAGAATCATCATCTTCGTTGGGTTCATCATCTTGATTGGGTTCATCATCTTTAGGTCCATCATCATCGTCAGTTTATTCAAACTCGTCGGAATCGCCTTCTTCTTCTGTGTCGTTAGGTAGATATTCAAGTTGCCTGTTTCGTGGATCAATTAAAAGAACGTTCTCCGTAATCTCTGGTTCTGTAATATCGAGGCAAGAATCTTGTTGCATTGGAAGATCATCAACACCAACAATTTTACCCCTTGGAGCTATTTTAATAATCGATAACCATGAGATTCCAGATGTTCAAACTCGCGGATATGGAACGAACGTTACTTGTTCTGCTTGTAATGCTAGGATGAATGGCTCAAACTTGTTGTAACGTCGTGCTTTGTTGACGTCACCACACTAAATTTTTTAATTCGCACCCCTCGACCGACTGTTGGATCGAACAAATCACATTTGAAGAGAACGCATTTCAACCTAACCAGTCCGGGGTACCCCACTTCAATTATTTCCTGCAAAACCCCATAAAAATCTATTTCACCCCTAACACATACTCTGTAGTTGGTTGTTGCTCGACGAACGCCATACTTGTATGTATGAAACACATAACCACGGGTAAAATACATGGGTGCGGTCGTTATCTTCCCGATGGGGCCTAGGAGTAACTCATGAAACCAAAATGGATATGCGGGATCGCCATGATCAACCTATGATAAGTCTAAAAGTTAGATTGAAAGCCGATATAATTAAATGAAATATTTATAACTATATTAACTTACTTGCGTCTTCAACCACTCAAAAAAGTGACAATCTTTACGGTCGTTTATTTCATCATCTGAAACCCCTTCAATGCATTCTCGTACCTGGGTATCAAATAAGCTGCAAAATACATATATAGACATAAAAATTAACACATTTAATTATAATTATATTAATTATTAATTATTAATGACTGATTAATTAAATAGTTTTGTTATTATACCTTTCGAAAGGACTCACTTCATCACAGTTTAGGAGGATGTACGTATGTGCGCTGTGCCTGTCATGCTCGTTATCCCACCAAACTTCCTTCAATTTTCCACTAAGACGACCAATTGGTGAGAATATATCTGGGACACCCTCTACTGCATAAATTCGTCCCACACCGCCATCATCGTATCGTCGGGGAACCCGTTTGCGCGTGTACGGACTTTTGGAGCGAAATAATATGAAGTGAAGTGTGAAGTTTCTTCTGTCAAACTTCCTGCAACAATTGATCCTTCAACCCTTGCTAGATTTTTTGCCTTTCCCTTTAAATGTTTCATGAAGCGCTCGAATGGGTACATCCACCTAAACTGAACAGGGCCTCCTAGTTCTGCTTCGTGGGGGAGATGAATGGGAAGATGTTCCATAACATCAAAAAACGCAGGGGGGAATATCTTCTCCAAATTGCACAACAAGATTGGAATATTAGCAGCCAGTTGTGCAATTACATCTTCTGACAACGTCCGTGTACTAAGATCCCGGAAAAACGCTCCGATGCCTGCAAAGACAAAATTATATACATTGTAACATATATATATATAATTAATCTCAATAATTTTATATGTGATGAAGTATCTTACCTCCAATTGCTTCATGAACATTTTCTGGAAGGAGTTCGGCAAATGCGAAAGGAAGTAAACGTTGCATAAACACGTGGCAGTCATGACTCTTCATCCCTGAAAACTTTACTCCTTTCTCAACAGATTTAGCAAGATTGGATACATACCCATCATGAAACTTCACGTCAGATGAAACCCAATTGAACAACGATGCCTTTTGTTCTGCACCCAACCGAAATATAGGAACTGGTGATTTTCCATTGCTCATTATATGCAACTCATTTCTGTTGCAAATATCTGGCAAGTCCAACCTTGACTTTCCGCTGTCTTTGGTTCTTCCTTTCACGTTTAACATTGTATGCATGATGTTATCAAAAAAGTTTTTCTCAATGTGCATGACATCAAGATTTTGTCTCAGTAGATGATTTTTCCAGTACGGAAGATCCCAAAAAATGCTTTTCTTGTGCCAATTGTGATTAACCCCGTATCCATCAGGCATATTAGCTGGAGTGTGCCAATTTCCCCCACGATTCACAGTTTCTAGTCCCCCAAAATGATCTATTTGCGCTTCTAGATCTTCCCCAGATAGATACACTGGTGGGGGGACACACACGATTTTGTTCTTCCTAAACAACCGCCTGTTTCTCCTATATGGATTATTGATTGGTAAAAACCGGCGGTGACAATCAAACCAGCATGTTTTTCGACCATGTTTCAGTGGAAACGCATATGTCCGATCGAGGCAATAAGGACAAGATAACCTCCCATGCGTCGTCCAATCTGATAGCATTCCGTATGCAGGGAAATCGCTTATTGTCCACATAAGCACCGCACGCATCGTAAAATTTTTTTTCCTCGAACAATCATATGTCCGCACTCCTGTATACCACAACTGTTTCAACTCATGAATGAGAGGCTGCAAAAACACATCAAGGGACCGCTTCGGATGATTGGGACCAGGGACTAAAATATTCAGGAAAAGAAATTCCCTTTGCATGCACATATCTGGGGGAAGGTTATAAGGAGTTACGATAACTGGCCACAAAGAATATTGTCTACCAGACATACCGAATGGACTAAATCCATCAGTCCAAAGACCAAGATACACATTTCGCTTAGATTTAGCAAAATCAGGGTGTACCGTGTTAAAGTGTTTCCAAGCTTTTGCATCTGACGGGTGAGTCACTTCTCCTTCTCTCTGTGAATGTTCTGCATGCCACCTCATCGATGCAGCTGTCCTTTCAGATTGATACAATCGTTTCAACCTATCAGTTATAGGAAGATACCACATCCGTTGGTATGGTATCTTTTTACGCCCAGTTGTTTGGGGCCTAAATCTCGGGTTTTGGCAAAATCGACATTCCTGCAGCTTATCATCATCTTTCCAAAAAAGCATACAATTGTCAACACATACATCTATCATCTCAGAAGGCAACCCAAGACTAAACACCAACTTCTGTATCTCATAGTATGTTTCGGCAGCCAAATTATCCTCTGGCAAATACTCTTTAATAAGATCAGCCCAATCATCCATGCAAACCTCAGCTAAGTTATGATCAGTCTTAATTGTCATCATCCTAGCAGCTAACGACAATTTAGACTGACCTTCTCTACATCCATCGTAGAGTGGCTGGTTTGCAGCGTCTAGCATATCATAAAATCGCTTCGCATCTACGTTGGGTTCCTCAACATTACTATTATCAGCATTTGTTTCATTAAATGCATCATTAACCATGGCATTCATCCTATCATGATCTGCACCCTGATCAAATTGATGTTGACCATGATCATAACTACCTTGATAATTTGATTCTACTTGACCTTGATAATTACTACTACTATCCGTTGCTTGAGTTCTTTCAAAACCCTCTCTATGTTGATACCAAACATAATATTGCGGCATAAATCCTCTATTTAGTAAATGCTTCCACACCGTCTCAATAAACATATATCTCGTATTCTTGCATTTACGACAAGGACATAACATCTTACAACTTTCCAGGGTTGTTTGCATATTTCCGGCCTGATACATGAATATTTCAAGCCCTTGTTTGAATTCTTCCGTCAAATCTCCCTCTGAATCCTTTTGCGTATACATCCATTTTCGTAGTTCGTATATAGACATTTATATATATATATATTTTTTTTTTCTGTTTGTTTTTTTTTTTTGATTCTTTCGTTTGAAGTTAGGCTGTATTTATAGAAATTTTTTCAGAATTACCAACGATTTTCCAACAGATTTACGACGAATTTTACGATGTAAATTCGATGTAAATTTAGTAGGGGGACCTATTAAAAAACGTGGTCTACCTAACTGGGATCATGTGACGTCAAATCGTCGTAATATCAACGTAATATACAGAAGAAATATTCGTCGTAATATCGATGTAATTTTACGACGCCATTACGACGATTTATGTTGTCGTCGTAAACTAGTCGTAAATTTACATCGAAATTACGACGACACATATTTACGACGATTTTACATCGAACACATATTTCGTCGTAAATTCGTCGTAATGTCGATGTAAAGTTACATCGATTTAAACCGGTCGTAAATTTTCGTTGGAAATAAACAGTTTTCTTGTAGTGACACCACTAATTAAACCTTTGGACCACCCTAATCTACCTTATCTCAAGATCCTAAGGACTACTCACTAATCATCATGAGTTCAACAAATCCAAGAAAAGAAGAGTTAAAACTCATGATCAAGATGATTGGATGATTAGAAAGTAGAAGGTAGATGGATTCAATCAGAGAAAACAATACTCAAATTGCATTAAAACAAAAGGATCAATCTCTTACAAATCACTCTTAGAGAGGGTTTTTGCATAAGAAAAGACTTAGCCCATCAAATTTATGTTTTTGGGCTTAAATAGTGAATAGTGACAAACTGGGTCGACCCGAGACAAACCGGATACCGACCCGGTTTAAATGGGTAAAAAGTTCTGATTTGGCCAATACCGAGGTCACTGCTCAGTGCAACACCTCGGTATTGAGCCTGGGTTTGTGCACCGATGAGCCATACACGGAGAAGTCGTCCATAAAGACTTCTACCATTCTCAACTCCTTTCTTGTCCTTGATCTTGATGTTGAAACCTTGGAGCAAAAGAACCCATCAGCATAGACGAGGCTTGAGGTCCTTGTTCTTCAGCAGGTATTTGAGAGCAGCATGGTTTGTGTGAACAATGACCTTGCTCCCAATCAAGTAGGACCGGAATTTCTCAAAAGAGAAAACGACTTCCAGCAACTCCTTCTCAGTGGTGCTGTAATTTCGCTGAGCATCATCCAACGTCCTGCTGGCATAATAAATAACATGGTGTTTCTTGTTTTTCCTCTGACCCAACACAGCTCCAACAACAAAATCACTGGCATCACACATAACCTCAAAAGGCAAGCTACAATCAGGTGGCCGGACTACAGGAGCACTAACCAATGCCTTCTTGATTTCCTCGAAGGCTACAAGGCAATCATATGTGAAATCAAACTTGACTTCCTTACATAACAGGGCTGTGAGTGGACGTGCAAGTTTAGAGAAATCTTTGATGAACCTCCTGTAAAACCCATCATGACCAAGGAAGCTTCGTATCTCAGGAACAGATCGTGGAGGTTGCAAGCTCGTCATGACCTGAATCTTCGCCTTGTCGACTTCGATCCCTGCCTTAGAAACCTTGTGCCCAAGAACAATGCCATCTTGTACCAAGAAGTGGCACTTCTCCCAATTTAGAACCAAGTGCTTCTCCTCGCATCCCTGAAGCACTTTGCACAAGTTATCCAGACAGTCCTTGAATGACGATCCATACACAGAAAAATCATCCATGAAGACCTCCATATACTCCTTAGTCACATCTGTGAAAATCGACATCATGCATCGCTGAAAGGTCGCTGGTGCGTTACATAATCCAAATGGCGTTCTTCTGTAGGCGAATGTGCCATAGGGACATGTAAAGGTCGTCTTTCCCTGATCCTCTGGATGTATAGGAATCTGGAAAAAGCATGAGTACCCATCGAGAAAACAGTAGTATGGGTGACTCGCTAACCTCTCCAGCATCTTGTCAATAAATGGCAATGGGAAGTGATCTTTCTGTGTAGCCGCATTAAGCTTCATGTAGTCAATGCACATCCTGTGACCAGTGATTGTCCTTGTAGGGATCAGCTCGTCCTTCTCGTTCTTCACCACAGTTATGCAAAACGTGAACTGGACTAACCCAAGAACTATCCGAGATGGCATAGATAATCCCTGCTTCCAACAGTTTCATCACTTCCTTCCTGACCACTTCCTTCAGGTTCGGATTCAGCCTCCTCTGACATTCAATCGAAGACTTTGACTCGTCCTCTAGGTGTATCTGATGCATGCACAAGTCTGGTGCTATACCTGAAATGTCAGCAAGAGAATAGCCAATAGCTTTACGATATTTTCGCAGCTTGCTCAGCAGTAAAGCAACCTCTGTGGTATTCAAAGAAGCATTAACGATTACTGGGTATGTGGAATTAGGACCAAGAAAGCATTCTCTATACTCCAATCTCCAAGCCTCAGATTCGCTGGAAGTGGCTTTAGTTCCACCTTAGGAGCATTCTCTATACTCTAATCTCCAAGCCCAGCAGCTTGCTTAGAACCATCGACAAACTCTCCTTCTGGCCGTAGGGTATCGATCGATACCATAGGGGTATCGATCGATACTGGTTATGCTAAATCAAGCATCTTCGAGTATCCAGCAGTTTCGTCACATGAACGGACTTCTGAAGTGGCTGAACAGACCAATGCTCTCTCCAGTGGATCCTCAGGGTGTATCTCCAGGAAGTACTCTTCAATTATGTCACTGAAGGTGTCCACATAGAATGTCTTCCCATCGATGGTTGGCCTTTTCATCATCTTTTCCATGTTAAAGGACATCACCAAGTCACCGATGTTGAGAGCGATCTGTCCATTCCTACAGTCAATTAAGGCTACAGCAGTTAAAAGGAATGGTCTGCCTAGGATAAGAGGATCCTTTGGCTCAGCATCGTACTTCAGGACGATGAAATCTGTTGGGATCAAGCAATTCCCAATCTTGATTGGGACATCTTCAAGTAATCCCTCTGGAAGTCGCACTGAGCAATCAGCAAGTACCAGCGAAATCCTTGTAGATTGAAAATCTGTCATCCCCATTCGCTTGGCAACTGAGTGTGGCATAGGGTTCACACTCGACCCAATATCGTAGAGAGCTCGCTCAAATCTCTCTGTGAAAATAGTGCAGTCCAAAACAAAGCTCCCTGGGTCTGGTAGCTTCTTAGGAATTTTGTTGAGCAGGATCGCACTGCACTCAGCTGTGATCATCATGACACCTTCCTCTAGGTTCACATTGCTAGAGACCATCTTCTTCACATATCTCCTGAAAGCTGGAGAAGTCTTAATAGCATCAACAAAAGGAAGCTCCACAACCAACTTATCCAGCATAGCCTTGCATCTGGCATCTTCCCATTCCTTCCTTGTCAGCTTAGGAAGTATAGGATAAGGTGCCTTGGGTGTATACACCCTCTCCTTGACAATCTCGGGTTCCTTCTCTGGCTGTGTCTCAGCATCGATCGATACTTCAGGGGTATCGATCGATACACGGGATTTTGGATCCACTCGGGCAGATGTCTGGACTGGTGTTGATCGACACTGGCTGGTATCGATCGATACCTGTGGATTCTCATAATCCCAATCGTCATCTCCAGCAAGGGCGACGAGATTTCCTGCAATTTGGCTGTTCTTCACTCCTGTAAACAGCTCTTTTCCACTCCTCAAGGTGATGGCGTTGATGTGTGCCCTTGGATTCTCAGTTTTCCCTGGAAGAAACCTTCATGTCTCTTTACAGCTGCTGCTGTCTGAGCCACCTGAGTTTCCAGCTTCTTCTGGGAAAGATTGATGGATTCTATTTTCCCATTCAGATCGATGTACAGAGAGTCAAACTTCCCATTGAAATCCACTTGCAACTTCTGCTGTCCGAGAAGAATCTGTTCCATCATGGATTCCATCTTATTATCTGTGGACTTGGGAGATGCTGGTTGGTACGAAGAGTTTCCATAATTGCGAGTGAAATCACTGCTCTGAAGTGGTTTCTGAGTAAATTTCTTCGCTCCGAAACCAGATTGGTTCCCCTCTAACTTGTACCCACCTTGCTGATTGTTGTTGTTGAAGCTTCGGTTGTTGTTGTACCCAAATCGCTGACCCTGAAAACCAGAACCACCAACGTAGTTAACATCCTCTTCTTCTTCTTCCACATTAGGACTTCATCAGCAAAGTTCACAGATTTCTTTGATTTCCCGATCAGGAAATCCAGTTTGGCCTGGACGTCAGCAATCTGCGACCCATCAATTCCTCCAGCTTGCTTTTTCCTCTCGAAATAAGCATTCTTGGTGCTATTACTAGACGCCAAGTTCTCGATCAGCACAACCGCATCATACGGATACCTGGTGAAGAAGTTCCCATTACTCGCAACATCCATACCCATCTGGTATCTCCAATCACCCCTCTGTAGAAAGTGCCCAGCAGCTGCACCTGAGTGAACCCATGGTGCGGACAATCTCTCTGATAAGACTTGAAACGAATCCATGAAGCTTTGAATGCCTCTGTCGGACCCTGAGCGAACTGAGAGATCTTGTTCCTGAGCTCCTCGGATCTTGCATCATCATAGAAATTTATCAGGAACGCATTCTTCGTCTCATCCCATGTAGTTAGCGAATCAGGAGCTAGCTGCTTCAGCCAATAAGCAGTATCCCCACCAAAAGAGTACGGGAAGTGTTTGCAGAAAAGGAACTCATTGGGCACTCCATTGTACTTCATACCAGTGACCAAGTCCTCGAACCTTTCGATATGATCCATGGAATGCTCATGAGGTAGGCCATGGAATGGGTTATGACTTACGAGAGCATAATACGCAGGCTTCAGCACGAAGTCATTCCTCTGAAAAGTCGGGATGCGAATCGCAGCTCGATTGGCATAGAACTGATCAGGCCTGTTGTGCTCACCAAGTATTTTAGCTCGATTACTTGCAGCATTCCCAACGTTGGCGCGCCCAGCTGGCGCGACAATCTCAACAACAGCAGCAGGGACAACGACGTTTCCAGCTTCATCAAGTCGCTGCCCTCCCGCATTGCACACATGACCCTCTTGGTCTCTCAAGACTCCAGCTTCATCAGCTCTTAAAACTACTGGGTTGTTCATCCTTGATGTATGTTTTGTCCTTCTGTTTGTGCGTTCTAAACGTGCTAACTTCTCTAACGATACATTGACTAGCGGAGTGCTCTTGTTTCTTCTGGTTTCACGATTAAGCATGTACCTGAAACACAAAGATCAAGAACGTAAGTAACCATATAAAATACGTTGAGTATCGATCGATACTGGATGGTATCGATCGATATCAACAAAGAAATCGCCTGTGTATCGACCGATACTAGTTAGTATCGATCGATACTGACGGGCTTAGTCGAAACTCGACAGCTAAAATTTAATGGCGAAATTGAATCCCCGGCAACGGCGCCATATTAGATATGCTCAAATTAATACCCTAGCAGTACTAAAGCAGTAGTTTTAATATAGTTAGGGGTCGAACACAAGGACTTACAGAAATCACACAATAAATTGTATAGTGTGAAGTCAAGCTAAACTATTCAGATTAAACAAAAAGCAGTAAGCAGTAAACTAGTTGTAATTCAATGGAAGAAAGATAGGTTCAGGGATATTTCTCAGGAAATCAATGAATGCAAAATAAACTAACTAATCAGGGTTCAGGTTACGCACGGTTCTCGAACTCAAATCACTAGAGTATAATTAACCAACTGTCATTGCGAAAACTATCTAAATCTAAACTTCAGGATCCAAAATTTCTTTGCAAATTCCTAAGAATAAATAGGCCTTAATTCCAGGTTTGATATGTTCACAAATCAATTAAACCAAATCTCTTTGCGAATAATCAATTTGCTCACCCTAAATTTTGTCAGGTAATTAATCGCATTGTCGTGCCTAATCAATTATCCTAAGATCTAAGTTCTAGGTGATCAATCTAGAATTAGCTTTGAGAACAACCTAAGGCGAAGAACTAATTCAGATTATGAACCCTAAATAACTAATCAACCTAGCATTCAAAGAAATCCCTTATGGGAATCCCCAAACCTAACAAGAGATCTACTCAGACATGGAAATTGAATCAATAGACATGTTTGAATAAATACTCAATAGAAACTAAGAAAGAGTAACAAGAGGTTTTAAGATGTGATCTCGGGCGAAGGGAGATTCAGACTTGTCTCTCTCACCAAGTTCTCTCTTAAACCAAAGCAAAATAAAGCATAGCCTACAAAGTGGCTGTAGAATCCCTATAAATAACCTAAAACACGAATTGGGGTTTCTTGTAATTATTAAAGACTTCTGGGCACTTTTGAAATTCTTCAAGTCTTGGAAAACTCGCGGGTCGTGTCTTGCTGTGATGGGTATCGATCGATACTAGCCAGTATCGATCGATACCAAGGCTTCATTCGGGATTTCAGCAACACGAACTTATGCTTTGCTCAAAATGCTCCAGAAAGCTCTAATATCTCCAATAATGTTCCCAACATGCTATGACCTGTAAAAAACTCTAAAAGACTCCAAAATACTATAAAGACTCTATAAAAAGGACTTATATCATGGCTTAAATAGGGTAAAAACCATGATATATCAGCCATGATATAAGTCTGTTTTATAGAGTCTTTCTGCTATTTCATAGTGTTTTAGAGTCTTTTACAGGTTTTAGCACGTTTGGAGTATAATTGGAGATATTGGAGTTTTCTGGAGCATTTTGGAGCAAAGCTGAAGTTCATGTTGCTGAGTTCCCGATTTCACGTCAAGCATCGATCAATACCTCCTTGGTATCGATCGACAGTCATCGAGGCAGACACGACCCGCGACTTTAATGAAGAGTTGAAGAATTGCAACTTGGTCCAAAAGTCTTTAATATTTACAAGAAGCCCCAAAACGTGATTTAGGTTATTTATAGGGATTTTACAGCCACTTTTTTGGCTATGATTTATTTTCTATACTTTGATTCTACTTTTGGTTTTTGGAGAGACAACTCTGAACTCCTGTTTTTATTGATTTCTTTGATGATATATTCAATCATGTAGCTTTCAATCTCCATGTCTGAGTAGATCCACTTTAGGTTCAGGGTTCTCATAAGGGTTTTCTATGAATGCTAGGTTGATTAATTTATTAGGATTCACTATCTGAATTAGTTCTTCACCTTAGGTTGTGTTCAAAGCTAATTCTAGGTTGAAGAATCTGGAACTTAGATCTTAGGATAATTGATTAGGCACGACAGTGCGATTAATTACCTGATAGAACCTTAGGTGAGCAAATTGATTATTCGCAAAGAGATTTAGTTTAATTGATTTGTGAACATATCAAACCTGATATTAAAGCTGATTTAGACTTTAGGATTCGCAAAGAGATTTGGAATTCCTTGAATTTAGATTTAGATAATTCTCGCAACGACAGTTGGTTAATTATACCTTAGTGATTTGAGTTCAAGAACTGCGCCAAATCTGAATCCTGCTAATTAGTTTATGTGCATTCATTGATTTCCTGAGAAATACCTTGAGCCTATCTTTCTCCAATTGAATTACAACTCTTTTAATTTTTTCACTGCTTTCAATTACATCTTTTGGCTTGGCTTAATTCGATACTATATAATCTATTGTGTGATTTCTCTGAGTCCTTGTGTTCGACCCCTGATATACTGCAGCAACTACTTTAGTATTGTTTAAGGTATTAATTTGAGCATATCATATCGGGAACACACAACTCAACAAATGGTGTGTCCTTCTCGACCGGTTTGTGCGAGTCCATGAGTAGCTCGTAACCTTGACTCTCCTTGCTCAAGAACCCATGATCGCCATGCTCCTTAGTCAAAACCACTTCCAACCCGTCTTCTACTCTCATTTCCTTAAGTAGCTCATCGGCTAGCTCATCCATGGTCTCTATGTAGAAACATTGGCCATCTATAGTGGGCTTCTTCATCACTTTGTTGATATCAAACTCAAAGACTTCTCCTTTACCCAAATGGAGATCTATCTTGCCTTTCCTCACATCGATTATTGCTCCTGCTGTTGTTAGGAATGGCCTACCAAAGATAAGAGGGTATTTTGGTTCTTCATCCATTTCAAGCACTACAAAGTCTGTGGAGACAATAAAATCATTCACACAATAGGAAGATCCTCAAGCAAACCAATAAGAACCCTCACGCTCTTATCCGCTAATATTAGGGAGATGTTGCATGCCTTGTAGCGTGTGAAGCCTAGTCTCTTAGCTACCGAAAACGGCATGAGGCTTACACTCACTCCAAGATCACACAAACAATGGTTGAAAGCTAGAGGACCAAGTGCACAAGGTAGCGTGAATGATCCCGGATCTCCTAACTTCTTTGGCACCATCTTCTTTTGTATTATGGCACTACACTCGTGAGTTAAAATGACCATAGACTCCATCTCCTTAGCCCTCTCATTCACGGCATCTTTCAAGAATTTGGCGTATTGAGGGACAAGTAAGAAAGCATCAACCAAAGGCATTGTGAGTTCCACCTTCTCCATTTGGCTATCAAAGATGGCTTTATACTTGTCCATAAGTTGCTTCTTGAACCACCCGGGAAAAGGTAGCTTAGGAACGTATGGCTTAGGGACAAACACATTCTTCTTCGGTTTCTCTTGAGCAACAACAACCCTAGGCTTGACCTGCTCAACTTCTTCAACTTTGTCTTGCTCTCTCACTACCTCATCTTCAACCAATTCGTCATATTCTTGAAGTTCCACCCCCCCCCCCCCACTTTGCTTCTCAATGTCCACATTGATAGGAGAATGAGCTTCTCTTGGAGGCATGACCGTACCACTTCGTAAGGTGATGGCGTTTACATACTCCTTAGGATTAGCTTCGGATTTGCCAGGGAGTTGACCTTGTGCGCGTGAAGAAGAAGCAATACATTTGTTCTCCATTTGTTTTACCTTGGAGTTCAAATCTTCAATCTTTATGTTGAGGTCATTGTAAGAGCAATCCACCCGCGTGTTGATCTCCGCTTGTCCCTTGAGTAATTATTGGAACATGGAGCTCAAATCAAGCTCTTGTGGTTTAGACGTAGTTGCTTGACCTTGAGGCACAAACCATTGTTGTTGGCCTTGAAAACCGGGTGGAGCTATGGGTTGAAATTCACCTTGGTTTCCTTGGAATTGGTTACTTGGGACAAAACCTTGTTGGTTGGTATTAGAAGCTTGGCCTTGAGGTTGGAATTGCTTTTGTGGGGCTCCTTGAGTTTGATTAGGTTGCGGAGGGTAGACTTGGTCTTGTGGGTTCTCCACATTTGTGTTCCGGTAAGAGAAGTTGGGGTGGTTCCTATAGTTTTGGTTGAACCCTTGTCTTTGGTAGTTCCCTTGATTCCCCACGTCGTTCACCTCCTCTTGAGTGTTCATGTCCGGGTTCTCCTCTTGATAATAACCTTGATTCTCATCATAAGCATCCACAAAGTTGAAAGTCTTTTGGGAATACACTAGTAGTTTATCAATCAAATTGGCTTGCTTGTCCAATTTTTCATCAAGCGCTTTCATGTCCTTGGCCCGCTTGTTCTCATCAAAGTCGCTTGTCGCCCTTGTGGCGTGGTCATAATCGTCGCCATAGGTCCCGTCATCCTGGGCCAAGTTCTCCACTAGTTCCATGGCTTCGTCCACATCTTTGGCTAAGAAGTTCCTGTTAGAGGCCGTGTCTAAGAGCATTCTTATCTTGGGTAAAACACCGCGATAGAGGGTACTCAATAGAGAGGCATTGGAGAAACCATGATGCGGGCATTGAGAGGTGTAGCTTCTAAAACGTTCCCAAGCTTCATTGAAGGATTTGGTTCCGCGTTGTGTGAACCCCGAGATTTCGTTCCTCAACTTGGCGGGTTCTTGAAGGAGAAAAGAACTTTGTCCTCAAGCAAACAAACAAGTAGAGAGAGAGGTTTGAAAGTGGAAGATCAAATCCGAGAATATTAACAAAAGAATTCGAATCAATGCCCTTAAGAGAAGTTATATGATGCACACACAACCTCTACTTTAAAAGATTTAGCCATACTCTTTTCAAAACGAAATGGGTCTAAGCCTTAACATCCACAAGCATTCCTATAATCCAACTCTTTGACATTCATTAAGTGCAAATGGTGAATCATGCTCATACAAATGATATGCTCAAATTAATACCCTAAACAATACTAAAGCAGTTGATGCTGTATATCAGGGGTCGAACACAAGAACTCAGAGAAATCACACAATAGATTAAATAGAATCGAGTCAAGCTAAGCATTTCCGATTAAACAAAAAGCAGTAAGCAGTAAACGAGTTGTAATTAAATGGGAAAGATATAGGTTCATGGATATTTCTCAGGAAATCAATGAATGCAAAATAAACTAACTAATCAGGGTTCAGGTTACGCACGGTTCTCGAACTCAAATCACTAAAGTATAATCAACCAACTGTCGTTGCGAGAACTATATAAATCTAAACTTGAGAATCACAAATTTCTTTGCAAATCCCTAAGAATAAATCAGCCTTAATTCCAGGTTTGATATGTTCACAAATCAATTAAGCCAAATCTTTTTGCGAATAATCAATTTGCTCACCCTAAGTTCTGTCAGGTAATTAATCGAACTGTCGTGCCTAATCGATTATCCTAAGATCTAAGTTCTAGGTGATCAATCTATAATTAGCTTTGAGAACAACCTAAGGTGAAGAACTAATTCAGATTATGAACCCTAAATAACTAATCAACCTAGCATTCAAAAAAATCCCTTATGAGAATCCCCAAACCTAACAAGAGATCTACTCAAACATTGAAATTGAATCAATAGACATGTTTGAATAAATACTCAATAGAAAATAAGAAAGAGTAACAAGAGGTTTTGAGATCTGATCTCGGACGAAGGGAGATTCAGACTTGTCTCTCTCACCAAGTTCTCTCTTATACCAAAGCAAAATAAAGAATAGCCTAAAGTGGCTTTAAAAATCCCTATTAATAACCTAAAACACGAATTGGGGTTTCTTGTAATTATTAAAGACTTCTGGGCACTTTTGCAATTATTCAAGTCTTGGAAAACGCGCGGGTCGTGTCTTGCTGCGATGGGTATCGATCGATACTAGCCAGTATCGATCGATACCAAGGCTTCAAATCGGGTTCTCAGCTTACACGAACTTCTGCTTTGCTCCAAATGCTCCAGAAAGCTCCAATATCTCCAATAATGTTCCCAACGTGCTATGACCTGTAATAGACTCTAAAAAACTCCAAAATACTATAAAGACTCTATAAAAAGGACTTATATCATGGCTTAAATAGGGTAAAAACCATGATATATCATACCCTCAAGCAAATAGAAGCCTAAATAAGAGAAAGAGGCTTCAAAACGCGGAGACTCACCTGTTCATGAACCATTGAAATGACCCTCTTTCCAAGTACCCAAATGTCACCTAATCAGCTTTTGATCTAACCACCATGTACTTCTCCGTAGAAATTCACAGCTTTTCCAGACTCCACACATTATCCCACAGCTTTGTTCAAGTAAAACCCTCATCGCCAGTTTCATCGTTGCAGCCAATGTTCAAGAACCTTCTAGATTCTTTACCATACGATATCATGACAAGGAACCACCCTTTTTCACACTTTTTGGTATTATTTCTCTTCCCCATACTTATTTCTTATTATGTTCCTTGCATTTACATATTAAGGTTTGAGACGCGAGTATTGATGGTGTTAGCCACAGAATCCCCGGTTCTTCCCTCATAAGTAATCAAAGGTGTAGGCGAATAATGGTGTCACATGAAATTTTCCTAACCTCGCTTTCACCTTTGTGTGATCATCTCCTCTGAAGTAGAATAATGGGATCCTTGGAAACTTTCCTAGCCCTCTACTCCGAAGAAAATCATCTTATCTTTTATGCACTTATCAACTTGTAACAGGGAGAGAAATACCATTTATTTTAAACACATGGATTTCTTTGTCAGATATGAATGATGAATCAAGCTCTATGAACACTAACCATATCGATGAAGTGCAAAAGTTAGATCAGGTTTCAGAAGAACTCTGCTGGAAACATGGATATTTTCTAGTCAACTGGTCAGTTTTTGGATTTTTCAGTAGTCGATCTAGAACTGATCCTGTAACACTGTGCACTCAAAAATAAAATCAAATCAATAGGTTCAAGCACATGATCATCGTCTCCAACAAGTTTTGACTCAATAAAAACGATTGACTCTAAGAAAACAAACACAATGTCAGCAGACACCTCCCCCAGACTTGAACAACACTGCCCCCAGTGTTATCTAGCCTATTGTAGGTAAAAGAAGACAAAAGAATAGAAGAAACGAAGAGAAACAAGAAGTTACCTTGTTGGAACATCGAGTATCGATCGACACACATCCTGGTATCGATCGATACCAGGCTTAAATCGAATTGATGATCCGTACATTCGCGATTGGTGTCGATCGATACCAATGGGGTATCGATCGATACTAAGGCGATTTCGAGTCTGTTCTTTGTTCATCCTGACACAAAAACAAAACGAACGAAAATAAAAGGAAAAACGACTGAAAGACATACTGACCAGTGGGTTGCCTCCCACCAAGCGCTCGTTTAACGTCATTAGCTTGACTGTAACGCCTTTCAGGCTGTGGGCGCATCATCCAAAGGCATTATCTGCCCTGTTGGAATCTCGGATTTCGCCCAATAGTGTTTCACCCTCTGTCCATTGACAGTAAACTAATCGCCTATAGGACTAATCAGCACGACAGCACCATGTGGTCTGACCTCCTTGATGGTGAAGGGACATGACCAACGAGAACGCAGTTTACCAGGAAACAATTGCAAACAAGAGTTATACAGAAGTACCTGGTCATTCGGCTCGAAGTGTTTGGAGATGATCTTCTTATCATGATAAGCCTTTGTTCTCTCCTTGTACAGCTTTGAGTTCTCGTAGGCGTGGTGCCTAATCTCATCCAGCTTGTTCAGCTGAATCAACCTCCTTTCTGCAGCAGGCTTGATGTCGAAGTTCAGCAACTTCGTCGTCCATGCTGCCTTGTGCTCAATCTCCACTGGAAGGTGACATGCTTTCCCATACAGCAAGTGAAATGGTGTAGTACCCAGCGGTGTCTTGAAAGCAGTCCTGTAAGCCCATAGCGCATCATCCAACTTTGTAGACCAATCCTTCCTAGAAGCACCCACTATCTTTTCCAGAATCTCCTTGATTTTCCTGTTGGAGACCTCGACTTGCCCACTGGTTTGAGGGTGATATGGAGTAGCCACTCGATGGTTTACACCATACTTCTTCAGCAACCTCTCGAAAACCTTGTCAATAAAGTGGCTGCCACCATCACTTATAACAATTCGCGGCACTCCAAATCGTTGGAAGATGATGGTCTTAAACAGCTTAAGAACCACCGCAGAGTCGTTCTTTTTACTAGCAATTGCTTCCACCCATTTGGACACGTAGTCCACAGCAACCAGAATGTACATGTTCTTGTGTGACGAGGGGAAAGGACCCATAAAATCGATGCCCTAGCAATCGAAAACTTCAACCTCAAGGATGAAATTCGTGGCATCTCATGTCTCTTGCTGATCTTCTCTCTCCTCTGACAGACATCACACCGTGAGACATAGGCGTGAGCATCCTTGAACATAGTAGGCCACCAGAAGCCTGCTTGAAGAACCTTGTACACTGTCTTGAAAGTGACAAAGTGACCAGCATACTCAGACCCATGGCAACGAAAAAGAATAGCTGGAATCTCAGACTCTGCAACGCATCTTCTGTAGATACCATCTGAGCAATGCTTGTATAGGTAAGGCTCATCCCAGAAGAATCTCCTTATCTCGCGCATAAACTTCTTCCTTGCATATTTTGTGGGATACTTTGGCTCAGTCTCTACAGCAAGGTAGTTGGCGATGTCTGCGTACCATGGACGTGCAGCACTAGAGTCAGCAGCTAAATAGACATCATAGGAGTTCAAGTGCTCTACGGACAAAACAGGTTCAGGTCGCGACCGGTATCGATCGATACGAGGTGAGTATCGATCGATACCGAAAGTCTGCATTCGTGAAAAATGCAGATTTTTGGGATAAAGGTCTTGAAGCTGAACTTCAATGAGCTAAACACCTTCGTCTGGCAAAAAATCATCAATAGAGACGGCCTCATCGACCTTTAGTCGTGATAAGTGGTCAGC
This sequence comes from Eutrema japonicum, assembly GCA_030161315.1. Classification (NCBI taxonomy): domain Eukaryota; kingdom Viridiplantae; phylum Streptophyta; class Magnoliopsida; order Brassicales; family Brassicaceae; genus Eutrema; species Eutrema japonicum. The sequence continues at coordinate 22,483,358 of BSQW01000005.1, read as the reverse complement.
AACGCCATTCTCAACTCTTTTCTTGTCCTTGATCTCGATGTCGAAACCTTGGAGCAAACGAACCAATCGGCATAGACGAGGCTTGAGGTCCTTGTTCTTCAGTAGGTATTTGAGAGCAGCATGGTCTGTGTGAACAATGACCTTGCTCCCAATCAAGTAGGACCGGAATTTCTCAAAAGAGAAAACGACTGCCAGCAACTCCTTCTCAGTTGTGCTGTAATTTCGCTGAGCATCATCCAACGTCCTGCTGGCATTATAAATAGCATGGAGTTTCTTGTCTTTCCTCTGATCCAACACAGCTCCAACAACAAAATCACTGGCATCACATATAACCTCAAAAGGCAAGCTCCAATCAGGTGGTTGGACTACATGAGCACTCACCAATGCCTTCTTGATTTCCTCGAAGGCTACAAGGCAATCAGATGTGAAATCAAACTTGACTTTCTTACATAACAGGGCTGTGAGTGGACGTGCTAGCTTAGAGAAATCTTTGATGAACCTCCTGTAAAACCCAGCATGACCAAGGAAGCTTCGGATCTCAGGAACAGATCGTGGAGGCTGCAAGCTCGTCATGACCTGAATCTTAGCCTTGTCGACTTCGATCCCTGCCTTAGAAACCTCGTGCCCAAGAACAATGCCATCTTGTACCATGAAGTGGCACTTCCCCCAATTAAGAACCAAGTGCTTCTCCTCGCATCGCTGAAGCACCTTGCACAAGTTATCCACACAGTCCTTGAATGATGATCCATACACATAAAAATCATCCATGAAGACCTCCATAAACTCCTCAGTCATATATGTGAAAATCGACATCATGCATCGCTGAAAGGTCGCTGGAGCGTTACATAATCCGAATGGCATTCTTCTGTAGGCGAATGTGCGATAGGGACATGTAAAGGTCGTATTTCCCTGGTCCTCTGGATGTATAGGAATCTGGAAAAATCCTGAGTACCCATCGAGAAAACAGTAGTATGGGTGACTCGCTAACCTCTCCAGCATCTGGTCAATGAATGGCAATGGGAAGTGATCTTTCCGTGTAGCCGCATTAAGCTTCATGTAGTCAATGCACATCCTGTGACCACTGATTTTCCTTGTAGGGACCAGCTCGTCCTTCTCGTCCGTCACCACAGTTATGCCTCCTTTCTTAGGCACAACATGAACTGGACTAACCCATGAACTATCCCAGATGGCATAGATAATTCCTGCTTCCAACAGTTTCATCACTTCCTTCCTGACCACTTCCTTCAGGTTCTGATTCAGCCTTCTCTGACATTTAATCGAAGACTTTGACTCGTCTTCCAGGTGAACCCGATGCATGCACAAGTCTGGTGCTATACCTGAAATGTCAGTAAGGGAATAGCCAAGAGCTTTGCGATACTTGCGCAGCTTGCTCAGCAGTAAAGCAACCTCTATGGTATTCAAAGAAGCATTAACGATTAATGGGTATGTGGAATTAGGACCAAGAAATATATACCTCAGATTCGCTGGAAGTGGCTTTAGGTCCACCTTAGGAGCATTCTCTGTACTCCAATCTCCAAGCCCAGCAGCTTGCTTAGAACCATCGACCAACTCTCCTTCTGGCCGTAGGGTATCGATCGATACCAGAGGGGTATCGATCGATGCTGGTGATGCTGAATCAAGCATCTTCGAGTATCCAGCAATTTCGTCGCATGAACGGACTTCTGAAGTGGCCGAACAGACCAATGCTCTCTCCAGTGGATCCTCAGGGTGCATCTTCAGGAAGTACTCTTCAGCTATGTCACTGAAGGTGTCCACATAGAATGTCTGCCCATCGATGGTTGGCCTTTTCATCTTCTTTTCCATGTTAAAGGACATCACCAAGTCACCGATGTTGAGAGCGATATGTCCATTCCTACAGTCAATTAAGGCTCCATCAGTTGCAAGGAATGGTCTACCCAGGATAAGAGGATCCTTAGGCTCAGCATCGTACTTCAGGATGATGAAATCTGTTGGGATCAAGCAATTCGCAATCTTTATTGGGACATCTTCAAGTAGTCCCTCTGGAAGTCGCACTGAGCGATCAGCAAGTACCAGCGAAATCCTTGTAAATTGGAAATCTGTCATCCCCATTCGCTTGGCAACTAAGTGTGGCATAAAGTTCACACTCGACCCAATATCGCAGAGAGCTCGCTCAAATCTCTCTGTGAAGATAGTGCAGTCCAAAAAAAGCTCCCTGGGTCTGGTAGCTTCTTAGGAATTTTGTTGAGCAGGATCGCACTGCACTCAGGTGTGATCATCATGACACCTTCCTCTAGGTTCACATTGCTAGAGACCATCTTCTTCACATATCTCCTGAAAGCTGGAGAAGTCTTAATAGCATCAACAAAAGGAAGCTCCACAACCAACTTATCCAGCATAGCCTTGCATCTGGCATCTTCCCATTCTTTCCTTGTCAGCTTAGGAAGTATAGGATAAGGTGCCCTGGGTGTGTACACCATCTCCTTGACAATCGCGGGTTCCTTCTCTAGCTGTGTCTCAGCATCGATCGATACTTCAGGGGTATCGATCGATACACGGGATTTTGGATCCACTCGGGCAGATGTCTGGACTGGTGTCGATCGACACTGGCTGGTATCGATCGATACCTGTGGATTCTCAGAATCTCAATCGTCATCTCCAACAAGATCGACGAGATTTCCTGCAATTGGGTTGTTCTTCACTCATGTAAACACCTCTTTTCCACTCCTCAAGGTGATGGCGTTGATGTGTGCCCTTGGATTCTCAGTTTTCCCTGGAAGAAAGCCTTCCTGCCTCTTTATAGCTGCTGCTGTCTGAGCCACCTGAGTTTCCAGCTTCTTCTGGGAAAGATTTATGGCTTCGATTTTCCCATTCAGATCGATGTACAGAGAGTCAAACTTTCTATTGAAATCCACTTGCAACTTCTGCTGTCCCAGAAGAATATGTTCCATCATGAATTCCATCTTATTATCTGTGGATTTGGGAGATGCTGGTTGGTACGAAGAGTTCCCATAATTGCGAGTGAAATCGCTGCTCTGAAGTGGTTTCTGAGTAAATTGCTTCGCTCCGAAACCAGATTTGTTCCCCTCTAACTTGTACCCACCTTGCTGATTGTTGTTGTTGAAGTTTCGGTTGTTGTTGTACCCAAATCGCTGACCCTGAAAACCAGAACCACCAACGTAGTTAACATCCTCTTCTTCTTCTTCCACATTAGCGACTTCATCAGCAAAGTGCACAGATTTCTTTGATTTCCAGATCAGGAAATCCAGTTTGGCCTGCACGTCAGCAATCTGCGACCCATCAATTCCTCCAACTTGGTTTTTCCTTTCGAAATCAGCATTCTTGGTGCTATTACTAGATGCCAAGTTCTCGATCAGCACGACCGCATCATCCGGATACCTGGTGAAGAAGTTCCCATTACTCGCAGCATCCATACCCATCTGGTATCTCCAATCAACCCCTCTGTAGAAAGTGCATAGAAACTGCACTTGAGTGAACCCATGGTGCGGAAAATCTCTCTGATAAGACTTGAAACGAATCATGAAGCTTTGAATGCCTCTGTCGGACCCTGAGCGAACTGAGAGATCTTGTTCCTGAGCTCCTCGGATCTTGCATCATCATAGAAATTTATCAGGAACGCATTCTTCGTCTCGTCCCATGTAGTTAGCGAATCAGGAGTTAGCTGCTTCAGCCAATAAGCACCATCCCCACCAAGAGAGTACGAGACGAGTTTGCAGAAAAGGAACTCATTGGGCACTCCATTGTACTTCATACCAGTGACCAAGTCCTCGAACCTTTCAATATGATCCATGGGATGCTCATGAGGTAGGACATGGAATGGGTTCTGACTTACGAGAGCGTAATACGCAGGCTTCAACTCGAAGTCATTCCTCTGAAAAGTCGGGATGCGAATCGCAGCTCGATTGGCATAGAACTGATCAGGCCTGTTGTGCTCACCAAGTGTTCTAGCTCGATCACCTGCAGCATTCCCAACGTTGGTGCACCCAGCTGACGCGACAACTTCAACAACAGCAGCAGGGACAACAACGTTTCCAGCTTCATCAAGTCGATGCCCTCCCTCATTGCACACATGACCCTCTTGGTCTCTCAAGACTCCAGCTTCATCAGCTCTTAAAACTACTGGGTTGTTCATCCCTGATGTATGCTTTGTCTTTCTGTTTGTGCGTTCTAAACGTGCTAGTTTCTCTAACGATAGATTGACTAGCGGAGTGCTCTTGTTTCTTCTGGTTTCACGATTAGGCATGCACCTGAAACGTAAAGATCAAGAACGTAAGTAACCAAACAAATACGTTGAGTATCGATCGATACTGGATGGTATCGATCGATATCAACAAAGAAATCGCCTTTGTATCGATCGATACCGACGAACTTAGTCAAAACCCGACAGCTAAAATCTAAAGGCGAAATTGAGTCCCCGGCAACGGCGCTAAATTTGATATGCTCAAATTAATACCCTAAACAGTACTAAAGCAGTTGCTGCAGTATATCAGAGGTCAAACACAAGAACTCAGAGAAATCACACAATAGATTAAATAGAATCGAGTCAAGCTAAGCAGTTCCGATTAAACAAAAAGCAGTAAGCAGTAAACGAGTTGTAATTCGATGGGAAAGAGATAGGTTCAGGGATATTTCTCAGGAAATCAATGAATGCAAAATAAACTAACTAATCATGGTTCAGGTTATGCACGGTTCTCGAACTCAAATCACTTAAGTATAATCAACCAACTGTCGTGCGAGAACTATCTAAATCTAAACTTCATAATCCCAAATTTCTTTGCAAATCCCTAAGAATAAATCAGCCTTAATTCCAGGTTTGATATGTTCACAAATCAATTAAACCAAATCTCTTTGCGAATAATCAATTTGCTCACCCTAAGTTCTGTCAGGTAATTAATCGCACTGTCGTGCCTAATCGATTATCCTAAGATCTAAGTTCTAGGTGATCAATCTAGAATTAGCTTTGAGAACAACCTAAGGTGAAGAACTAATTCAGATTATGAACCCTAAATAATTAATCAACCTAGCATTCAAAGAAATCCCTTATGAGAATCCCCAAACCTAACAAGAGATCTACTCAGACATGGAAATTGAATCAATAGACATGTTTGAATAAATACTCAATAGAAAATCCCCAAACCTCTTGTTTGAAAGAGTAACAAGAGGTTTTGAGATCTGATGTCGGACGAAGGGAGATTCAGACTTGTCTCTCTCACCAAGTTCTCTCTTAAACCAAAGCAAAATAAAGCATAGCCTAAAAGTGGCTGTAAGAATCCCTATTAATAACCTAAAACACGAGTTGTGGTTTTTTGTAATTATTAAAGACTTCTCGGCACTTTTGCAATTCTTCAAGTCTTGGAAAACTTGCGGGTCGTGTATTGCTGCGATGGGTATCGATCGATACTAGCTAGTATCGATCGATACCAAGGCTCATATCGGGTTCTCAACTTACACGAACTTCTGCTTTGCTCCAAATGCTCCATAAAGCTCCAATATCTCCAATAATGTTCCCAACGTGCTATGACCTGTAAAAGACTCTAACAGACTCCAAAATACTATAAAGACTCTATAAAAAGGACTTATATCATGGCTTAAATAGGGTAAAAACCATGATATATCAACAAATCAAGTGAACTCATTTGGCTAAGGGAGATGTCTTGAGATAAAAGTGGTCTCAAACAATGTGGGTATTCCGATGCAAGGGATCTCTCATGAAATAACGAACTTCGGCAAAATGCTAAGAGTAAGGATCAACCGATGCATACAAGGATGACTTCCATCTACCCAATCCCCCGATATGAACTTCACTCCTACTTCTAAACCCAAGGTGACCCTTCCTAAGCTACCCTTTTTTCACAAGGCCGTTTGCCTTCTTTAACCACAATGTTTCATCACTTCTTTTCCTTTCAAACACTTTAGGGGATTTTCTTCTTCGCCTTATGAGCAAATGGTTTGGCTTTCACAAGTTTCTTTCCTTAGATCTTCTTTTGCTTTCTCTAGTCTCTTTCATTTCTTTTCTAACTTGGGCCATTTTGGCTTCTTTTCTTTCTTTTCGAAGCTAGAGACTATTTTCTTATCACTTTGAGCTAAACCAACTTTCTTTTGCCAACCATCTTAATCAATTGCATATCCCCATCTTCTCCTCACATCTCTTTCCATTTTTTCCACTCTCTCTTTTCTTTCAATCAATCACCAAAAACCCAAACCTATCCATCCTAGCATATGTCTAGCTCAATGATGTGTGAGCTAGTTCTACATGGAAGCTTCTCCTTGTCGTTCCAAAATCAACAATTTTTGCTAAGTTCATTCGAAATTAGGCCTCACGACACACACTGGTAATGTAGGCTTGAAAGAAGGTTAGGGTTAAGGCGTGGTGAACCATTCCAAAGGTGGGACATGGCTATTTGAGCTAACAAGAGAGTGGTAAAAGGAAGAAGATAGCTCAAATATGTATATGATATCCATGAGTTCAACTTTTCAATGCATGAGCATGATAATTCCAAGTCAAAATTAGAGTCCAAATAATATATAGAGTTGGAATCAAATCTAAGCATGCTTCAACCAAGACATAAACATTCAAAACGCGAAATTAAAGCATGAATCATCCTTAAATACGTGATCGTTCAAATGCATCAAAGAACTCCTAACGAGGGCATTAAATCAAGCTCTTAAGTTTATATTCTACATGGATAGTTCTCCCAATGCAAGTGAGTGTAACCATATATGTTATGCATCTAGACTCAATCCTACATGAAATGCACAAAAGTTCAAAAAAATCGAAATTTATTGAAAATGCATGATATGCATGAGACTCAATATGCAAAAGGCAAAATAAGATCACAAAATACATGATTAGACACCGGTCCCTCCCCCAAACTTAAATCACAACGTCTCGGTGTGAAATAAGTTCAAGAGAGAGATCAAAAATAAAAGATGAAATGCAAAGACTCAAAAGGAAAATAGATACTTACAAAGGAGGAGTGAGATTAGCGGAATGGAGATGGTGAAGAGAGGAGTGTGACACGTTGTTGCTCAAGCCCTCCTTCCATCACATACCACGACCTTGGACCCAAGAGACCCTTATTGACTAGCTTGTTTTGTGTCTCAAGCTCGACAAGGGATATGCTCGGGGAGGTTCCCAAGGGGCGCGTTTAACGTCACTAGCTTGACGGTTGCTTCCTCATTGTCACTCCCTTCATGAAACTCACAAGAGAAGTGAAAAGATTAGCAACAAAAGAAAATAAAAAGCTCTAGTCTTAAGAAGAATCAAAATCCTAATGATCAATGCTAAACCTCCTCGGCAACGGCGCCAAATTGATTGTAGGATTTTTACTAGTCAATTACTCAAATCCAACTCATGTCATTGTAGTATTTGAGATATCGAACCACGGAGGTTAAGATTGAAGCACTATAATTACATGAATCTTCCTAAGTTAGAGCAAATGTTTTTGGGTTTTATGTTTATGGGAAAAGAAACAAATGCAAGAAAGAAAACAAAGATATAGGTGTTGGATCAGGGAATGAACTATCAAATGAATGATTAACAATCAAACAATGAATCATTTGGAAGCATTAATCGCTATCCTAGAACATGGAATTCACAATTATGACTAATCCACCGTCGTGGCACTAATCACTTTGTTAGTCACCAAATCAAGAACAAACCATCGTTTGTGATAAGATGATTAACAAGCATTAATCTCTAATCCCACTTAGTTCTCTAATCACCCTAGACATCAAATCTCATTGGCTAGGCAAGAAAAGATCACAAAAAGTTTTGTTCAAGCAATTCATTTAAACTCGGGTTAGGAGTGAAATGCCTAAGTTCGAGGTTCGAATCGATAAATCTAATCTAGCACTAACACCGTTTACTCGAATCTCTCCCTAATGCACTGGATGAGACCAAAAATCCTAATATGTAGCTCTAGATTGGTTTGTCACATCAACTAGAGCTACCTAATCTAGGTGTAGTTCTAAACTTTCGTTTAGCTTATCAAATCTAGCATTAAGAACAGCACTAAGTGAAAGATCTAATAAGAATCAACCTAAATCATCATCATCTAATCATCAAGACAATTAACTAATGATGCTAATACACAAAATCAATGCTAATCCTTAAGTTAAGATCACTAATCTTGATTTATTTTCTTTCAAGGAACTAATCACTATGTTAATTATCAAATCCATTAGCCAATTCCTATTTGTGGATTATCAATTAGCAATCATTAAGAATAATAACAAGATCGACCAAAATACACCCTAGACAATTAATCCCTTAGGCTAGGAGCATAAATCCCTTGAATAGTACATCAAGACATTTCATCAAACACTTGGTGTGCATGAAATGCCTTATGATCTAGATCTACTTTCTCAAGCTAGATCTAGCATTAGGAACACTAAACAAGAAAGGAATGCAAGGATTAAGAACATAAGCATCAAGAATCAATTATCAAATCATCTAAATCAAGCTAAATCTAAGATCCAACAAAAAGGGGATAAAGCCTAAACATGAAGAACACAAGAGAAAAAGACATAAATATAGATAAAATGCATTAATGTAAAGATAAGGGTGAAGAAATCTTCTCTAGAATGGCATTTGTATGAAGAACAATCAAAATCCCTCCAAAATCATAAGAAGAGTTTCGGATAAAACCTAACTCTAGAAAAAAGAAAGCTTAGATCTAAAGAAAATAGGGTTTTCAATATTTAAATGAGTTTGGGTCGGACCGGATCAACCCGGAACAAACCGGATTTTGACCCGGTCAAGTCTTTGGCAGGTCTTCAGTGAATCGGTCATACCTCCTGAATCTGACATCCGAATGACCTGAATCCAAGTCCTGTAGACAGCTAACTCGTCCCTCTACAACTTTTATGAAGACCGTTTGAGTTGATTCATATTGTAAAGCCTTCGTTGTGCCGGTTATTTGGACGTGTCATCTTCTCTCGGCCAGACGGACATACCTTCCGTAAATCCGTCTTATCTCCCTATCCATACGCCCAAATAACCCGGTTCAAACTTCTGTGTAAAGCTTATTCACTCCTCTATAACTTTTGTGAAGCGAACCGAGGCTAATTCGGAGTGGAGACCCTTCAATACCGATGTCACAAATTGGTATTGTACATCGGTACTAAGGGAATTTTCCCTCTGTTTCCACACCGAGCAGTTGCACCAACCAGTGACCTCGGTATTGAAGAAACCGTCTCTGCCAGACGGACATGTCTCTGGTAAATCAGCCATATTTCTCAAACTACACGTCCGAATGACGTGATTCCAACTCCTAAGGACAGCTAACGCACTCTTCTAAAACTTCCATGAAGATCATTGAAGCTGATTCAGTTCGGAAGGTTTACGTCCAGCCACATCTTTCCGGCGTGTCGGATGAGCTCTTCGTTCTCTTGATGCTCAACCACTCCAATCATCCCAAATGTCTCCAAAACACCTAAAAACACTCCAAATGAATGCAAAACTCACTAGGACCTAATGCAAACACCTAATACTCTAATAAAGACCAAAATGCTATAAAAACTATGCAAAACACATGCATGAGACACAAAACACCAAATAATATGCATGCTAAAAATGTAAAATCTGGGATTATCAGGGCTACTCTGATCAGAAGGGAATAAAGGTAGACATGTTCTCGCATTATGGTCTTGCTGGCCTCTGGTGGTGAGTGAATTCCGAGCTCCTCCTTTATTGTCTCCGCGACCACAAGTTCCTTCGAATATGTTTTTGGCTCATTCGACAAAGACAAGTGTGTTATGGGCTCTAAGGAAAATAATTTCTCAGATTTTTCTAGGAAAAGACTTACCTTGAATCGTATCTTCTCTTTTGCTCTTGCTTGCATCACACAGACATCCAAACGGTCCAATGGGGCAAGTGTGATCTTCCGGTTGTTGAAACTGAAAGAGTATTGGTGTGTCCTCCCATTGTTTGACACCTCTCTGTCATATTACCACGGCCTGCCTAGGAGGACGTGACCAGCTTCGATTGGTGCAACATCACACACCTCTTCATCCTGGTAGTCACCGATTGAAAAATTGATTTTTACTTGTTTGGACACGTTTAGCTCCTCTTTTTCATTCATCCACATGATTTTATATAGTCTAGGGTGGTTGGTGGTAGTAAAACCTAGCTTCGCAATCATGAAACAACTAGCCATGTTAGTACATGAAACGCTATCAATGATAAGATGACATACCTTGTCTCTCACGGTACATCGGGTGTGAACGAGATTCTCCCTTTGGGTTATGTCTGCTTCAACCACTTGAGTGTTTAGAGCTCTTAGTACGACCAGAGACTCTCTTTCATCAGCATACTCAATGGTTTCCTTATCATTTTACGGTTCTACTTCATCTTGTGACTCATATTCACCGGATGGTAATACAATCCTCACTCTTGGGTTTGGGAAGTCACGTGAGTTGTGTCCTCATCCTTTTCACCTATAACATTCCAGTTCACGTGTGTGGTAAGGAGTAGAAGACTTACCTTGCTCTTGGTGCACATCTCTATAGGAGTCATGCGGTTTACTTTTGAATCGAGATTCAATTTCAAAGTACTTTCTTTTGTCATTGGCATGAGATGGGGGTGCACTCCATGCTGGTAGATTATACTTAGCTTTCTGGGCAGTGGAGGTCTTCTTCTTTATCTGCTTCTCTACTTGGATGGAAAGGTGCAACAACTCGTGAAGTTCATGGTACGGTTTTATCTCCAATTTTCTAGCGATCCTATCATCGAGGCCTTCAATGAAATGGACATGAGTGTCTCATCGGACTCTTCTAACTCCAATTTGTTCCTCAAGATCTCGAACTCATCAAAATATTATTCCACCGTCCTCTGTCCTTGGTATCATTTTCGGAATTTTCTTTGAAGGTCTTGGTGGTAGTGAGGTGGAACGTATCTCCACTTGAGTAGGGTCTTCATCTCCACCCAAGAAGTGAGTGTACCATATTTGTAGTGTTTCCTCTCGGCCATCTCTCAATCCCACCAAGCAAGGGCGTGATCAGTTAGTTGGGCAGCTGCAAATGTGACTTTCTTTGGCTCAGGATAGTTGTAGCACTCGTATATGTATTACATACGCCTTTCCTAATCAAGGTTGGCATTTGGCTCTACCTTCCCAGCAAAGGTAGGTGGTGTCATCTTCAAGTAATTCGTGTTCTGACCTTGACCCTCTTCACGGACACGCCCTCGGTTCATTGGATCTCTCCGACGGTGTTGTTGTGGATATGGGGCTCTGTCATGTTCTGTCATGTCAACCTCAAGTTTTGTCATGTTATCATCATACTGGTTTGCTTGGTGTGGTGGAACGTCTCTGTTTGAAACATTGGGGTGAGCTTCCACATGGCCAAGTCTCTCGCCTATGTTGGGGATGCTGATCTAGCCGTAAGCCCATTTTTCTCATCTCGATTTGAAAGGCATTGAAAATTTGGGCCATGGTGACTACGGGGTCTTCTGTTACATCTCCCATGTTACCTAGCACAAGGAAATTCAAACAAAATCAAAGTTTTGTTCAAACCAAAACAACAACATAAAACGGAAAATTTTACAAAACATTTCCAGTTTTGCTTTGCTTGGATTAAAACTAACAAATCGATTCCTAAAATTGCAGAAACCATTTTTATGGTTTATATATTGGATTATGAAACTAAAACAACATGAGAAAATTTTGTCAGAGTTTTTATGATTTTTATAAAATTGAAACAATAGTACTAGCGATAAACGAATTTTTTATTGGTTTTTATGAATATAATGAAAACAAATGAAAATTAAAGAAATGAACGAAATAACCTGATAGATAAGAGCTTTTGAAGCTTTGATACCAATGATGTAAGACTCGAAATCAAGTCTTTAAACCAAGGGCCTCAAGGCTCAAAGAGTCTTATGCGGAAGGGGTGATTCGTTGGTGAAGGCGGAAGCTTGACACGGTGGTGGTTTAACCGAGACAAACACGGGTGAGACTTGTCTTTCTTGCGGGAATCCACACACTAGAAAGGCAAGACTCGATCGATTCTTAAGCAAAGGGGAAACCGCACACAATACTTAAAAGAACTCGACAAGACAAGAACCAATTCAAAGGCACAAATCTTTGAAATAAAACTGAATAGTTTATTGATAAAAAGATGTGTGAATGTAAAGAACAACGAGAAAGACCTTATATAATGTTCGACATGAGTAAAGAGCTAACAGTCATAAGACTTTAAAAAATCAATAAAAATAAATGAAAGAAAGTTTGATTTGTGATCGTTAAGATATGCTAGCCGTTGGGCATTAATGGAAGAGCGGCTCGTGTGAGGAATGATAAACACAAGAGACTCCTTAGGTCTTCTGGTGGGAATGGATGTCGAGGATCTTCTGGTGTGAATGGAGGGTCGAGATCAGTTGGATTAGATGTGCGTTGATCATCCCCCATTAGTGAAGTGTGAGTTTTGCCAAAAAAAGAAAGCTGTATAAGACATATGCCAAAACGATAATGCTTTGAGTATGGGTGTGTCTTCGTGTGATCTGGTAGTCTTGGCTCCATGGTAGTTTCAATAGATGACAGTAGACAAGAGAGCGAATCGAGGGTGTGAACACAACTCGCACCTTCTTTACATGGACTTGAATCGACCCGGGAGAAAGAGTAAAATGTCTTGGGTGGTTCCGTGTCAATCCAAGTCGGATCTTCAGCTGGTGGACTCCATAAGACGCTTCAGTAGGTGGATTGGGTCGCAAATGGATCAGGCTTTGGTGGTGTTCGGCTGAAACACATCGTTTCTGCTCCATACGTCTTATCGGGTGGGCCGTAGAGCTTTGCAAGGGAAACTCATGTTTTTGTTGAACCAAAGGTAAATTGGCTCGACCAAAGTCTTCTTCATGGTAGGTTGGACGATGGAAATGATCTCCCATAGTTGGTTTGGCGTATGGTTCCTCCGGTGCATCTACGGTAACAAATTTCTCTAGTAAAGTGGCTCGGGAGTCTTTATCTTTGGATGTCTTGAAATGCGGCTGAGGGATTTGACGAACGTGTTTGTTTTCATCACCTTGTCGATGAAAATTTGACCGCTCAGTTAGTATAACGTGGGGATCCTCTGGTTCAGCTTCATCATGGCATCGATCGGCTTAGGATGGGCTGAATTGGTCTCCTCCGAGCTTTGGGGTCACAACTGGTGGGCTTGCATGTAGGATGTCCACATCAAGTTTGGTTATGATAAGCTTGTTACTGTCACCGATGGGTTCTCTCCTTCATGGCTCATCCGTAAAGGAAGTTATGGTTATGTGTATGAAGGCATTCTTTGTGAAGATGAAAGATGTCACAAAGTCGTGGTGACAAATGTTAATGTAAGCACGAGGGGAAGCTCACTCGAGTCTACTTAAACCATGGTCAAGTGTTTGGTTGAAGGCTGATATAAGACTCGGTGGTGAGCTTATATCGTGGGATAGATGGATGGAACCACAAGCAAGCGGTCGCCCTCTCTTGTGATCAAAGGATGGTCGATGGTGGAAGATCGGACAATATGGCAGTCGCTTCTCTCGTGTGGGATCGATTTGAATGGAATAAAGATGGAACGAATACACGACACAGAGGGGAGATGACTCTCTGATACGGTGCAAGGGCTTAGGCTTGTTGAATCGCACAAACAAGCAAGAACAGATGAGACTCGTCTCTAGAACACTCGTGAAGAATGCGACACTTTATTGATATGTCAAAAGGTGAAAATTACAAAGCTGCAGGGGAGCCTTATTAATGGCTCGTCAACTGGAGACCCTTAGGTCAAATTGAAAACACAAAACACAAGAAACAAAATGCAAACAACAGAAAACAAACGAAAAACCACAAACCTAGTCTAAAACAAAAGTGCATCGTTTCATTAAAACAAGAAATGGAAACTATGGCCGCGAGACTATACTACTTTGTTGATGTTGTTTTGAGGTTTTCCTTAGTCGTTGGGGAAGCTTGAATCACCTACAAAAATAGTATATAATGTAAACAACTTACATTGATGCGTAGACGGTGGGATTGGTGCATGTGTTGCCTTTGAAGACGTCTCATGCCTTGTTGTGTCTTGGACTTGGAGTTTGTTGAAGAAGTCTTCTTGAGTGTCTTCAAAGTCAGTGTGATCATCATCTTCAAGCTCTTCCATTCCCTCAGCTCCCGTCTCTTATTCCGATTCATTGTGGTCTCCCTCGAGCTGATGGCTTGTACTTGAAGCAACTTGAAATTCCCTCTAACCAATCTTGGTTTCCTGAGCTCCTTGACCTGCCAAGAGACTATGCATACCTTTGGGATCATCAGGGGATGTTCGGTTCATGCTCAATTGGACGAATGTTTTGGCTAGATTCTTCTCGGTCACAGTAATGTGTATGGGTGGCTGGTTATGAGTCTTCTTGAATTTTGCACGTTGTAGTGGCAAAATGCCTTGACCGTTAGTCATAAAATATACGCTTGGGCGAGGAAACTTACCTCCCTCAGTGGAGATTTGGGATGCGTGGTCCTCTATGCTCTTTGGGACTTAGGTCGCATCCAGGTGTGGCATGAGAATGCATGGTTGGATTTACACGTCCAAAGTGGATTTGGTCTTGACTGCTATCTTCATAATGCCCCGTTGGTCGATGAATGTGGTTTCCCTCAGTGGAAATTTGGTCATTCTGGTCTTCCCTCAGTTCCATCTTTGTTCTTGATCTATTGTTGCCGGTACGATTGGTTTTGCCATTTGGATCAGGTAAAAGAGGATTCTCTAGTTCGAGGGAGTTGATGAATGATTCCATGGCAATTCCAAACATTTCCTTGAGATGTTTAGCCTTTGAGCATGTCATGAGTCCTTCTTGGACCGTTGGCATTTGGTTCGAGTTGTAGCTAAAGTCGATGTCCTCATCAAGACTGGTTGAGAGCACTCTCCTTAGAACCACAAAAACATGAAATGATGGCGGAGAGTTCACACCACAAAGATGTGATGGATTTCCGTGATACAATGACAAAGGTTTTCTAGTACTCTCGACAAGAACAAGAGAAAGAGGCGACAAGCTTTTTTTTTGCTAAATTGTAAATATCATATAAGAAATGAAAAGTTTAGGGTAATACATAAGCAAAACACCTATACATGAAACCTTGAAAAAAAAGAAATACAAAACAAGGTGACATATGATCTTCTTCTTGAGGTTATAGTTTAGCCACAATTGCATTAAGCTAACAAAATGCTTGCAATGCCTTCTTGCAGTGATTGTGTTTTTTATATTCCTATCGATCTCCCTGAACAGCGAGGTATAGTTGATAGGCTGCTGATTGAATATCCTGCTAATTCTCTGTATCCAAATAAAATAGCAGATTTCTTGAGCCACCATTTTGCGCATAATCGATTGGGTCCTGTTTGACTTACGCTTCATCCATGCTAAGAGAGAAGCCCAGTCGTTGAACCTTTGCGTGGCTATGCTCAGTCTTCTCTTTGCCGCCACCCAAACTTCATTGCTATAATCACACTTAAGCATAACATGGTCTCTAGTTTCCTCGAGGTTAAAACAAAGACAACAAGTAGTGTTAATGGTCATACTCCAGACAGCTAAACAAGACTTTGTTGGTAATCTGTCTAGTTGAGATATCCACATCATGAAGGACATTTTCGGAGTTCCTCCCTTGAACCAGATTGAGTTGTGCCAAGGTTTTAAACTATCTCTTGGCCTTATCGCATTCCATGTCTACTTAGTGGAAAAACCATTGCTTTTCTCACCATCAACACACCAATGAAAGGAGTCTAATCGACTTGATGTGATGGGTAGAGTAACCGATGAAAGATGAATATGTAATGCAAGTGCTTCCTCCGATCTTGCACTCGCTAGTTTCCAACTTTCACCATCAGCAACAAAATCATTTAAATAAACCCGTATATTTCTAGGACATTTCTCCCCAGCAGCTTGATTAACGGTCCAAAAGGAGTCCAAAAATTAAACCAAAACTTTGCTCTCTCCCCGTTTCTAACTGAACATCTTACAAATCTCTCTGCCAAGTGTCTGAGTTTCAGAAGAGCCTTCCAATTCCAAGAATCTCGAGGCTGCTCATTAATAGACCAGAAATCAATTTTTATATGGTGAAACTTGTGCCAAACAAAACCACAAAGAACCAGCATTACTAACGACAACCAAATAAGCTTTAGGCATAATGTTGTATTCCATAACTTGTAACCTCTTAGACCCAGACCGCCTTCATTCTTGGGGAGGCATATAGTTATCCACGAGACATTTGTCTAAAGAAAACTAGGTATTTGATTTCATTAAAGATGAAAAATTACAAGAGATTGTTGGGAGATTTTATAAGTCTCATTCAACGGTCACAACAACAATTACAACTTAATGAAAATGGCGACATCAAAGGAGATTACAAAACAAAAATAATGGAAAAATCACGAAAACAAAGCAAAGTCGTTAATCAAATAATGTAAATATTCAAATATATGTAAAACCTACCTTTGCCTTTTGTAGTGTGTCTTGCTTTGGTATGTCATGTGTCTAGATATGGTATGCCGTTGATATGATGGAAATGGACAGTTCGAGTAGTGCCTTCAACAGACCTCCAAATACACAATCGGTCATTTCTCAAGTTGTTGAAGGCATCTTATGGGCTTGGACTTGTTTGATGTTATATTCTTTGGAATTGGATTCTCCATGGATAGGAATAACTTGGTGCATGTAGTTGGGTAGAAAAAAGTGGCTTGTTCGAAAGATGGTTGTTGTTTTCTTCTCGGTTAGACTCTTCTCGACTGTGAAATAGAATGGCTCGACCATATTACAAGTTTTTCTTAACAATCTTCGAGATATGTTGACCATGGGGTTTTCTGGTGTAGTTGTTGCATTGGCGTGTAAATGGCTCAAGTTTTTTGGAAGATGCTCAACGTTTTGGCTCCTGAGTGCATTTAAGACCGTTGTTATGTAGGCGTTGAACTTGTCTCGGATGGAGCGTGCTATCGATCTTGTCATTGGTATGTCGGGTACTGATGCACGTCTCTTTTGTCGAGACGTTCATGTTTTAAAATTATAAAAACTTTGGTCTGTAAGTGCACATATATGCGTTGTATGACTTAGGGTATCGATCTACAGAGAATCTACGCATGTATGCAAAAATCTATAACGGATTAGTGTAGAAGTCTAAGACAAAGATGTTTTTGATGGGGGTGTCACAAATCAGTATGCTAAGAAAGTAAAGAAAACGATGTAAACTAATTATAACTACACTACAAAAATAAAGCATGTATGACATCACTTAAATTGTATCACAAAAATAAATGATATTATTTTGAATCATTTATTAGCAATTGATATAAAAAAATGTAGTTTAACATCAATTGATAACTGATTTTACTATTAGTTAATTTAACATCGATTCAATCCTAAATGATACAAAATTTTATTAATTTGGATCACTTTATGAGAAGTGATACAAAAATATGAATGCACATCAATTAGATAACGATGCATCTACAATTTTTTGTTAACATCATTTTAAAAAAATTTACAAATATTATATCAATAAAAAATGATGCTAATAAATTTTCAATTAATTAAATATACTTTTAATTACCTTTGATGTTTGTCCCACATCGAGAACTAAGGAAGGAAGTGAGAAGTACAATTTATCTACAGACTCTTTTTTTTTTTGTCAACAGTCTTAATACCTATTCCGATTCGGTGAACCAAATCGGGGGTATCGAGTTTACATAAGTGAAATATGATGGGTAGACGCGAGCACCTCGTGCTAACTTTTCTGCCACTGTGTTGCTCGCGCATGGGATGTGTGTAATAGAGAAAAAGGTGAATACCTCCTTGCTCCTCTTGAACTCCTCCAAATGTAGTGTAAAAGCCGGCCACTCCTTGGGTGTAGACACCATCTTCACCAACTCTGAGCAATCCGTTATGCCTTCGTCGGCGTCGAGTGGATGTTTTCTTTGAACGGTAGTGACACGAAGAAATCCTGGTTTAACCACAGTGGGTTCTTGCATATTTGATGGAACTCGGTATGAGATTCTGCACATGAATTTGCTGCGATTTCTTCTTTGATCCTGTTGAACTCTGGGGATGTTGTTCGCAGATTACGGGACCCCATAATTACTCCTTCGACTTCCTCCTGAAAGCAGAACCATCCTAGATCAGAATAGTTATCCGTTTCCTTCCACGAACCATCAATATAGAATGTCAGTCCATTATATTCATCTTGTTGACCCGTATTATGACCGATTTGTTGGGAAGTTATGTCTGGTTCGCTATACTGTGCCGTTGCCCAAGTTATTGCTTCTGTTTCCACTATCCGCAGAATCTCCTATGGATTTCTATCCACATTTGAGAACACCTTGTCGTTCCTTGCTTTCCAAATATTCCACACAATCCAAGGAAACATTGTATTCCTTTCCTCTTTTGGGAGTCTCCAAAAGAGATGATCAAAATTGGAGAAAACCGATGTCATCGGAAAAACTCTCGGGGTTGATGGAATATGTAAGAGTGCCCATGTTTGTAGCGCTGGTGGGCATTCAAACAGAACATGGTTAATCGTTTCTCCTTCCTTATATTGACTGATCCACCTTGTGTGTCTAGTCGAATAGTTCTAATGCCTTGGGTCTTAACATTGTGGAAATCTCCAAGTAATATTCTACTTGATGTCTTCTCTTTGAAATCCACAAACCACTCTCTTCTTGAAGTCATGTGATGTGTGCACCCAGAATCTATAACCCAATTATCCTTGGAGTCATCAAGTGATACATTCAACTCATCCATTTCTTCCAACTGATCAATGGCAACATATGCTTCACCATATAAGATTTCTTCTCAGGCATGGAACATATATGATATTTTTCATTCCACCTTGTGTGTATAGTCGAATAGTTCCAATGCCTTGGGTCTGAACAGTGTGGAAATCTCCAAGTAATATTATACTTGGGGAGGTGTATCCAATATAGCATTTAGAGTGATTTGTCTTAAAATCACAAATCATATGTTATTCAAACATGAATTTCCAAAAATATTTTCAAATCTCATGTTATTGAACTAATAATTTTTAAATGAATCTTCAAATCCACTGTCATTGGAAATATTTTAAGTAGTGGGTTTTAGGGGACTTTTAGTGATTTGGAGTTGTTTTGGTGGAGTTTCTTAGTTAAAAAAACTAATTCTTTCTCAAGCAACTAATCACTATGCTAATCACTAATTCATTAAAAAATTCTCAGTTGTGAATAATTGATTAGCAAACATTAAGAATGTATAAATAAGATCAACCAAAAATATAACCTAGACAACTATTCTCATAGGCTAGGAGCATATATCTTTTGAATAGTTCATCAAGGCATTTCATCAAACACTTGGTGTGCATGAAATGCCTTATGATCTAAACCCACTTTCTCAAGCTATATCTAGCATTAGAATCACTATTCAAGAAGGAATATAAGATTAACTATCCCTAAACACCATGGATCAAGCCTTGAATCACCCTAATCTACCCCATCTCTAAATCCTAAAGAACTACTCAAGACCCATTAGGAACAACTCAAAATCGATGTGGATGAGGGTTGAATCCATGGATGAGTGATGAATAATCAAGAAAGAAGATAGATGGAAGGAAGAAATCAATGAAAGACAAACTTAAATTGCATAAATCAAAATGATCTCTATTACAAATTGATATATCATGGTTTTTACCCTTTTTAGGCCATGATATAAGTCCATTTTATAGATTCTTTCTAGTATTTTGGAGTCTTTTAGAGTCTTTTACAGGTTTTAGCACGTTTGGAGCATAATTGGAGATATTGGAGCTTTCTAGAGCATTTTAGAGCAAAGCAGAAGTTCGTGTTGCTGAGTACCCGATTTGAAGCATCAGTATCGATCGATACTGCCTAGTATCGATCGATACCCATCGCAGCAGACATGACCCGCAACTTTTCCAAGAGTTGAAGAATCACAGAATTGCCCCAGAAGAATTTATTATTTACAAAAAGTCCCAGAACGTGTTTGAGCATTATAATTAGGTTTTTAGCCACTTTTATGGCTAAGATTTATTCTACTTTGATTCTACTTTCGTTTTTGGAGAGAAAACTCTGAACTCCTGTTTTCTATTGTTTTCTTTGATGATCTATTCAATCATGTTGCTTTCAATCTCCATGTCTTAGTAGATCCACATTAGGTTCAGGGTTCTCATAAGAGTTTTCTCTGAATGCTAGGTTGATTAGTTTATTAGGATTCACCATCTGAATTAGCTCTTCGCTTAGGTTGTGTTCAAAGCTTGTTCTAGATTAGCTACCTAGAATATAGATCTTAGGATAATTGAATAGGCACGACAGTGCGATTAATTACCTGATAGAACCTAAGGTGAGCAAATTGATTATTCGCAAAGAGATTTGGTTTAATTGATTTGTGAACATATCAAACCTGAAATTAAAGCTGATTTATTCTTAGGAATTTGCAAAGAGATTTGGGATTCTGAAGCTTAGATTTAGATAATTCTCGCAACGACAGTTGGTCAAATTTGAGTTCAAGAACCGCGCTAAATCTGAATCATGTTAGTTAGTTTACCTGCATTCATTGATTTCCTAAGAAATACCCTGAATCTATATTTCTTTCATCGAATTTACAACTCTTTTACTGTTATTGCTTTTGTTTCATCTGATTTGCTTAGCTTGATTCGATACTATACAATCTATTGTGTGATTTCTGTGAGTCCTTGTGTTCGACCCCTACACTTACTGCAACAACTGCTTAGTACTTTTAGCGTATTAATTTGAGCATATCAAATTTGGCGCCGTTGCCGGAGACTCAATTTCGCCATTAGATTTTAGCTGTCGAGTTTCGACTAAGTTCGTCGGTATCGATCGATACTATCTAGTATCGGTCGATACTCGTCGTTTTCTTTTTGTTGATATCGATCGATACTCATCACGTTTTTGTTACTAACGTTCTTGATTTTTATGTTTCAGGTGCATGCCTAATCGTGAAACCAGAGGAAACAAGAGCACTCCGCTAGTTAATCTATCGTTAGAGAAGCTAGCACGTTTAGAACGCACAAGCAGAAAGGCAAAGCAAGCATCAGGGATGAACAACACAGTGGTATTAAGACCTGATGAAGCTGGAGTTCTCAGAGACCAAGAGGGTCATGTGTGCAATGAGAGAGGGCAACGACTTGATGAAGCTGGAATCGTCATTGTCCCTCCTGCTGCTGTTGTTGAGATTTTCGCGCCAGCTGTACGCGCCAACGTTGGGAATGCTGGGGTTGATCGAGGTAGAACACTTGGTGAGCACAACAGACCTGATCAATTCTATGCCAATCGAGCTGCGATTCGCATCCCAACTTTTCAGAGGAATGACTTTGAGCTGAAACCTACGTATTACGCTCTTGTAAGTCAGAATCCTTTCCATGGCCTATCTCATGAACACCCCACGGATCATATCGAGAGGTTCGAAGATTTGGTCACTGGTATGAAGTACAATGGAGTGCCCAATGAGTTCCTCTTCTGCAAACTTTTCCCATACTCTCTTAGTGGGGATGCTGCTTATTGGCTGCAGAATTTGGCTCCTAGTTCGCTAACTACATTGGATGAGACGAAGAATGCATTCCTGAACAATTTCTATGATGATGCGAGATCCGAGGAGCTCGGGAACAAGATCTCTCAATTTGCTTAGGGTCCGATAGAAGCATTCAAAGCTTCTTGGATTCGTTTCAAGTCTTAACAGAGAGATTGTCCGTACCATGGGTTCACTCAGGTTCAGCTGCTGGGCATTTTCTACAAAGGTGTTGATTGGAGGTACCAGATGAGTATGGATGCTGCGAGTAATGGGAACTTCAACACCATATATCCAGATGATGCAGTTGTGTTAATTGAGAACTTGGCGTCTAGTAATAGCACCAAGAATGCTGATTTCGAGCTGAAGAAGCAAGTTGGAGGAGTTGATGGATCGCAGATTGCTGAGGTTCAGGCCAAGCTGGATTTTCTGATTGGGAAGTTGAAGAAGGTGATATGCTCAAATTAATACTCTAACAGTACTAAGCAGTAGTTGTAGTATAGTTAGGGGTCGAACACAAGGACTCACAGAAATCACACAATAAATTGTATAGTATCAAGCTAAGCTAAGCAGTTCAGGTTTAACAGAAAGTAGTAAACGAGTTGTAATTCGATGGGAAATAGATAGGTTCAGGGATATTTCTCAGGAAATCAATGAATGCAAAATAAACTAACTAATCATGGTTAAGGTTACGCACGGTTCTCGAACTCAAATCACTAAAGTATAATCAACCAACTTTCGTTGCGAAAACTATCTAAATCTAAACTTCAGAATCCCAAATTTCGTTGCAAATCCCTAAGAATAAATCAGCCTTAATTTCAAGTTTGATATGTTCACAAATCAATTAAACCAAATCTCTTTGCGAATAATCAATTTGCTCACCTAAGGTTCTATCAGGTAATTAATCGCACTGTCGTGCCTAATCAATTATCCTAAGATCTAAGTTCCAGGTGATCAATCTAGAATTAGCCTTGAGAACAACCTAAGGTGAAGAACTCATTTAGATTTTGAACCCTAAATAACTAATCAACCTAGCATTCAAAGAAATCCCTTATGAGAATCTCCAAACCTAACAAGAGATCTACTCAGACATGGAAATTGAATCAATAGACATGTTTGAATAAATACTCAATAGAAAATAAGAAAGAGTGACAAAGGTTTTGAGATCTGATCTCGGACGAAGGGAGATTCAGACTTGTCTCTCTCACCAAATTCTCTCTTAAATCAAAGCAAATAAAGCATAGCCTAAAAGTGGCTGTAAAAATCCCTATTTATAAGCTAACACACGAATTGGGGCTTCTTGTAATTATTAAAGACTTCTGGGGCAAATCTGCAGTTCTTCAACTCTTCATTAAGTCGTGTGTCTTGTCATGCTGCGATGGGTATCGATCGATACCAGGGGGTATCGATCGATACTTGACGTTAAATCAGGTAATCAGCGACACGAACTTCAGCCTTGCTTCAAACTGCTCCAGAAAGCTCCAATACTTCAAATTACGCTCCAAACGTGCTAAGACCTGTAAAAGACTCAAAAATACTACAAAACACTAGAAAGACTCTATAAAAAGAACTTATATCATGGCCTAAACAGGGTAACAACCATGATATATCAACTCCCCCAAATTTAGCTTTTGCTTGCCCTCAAGCAAATAGAAGACTAAACAGATAAAGAGGTTTGAAAACGCGGAGACTCACCTGTTCATGAACCATCGAAATGACCCTCTTTCCAAGTACCCAAATGTCACCTAATCAGCTTTTGATCTAACCACCATGTACTTCTCCGTAGACATTCACAGCTTTTCCAGACTCCACACATTATCCCACAGCTGTGTTCAAGTAAAACCCTCATCGCCAGTTTCATCACTGCAGCCAATGTTCAAGAACCTTCTAGACTCTTTACCATACAATATCATGACAAGGAACCACCCTTTTCCACACTTTTTGGTTTTATTTCTCTCCCCCATACTTATTTCTTATTATGTTCCTTGCATTTACAAATTAAGGTTCGAGACGCGAGTATTGATGGTGTTAGCCACCGAGTCCCCGGTTCTTCCCTCAAAAGTAATCAAAGATGTAGGCGAATAATGGTATCACAGGAAATTTTCCTAACCTCGTTTCACCTTTGTGTGATCATCTCTTCTGAAGTAGAATAATGGGATCCTTGGAAACTTTCCTAGCCCTCTACTCAGAAGAAAATCATTTCATCTTTTATGCCCTTATCAACTTGTAACCGGGAGAGAAATACCATTTATTTTAAACACATGGGTTCCTTTGTCAGGTATGAATGATGAATCAAGCTCTATGAGCACTATCCACATTGATGAAGTGCAGAAATTTGGCTCAGGTTTCAGAAGAACTCTGCTGGAGACATGGATGTTTTCTAGTCAACTGGTCAGTCCTTGGATTTTTCATTAGTCGATCTAGAGCTGATCCTGTAACACTGTGTACTCAAAAACAAAATCAAATCAATAGTTTCAAGCACAAGATCATTATCTCCAACAAGTTTTGACTCTATAAAAACAATTTTGACTCAATAAAACGATTGACTATAAGAAAAACAAACACAATGTCAGCAGACACCTCCCCCAGACTTGAACAACACTGTCCCTAGTGTTATCTAGCCTAGAGTGGGTAAAAGAAGACAAAAGAATAGAAGAAACGAAGAGAAACAAGAAGTTACCTTGCAGGAACATCGAGTATAGATCGACACACAGCCTGGTATCGATCGATACCAGGCTTAAATCGACTTGATGAACCGTACATTCGCGATTGGTGTCGATCGATACCAATGGGGTATCGATCGATACTAAGGCGATTTCGAGTCTGCTCCTTGTTGGAAAAACGACTCAAAGACAGACTCACCAGTGGGTTGCCTCCCACCAAGCGCTCGTTTAACGTCATTAGCTTGACTGTAACGCCATTCAGGCTGTTGGTGCATCATCCAAAGGCATTATCTGCCCTGTTGGAATCTCGGCTTTCGCCCAATAGTGTTTCACCCTCTGCCCATTGGCAGTGAACTCATCGCCTGTAGGACTAATCAGCACGACAGCTCCATGTGGTATGACCTCTTTGATTGTGAAGGGACCTAACCAACGAGAATGCAGTTTATCAGGAAACAATTGTAAACGAGAGTTATACAGAAGTACCTAGTCATTTGGCTCGAAGTGTCTGGAGATGATCTTCTTATCATGATAAGCCTTTGTTCTCTCCTTGTACAGCTTTGAGTTCTCATAGGCGTGGTGCCTAATCTCATCCAACTCGTTCAGCTGAATCAACCTCCTTTCTGCAGCAGGCTTGATGTCAAAGTTCAGCAACTTCGTCGCCCATGCTGCCTTGTGTTCAATCTCCACTGGAAGGCGACATGCTTTCCCGTACAGCAAGTGAAATGGTGTAGTACTCAGCGGTGTCTTGAAAGCAGTCCTGTAAGCCCATAGCGCATCATCCAACTTTGTAGACCAATTCTTCCTAGAAGCACACACTGTCTTTTCCAGAATCTCCTTGATTTGCCTGTTGGAGACCTCGACTTGCCCACTGTTTTGAGGGTGATATGGAGTTGCCACTCGATGGTTTACACCATACTTCTTCAGCAACCGCTCGAAAACATTGTTGATAAAGTGAGAGCCACCATCACTTATCACAATTCGAGGTACTCCAAAACGAGGAAAAATGATGGTCTTAAACAGCTTAAGAACCACTGCAGAGTCATTTTTCTCACTAGCTATCGCTTCCACCCATTTGGACACATAGTCCACAGCAACCAGGATGTAGTTTTTTTTGTGTGATGATGGAAAATGACCCATAAAGTCGATGCCCCATCAATCGAAGACTTCAACCTCAAGGATGAAATTGTGTGGCATCTCATGTCTCTTACTGATCTTCCCTCTCCTCTGACAAGCATCGCACTGTGAGACGAAAGCATGAGCATCCTTAAACATGGTAGGCCACCAGAAGCATGCTTGAAGAACCTTGGATACCGTCTTGAAAGTAGCAAAGTGACCAGCATATTCAGACCAATGGCAATGAAAAAGAATAGCTGGCATCTCAGACTCTGCAACGCATCTTCTGTAGATACTGATATATCATGGTTTTTACCCTATTTAGGCCATGATATAAGTCCTTTTATAGAGTCTTTTCTTGTGTTTTGGAGTCTTTTAGAGTCTTTCACAGGTTATAGCACGTCTGGAGCTTAATTGGAATTATTGGAGCTTTTCTGGAGCATTCTGGAGCGAGACTGAAGTCTGATGACTAAGAGCCCGATCTGAGCACCGAGCATCGATCGATACCCCCTGGTATCGATCGATACCCATCGAAGTAGATTTCAAAGTCGCGACTTAATGAAGTTTGAAGAATTGCAAAAAGCACCCAGAAGACTTTGATAATTACAAGAAGGCCCCAAATCGTGATTTAGGTTATAAATAGGATTTTACAGCCATTGTTTAGGCTATGCTTTTATTTTCTGTGTTTGATTTTACTTTGGTTTTAGAGAGACAAGTCTGGATCTCCCTTCGTCCGAGATCAGATCTCTAAACCCTTCTTTCTATTCTATTGATGATTTATTCAGTTATGTCTATTGATTCAATTGCCATGTCTGAGTAGATCCACTTTAGGTTTAGGGTTTTCTCATAAAGGATTTCTCTGAATGCTAGGTTAATTATCTGTTTAGGATTCACCATCTGAATTAGTTCTTCGCTTAGGTTGTGTTCAAAGCTTGTTCTAGATTAGCTACCTGGAATATAGATCTTAGGATAATTGATTAGGCACGAGAGTGCGATTAATTACCTGATAGAACCGAGGTGAGCAAATTGATTACTCGCAAAGAGATTTGGTTTAATTGATTTGTGAACATATCAAACCTGATATTAAAGCTGATTTAGAATTTAGGATTCGCAAAGAGATTTGGAATTCCTAGGATTTAGATTTAGATAGTTTTCGCAACGAGAGTTGGTTAGCTATATTTTAGTGATTTGAGTTCAAGAACTGCGCTAAATCTGAATCCTGTTAGTTAGTTAGTCTGCATTCATTGATTTCCTGAGAAAAACCCTAGACCTATATTCTTCCAATTGATTTACAACCCTTTTAATTTCTTCATTGTTTTTAATTACATTCGTTTGGCTTAGCGTAATTCGACACTATAGAATCTATTGTGCGTTTCTGTGAGTCTTCTGTGGTTCGACCCCTAGCTATACTATTACAACTGCTTTAGTACTTTAGGGTATTAAATTGAGCATATCAATTTTGGCGCCGTTGCCGGGGACTCAATTCGCCATTAGATTTTAGTTTAGAATTTCGACTAAGTTCGTCGGTATCGATCGATACTCTGTAGTATCGGTCGATACCCGTCGTCTTCTTTTGTTGGTATCGGTCGACACCACTTGGTATCGATCGATACTCAACGTATTTTTCTGGTTACTTACGTGCTTTGCCTAGTGTTTTGTTTGCAGGTGTATGCCTGTTCGTGAAACCAGAAGCAACAAGAGCACACAGCTAGTTGAACTGTCATTGGAACAGCTAGCGTTTGTGGAACGCACAAACAGAAAGACCAAGCAAACATCAGGGATGAACAACCCAGTGGTTTTAAGAGCTGATGAAGCTGGAATTCTGAGAGACCAAGAGGGTCACGTGTGTAATGAGAGAGGGCAGCGACTTGATGAAGCTGGTAACATCGTTGTCCCTGCTGCGGTTGTTGAGATTGTCGCGCCAGCTGGGCGCGCCAACGCAGGGAATGCTGTGGTTAATCGTGGAAGGACGATTGGTGAATGCAACAGGCCTGACCAGTTTTTCGCCAATCGTTCAGCAATTCGTCCTCCTGCGTTTGAGAGGAATGACTTTGAGCTGAAGCCTGCTTACTTCACTCTAGTGGGACAGCATCTCTTTCATGGTCTTCCTCATGAACATCCAATGGACCATGTAGAGAGGTTCGAGGACTTGGTCACTAGCATCAAGAGCAATGGAGTGTCCTACGACTATCTCTTCTGCAAGCTCTTCCCCTACTCTCTGGGTGGAGAAGCTACTTACTGGCTGAGGCAGCTATCTCCTGGATCGCTAACTAATTGGGAGGACACCAAGAGAGCCTTCCTGATTAACTTCTATGATGACGGGCGATCTGAAGATCTGAGAAATAAGATATCCACTTTTTCTCAAGGACCTACTGAGGCGTTCAAGGCTGCTTGGACAAGATTCAGATCGTACCAGAGAGATTGTCCACATCATGGATACTCTGATGTGCAGCTGCTAGGTATCTTCTTCAGAGGAGTAGATTGGAGGTATCAGATGGCTCTGGACTCTTCAAGCAATGGGAACTTCAACACCAACTATCCTGAGGACGCCTATGTGTTGATTGAGAATTTTGCCTCTAGTAGTAGCACCAAGAGCGCAGATTTCGAGCGCAAGAGGCTGGCTGGTAATCAGGATGGGTCGCAGATCGCTGAAGTGAAGGCTCAGCTGGATTCTATGCACAGTCTTCTGCTGGGAAAGACAACAAAGGCCGTCCACTTCGCTGCTGAGAATGAAGTGGAAGATGTTAACTACATAGGTGGTTCTGGTTTTCAGGGTCAGCGATTCGGATACAACTCCAATCGAAACTTCACCAACAATGCTCAGCAAGGAGGGTACCAATCCCCACCACCCAAAGCTCCTGAGAGTAAGATTGAGGCTATGCTTGAACACCTGGTTCAAGGGCAGGAGAAGATGACAGCCACCTTCAATGGTAAGATGGACACCATGTACACCGATTTGAGTGGAAGGATCGAGGCACTAAATACGAGCCACAGGATGCTGGAGACGCAAGTAGCTCAGACTGCAGTAAATTCCAAGGGAAAGGCGGTTCAATCACACAATGCACACGTCAATGCCATCAGCTTACGTGCAGAAAATCTCGAAGCCATTCCTGAAATCGCACAAGCATCGATCGATACTACCCAGTATCGATCGATACCAGCCCAGACATCTGCTCGAATGGATTCGAAAACCCGTGTATCGATCGATACCCCATTGGTATCGGTCGATACCGGGGCGATTTCTGAGGAAACAGTTGAAACTTCGACTGTGGTGCCTAAGGTCGTTGCAGAACGAGTGTATGTAACCAGGATGCCTTATCCTATGGTTCCTAAGCTGACAAGGGAGGAATGGGAGATTGCTAGACTACAGTATATGCTGGATAACCCGAACGTGGAGCTTCTTTCTGATGAAGATGTACCTGTCAGAAACGATTCAAATCGCATGGCATCGATCGATACCCTACCTGGTGTCGATCGATACCCCTCTCAGAACGGACCAGAAGTTATGAAAACACCTGAGGTGATCGGAGAAAGAGTTCGCAATTCACTACAACCGCGGAAATTGACACAGAGGGAAGACCCAGGGAAATTCGCTGTTCCATGCTCCATCTCAGGAGTTGATTTCAAAGAGTCTCTTGTCGACTCAGGGGCTAGTGTCAATGTCATCTCAAAGGCAATTGCAGAGCAGTTGGGGGCTACTATTCTATCTCCTAAGACATCTATCACGTTTGCAAACGATTCCACCTCACTTCCATATGGTGAAATCGCTGGTTTGCTAGTCCAAGTAGGAGACTGTCTGGTGCCTACTGATTTTCAGGTTGTGGAGATGGGTGCGATATCTCGTATGCCTATACTCCTGGGACGACCGTTCATGGCTACTGCAGGCGCGATCATAGACACGCCTAATAAGAGACTATCTTTCTCTTACATTGACGGTGATGTCTACTATGATGTCATTCCACCTAGGAGTATTCCCACACGTGCCTCTAGCATCAAGGTTATCACAGGAGAGTCGCTAGCAATTGATCTTCTGGAAGAGCCTCCTGATGAGCCTACTGTCGCAGATATTCCAGGTGAACCGCCCAACATCCCCAAGAAGAAGACTAAGGCAACAAAGAAGAAGAAGGCCAAGAACAAAAAGGTCGAGAATCCCCATGTCACTCTGATTCCTCAGAAGTGTGATGGGAATTCGATTGATTACAAGGTCAAATGCAAGGGAGCCTTGAAGCCATTCTCCAAGGCCAGAGTCCTTCTTACTTCTGAGCTGAAAGAGAAAGGGCAGGAATTTGTGGACAGCATGCTAAGCAGAACTCTGAAGCTAGTAATGTCAAGTGATGGAGCCTGTTTTGGTGCAAGCTCTCACTCTTATCCAGCCTGAAGGGCGTTACAGTCAAGCTATTGACGTTAAACGAGCGCTTGGTGGGAGGCAACCCACTGGTGAGTCTGTTTTTGATTCGTTTTTATTTTTATTTTCGTTTGTTTTGAGTCTGTGTCAGAATGAACAAGGAGCAACTCGAAATCGCCTAAGCATCGATCGATACCCCTATGGTATCGATCGACACCAATCGCGGATGAAAATTCACAAAGTCGATCTAAGCATGGTATCGATCGATACCATGCCGTGTGTCGATCGACACCGACTGTTCCAGAATGGTAATTTCTTGTTTCTCTTCGTTCTATCCTTTTTATTTGTTTCTTTCACTGACTCTAGGCTAGATAACACTGAGGACAGTGTTGTTCAAGTCTGGGGGAGGTGTCTGCTGACATTGTTTTCGTTTTTCTTAGAGTCAGTCGTTTTATCGAGTCAAAACTGTTTTATTGAGTCAAAATTTGTTGGAGATGATGATCCTGTGCTTGAACCTATTGATTTGATTTTGTTTTTGAGTGCACAGTGTTACAGGATCAGTTCTAGATCGACTAATGAAAAATCCAAAGGCTGACCAGTTGACTAGAAAACATCCATGTCTCCAGCAGAGTTCTTCTGAAGCCTGAGCCAAATTTTTGCACTTCATCAATGTGGTTAGTGTTCATAGAGCTTGATTCATCATTCATATCTGATAAAGGAACCCGTGTGTTTAGAATTATGGTATCTCTCTCCCCTGAAATAAGTTGATAGATTAAGAGCATAAAAGATTGAAATGATTTTCTTCTGAGTAGAGGGTTAGGAAAATTTCCAGCGATCCCATTATTCTACTTAAGAGGGGATGATCACACAAAGGATTGGAAGCGAGGCTAGGATTTTCCTATGATGCCATTATTCGCCTACATCCTTTGATACATTAAGAGGGAAGAACCGGGGATTTGGTGGCAAACACCATCAGTACTCGCGTCTCATACCTTGATATGTATATGCAAAGCTGAAAAGAAAAGAAAAAAAATAAATAGAAGATAATAAGAAATAAGTCTGGGGGAGAGAAATTGATACAAAAAGTGTGAAAAGGGTGGTTCCTTTGTCAAGATATTGTCTGGTAAAGAGTCTAGAAGGTTCTTAAATATTAGCTGCAGAGATGAAACTGGCGATGAGGGCTTTACTTGAACAATGCTGTGGGATTTTGTGTGGAGTCTGGAAAAGCTGCAAATGTCTACGGAGAAGTACATGGTGGTTAGATCGAAAGCTGATCAGGTGACATTTGGGTACTTGGGAAAAGGGTCTTTTCGATGGTTCAGGAACAGGTGAGTCTCTACGTTTTCAAACCTCTTTTTCTGGTTTAGTCTTCTATTTGCTTGAGGGCAAGCAAAAGGCTAAGTCTGGGGGAGTTGATATATCATGGTTTTTACCCTATTTAGGCCATGATATAAGTCCTTTTATAGAGTCTTTTCTTGTGTTTTGGAGTCTTTTAGAGTCTTTCACAGGTTATAGCACGTCTGGAGCTTAATTGGAATTATTGGAGCTTTTCTGGAGCATTCTGGAGCGAGACTGAAGTCTGATGACTAAGAGCCCGATCTGAGCACCGAGCATCGATCGATACCCCCTGGTATCGATCGATACCCATCGAAGTAGATTTCAAAGTCGCGACTTAATGAAGTTTGAAGAATTGCAAAAAGCACCCAGAAGACTTTGATAATTACAAGAAGGCCCCAAATCGTGATTTAGGTTATAAATAGGATTTTACAGCCATTGTTTAGGCTATGCTTTTATTTTCTGTGTTTGATTTTACTTTGGTTTTAGAGAGACAAGTCTGGATCTCCCTTCGTCCGAGATCAGATCTCTAAACCCTTCTTTCTATTCTATTGATGATTTATTCAGTTATGTCTATTGATTCAATTGCCATGTCTGAGTAGATCCACTTTAGGTTTAGGGTTTTCTCATAAAGGATTTCTCTGAATGCTAGGTTAATTATCTGTTTAGGATTCACCATCTGAATTAGTTC
Source organism: Eutrema japonicum (assembly GCA_030161315.1). Taxonomy (NCBI): domain Eukaryota; kingdom Viridiplantae; phylum Streptophyta; class Magnoliopsida; order Brassicales; family Brassicaceae; genus Eutrema; species Eutrema japonicum. The sequence continues at coordinate 22,451,709 of BSQW01000005.1, read as the reverse complement.
TTCGCTTAGGTTGTGTTCAAAGCTTGTTCTAGATTAGCTACCTGGAATATAGATCTTAGGATAATTGATTAGGCACGAGAGTGCGATTAATTACCTGATAGAACCGAGGTGAGCAAATTGATTACTCGCAAAGAGATTTGGTTTAATTGATTTGTGAACATATCAAACCTGATATTAAAGCTGATTTAGAATTTAGGATTCGCAAAGAGATTTGGAATTCCTAGGATTTAGATTTAGATAGTTTTCGCAACGAGAGTTGGTTAGCTATATTTTAGTGATTTGAGTTCAAGAACTGCGCTAAATCTGAATCCTGTTAGTTAGTTAGTCTGCATTCATTGATTTCCTGAGAAAAACCCTAGACCTATATTCTTCCAATTGATTTACAACCCTTTTAATTTCTTCATTGTTTTTAATTACATTCGTTTGGCTTAGCGTAATTCGACACTATAGAATCTATTGTGCGTTTCTGTGAGTCTTCTGTGGTTCGACCCCTAGCTATACTATTACAACTGCTTTAGTACTTTAGGGTATTAAATTGAGCATATCAGATACCATCCGAGCAATGCTTGTATAGGTAAGGCTCATCCCAGAAGAATCTCCTTATCTCGCGCATAAACTTCTTCCTTGCATATTTTGTGGGATATTTTGGCTCAGTCTCTATAGCAAGGTAGTTGGCGATGTCTGCGTACCATGGACGTGCAGCACTAGAGTCAGCAGCTAGATAGACATCATAGGAGTTCAAGTGCTCTACGGAAAAAATAGGTTCAGGTCGCGATGAGTATCGATTGATACTAGGTGATTATCGATCGATACCAAAAGTCTGAATTCGTGAAAATCACAGATTTTCGGGATAAAGGTCTTGAAGCTGAGCTTCAATGAGGTAAACACCTTCCTCTGGCAAACAATCATCAATAGGGACGACCTCATCGACCTTTAGTCGTGATAAGTGGTCAGCAACGCCATTCTCAACTCCTTTCTTGTCCTTGATCTCGATGTAGAAACCTTGGAGCAAAAGAACCCATCGGCATAGACGAGGCTTGAGGTCTTTGTTCTTCAGCAGGTATTTGAGAGCAGCATGGTCTGTGTGAAAAATGACCTTGCTCCCAATCAAGTAGGACCGGAATTTCTCAAAAGAGAAAACGACCGCCAGCAACTCCTTCTCAGTGGTGCTGTAATTTCGCTGAGCATCATCCAACGTCCTGCTGGCATAATAAATAGCATGGAGTTTCTTGTTTTTCCTCTGACCCAACACAGCTCCAACAGCAAAATCACTGGCATCACACATAACCTCAAAAGGCAAGCTCCAATCAGGTGGTTGGACTACAGGAGCACTCACCAATGCCTTCTTGATTTCCTCAAAGGATACAAGGCAATCAGATGTGAAATCAAACTTGACTTCCTTACATAACAGGGCTGTGAGTGGACGTGCAATCTTAGAGAAATCTTTGATGAACCTCCTGTAGAACCCAGCATGACCAAAGAAGCTTCGTATCTCAGAAACAGAACGTGGGGGTTGCAAGCTCGTCATGACCTGAATCTTAGCCTTATTGACTTCGATCCCTGCCTTAGAAACCTTGTGCCCAAGAACAATGCCATCTTGTACCATGAAGTGGCATTTCTCCCAATTAAGAACCAAGTGCTTCTCCTCGCATCGCTGAAGCACCTTGCACAAGTTATCCAGACAGTCCTTGAATGGTGATCCATACACAGAAAAATCATCCATGAAGACCTCCATAAACTCCTCAGTCATATCTGTGAAAATCGACATCATGCATCGCTGAAAGGTCGCTGGAGCGTTACATTATCCGAATGGCATTCTTCTGTAGGCGAATATGCCATAGGGACATGTATAGGTCGTCTTTCCCTGGTCCTCTGGATGTATAGGAATCTGGAAAAATCCTGAGTACCCATCGAGAAAACAGTAGTATGGGTGACTCGCTAACCTCTCCAGGATCTGGTTAATGAATGGCAATGGGAAGTGATCTTTCTGTGTAGCCGCATTAAGCTTCATGTAGTCAATGCACATCCTGTGACCAGTGATTGTCCTTGTAGGGATCAGCTCATCCTTCTCGTTCCTAACCACAGTTATGCCTACTTTCTTAGGCACAACGTGAACTGGACTAACCCAAGACCTATCCGAGATGGCATAGATAATCCCTGCTTCCAACAGTTTCATCACTTCCTTCCTGACCACTTCCTTCAGGTTCGGATTCAGCCTCCTCTGACACTCAATCGAAGACTTTGACTCGTCCTCCAGGTGAATCCGATGCATGCCCAAGTCTGGTGCTATACCTGAAATTTCTGCAAGAGAATAGTCAAGAGCTTTGCGATACTTGCGCAGCTTGCTCAGCAGTAAAGCAATCTCTGTGGTATTCAAAGAAGCATTAACGATTACTAGGTATGTGGAATTAGGACCAAGAAAACTATACCTCAGATTCGCTGGAAGTGTTTTTAGCTCCACCTTAGGAGCATTCTCTGTACTCCAATCTCCAAGCCCAGCAGCTTGCTTAGAACCATCGACCAACTCTCCTTCTGGCCATAGGGTATCGATCGATACTAGAGGGGTATCAATCGATACTGGTGATGTTGAATCAAGCATCTTCGAGTATCCAGCAGATTCGTCACATGAACGGACTTCTGAAGTGGCTGAACAGACCAATGCTCTCTCCAGTGGATCCTCAGGGTGCATCTCCAGGAAGTACTCTTCAGCTATATCACTGAAGGTGTCCACATAGAATGCCTGCCCATCGATGGTTGGCCTTTTCATCATCTTTTCCATGTTGAAGGACATCACCAAGTCACCGATGTTGAGAGCGATCTGTCCATTCCTTCAGTCAATTAAGGCTCCAGCAGTTGCAAGGAATGGTCTGCCCAGGATAAGAGGATCCTTAGGCTCAGCATCGTACTTCAGGACGATGAAATCTGTTAGGATCAAGCAATTCCCAATCTTGATTGGGACATCTTCAAGTAGTCCCTCTGGAAGTCGTACTGAGCGATCAGCAAGAACCAGCGAAATCCTTGTATATTGGAAACATGTAATCCCCATTCGCTTGGCAACTGAGTGTGGCATAAGGTTCACACTCGACCCAATATCGCAGAGAGCTCGCTCAAATCTCCATGTGAAGATAGTGCAGTCCAAAACAAAGCTCCCTGGGTCTGGTAGCTTCTTAGGAATTTTGTTGAGCAGGATCGCACTGCACTCAGCTGTGATCATCATGACACCTTCCTCTAGGTTCACATTGCTAGAGACCATCTTCTTCACCTATCTCCTGAAAGCTGGAGAAGTCTTAATAGCATCAACAAAAGGAAGATCCCTCACCAACTTATCCAGCATAACCTTGCATCTGGCATCTTCCCATTCCTTTCTCTGGCTGCATCTCAGCATCGATCGATACTTGACAATCTCGGGTTCCTTCTCTGGCTGCGTCTCAGCATCGATCGATACACGGGATTTTGAATTCACTCGGGAAGATGTCTGGGCCGGTGTCGATTGATATTGTCTGGTATCGATCGATACCGGTGGATTCTTAGAATCCCAATCGTCATCTCCAGCAAGATCGACGAGATTTCCTGCAATTGGGCTGTTCTTCACTCCTGTAAACACCTCTTTTCCACTCCTCAAAGTTATGGCGTTGATGTGTGCCCTTGGATTCTCAGTTTTCCTTGGAAGAAAACCTTCCTGTCTCTTTACAGCTGCTGCTGTCTGAGCCACCTGAGTTTTCAGCTTCTTCTGGGAAAGATTTTTGGCTTATATTTTCCCATTCAGATCGATGTACAGAGAGTCAAACTTCCCATTGAAATCCACTTGCAACTTCTGCTGTCCCAGACGAATCTGTCCCATCATGGATTCCATCTTATTATCTGTGGACTTGGGAGATGCTGGTTGGTGCGAAGAGTTCCCATAATTGCGAGTGAAATCGCTGCTCTGAAGTGGTTTCTGAGTAAATTGCTTCGCTCCGAAACCAGATTGGTTCCCCTCTAACTTGTACCCACCTTGCTGATTGTTGTTTTTGAAGTTTCGATTGTTGTTGTACCCAAATAGCTGACCCTGAAAACCAGAACCACCAACGTAGTTAACATCCTCTTCTTCTTCTTCCACATTAGCGACTTCATCAGCAAAATGCACAGACTTCTTTGATTTTCCGATCAGGAAATCCAGTTTGGCCTGTACGTCAGCAATCTGCGACTCATCAATTCCTCCAGCTTGCTTTTTCCTCTCGAAATCATCATTCTTGGTGCTATTACTAGACACCAAGTTCTCTATTAGCACAACCGCATCATCCGTATACCTGGTGAAGAAGTTCCCATTACTCGCAGCATCCATACTCATCTGGTATCTCCAATCAACCCCTCTGTAGAAAGTGCCCAGCAGCTGCACCTGAGTGAACCCATGGTGCGGACAGTCTCTGATAAGAGATCTTGTTCCTGAGCTCCTCGGATCTTGCATCATCATAAAAATTTATCAGGAACACATTCTTTGTCTCATCCCATGTAGTTAGCAAATCAGGAGCTAGCTGCTTCAGCCAATAAGCGGCATAACCACCAAGAGAGTACGGGAAGATTTTGCAGAAAATGAACTCGTTGGGCACTCCATTGTACTTCATACCAGTGACCAAGACCTCGAACATTTCGATATGATCCATGGGATGCACATGAGGTAGGCCATGGAATGGGTTCTGACTTACGAGAGCGTAATACGCAGGCTTCAACTCGAAGTCATTCCTCTGAAAAGTTGGGATGCGAATCGCAGCTCGATTGGCATAGAACTGATCAGGCCTGTTGTGCTCACCAAGTGTCCTAGCTCGATAACCTGCAGCATTCCCAATGTTGGCGCGCCCAGCTGGCGCGACAATCTCAACAACAGCAGCAGGGACAACGACGTTTCCAGCCTCATCAAGTCGCTGCCCTCTCTCGTTGCACACTTGACCCTCTTGGTCTCTCAGAATTCCAGCTTCATCATTTCTTAAAACCACTGGGTTGTTCATCCCTGATTTTTGCTTTGTCTTTCTGTTTGTGCGTTCTAAACGTGCTAGCTTCTCTAACGATATATTGACTAGCGGAGCGCTCTTGTTTCTTCTGGTTTCACGATTAGGCATGCACCTGTAACACCAAGATCAAGAACGTAATAACCAAAGACACGATGATTATCGACCGATACTGAATGGTATCGATCGATATCAACAAAGAAAATCGCCTCAGTATCGACCGATACTAGGTAGTATCGATCGATACAGACGGGCTTAGTCGAAACTCGACAGCTAAAATCTAATGGCGAAATTGAATCCCCGGCAACGGCGTCAAATTTGATATGCTCAAATTAATACCCTAACAGTATTAAGCAGTTGTTGTAGTATAGTTAGGGGTCGAACACAAGGACTCACAGAAATCACACAATAAATTGTATAGTATCAAGCTAAGCTAAGCAGTTCAGGTTTAACAGAAAGCAGAAAGTAGTAAACGAGTTGTAATTCGATGGGAAAGAGATAGGTTCAGGGATATTTCTCAGGAAATCAATGAATGCAAAATAAACTAACTAATGAGGGTTCACGTTTTGGAAGAACCAAAAACAATAGCTTTTGTTTTTATTCAATTTCGAGGTGTCTATTATAATTGTTCAAATGAGCTTTTATAGGCTCAGAATATAACTATCTTATGGTCTAAAATATAAAACATGGAAAAAAAAATCAACAATAAATGGAAATGATTTCTCGGGTTGAATGGAGACGTTGGGGCTGGCCTTGTGCATCCAACTGGTGTGTTAAAGTGAAGCTGGCTTGTGGTCTTGATAAGGCAAGGATAATTGACGTCTCAATCAGCATTCAACCCCTTCCAATTAGCATTAAAGCTCTCTCTCAATCAACTTTGAATCTCTTAGCAATCGGAAGTTAATGGCAAGATGTGAACGAGGCAAAAAATGGAAAGTATGATATTCCTTCTATATGGACGTGATTCCTTGTATAAGCTCTCTCCTATGCCTCTTTGATAGAATTTGAATGTCTAGATTAATGAAGAGAGATGCGCTGGTCAAAGGAGTTTGACGAGTTTCCTTAAATGGACAAGAACGGACCCGTCAGATTGATTTGGTGGCATTAGGTGGATCCTGGTTGGTATGGATCTGTTCTCCACGGTTATGGACTCTTAAGAGGCCCACAAATACATGCCAAGGGGGCTCAGGGATGGGCCGCTTCATACTTGGGTTGTGGACTTCATCTTTTGGGCCATACTTGAAATCAGGTAGATCCGGTAGTTTCTCTTCTATTGGGCCTGTTTTTGGGTGAATGTCTTGAGTCTCCACAAGTCTTGGCATTGTTTCCTCTTCATGTGGATATGATGATTTGATGTCCACATCATACCCTCCATCTTGAGAAAGTTTTGTCCTCAAAACTTGTTCTTGCAACCTCGAGTTGTCTTTAGAATGGAGTTGGACTTCCTCTGCTGATTTTTCTTTATCGATGGTGAGTGGGGGTGAGGAATGACATGGAGATAGTTTTGGTGGATCAGGCGGCCCAGGCTCCTTGGGTAGCATATGCAATGGACATCTTCGGTTTTGGTGATACTTTTGGTTCATCTACTAGTTTGATGACCGCATCATACTCTCCCTCTTCAAAAAGATTGGTCCTCAAATCTTGATCATCTTTTTTTGTGACACATATGTTGGGAGCTACTGGTTTTGTTGGAGGGTCAACATTTCTTTCCACCTTTATTCCCCTCTTTTCTTCTAAGCGTGTGAGCTTTTTATCAATATTATTGATTGCATTCTGGATATCTGAGATCAATTTCCAAAAGACAGATGTGTCTCCTTTTTGATATTCATTACTCAATGGTATAAATGACACTAAGAGAAAGAATACACAAGGATTTAAAACAAAAAGAGGAATAGAAAGAAGATGATCTTTTTTTTTTTTGAAAATCTGAAAACAAACCAGAAACAAATCAAAAAATATATATATATTTTTTTAAAATTTCGTTTAATGAGAGAAACAAATTAAAACTTCAAGGAAAATAAAGAAAACTATTTTTTATGGTTTTGTTTTTAATTTTATAAAATCAAAGAACAAAAGCAGAAAACTTTGTTTTTTTTTTTTTTTGATAAAAATATGAAACAAAAATGAAACAGAAATGAAAACGATACAGGATATGAGCTTTTGGCTCTGATACCAAAATGATATAAGCTCACGGCCTAAGGTACAAGGCCGGGTGGTCTAGACAATTGGACTAAGGTCGCTCCTTGTCTAGGCCGGGGGTAGGATGGAAGCGTGGGTGGATTGAGGTGAACCAAAATAGGTGTGAAAGCCTACTGATACTTCAAGGGTTCTCTAAACTCGGACTTGCTGACGAGACAAAGAGAGAGACACGTTTTGGAAGAACCAAAAACAATAGCTTTTGTTTTTATTCAATTTCGAGGTGTCTATTATAATTGTTCAAATGAGCTTTTATAGGCTCAGAATACAACTAGTTTATGGTCTAAAATATAAAACATGGAAACAAATAAATCAACAATAAATAGAAATGATTTCTCGGGTTGTATGGAGACGTTGGGGCTGGCCTTGTGCGTCCAAATGGTGTGTTAATGTGAAGCTGGCTTGTGGTCTTGATAAGGCAAGGATAATTGATGTCTCAATCAGCATTCAACCCCTTCCAATTAGCATTAAAGCTCTCTCTCAATCAGCTTTGAATCTCCTATCAATCGGAAGTTAATGGCAAGGTGTGAACGAGGCAAAAAATGGAAAGTATGATATCCCTTGTATATGGACGTGATTCCTTGTATTAGCTCTCTCCTATGACTCTTTGATAGAATTTGAATGTCTAGATTAATGAAGAGAGATGCGCTGGTCAAAGGAGTTTGACGAGTTTCCTTAAATGGACAAGAACGGGCCCGTCGGATTGATTTGGTGGCATCGGGTGGATCCTGGTTGGTATGGATCTGTTCTCCACGGTTATGGACTCTTAAGAGGCCCACAAATACATGCCAAGGGGGCTCAGGGATGGGCCGCTTCATACTTGGGTTGTGGACTTCATTTTTTGGGCCATACTTGAAATCGGGTGGATCCGGTAGTTTCTCTTCGATTGGGTCTGTTTTTGGGTGAATGTCTTGAGTCTCCACAAGTCTTGGCATTGTTTCCTCTTCATGTGGATATGATGATTTGATGTCCACATCAGGATTCGAAAGCCTAATCTTTCCAAAACCAAATATAATATTGTCTTAGCTTAGTTTCATATTTGTGAGAATTGTAGTGTAATCGTGGTCTCATTGGATTCGATCCTAAAGTACTGCATTGACAACCATTATGATTGCAGTACTGTGAACTTTAGTTTTAATTGACTGAGTGAAAACGCTTAAATCAATAATAATTGCATATCCTATATCGTATATTATATTACAATATTTAAAAATTACATTACATAAATTATCAGACTGATTATGTTCAAATAAGAAAAAATACAAGAATCCTTCATAGCATCTGCATAATCAGCATAGGCAGGTTCCACAAGCTTCAAAGGTTCCTCAGTTCTTATTCTTCCTCCATGGCTGATTTGATCTCCTTTGGCTCCGATTTATGATTTGTGAAGCAAAACATAATCTGTATGACCTAAAAGCAAAGTAACAAGATCAATAGTCATAAAATATGTGTTTAGTTGAGGAATCTTACCAGCCTCAAATGAGATTAGACGATTATGATGCTTCCTTAGCTCAACAGGCTTCTTCTTGAAGGTTAGGTCATCGGGTGGGATTTTCAAAGGAAGTATGTGAAATACTTGTCCAAATTTAATTATGTTTCGACAAGTATCTTCAAAAAGGTCACTTGGTCGGTGAATATCATTTCCCTCAGTATAAATTCGAAGTTTTTGCTCATCCCTCAGCCTTTGCAAGTAATTCACCATTTTGCACTCGGGGAGAAAGGATCGATAGATCAAATTTTTTTGACATGTTTTAAGCTGATTTTCTTCTTCACGAATGGGTGCTAGCTCCTTTGGTTCATCTCCTATGTCAGCCTTCACAACAGAGATAGAGTGATTAGGCAAAATTTCTTTGCTTTGCACGCCTTTATTCTGAACCGTAAGACTATTGCTTGAAATCTGTTTCAGCTCATCACACACGTTAATCTCCTTATTTCCAGAATGAGTAGAGTTCAAACTCGTTTTTCCTGTATCATGAGCAAACATATCAGTTTTATAAAGTGAAACTGAGTTTAGACACTTACCTTGCTCATTGCTGCTCGTTTTAAAGTTGTTGTGCGGTTCTGATTTTTCTTTTTGTTTACACAACATGTCTTGGCTGAGAACGCTCTTCTTCTCCACTGTTTTTAGCACATCTTTCTTCTGTTTTGGCTGAGAAAACAATGTGGAAACGTATTCCTTTGGCTGCTTCAGCTTGTCACTCATATATTCTCTCGGCTTGCTTCTCCATGGTTCGCACTTCTGTTCTGCCTTTGCACGTGCCTGCTGTTGCATTTTTGCTTCAAACCGTTGGTTCCTGGCTTTTAATCTTTGAAACATTACATGAGCTTTCTCAGCTAGCTCAGCCTCAAGTTTCCTTTGATGTCGTTCTTCGCCTTGTTGTTTCATCATCTGATCTAGGCGAGCCATCATTGATTCCATAAACACTTTGTCGATGTTGTTTCTGTTTCCTCCATCTCCAGCCATCTTGTACCGGCAAATCACACAGCAAACAAAACCATTAACTAGTTCTCACAGAAACAACACAAACACTGCAGTAATACAAGCTGCTAATCAACCTGCAACTAGAACATAAACAATTCGAACATAAACAAACAAGAGACACAAACTGATAATGAACCTGCAATTATAACAATCACAAATCGAACAGAACTGAAGAGACCAACTAAAATTTCGACCAGGAAATGATAAACACTGAAAATCGACCTCTAACACTTTTAAAACTTAGCAAATCACGCCAAATACTAGCCAGAACTGAAACAACAACAAACAACAAGAGCAGATCGACACAGCCACTTAGAAACCTAAAAAAAAAAAAAAAAAAATTTATTTTTCTTCAATAGATCAACTCGACAACACCCTAAATAACTAACTAGATGCACGAAAATCACAAAATAAAATATGCAGCACAGGTTCGACACCAAGGAAGATGAACATCCACAAAAAAAAATGAAAAATAATGAACAGATTCAAAAAAAAGAGAAAGCATAGAGACTACCAAGCTTCGATGTGGTGCTCTGATACCACTTAATAAGAACCTCCTAAGATCGGCACTAAGAAGCTGGATTTCGACTTGGATAGAGACAGAAACTTGCGGAATAGTTTCTGGTTTCGAGAGAGAGAGAGACGGTGAAGATTTGTAGACACAACGAACCGCTCATAAGAGATAAACGTGAGATGATAAAGATGTTGCACAAGGCAACGAATCACTCTCAAAGAGACTAGAGATTTTCGTGGCTGGATTTTGATAAGAGAAAGTTTATTTGGTAAATGTTTGATGATCCATTCCAGGATGAGTTGCCACAAAGAAAACAAAGAGTTTAAATAGAAAACAACAAGGAAAAACCCTAAAACAGATGGGCCTTGTTACAAAAACGAAAATAGAAATATATGGGCCTTGCTTCCTTCATGTCACCCACGAAATTGTTGTTGCTAGGCCAAGGCATGATCACAACAAGATGGGCTTGATGAAATGTGAACCCACTTGCCTCATTAAAAACCTTCCTTGGAAAACCCATTGGGATAAAACCAAAGGTAAGGGAAAAAGAGTGCAAATGGGTCACATACCCATTTGTGTAATCATCTTGGGCTTGATTAAAAATAAGAAAGATTTTAATAACATCTTTATCCAATAGCTTAGCCTTAGCTCTCTTCGTCGCACACTAGTATCCCTCGGCTATGAGCTAATTCCCCTCGGCTACAAGCTTTCCCTCGGATACAAGCTTTGGTTCCGGTGGCTTCTTCTTGATACTGCTCAGTATCACATAATCCTCCCCCAGTTGAAAAGGATTTTCCTCAAATAAGGACCATCTGCATGCAAACAAGCCAAGTTAGAATTCTTAAAGATTAAAATGAAAGTATACTCACCTTGCAAGCTTGTTTTGTAGGTTTTGGAGGTGATATGTGCTGGGATATGAAGTGGTTTGTCCTTCATAGCATCTGCATAATCAGCATAGGCAGGTTCCACAAGCTTCAAAAGTTCCTCAGTTCTCATTCTTCCTCCATGCCTGATTTGATCTCCTTTGGCTCCGATTTGTGATTTGTGAATCAAAAGATAATCTGTATGACCTAAAAGCAAAGTAACAAGATCATTAGTCATAAAATATGTGTTTAGTTGAGGAATCTTACCTGCCTCAAATGAGATTAGACGATTATGATGCTTCCTTAGCTCAACATGCTTCTTCTTGAAGGTTAGGCCATCGGTGGGATTTTCAAAGGAAGTATGTGAAATACTTGTCCAAATTGAATTCTGTTTCAACCAGTATCTTCAAAAAGGTCACTTGGTCGGTGAATATCATTTCCCTCAGTACAAATTCGAAGTTTTTGCTCATTCCTCAGCCTTTGCAAGTAATTCACCATTTTTCACTCGGGGAGAAAGGATCGATAGATCGAATTTTTTTGACATGTTTTAAGCTGATTTTCTTCTTCACGGATGGGTGCTAGCTCCTTTGGTTCATCTCCTTTGTCAGCCTTCACAGCAGATATAGAGTGAGTAGGCAAAATTTCTTTGCTTTGCACGCCTTTATTCTCAACAGTAAGACTATTGCTTGAAATCTGTTTCAGCTCATCACACACGTTAATCTCCTTATTTCCATAATGAGTAGAGTTCAAACTCGTTTTTCCTGTATCATGGGCAAACATATCAGTTTTATAAAGTGAAACTGAGTTTAGACACTTACCATGCTCATTGCTGCTCGTTTTAAAGTTGTTGTGCGGTTCTGATTTTTCTTTTTGTTTACACAACATGTCTTGGCTGAGAACGCTCTTCTTCTCCACTGTTTTTAGCACATCTTTCTTCTGTTTTGGCTGAGAAAACAATGTGGAAACGTATTCCTTTGGCTGCTTCAGCTTGTCACTCATATGTTCTCTCAGCTTGCTTCTCCAAGGTTCGCACTTCTGTTCTGCCTTTGCACGTGCCTGCTGTTGCATTTTTGCTTCAAACCGTTGGTTCCTGGCTTTTAATCTTTGACACATTACACGAGCTTTCTCAGCCTCAAGTTTCCTTTGATGTCGTTCTTCGCCTTGTTGTTTCATCATCTGATCTAGGCGAGCCATCATTGATTCCATAAACACTTTGTCGATGTTGTTGCTGTTTCCTCCATCTTCAGCCATCTTGTACCGGCAAATAACACAGCAAACAAAACCAATAACTAGTTCTCACATAAACAACACACAAACTGCAGTAATACAAGCTGCTAATCAACCTGCAACTAGAACAGAAACAATTCGAACAGAAACAAACAAGAGACACAAACTGATAATGAACCTGCAATTATAACAATCACAAATCGAACAGAACTGAAGAGACCAACTAAAATTTCGACCAGGAAATTATAAACACTGAAAATCGACCTCTAACACTTCTAAAACTTAGCAAATCACGCCAAATACTAGCCAGAACTGAAACAACAACAAACAACAAGAGCAGATCGACACATCCACTTAGAAACCTAAAAAAAAAAAAAAAAATTATTTTTCTTCAATAGATCAACTCGACAACACCCTAAATAACTAGCTAGATGCACGAAAATCACAAAATAAAATATGCAGCACAGGTTCGACACCAAGGAAGATGAACATCCACAAAAACACAATGAAAAATAATGAACAGATTCAAAAAAAAGAGAAAGCATAGAGACTACCAAGCTTCGATGTGGTGCTCTGATACCACTTAATAAGAACCTCCTAAGATCGGCACAAAGAAGCTGGATTTCGACTTGGATAGAGACATAAACTTTCGGAATAGTTTCTGGTTTTGAGAGAGAGAGAGAGACGGTGGAGATGTTGTAGACACAACGAACCGTTCATAAGAGATAAACGAGAGATGATAAAGATGTTGCACAAGGCAACGAATCACTCTCAAAGAGACTAGAGATTTTCGTGGCTGGATTTTGATAAGAGAAAGTTTATTTGGTAAATGTTTGATGATCCATTCCAGGATGAGTTGCCACAAAGAAAACAAAGAGTTTAAATAGAAAACAACAAGGAAAACCCCTAAAACAGATGGGCCTTGTTACAAAAACGAAAATAGAAATATATGGGCCTTGCTTCCTTCATGTCACCCACGAAATTGTTGTTGGTGGGCCAAGGCATGATCACAACAAGATGGGCTTGATGAAATGTGAACCCACTTGCCTCATTAAAAACCTTCCTTGGAAAACCCATTGGGATAAAACCAAAGGTAAGGGAAAAAGAGTGCAAATGGGTCACATACCCATTTGGGTAATCAACTTGGGCTTGATTAAAAATCAGAAAGATTTTAATCACATCTTTATCCAACAGCTTAGCCTTAGCTCTCTTCGTCGCACACACGTATCCCTCGGCTATGAGCTGCTTCCCCTCGGCTAGAAGCTTTCCCTCGGATACATGCTTTGGTTCCGGTGGCTTCTTCTTGATACTGCTCAGTATCACATCACTGTCCCTCTGTCAACCTTTCCTAGATCAATGACGACATCATCATCTTCTCCTTTACGTTCAGTCGGCTCCAACTCCTTCCCACTTCTGAGTGTAATGGAGTTGACGAACTCATTCATTGGATTTTGCTATAATTTCCCTGCAAGAGTTCCCCGGGGTCTCTTGATTGATTCCGCAGTTTGAGCAACCTTAGTATCCAGCTTCTTCACATGAGTGCACACAGCTTCATACTTGCTGTTGAGATCGTTGTACATGTTATCAATCTTGACATTGATCTCTTTAGCATTTTGGTATCAGAGCTTCAAAAGCTCCTGAATCTAAGGTGTAAATGTTCCCTTATCACCTTTAATTTTCTGTATTTGTTTTGTTCTTGTTAGGTTGCTAGATTCAAAAAAAAAAGAAACTTAGCATGTCCTTAGTTAGTCGAATTTCAATTGTTCCTTTTAGGATTTTAGTCAAAAAAAAATAATAGAAAAGAACCATATATTAGAATTTTTGATTTTTGTTAATTCCTTTTTGTTAAGTTGTTCAAAAAAAAAAAGGAGAGTATTTTAGTTTAGAATTTTTCCTTTTAGATTTAAGAAATTTTTTTTTCCTTACCTTATTACTTGTCTTTGTCGATTTTTTGGAGCTCCATCGATACTCTTTGTGAAATTTTTTTTTTGCAAGGAGAAACAATGGAAAACAATGCTGTACCGCAAGACCCTAGTGCCATTCTCATCCAAGCAATCACGGATATGCAACAACAGCTCCAGAGCGTAGTCCAAAGGCTTGATCATATGGAGCAGCCTCAAGCCAACAACAATCCTCAACCAAGAGCACAACGACGAGCCAACAACCTAGGCGAAGATCCCGACGATGTTCCGATAGAGGAACAGCCGCGAGTAAGGAGAAGAGGACCGAGGCAAGACATCTTTGAGGAGGCCGAAGGTGACTACTGATATGTGCATATTCTACATGTATTTAGCATGCATTTCATATAGATTTTAGGTCATTCTCTTGGATCCTCATGGCATTTCATACTTGTTTTTTCCCATTTAGAGTATTAGGAGCTGTATTAGCTCATAGTGAGTCTTTTGCATGTTTTTGAGGAGTTTACTAGGTGTTTGGAGACACTTGGTGGAGTTTGGTGCCTAAAGACTAGAGAGGAACCATCCGGAACGTCTCAAAGAACCGATCAGACGAAGGCGTTCCGATTTGATCCAGCTCTTGTAGTCTTCATGAAGATTGTATAGGGACGAGTCAGCTGTCCAGGGAAATTCGGATCAGGTCATTCAGACATCAGGTTAGGAAGGTATCGTAGTTTTACCAAAGCGTGTCCGTCTGGCCGAGAAGCTAAAATTCTCCCCGGGAAAAATCCGACCGACCTCAATCGGCGTGGTCGGTTTTCGCCGGTCGTAGGGCAGGGAGTTCCCGAGAATCCGACCGACTCAGAGAAGCAAAAACTGACCGACCAAAAGGAGCAAGTTCGGCTTAATTTCCCCCAGAGGAAATACGACCTACCCAAATCATCAAGGTCGATTTTGGTCGGTCTCAAAGATCAGGCCAAATGAAGAGCTTACCATGCCCAGTTTAATATCATGTCTTCATGAAACTTGTATAGGAGTGAATCAGATCTACACAGGAGTTTGAATCATATCATTTGGACCTGAGGATCGGATTTTATGGCCAAGCCACTGAAGCGTGATCTGCCTGGCCGAGAAGAGATGACATCGTCCAAAGAACCGGTAAAACGAAGTTCTTCCGATCATATTAAGCCTCTCCGGTCTTCATGAACGTTGTAGAGGGAAGAGTTAGCTGTGCACACAAGCAAAACTCATGTCATTTGGACATCAGGCTAGGGAGTTGCCATGAATTTACCGAAGACACATCCAAGATCCGACCGGGTCAATACCCGGTTTATTCCGGGTTAACCTGGTTCGCCCATTTTCATTTATAAACCCAAAAACCCTAATTTTCATTTTTATGCTTTTTCTTTGGTTCTAAAAACCCTCACCTTTGAGAGAGAACTTGAGATTTGTAAGAAGGATTTTTGGTTTTTATGCAATTTGGTATTTATTTTCATCAATCGCTTCCATCTATCTTCTTTTCATCTTGATTATCCATCACCTATCAATGAATTCATCTCCCATCCATATCGATTTTGAGGTGTTCTTGATGGATCTTGAGTAGTCTTTTTAGGATCTTGAGATAAGATAGATTAGGGTGATCTAGGGTTTGATTAGTGGTGTTTAGGGTTAGATATTCTTATATTCCTTCTTGTCTAGAGTCCCCAATGCTTGATTTAGATTGAAAGAGTGGATCTAGATCACAAGGCATTTCACGCACACCAAGTGTTTGATGAAATGCCAAGATGAACTAGACAAGAGATTTATGTTCCTAACCTAAGACATTAGTTGTTTAGGGCATATCTTTGGTTGATCTTGTCATGATTCTTAATGCTTGCTAGTTGTTAATCCACAAATGATGATTTGCTAATGGAATTGATAATTAACATAGTGATTAGTTGCTTGAAAGAGAACTAATCAAGATTAGAGGTCTATTGCCTAGGAATTAGCTTCTTTAAAGTGAATGAAAACCACTAATTAGGTTTGGATCACCTTATATCAATAACCTTATCTCTAGTTCCGCTTTTGTTATTTGAATTACAACTCGTTTAGTTATTGCTTTGCTTAATCTAAATTTAGATACTTAATCACAACTACCTTGTTTAGCTTAAATTGCTTATGAACTTTGCATTCTTAGTGACTAGGATAAATCCCTTTATGGATTGATAACCTTCATACTACACGTATTGGAGTTATTGATACCTCCTAGAGACTAAAAAGTCTTGTATCAACTACCCAAGGCACCAACACTCCCAGGACATGAAGCTTAAGGCACCTACGTTTGCTGGAAGAGTTGATCCCGAGGCTTATTTGGAGTGGGAGCAACGCATGGAGCATATCTTCGCGTACTACGACTACAACGAGAAAAGAAGGCTGGCTTTGGCCGTTGCCCAACTCACTGACCATGCTCTCTCATGGTGGGATCGTGAGGTAGCTGACAGAAGAAGGAGCCATTCACCTCAGGTCAGCACATGGCGAGAGATGAGACAGCTCATGAAGAAGCGATATGTTCCGAGCTATTATCATCGAGATCTTCAAAAGAGGTTCCGAAAATTATCCCAATGAACGTGGAGCGTGGAAGAATACTTTGAAGAGTTTGAACATCTTAGAAACCGTTTGGAGCTGGATGAAGACACCAAGACCCTCATGGCTCAGTTCTTAGACGGACTCAACGAACGGCTAAGTCACATAGTGGAGAAGCTTCCATACCACGACTTGAAGGACATCTTACACCATGCCATTCAAGCTGAGAAACACTTGAAGAAGAAGTCCTATGCTACTGGAAGGACATGGAGTAACCAAACATTGGACCAGAACCGAGCCAAGACCCAACCTCCAATCAGCTTTCCATCTAAGGCCGCAGAGAAAGGGCAAGTCGGTCGAAATCGACCCTAGGTTCACTTCGAAGGCCTCTGAGCCTAATCAAGGTAAGTTTTCTAACCCAAGCACTTCTAGAACTCATGACATAACATGTTTTAAGTGCAAGGGCAGAGGACACATGGCTAGAGAATGCCCAAATCCCCGAGTTATGATCATGTTAGATTCGGGAGAGTACGAGTCTCAAGATGAGAACGATGTACAAATGACCAAAGCAGCCACTGAAGAAGTAGATTGTGAGGCTGAATATGGTGAGTCTCTGGACATAAGGCGAGCCTTGAACCTCACGGTTTATTCTGACGAGACAGCCCAAAGACACAACATCGTTCATACAAGATGTTTCATCCGAGGCAAGGTATGTAATTTGGTAATTGATGGAGGGTCGTGTACCAATGTAGCGAGTGACTACATGGTCACTAAGCTCTGTCTAGAACGCGCTAAACACCCTTACCCATATAATCTAAGATGGTTAAATGATAAGGCTGAATTACGCGTAACGGACCAAGTGCTTGTACCATTCAATGTGGGCAAGTACTCGGATGAAGTTGTGTGTGATGTTGTTCCTTTGCAAGCTGGCCATCTTCTTCTTGGTAGACCTTGGCAGTTTGACAAGGACGTCATTCACCATGGCCGAAGTAACATGTATTCGTTTGTGCATGATAAAAAGAAGTATAATTTAACACCTCTTACACCAACTCAAGTACACGAATTACAAGTTAAAATGTTAAAAGAAAAAGATGCATCAACCAGGAACAACTTGTTTATCAAGCACAATTATATTTCTAAGGCAATCACTTGCAAGGAACCGGTATTACTAATGATCTTTAAGGAGACATTAAGTGCAGGTTCTAGTGCGTTGGAGCAACAACTTCCTACTGAAGTTACTCAACTCTTGGACCGATTTGCTGATGTGTGTCCTGATAAGATACCTCCTGGCTTACCTCCCATAAGAGGAATAGAGCACCATATCGATTTTGTGCCCGGAGCCCCATTACCCAACTGAACCGCATATCGCGTTAATCCGGAAGAAGCCAAGAAACTAGAGAAGCAAGTGAGGGAACTTATGGACAAGGGCTATGTTCGTGAGAGCCTTAGTCCATGTGCCGTTCCAGTCCTTTTGGTGCCAAAGAAGGATGGGACGTGGAGGATGTGCGTGGATTGTCGCACGATCAACAACATAACGATCAAATACCGACATCCGATACCGAGGTTAGATGACATGCTTGATGAACTTTCTGGTTCTAATTTATTTTCCAAGATTGATCTCATGAGTGGATACCATCAAGTGCGACTGAATGAAGGTGACGAATGGAAGACGGCCTTCAAGAAGAAGCAAGGCCTCTACGAATGGCTAGTTATGCCTTTCGGGCTAACTAACGCGCCAAGTACCTTCATGTGACTCATGAATGAGGTTCTTAGACCCTACATTAGTAAGTTTATAGTGGTATACTTCGATGATATTCTCATTTATAGTCGAACTCTAGCTGAACATTTATCTCATTTAGAACAAATTCTTAAGACGCTTCAACGAGATGGTCTTTACGCCAACTTGAAGAAGTGCACATTTTGCGCCAATGAGCTTGTATTTTTAGGCTTTGTTGTGAGTTCACAGGGACTTAGAGTGGACCAGGAGAAGGTCCAAGCCGTCCAAGAATGGCCTACGCCAACGACCATTAGCCAAGTCCGAAGCTTTCACGGGTTGGCTAGCTTTTACCGACGGTTCGTGAAGGACTTCAGCACCCTTGCTGCACATCTCACTACCATCATAAAGAAAGACGTGGCATTCAAGTGGATAGTAGCCCAGGAAAAGGCCTTCAAAGGCCTTTTGGAGCGTTTGACTCATGCTCCCGTTTTAACTTTACCCGATTTCTCTTAAACGTTTGAAATTGAGTGTGATGCCTCAGGTTTAGGGATCGGTGCTGTGCTTACTCAAGGAGGCAAACCTGTTGGTTACTTCAGTGAGAAACTAAGTGGAGCCACTCTCAACTATCCTACTTATGACAAGGAGCTCTACGCCTTGGTCCGAGCGATGGAGACGTGGCAGCATTACCTACTATCGAAGGAGTGTGTCATCCACACAGACCATTAGACTTTAAAGCATCTTAGGGGCAAACTAACCTCAATAGAAGACATGCTAAGTGGCTGGAGTTTATAGAGACGTTCCCCTATGTCATCAAGTACAAGAAGGGAAAAGATAATGTGGTGGCCGATGCCCTATGTCGTAGATATGCGCTAATATCGACCATGGAAGCCAAGTTTCTTGGATTTGAAATGATTATTTCATTATATGAATCTGATGTTGATCTTGCAGAGATATACAAGAACCATGGAAAGGGAGCCCACACTTCTTACTATGCATCTTTTTAAAGATAAACGCCTATGCATCTGGATGTAAAAGTCGTCTTTCCCTGGTCCTCTGGATGTATAGGAATCTGGAAAAGCCTGAGTACCCATCGAGAAAACAGTAGTATGGGTGACTCGCTAACCTCTCCAGCATCTGGTCAATGAATGGCAATGGGAAGTGATCCTTCCTTGTCGCCGCATTCAACTTCATGTAGTCAATACACATCTTGTGACCAGTGATTGTCCTTGTGGAGATCAGCTCATCCTCCCGGTTCTTCACTACAGTTATACCTCCTTCCTGACTATTTCCTTCAGGTTCAGATTCAGCCTCCTTTGACACTCAACCGAAGACTTTGAATCATCCTCTTAGTGACTCCGATGCATGCACAAGTCTGGTGCTATACCTAAAATTTCAGCAAGAGAATAGCCAAGAGCTTTGCGATACTTGGGCAGCTTGTTCAGCAGTAAGGCAATCTCTGCGTTGTTCAAAGAAGCGTTAATAATGACTGGGTATGTAGAATTAGGACCAAGAAAATGATACCTCAGATTTGGTGGGAGTGGCTTTAGTTCCACCTTAGGAGCATTCTCTGCACTCCAATCTCCAAGCCCAGCAGCTTGCTTAGAACTGTCGACCAATTCTACTTCTGGCCGCAGGGTATCGACCGATACCAGAGGGTTATCGATCGATACCGATGATGCTGAATCGAGCATCTTTGAGTATCCTGCAGTTTCACCACACGAATGGACCTCTGAGGTGGTCGAACAGACCAATGCTCTCTCCAGTGGATCCTCAGGGTGCATCTCCATGAAGTATTCCTCAGCTATGTCACTGAAAGTGTCCACATAGAATGTCTGCCCATCGATGGTTGGCCTCTTCATCATCTTTTCCATGTTAAAGGACATTACCAAGTCACCGATGTTGAGAGATATCTGTCCATTCCTGCAGTCAATCAAGGCCCCAGCAGTTGCAAAGAATGGCCTGCCTAGGATAAGAGGATCCTTAGGCTCAGCATCGTACTTCAGGACGATGAAATCTGTTGGGATCAAGCAATTCCCAATTTTGATTGGGACATCTTCGAGTAATCCCTATGGAAGTCGCAGTGAACGATCATCAAGTACCAGCGAAATCCTTGTAGACTGGAAATATGTCATCCCCATTCGCTTGGCACCTGAGTGTGGAATAAGTTTCACACTCAACCCAATATGGCAGAAAGCACGCTCAAATCTCTCTGTGAAGATTGTGCAATCCAAAACAAAGCTCCCTGGGTCTGGTAGCTTCTTGGGAATTGTTTTGAGTAGGATCGCACTGCACTCAGCTGTGATCATCATGACACCTTCCTCAAGGTTTACATTGCTAGAAACCATCTTCTTCACATACCTCCTGAAAGCTGCAGAAGTCTTAATAGCATCAACAAAAGGAAGCTCCACAACCAACTTATCCAGCATAACCTTGCATATGGCGTCCTCCCATTCCTTCTTTGTCATCTTAGGAGGCATATGATAAGGCATCTTGGGTTTATACACCCTCTCCTTAGCAATCTCGGGCTCCTTCATGACCTGTGTACACTACACCAAAACAGCGTTTTTCCGACTGATTGTTACTACCGATTAGGCAGTCGGTAAATTTACCGACTGTTTCTCTACTGATTTCCGACTGATTTGCGACTATTTTCAAACAGTCGCACATCAGTAGGGATTTAGTGACTAAAAATATCCGTCGTTAATACGTAGCAGGTTTACGACTGATTAGTGACTGAATTGTAGGCCGAAACATGCAGTAGCTAATCAGTAGTAATTTAGCGACTGATTTGCTACTGAATTCGGTGGGTCGTAGAACAGTAGCAAATCAGTAGGAAAAAGTAGTTGTAAATCACGTTTAATTAATTTGGTGGTTGGTGTACCTATTTTGATTTGTAGTCGGAAATTAGTCGGGAATCAGTCGGGAAATTTTCTATATATTTGCCATACGCGAATTTTCTTGTCACAATTGTAGAAACACAAAGCAAAGAAAGAGTTTATAAACACAAATCAAAGAGAGAATAAGGTTTCTCAACTTAGAATGTCGGGAAATTACAATTATGGCAATTTCCGGGAGTGGATGTATAATAGGTTCGATGAAGCGACGGGAAATCTCTCGGTAGAGTTCACAGCGGGGGTGGATCAATTCGTGGCATTTGCAAATAGCCAGCCTCTAGCGCAGAGAAATCGCGGTATGTTTCACTGCCCTTGTCTTGTTTGCGAGAATGAGAAATTTATCCCCGGTACAAGAGTTTTGAGACATTTGTATAGTAGAGGATTTATGCCAGATTATTATATTTGGTATAAGCATGGTGAAGAACTGGATATGGATTTAGGAACGAGTTATGTTGATAGGACGCATGTAAGTGGGAGTGATGATGTGGGTAATGTAGTAGAAGATAGATATGTGGATATGGTGAATGATGCGTTTCGTGATAGCGTGAGTTTTGATAACAACTATCATCAGGATGTTAGTTATCAAAATGTAGAAGAACCGGTACGTAATCATTCAAAAAAATTCTACAACTTGTTAGATGGAGCGAATACTCCATTATACGATGGTTGTCGTGAAGGTCACTCGCAGTTATCTTTAGCTGCTCGAATCATGCAAAATAAGGCAGATCATAATATGAGTGAAAAGTTAGTGGATTCAGTATGCGGTATCTTGACAGATTATTTACCAGAAGGAAACCAGGCACCCGGTTCACATTACGAGACAGACAAATTGATGCGCAATTTGGGGCTTCCATGTCATGCAATTGATGTTTGCATTAACAATTGTATGATCTTCTGGAAAGATGATGAGCGGTTAGATAAGTGTCGGTTTTGTAATTCAAAAAGATGGATGCCTAACGAGCAAAACCGTAGGACCAATGTACCATATAGTCGTATGTGGTATATGCCTATTGCTGACAGATTAAAGAGAATGTATCAGAGCGAGAAGACTGCAGCAGCAATGAGATGGCACGCCGAGCACGAATCAAATGAGGAAGAAATGTGGCATCCGTCTGATGGGGCGGAGTGGAAATATTTTCAAGATCAACATCCCCAGTTTGCCAAAGAACCCCGAAACGTCTATCTTGGATTGTGTACAGATGGGTTCAATCCATTTGGCATGTCAAAAACCCATTCATTGTGGCCTGTGATCTTGACTCCGTATAATTTACCCCTGGTATGTGCATGAATACGGAGTACTTGTTTCTAACAATTATGAATTCTGGGCCAAATCATCCTCGAGCTAGTCTCGATATCTTCCTCCGACCTCTCATTGATGAGTTAAAAGAACTGTGGTCTACTGGAGTCGATGCATACGATGTCTCGTTGAATCAAAAATTTAAACTAAGAGCAGTGTTGTTGTGGACGATAAGCGACTTTCCGGCGTATGGCATGTTATCAGGATGGACCACCCATGGAAAATTGTCTTGTCCAATTTGCATGGAAGATACACAGTCTTTTTATCTTAAGCATGGAAGAAAGACGTGTTGGTTCGATTGTCACCGAAGATTTCTTCCTCATGATCATCCTCTAAGAAAGAATAGAAAAGACTTTTTGAAGAAGAGAAACGCTAAGAAAGACTATCCACCAGAGTCTTTAACCAGTGAGCAAATTTATTTATACAGGTTGAAACGTGTAAAGCCACCGAAAACAGAGGATGTTGGTGGCAACGGTCATGATAAGAAGAAACCTGGCTTTGGGAAAGAGCATAACTGGCACAAAGAAAGCATATTTTGGGAATTGCCGTACTGGAGGGAGCTCACTCTTCGACATAATCTCGATTTGATGCATATAGAGAAGAATTTTTTTGACAACATCATGAATACTCTTATGCGTGTGAAGGGTAAATCGAAAGACACCATCCCGTCAAGATTGGATATAGAAGAATTATGTTCTCGGCCACACTTACATATTGATGATGACGGTAGAGCCCCTTTTCCTGAATACTCATTGACAGACGAAGCAAGAAGAAGCTTATTGGAATGTGTGAAAAAATAGGTAAAATTCCCAGATGGTTATGCTTCAGACTTAGCTAGTTGTACTGATCTGGCGAATGAAAAGTTTTATGGGATGAAGAGTCATGACTGCCATGTTTTTATGGAGCGGCTGCTTCCATTTATCTTTGCAGAACTACTAGACCGGAACGTCCACACTGCGTTATCAGGTACTAATTAATTACTTATAATTTATAATTTTAGGAAAATAAATTACGTAAATATGATTATCGTAATTTATATTAACCATTTGCTGTTTCAATTTGTATTGTAGGGGTTGGAGCATTTTTCCGGGACTTATGTTCGAGAACTTTGCAGAAAAGTCGCGTCCAAATTCTTAAACAAAACATAGTTTTAATCATATGCAATTTGGAAAAGATCTTTCCTCCATCCTTTTTCGACGTGATGGAGCACCTACCTATACATCTCCCATACGAAGCTGAATTAGGAGGCCCCGTGCAATACAGGTGGAAGTACCCGTTTGAAAGGTTTTTCAAAAAGTTGAAAGGGAAAGCAAAGAACCACAGATATGCAGCAGGATCGATTGTTCAATCATATCTAAGGGAGGAGGTATCTTATTTTACAGAGCACTATTTTCCCTCGAGTATACAAACGAAATCAAGGTAAAAGCTATAACTATTCACATGTTCACTAAGCCATTTGGTATATATACGCCTGGTAGCTTTTATAAAATGATTTTCACTACTTTGGTCAGGTCAAGGCGATTTGCTGAAGGTGAAGTCCCCGAATATCATTTCGATGGAGTCCCCGATATATTTACTCACGTAGGTCGGCCTAGTGGCGAAATGCAGGAAATATGGCTTCCAGATAAAGACTATCGATGCGCACATGCATATGTTTTGCGAAATTGTGGTTATTTCGAGCCACTTGAGAGGTATAAGTTGTAATGGCTTTAACTTAAAATGTTTTATATTACATACTCGATTTCTCATATATTTTTATGGTGTTACATAGTTTTTTCGAAGATTTTATTAGTACACAATATCCGGATCTCTCTTAAAAAGAAATCATGGCGAGAAGAGCTGAAGAATATCCTTCATGGATCCAAGAATATGTATGTCTATAAATTTTTGATATCTGACTATTGGTACTTCAATATATTTTATATTGACTTTTCATATGCAGGTTTCTTACTGGAAGGCCTCAACTCCGTTTCCAACGTGGGTGCACGACATTATTCATGGACCCCTGAAAAGGGCCAAAACTTGGCCCATCTACTATACAAGAGGATATTTGTTTCATACCCAGAATAACAGCGCGGGAAGAAAGACATGTAACTATGGTGTATGTGTTACTGGAGAGAATTACAGCAATGCAGCTGACAGAGCTGATTTCCACGGTATCTTAACTGATATCATAGAACTCGAGTATGAGGGGGTGGTTAATTTGAGAATCACACTTTTTAAGTGTAAGTGGTATGACCCTGTGATCGGTAGAGGCACTCGGATTGGTAATGGTGGCATTGTAGACATTCTTCCATCGAAAAGCTACAATAAATACGAACCATTTATTCTGGGTACGTTCGCCCGTTTATCACTTTCTCGATACCCTATATATATGTCTGATTTTATACATTGATATTACACAGCCTCTCAAGCGGATCAAGTTTGTTATATCCCTTACCCATACAAGAAGAAACCAAAGAATGTGTGGCACAATGTTGTTAAAGTTAACCCGAGGGAAAATATTTCAGGAGAATATGTAGACGCGGAACCTACTCTTTTACAACAAGAAACGGATGATCATGTAATGCTGACTACAATTGAAGATCTCGTAGTCGAGAATTCACAACTACGAGTAAATCCAGTAAATCTCGATTACGATGTTGGCGATGCAGAACCAGATGACGAATTCCAGTGTAACTTATCCGATTCTGATGATGAAGATGTAGAAGGTGTAGCACCGTATTAATTATGTTATGTGATATCTTAAGTTTTGTAATTTGTATTGGTGGTTTTTATTACAAGTTTGCTCTAATTATGTTACAAGTTTTTACAAATTTGGATAATAAATAAGTTTTTACAATCATTTAAGTTTCGGATTAGCTTCGCCATCGAGTCTTCCTCCTTCTATTTCGGGGCAAAATTTCCCTTTGTCTTGTTAGGGTTTCGGAGATCCCAATCTCTGTGGACGCGGGGGCAATTCGACGTTATCTCGAGCTGGAAAGATGTTCTGGCGAATGGCGGGATTGTCAACGGCTTCTGCCGTGAGTTTTCTTCTCTCTGACCTATTTTCTAACGATCGTCTGTAATAACGAATTGAAGGGGCCAAGTTTGAGTGTTTTCCTTTACCTAATTCTTGATGATATCCGAGCACTGTCTCGCTGGAAGTGGGAGACTTATCCCTTCCTGTTGAAGGATTCACAGTTTTGCTGGCTACTTGCTATTCATACTCTTATGTGTAACGCGCACCACACATCAGACCAGGGTTCGAGTCTCGTGGTGCGGGGTTATTCTCAAACCCAATTTTTTTTAATCGGGGTTGGACACGAGTCACGACTGTGTAATGTAAAGGATGAGTAATCGTCAGTCGGTCAAGGTTCTCATAATGTAAAGGTGTGACGAGTCACGACTGTGTAAGAGAAGAAAAAACGATTCGCTTTCTTTTCAACTCTGAATCGTCAGTCGGTCAAGGTTCTCATAATAAAATAACTTGAAAATAACAAACACCTTCTCGTGACACAATCGACATCAATATCTTTTCTTTTCCTTTTCGGTTTCATTAAGCAAAACAAAATCATAACTTCCTGCTTGTAGCAGTTTCCTTTGAACTTCCTGCTAAGCAAATCAAAATCGTAACTTTCCTTTTAATTTCAACTTCAAAAATGGCTTCTCAGGCAATATCGATGCAACTCAAAGCAATCCACCGGAATCCATCGCCGTTTTTCACCGCAGGTAAGTAGTCTGGATTTGGTAGAACGATTTAACAATTGTTTTCCTATTTATAGTAATGTTTTTGTTCCATTTTTGCCTAGGACCATGTGGTGATGACGATCACCATTGGGAAGCAATTCTCAGGGGGCCTGAAGACACACCTTATGAAGGAGGAGTCTTCAAACTCGACATTTTCTTCAGTCCAGAATATCCTATCAGACCTCCGAAGGTAAGTAATCTGAAATTTTGCTTTATTTTTGATTTTGATTCCTGATGTTTCTTAATCGTACCTGAAAGTGGATACTCAATCAAACTTGCTCTGTCTTTTCAGAGACAACTATTTATTTCTCACCGGTACTTAGTTTCAGCTTCATCCAGTTCCTGACTCTTGTGACTTCATTAGCTTTAGTCATTGCAATTTGTACATTCGCATGTTCTGTTTCTTAGTATGTCTCATGTCTTAATCAAGAAACTTATATGGTGAACCGTGTTCATAAAATGTTTCGATTTACTTGTATGGTTTTACAGATCCTTTTCAAGACCAAGGTGTTTCATCCAAACGTTGATGACTATGGGCACATCTTCCACAAACTGTTGACGATTGACCATTACAATCCTTTCTATACCATCCCCCGTGTAAGAAAAGCCTTACGATTACTTGTGTATTGAAAAATAAACTATAGAGTAATCACTTGATAATGTTAATTTTTGTGGTAAACAGCTTCTCACTTGCATTTACGAGATGTTGGCTGAGCCATTGATAAGTGAAGACGACCATGTGGAGAAGGAGGTTGCCAGGCTCTACACAGAGGATAGGGCGGTTTTTGAATCTAGAGCGCTTTCCTGGACTCTGGAGCATGCTGCCGATTAGAGAATGCCTGGACTCTGGTTTTTACTTTGAACTTCTGTTATGTGTTTGAACTTATGTTATGTGTATGTTATGTATTTGAACTTAATTTAGTTTGTACTTGTGTTAAGACTCTGGTTTTGCGATTTAGTTATGTTACCTTGCTTCCACTCTCTACGAAAACAAGATTTATGGAGCTGCTACTTTCATGGTTTTGCGATTTAGGGTTCTTAACTTGCTTCGATTTGGGGAAATTAAGACAAAGGGATTTTACGACAAAGATAATTCAGGGTTTCGCGAATTAATGAAGACAAAGGTAAAGCGTTAGCTAAATAAAAGCGTTGTTGAATAAATCCCGAATGAGTTACCTAGCCTAGCGGTAACGCGCACCACACATAAGACCAAGGTTCGAGTCTCGTGGTGCGGGGTTATTCTCAAACCCATTTTTTATTTTAATCGGGTCTGGAATCGGATCCTAATCGGGTCTTAAATTTGTTAAGGTTTGGTTATTCTCAAACCATGAAAAATTTATAAAAAATTAAAAAACTTTTGCTACTAATTACCTACTGATTACCGACTGATTGGGCAAAAAAAAACAAAAATTTCGGATCATTCACCCGGGAAATTAACCCTCCAAAATTTTGGGCCCAAATTTGGTTTCACCCGCGACAATTTTTGGCCCAAATCTCTTCGTATTTGCGAGTTGTAACCCTTAATCGTCTTCCTCCTTCGACATTATCGAAACCCTCTCTCTGCGATTTGAAACCCTAATCGTCTTCCTCCTTCCTCCTTCCTCGAGTTTGTCTCTCTTCGTCTTCCTCGATCTGTCTCTCTTCGTCTTCCTCGATTCTGTCTCTCTCACTCTGCGATGGGTGGAAAGAGGAAGAATGTTCTCCCTTGTGAAACCAACAGCATCGAGAGCCAGACCGGCCAATCTACCCACTCGGTATGATTTCTCTCCAAAACCTCCATCAGAAACTGTCCCGCCGGTTCTCCCCAACAACAATCGTCCGTCTGTCAAAGATTACCCTCCACCGAGGAAGCTCTTTCCGACGTCAACTAGTCCGTCTAGATCATCTCATTCTGCTCAACCTCCACTGCGTGCATCGTCTGCAAATCCACACGCTCCACCTTCTGGAGCATCTCCAACGGTTCACACTCCAGCACCTGTTTATTCCGCGACTCGAGCAGCTCCAACGGTTGAAGATCCGCTACGCCCAGCTCAATCGAGTCACCAACATCCATCTGCAGCGCCTCAAGTTCAACCATCTCAATCGCCTCCATATCTAGCATCTCAATCTCATCACAGTTCTCAAGCCCAAAATTCCCACAACACAGTAGAAGAAGATGGAGGTTTCCCTAATGTCGAATCTCCGATAGAGCCTAATCTCTCCCAAGACCAGATGGAGGCTCTGAACTCGCTGCTACTTGCGCCAAGGCCGAAGATAATCACCATTCTCGATCCCGACCTCGTCCAGCCTAATTCAACATGGTAATTTCTTGCTTTCTTTTTATAGGTTTATCAATTATAGAGAAACAATTGTATTTTTATAGGTTTAACTACGAAAACAATTGTATTTTTATAGGTTTAAGAGATTAGTATGTTTTGGTTGTCGATAATTGTTCAAGATATATATTCTAATGCTTTGTGATAGTATCGATGCTGTGTCATCATTCGGACTCAACCCTACATGATACTGTGTGCTTTGGTTTTTGTAGGTTTGGTTTTGATCGATCCTCACTGACCAGGCAGGTTACAAAGTGTTTCACTAATAAGTTTGATGGCCCCTACTACAGTTTATCCTCTGTGCCTAGGGAAAGAGTAGAACGATGGTTCGTTGAATTCGCTGTAACATTCTCTCACACTAAACACTAACTTCTGTTTAATACATGTATGTGTTTTATATAGACTAACACCAATCTTTCTTTTTTGTTTGTAGAAAAAACACAGATGGGATCCTTCTTTAACAGGTTTGGTTCAAGGGCATTTCGAAGCCATACTTCAAGTTCGCTTGAAAGACATGGTGAGCTCTGCAAGGAGTAATGATGACCAACCTAGATGGATCACTGATAAGATATGTGAAGAAATGAAAGCACATTGGAGGACTGATGAACAAATAACAAAGAGTACAACAACCTCAGCAGCTCGGATGTCTGACCGTAAAGGTCTCGGGCCTCACAAACATGCCTCTGGACAGAAGTCTTACCGCCAAATCGAACAAGAAATGGTAAGTCACTTGAAACTATTTTGTGATATTTCAATATGTGATGTTGTTATTTCTTGAGGCTGGATATTGAGGTTTATCTTTATTTTTTGAAAAATCATTAGACATCTTTGAGGCTTGATTACAGTGGTTGCTAATGGTCTTGCAAGTGTAAGACTATTATGCATGAGCAACACTTCAAAGTTACAATCATAAGTTACCATGTTTTAGTGTATTAAGATGAATTATTTCCTTAGAAACCTTTGAGTATTCATTGCTCTTGTCAATCAATATTGTTCAGAACTGTATCTTGTGGAGTTCTTTCAATCTGTGATATTTTGTTATATTTCAATCTGTGATTTTGTTATGCGGTATTTCAAGTTCACTGAGTTCTTTCTCGATTGGCTATTGGTGATCTAGCTATTCAGGTTTAAATCTGATTGAGTTCTTTCTCGAGTTCTTTACAGTGGTTGCTAATGGTCTTGCAAGTGTAAGACTATTATGCATGATGAACACTTCAAGTTTAAATCTGATTGATTTCCATGTCAGGTTGAGGAATTAGGCAGACCAGTGAGTTTCGGTGAGGTTTTCATCAGGGCTAATACGAAGAAGGATGGGACCTTTGCAGATAAAAAAGCAGAGCAAGTTGCTGGGCTCTATATGCAGAAAAAGCAAGAGAAGATGTCTAACCTCGAGTCTGGGACCACAGAGATTTCTGATGGTCGTCATCCACAACTATCCATTGAAGAGGATAACGAGCTTTTTATTCAGGTTAACTGCTTCCTTCCCTAAGTTGTTATGTTTTTGATTTTGATTGATGATAGTGTTTGGTATTAATTTTATTTCTTTTCTTTTCGTAGTCTACGTTCACAAACGATAGAGGAGACCTCTTTGGCATTGGAAGCCTCAAGAATCAGCTCAAGGGAAAGGGAAAACACCATGAAACCTCTGCTTCTTTACAGCATATGCAACAACAGCTTGAAGCGGCTCAAAGGAAATTGGAGGAACAAGCTGCTCTTATCTCCCAGCAAGAATCAGATAA
The DNA here is from genome assembly GCA_030161315.1 of Eutrema japonicum. NCBI lineage: Eukaryota > Viridiplantae > Streptophyta > Magnoliopsida > Brassicales > Brassicaceae > Eutrema > Eutrema japonicum. The sequence goes on along the minus strand of BSQW01000005.1, from coordinate 22,421,294 downwards.
TGCTCGACTTGCAGCTGCTCAAAAGGCCCACACCGCCGAGCTTGCGATTGTGAACAAGTTCTTGAAAACGGACAACCGATTCCTCGCTTTCCTTGCCCAAGAAACAGATGTTGAAGGTCCATACTCTCCTCTCCACTGATTTAGCTAACTTCTTTCTCCCTTGAAACTTTAAACATCAAACTTATGTTATCTTTTGGAAATGGAAAGAACTTGTTTTTCCATTTTGGTTTAGAACATGAAAGTTATGTTATTTTGTTGTATGAATTCGTAGCTTGGTGTATAATATTTGATGTTGATGTTTATGTTTATCAGATTGTTTCACTTCTGTTTAGAGTTTAGAGTTTCAAGTTTTATTGCCAACCCAATTTAACTGGTAAACAAATTAAGAACTCGTAGGTTTTCAGTAGCCAAAAAATTAAATAAACAGTCGGTAAACAGTCGTAAATATGCCAAGATATACAAACCGATGCTCATTTCAGTCGTTAATAAGTAGCAAAATTAGTAGATACTCAGTCGTAACGCAATCGTCATATTTAACAACTGATTACCGATGACCGTAAGTAGTAGCAACCTACAGTCGCTATTCAGTCACTAATCGGTCGTATATTTTTACGACTGAGTACCGACTACAAGTGTAGTAGTAGCAACATTCAATCACTATTCAGTCACTAATCAGTCGTAAACGTGTGCAACTGATTAGCGACTGAATAGTGACTGCCTGATATCAGTCGTAAATCAGTAGCCATTTTGTGACTGATTTTTTTGCGACTAGACCTTTACCTACCGCAGAAATCAGTCGGTAATCGGTCGTAAAAGGGTGTTTTGCTACTGATTCCCGACTGTTTTTGCAGTAGGAAAAACGCTGTTTTGGTGTAGTGGTATCAGCATCGATCGATACTGGAGGAGTATCGATCGACACACGAGACTTTGGATCCTCTCGTCTAAGTGTCGCGACGGGTATCGATCGACACTGGCTGGTATCGATCGAAACCTGGGGGTTTTCAGAATCCCAATCATCTTCTTCAGCAAGATCGACGAGATTCTCTGCAATTGGGCTGTTCTTCACTCATGTAATCACCTCTTTTCCACTCCTCAAGGTGATGGCATTGATGTGTGCCCTTGGATTCTGAGTTTTTCCTGGAAGAAAACCTTCCTGCCTTTTCATAGCAGCTGCTGTCTGAGCGACCTGAGTTTCCAACTTCCTTTGGCAAAGATTGATGGCTTCTATTTTTCCACATCTCCCTCTTTTCTCAATCAAATTTGGTGATTCAAAGCTCCATAATCTTGATTTTCACTACTCTTTTTGGATTTATCATCATTTCAAGCATCTAATCCAAATTCCCCAAGGTATTATTCAATTAAATTTTTTAAAGCCATGGTTTTGTTCTTGAAGAAATATTGCTTGAATATGGTTTGATATTGTATTTCACTTGTGAAAATACCTTGGGGATGGTTTATCTATGCTTAAACTTGATGATTCATGTGCCAATTATTGATGGTTAGGGATTTTGAGAAATTAGGATTTTGAGAATTAAGGATTGTGAAATTAGGATTTTGAGAATTAGGGATTGTGAATTGGGATAATTTGCTTGTTAGGTGTGAATTGTCACCTTGGTTCATTGTTTTAGATCATCTTTTGGTGATCCCTTGTTGATTTGATAAGAAATTGTACCTAAGCTCACAAATTGTCTCAAGGATATTTGTAGGTAAAATGTCGGACAAGGGCGCTCCATCGACACGGACACGGACCAAGTTTTCAACAGTTGGGAAAGGGAAAGGAATTGCCCAAGCTACGGCCGCGGAAAAGGGATTGCCAAAGCTACTGCCAAGGCAAAGGCTAAAACCGCGGCTACGGGCTCTAAAGCCAAGAAAATGGCAAAGGGATAGGGCAAGAGAGTCGAGGAAGAGGTCGAGAGTGAGAGCTCAAGTGGATATATTCCCGTGCGGCAACGGACAAAGCCAAGCGAGCAAGATTACTTCGACAAATTTGGCCAAATGAAGTTTGAGCAAGGCAAATTTGTCGATGCGGAGACAATGGATAGGATGGGGATAAGTGACGAAGTGTGGATTCTCTTTGAGAATATGGGGCTAAGGAAGTTCATGAGCATGAAGCATGAAGCCTTAAAGGCACTCACCGGCAAGTTCCTAGCCAACCTTCGAGCTAAGTTCTACGAAACGGAAGATGCAAATTCCGGGTTTGGAGTTCTAAAGTTCGGACTAATGGGCACCACCTACACCGTCACTTTCCACGAGCTTTGCGAGATATTCGGGTTTAGAGAAGAAGGTACATACGGCGGGCAATACTTTGACTATCCGAGACTCGAGCTCCGAAATCTTTGGGCAACGATTGCAAGTGGAGAGTTTAGAGCCAGTGATTCTAAGAGTGCGAGCATACGGCACCCGGCTCTCCGGTACCCACACAAGGCGTTGGTCCACAATTTCTACCACAAGGTAGAGATTGACACGGTTACTACGGAGGAGATGGAGTTGTTGGGGCTTGGACTAAAGCCCATTCTCCCCGTTCTCGGAAACGGTAAAGCATTCGAGGGGTCGGAGAGAATTCCTTGTCTCGCAACACTCTTGGTGAGACACTTGGTCGCTTACCGGGAATGGGCTTGGAAGACAAAGTCGAAGAAGGCCGCGATTTGCCTCGGATGGATCATAACGCCTATTCTCATGGCAAAGGGGATCAAGGTTTCACTTGGCCACTATGAGTGGAAATCTTTGGATGTGGCCTACCTTTCAAAGATTAAGTTCTTCACGGGATATATCGACGGAAAGATGGCTTACAACCTCCAACACACCGAGATATCCGTGGCACAAGTCCCCTTGCCTAATCCGACACTCACCAACTTCCATGACCCGATGAACATAATGTTTATTCCTCCCCAGGAGTACCTCTCCAACTCCGCCGTCGATTCGCCTATGCAAGCGTTCCGCAAGAGAGCACAAAGGAGAACCGCTACCGACGAATCTCTTAATCTCGACGAGGAGGTGTCGAATGAGTCGTCACCTGAGACCGTGTACAGTAGTGAGAGCTACCACTTTGACCCTTATGATGGGGCTATCACTAACGCGGCCACAAGACACGCTCACCACCAAACTCGTCTCCTCCAACGCATGTGCAAGTGGCAAAACAAAAACATGAAGAAGATGGTCAAAATGATCAAGTCTTTGAAGAAGACGGTTAAAGCAATGGGTCGAACCATCAATGAGCTCAAGGACGGAGGTTGTGGAGTGAGTTCATCAAGGGCCGGTGAAGGAGGACACGTCGTCATGGACACTAACCTCGTGCCTCGAGGAGATGATTGGGCATTGGTCATGAGCTATAGCCGACCCACGGCCCCACCGGATAAAGCACCAAAGCGGAGAGAGATGCGGTCCCCGTCTTCCGTCTCAAGTAATACGTCTTACTCATTGGGGTCTACATCCCCATCTCCAAGCTTCTAGGTACGAATCCAAAACTCTTGTATATATTTTTCTTTTAAGTATTGCATTGTATAGTTATCTCTTGTTTTTGGTCCTTCCCTTAGGCTTATTTCACACCGAGACGGTGTGATTTAAGTTTGGGGGAGGGACCGGTATCTAATAACATTTGCTTTGTCTTATTTTCAATTTTCATCTTGAGTCTCACGCATACATCTAAGGCATAGAAAAACCCAACAAATTTGAAAAATTTTGAAAATGAAAAGACAAAAAGAAGTCATTTAGGATGCATTTGCACTTCATGTAGGATAGAGTCTAGATGCATAGCATGTAGATAATGCATTGCATGTGCATTAGGAGCTAGAATGATTCCTCCCTGTGAAGTGTCGCTTTAAGAGTTTAAGTCCTATGCTCTAGATCTTGTGTGCGAAATCAAGGTCGAACCATGTTTGGATTTCTTGTCTCATTACTTAGGTTTTAGCCAAAGCAAGTTACTTAGGGCTATCTTATCCGCTTTGCCACTCTCTTGTTAGCCCGATTAGCTGATTTCCATCATTGGAACGGTTAACCACTCCTTTAACCCAACCTCCTTTAAAGCCAAATGCTACTTGTGAGTGTTTGTGAGGCCTTTTTCGAATCAACTACGCAAATTGTGTTGAGTTTAGAACGATAAGGAAAAACTTCCGTGTAGAACTAGCTCGGCATCAATGAGCTAGACATAAGATAAGGCTAGATAGGTTGAGAACTTGGGACAAGGGAAAGAAAAGAGATTATGGGGATAAGAAAAAGAGATGAGAAAAAGGGATGAAGAAGAATAGGGGATAAGCAAAAAGCTTGAAATGGTTGGCGATAATCGTTTATGGAAAAAGCTCTAAGTAAAAAAGGAAAGAAAATAGTCTCTAGTCTTCAAAAGAAAGAAGGAAAGCCAAAATGGCTAAGGCAAAGAAAAGAAATAAGAGAGACTAGAGAAAGTAAACAAGAGCTAAGTAAAGTAAAATGTTGAAAGCCAAACCATTTGGTGAAGAAGGAAATCCCCTAAGTGTTTAAGTGGAGAAGAAAGGTGAAAAGATATGAGTAGTGAAGGAAAAATGCCTTGCGAAATGGGTAGCTTAGGAAGGATCTTCGTTGGGATTTAGAGATTAGGGGTCAAGTTCGATATGGGGCATTTAGTTAGATGGAAGTCGACCTTGTATGCATCTATTGGGCTTTACTCTTAGCATTTTGCATAAGTTGATTCCTTTTGAGAGAACCCCTTGCTCGGAAACCATCACTTGTATCGAGATCACCTTTATCTCAAACCCTTAACCCTAGCCAAATGCATTCGCTTGCCTTGCATAAGCATGATTCACTTGGAAAAAGTCTAATGAATGTTAAAGGATTGGATGATTTGAATGCTTGTGTAGGTTGGGATTTAAGCTTGGTTCATGTAAGGATGGACATGGCTAGCCCCTTTTGAGTAGACATGTTTGATCATACCTTAGAGTTTGCACTTGGACTTGAATTCTTGTTAGTGATGCTTTTGCGTGAGGACAAGCAAAGAAGTAAGTTTGGGGGAATTGATATCATCATATTTTGCATCATTATAGCATCAGTTTCACTTAGGTTTCGAGTCATTTGCATATAGTTCATGTTATCTCTTTAGAATTTTAGTCATTTTAGGAGTCTAATGCGAGTCCTTGCATGTTTTGGATCGTATTTCAGGTGCTAAAGAGGAGATTCGAGACACAAGGAGAACGGACAGAGACTGTACCGACATCACTGGTCGGTACTAGTCCTCGGTATCGAAGGCAGAAGGGTTGCACCGAGGTCACTGCTCAGTGCAACTGATCGGTATAGCCAGACGGAGGAAAACAACCCCAATACCAACGTGCAACACCAAGGAGTGACGTCGGATTAGTGATCTTTGCCTAGGGACATACTCTGCTGATTGATCTCACCAACTTAAGAGAGGATTAGTTAAGATTAGTGATCTTTGCCTAGGGATTAGTTTTCATTAAGCATTGGACATCATCAATTAGACATTGAATTGCCTTATCTCAATTACCTTATCCTTGAATTTGCCTTTTTTCATTGTTTTATTCACTGTTAAGCGTCTTTAGCTCTTGTCACTTGTTTTTAAATTGATTTGCTCATTAAAGTAAAGTCAAACCCACCTTGTTAGCTTGAATTAAAGAGTGTCTTGCATTCTTGTTGCATTGAACTAGACTTTAGATTGGATTGACACCTAAAATACTACAATGACATGAGCATTTAGGATTGATTCCTAAATAGGATAAAATCATATTTATCAATTGGCGCCGTTGCCGGGGATCGAACCCGGGTCACCCGCGTGACAGGCGGTAATACTTACCACTATACTACAACGACGCCAAATTGATACAAGACTTTTTAGTCTCTAGGGGGTATCAATAACTCCAATACGTGTAGTATGAAGGTTATCAACCCATAAAGAGATTTATCCTAATCACTAAGAATGCAAGGAACAATTGTAAGTTAAGCTAAATAAGTGTGTTGTGATTAGGTAAACTAATTAAAGCAACTAAACAACTAAACAAGATAGTAAATCAATAAATAAAAGCGGAGCAAGAGATAAGGTTATTGATGTAAGGTGATCCAATTTCAACTAGTGGTGTTCATTCACTCAAAGAAGCGCATTCCTAGGCAATAGATCTCTAATCTTGATTAGTTCTCTATCAAGAAACTAATCACTATGTTAATTATCAAGTCCATTAGCAAATCATCATTTGTGGATTAACGACTAGCAAGCATTAAGAATCATAACAAGATCAACCAAAAGTATGCCCTAAACAACTAATGTCTTAGGTTAGGAACATAAATCTCTTGTCTAGTTCATCAAGGCATTTCATCAAACACTTGGTGTGCATGAAAAGCCTTATGATCTAGATCCACTCTTTCAAGCTGAATCTAGCATTAGGGGCACTAGACAAGAAGGAATATAAGATTATCTAACCCTAAACACCACTAATCAAACCTTGGACCACCCTAATCTACCCTATCTCAAGATCCTAATGACTACTCACTAATCATCATGAGTTCAACAAATCTAAGAAAAGAAGAGTTAAAACTCATGATCAAGATGATTGGATGATTAGAAATTAGAAGAAAGATGGATTCAATCAAGAAAACAATACTCAAATTGCATAAATCAAAAGGATCAATCTCTTACAAATCACTCTTAGAGAGGGTTTTTGCTTAAGAAAAGACTTAGCCCATCAAAGTTATTTTGCATTCATTGATTTCCTGAGAAATATCCCTGAACCTATCTTTCTCCCATTGAATTACAACTCGTTTACTTCTTACTGCTTTTGTTTAATCTGAATAGTTTAGCTTGACTTGATACTATACAATTTATTGTGCGTTTTCTCTGAGTTCTTGTGTTCGACCCCTGATATACTGCAGCAACTGCTTTAGTATTGTATAGGGTATTAATTTGAGCATATCAAATTTGGCGCCGTTGCCGGGAACTCAATTTCACCAGTAAATTTTAGATGTCGAGTTTCGACTAAGCCCGTCGGTATCGATCGATACTATCTAGTATCGGTCGATACTCTTTTTTCTTTTGTTGATATGGATGGACACCACTTGGTATCGATCGATACTCATCGCGTCTTTGGTTACTTACGTTCTTGATCTTTGTGTTTCATGTGCATGCCTAATCATGAAACCAGAAGAAACAAGAGCACTCCGCCAGTCAATCTATCGGTAGAGAAGCTAGCACGTTTAGAACGCGCAAACAGAAAGACAAAGCAAACATCAGGGATGAACAACCTAGTGGTTTTAAGAGCTGATGAAGTTGGAGTCTTGAGAGACCAAGAGGTTAAAGTGTGCAATGAGAGAGGGCAGCGACTTGATGAGGCTGGAAACGTCATTGCCCCTCCTGCTGTAGTTGGTCAGATTGTCGCACCAGCCGCGCAAGACAACGTTGGGAATGCTGGAGTTGATCGAGGTAGAACACTTGGTTAGCACAACAGGCCTGATCAGTTCTATGCCAATCGAGCTGCGATTCGCATCCTAACTTTTCAGAGGAATGACTTCGAGCTGAAACCTGCGTATTACGCTCTCGTAAGTCAGAACCCTTTCCATGGCCTATCTCATGAGCATCCCATGGATCATATCGAAAGGTTCGAGGATTTGGTCACTGGTATGAAGTACAATGGAGTGCCCAATGAGTTCCTTTTCTGCAAACTTTTCCCGTACTCTCTTGGTGGGGATGCTACTTATTGGCTGAAGCAGTTAGCTCCTGATTCGCTGACTACATGGGATGAGACGAAGAATGTGTTCCTGAACAATTTTTATGATGATGGGAGATCCGAGGAGCTAAGGAACAAGATATCTCAATTCGCTCAGGGTCCGACAGAAGCATTCAAAGCTGCTTGGATTCGTTTCAAGTCTTATCACAGAGATTGTCCGCACCATTGGTTCTCTCAGGTTCAGCTGTTGGGCATTTTCTACAGATGGATTGATTGGAGGTACCAGATGGGTATGGATGCTGCGAGCAATGGGAACTTCAACACCAGGTATCCAGATGATGCGGTTGTGTTGATTGAAAACTTGGCATCTAGTAATAGCACCAAGAATGCTGATTTCGAGCGGAAGAAGCAGTCTGGAGGAGTTGATGGATCGCAGATTGCTGATGTGCAGGCCAAACTGGACTTCCTGATCGGGAAGTCGAAGAAATCTGTGCACTTTGCTGATGAAGTCGCTAATGTGGAATAATAAGAAGAGGATGTTAACTACGTTGGTGGTTCTGGTTTTCAGGGTCAGCGATTTGGGTACAACAACAACCGAAACTTCAACAACAAAAATCAGCAAGGTGGGTACAAGTTAGAGGGGAACCAATCTGGTTTCGGAGCGAAGCAATTTACTCAGAAACAACTTCAGAGCAGCGATTTCAATCGCAATTATGGGAACTCTTCGTACCAACCAGTTTCTCCAAAGTCCACAGAGAATAAGATGGAATCCATGCTTGAACAACTTCTTCAGGGACAGCAGAAGTTGCAAGTGGATTTCAATGGGAAGTTTGACTCGCTATACATGGATCTGAATTGGAAGATCGAAGCCATCAGTCTCTCCCAGAGGAAGGTGGAAACTCAGGTTGCTCATACAGCAGCAGCTGTAAAGAGGCAGGAAGGCTTTCTTCCAGGGAAAACTGAGAATCCAAGGGCACACATCAACGCTATCACCTTGAGGAGTGGAAAAGAGGGGCTTACAGGAGTAAAGAACAGCCCAATTGCAGGAAATCTCGTCGATCTTGCTGGAGATGACGATTGGGATTCTGAAAATCCACATGTATCGATCGATACCAGCCAGTGTCGATCGACACCAGTCCAGACATCTACCCAAGTGGATCCAAAAACCCATGTATCGATCGATACCCCTCAAGTATCGATCGATGCTGAGACACAGCCAGAGAAGGAGCGCGAGATTGTCAAGGAAAGGGTGTATATCCCTAAGATACCTTATCCTATACTTCCTAAGCTGACAAGTAAGGAATGGGAGGATGCTAGATGCAAGGTTATGTTAGACAAGTTGGTTGTGCAGCTTCCGTTTGTTGATGCTATTAAGACTTCTCCAGCTTTTAGGAGGTACGTGAAGAAGATGGTGTCTAGCAGTCTGAGCCTTGAAGAAGGTGTCATGATGATTACAGCTGAGTGTAGTGCGATTCTACTCAATAAAATTCTCAAGAAACTTCCAGACCCAGTAAGTTTTGTTTTGGATTGCACTATCTTCACAGAGATATTCGAGCGTGCTCTCTGCGATATTGGGTCGAGTGTGAACCTTATGCCACACTCAGTTGCCAAGCGAATGGGGATGACAGATTTCCAGCCTACAAGGATTTCGCTGGTACTTGCTGATCGCTTAGTGCGACTTCCAGAGGGACTACTTGAAGATGTCCCAATCAAGATTGGGAATTGCTTGATCCCAACAGATTTCATCGTCATGAAGTACGATGCTGAGCTTAAGGATCCTCTTATCCTGGGCATGCCATTCCTTGCAACTGCTGGAGCCTTGATTGACTGCAAGAATGGACAGATAGCTCTCAACACCGGTGATTTGGTGATGTCTTTTGACATGGAGAAGATGATGAAAAGGCCAACCATCGATGGACATACATTCTATGTGGACACCTTCAGTGACATAGCTGAAGAGTACTTCCTGGAGATGCACCCTGAAGATCAACTAGAGAGAGCATTGGTCTGCTCGGCCACTTCGGAATATCGTTCATGTGACGAAACTGCTGGATAATCGAAGATGCTTGATTCTGCATCACCAGTATCAATCGATACCCCTCTAGTATCGATCGATACCCTATGGCCAGAAGGGGAGTTGGTCGACAATTCTAAGCAAGCTGATGGGCTTGGAGATTGGAGCACATAGAATGCTCCTAAGGTGGAACTAAAACCACTTCCACCAAATATGAAGTATCGTTTTCTTTGCCCTGATTCCACATACCCAGTAATCGTTAATGCTTCCTTGAACACCACAGATGTTGCTTTACTGCTGAGCAAGCTGCGCAAGTATCGCAAGGCTCTTGGCTATTCTCTTGCTGACATTTCAGATATAGCACCAGACTTGTGCATGCATCGGATTCACCTGGAGGATGAGTCAAAGTCTTCAATTGAGTGTGAAAGGAGGCTGAATCCGAACCTGAATGAAGTGGTCAGGAAGGAAGTGATGAAGCTGTTGGAAGCAAGGATTATCTATGCCATCTCAGATAGTTCTTGGGTTAGTCCAGTTCACGTTGTGCCTAAGAAAGGAGGCATAACTGTGGTGAAGAACGAGAAGGACGAGCTGATCCCTACAAGGACAATCACTGGTCACAAGATGTGTATTGATTACAGGAAGCTGAATGCGGCTACAAGGAAGGATCACTTCCCATTGCCATTCATTGACAAGATGCTGGAGAGGTTAGCTAGTCACCCATACTACTGTTTTCTTGATGGGTACTCAGGGTTTTTCCAAATTCCTATATATCCAGAGGACCAGGTAAAGACGACCTTCACATGTCCCTATGGCATATTCGCCTACAGAAGAATGCCATTTGGATTATGTAACGCTCCAGCGACCTTTCAGCGATGCATGATTTCGATTTTCACAGATATGACTGAGGAGTTTATGGAGGTTTTCCTAGATGATTTTTCTGTGTATGGATCGTCATTCAAGGATTGTCTGGATAACTTGTGCAAGGTACTTCAAAGATGCGAGGAGAAGCATTTGGTTCTTAATTGGGAGAAGTGTCACTTCATGTTACAGGATGGCATTGTTCTTGGGCACAAGGTTTCTAAGGCAGGGATCGAAGTCGACAAGGCTAAGATCCAGGTCATGACGAGCTTGCAACCTCCACGATATGTTCCTGAGATACAAATCTTCCTTGGTCATGCTGGGTTCTACAGGAGATTCATCAAGGATTTCTCTAAGTTTGCACGCCCACTCACAGCCCTGTTATGTAAGGAAGTCAAGTTTGATTTCCCATCTTATTGTTTTGTAGCCTTCGAGGAGATCAAGAAGGCATTGGTGAGTGCTCCTGTAGTCCAACCACCTGATTGGAATTTACCTTTTGATGTTATGTGTGATGCGAGTGATTTTGGTGTTGGAGCTGTATTGGGACAGAGGAAAGACAAGAAGCTCCATGCTATTTACTATGCCAGCAGGACGTTGGATGATGCTCAGCGTAATTACAACACCACTGAGAAGGAATTACTTGCAATTGTTTTCTCTTTTGAGAAATTTCGGTCCTACTTGATTGGGAGCAAGGTTATTGTTCACACAGACCATGCTGCTCTCAAATACCTGATGAAGAACAAGGACCTCAAGCCTCGTCTATGCCGATGGGTTCTTTTACTCCAAGGATTCGATATTGAGATCAAGGACAAGAAAGGAGAGAATGGAGTTGCTGACCACTTATCGCGCATAAAGGTCGATGAAGTCGTGCCTATTGATGATTTCTTACCAGAAGAGGGTGTCTACTTCATTGAAACTCAACCACATGATGATCGGTCTGAAAATCTGCAATTTTCACGAGTGCAGACCTTTAGTATCGATCGATACCCACCTAGTATCGATGGATACCAGACTCGATCCGAACCAGTTCTGGCTGCATCACACTACAACTATTTTGACGTCTATACAGTTGTTGTATCTAGTCCTGCACGACCATGGTATGCTGACATTGCTAACTACCTTGCTGTAGAGACTGAGCCCCACCATCCCACAAAGTATGCAAAGAAGAAGTTATGCGTGAGATGAGACGATTCTACTGGGATGAGCCTTACCTCTACAAGCACTGCTCAGATGGTATCTACAGAAGATGTGTTGCAGAGTCTGAGGTGCCTTGCGATTCTCTTTCATTGTCATGGATCGGAGTATGCTGGACACTTTGCTACCTTCAAGACGGTGTCCAAGGTTCTTCAAGCAGGCTTCTGGTGGCCTACTTTGTTCAATGATGCTCATGCCTATATCTAACGGTGTGATGCTTGTCAAAGGAGAGGAAAGATCAGTAAGAGACACGAGATGCCACAGAATTTCATCCTTGAGGTTGGAGTTTTCGATTGCTGGGGCATCGATTGTATGGGTCCCTTTCCGTCGTCACACAAGAACATGTACATCCTGGTAGCTGTGGACTACCTGTCCAAATGGGTGGAAGCGATTGCTAGTAAAAAGAACGACTCTGCAGTGGTTCTTAAGCTATTTAAGACCATCATCTTCCCACGATTTGGAGTGCCGCGAATTGTTATAAGTGATGGTGGCAGCCAGTTTATTAACAAGGTTTTCGAGAGGTTGCTGAAGAAGTATGGTGTAAACCATCGAGTGGCTACTCCATATCATCCTCAAACCAGTGGGCAAGTCAAGGTCTCCAACAGGCAAATCAAAGAGATTCTGGAAAAGACAGTAGGTGCTTCTAGGAAGGATTGGTCTACAAAGTTGGATGATGCGCTATGTGCTTACAGGACTGCTTTCAAGACACCGCTGGGTACTACACCATTTCACTTGCTGTATGGAAAAGCATGTCACCTTCCAGTGGAGATTGATTATAAGGCAGCATGGGCGACGAAGTTGCTGAACTTTGACATCAAGCCTGCTGCAGAGAGGAGATTTATTCAGCTGAACGAGTTGGATGAGATTAGGCACCACGCCTACGAGAACTCGAAGCTGTACAAGGAGAGGACTAAGGCCTATCATGATAAGAAGATCATCTTCAGACATTTCGAGCCAAATGACCAGGTACTTCTGTATTACTCTCGTTTGCAATTATTTCCTGGTAAACTGCGTTCTCGTTGGTAAGGTCCCTTCACCATCAAGGAGGTCAGACCACATAGAGCTGTCGTGCTGATTAGTTCTACTGGAGATGAGTTCACTGTCAATGGCCAGAGGGTGAAACACTATTGGGCAAAAGCCGAAATTCCAACAGGGCAGATAATGACTTTGGATGATGCACCCACAGCCTGAATGGCGTTACAGTTAAGCTAATGACGTTAAACGAGCGTTTGGTGGGAGGCAACCCACTGGTGAGTCTACTTTTGAGTCTTTTTCATTTTTCGTTTTGTGTCTGGATAAACAAGGAGCAAACCTCGAAATCGCCTAGTGTCGATCGATCGATACCAGGCTTAGATCGACATGATGAACCATCTTACCAGGCACATCTTGTGTCGATCGACACACGGCCTGGCTTTATTTGAATAATGCTGTGAGATAATGTGTGGAGTCTGGAAAAGTTTCAAATGTCTACGGAGAAGTACATGGTGGTTAGATCAAAAGCTGGTTAGGTAACATTTGGGTGCTTGGGAAAAGGATCTCAGAGATGGTTCATGAACAGGTGAGTCTCCGCGTTGTCAAACCTCTTTCTCTGGTTTAGTTTTCTGTTTTGCTTGAGGGCAAACAAAGGCTAAGTCTGGGAGAGTTGATATATCATGGTTTTTACCCTTTTTAGGCCATGATATAAGTCTGTTTTATAGAGTCTTTATGTTATTTCGTAGTGTTTTAGAGTCTTTTACAGGTCTTAGCACGTTTGGAGCATAATTGGAGATATTAAAGCTTTCTGGAGCATTTTGGAGCAAAGCTGAAGTTCGTGTTGCTGAGTACCTGATTTCACGATCAGTGTCGATGATACCCCCTGGTATCGATCGATACCCATCGCAGCAACACACGACCCGCGACTTTAATGAAGAGTTGAAGAATTGCAACTTGGTCCAAAAGTCTTTAATATTTGCAAGAAGCCCCAAAACGTGATTTATGTTATTTATTGGAATTTTACAGCCACTTTGTTGGCTACGCTTTATTTTATTCTGGATTTGTGAGAGAGCTTTTCAAGGGAGACAAGTCTGATACTCTGTTCGTCGAGAGAAGATTTCGAACCCTTTTGTCACTCTTTCTTATTTTCTATTGAGTATTTATTTAAACCTGTTTATTGATTCAATTTCCATGGCTGAGTAGATCTCTTGTTAGGTTTAGGGATTCTCATAAGGGATTTCTTTGAATGGTAGGTTGATTGGTTATTTATGGTTCATAATCTGAATTAGTTCTTCGCCTTAGGTTGTTCTCAAAGCTAATTCTAGATTGATCACCTAGAACTTAGATCTTAGGATAATTGATTAGGCACGACAGTGCGATTAATTACCTGGTAGAACTTAGGGTGAGCAAATTGTTTATTCGCAAAGAGATTTGGTTTAACTGATTTGTGAATATATCAAACCTGAAATTAAGGCTGATTTATTCTTAGGGATTTGCAAAGAAATTTGGAATTCTGGAGTTTAGATTTAGATAGTTTTCGCAACGATAGTTGGTTAATTATACTCCAGTGATTTGAGTTCGAGAACCGTGCGTAACCTGAACCCTGATTAGTTAGTTTATTTTGCATTCATTGATTTCCTGAGAAATATCCCTGAACCTATCTTTCTCCCATTGAATTACAACTCATTTATTGCTTACTGCTTTTGTTTAATCTGAATAGTTTAGCTTGCCTTAATACTATACAATTTATTGTGCGTTTTCTCTGAGTTCTTGTGTTCGACCCCTGATATACTGCAGCAACTGCTTTAGTACTGTTTAGGGTATTAATTTGAGCATATCAACCACCCACCAAGAGCTCGAAACGTCGTTGGGGAAGGCGATGCCGCTAATGCTCACCAAAACCGCCAAGGCATTCAAGCTCCACCGGTGAAGAATAACAATTTTGAAGTGAAGCCGGGGGTTGTCAACATGGTTCAAGCCAACAAATTTCATGGCTTGTCCCTGGAGGATCCCTTGGACCACATTGACCAATTTGACCGGATATGTGGTCTCACGAAGATCAACGGGGTCTCCGAAGATGGGTTCAAGCTTGGTCTCTTCCCAATCTCTTTGGGTGACAAGGCTCACCAATGGGAAAAGACCTTACCCCAAGGATCTATCACTTCGTGGGATGATTGCAAACGCGCGTTTCTCGCCAAATCCTTCTCACCGGCTAGAACCGCCAAGCTTCGCAACGAGATCTCAAGTTTCACACAACGGTCCAATGAGTCTTTCAACGAGGCTTGGGAGAGATTTAGAAGCTACACGTCTCAATGCCCACATCACGGCTTTACAAACGCCTCTCTCCTAAGCACCCTCTACCGCGGTGCTTTGCCCAAGATCCGTATGCTACTTGACACGGCATCTAACGTAAACTTCTTAGCTAAGGACGTTGAGGAAGCAATGGAGCTTGTCGAGAATTTGGCCCAAAGTGATGGCACCTATGGCGACGACTATGACCGTGCCACGAGGACCACTAGTGACTTTGATGAGAACAAGCGGGCTAAAGATATGAAAGATCTTAACGACAAGTTGGACAAGCAAGCCAACTTGATTGATAAACTACTAGTGTCTTCCCAAAAGACGGTCAACTTTGTGGATGCTTATGATGAGAACAAAGTTATTATCAAGAGGAGAACGTAGACATGAACACTCAAGAGGAGGTTAACTACGTGGGAATCAAGGGAACTTCCAAAACCAAGGGAACTACCAAAGACAAGGGTTCAATCAAAACTATAGGATCCACCCCAACTTCTCTTACCGGAACACAAATGTGGAGAACCCACAAGATCAAGTCTACCCTCCACAACCTACTCAACCTCAAGGAGCCCCACAAAACAAATTCCAACCTCAAGGCCAAGCTTCCAATACCAACCAACAAGCCTTTGTACCAAGGAACCAATTCCAAGGGAACCAAGGTGGATTTCAACCCAAAGCTCCACCCGGTTTTCAAGCAACTACGTCTAAACCGAAAGAGCTTGATTTGAGCTCTATGTTCCAAAACCTACTCAAGGGACAAGCGTAGATCCATACGAAGGTGGATTTCTCTTACAACGACCTCAACACAAATATTAAGGCTTTGAACTCCAAGGTAAAACACATGGAGAACAAAGGTGTTGCTTCTTCTTCACGACCACAAGGTCAACTACCGGGCAAATCCGAAGCTAATCCTAAGGAGTATGTCAACGCCATAACCTTGCAAAGTGGCACGGTCTTGCCTACAAGAGAAGCCCCTTCTCCTCTCAATGCGGACATTGAGAAACAAAGTGGGGGGGGGGTGGAACTTCAAGAAGATGACGATTTGGTTGAAGATGAGGTAGTGAGGGAGCAAGATAAGGTTGAAGAAGTTAAGAAGATCAAGCCTAGAGTTGTTGTTGCTCAAGAGAAGCCAAAGAAGAATATGTTCGTCCCTAAGCCATATGTTCCTAAGCTACCTTTTCCCGGTCGTTTCAAGAAGCAACTCATGGACAAGTACAAAGCTATTTTTGATAGGCAAATGGAAAAGGTGGAATTCACAATGCCTTTGGTGGATGCTTTCTTACTTGTCGCTCAATATGGAAAATTTTTGAAAGATGCCGTGAATGAGAGAGCCAAGGAAATGGAATCCATCGTCATTCTAACTCATGAATGTAGTGCCATCATACAAAAGAAGATGGTACCCAAGAAGCTAGGAGATCCGGGATCATTTACCCTACCTTGTGCTCTTGGTCCTCTAGCTTTCAATCATTGTTTGTGTGATCTTGGAGCAAGTGTAAGCCTCATGCCATTTTTGGTAGCTAAGAGATTAGGCTTCACACGCTACAAAGCATGAAACATCTCTCTAATTTTGGCAGATAGGAGCGTGAGGGTTCCTATTGGTTTACTTGAGGATCTTCCTATTCTGGTGAAGGATTTCATCGTCCCCACGGACTTTGTGGTTCTTGAAATGGATGAGGAACCAAAAGACCCTCTTATCTTTGGTAGACCATTCCTAGCAACCGCGGGAGCGATAATCGACGTGAGGAAAGGCAAGATAGATCTCCATTTGGGTAAAGGAGAAGTGCTTGAGTTTGATATCAACAAAATGATGAAGAAGCCCACTATAGACGGCCAATGTTTCTATATAGAGACCATGGATGAACTAGCCGATGAATTAATTGAAGAAATGAGAGTAGAAGACGGGTTAGAAGTGGTTTCGACAAAAGAGCACGGCGATCATGGGTTTTTGAGCAAGGAAAGTCAAGGTTATGAGCTTCTCATGGATTCTCACAAACCGGTCGACAAGGACACCACGTTTATTGAGCTGTGCATTCGCGCTACCAAGGGTCAAGATGGTTTAAAGGTTAACACGGTTCAAGAAGGGTTCGTTCTAGCCGTTGAAGAGACTAGCAAGGGTAAGACTAGTTTTGAGGATGACGATTGGAGCGAGCTCAAAGCCCCAAAGTTGGACCTAAAGCAACTTCCTGCGGGACTAAGGTATGCGTTCTTAGGTCCCAACGAGTCTTACCAAGTTATCTTGAATGAGAGTCTAGATGAGATCGAGCTATCCTCCCTTCTTGTAGAACTTAGGAAATATAGGAGATCAATAGGCTATTCTTTGGATGATATCAAGGGTATTTCCCCTAGTTTGTGCACGCATTGAATCCATTTAAAGGATGAATCAAGGACCTATATTGAACATCAAAGAAGGTTGAATCCTAATTTGAAAGATGTTGTAAAGAGAGAGATTCTTAAGCTCTTGGATGCGGGCATTATCTACCCAATATCGGATAGTACTTGGGTCTCACCGGTACATTGTGTGCCTAAGAAAGGGGGGATAACGGTTGTTAAAATGATAAGGATGAAATGATACCTACTAGGACGATAACCGGGAATAGAATGTGCATTGAATATAGGAAGTTAAATTCATCCACTCGTAAGGATCATTTCCCGTTACCTTTTATAGATCAAATGCTTGAACGTCTAGCTAATCATCCTTTTTATTGTTTCCTAGACGGTTATTCGGGTTTCTTTCAAATACCCATACACCCAAATGACCAAGAGAAAACAACTTTCACATGCCCATATGGCACCTTCGCATATCGGAGGATGTCATTTGGGTTGTGTAATGCGCCCGCAACATTCCAACGTTGCATGATGTCCACTTTTTCCGATTTTATTGAGGACATGGTAGAAGTCTTTATGGACGACTTCTCCGTGTATGGCTCTTCGTTTGGTGTTTGCTTGTCTAATCTTTGTAGGGTCTTGCAACGATGCGAAGAGGCAAACTTGGTGCTCATTTGGGAGAAGTGCCGTTTCATGGTACGTGAAGGCATTGTGCTCGGGCATAAGATCTCAGAGAAAGGGATTGAGGTAGACAAAGCCAAGATAGAGGTGATGGTTAGCTTTGAGCCGCCTAGGTCGGTCAAAGACATCCGGTCTTTCTTGGGTCATGCGAGATTCTACCGAAGGTTCATCAAGGACTTTTCGAAAATCACAAGGCCTCTCACAAGGTTGCTTTGCAAGGAGGTCGAGTTCGTGGTTGATGAGGAATGCATGGGGACATTCCTAGAGATCAAGAAAGCGTTGATTAGTGCCCTTATAGTCCAAGCACCGGATTGGGACCTTCCGTTTGAAATCATGTGTGATGCTAGCGACTATGCGGTTGGAGCCGTTTTGGGTCAAAAGAAAGACAAGAAGACCAATGTGATCTACTACGCTAGTAGAACTCTAGACGATGCTCAAACTCATTATGCAACCATGGAGAAGGAGTTGTTGGCCGTAGTCTTTGCCATGGAGAAGTTTAGATCTTATGTTGTGGGGGCAAAGATGATTGTCTACACCGGTCATGCGGCTTTAAGATACATTCATGCCAAGAAGGACACGAAACCGCGGTTATTACAATGGATTTTGCTACTCTAAGAGTTCGATTTGGAGATAGTAGACAAGAAAGGCATAGAGAACGGAGTAGCGGAACACTTGTCTAGGATGAGGATAGAAGACCTCGTTCCCATTAAATACATGCTTCCCAAAGAAAGCCTCATGGTCGTGAAGGTATTGAGAAGAGGAATTGAAGCCGTGAATGATATGGAGAATGCTAGTGGTCTACAAGATGAGAAGCTCCCATGGTGACGTAGTCTCAAGAGAGTATATGAACCAATTAGAGATTTATAGAAGACTCAAAATACACCAAACCAACCAAAAGGTCTCAAAGTATTAAGAAGAAAGGAGTTTCCATATTTGGCCACATTCACACCTTTATTTGCGGTCAAAATGGCATGGACGGTGCCTATCATTGCTCCTCCAAGCATTTCACTCATTCTCCATTCAGATTAATCCTCATAATTTGACAGAAAGCAAAAGAAGATTCTCATTAAAGTCCAAATAGCTTAATCGGTGCCAAGAAGATCATAACTTGATTTTATATATTATTGCCTTTTTAATTAAATGTGCATAATTTACTCTTGTATTTTAATTAATTAGTTTATGACCATTATTGGTCTGGTCTTTGTCGAGCATATAAAGCTCACATCATTTCATTTGTAGATATACATATTTTTGGAAAAATAAAGAAAGTAATTTTCTTGTAAAGCTTTTTGTTTTGTTTTGTTTATTTAAGTTAGGTGGGATTCCTTTACTTAGTAAACATTCGAATATATGTCTCTTGTGTGAGATTCCTTGAGACTAGGTTTGTGAACTCATCACAAGGGCTTTCACACCCTTGAGTGGCGTTCCTCGTCCCATCAGCACTATCCATCTTATCCCGTTGATAGAAGAGTGAGACCTTAGTCCAGCTTCTTCAACACAAGCTTCTCGGCCCAAACCATCGACCATCGACCTCCGGTTTGTGTGAGACGGGTTTGAGGGCGTATCATCCACCCACGCTTCCATCCTACCCCGGCCTAGACAAGGAGCGACCTTAGTCCAGTTGGCTACACCACCCGGCCTTGTACCTTAGGCCGTGAGATCGTATCATTTTGGTATCAGAGCCAAAGGTTCCTACAATCTATCGTTTTTGTCTTCTCTTTTTGTTTTCATCCTTTTCATAAAAAAAAAATGTTTTAATTCTGTTTCAATTAAAAAAAAATAAACTATAAGAAATTTTGTTTGCTTTTTTTATCTTCATTTTTTTCTTCTTTGAAAAATAAAATAAATAAAAAAATTCGTTTTTAATTTTCGTCTATATTTTCAGTATAAAAAAAATTGAAAAAAACAAATTATTCGGATTTAATCTTTTGGTTTAAACATTTTCAGAAAAAAAAAAGAATTTCCGTTTTGCTTGGTTTTGTTTTTCTGAAAAAAAAAAAACTTTTTATAAAAAAAATAAAGGGAAATAGGATCTTTGTTTTATTTTGTTCGGAAGGCTTCCAAATCGTGCCATCTCAAAGAATCAAGTTTTGAGGACAAAACTTGGTGAAGAAGGAGGGAATGACGTAGTCTCAAGAGAGTATATGAACCAATTAGAGATTTATAGAAGACTCAAAACACACCAAACCAACCAGAAGGTCTCAAAGTATTAAGAAGAAAGGAGTTTCCATATTTGGCCACATTCACACCTTTATTGGCGGTCAAAATGGCATGGACGGTGCCTATCATTGCTCCTCCAAGCATTTCACTCATTCTCCATTCAGATTAATCCTCATAATTTGACAGAAAGCAAAAGAAGATTCTCACTAAAGTCCAAATAGCTTAATCGGTGCCAAGAAGATCATAACTTGATTTTATATATTATTGCCTTTTAATTAAATGTGCATAATTTACTCTTGTATTTTAATTAATTAGTTTATGACCATTATTGGTCTGGTCTTTGTCGAGCCTATAAAGCTCACATCATTTCTTCATTTGTAGATATAGAGATTTTTGGAAAAATAAAGAAAGTAATTTTCTTGTAAAGCTTTATGCTTTGTTTACTTGTCTTTTCTATTGTGTGTGATTCCCTTAGAAAACAAGTATCTCTATCTTTGTGTGTGATTCACATAGACATTGATTCGTATTCTTATCACAAAGACTTCCGCATCTTTGAGTGGCGAACTTCAATCCACCCACGCTTCCATCCTACCCCCGGCCTAGACAAGGAGCGACCTTAGTCCAATTGTCTAGACCACCCGACCTTGTACCTTAGGCCGTGAGCTCGTATCACATGGTTTGCGGATATAGTCAACTATCTAGTTTGTGAGAAGGAGCCACCTTTGGATGGATACAAGAAGAAGAAGTTCTTCAATGATGTAACAAGATACTATTGGGATGAGCCGTTCTTGTATAAGTTTTGCTCGGATAGCTTGTATAGAAGGTGCATAGCGGAGGAAGAGATCCAATGGATTCTATTCCATTGTCACGGGTCAAGCTACGGAGGTCATCACGCTTCTTTCAAAACGGCGACAAAGATTTTGCAATCCGGTTTTTGATGGCCTTCATTAATCAAAGATGCGCATCTCTATGTCTCCACATGTGATGCGTGCCAAAGGAAAGGGAACATTGGGCGGAGAGATGAAATGCCCCAAAACCCTATCCTTGTGGTGGAAATGTTTGACGTATGGGGAATCGACTTCATGTGACCTTTCCCGTCATCATATGGTAACCAATATATATTGGTG
This sequence comes from Eutrema japonicum, assembly GCA_030161315.1. Lineage (NCBI taxonomy): Eukaryota > Viridiplantae > Streptophyta > Magnoliopsida > Brassicales > Brassicaceae > Eutrema > Eutrema japonicum. The sequence goes on along the minus strand of BSQW01000005.1, from coordinate 22,400,028 downwards.
GCGGTTGACTACGTATCAAAATGGGTGGAAGCTGTCGCAAGTCCCACAAACGACGCAAAGGTTGTGCTCAGAATGTTTAAGTCAATCATTTTTCCAAGGTTCGGGGTTCCGAGAGTGGTCATTAGTGATGGTGGATCGCACTTTGTGAACAAAGTCTTCGAGATCCTACTTAAGAAGAATGGGGTGAAACACAAGGTTGCAACGCCCTATCATCCTCAAACAAGCGGGCAAGTAGAAGTCTCCAACCGCCAAATCAAGGCGATCCTTGAGAAGACGGTCGGTAGCTCGAGGAAGGATTGGGCAAACAAACTTGATGACACCTTATGGGCATATATGACCGCTTTCAAGACACCGATAGGAACCACACCGTTCAACATGCTCTATGGGAAGTCTTGTCACCTTCCCGTGGAATTGGAATACAAAGCTCTTTGGGCGGTAAACCTTCTAAATTTTGACATCAAGACCGCTCAAGAGAAACGGTTGATTCAACTTCAAGTGTTGGAGGAGACTAGGCTCGATGCCTACGAGAGCTCGAGAACCTACAAGGAGAGAACCAAGGCATTCCATGACAAGAGGATTGTGCACAAGGACTTCAAGATTGGGGACCTAGTGTTGGTGTTCAATTCCCGGTTGAAGCTCTTTCCAGGGAAACTCAAGTCAAGGTGGTCTGTCCGTTTGAGGTTAAAGAAGTAAGGCCTTGTGGAGCCGTGGTACTTGTTAACATGGAGGGTCAAGATTTCATTGCCAATGGCCAAAGGCTAAAACTCTACTGAGCAAACCAAATCATCGAAGAGGGAGGCTCGATCCCTCTAGATGACGTCACTCTAGCTTGAGGAAGGTAACAAACGCCGAACTTAGTGACGTTAAACAAAGTGCTCTTGGGAGACACCCCAAGCTTATCATTGTACATATTTCTTTTTCTTTACGCATTTTTTATCTTTGTTAGTTCTTTTTGATCTTTTTGTTAAGTGTTCTTAGGGAGCTTGATTTCGAGGGAAAGTGATGTCCGAGGGAAAAAATTCTCCTCGGGAAAGAAATGTTTCACGGGAAGAAAATGTGCCCCAAAATGTTCCCTGGGAAGAAAAAAATGTTCCCTCGGAATTTTTCCCTCCACATCGACCATAGCCATCAACTAGAATTCAATTTTTGTTGACCAAATTTGAATTCTGTTGACTGGATCTATTATCCAATGGTCCAAACGCTCCCTTGACCAAGGTAAGTTGACCCACCCATTAAGGTAAGCTTTCTTCTCCTCTAAATTCGCAACAATGGCTATTTCCTCTTCCTAAACTTCACAAGCTCATATCTCTCTCCATTCTCAACCAAAAATAGTGATTTAAATTGCTAAATTTCGGATTTTCCATCCTATTTCTGGATCTACCAACCCCCTTTTCATTTAAGGTCTGCATCCTCAAGGTATTTCATTCACATTTTTCATGAAAAATATCAAGAACTTGCTCATAAATGGAAATTTCATGAATTTGTTTGGGAAATGATTTCACTTGCATAAATACCTTGGGTTTAGGCTCGAAAATGGCTAGGATAGGTAGTTCATGGACTGATTTGTCTTGTTTTGAGAAAATTTTGAAATTTTTAGCAAAGAACCTCAATTTTTGGTGTTTGTGCTTAAAAGTTTCAAAATCTGAAATTGGAATGGGTTCTTGGGAAATGGAGGATCTTTTTGCTAAATGAGCATTCTCCTATGAATTTCGTGTATGAAAGTTGTGTCTTCATTTCTTGGAACTTATATACTCTTTGAGATTATGTAGGTACCATGAAGACAACAAACAACCCAATTCCAATTTCAAACATACCAACAAGGAAGAGGGAGGTAGCACAAGAAGCGTGTGCCAAGCCAAATGAGAAGAGGAAAGCGGCGGTTAAGGCTCAACCCAAAAAAAAGCAAGGGACCGTGGCTAAGGGCCAAGGGAACGGTGAGGCCGCGGCAAGCACTTCAAAGGGAAATGCAAAGAAGCTCGCTTTAGCAACGAAATCCAATGCTAAGGCTAAAGGGAAGAGCGTTGTGCAAGAGGAAGAAGAAGACACCTTGGTAGAGGAGCCGGAGAGAGAGCCAACGGTTGAAGAATACTATGAGAAGTTCTTAACTATGAAGTTCGAGCAAGGACTATTCGTGGACTCAGTGGCTTTGGAGAAGATGGGCATATATGAAGATGTTGCTCTTGTGTTTAAGAACATGGGTCTCGGGAAATTCATGACGATGAAGGAAGTGGCTCACAAGGACCTCACTTGTAAATTCCTTGCATCCCTTGAAGCGCGGTTCTATGGGATAGGGAACAAGAGAGCAAATGCAAGTACCGGCTTTGGAGAAATCAGATTTGATGTGAATAAAAATACCTACCGGGTCACTTTTCATGAGCTTTGTGAAATTTTTGGTTTCCAAGAAGAAGGTACCTATGGTGAACCATACTTCCACTATCCGAAGCATGAGCTCCAACGCTTTTGGGAAAAAATTGCTTATGATGCCTACAAACCCGGCATTTCCAAAGGCTCTAGCATTCGGAACCCTATACTCAAATACGTGCAAATTGTACTAACCCGCACATTCCACACTAAGGTGGAGTTTAACAAGTTTATCAAAGAGGAAATGGAATTGCTAGGCCTCTGCGTGAAACCCCTACTCAAGACGCTAAGCAATGGAAAGGAATTTATGGGGAATGAGAAGACCCCTTCCTTTGCCACTACCTTGGTGAGGCAAATGCTCTTTCACAAGAATTGGGCTTGGGAGACTAATTCGAAGAAATCCGGATTAGCCATCGGTTGGATCATCACTCCCATCCTCAAGGCGAAATGGATCAAGCTTACGTTGGTTGATGATGAATGGAAGTTGATGGATGAGTGCTACCTTGCACGAACGCGGTTCTTCAAGGGAAAGGTAGACGGCAACTTTTCCTACAACCTTCAATTCAACAAGACGTTCCACACGCAAGTCCTATTGCCTAACATCGCCATCACAAAACTTGATGAACCGAGAAAAAACTTCTTTTACCCAACCAATGATCATTTCTACAACCAAACCATCGACCCACCAATTGAGCCTTTCCACACGAGAGTACCAAGGAAGATCAAAACCGCTACTAGTGCACACCCCGAGGAAGTCCTTGACTCCGGTGATAAAGAGGCCGGAAACTCGCCCCCCACAGCCATCTATGGCGGAGAGCGGTATCACTTCGATCCATACGATGGTACTATGTATGGCCCCGCCTTACGCCATGCGCACCACCAATCCAGACTCCTCCAACGTTGGTGCAAGTGGCAAGACAAAAGCATGAGGAAGATGGCAAAGGTAATTAATCAAGCAGTTGGATAAGACGGTTAAAGGCATGAGAAAGAAAATCAAGGAGCTCAAGAGGGATGGTAAAGCTAGCACATCCCAAACCCGAGAGGAAGAAGAAGGTGGTCTAGACATGAGCCACACGCTCCATGAAGGAGAAATGATGATGCTCGGAGAGGCAAGCCACTCATTGGCACATGACGAGAATGTAGCAAAAAGAAAAGCCATGAGATCTCCTTCACCTTGCTCAAGCAACCCGTCACTTTCTATGGGGACTTCTTCACCATCCCAAAGCTTCTAAGGTAACTCCAAAATCTTTGTACATAGCATCTAGAATCATATCTTCTTTCCTTCTTTCATGCATTGTTTAGCTCTCTCTTAAGCTTCTATTACACAAGGTACTGTGTAATTTGAGTTTGGGGGAGGGCTTGTGTGTTATCTAACATCATTTTTGAAGTTCTTATTTTCCACTTTTGCATCTTGAGTCTCATACATATCATGCATTTTCAATAAATTTGAAAATTTTAGAACATTTAGGATTGCATATTCACTTGTAGGTGGTGTCTAGTTTGGATTTTAGCTTGCATTTGCATAAGCATGGAGTAATGACAACCTTGAAAGTAGCTTAATTAGCAATTGATTCAACGCCCAAGTTATTAGTTGTTTGATGCATTGAATTTGAATCTGAAATCAAGGACGAACCATTTGTTAGAGCGCATGCATCATTGCCTTTCTTTGATTGAAGCAAGTTTGAATTGAATCTAGCCTCATCTAAGTGATAACCATAATTTGACATGTAATTATTGTGCTTATGCAAACTTAAATGAACTCGTAGATCACATATACATATTTGGACATTCTTATTCCTTTTACCACTCTTGCTTGTCCAAATAGCCAAATCCCATCTTTGGATTGGTTTCCCTACCATGACAATTACCTCCTTTCTAGCCCATAGTCCTTCGTGTGTGTTTTGAGAGGCCTTATTTGGAATGAACTTGACAAAAAGTGTTAGGGTTAGGGCGACAAGGAAGCACTCTCGTGTAGACTTAGCTCCATCATCAAGGGGCTAATCTAGGAATAGGCTAGTTAGGATGGCGGTTCTTGATTCAAGTTTGGAGGAAACGGGTTTAGACTTAGTAAATGGCGTGATTGGAATGGATTGTGGAATTGAAAGAATTACAAGGAGTATGGAAAAGGGGATGAAATTTGTGGAATGGTTTGTGCAAAGATCATAAGTCTAGCTCTAAGATTAAGATGGCCTCAAAAGATACAAAGAAAAAGAAGAAGGCCAAAATGGCCAAAGCATCAAAAGAATGAGAAGAGGCGAGAACCAAAAAAGAAGAAAAGAAGAGCTAGATAACAACAAAGAAGCACCAAACCATGAAGAACAAGGAAGAAGAAGTGATCCCCAATAGAGAAGAAAGTGAAGTGAAGAAACAAGAAGGATGTACGGGTTCAAAAAGGCAAAATGCCTCATGATAAAAGGGTAGCTTAAGTTGTGGGCACAACGGGTTAGAAGCTTTAGGTTAGAGACACTCTAGGCATTCGGGTAGACGAGAGTTTTTCCTTGTATGCATAGGTTGTCTTTTACCTTTATCATTTTGTCAAAGTTTGCTCGTTCATTAAGAGATCCTTGTATTTGATTGCCCTTACGCATTGATGAGATCACTTTCATCTCATAACCGGTCCTTTAGCCAAGCGGTTTCATTTGATTTTGCATAAGCACCATTCACGGATAAAACCATTAATCAATGTTAAGAGGCTAGAGAATATAATGGTTTGTCTAGGTTGAGGTTTGGCTTGTTGCATGTTGTGAAGGAAATGGCTATCTCCTTTTGAGTAGACAACTTTGGTGCATCCTAGAACTAGTAACTTGGACGTTGAGTGCGATTGTTTCTTGTGCTTCTTATAGGTTCGAGCTCCACTTGCATTACATTGCATCTCTCATTCTTGATCTCGTTTGCTTGAGGACAAGCAAAGGTTTATGTTTGGGGGAATTGATATGTACATATTCTACATGTATTTAGCACGCATTTCATATAGATTTAAGATCATTTACTTGGATCTTCATGGCATATCATACTTGTTTTGTCTTATTTAGATTTTTAGGGTTCTCATACTAGGTCTTAGAGTGTCTTGCATGTTTTGGAGTCCTTTTTAGGTACTTTGGAAGCACTTGATGGATTTGGCTTAAGCACATTCGGTTCGGGAGAAAGAGAAGCGGTTAAAGACGTTTGGGAGCTTTTCATCTTTCACATCGACCATGCCCCCATTCACATCGATGCAAAAGATGGATGCAACTTCAGGGACCTTAGCATCGACCATGCCCCCATTCACATCGATGCAACAAATCGATGCTCAGCTTCAGGGGGATTCACATCGACCAGAACCTCCCACACATTGATGCAACAGATGGATGCAACTTCAGGGACCTTAGCATCGACCATGCCCCCATTCACATCGATGCAACAAATCGATGCTCAGCTTCAGGGGGATTCACATCAACCAGAACCTCCCACACATCGATGCAACAAGTGGATGCAACATCAGGGGGGCTTAGCATCTATCATACCCCCATACACATCGATGCAACAAATTGATGCTCAGCTTCAGGGGATTCACATCGACCTAGAGTTTCCCACACATCGATGCAACAAATGGATGCAACATCAGGGGCCTTAGCATCGACCATGCACATCGATTTGTGACATTGATGTCAATCCTGTTGTCCACTTTTCCTATAAATACTCATCTAAACCTAATTTTTAATGTATGCTTTTTCTTATGCTCAAAACCCTTACTTTTAAGAGAGTTTGAGATTTGTAAGAAGGATATTTTGATTATTGCAATTAAGTATTTATTTTCATCAATCTCTTCCATCTATCTTCTTTCTATCTTGATTAATCAAACATCTATCAATGGAATCATCCTCTATCATAATCGATTTTGAGGTGTTCTTGATGGATCTTGAGTAGTCTTTTAGGATCTTGATATGAGGTAGATTAGGGTGATCTAGAGTTTGATTAGTGGTGTTTAGGGTTAGATAATCTTATATTCCTTCTTGTCTAGAGTCCCCAATGCTAGATCTAGCTTGAAAGAGTGGATCTAGATCATACGGCATTTCATGAACACCAAGTGTTTGATGAAATGCCAAGACCAACTAGACAAGAGATTTATGTTCCTAACCTAAGATATTAGTTGTTTAGGGCATACATTTGGTTGATCTTGTTATGATTCTTAATGCTTGTTAATTGTTAATCCACAAATGAGAATTTGCTAATGGACTTGATAATTAACATAGTGATTAGTTGCTTGAAAAAAAACTAATCAAGATTAGAGATCTATTGCCTAGGAATGAGCTTCATTAAGTGATTGAACACCACTAATTAGATTTTGGTCATCTTATATCAATAACCTTATCTTTAGTTCCGCTTTTGTTATTTGAATTACAACTCGTTTAGTATTGTTTTTGTTGGTTTGAATTTGGATACTTAATCATAAACTACCTTGTTTAGCTTAAATTACTTATGAACCTTGCATTCTTAATGATTGGGATAAATCCCTTTATGGATTGATAACCTTCATACTACACGTATTGGAGTTATTGATACCTCCTAGAGACTAAAAAGTCTTGTATCACTAGATCTTCTTATATCCTTTCTTGTTTAATGTTCTCAAGGCTAAATCTAGCTTGAAAGAGTAGGTTTAGATCATAAGGCATTTCATGCACACCAAGTGTTTGATGAAATGCCTTGATGAATTAAACAAGAGATTTACATTCCTAGCCTATGACAATAGTTGTCTAGGGTGTATTTTTGGTTGATCTTGTTGATTTAAACTTAATGCTTGCTAATCAATGATCCACAAATGATGATTTGCTAATGGGTTAGGTGATTAGCATAGTGATTAATTGCTTGAAAGAGAATTAGTCAAATTTAGGATCTTATGCCTAGGGATTAGCTTGTTTGAGTAAATGAGCATCATGAATTGAACTTGGGACTTCTTATATCGATAATCATATCTCTAGATTCGCTTTTGCTTATTGATTTACAATCTTGTTTAGTTTCTTATTACTTGTTTGAACTTGATAACTAATCAAAAAACCTTTTATTAGCTTAACTCATTTAGTGTCTTGCATTCTTAGTGTTTAGGACTACTTCCCAATATTGGATTCGATAACCTCTTACTACATCGGTTAGAGGGTATTGATACCTCCTTGGATTTTAAAATCCTAGTATCAAATATAAGGTGAAGTGCAAGGGAACTTCGAAACCATTCTCTAAGGCTAGAGTTATTCTCACTTCGGAGCTGAAAGAGAAAGGACATGAGTTTGTGGAGAGCATGATGAGCAAAACTCTGAAGCTGGCGATGTCAAATTGTGGAGCCTGTTTATGTGCAAGTTCTCATTCTTCTCATGACTGATCGTCCGTAAAGTCAATCTCGTAACTTAAATCAAGCGCTTGGTGGGAGGCAACCCACTGGTGAGTCTGTACATACGTTTTTATTTTTTGTTTTTATTTTTCGTTTGTGTTAAACTTATGTCAGCTTTATTTTTTTGCATTTGAACTCATGGATTTATGCTTGATTTCAAATCAGTGGCATCGAGTTGCTTAACACAGCGAAAGTGATTACCAAGCTTGGGGAGAGACTTAGGCTCGATCCTAGTTGAGCCTGGTGAGTATTTGCATTCAACCAAAGTCACGTTCTCATTCTTCTCAAGGGTCACTCCCCCACCTTGTTCATCAATGTCCTCATTGAGCTTCAAGGGAGCTTGAGACCCATAGAGTAGAAGCAAATTCTCTATAGCTTGCTCTCTTGGAGATTTGGAGATTGAGGATGCTTTGTGTGACTCCGGGTCAAGTGTGAATGTGATGTCCAATGAGATGCTCAAAAGTCTAGGGATAAGGACCCTCACCTATCATCCATCACCTATCACCTTTGGAGATGCTTCTTCGAGAAAGCCATTGGGTCTTCTTGAAAACTACCCACTCAAGGTAGGGAATTGCATAGTCTCAACCGAATTTGTGGTCATGGAGATGAGAAAGACCAACAAACTCCATCTTCTCCTTGGAACACCGTTCCTCATCACTACCAGTGCTAGCATGAACTTCAAATAGCAAAGGGTAGTTCTCTTGAATGTGGATGATTGATATGCTCAAATTAATACCCTAAACAGTACTAAAGCAGTTGCTGCAGTATATCAGGGGTCGAACACAAGAGCTCAGAGAAATCACACAATAGATTAAATAGAATCGAATCAAGCTAAGCAGTTCAAATTAAACAAAAAGCAGTAAGCAGTAAACGAGTAGTAATTCGATGGGAAAGAGATATTTCTCAGGAAATCAATGAATGCAAAATAAACTAACTAATCAGGGTTCAGGTTACGCACGGTTTTCGAACTCAAATCACTAAAGTATAATTAACCAACTGTCGTTGCGAGAACTATCTAAATCTAAACTTCAAAATCCCAAATTTCTTTGCAAATCCCTAAGAATAAATCAGCCTTAATTTCAAGTTTGATATGTTCACAAATCAATTAAACCAAATATCTTTGCGAATAATCAATTTACTCACCTAAGGTTCTATCAGGTAATTAATCGCACTGTCGTGCCTAATCAATTATCCTAAGGTCTAAGTTCCAGGTGATCAATCTAGAATTAGCTTTGAGAACAACCTAAGGTGAAGAACTAATTCAGATTATGAACCCTAAATAACTAATCAACCTAGCATTCAAATAATTCTTTTATAAAAATCCCCAAACCTAATAAGAGATCTACTCAGACATGGAAATTGAATCAATAAACATGTTTAAATAAATACTCAATAGAAAATAAGAAAGAGTAACAAGAGGTTTTGAGATCTGATCTCGGACGAAGGGAGATTCAGACTTGTCTCTCTCACCAAGTTCTCTCTTAAACCAAAGCAAAATAAAGCATAGCCATAAAAGTGGCTGTAAAATCCCTATAAATAACCTAAAATACGAATTGGGGCCTCTTGTAATTATTAAAGACTTCTGGGCACTTTTGAAATTCTTCAAGTCTTGGAAAACTCGCGGGTCGTGTCTTACTGCGATGGGTATCGATCGATACTAGCCCGTATCGATCGATACCAAGGCTTCATATCGGGTTCTCAGCAACACGAACTTCTGCTTTGCTCCAAATGCTCGAGAAAGCTCCAATATCTCCAATAATGTTCCCAACGTGCTATGACTTGTAAAAGATTCTAAAAGAATCCAAAATACTATAAAGACTCTATAAAAAGGACTTATATCATGGCTTAAATAGGGTAAAAACCATGATATATCAATGATAAAGTGTACTACTCAATGAGGACTTCTTCCAATAAACTTTGTGGTACAATCACCATGAAGGATGATGAGTCTCAAGAAGAAGAAATATTATATGTGGGTAGATGTGATATGGTTCAAGAAGCTCCACCCCCAAAGGTCTATGAAGAGGAAGAGAAGTCTCTTGAGAGAAAAGATTTGGGTTATGGTAATGTCAAGGAAGCTTCGGAAGTTGACATGATCACTCGTTTGGAACCGATCCCTCCCACCACAATAGAGAAAGACGTTTAGGGTAGTAAGGGCGCAAAGAAGAAGACAAAAGCCAAGGCTACGATGCGAAACGGATCGAGTAAGCATCATGGATTTAAATCCGAGCCGAGCCAACCTTATATGATGACTCTCACTCCTTGGACGCACAAGGATGGAGTGATTGAGTACAAAAATCAAATGCAAAGGCCGATCCAAGCCCTTTGCCTCGGCCAAGGCAATCCTCACTCCCGAGCTCAAAGCAAAAGGAGAAGCCGGTCTTGAAGAGGTAATGAGCAAGGTGCTCAAGCTCGAGCTTAAAGATCCGCCTTGGAGTGCTCACACTCCTCCCTCACCTGCCTAAAAGGGTAACCAACGTCAAACTTAGCGACGTAAAACAAAGTGCACTTGGGAGACATTCCCATGTTTATCCTTGTATATATTCTTTTGCTTTATAGTTTAATTTCGTGTGTCTTGGGCATTGATGGTTTTGTTGAGTGGTTGCAAGGTTATTGATTGTTAGCAAGGTCACGGAACGGTGTCAAGGGTGTTTGATGTCGGGAAAAGCCCTACATGCTCTCCATTCACATAATAGCACTCCTCCATGTAAGTATCTCTTTCCCTTTTAAAGTCTTCGCATATAATATTTTGTTTTGGGTCTCTTCTTTGAATTTATTTAACACCGGTGTGATTTAAGTTTGGGGAAGACGGTGGTATTTGACCTCGTGCTTTATGCTCTTATCTTCTCTTTTTCATGTGAGTCTCATGCATATCATTCATTTTGAATAAATTTGAAATTTTTTAGAACATTTAGGATTGCATATTCACTTGTAGGTGGTGTCTAGTTTGCATTTTAGCTTGCATTTGCATAAGCATGGAGTAATGACAACCTTGAAAGTAGCTTAATTAGCAATTGATTCAACGCCCAAGTTATTAGTTGTTTGATGCATTGAAGTTGAATCTGAAATCAAGGATGAACAATTTGTTAGAGCATATGCATCATTGCCTTTCCTTGGTTGAAGCAAGCTTGAATTGAATATAGCCTCATCTAAGTGATAACCATAACTTGACATGTAATTATTGTGCTTGTGCAAACTTAAATGGAATCGTTGATCACTTATACATATTTGGACATTCTTCTTCCTTTTCACCACCCTTGCTTGTCCAAATAGACAAATCCCATCTTTGGATTGGTTTCCCCACCATGCCAATTACCTCCTTTCTAGCCCCTAATCTTTTGTATGTGTCTTGTGAGGTCTTTTTGGAGTGAACTTGACAAAACGTGTTAGGTTTAGGGCGACAAGGAAGCACTCTTGTGTAGACTTAGTTCCAACATCAAGGAGCTAATCTAGAACTAGGTTAGATAGGTGGCGTTTTTTAAAGTTTGAGAATGGGTAAAGTTTAGAAATATTTAGGGGAATGGCTTGATCTTTGATGATTATGGTGGAATGAAAGAAGGAAGGAAGGACGATGAAGATGAAGAGGGGAGTACAAAATGAATGGTATGGTTGGTAAAAGTGTGATTAACAACAAGCTCTAAATAACTAAGAAAAGCCTCAAGAGACAAAGAAGAAAAGAAGTCCAAAAAGGCCAAGCTACAAAGAAAAGAAGAGGCATGAACCAAAAAGAAGAAAAAGAAAAGAGTTAAGTGAAAACGAAAAGGAGCATCAACCATAACCAAGATAAAGAAGCAAACCCCTAATGAGGAAGAAGGCGAAAAAGGAAAGCAAAGAAGAGCGTAAGGGTCTAAGAAGGCAAAATGCCTTGGGATAAAAAGGGTAGCTTAGGATCGGGCAAAAACGGGTTAGATTGGGCTAAGGTTAGTGACACTCTAGGCATTCGGGGTAGACGATATTTTTTCCTTGTATGCATAGGTTGCCTATTACCTTTAGCATTTTGTTAAAGTTTGCTCGTTCATTGAGAGATCCTTATGTTTATTGAAAATGCATTGATGAGATCACCTTCATCTCATAACCGATCCTTTAGCCAAGCGGTTTCATCTAAATTTTGCATAAGCACAATTCACGGATAAAACCAATAATCAATGTTAAGAGGCTAGAGAATATTATGGTTTGTCTAGGTTGAGGTTTGGCTTTGTTGCATGTTGTGAAGGAAATGGCTAACTCCCTTTGAGTAGACAACTTTGGTGCATCCTAGAACTAGTAACTTGGACGTTGAGTGCGATTGTTTCTTATGCTTCTTATAGGTTCGAGCTCCACTTGCATTGCATTGCATCTCTCATTCTTGATCTTGTTTGCTTGAGGACAAGCAAATGTTTAAGTTTGGGGGAATTGTATTAGCTGTCCACAGGAGGTGGTTTGAGGCCATTCGGACATGTATCCCAGGAGATATCACGGTTTTAGCGAAGGTTCTACACAAGACCAGATTTAACCCATTTCGACCGGGTCAATACCAGGTTTGTTCTCGGTTGACCCGGTCAAATCCTCATCTATTTAAAAACTCAAAAACCCTAATTTTCTTTTTATGCTTTCTTTTGTCTAAGAAACCATTTCCCTTTTGAGAGAATTCTTGGATTTGTAAGAGAGGATCTTCTACTTTTTATACAATTAAGTATTTGTTTAAATTGATTCCTTCCATCTAGTCTTCTTTCTATCTTATCTATTCAAGATTCATCCATGAAAACCTCTCCTATCCAAATCGCTTTTAAGGGGCTTTTCATGGGTCTTGAGTAGTCTTTTTAGGATCTTGAGATGGGGTAGATTAGGATGTTCCTAGGCTTGATTCATTATGATTAGGGCTAGATCTTCTTATATCCTTTCTTGTTTAATGTTCTCAAGGCTAAATCTAGCTTGAAAGAGTAGGTTTAGATCATAAGGCATTTCATGCACACCAAGTGTTTGATGAAATGCTTTGATGAATTAAACAAGAGATTTACATTCCTAGCATATGACAATAGTTGTCTAAGGTGTATTTTTGGTTGATCTTGTTGATTTAAACTTAATGCTTGCTAATCAATGATCCACAAATGATGATTTGCTAATGGGTTAGGTGATTAGAATAGTGATTAATTGCTTGAAAGAGAATGAGTCAAGCTTAACTCATTTAGTTTCTTGCATTCTTAGTGTTTAGGACTACTTCCCAATATTGGATTCGATAACCTCTTACTACATCGGTTAGAGGGTATTGATACCTCCATGGATTGTAAAATCATAGTATCAAATATAAGGTGAAGTGCAAGGGAACTTCGAAACCATTCTCTAAGGTTAGAGTTATTCTCACTTCGGAGCTGAAAGAGAAAGAACAGGAGTTTGTTGAGAGCATGATGAACAGAACTCTGAAGCTGGCGATGTCAAATTGTGGAGCTTGTTTCTGCGCAAGTTCTCATTCTTCTCCTGACTGATCGTCCGTAAAGTCAAGCTCGTGACTTAAAACAAGCGCTTGGTGGGAGGCAACCCACTGGTGAGTATGTACATACGTTTTTATTTTTGTTTTTATTTTTCGTTTGTGTTAAACTTATGTCAGCTTTATTTTTTTGCATTTGAACTCATGGATTTATGCTTGATTTCAAATCAGTGGCATCGAGTTGCTTAACACAGGGAAAGTGATTACCAAGCTTGGGGAGAGACTTAGGCTCGATCCTAGTTGAGCTTGGTGAGTATTTGCATTCAACCAAGGTCACGTTCTCATTCTTCTCAAGGGTCACTCCCCCACCTTGTTCATCAATGTCCTCATTAAGCTTCAAGGGAGCTTGAGATCCATAGAGTAGAAGCAAATTCTCTATAGCTTGCTCTCTTGGAGATTTGGAGATTGAGGATGCTTTGTGTGACTCCGGGTCAAGTGTGAATGTGATGTCCATTGAGATGCTCAAAAGTCTAGGGATAAGGACCCTCACCTATCATCCTTCACCTATCACCTTTGGAGATGCTTCTTCGAGAAAGCCATTGGGTCTTCTTGAAAACTACCCACTCAAGGTAGGGAATTGCATAGTCTCAACCGAATTTGTGGTCATGGAGATGAGAAAGACCAACAAACTCCCTCTTCTCCTTGGAACACCGTTCCTCCTCACTACCAGTGCTAGCATGAACTTCAAATAGCAGAGGGTAGTTCTCTTGAATGTGGATGATTGATATGCTCAAATTAATACCCTAAACAGTACTAAAGCAGTTGCTGCAGTATATCAGGGGTCGAACACAAGAGCTCAGAGAAATCACACAATAGATTAAATAGAATAGAATCATGCTAAGCAGTTCAGATTAAACAAAAAGCAGTAAGCAGTAAACGAGTAGTAATTCGATGGGAAAGAGATATTTCTCAGGAAATCAATGAATGCAAAATAAACTAACTAATCAGGGTTCAGGTTACGCACGGTTCTCGAACTCAAATCACTAAAGTATAATTAACCAATTGTCGTTGCGAGAACTATCTAAATCTAAACTTCAAAATCCCAAATTTCTTTGCAAATCCCTAAGAATAAATCAGCCTTAATTTCAAGTTTGATATGTTCACAAATCAATTAAACCAAATCTCTTTGCGAATAATCAATTTGCTCACCTAAGGTTCTATCAGGTAATTAATCGCACTGTCGTGCCTAATCAATTATCCTAAGGTCTAAGTTCTAGGTGATCAATCTAGAATTAGCTTTGAGAACAACCTAAGGTGAAGAACTAATTCAGATTATGAACCCTAAATAACTAATCAACCTAGCATTCAAAGAATTCTTTTATAAAAATCCCCAAACCTAATAAGAGATCTACTCAGACATGGAAATTGAATCAATAAACATGTTTAAATAAATACTCAATAGAAAATAAGAAAGAGTAACAAGAGGTTTTGAGATCTGATCTCGGACGAAGGGAGATTCAGACTTGTCTCTCTCACCAAGTTCTCTCTTAAACCAAAGCAAAATAAAGCATAGCCATAAATGTGGCTGTAAAATCCCTATAAATAACCTAAAATACGAATTGGGGCCTCTTGTAATTATTAAAGACTTCTGGGCACTTTTGAAATTCTTCAAGTCTTGGAAAACTCGCGGGTCGTGTCTTACTGCGATGGGTATCGATCGATACTAGCCAGTATCGATCGATACCAAGGCTTCATATCGGGTTCTCAGCAACACGAACTTCTGCTTTGCTCCAAATGCTCGAGAAAGCTCCAATATCTCCAATAATGTTCCCAACGTGCTATGACTTGTAAAAGATTCTAAAAGAATCCAAAATACTATAAAGACTCTATAAAAAGGACTTATATCATGGCTTAAATAGGGTAAAAACCATGATATATCAATGATAAAGTGTACTACCCAATGAGGACTTCTTCCAATAAACTTTGTGGTACAATCACCATGAAGGATGATGAGTCTCAAGAAGAAGAAATATTATATGTGGGTAGATGTGATATGGTTCAAGAAGCTCCACCCCCAAAGGTCTATGAAGAGGAAGAGAAGTCTCTTGAGAGAAAAGATTTGGGTCATGGTAATGACAAGGAAGCTTCGGAAGTTGACATGATCACTCATTTGGAACCGATCCCTCCCACCACAATAGAGAAGGACGTTTAGGGTAGTAAGGGCGCAAAGAATAAGACAAAAGCCAAGGCTACGATGCGAAACGGATCGAGTAAGCATCATGGATTTAAATCCGAGCCGAGCCAACCTTATATGATAACTCTCACTCATTGGACGCACAAGGATGGAGTGATTGAGTACAAAAATCAAATGCAAAGGCCGATCCAAGCCCTTTGCCTCGGCCAAGGCAATCCTCACTCCCGAGCTCAAAGAAAAAGGAGAAGCCGGTCTTGAAGAGGTAATGATCAAGGTGCTCAAGCTCGAGCTTAAAGATCCGCCTTGGAACTGCTCACACTCCTCCCTCACCTGCCTAAAAGGGTAACCAACGTCAAACTTAGCGACGTAAAACAAAGTGCACTAGGGAGACATTCACATGTTTATCCTTGTATATATTCTTTTGCTTTATAGTTTAATTTCGTGTGTCTTGGGCATTGATGGTTTTGTTGAGTGGTTGCAAGGTTCTTGATTGTTAGCAAGGTCACGGAACGGTGTCAAGGGTGTTTGATGTCGGGAAAAGCCCTACATGCTCTCCATTCACATAGTAGCACTCCTCCATGTAAGTATCTCTTTCCCTTTTAAAGTCTTAGCATATTATATTTTGTTTTGGGTCTCTTCTTTGAATTTATTTAACACCGGTGTGATTTAAGTTTGGGGGAGACGGTGGTATTTGACCTCGTGCTTTATGCTCTTATCTTCTCTTTTTCATGTGAGTCTCATGCATATCATGCATTTTCAATAAATTTGAAAAAATTTAGAACATTTAGGATTGCATATTCACTTGTAGGTGGTGTCTAGTTTGCATTTTAGCTTGCATTTGCATAAGCATGGAGTAATGACAACCTTGAAAGTAGCTTAATTAGCAATTGATTCAACGCCCAAGTTATTAGTTGTTTGATGCATTGAAGTTGAATCTGAAATCAAGGATGAACCATTTGTTAGAGCACATGCATCATTGCCTTTCCTTTGTTGAAGAAAGCTTGAATTGAATCTAGCCTCATTTAAGTGATAACCATAACTTGACATGTAATTATTGTGCTTGTGCAAACTTAAATGGAATCGTTGATCACTTATACATATTTGGACATTCTTCTTCCTTTTCACCACCCTTGCTTGTCCATATAGCCAAATCCCATCTTTGGATTGGTTTCCCCACCATGCCAATTACCTCCTTTCTAGCCCCTAATCTTTTGTGTGTGTCTTGTGAGGTCTTTTTGGAGTGAACTTGACAAAATGTGTTAGGTTTAGGGCGACAAGGAAGCACTCTTGTGTAGACTTAGTTCCAACATCAAGGAGCTAATCTAGAACTAGGTTAGATAGGTGGCGTTTTTTAAAGTTTGAGAATGGGTAAAGTTTAGAAATATTTAGGGGAATGGCTTGATCTTTGATGATTATGGTGGAATGAAAGAAGGAAGGAAGGACGATGAAGAGGGGAGTACAAAATGAATGGTATGGTTGGTAAATGTGTGATTAACAACAAGCTCTAAATAACTAAGAAAAGCCTCAAGAGACAAAGAAGAAAAGAAGGCCAAAAAGGCCAAGCTACAAAGAAAAGAAGAGGCATGAACCAAAAAGAAGAAAAAGAAAAGAGTTAAGTGAAAACGAAATGGAGCATCAACCATAACCAAGATAAAGAAGCAAACCCCTAATGAGGAAGAAGGCGAAAAAGGAAAGCAAAGAAGAGCGTAAGGGTCTAAGAAGGCAAAATGCCTTGGGATAAAAAGGGTAGCTTAGGATCGGGCAAAAACGGGTTAGATTGGGCTAAGGTTAGTGACACTCTAGGCATTCGGGGTAGACGAGATTTTTTCCTTGTATGCATAGGTTGCCTTTTACCTTTAGCATTTTGTTAAAGTTTGCTCGTTCATTGAGAGATCCTTATGTTTATTTACCCTTGCATATTGATGAGATCGCCTTCATCTCATAACCGGTCCTTTAGCCAAGCGGTTTCATCTAAATTTTGCATAAGCACAATTCACGGATAAAACCAATAATCAATGTTAAGAGGCTAGAGAATATGATGGTTTGTCTAGGTTGAGGTTTGGCTTTGTTGCATGTTGTGAAGGAAATGGCTAACTCCCTTTGAGTAGACAACTTTGGTGCATCCTAGAACTAGTAACTTGGACGTTGAGTGCGATTGTTTCTTATGCTTCTTATAGGTTCGAGCTCCACTTACATTGCATTGCATCTCTCATTCATGATCTTGTTTGCTTGAGGACAAGCAAATTTTTAAGTTTGGGGGAATTGTATTAGCTGTCCACAGGAGGTGGTTTGAGGCCATTCGGACATGTATCCCAGGAGATATCACGGTTTTAGCGAAGGTTCTACACAAGACCAGATTTGACCCATTTCGACCTGGTCAATACCAGGTTTGTTCTCGGTTGACCCGGTCAAATCCTCATCTATTTATAAAATTCAAAAACCCTAATTTTCTTTTTATGCTTTCTTTTGTCTAAGAAACCCTTTCCCCTTTGAGAGAGTTCTTAGATTTGTAAGAGATGATCTTCTACTTTTTATACAATTAAGTATTTGTTTAAATTGATTCCTTCCATCTGGTCTTCTTTCTATCTTATCTATTCAAGATTGATCCATGAAAACCTCTCCTATCCAAATCGCCTTTTAAGGGGCTTTTCATGGGTCTTGAGTTGTCTTTTTAGGATCTTGAGATGGGGTAGATTAGGATGTTCCTAGGCTTGATTCATTATGATTAGGGCTAGATCTTCTTATATCCTTTCTTGTTTAATGTTCTCAAGGCTAAATCTAGCTTGAAATAGTAGGTTTAGATCATAAGGAATTTCATGCACACCAAGTGTTTGATGAAATGCTTTGATGAATTAAATTAAACAAGAGATTTACATTCCTAGCCTATGACAATAGTTGTCTAAGGTGTATTTTTGGTTGATCTTGTTGATTTAAACTTAATGCTTGCTAATCAATGATCCACAAATGATGATTTGCTAATGGGTTAGGTGATTAGCATAGTGATTAATTGCTTGAAAGAGAATTAGTCAAGTTTAGGATCTTATGCCTAGGGATTAGCTTGTTTGAGTAAATGAACATCATGAATTGAACTTGGGACTTCTTATATCGATAACCCTATCTCTAGATTCGCTTTTGCTTATTGATTTACAATCTTGTTTAGTTTCTTATAACTTGTTTGAACTTGATAACTAATCAAAAACCCCTTTTATTAGCTTAACTCATTTAGTTTCTTGCATTCTTAGTGTTTAAGACTACTTCCCAATATTGGATTCGATAACCTCTTACTACATCGGTTAGAGGGTATTGATACCTCCTTGGATTGTAAAATCATAGTATCAAATATAAGGTGAAGTGCAAGGGAACTTCGAAACCATTCTCTAAGGCTAGAGTTATTCTCACTTCGGAGCTGAAAGAGAAAGGACATGAGTTTGTGGAGAACATGATGAACAGAACTCTGAAGCTGGCGATGTCAAATTGTGGAGCTTGTTTCTGCGCAAGTTCTCATTCTTCTCCTGACTGATCGTCCGTAAAGTCAAGCTCGTGACTTAAAACAAGCGCTTGGTGGGAGGCAACCCACTGGTGAGTCTGTACATACGTTTTTATTTTTGTTTTTATTTTTCGTTTGTGTTAAACTTATGTCAACTTTATTTTTTTGCATTTGAACTCATGGATTTATGCTTGATTATCTTGTTGCTATTAACTTGTTTTTGAGTGTTACTAACAGTGCTAACTTCTAACACTTTGGATCACTTTCCCTGGGTTAAGCAACTCGATGCCACTGATTTGAAATCAATGTGTCGACATACATCTGGTATCGATCGATACCAGTCTGTATCGATCGAGACTCATCACCTTCACAGGTACGATTTCCGATTTTCACAATCCATTTGGTTCTTTTGTTTCTTTCACCAACCTTAGACTAGATAACACTAGGGACAGTGTTGTTCAAGTCTGGGGGAGGTAGTCGCTTAAATTGTTTTTGTTTTTCTTAGAGTCAGTCGTTTTAGAGTCACAATATCGTTTTCTTGACTATATTGTTCTGACTTTGCTTCTAAGTGACCATTGCTACAGAATCAGTTACATATCGACTAATGAAAAATCCAAAGGTTGACCAGTTAACTAGAAAACACTCATGTTTCTAGCAAAGTTCTTTAAAGCCTGAGCCAAATTTTTGCACTTCTTCGATGTGGTTAGTATTCATAGAGCTTCATTCCTCATTCGTATCTAACAAAGGAACCCACGTGTTTAAAGTAATGGTGTTTCTCTCCCTATTAAAAGTTAATAAATAAGATGCATTAAAAGATGAGATGATTTTCTTCTGAGTAGAGGGTTAGGAAAATTTCCAGCGATCCCATTATTCTACTTCAGAGGAAATGATCGCACAAAGGTGGAAGCGAGGTTAGGAAAATTTCCTGTGATACCATTATTAGCCTACACCTTTGATTACTTTTTAGGGAAAAACCGATGATTCGGAGGCAAACACCATCAATACTCGCGTCTCGAACCTTAATATGTATATGCAAGAGACATAATAAGAAATAAGTCTGGGGAGAGATAATAATACCAGAAAGTATGAAATATGATGGTTCATTATCATGATATTGTATGGGAAAGAATCTAGAAGGTTCTTGGTATTAATCACAGCGATGAAACTGGCGATGATGGGTTTAATTGAACGATGCTGTGAAATAATGTTTGTAGTCTGGGAAGCTGCAAATGTCTACGGAGAAGTACATGGTGGTTGGATTTTAAACTGGTTATGTGATATGTGAAGCACTAAGGAAAAGGGTCATTGCAATGTTTCAAGAACAGGTGAGTCTTTATGTTTTCAAACCTCTTTCTCTGGTTTAGTCATCTATTTGCTTGAGGGCAAGCAAAGACTAAGTTTGAGGGAGTTGATATATCATGGTTTTTACCCGTTTTAGGCCATGATATAAGTCTTATATATAGAGTATTTCTAGTATTTTGGAGTCTTTTCGAGTCTTTACAGATTTTAGGTGACTTTGGGAGAAAATGAGCCGTTTTGGGTGAAAATGAGCATATGTAGATGCAGAGTCATGCATAGACGTCAGAAGTTTGGCATTTGTTGAAGAACTTTCTGCCGATGGATTGCGCTCAAATTTGGACACAATACAGATCAATAGATTAGCTTTCATTTGGAAGTGGTTTGGGCCATTCCAACGGTGCGATCCAAAGTTATGCCAGTTTTTGTGAAAACAGTCCAGTGTTGCAAGCAGAAGACTCGCACAGAGGATGAGTATCGACCGATACTACCTAGTGTCGATCGATACTGCTCGGTAAAACAGGGAACTCGGCTTTTTACAAGTCTAGAGAGTTTGCATCTTAGTCCAGAAGTTTTTATTATTACAATAAGCCCCATAACGTGTTTTAGCATTATAATTAGGTTTTTCAGCCACTTTTGTGAGCTACGCTTTATTTTACTTTGGTTTTTGGAGAGCCAACTCGGAACTCCTCTTTCTTATTGCTTTCTTTGATGATCTATTCAATCATGTTGTTTTCATTCTCCATGTCTGAGTATATCCACTTTAGGTTCAAGGTTTTCATAAGGGTTTTCTCTGAATGCTAGGTTAATTAGTTGATTAGGATTCGCCATCTGAATTAGTTCTTCGCCTTAGGTTGTGTTCAAAGCTTGTTCTAGATTAGCTACCTAGAACTTAGATCTTAGGATAATTGATTAGGCACGAGAGTGCGATTAATTACCTGATAGAACTTAGGGTGAGCAAAATAATTATTCGCAAAGAGATTTGGTTTAGTTGTTTTGTGAACAAATCAAACTTGAACTAAAAGCTAGTTTAGACTTTAGGATTCGCAAAGAGATTTGGTATTCTAGGTTTCAGACTTGGTTAGCTATACTTTAGTGATTTGAGTTCAAGAACCGCGCTAAATATGAATCTTGTTAGTTAGTTTATCTGTATTCATTGATTTCCTGAGAAATACCCTGAACCTATATTCCTCCATCGAATTACAACTTGTTTAATTTACGTACTTGCTTTCAATTTCATTGATCACTTAGCTTAATTCTCATCTATATAATCTATTGTGTATTTCCGTGAGTCTCTGTGGATTTGATCCCTAAGTATTACAACCGACACTTCTTTAGTACTTTTAGGGTAGTAATTTGAGCATATCGGTGGACGGGCAATCTTGGAGAAATCCTTGATAAACCGACGGTAGAAACCCGCATGTCCCAAAAAGCTTCGAATACTCGTGACCGAACTTGGAGGTTCCAAATTCATCATGACCTCAATCTTCGCTTTGTCTACCTCGATACCCTTCTCCGAGATTTTTTGCCCAAAAACGATCCCTTCCCGAACCATGAAGTGGCACGTCTCCCAATTCAAGATGTGATTCGCTTCCTCGCACCTAGTGAGTACCTTGCATAGATTTGAGAAACACACACCAAACGAAGACCCATACACGGAAAAATCATCCATAAAGACTTCGACCATAGTTTCAATCAAATCTGGAAAGATAGACATCATACACCGTTGAAAGGTTGCGGGTGCATTACATAACCCGAACGGCATCCTTCGATAAGCGAATGTACCATAGGGGCATGTGAATGTTGTCTTTTCTTGATCATTGGGATGTGTCGGGATTTAGAAGAATCCCGAATTCCGGTTAAGAAAACAATAATATGTGTGGTTCACAAGCCTTTCAAGCATTTGGTCAATAAAGGGTAGGGGAAAATGATCTTTCCTAGTGGCTGAGTTAAGTTTTTGATAATCAATATACATCCTGTGACCGGTTATAGTTCTAGTGGGTATCAATTCATCTTTTTCGTTCTTTACAACCGTGATTCCTCCCTTTTTTGGCACAACATGAACCGGTGAGACCCAAGTACTATCCGAAATGGGGTAGATAATACCGACATCTAGAAGTTTTAGAATCTCTTTCTTTACAACTTCTTTCAAATTCGGGTTTAACCTCCTTTGATGTTCAATAGAAGTCATCGATTCAACTTCTATATGGATTCTATGTGTGCAAAGAGAAGGAGAAATGCCTTTGATGTCATCTAAAGAATAACCAATGGCTCTCCTAAACTTTTTCAATTTACACAAAAGGGAGGACAATTCATCACCACTTAGACTATCATTCACAAACACTAGATAAGACTCATTAGGACCTAAGAAAGCGTACCTTAGCCCTTTTGGAAGCGGTTTGAGGTCCACCTTTGGTGCCTTGAGCTCGCTCCAATCGTCTTCATCCAATCTAGTCTTACCATTGCTAGCCTCCTCAACTTGCTTCATATCCAAAGCAAAACCTTCTTGGACCAAAACCTTTGTAGAACCGTTTTCACGCTTTGTCCCTTGATGACCCAAATCCACAAATGGTGTCTCTCCATATTTGGGCTTGTGTGAATCTAAAAGCATCTTGTAACCCTCACTCTCTTCATGTAGATAACCATGTTCTCCATGATCCTTTGTCAAGGCCACTTGCAAATGATCCTCGACGTTAAATTCTTCCAAAAGTTTGTCCGCTAATTCATCCATCACCTCAATGTAGAAGACTTGACCATCTATGGTGGGTCTCTTCATAATATCGTTGATGTCAAACTCTAGTATCTCGTCCTTGACCAAGTGAAGGTCGATCTTCCCCTTTCTAACATCAATGATTGCAGCCGCGGTTTCCAAGAAGGGTCTACCGAATATTAGAGGATCCTTAGACTCCTCGTCCATCACCAATCATGATAGGTAAGTCCTCAAGCATTCCAATAGGATGTCTCACCGATCTATCCGCTAGAATAAGAGAAATCTTACAAGCTTTGTAGCGGACAAACCCAAGACTCTTTACAACCGAAAGCGGCATCAAGCTAACACTATATCCAAGATCGCATAAATACGTATCGAAAGCTAATGTTCCAAGAGCGCAAGGTAGAGTGAAACGACTGGGGTCACCAAGCTTCTTCGGGATTGTCTTCTTTTGAATGATGGCAATACATTCATGACTTAGAACCACCATGCTTTCTGATGAGGACATCGAGTCAATGACCCAAGTCATACAAGCACCACTAGTACCAAGTGGACCAGTGACTAGAACCAGGAGCAGGGACATGGAAAAGAAGTTCAACATGTTCATGGACCAGCTCAGATCAGAAGGTTTCTTCGAGACAGACACTAGTCCGCTAAGCCCGTTAGCGAGCAGTTATTGGGCCGATTCTTTCAAGCAGAATCCACTCATGATCCCGGATGGTCCAGAAGGCAATCCACATATGGATTTGAAGCTCTTTGAGTCTAGTTTCCAGAACACTAGAGATCAGCCCAAGATTCCTTCCATTCGGACCAGAACGTCCAAACACTGAAGACATATCGGCTGGATCATTTGCTATCCGATAACACTAAGTGGCCACTCATCAAGCCCAGGTTCGTGGCCCACTTATCTAAGGTCGATTTCACTTCACCAGAGACGACTTAGGCCCAAGGATGGTCATTAGTTGGGTTTGTAAGTCGTTTGGTGCTCTTTTCCCAACCTTCGTTTTTATCCCACTTGGTTTTGCGAAGATGGGTTTTTACCGAGGCCAAACGGCTTGCAATATTATTGGCCCAATTAATGACTCTCTGTAAGCCCATGAAGACCAGCTACACGAGGCCTCACTTCTATTTCTCTTAATCTTATAATTATTTTGTAAACGGACCTAAATTGTTAAGGACCCGTCTAGTTATTTCTTTTTCGATTTATTTCTTTTCTTTTGGGCGTGTGCTTTCTTTAAAAACCCTAAGGCTTTGTCCTTTCTCAGTCACGCAGACAATAAGGATTTTTCTTTCAAGTTTTTGTTCTTCACTAAAACATTTCTTCTCTTTAGATCGTGAGTGAGTCCGATCCTTAGTGAACCCCCTTGAAGTATCAAGAGACCGTCGCCTCTCTTGTGGTTCTCATCGCCCCACCAGCACCTCCCAACTTATCCCATTGACAGAAGAGAGAGACTATAGTCCAGCTTCTTCAACACCATCCTCTCGGCTCAAACTCTCGACCTTCGACCTACGGTTTGTGTGAGACGAATTTGAGCGCGTATCATTTTGGTATCAGAGCTTCAAAAACTCTTGAATCTAAGGTGTAAACGTTCCTTATCACCTTTATTTTTTTGTATTTGTTTTGTTCTTGTTAGGTTGCTAGATTCAAAAAAAAAAAAACTTAGCATATCCTTAGTTAGTCAAATTTCAATTGTTCCTTTTAGGATTTTGGTCAAAAAAACAAAAATAGAAAAGAACCATATATTTGAATTTTTGATTTTTGGTAATTCCTTTTTGTTAAGTTGTTCAAAAAAAGAGAAGAAAAGAGTTTAGAATTTTTCCTTTTAGATTTAAGAAATTTTTTTCTTACCTTATTACTTGTCTTTTTCGATTTGTTTGGAGCTCCATTGATACACTTTGTGAAATTTTTGTTTGCAAGGAGAAACAATGGAAAACAATGTTGTACCGCAAGACCCTAATGCCATTCTCATGCAAGCAATCACGGCTATGCAACAATAGCTTCAGATAGTAGTCCAAAGGCTTGATCATATGGAGCATCCTCAAGCCAACAACAATCCTCAACCAAGAGCACAACGACGAACCAACAACCTAGGCGAAGATCCGGACGATGTTCCGATAGAAGAACAGCTGCGAGTAAGGAGAATAGGACCGAGGCAAGACGTCTTTGAGGAGGCTGACGGTGACTTCCCAAGGCACCAACACTCCCAGGACATGAAGCTTAAGGCACCTACGTTTGCTGGAAGAGTTGATCCCGAGGCTTATTTGGAGTGGGAGCACCGCATGGAGCATATCTTCGCGTACTACGACTACAACGAGCAAAAAAGACTGGCTTTGGCCGTTACTCAACTCACTGACTGATATATCATGGTTTTTACCCTGTTTAGGCCATGATATAAGTCCTTTTATAGAGTCTTTCTAGTGTTTTGTAGTCTTTTAGAGTCTTTTACAGGTTATAGCACGTCTGGAGCATAATTAGAGATATTGGAGCTTTCTGGAACATTCTGGAGCGAAACAGAGATCCGTGTAGCTGAGACGTCGAAATCACATGAGTATCGATCGATACCCCCTGGTATCGATCGATACCCGTCGAGGAAACAGAAGGATCGCGACTTATTGAAGAGTTGAAGAGTTGCATAATTGGCCCAGAAGACTTTGATATTTACAAGATGGCCCATAACGTGTTTTAGCTATATAATTAGGTTTTTCAGCCACTTTAATGGCTATGCTTTATTTTACTTTGGTTTGAGAGAGACAAGTCTGAATCTCCCTTCGTCCGAGAGCAGATCTCAAAACCTCTTGTTACTCTTTCTATTTTATTGATGATTTATTCAGTTATGTTGATTGTTATATTCTCCATGTCTGAGTAGATCCACTTTAGGTTCAGGGTTCTCATAAGGGTTTTCTCTGAATGATAGGTTGATTAGTTTATTAGTATTCACCATCTTTAGTTTATTAGTATTCACCATCTGAATTGGTTCTTCGCTTAGGTTGTGTTCAAAGCTAATTCTAGGTTGACGAATCTGAAACTTAGATCTTAGGATAATTGATTAGGCACGACAGTGCGATTAATTACCTGATAGAACCTTAGGTGAGCAAATTGATTATTCGCAAAGATATTTGGTTTAATTGATTTGTGAACATATTAAACTCGATATTAAAGCTGATTTTTCTTAAGAATTTGCAAAGAGATTTGGGATTCTGAAGTTTAGATTTAGATAGCTTTCGCCACGAGAGTTGGTTAGCTATACTTTAGTGATTTGAGTTCAAGAACCGCGCTAAATCTGAATTCTGTTAGTTAGTTTATCTGCATTCATTGATTTCCTGAGAGATACCCTGAGCCTATCCTTCTCCAATTGAATTACAACACTTTTAATTTTTGCACTACTTTCAATTTCATCCTATTTGCTTAGCTTGATTTGACGCTATACAATCTATTGAGTGATCTCCGTGAGTCTTTGTGGTTCAAC
Organism: Eutrema japonicum; assembly: GCA_030161315.1. NCBI lineage: Eukaryota > Viridiplantae > Streptophyta > Magnoliopsida > Brassicales > Brassicaceae > Eutrema > Eutrema japonicum. Next base: position 22,373,747 of record BSQW01000005.1, on the reverse strand, counting down.
CCCTAACTATATTACAACTACTGCTTTAGTACTGTTAGGGTATTAATTTGAGCATATCACTGACCATGCTCTCTCATGGTGGGATCGTGAGGTAGCTGACAGAAGAAGGAGCCAATCACCTCAGGTCAGCACTTGGCGAGAGATGAGACAGCTCATGAAGAAGCGATATGTTCCGAGTTATTATCATCGAGATCTTCAAAAGAGGTTCCGAAAATTATCCCAAGGAACCAGGAGCGTGGAAGAATACTTTAAAGAGTTTGAACATCTTAGAAACCGTTTGGAGCTGGATGAAGACACCGAGACCCTCATGGCTCAGTTCTTAGACGGACTCAACGAATGGCTAAGTCACAAAGTGGAGAAGCTTCCATACCACGACTTGAAGGACATCTTACACCATGCCATTCAAGCTGAGCAACACTTGAAGAAGAAGTCCTATGCTACTGTAAGGACATGGAATAACCAAACATGGGACCAGAACCGAGCCAAGACCCAACCTCCAACCAGCTTTCCATCTAAGGCCGCAGAGAAGGGCAAGTCGGTCCAAATCGACCCTAGGTTCACTTCGAAGGCCTCTGAGCCTAATCAAGGTAAGTTTTCTAACCCAAGCACTTCTAGAACTCGTGACATAACATGTTTTAAGTGCAAGGGCAGAGGACATGTGGCTAGAGAATGCCCAAATCCCCGAGTTATGATCATGTTGGATTCGGGAAAGTACGAGTCTCAAGATGAGAACGATGTGCAAATGACCGAAGCAGCCACTGAAGAAGTAGATTGTGACGCTGAATATGGTGAGTCTCTGCACACAAGGCGAGCCTTGAACCTCACGGTTTATCCTGACGAGACAGCCCAAAGAGACAACATCGTTCATACAAGATGTTTCGTCCGAGGCAAGGTATGTAATTTGGTAATTGATGGAGGGTCGTGTACCAATGTAGCGAGTGACTACATGGTCACTAAGCTCTGTCTAGAACGCGCTAAACACCCTTACCCATATAAGCTAAGATGGTTAAATGATAAGGCTGAATTACGCGTAACGAACCAAGTGCTTGTACCATTCAATGTGGCCAAGTACTCGGATGAAGTTGTGTGTGATGTTGTTCCTATGCAAGCTGGTCATCTTCTTCTTGCTAGACCTTGGCAGTTTGACAAGGATGCTATTCACCATGAACGAAGTAACCTGTATTTGTTTGTGCATGATAAAAAGAAGTATAATTTAACACCTCTTATACCTACTCAAGTACACGAATTAGAAGTTAAAATGTTAAAAGAAAAAGATGCATCAACCAGGAACAATTTGTTTATCAAGCTCAATTATATTTCTAAGGCAATCGCTTGCTAGGAACCGGTATTACTAATGATCTTTAAGGAGACTTTAAGTGCAGGTTCTAGTGCGTTGGAGCAACAGCTTCCTACAACTCTTGGACCGATTTGCTTATGTGTTTCCTGATGAGATACCTCATGGCTTACCTCCCATAAGAGGAATAGAGCACCAGATCGATTTTGTGCCCGGAGCCCCATTACCCAATCGAGCCGCATATCGCGTTAATCCGGAAGAAGCCAAGGAACTAGAGAAGCAAGTGAGGGAACTTATGGACAAGGGCTATGTTCGTGAGAGCCTTAGTCCATGTACTGTTCCAGTCCTTTTTGTGCCAAAGAAGGATGGGACGTTGAGGATGTGCGTGGATTGTCGCGCGATCAACAAGATAACGATCAAATACCGACATCCGATACCGAGGTTAGATGACATGCTTGATGAGCTTTCTGGTTCTAATTTATTTTCCAAGATTGATCTCATGAGTGGATACCATCAAATGCGAATGAGAGAAGGTGACGAATGGAAGACGGCCTTCAAGACGAAGCAAGGCCTCTACGAATGGCTAGTTATGCCTTTCGGGCTAACTAACGCGCCAAGTACCTTCATGCGACTCATGAATGAGGTTCTTAGACCCTACATTAGTAAGTTTGTAGTGGTATAATTCGATGATATTCTCATTTATAGTTGAACTTCCAGCTGAATATTTATCTCATTTAGAACAAATTCTTAAGACGCTTCAACGAGATGGCCTTTACGCCAACTTGAAGAAGTGCACATTTTGCACTAATGAGCTTGTGTTTTAGGGTTTGTTGTGAGTTCACAGGGACTTGGAGTGGACCAGGAGAAGGTTAAAGCCATCCAATAATGGCCTACGCCAACGACCATTAGCCAAGTCCGAAGGTTTCACGGGTTGGCTAGCTTTTACCGACGGTTCGTGAAGGACTTCAGCAACCTTGCTGCACCTCTCACTGCCATCATAAAGAAAGACGTGGCATTCAAGTGGGGAGAAGCCTAGGAAGAGGCCTTCAAAGGCCTAAAGGATCGTTTGACTCATGCTCTCGTTTTAACTTTACCCGATTTCTCTAAAACGTTTGAAATTGAGTGTGATGCCTCAGGTTTAGGGATCGGTGATGTGCTTACTCAAGGAGGCAAACCTATTGCTTACTTCAATGAGAAACTAAGTGGAGCCACTCTCAAATATCCTACTTATGACAAGAAGCTCTACGCCTTGGTCCGAGTAATGGAGACGTGGCGGCATTACCTACTATCGAAGGAGTGTGTCATCCACACGGACCATGAGACATTGAAGCATCTTAAGGGTCAGACTAACCTCAAGAGAAGACATGCTAAGTGGCTGGAGCTTATAGAGACGTTCCCCTATGTGATCAAGTACAAGAAAGGAAAAGATAATGTGATGGCCGATGCCCTATCTCGGAGATATGCGCTAATATCGACCATGGAAGCCAAGGTTCTTGGATTTGAAATGATTATTCCATTATAAGAATCTAATGTTGATTTTGCAGAGATATACAAGAACCATGGAAAAGGAGCCCACGCTTCTTACTATTTCCATGACGGTTATCTTTTTTAAGATAAACGCCTATGCATCCCGCAATGTTCGTTAGGAGAGCTTATAGTCTGAGAAGCTCATGGAGGAGGCCTCATGGGTCATTTTGGCGTTGAGAAGACTCTTGCCATGCTGAAGGAGCACTTCTTTTGGCCACACCTTAAGAATTCGGTCGAAACTTTCTGTGCAAGATGTATCACTTGCAAGAAAGACAAGTCTCGGGTTCACCCGCACGGTTTGTATCTTCCTTTACCGATTCCTACTTTACCATGGATTGATATTTCTATGGACTTTGTGCTAGGTTTTCCTAAGATCAGACACAATGACTCCATCTTTGTCGTGGTGGATCGGTTCTCGAAAATGGCACACTTCTCCTTTTGGAGAACCCTCTGGAAGAAGCTATGAACCAAGCTGCTCTTCTCCACGACCTGCCATCCACAAACGATGGCCAAACTGAAGTCGTTAACCGTACACTTGGAACGTTGCTCCGAGCAACAATAGTGAGAAATCTTAAAACTTGGCTTGAAACTCTACCTTTTGTCGAGTTTGCCTATAATAGAGCTGTCCATAGTGCTACTCATTTGTCTCTTTTTCTGGTCGCATATGGATTTAATCCACATACGCCAGTGAATCGTAAGCCTCTACCTCAAACGGAGTTCTTAAACTTCGACGGAGCCAAGAAGGCCGCGAACGTGAAAAAGCTACACCAATCGGTCAAAGATCAGCTCGAAAGAAGCAATGCCCTACGTGTGAAGAATGCCAACAAGGGCAGAGAGCACGTGTCTTTTGAAGTTGGAGAATGGGTGTGGTTGCACATGAGACCGGAGAGATTCCCGGACCAACGCAAATCAAAGCTATCGCCTCGCGGAGACGGCCCATTCAAAATCTTGGAGAAAATCAATGACAACGCCTACAAGCTCGAGCTCCCAGGTGAGCTTAAGGTGTCTGCTACATTCAATGATTCTGAATTAGCTCGTTTTGATGCAAGTGATGATGTTTTGGGGTCAAAACCTCATGAAGCGGGAGGGAGTGATGAGGACATCGATTCAACGACCCAAGTCATACAAGCACCACTAGTACCAAGTGGACCAGTGACTAGAACCAGGAGCAGGAACATGGAAAATAAGTTCAACATGTTCATGGACCAGCTCAGATCAGAAGGTTTCTTCAAGACGGACACTAGTCCGCTAAGCCCGTTAGCAAGCAGTTATTGGGCCGATTCTTTCAAGCAGGATCCACTCATGATCCCGGATGATCCATAAGGCTATCCCCATATGGATTTAAAGCTCTTTGAGTCTAGTTTCCAGAACTCTAGAGATCAGCCCAATCATCCTTACCATTCGGACTAGAACGTCCAAACACTGAAGACATATCGGCTGGATCCTTTGCTGGCCGATAACACCACGTGGCCACTCATCAAGCCCAGGTTAGTGGCCCACTTATCTAAGGTCGATTTCACTTCATCAGAGACGACTTAGGCCCAAGGAAGGTCATTAGTTGGGTTTGTAAGTCGTTTGGTGATATTTTTCCAACCTTCGTTTTTATCCCACTAGGTTTTGCGAAGATGGGTTTTTACCGAGGCCAAACGGCTTGCAATATTATTGGCCCAATTAATGACTCTCTGTAAGCCCATGAAGACCAGCTACACGAGGCCTCACTTCTATTTCTCTTAGTCTTTTAATTATTTTGTAAACGGGCCCAAATTGTTAAGGACCCGTCTTGTTATTTCTTTTTCGATTTATTTCTTTTCTTTTGGGTGTGTGCTTTCTTTAAAAACCCTAAGGCTTTGTCCTTTCTCAGTCATGCAGAAAATAAGGATTTTTCTTTCAAGTTTTTGTACTTCACAAAAACGTTTCTTCTCTTTAGATCGTGAGTGAGTCCGACCCTTAGTGAAACCCCTTGAAGTATCAAGAGACCGTCACCTCTCTTGTGGTTCTCATCACCCCACCAGCACCTCCCATCTTATCCCGTTGACAGAAGAGAGAGACATTCGTCCAGTTTCTTCAACACCATCCTCTCGGCCCAAACTCTCGACCTTCGACCTCCGGTTTGTGTGAGACGGATTTGAGCGCGTATCACTTTCCATATCATTCGATCGCTCTTTGATGGCATCCTTAAGGAACTTGGCATATTGTGGCACTAGGAAGAATGCATCGACTAATGGCATGGTAAGTTTAACCTTTTCAATTTGTCTATCAAATACTGCCCTATACTTTTCCAACAATTGTTTCTTGAAGCGGCGCGGAAACGGTTGCTTCAGTACATAGGGTGGTGGAACAAATAGAGTCTCCTTCTTCTTGGGCTTCTCCTTGGTATCAACTTCTTTCTCTTTGTCTTCAATACCCATAAAGCCATCCTTAGTCACATCTTTTTCAGTTTCAAGCGTCTCCGCCCCCCTCCCCCCAATTTGGACATCGGTTTCCTCATCGATTTTAGGAGCTTCACGAGGGGGAAGTTCCTTGCCACATCGAAGTATGATGGCGTTCACATATTCCCTGGGATTGGTATCGGGCTTGCCCGGTAATTGACCTTGTGGTCTGGATGAAGAAGCCACTCCTTTTCCCTCAAGTAGCTTAATCTTCGAGCTCAACGTGTTAAATTTAGAAGTGAGCTCGTTGTAGGAGCAATCAACTTTGTTGTTGAACTCCACCATCTTCGTGTTCATGTCTTTTGCCCCATTTGCTTGACCTTTGATGAATTGTTGAAGCATGGCTTTCAAATTGATGTCTTGAGTCGTGGTTGTGGTGCCTTGGACATGTTGCGAGAAATTGGGTGGTGGAAACGATTGCTTAGGTTGGAAACCACATTGGTTCCCATTAAAAGTGTTCTTTGGAGCAAAGCCTTGATGTTGGAAGTTCGAGCCTTGAGCTTGGTTAGACGGTACAAATGTCTTTTGTTGCGGATAGATTTGGTCTTGAGGGTTCTCGATGTTGGGGTTGCGATATGAGAAGTTTGGATGGTTACGGTTGTTGTTGTTGTTGTTGAAACTGCCTTTTTGGTATCCTTGATTACCCAAGTAATTCATCTCTTCTTGTGTACCCACGTCTCCTTCTTCCTCTTGGTAACCTTGTGTGTCCTCAAAGTCACCAACAAAGTGAACCGGCTTTTGGGAAGCGCTAAGGATCTTGTCAATCATCAAAGCTTGCTTATCCATCTTCTCGGTGAGAATCTTCATTTCTTTAGACCGCTTTTGTTCATCAAAATCGCTAGTCGATCGTTCTCGTAGCCCGGTCATAATCATCCCCATAAGTTCAATCGTTTTGAGCCAAGTTCTCCACGAGCCCGCATCGAGAGGTGTAGCTTCTAAACCGTTCCCAAGCTTCGTTGAACGATTCATTTCCGCGTTGTGTGAAACTCGAGATGTCGTTCCTCAACTTGGCGGTCCTTGAAGGAGAAAAGAACATGGCAAGGAAAGCTCGCTTGCAATCATCCCATGACGTGATTGAACCTTGAGGAAGACTCTTTTCCCATTGGTGAGCCTTATCTCCAAGGGAGAATGGGAAGAGTCTTAGCTTGAAACCGTCCTCCGAAACACCGTTCATCTTGTTCAACCCACATATCCTATCGAATTGATCAATATGATCCAATGGATCCTCCATAGATAGGCCGTGGAATTTGTTACTTTGGACCATGTTGATCAATCCCGGCTTTACTTCAAAGTTATTGCTCTCAACCGGAGGGGCTTGTATCCCTTGACGGTTTTGATGAGCATTGGCGGCATCACCCGTGCCAACCACGTTTTGAGTCCTTGGGGGATGGTTAGGGGCTCTCATTGGCGAGGCGGGTGGTGGTAGGACGGGGTGGTTTCCATTGCCACCTTGAGCGTGGTGGTTTCCATTGCCAGCTTGTCGTGGTTGCACATTGTCATGTATGTCACCGACCGGAATATTTTCAAGGTCTTCCATACCCAAATCGGCAACCTCGTGAACTTGGTCTCTTGCTTTCATATCTCTACGACCTCGGTCTAGAAGGTGGATGTCTTATATTGGCTTCACTAGGTTGTCTTTGCCTCATGATCGTATATCCATACACCTACGATAGAGAGATAGCAAAATAGAGTGAAAGAGATTAGTAACCGAAATAGAAAGAAAGCTTAATCTCAATAAGATCTAAAATTTCAATGTTGAAAGCTAAACCCAATTGGCAACAACGCCAAATTGATAATGGACTTTTCGGTCTTTTTAGATATCTATTATGTAGATACTAAGTAGTATAAGAGGTATCGAATCCAATGGGTTAAGTTCCAAAACACCAAGAATATATAGAACTTCTTAAGTTAAGCTACAATATTGGTTTTGGTTTTAGTTCTAGCAATCCTAATTCAATTAAAGCAAAGCAAATAGGTAAACATAACTAATGCAAATCGATATTGATTAATGTTTAAAGCAAGCTTTAGAGTGAGGTTATTGACTTAGGTGACTTCATTGATTGATCAATGATGTTAATTTACACAAACAAGCATTTCTCCCTAGGCTTAGAATGTCAAAACAAGACTAATCCACTTCCATGATCTTAATCACTTTGTTAATTAACTAATCAAGAACAAATTTCCATTTGTGAAAAGCTAATTAACAAGCATGAATATCAAATTCCAATGGCCATAATACTCTTTAGACAACTAATCCCCTAGGCTAAACAAGTAAAATCTCTTATCTAACTTATATGGGCATTTCATCAAACACCTTATGTGCATGAAATTCCCTAAGGTCTAAACTAACTTTTCCAAGCCTAATCAAGCATTAAGAGCTTTAGATAAGAGAGGGAAAAGATGATCTAGGTCCTAAACATCCTGAACCATTCAAGAAAACACCTAATCTACCTCACCCATGAGCTTTAAAATAAACTACTCACTAATCATCATAAGATCCTCAAATCTCATAAGAGATGTTAAATATCCCATGATTAAAAGGATTAGGGAAATGAAAGATTAAAGAAAGGAAGATGAAACTTGATTAATAAGACTTAGATTGCATAAATAAAACCAAGATATCTTACAAATACTTAGCAAATTACCAAAAAGGGGGTTCTTTGCCTTAGAAAATAGGATAGATCTAAGCAAACTATGTTTTTTAGCTTAAATATTGTTGCTGGGCGGACCGGGTCAACCCGGAACAAACCGGGTCTTGACCCGGCTGGGTCTGGTTCGTCAAAGCTTTCAGGCCGCATACCGGACGGGATACCGGACTGCGGATCCGGTATGAAGTCTTCTCCGGGTGAGATTGGCTTGGTAACGGACGCTTGGGGCGGCATGGAATGGCGTTCTTCCGGCGCTGAGCTCCTGGCCTCATACCGGACGGGCATGCCGGACAGAGGATGCGGTATGATGCCATGAAGACGCACGACGGACGCTTGGATCGGTTTGAAATGAGGCACTTCCGACGCTAGGCTCCTTGCCGCATACCGGACGGGCATCCCATACGGAGGATGCGGTATGATGCCCCGAAGACGCACGCCGAACGCTTGGATCGGCATGAAATGAGGCACTTCGGGTGCGGGGCTGTTGGCCGCATACCGGACGGGCACGCCGGACGGAGGATCTGGTATGATCGTTTGCCAAGCTTCTTTGTGCTTCTAGCTTCTTCTCCTTGTTTCCAATCCGAACGGTCTCAAGTCCAAGACCTCCAGTCACCTCCAAAAACACCTAGAATGCATTCCAAAACAACGCGAAACTCTATAGGACCTAATGCAATATCCTAACTCTATTTAAAACCGATATGCTAGTCGAAATTACGATTATGCATGCTCCTACGGGCAGCTTCGTCGGTCTTCATTGCTTAGGGTATAATTAAGGATCCAACCATTGGTTGTCCCCAATCCAATTGCATTTGAAAGCAGGTTGTCTCTGCTTTGTTGTATCCAAATTTGGTGATGATCAGATGGTGAAAAGGTCTTCTTTGATTGCAAGACTTCTTGATGGTCCAAGTTTATCCAAAAACGTACTTTTGCCCTGAAATGCACTATTTAATCTCGTGTTACCTGAAAAGAGTCTTAAAATCGCAAACATGCGAAACTCGTAATAAAAGCATAGAAAACCAAGTGGAACACTTATTAAAGTGTTCTAAAATATATAGCAAAATGGGTAAAAATTCGGTGTTACTAATGAGCCAAAGACGACCTCAAACTCGAGCTCGCGCACCACCTCCTCCACGTGATCTGACACCGCCTCCTCCACGGATAAGACGAAGAACCCTAATCAAAGTTCTTAATCCAAGGGCTTAATGATAAATCGATCCGTGAGGGCCCCTCGGGATCCCTATGCCCAACGAGGGAACTACTCATTCATAGTGTAACAAAACATCATAAAAGTACTAAAGAATTGCATAATTAAAGAAATAAAAAGGTAATGAACAAAGAACACGAATGAAGACGGAGATCGATGATGATCTCCTTGCGCCTCCTCCTCTTTCTTGGTGACTGCTCTCTCTTTTCTGGTCAAAAACGAGCTGCCTCCTTAGAATGACGTAAAACAAGTATATATTGCTTTCTAACTCGACGAGAAAGTTTAGGGTTTCAATAATAAGTGACGGGATTAACCTGGGCCAGAAACGAGCCTCTCGGGGTGAAGAATGGTGATGGCTGCAATCGTGAGTGCCCTGCGTGTGGCGAATTGCCTCTTCGCCGCGGATGGAGAGCTTCTGGCCGTGGAGAGGGCATGTTTCTGCATCATCTGTCTTCAGTGCACCGACGATATCTGGAGATCTAACCGTTGGAATAAAAGCATAGAAAACCAAGTGGAACACTTATTAAAGTGTTCTAAAATATATAGCGAAACGGGTAAAAATTCGGTGTTACTAATGAGCCAAAGACGACCTCAAACTCGAGCTCGTGCACCGCCTCCTCCACGTGATCTGACACCGCCTCCTCCACGGATAAGACGAAGAACCCTAATCAAAGTTCCTAATCCAAGGGATTAATGATAAATAAAGCTCTATTGATACTAACCACATCGATGAAGTGCAAAAATTTGGCTCAGGCTATAAGGAACTTTGCTGGAAACATGAGTGTCTTCTAGTCAACCGGTCAGCCTTTGGAATTTTCATTATTCGATCTTGAACTGATTCTATAAAAATGGGCACTTAGAAACAAAGTCAAATCAACAGATTCAAGAAAAAGATCAGAGTCTCAAACAAAGTTTTGACTCAATAAAACAACGAATGACTCTAAGAAAAACAAAAACAAAGTCAGCGACTACCTCCCCCAGACTTGAATAACATTGTCCCTAGTGTTATCTAGCCTAGAGTTGGGGAGAGAAAATAAAAGAACCAAATGGATTGATTGGAAAACAAAAAGTTACCGTGTTGGAACATCGAATATCGACCGACACACAGCCTGGTATCGAGCGATACCAGGATTAAGTCGATAGGATGAACCTTCATTCGCGTAGGGTGTCGACCGATACCAAAATGGTATCGATCAACACTCAGGCGATTTCGTGTTTTAATCGTCTAAGGTCAGATGTAGCTCCAAAATTGTGTCAAACGATCCATGTGTTATATGTAAGCACTGTTAGACTACTCAAACACAAGTTAGGTGCAACAAAATATCATAGAAGCGCAAATCCATAGGTTCAAAACCATAAAAGACACAAAAGTTCAAAATAAAAAGAAAAGGGAAAAGGAAAATAAAAACAAACGTGAAGATCATATAGAAAGAGGACTAATCCTCCTCAGTGGCGTCAGAGTCATCGCCAGCAGTACCAGATGGTCCAATGTCAGTGGGCTCAGAAGGCTAAGACGGAGGAGCAGCGTCCGTGTCAGTCATGCAGCGACAGCGAGAAATAGCAGCCCTGATGCTTCGCACACTATCGATCATCACCTTCTGAAAGGCAGCTGGCTCCATCGGGAGTTCCGAAGGAGATGGAAATGATGGTGCAGGGATAGAAGAAGTCGCTGTTCGCGATCGCTGGGCTCGTCCTCCCTCTCGTGAAGTTGATGGAATGTCAGCAGCAGTAGGTGAGGGCGCAGGAGCTCGTCGTCTGGTCGCAGGTGTGCGAATCAACAGGTGTGGTGGAGGCTCGAAACGAAGCTGAGAAGGATCCTCGAGAATGTCTGTCGGCTCGTCGTTAGGGAGCTGCACCATAAAATCCCCAGCAGATGTAGTGAAGAACAAACGCCTCTCGGGCTTCAACCACTTAAGGTTCTTCAGATGGCTCTCATCCATGTACCGGCGCGTAGTGACAATCCTGCAGCTCACAGTACTGATCCCGAGGTGCTGGAAGATAGGAGTGGGGAGACTACCAACTGTCTTTGTCTTCGTGCTCGTGCCCGTTAATGGTTTGGTCTTCAAAGAGACCAAATTATGCGCAAATACAGCGCCAATGTTGACCTCTGTAAGCTCATGCCAAGCGAAATCCTCCTCAGGAAGAATGTCTACGATAGCCAGACATAGGAATAGAAGCTCGGTCACCCTCATCTTGTTTGGTTCCATCTTGCACAAGAGAGTGGTGCTCAGGATTCGAACCAAACAGCGCGGGGCCGTATGTCGTATATCCATCTGAGTGGACTCCTTAGAGTGATAAGCGCCATTCCCGAAATGCTCCCATAAGGTCTGCATGTCAGGATGCTGCGCGGGAAGAGCGACTCTCCTACAATCCCGCGGAAAACCATAGATGTCACAGAGATCAGGGAGTGGTAACATCTACCTCACTCCACAAGCCATGAAAGTCAAAGTCCCCTCATGTACAACCCGGAGAACCTCGTCCTGGTAGTAAACACGAGCTGTCGCCATGAACTGACGAATCAAGTCTGGATAAAGATCATGCTGCTAAGTGGCCATCCTTCCAACACCAATCTTCGCAAGAAGACGACCAGCTCTGTATCAAAGCCCAAGCGACGCATGGAGACTCCATCAAAAAATAGAGTAGGCTCGATAACCACTCTCAACCACCCGTTATAGTGCAGCGTGTCAAAATCATCCCATTCTTCCAAGATGGGTCTGTAGGTGCAGTCATTACTCAGTTCAATCTCCTTCTCTGTCCCATTCCAATCGCGATAACAAGGGATCCGGGCTTTATCGTTCAGTTTAGGCCAAGGACCTCTGCGTGGTGCTATAGGCACATTAGGAGCATGTGGATCAGAGCTCGATGCATTTGCGGTTCTTGCTCGCTTTGACCTAGATGCCATCTGCGAACAAAGACAGAAATACACAGCATAAATCCAACATCTCTCTCAAACACATCAGATATTTATCGTCAGATACGAGGGGTGTGGCGACGATGTGAGAAAGCTATAAAATTCGACGGTCTTTTCATTCGTTCAGAAACTTAAGTCACTTTGACTATATATAAATGTATGGTGATTTATTTGGGAATTTAAAGAGATTAGGTGATTTATTTGGGAATTTAAAGAGATTATGTTGCTAATTTGAATTAATTAATGATCTAATGAACACACTCTTCATTTCATTTGTGACCACGTCGAGTGCATGCGTAACAGAACGTCGAGTGGAACGTACAAATAATTCAAGCTCCACTCGACGTTCTGTTACACATGCACTCGACTTGGTCACAAATGAAATGAAAAGTGTGTTCATTAGATCATTAATTAATTCAAATTGGCAACCTAATCTCTTTAAATTCCCAAATAACTCACCTAATCTCTTTAAATTCCCAAATAAATCACCATACATTTATATATAGTCAAAGTGACTTAAGTTTCTGAACGAATGAAAAGACCGTCGAATTTGACAGCTTTCTCACATCGTCGCCACCACCGTTGTTTTGTTTGGTCGTCGACGATGCTGATGCTACGGCTGTCTCTATGTCTGGTTTTGACGATATTTATCAAAACAAGTCCTAAAGAGTCAAATTGCACAAACCTTATACCTAAAAATCGGATCGAAAATGTGGAATTTCGTATGCATACCTTTGATTATTGGAGACACAAATGCTAGAAAGAGATAGAGGATGAAAATCCAATGAATCTAGGCACTTGAATCACCAAAATCGGTGAAGAAAAGAGGGAGATGTGATTTGAGAGGGAGAAGGAGGCGGTATCGGTCGATGGGGAAGAAAGAAAAGAAAGAGAAACCCGAGGATTTTAAAAGAAGACTTACCTTCCCGCACGGTGTCGATCGATACTAGAGGGTATCGACCGACACTTGGTGGCCAAATCTGTTCTTTCTCCACGACACGTGATGTCGATCGACACGGACTGGTGTCGGTCGACACTCCTCCTCGAAATCTGCTTCACGTTAAGACACAAGACACAAGACAAAAATAAAAACAAAAATAAAAACTTATGTACATACTTACCAGTGGGTTGCCTCCCACTCAGCGCTTGTTTAACGTCACGAGCTTGACTTTACGGACGATTAGTCAAGAGAGGAATGAGAGCTCGTACTGAAACAAGCTCCACAACTCGACATCTCCAGGTTCAGAGTTTTGCGCAACATCTTCTCCACAACCTGTTGTCCTTTCTCCTTTAGCTCCGGAGTGAGAATAATTCTAGCTTTTGAGAATGGTCTTGAGGTACCTTTGCATTTCACCTTGTACTCGATCGAATTTCCATCGCACTTCTGAGGGATTAAGGTTACATGCGTAGCACTGTCGACTCTTTTGCTCTTCACCTCTTTCTTTGCCTTAGTCTTTTTGATGACCTTCTTGGCGATGATAGGAGGACGATCCAGAACTTCTATGACAGGCGGCTCATCAATAGGCTCTTCCAAAAGGTCAACCATCAGTGTTTCTCCTGCACCAACGGGGATGCAAGGTATCTGTGTTGGAGCTTTTCTAGAGGGGATGGCTTCGTAGGAGGTCTATTGGTCAATGTACGAGAACGAGATATTCTTACTGGGCGTGTCCATAACTGCACCAGTTGTTGCCATGAACGGTCTTCCAAGGATCAAAGGTGTGCTAGACCTTGCATGCATCTCCACAACCTGAAAATGAGTAGGAACCAGACAGTCTCCTACCGTTACCATCAAATCAGGGATTGTACTATATGGAATTGATGTGGAAGAGTTCGCGAATGTGAGAGGCATCTGAGTGGCTCTTATGTCATCGATTTCCAGGCTTATATGCAAGTGCTTTCGACATGACATTTACGCTTGACCCTGAATCAACCAGAGATTCCTTGAATTCAACTCCGGCGATTGAGCATGGAACTGAAAATTTCCATGGGTCTTCCCTCTTAGTCAGCTTCTTCATTGGAGGTGGTGTACTTCTGACTTTGATGAAGAGTGCCTTAATATCCTCCTCAGTTTCTCTGTAATCTCGGAAGTGACTATAAAGAGGGCGGTACTCTAGAGCTTCTTCAAAATTCAGTGTGAGTGAAATTCTTCGTACCATCTTCTCAAAGCCACGCAGCTGCTTTGGAGAAATGGGGTCTCTGAGGTGTTTAGGTGGTCAAGGATCAGGTTTCTTAGGCTTGTAGACGCGTGCCTCAACCATCTCTGGCTTCTTCACTATCTCCGGTTTGGCCTCCGAGGGGTGTGGATCGATACAAGGTTGGTGTCGATCAGCACAAGGCTCATGTGTCGATTCTGCAGGTTGGTATCGATCGATATCAACAGTGGTGTCGATCGGTACTGACAAATCATATTCGTAATCACATTCGACAGAGGTTTCGAAGTTTCCTGCACTTCGTAAGGTGATTGCATTGACGTACTTTTTCTGTGCCTGAGTCGTCTTTCCCTTGACAGCTGCTGCAGTCTGAGCTACATGCGTTTCCAACATCTTCTGATGAGTATCGAGGGCATCGATCCTTCCACTCAGATCCTTGTACACAACATCTAATTTTCCGTTAAGATTCACTGTGAGTTGTTGCTGTCCTTGAACAAGCTGTTCAAACATAGCCTCGATCTTTCTGTATGGGAGCTTAGCAGGTATGGGCTGATAAGATGAGTTTCTATAGTTCCTGGTGTACCCACTGTTCTGAAGTGACCTCTGACCAAACTGATTCGAACTTCCTTGCTGAGAGTTGTTGTTGAATTGATTCCTCTGACCCTGAAAACCAGAACAACCAATGTTATTAACATCCTCTACTTCATCCTCGTTGAATACATCGGCATCTTCAGCAAAGTGAACAGCCTTTGGTGTCTTGCCCATCAGAAGACTGTGCATAGAATCCAACTTAGTTTGAAAATCGGCAATCTATGAACCATCCATGTTACCAACTAGATTCTTCCTTTCAAAATCAGCATTCTTTGTGCTATTACTAGACGACAAGTTCTCAATCAGGACATAGCCTTCATCAGGATACCTGGTGTTGAAGTTTCCATTGCTCGAAGCATCCAAAGTCATCTGATACCTCCAGTCAAGTCCTCTAAAGAAGAAACCCATCAGCTGAACATCAGAGTATCCATGATGTGGACAATCTCTCTGATATGACTTGAATCTCGTCCAAGCAGCCTTGAACGCCTAAGTAGGTCTATGAGAAAACTGGGAGATTTTGTTCCTCATATCCTCAGATCTTGCAAGACTTCTTGACGGTCCAAGTTTATCCAAAAACGTACTTTTGCTCTGAAATGCACTATTTAATCTCGAGTTACCTGAAAAGAGTTTTAAAACCGCAAACATGCGAAACCCGTAATAAAAGCATAGAATACCAAGTGGAACATTTATTAAAGTGCTCTAAAATATATAGCAAAACGGGTAAAAATTTGGTATTACTAATGAGCCAAAGACGACCTCGAACTCGAGCTCGCGCACCACCTCCTCCACGGATAAGATAAAGAACCCTAATCAAAGTTCATAACCCAAGGGCTTAATGATAAATCGATCCATGAGAGCCCCTCGGGATCCCTATGCCCAACGAGGAAACTACTCATTCATAGTGTAACAAAACATCATAAAAGTAATAAAAGATTACATAATTAAAGAAATAAAAAGGTAAAGAACAAAGAACACAGATGAAGACGGAGATCGATGATGATCTCCTTGCGCCTCCTCCTCTTTCTTGGTGACGGCTCTCTTTTTTCTGGTCAAAAACGAGATGCCTCCTTAGAATGACATAAAACAAGTATATATTGCTTTCTAACTCGACGGGAAAGTTTAGGGTTTCAATAATAATTGACAGGATTAAGCTGGGCTAGAAACGAGCCTCTCGGGGAAAATAATGGTGATGGCTTCAATCGTGAGTGCCCTGCGTGCGGCGAGTTGCCTCTTGGCCGCGGGTGGAGAGCTTCTGTCCGTGGCGAGGGCATGTTTCTGCATCATCTGTCTTCAGTGCACCGACGATATCTGGAGATCTAACCGTTGGAATGATTCCAAACCAATTGCATTTGAAATCTGGTTGTCTATTATTTGTTGTGTCTAAATTTGGGGATGCTCCGCCGGTGAGATGGTCTTCTTTGATTGCAAGACTTCTGACGGTCAAATTTTAACCAAAAACGTACTTTTGCTCCAAAATGCACTCTTTTATCCCAAGTTATATGAACTATCTTTTAAAACTCTAAAACATAGAAATCACTTAAAACCATTCAAAACGGAGTTAAAACACATGCAAAAGATATTAGAATGATCCCTAAAAATGGTCAAAACCCGGTGTTATCACTATCCCGGATGGGATTCCGAATCCAAGGGGCACGCACAAGAATCAAAATTCGATGAAGATTCGCGAATCAAAACAAGAGATCAAGGAGACAAGTGAATTTTCGTTTTGGTACAGAGAAAGAAAAAATGATGAACTCAACGAAATCTAATCACCCCTCAGCATACTCGAGTACAAGGCTAGAGAAACCGATGCTACGGTAAGTCACCTATCTGACACTCGAAAGACGACCAAAACTTGTTTGGAGAAACTTTTTTAAGATCATGAGGAGCATGCCACAACACTTGATGATCATGCCCCTGACCTAGAGGAGAAGCCTAATGATTCACTAAAACCAGAACCAAACAAGTCCCCACAGACTTCCCTCACCGCGGTCGCAGCCGCGACCAAACCCCCTTTCGCCGCTGGTGCGTCCTCCTGACCCGCGGCCGACATGCTCTCCACCGCGGCTTTACCTCCTTTACCCGCGGCCAACTCCTGATCACCTCTCCTTGGACCTTTCGAGTCTCGTTCACCCTCCTTCGAGCAAGTCGTCTTCTCCATTGATTCCCAAGCTTCAACAAACCCTTCAAGTGACTTAGAACCAGACTCTTATGCACCTTGAAACATGGTTCGGTCTACTCAATCATTCGAAGACATCGAGGAATAACACTCCGAAGAAGAAGATCCAAGGTTGTTCTTCCGCGAATCTGATTTTAGTTTGATATATGGCTCAGCCTTTGAACCAAAATATCTTCCGAGAAAGATTTATCGAATTTAACAACTTCGTGAAATCGATCCCAATGAACGAGCCTTTCTCGGACTTATGGTAAGAAGGTTGTCTACAAGGATTCAACGGTTGATATTAAAACAAAAGTGGAATCCTTGTGACTATGGATTAACAAATCAGAAGCTTTCATTTGGTAATATAGTTTTTTTTTTAATTTTAATGTTTAAATCTAAATTCTAAGATTTATAGTTCATAATTTAGGATTTAGGAATTGGGGTTTTAAGATTTAAAAATGAATATATTCGATTATAAGATTTATATTTTTTTGTAATTGACAAATATGAAAAATATGTTTCAAACGTGAATCGTTAACACTATACTCCAATACTCTAAATCCTAAACCCTATACATTAATTCAAACTCAAAGAATTGTTATGTTTATACATTAAATCAAACAATAAACCCTATACATTAAATCAAACCCTAAACCTTATACACTAAGTCTATTGTGGTATACATGAAACTCAAGAAAAACATGTATTTCAAACCCTAAATCCTAGAGACTATATCTAACCCTAAACCCTATACACTAAATCAAACTCGAAAATTCTTCTAATTATTTTTTATTTTAAATTGTGTGTTGTGTATTGTTACCCTAAACCTTAAACCTAAACCCCAAATATGTATTTACAGTATGAAACAATAATTTTATTGTATTTTCTTTTGTTAATTGGCAAAATGGAAAAATATGTTTCAAGTGCGAATCATAAACCCTATACTCCAATGCCCTTAACCCTAAACCTCAAACCCCGAACCCCAAACCCCGAACCCCAAACCCTATACCCTAAACCTAAACTCCAAACCCTAAATCATAAACTCTAAACTTTAAACCTAAACCCCAAACCCCGAACCCCAAACCCTATACCCTAAACCTAAACCCCAAACCCTAAATCATAAACTCTAAACCTTAAAGTTTAAACTCTTAATGATACAAATTAAATCATAAACCAAAAAAACAAAGCAATAATTTTAAAACTCTAAACCAATAATTTAATTATTATATATACTCAAAACTAAAATCCAGCACTTATAATGTAAAATATATCAAAAATTTCAAATCTAATCATTTTTAAGCCTGAATCATCAAACATAAAAAATGAATATTATATATCCAAAAACACAAATTGGATATATATGATGTTAAATGATCTTATGTTCTTAGTATGAAACAATAATTTTATTGTATTTTCTATTATTAATTGACAAATATAAAAAATATGTTTCATGTGTGAATCATAAACCCTATACTCCAATGCCTAAATCCTAAATCAAATATTCAAGATTTATCTTTTTAATTTTTGTTTAAAAAACAATATTTCTAGATTATGTTATACTTTTAATTCTCGTTTTGTCCCGTATGTGGATTTTTCAAACTCTACTTTAACCAAAAAAACAAAAACATAGATATCGGTTTTATTGGTTTAATATCAATTTTATTGGTTTAATATCGGTTTTGAACGGTTTGTAAACTAAACTTTAAACCACTATTGATTCCAACAAAACTCAATCCCAAAAAGCGACCCGACCCGACTTCTTCCCCTTCTTCTTCACCCGATTTTAGTATCCGGAAAAAGAAAAAAAATTGATCCAACAAAAATTATGTTGGTAACATATGTTGTGAATCAACGTATCTCCTCTCAGATTCCCTTTGATCATCACGATCCACATAATGCGAAGAACCATTCAACTCTACTCAGGAGACGAAAATAGAAAGATCCTAAGCCTAGTAAACCCATCCCTTGAACCCAACTTAAAAATGAGAAACAACTTCTTCCCTGTAACTCTCTCCTTCATCACCTTTATCATCCTCTTAACTCCATCAATCGCACAACCAGAGTCTTCACTTGTCTTCCCCGTCGATCAAATCATCAACAAAACAAGCTCATGGCTCGATTTCCCGGTGAAATTCAACCAACCAAAGATCGAATTAACCGCATCAACAATCATCACCGCCGTATTCACTTTCATCGCCGCATCAATCTCAAGAGTCGGCGGAATCGGCGGCGGAGGTTTATACGTTCTGATAATGACAATCGTCGCCAGACTCGATCTGAAAATTGCGTCGAGCTTCTCTGCTTTCATTGTTACAGGCGGATCTATAGCGAACGTTGGATGCAATCTCTTCGTCAGAAACCCTAAATCTGGAGGCCCTGCTTCTGGAGGGCCTTAATCGATTTCGATTTAGCCCTGCTTCTGGAGCCGTGTATGCTTCTCGAAGTTAGCATCAGAGTGATTTGCAACCTCGTGTTCCCGAATTTGCTCATAACGATTCTCTTCGCCGTTTTTCTCGCGTGGTCGACGTTGAAGACTTTTGGAGGACATGGCGGCAGCGGCGATGGAGAGAAGAAGGAAGAAGAATATTGAGAGAGAGAAAGAAATGCATAGTAATTAACTAAATATTAGGGTGAATGAGGAACTGTCCAGAGTGAGTTTGGCGTAAAAACATATAATTGGCTAAGTATTTTGCCTCCAAAATGATTTTCCAGCTATAGTAATCATTTTTGGGTTCTCGCATAATTAAATTATTTCCCAGCACGAATTTAATGCTACGATAGAGTTGAGATCCGATTTTGGCACTTTTAGTAGCAGTTAGTGAATTAGTGCTACAATGAACTGCTAACAATGCCCATATTTCTTGTAGTGTCAGATCGACCCAGAACCTCTCACAAATCGATGTAGAAGCCAGATGCAACTTCAGGGCCTTAGCATCGACCATACACATCGATTTGTGACATTGATGTCGATCATATTGCCCGCGTTTCCTATAAATACTCATCTAAACCTAAGTTTTAATGTATGCTTTTTCTTATGCTCAAAACCCTTACCTTTGAGAGAGTTTGAGATTTGTAAGAAGGATCCTTTTGATTATTGCAATTTAGTATTTATTTCCATCAATCTCTTCCATCTATCTTCTTTCTATCTTGATTAATCAAACATCTATCCATGGAATCATCCTCTATCATAATCGATTTTAGAGTGTTCTTGATGGATCTTGAGATGAGGTATATTAGGGTGATCTAAGGTTTGATTAGTGGTGTTTAGGGTTAGATAATCTTATATTCCTTCTTGTCTAGAGTCCCCAATGCTAGATCTAGCTTGAAAGAGTGGATCTAGATCACAAGGCATTTCATGAACACCAAGTGTTTGATGAAATGCCAAGACCAACTAGACAAGATATTTATGTTCCTAACCTAAGATATTAGTTGTTTAGGGCATATCTTTGGTTGATCTTGTTATGATTCTTAATGCTTGTTAATTGTTAATCCACAAATGACAATTTGCTAATGGACTTGATAATTAACATAGTGATTAGTTGCTTGAAAAAGAACTAATCAAGATTAGAGATCTATTGCCTAGGAATGAGCTTCATTAAGTGAATGAACACCACTAATTAGATTTTGATCATCTTATATCAATAACCTTATCTCTAGTTCCGCTTTTGTTATTTGAATTACAACTCGTTTAGCATCGCTTTTGTTTGTTTGAACTTGGATACTTAATCACCAACTACCTTGTTTAGCTTAAATTACTTATGAACCTTGCATTCTTAGTGATTAGGATAAATCCCTTTATGGATTGATAACCTTCATACTACACATACTGGAGTTATTGATACCTCCTAGAGACTAAAAAGTCTTGTATCAATTTGGCGCCGTTGCCATATTGGGATTTGTTTTAACATTGAGATTTAGGTTCTTAGTGAGCTTAAGTATTATTTGCTACCAAGTTACTAATCTTCTTTGCTTCCTAGTGTTCTTTCTCTCTATAGGTGCATGCATACCCGTTCCCGTGGCAATACTAACCTAGTAGAACCGAGGGACGACATTGATCAACTTGAGAGAGGTTCAAGAGCACGACGAAGCCGAGTACGGTTACAAGAAGAAGTTGGTTACGAAATGGAAGACTTGAGAGACGTTCCACTTGGGAACATCAATGAGCCTATTCCCCACCAAAGGAACGGTGGGAATGGGAACGACAACAATCAAGGAGGTGGTGGCAATGGAAACCATCACCGTCCTAACCACCCGCCTAGAGCTAGGCATGTCGTCGGAGAAGGTGATGCGGCAAATGCATACCAAAACTGTCAAGGGATACAACCACCTCCGGTTGAAAACAACAATTTTGAGGTCAAACCCGGACTAATCAACATGTTTCAACGAGGCTTGGGAGAGATTTAGAGTCTACACTACTCAATGCCCACATCATGGCTTCTCCAACGCATCTCTCCTTAGCACTCTTTACCAATGTGCTTTGCCTATGATCCGTATGCTACTTGACACGTCTTCGAATGGTAATTTCCTAGCTAAGGACGTAGAGGATGCTATGGAGCTCGTGGAGAACTTAGCTACTAGTGATGGGACGTATGGAGATGATTATGACCGTGCTTCAAGGACTACTAGTGACTTTGATAAGAACAAGAGAGCCAAAGACATGAAAGCCTTGAACGAGAAGTTGGATAAGCAAGCCTCTATGATAGACAAGCTTCTTGCCTCTAAAAAAAAATCTCAAAAGGTGATATATCATGGTTTTTACCCTATTTAAGCCATGATATAAGTCCTTTTTATAGAGTCTTTATAGTATTTTGGAGTCTTTTTAGAGTCTTTTACAGGTCATAGCACGTTTGGAGGATTATTGGAAGTATTGGAGCTTTCTGGAGCAGTTTGTAGCAGAGCTAAAGATCGTGTCGCTGAGAACCTGAATTCACGTCGAGCATCGATCGATACCCCTTGGTATCGATCGACACTCAGCGCAGCAAGACACAACCCGCGAGTTTTCCAAGACTTGAGGAATTGCAAAAGTGCCCAGAAGTCTTTAATAATTACAAGAAGACCCCAGATCGTGTTTTAGGTTATAAATAGGAGTTTTCAGCCACCTGTTTAGGAGGCCTTTTTATGCTTTATTTTATAGTTTGATTTTACTTTGGTTTTAGAGAGACAAGTCTGAATCTCCCTTCGTCCGAGATCAGATCTCTAAACCCTTCTTTCTACTCTATTGATGATTTATTCAAACATGTCTTTTGATTCAATTGCCATGTCTGAGTAGATCCACTTTAGGTTTAGGGTTTTCTCATAAAGGATTTCTTTGAATGCTAGGTTAATTATCTGTTTAGGATTCACCATCTGAATTAGTTCTTCACCTTAGGTTGTGTTCATAGCTAATTCTAGGTTGACGAATCTGGAACTTAGATCTTAGGATAATTGATTAGGCACGAGAGTGCGATTAATTACCTGATAGAACCTAGGTGAGCAAATTGATTATTCGCAAAGAGATTTGGTTTAATTGATTTGTGAACATATCAAACCTGATATTAAAGCTGATTTAGAATTTAGGATTCGCAAAGAGATTTGGAATTCTTGGGATTTAGATTTAGATAGTTTTCGCAACGAGAGTTGGTTAGCTATATTTTAGTGATTTGAGTTCAAGAACTGCGCTAAATCTGAATCCTGTTAGTTAGTTTATCTGCATTCATTGATTTCCTGAGAAAAACCCTGAGCCTATATTTCTCAATTGATTTACAACTCCTTTAATTTCTGCACTGCTTTTAATTACAACTGTTTGGCTTAGCGTAATTCGACACTATAGAATCTATTGTGCGTTTCTGTGAGTCTTCTGTGGTTCGACCCCTAGCTATACTATTACAACTGCTTTAGTACTTTAGGGTATTAAATTGAGCATATCAATTTTGGCGCCGTTGCCGGGGACTCAAATTCGCCATTAGATTTTAGTTTAGAATTTCGACTAAGTTCGTCGGTATCGATCGATACTCTGTAGTATCGGTCGATACTCGTCGTCTTCTTTTGTTGGTATCGGTCGACACCACTTGGTATCGATCGATACTCAACGTATTTTTTCTGGTTACTTACGTGCTTTGCCTAGTGTTTTGTTTGCAGGTGTATGCCTGTTCGTGAAACCAGAAGCAACAAGAGCACACAGCTAGTTGAACTGTCATTGGAACAGCTAGCGTTTGTGGAACGCACAAACAGAAAGACCAAGCAAACATCAGGGATGAACAACCCAGTGGTTTTAAGAGCTGATGAAGCTGGAATTCTGAGAGACCAAGAGGGTCACGTGTGTAATGAGAGAGGGCAGCGACTTGATGAAGCTGGTAACATCGTTGTCCCTGCTGCGGTTGTTGAGATTGTCGCGCCAGCTGGGCGCGCCAACGCAGGGAATGCTGTGGTTAATCGTGGAAGGACGATTGGTGAATGCAACAGGCCTGACCAGTTTTTCGCCAATCGTTCAGCAATTCGTCCTCCTGCGTTTGAGAGGAATGACTTTGAGCTGAAGCCTGCTTACTTCACTCTAGTGGGACAGCATCTCTTTCATGGTCTTCCTCATGAACATCCAATGGACCATGTAGAGAAGTTCGAGGACTTGGTCACTAGCATCAAGAGCAATGGAGTGTCCTACGACTATCTCTTCTGCAAGCTCTTCCCCTACTCTCTGGGTGGAGAAGCTACTTACTGGCTGAGGCAGCTATCTCCTGGATCGCTAACTAATTGGGAGGACACCAAGAGAGCCTTCCTGATTAACTTCTACGATGATGGAAGATCTGAAGATCTGAGAAATAAAATCTCCCAATTTTCTCAAGGACCTACTGAGGCGTTCAAGGCTGCTTGGACAAGATTCAGATCGTATCAGAGAGATTGTCCACATCATGGATACTCTGATGTGCAGCTGCTCGGTATCTTCTTCAGAGGAGTAGATTGGAGATATCAGATGGGTCTGGACTCTTCGAGCAATGGTAATTTCAACACCAGATATCCTGAGGATGCTATTGTGTTGATTGAGAACTTTGCATCTAGTAGTAGCACCAAGAGCGCAGACTTCGAGCGCAAGAAGCTGGCTGGTAACATGGATGGGTCACAGATCGCTGAAGTGAAAGCTCAGCTGGATTCTATGCACAGTCTTCTGCTGGGAAGGACAACAAAGGCCGTCCACTTCGCTGCTGAGAATGAAGTGGAAGATGTTAACTACATTGGTGGTTCTGGTTTTCAGGGTCAGCGATTCGGATACAACTCCAATCGAAACTTCACCAACAATGCTCAGCAAGGAGGGTACCAATCCCCACCACCCAAAGCTCCTGAGAGTAAGATTGAGGCTATGCTTGAACACCTGGTTCAAGGGCAGGAGAAGATGACAGCCACCTTCAATGGTAAGATGGACACCATGTACACCGATTTGAGTGGAAGGATCGAGGCACTAAATACGAGCCACAGGATGCTGGAGACGCAAGTAGCTCAGACTGCAGCAAATTCCAAGGGAAAGGCGGTTCAATCACACAATGCACACGTCAATGCCATCAGCTTACGTGCAGAAAATCTCGAAGCCATTCCTGAAATCGCACAAGCATCGATCGATACTCCCCAGTATCGATCGATACCAGCCCAGACGCCTGCTGGAATGGATTCGAAAACCCGTGTATCGATCGATACCCCATTGGTATCGGTCGATACCGGGGCGATTTCTGAGGAAACAGTTGAAACTTCGACTGTGGTGCCTAAGGTCGTTGCAGAACGAGTGTATGTAACCAGGATGCCTTATCCTATGGTTCCTAAGCTGACAAGGGAGGAATGGGAGATTGCTAGACTACAGTATATGCTGGATAACCCGAACGTGGAGCTTCTTTCTGATGAAGATGTACCTGTCAGAAACGATTCAAATCGCATGGCATCGATCGATACCCTACCTGGTGTCGATCGATACCCCTCTCAGAACGGACCAGAAGTTATGAAAACACCTGAGGTGATCGGAGAAAGAGTTCGCAATTCACTACAACCGCGGAAATTGACACAGAGGGAAGACCCAGGGAAATTCGCTGTTCCATGCTCCATCTCAGGAGTTAATTTCAAAGAGTCTCTTGTCGACTCAGGGGCTAGTGTCAATGTCATCTCAAGGGCAATTGCAGAGCGGTTAGGAGCTGATATTCGATCACCAGAGGCATCTATCACATTCGCGAACAACTCCACCTCGCTTCCACACGGTACTATCCATGGTTTGCTGGTCAAAGTAGGAGACTGTCTGGTGCCTACTGATTTTCAGGTTGTGGAGATGGGTGCGATATCTCGTATGCCTATACTCCTGGGACGACCGTTCATGGCTACTGCAGGCGCGATCATAGACACACCTAATAAGAGACTATCTTTCTCTTACATTGACAGTGATGTCTACTATGATGTCATTCCACCTAGGAGTACTCCCACACATGTGTCTAGCATCAAGGTTATCACAGGAGAGTCGCTAGCAATTGATCTTCTGGAAGAGCCTCCTGATGAGCCTACTGTCACAGACATTCCAGCTGAACCGCCCAACATCCCCAAGAAGAAGACTAAGGCAACAAAGAAGAAGAAGGCCAAGAACAAAAAGGTCGAGAATCCTCATGTCACTCTGATTCCTCAGAAGTGTGATGGGAATTCGATTGATTACAAGGTCAAATGCAAGGGAGCCTTGAAGCCATTCTCCAAGGCCAGAGTCCTTCTTACTTCTGAGCTGAAAGAGAAAGGGCAGGAATTTGTGGACAGCATGCTAAGCAGAACTCTGAAGCTAGTAATGTCAAGTGATGGAGCCTGTTTTGGTGCAAGCTCTCACTCTTATCCAGCCTGAAGGGCGTTACAGTCAAGCTATTGACGTTAAACGAGCGCTTGGTGGGAGGCAACCCACTGGTGAGTCTGTTTTTGATTTGTTTTTATTTTTATTTTCGTTTGTTTTGAGTCTGTGTCAGGATGAACAAGGAGCAACTCGAAATCGCCTAAGCATCGATCGATACCCCTATGGTATCGATCGACACCAATCGCGGATGAAAATTCACAAAGTCGATCTAAGCATGGTATCGATCGATACCATGCCGTGTGTCGATCGACACCGACTGTTCCAGAATGGTAATTTCTTGTTTCTCTTCGTTCTATCCTTTTTCTTTGTTTCTTTCACCAACTCTAGGCTAGATAACACTGAGGACAGTGTTGTTCAAGTCTGGGGGAGGTGTCTGCTGACATTGTTTTCGTTTTTCTTAGAGTCAGTCGTTTTATCGAGTCAAAACTGTTTTATTGAGTCAAAATTTGTTGGAGATGATGATCCTGTGCTTGAACCTATTGATTTGATTTTGTTTTTTTGAGTGCACAGTGTTACAGGATCAGTTCTAGATCGACTAATGAAAAATCCAAAGGCTGACCAGTTGACTAGAAAACATCCATGTCTCCAGCAGAGTTCTTCTGAAGCCTGAGCCAAATTTTTGCACTTCATCAATGTGGTTAGTGTTCATAGAGCTTGATTCATCATTCATATCTGATAAAGGAACCCGTGTGTTTAGAATTATGGTGTCTCTCTCCCCTGAAATAAGTTGATAGATTAAGAGCATAAAAGATTGAAATGATTTTCTTCTGAGTAGAGGGTTAGGAAAATTTCCAGCGATCCCATTATTCTACGTAAGAGGGGATGATCACACAAAGGATTGGAAGCGAGGCTAGGATTTTCCTATGATGCCATTATTCGCCTACATCCTTTGATACATAGAGAGGGAAGAACCGGGGATTTGGTGGCAAACACCATCAATACTCGCGTCTCCTACCTTGATATGTATATGCTAAGCTGAAAATAAAAAATAATAATAAGGATATAATAAGAAATAAGTCTGGAGGAGAGAAATTGATACAAAAAGTGTGAAAAAGGGTGGTTCCTTTGTCAAGATATTGTCTGGTAAAGAGTCTAGAAGGTTCTTAAATATTAGCTGCAGAGATGAAACTGGCGATGAGGGCTTTACTTGAACAATGCTGTGGGATTTTGTGTGGAGTCTGGAAAAGCTGCAAATGTCTACGGAGAAGTACATGGTGGTTAGATCGAAAGCTGATCAGGTGACATTTGGGTACTTGGGAAAAGGGTCTTTTCGATGGTTCAGGAACAGGTGAGTCTCTACGTTTTCAAACCTCTTTTTCTGGTTTAGTCTTCTATTTGCTTGAGGGCAAGCAAAAGGCTAAGTCTGGGGGAGTTGATATATCATGGTTTTTACCCTATTTAAGCCATGATATAAGTCCTTTTTATAGAGTCTTTATAGTATTTTGGAGTCTTTTTAGAGTCTTTTACAGGTCATAGCACGTTTGGAGGATTATTGGAAGTATTGGAGCTTTCTGGAGCAGTTTGTAGCAGAGCTAAAGATCGTGTCGCTGAGAACCTGAATTCACGTCGAGCATCGATCGATACCCCTTGGTATCGATCGACACTCAGCGCAGCAAGACACAACCCGCGAGTTTTCCAAGACTTGAGGAATTGCAAAAGTGCCCAGAAGTCTTTAATAATTACAAGAAGACCCCAGATCGTGTTTTAGGTTATAAATAGGAGTTTTCAGCCACCTGTTTAGGAGGCCTTTTTATGCTTTATTTTATAGTTTGATTTTACTTTGGTTTTAGAGAGACAAGTCTGAATCTCCCTTCGTCCGAGATCAGATCTCTAAACCCTTCTTTCTACTCTATTGATGATTTATTCAAACATGTCTTTTGATTCAATTGCCATGTCTGAGTAGATCCACTTTAGGTTTAGGGTTTTCTCATAAAGGATTTCTTTGAATGCTAGGTTAATTATCTGTTTAGGATTCACCATCTGAATTAGTTCTTCACCTTAGGTTGTGTTCATAGCTAATTCTAGGTTGACGAATCTGGAACTTAGATCTTAGGATAATTGATTAGGCACGAGAGTGCGATTAATTACCTGATAGAACCTAGGTGAGCAAATTGATTATTCGCAAAGAGATTTGGTTTAATTGATTTGTGAACATATCAAACCTGATATTAAAGCTGATTTAGAATTTAGGATTCGCAAAGAGATTTGGAATTCTTGGGATTTAGATTTAGATAGTTTTCGCAACGAGAGTTGGTTAGCTATATTTTAGTGATTTGAGTTCAAGAACTGCGCTAAATCTGAATCCTGTTAGTTAGTTTATCTGCATTCATTGATTTCCTGAGAAAAACCCTGAGCCTATATTTCTCAATTGATTTACAACTCCTTTAATTTCTGCACTGCTTTTAATTACAACTGTTTGGCTTAGCGTAATTCGACACTATAGAATCTATTGTGCGTTTCTGTGAGTCTTCTGTGGTTCGACCCCTAGCTATACTATTACAACTGCTTTAGTACTTTAGGGTATTAAATTGAGCATATCAAAAGGCGGTCCATTTCATTGGTGACTATGAGAACAATCAAGCTTACTATCAAGAGGAAGCCGTGGAAACACAAGAGGAAGTGAACTACGTGGGGAACCAAGGTAACTTCCAAAGGCAAGGGTTCAACCAAACCTATAGGAATCCACAAGACCAACTCTACCCTCAACAATCTACTCAAGCTCAAGTAGTTCCACAACAACAATTCCAATCTCAAGGTCAACTTTCTAACTCCAACCAACAAGGGTATGTCCAAAGGAACCAATTCCAAGGAAACCAAGGTGGATTCCAACCAAAAGCCCCACCCGGTTTTCAAGGTCAACAACAAGGGTTTGTGCCCCAAGGTCAAGTACCTACGTCTAAACCGCAAGAGCTTGACTTGGCCTCCATGTTCCAACAACTAATCAAGGGCCAAACGGAAACCACTAACAAGGTCATTTGCTCTTACAATGATCTTAATAACAAGTTTGAGGCATTGAGCTCCAAGGTACAACTAATGGAGCAAAGGAATGCCGCCCCTTCTTCACATCATACTCAAAGCTCTTCAAATGGGAAGGCCATACTAACCTCTAAAGAGTCTTGCAACACCTTTTCCACTCTTAAAGAGCAAGATCACATTATTGAGGAGTTCCTCGGGTTAGTCTCTAGCCTCAACGAGGACATTGAGAAACAAGGTGGGGAGGTGACCCTTGTGAGTGAGAATGATATGATATTGGTTTGAGAAAAGAGTAACAAGGTTGAGAAGTCCATCAAGGACTTAGTTAAAGTGAAAAACGTGGAAACACAAGTTGAGTCAAAGAGAGAGACTCCACCTCCATACAAGCCTCCACCTCCATATGAGCCTCCACTTCCATTTCCCGGTCGTTTCCTCAGCAAGGCACAAGAGAAAGTGCCTCCAAGCACAACAAGTATCGAGCCTAAGACTCTCCCATAGCTTGGAAACCCCGGGAAATTCTCAATATCTTGCACACTTGGACTATTGGAAATTGATGATGCTTTGTGTGACTCGGGCTCAACCGTTAATGTCATGACTTTGGAGATAGCCAAAAGTCTTGGGATAGATAAGTTGAACGATTACCCCTCCACTATCACATTTGGAGACTCTTCCACGAAGAAACCCCTTGGCATGATTGAAGACTTTGCCCTTAACATTGGAAAGTGTCTTGTACCAACGGACTTCGTTGTGATGGAGATGGCACCAAACATAAAACTCCCTCTACTCCTCGGGACTCCATTCCTCAACAAAACCGGTGCAAGCTTGGACTTCATAAACAAGAGGGTTTTTCTTAAGAACGTGGATGACAAGAAGTTCTACACAATGATGACTTCATAAACAAGAGGGCTATTATTTGTGGGGACAATGAAGCCAAAGCCCGAAATATTGAGTATGTGGGCATATGTGAGACGGTGAGTATTGGAAGGGTTGAAGAAGCCCTATCTCTAGATGGAAGTTGCTTGTATTCCCTCTTTCACACCACAATGGAGAGTGAAGGTGACAGTGCTAAGGTTAATAAAAAGAAGACAAAGCCTAGGTCCGAGGAGAGGAAACCGAGCATGCTCAAGGGGATTGGACCCTTGTTAGATCAACCTTCGATCGTGACTCTCATCCCATGGAAACATGAAGAAGGGATGATTGAGTACAAGGTCAAATGTAGAGGGCGCCCCAAGCCTTTTACCAAGGCCATAGCGACCCTCACACAAAAGGTTAGGGTGACAAATCAAGCCGGTCTTCAAGGCTTAATGGGTAAAGTTCTCAAACTCGAGCTTAAGGAACCAAAAAGGAGTGCTCGCGCTCCTCAATCACCCGCCTAAAAGGGTAACAAACGTCAAACTTAGCGACGTTAAACAAAGTGCACTTGGGAGACATTCCATTGTTTATCCTTGTATATATTCTTTTGCTTTCTAGTTTAATTTCGTGTTTCTTGGGCATTGATGGTTTTGTTGAGTGGTTGCAAGGTTCTCGATTGTTAGCATGGTCACGGAACAGTGTCAAGGGTGTTTGATGTCGGGAAAAGCCCTCCATGCTCTCCATTCACATAGTAGCACTCCTCCATGTAAGTATCTCTTTCCCTTTTAAAGTCTTAGCAGATTATATTTTGTTTTGGGTCTCTTCTTTGAATTTATTTCACACCGGGACGGTGTGATTTAAGTTTGGGGGAGAGACCTGTATTTGACCTCGTGTTTTATGCTCTTATCTTCTCTTTTGCACTTGAGTCTCATGCCTATCATGCATTTTCAATAAATTTGAAAATTTTAGAACATTTAGGATAGCATATTCACTTGTAGGTGGTGTCTAGTTTGCATTTTAACTTGCATTTGCATAAGCATGGAGTAATGACAACCTTGAAAGTAACTTAATTAGCAATTGATTCAACGCCCAAGTTATTAGTTGTTTGATGCATTGAAGTTGAATCTGAAATCAAGGATGAACCATTTGTTAGAGCACATGCATCATTGCCTTTCCTTGGTTGAAGCAAGCTTGAATTGAATCTTATCTCATCTAAGTGATAACCTTAATTGAACATGTAATTATTGTGCATGTGCAAACTTGGATGAAATCGTAGATCACTTATACATACTTGGGCATTATTTTTTCCCTTTCACCACCCTTGCTTGCCTAAGTAGCCAAATCCCATCTTTGGATTGGTTTCCCCACCTTGCCAATTACCTCCTT
This sequence comes from Eutrema japonicum, assembly GCA_030161315.1. NCBI lineage: Eukaryota > Viridiplantae > Streptophyta > Magnoliopsida > Brassicales > Brassicaceae > Eutrema > Eutrema japonicum. Next base: position 22,342,785 of record BSQW01000005.1, on the reverse strand, counting down.
TCTAGCCCCTAATCTTTTGTGTGTGACTTGTGAGGCCTTATTTGGAGTGAACTTGACAAAACGTGTTAGGTTTAGGGCGACAAGGAATCACTCTTTTGTAGATTTAGTTCCAACTTCAAGGAGCTAATCTAGGACTAGGTTAGATAGGTGTGATATATCATGGTTTTTACCCTGTTTAGACCATGATATAAGTCCTTTTTATAGAGTCTTTCTAGTGTTTTGTAGTCTTTTAGAGTCTTTTACAGGTCTTAGCACGTTTGGAGCGTAATTGGAAGTATTGGAGCTTTTTGGAGCAGTTTGGAGCAAGGCTGAATTTCGTGTTGCTGAGTATCTGATTTCACGTCAAGCATCGATCGATACCCCCTGGTATCGATCGATACCCATCGCAGCATGACAAGACACGCGACTTAATGAAGAGTTGAAGAACTGCAGAATTGCCCCAGAAGTCTTTAATAATTACAAGAAGCCCCAATTCGTGTTTTAGGTTATAAATAGGGATTTTTACAGCCACTTTTAGGCTAAGCTTTATTTTCTATACTTTGATTTTATTTTGGTTGAGAGAAAAAAAGTCTGAAAACCTCTTGTTACTATTTCTATTTTATTGATGATTTATTCAGTTATGTTGATTGTTTCATTCTCCATGTCTGAGTAGATCCACTTTAGGTTTATGGTTTTCTCATAAGGGTTTTCTTTGAATGCTAGGTAGATTATCTGTTTAGGATTCACCATCTAAATTAGTTCTTCGCCCTAGGTTGTGTTCAAAGCTAATTCTAGGTTGACGAATCTGGAAATTAGATCTTAGGATAATTGATTAGGCACGACAGTGCGATTAATTACCTGATAGAACCTAGGTGAGCAAATTGATTATTCGCAAAGAGATTTGGTTTAATTGATTTTTGAACATATAAAACCTGATATTAAAGCTGATTTAGACTTTAGGATTCGCAAAGAGATTTGGAATTCCTAGGATTTAGATTTAGATAGTTTTCGCAACGACAGTTGGTTAATTATACTTTAGTGAATTGAATTCAAGAACTGCGCTAAATCTGAATCCTGATTAGTTAGTTTATCTGCATTCATTGATTTCCTGAGAAATACCCTAAGCCTATATTTTCCCAATTGAATTACAACTCTTTTAATTTCTGCAGTGCTTTCAATTACATCGGTTTGGCTTAGCTTAATTCTCAACTATACAATCTATTGTGCATCTCTGTGAGTCTTTGTGGTTCGACCCCTAGCTATATTACAACTACTGCTTTAGTACTGTTAGGGTATTAATTTGAGCATATCAAATTTGGCGCCGTTGCCGGGGACTCAATTCGCCATTAGATTTTTGTTTGAGAATTTCGACTAAGTTCGTCGGTATCGATCGATACTCTGTAGTATCGGTCGATACTCGTCGTCTTCTTTTGTTGATATCGATCGACACCACTTGGTATCGATCGATACTCAACGTATTTTTTTTTGGTTACTTACGTGCCTTGTCTAGTGTTTTGTTTTCAGGTGTAGGCATGTTCGTGAAACCAGAAGCAACAAGAGCACTCAGCTAGTTACTCTGTCATTGGAAAAAGCTAGCACTTGTGGAACGCACAAACAGAAAGACCAAGCAAACATCAGGGATGAACAACCCAGTGGTTTTAAGAGCTGATGAAGCTGGAGTTCTGAGAGAGGGCAGCGACTTGATGAAGCTGGAAACGTCATTGTCCCTGCTGCTGTTATTGAGATTATCGCGCCAGCTGGGCGCGCCAACGTTGGGAATGCTGCAGGTGTTCGAGCTAGGACACTTGGTGAGCACAACAGACCTGATAAGTTCTATGCCAATCGATCTGCGATTCGCATCCCAACTTTTCAGAGGAACGACTTCGAGCTAAAGCCTGCGTACTATGCTCTCGTGAGTCAGAGTCCTTTCCATGGCCTACCTCATGAGCATCCCATGGATCATATCGAAAGGTTCGAGGATTTGGTCACTGGTATGAAGTATGATGGAGTGCCCAATGAGTTCCTTTTCTGCAAACTCTTCCCGTACTCTCTTAGTGGGGATGCTGCTTATTGGCTGAAGCAGTTAGCTCCCGATTCTCTAACTACATGGGATGAGACCAAGAATGCATTCCTGTGCAATTTCTATGATGTTGCGAGATCTGAAGAGCTTAGGAACAAAATTTCTCAATTTTCTCAAGGTCCAACAGATGGACTCAAGGCTGCTTGGATTCGCTTCAAATCATATCAGAGAGATTGTCCGCACCATGGGTTCAATCAGGTTCAGCTGCTGGGCACCTTCTACGGAGGGATCGATTGGAGGTACCAGATGGCTTTTGATACTGCGAGTAATGGGAACTTCAACACCAGATATCCAGATGATGCAGTCGTGCTGATTGAGAACTTGGCATCTAGCAATAGCACCAAGAATGTTGATTTCGAGCGGAAGAAGCAAGCTGGAGGAATTGATGGATCGCAGATTGATGCAGTACAAGCCAAGCTGGATATTTTGATTGGGAAGTCAAAGAAGACTATACACTTTGCTGATGGAGTCGATAATATCGGTGGAGATGAAATGGGGGATTGTAACTACGTTGGTGGTTTTGGATTTCAGGGTCAACAATTTGGGTACAACAACAACCGAAACTTCAGCAACAACACTCGCAATTACGGGAATTCTTCGTACCAGCCCATCTCTCCAAAGTCCACAAACAATAAGATGGAACTCATGATGGAACGGGTTCTTCAGGGACAGCAGAAGTTGCAAGTGGATTTCAATGGGAAATTTGACTCGCTGTACATGGATCTGAATGGGAAAATCGAAGCCATCAGTCTCTCCCAGAGGAAGCTGGAAACTCAGGTCGCTCAGACAGCAGCAGCTGTAAAGAGGCAGGAAGGTGTTCTTCCAGGGAGAACTGAAAATCCAAGAACACACGTCAATGCGATCTCCTCAAGTGCAAAACATTTCGATGAGGATCCTGAAATCGCACAAGCATCGATCGATACCAGCCTGTATCGATCGATACCAGCACATACTCTTACCCGAATGGATCTAAAATCTCGTGTATCGATCGATACCCCATTGGTGTCGGTCGATACTGAGGCGATTTCTGAGAAGAAGCCTGAGATTGTCAAGGAGAGGGTGTATATACCCAAGATTCTTTACCCTATAATTCCTAAGCTGACAAGGAAGGAATGGGAGGACGCTAGATGCAAGTATTTGCTGGATAAGCAGAATGTGGAGCTTCTTTCTGATGATGATGTATCTGTCAGGGACGATTCAACTGCACTAATATCGATCGATACCCTACCTGGTGTCGATCGATACCATCGCAGAACGAGCCAGAAATTGTGAAAACACCTGAGGTGATCAACGAAAGAGTTCGAAAGCCAAAAAAGATGAATCCTATTCCTCAGCACCTCAGAGATCCCATCACTCCAAAGCAGATGTGTGGCTTTGAGAAGATGGTACGAAGGATCTCCCATGAATCATCTTTTGAAGAGGCTCTAGAGGACTGGCCTCTGCTGAGTCACTTCAAAGATTGCAGAGAAACTGAGGAAGAGATCAAGGCACTCTTCATTAAGGCCAGAGGTACACCTCCACTGAGACAGTTGACTAAGAGGGAAGACCCATGAATCTTCTCAGTTCCATGCTCTATCTCTGGAGTTGAATCTAAAGAGTCTCTCGTTGACTCAGGAGCCTGCGTAAATGTCATGTCCAGGGCAATTGCAGAGAGGTTGGGAGCTGATATTCAACCTCCAAAGACATCTATCACGTTCGCGAACGATTCCACCTCTCTTCCATATGGGGCAATCGCTGATTTGATGATCACAATAGAAGATTGTCTGATTCCTACTGATTTTCAGGTTGTAGAGATGAATGCAAAATCTCGTACGCAGTTGATTCTCGGAAGACCGTTCATGGCTACGGTTGGTGCCGTTATGTACACACCCAACAAGCACATCTCAGTCTCATACATTGACAAGGAGGGGTACTACAAAGCCATCCCTAGAGGAACTCCCGGACGTGTCTCTTGCATCGATGCTGTAATAGGAGCGACGTTGATATCATATCCTTTGGAAGAGCCTCCTGATAAGCCTACTGTCGCAAACATTTCAGCTGAACCGCCCAGCATTCCCAAGGAAGTTGTCAAGAAGGCTAAGGCAACAAAGAAGAAGAAGGCCAAGAGCAAAAACGTCGAGAATTCCCATGTCACTTTAATCCCTCAGAAGAGTGATGGAAATTCGATTGAGTATAAGGTCAAGTGCAAAGGAGATTCGAAGCCATTCTCTAAGACTAGAATTCTTCTTACTTCAGAGCTGAAAGAGAAAGGAAAAGAGTTTGTGGACAGCATGATTAGCAGAACTCTGACACTAGCAATGTCAAGTTGTGGAGCCTGTTTTGATGCAAGCTCTCACTCTTATCCAGCCTGAAGGGCGTTACAGTCAAGCTATTGACGTTAAACGAGCGCTTAGTGGGAGGCAACCCACTGGTGAGTCTATATATATAAGTATTTTTCTGTTATTTTTCATTTTTGTGTCAGGATGAACAAGGAACAGACTCGAAATCGCCTTAGTATCGATCGATACCCCATTGGTATCGATCCACACCAATCACGAATGTACGGTTCATCAAGTCGATTTAAGCCTGGTATCGATCGATACCAGGCTGTGTGTCGATCGATACTCGATGTTCCAGCAAGGTAACTTCTTGTTTTTCCCAATTTTAGTTTGTTCTTTTGTTTTATTTCACTGACTCTAGGCTAGACAACACTGGGGACAGTGTTGTTCAAGTCTGGGGGAGGTGTCTGCTGACATTGTGTTTGTTTTTCTTAGAGTCAGTTGTTTTATCGAGTCAAAATTGTTTTATTGAGTCAAAACTTGTTGGAGATGATGATCATGTGCTTGAACCTCTTGATTTGATTTTTTTTTTGAGTGCACAGTATCACAGGATCAGTTCTAGATCGACTAATAAAAAATCCAAAGACTGACCAGTTGACTAGAAAACATCCATGTTTCCAGCAGAGTTATTCTGAAACCTGAGACAAATTTTTGCACTTCATCAATGTGGTTAGTGTTTAAAGAGCTTGATTCATCATTCCTATCTGATAAAGGAACCCATGTGTTTAGAGTTATGGTATCTCTCTCCCCTGTTATAAGTTGATAAATAAGAGCATAAAAGATTAAAATGATTTTCTTCTGAGTAGAGGGTTAGGTAAATTTCCAGCGATCCCATTATTCTACTTAAGAGGGAATGATCACACACATGATTCGAAGCGAGGCTAGGATTTTTCTATGATGCCATTATTCGCCAACATCATTTGATACATCGAGAGGGAAGAACCGGGTATTTGGTGGCAAACACCATCAATACTCGCGTCTCATACCTTGATGTGTATATGCAAAGCTGAAAAGAAAAGAAAGAACATAATAAGAAATAAGTCTGGGGGAGAGAAATAAAACCAAAAAGTGTGAAAAAGGGTGGTCCCTTGTCATGATATCGTATGGTAAAGAATCTAGAAGGTTCTTGAACATTGGCTTTTCTGGAACAAAGCTGTGAGATGATGTGTGGAGTCTGGGAAAATTGCGAATGTCTACGGAGAAGTACATGGTGGTTAGATCAAAAGCTGATTATGTGACATTTGGGTACTTGGGAAGAGGGTCATTTAGATGGTTGTGAACAGGTGAGTCTCCGCGTTTTCAAACCTCTTTCTCTGTTTAGTCTTCTATTTGCTTGAGGGCAAGCGAAGGCTAAGTCTGGGGGAGTAGATATATCATGGTTTTTACCCTGTTTAGACCATGATATAAGTCCTTTTTATAGAGTATTTCTAGTGTTTTGTAGTCTTTTAGAGTCTTTTACAGGTCTTAGCACGTTTGGAGCGTAATTAGAAGTATTGGAGCTTTCTGGAGCAGTTTGGAGCAAGGCTGAAGTTCGTGTTGCTGAGTATCTGATTTCACGTCAAGCATCGATCGATACCCCCTGGTATCGATCGATACCCATCGCAGCATGACAAGACACGCGACTTAATGAAGAATTGAAGAACTGCAGATTTGCCCCAGAAGTCTGTAATAATTACAAGAAGCCCCAATTCGTGTTTTAGGTTATAAATACGGATTTTTACAGCCATTTTTAGGCTAAGCTTTATTTTCTATACTTTGATTTTATTTTGGTTGAGAGAAAAAAAGTCTGAATCTCCCTTCGACCGAGATCAGATCTCAAAACCTCTTGTTACTATTTCTATTTTATTAATGATTTATTCAGTTATGTTGATTGTTTCATTCTCCATGTCTGAGTAGATTCACTTTAGGTTTAAGGTTTTATCATAAGGGTTTTCTCTGAATGCTAGGTTGATTATCTGTTTAGGATTCACCATCTAAATTAGTTCTTCGCCTTAAGTTGTGTTCAAAGCTAATTCTAGGTTGACGAATCTGGAACTTAGATCTTAGGATAATTGATTAGGCACGACAGTGCGATTAATTACCTGATACAACCTAGGTGAGCAAATTGATTATTCGCAAAGAGATTTGGTTTAATTGATTTGTGAACATATCAAACCTGATATTAAAGCTGATTTAGACTTTATGATTCGCAAAGAGATTTGGAATTCCTAGGATTTAGATTTAGATAGTTTTCGCAACGACAGTTGGTTAATTATACTTTAGTGAATTGAGTTCAAGAACTGCGCTAAATCTGAATCATGATTAGTTAGTTTATCTGCATTCATTGATTTCCTGAGAAATACCATGAGCCTATATTTTCCCAATTGAATTACAACTCTTTTAATATCTGCACTGCTTTCAATTACATCTGTTTGGCTTAGCTTAATTCTCAACTGTACAATCTATTGTGCATCTCTGTGAGTCTTTGTGGTTCGACCCCTAGCTATATTACAACTACTGCTTTAGTACTGTTAGGGTATTAATTTGAGCATATCAAGGTGGCGGTTTTTATAAGTTTGGGAATGGGGAACGGTTAAAAACGCTAAGGGGAATGGCTTGATCTTTGATTACGGTGGTGTAAAAAAGGAAAGAAAGGACGATGAAGAGGGGATTACAATTTGATGGATTGGTTGGTGCAAGTATGATTAATAGCAATCTCTAAGTAACTAAGAAAAACCTCAAAAGACAAAGAAGAAAAGAAGGCCTAAAGGCCAAGCTACAAAAAAAAGAAGAGGCATGAACCAAAAAGAAGAAAAAGAAAAGAGCTTAGTGAAAACGAAAAGGAGCATCAAACCATAACCAAGGTGAAGAAGCAAACCCCCAATGAGAAAGAGGGTGAAGAAGGAAACAAAAAAGTATATTTTGGTATCCAAGGCAAAATGCCTTGTAAGAAAAGGGTAGACTAGGATCTGGGAACAAGAACCAATGGGTTAGATTGGGCTAAGGTTAGTGACAATCTAGGCATTCGGGTAGACGAGAGTTTTTCCTTGTATGCATAGGTTGCCCTTTAGCTTTAGCATTTTGTCGAAGTTTGCTCGTTCATTGAGAGATCCTTGTATTTGATTGCCCATTGATATGCTCAAATTAATACCCTATTCAGATACTAAAGCAGTTGTCGTAGTATAGCTAGGGGTCGAACACAATGACTCACATAAACACATAATAGATTATATAGGTGAGAATTAAGCTAAGCAATTCATATGTAATTGAAATCAATGCGTAAATTAAAAGTGTTGTAATTCAATTGGGAGAAAGATAGGCTCATGGTATTTCTCAGAAAATTAATGAATGCAGATAAACTAACTAGCAGGATTCAGATTTAGCGCAGTTCTTGAACTCAAATCACTAAGGTATAATTAACCAACTGTCGTTGCGAGAATTATCTAAATCTAAATCCTAGGAATTCCAAATCTCTTTTCGAATCCTAAAGTCTAAATCAGCTTTAATATCACGTTTGATATGTTCACAAAACAATTAAACCAAATCTCTTTGCGAATAATCAATTTGCTCACCTAAGGTTCTATCAGGCAATTAATCGTACTGTCGTGCCTAATCAATTATCCTAAGATCTAAGTTCCAGATTCGTCAACCTAGAATTAGCTTTGAACACAACCTAAGCGAAGAACTAATTCATATGGTAAATCCTATAAACTAATCAACATAGCATCCAGAGAAAACCCTTATGAGAACCCTGAACTTAAAGTGGATCTACTCAGACATGGAGAATGAAACAATCAACATGTTTGAATAAATCATCAAATAAAACAGAAAGAGTAACAAGAGGGTTACAAATCTTCTCTCGGACGAAGGGAGTTTCAGACTTGTCTTCCTCACAAAGCTCTCTCTCAAACCAAAGTAAAATAAAGCATAGCCTACAAAGTGGCTGTAAAATCTCTATAAATAACCAACTACCTTGTTTAGCTTAAATTACTTATGAACATTGTATTCTTAGTGATTAGGATAAATCCCTTTATGGATTGATAACCTTCATAATACACGTATTGGAGTTATTGATACCTCCTAGAGACTAAAAAGTCTTGTATCAGTGAAACACGAAACGCCCGCCACGAGACCAGAGGACTCTACCATAGCTTTCGGAAGCTTCATCACGGCGATCCTACAAGCCGTCGACTTAGATTTCTCAACCGTGACTCCACTTCGCGGGACTTGATTCAATATCATGCAGTTTTCCCGAGAGCACACTATCTCTCGCGCATTGCTCGATCCGGACATATTTGACTACAAGTACTGCCCAAACGTTGTTGACCGGAGAAGGAGCAGTTCCTCAATGGTGACCGGAGACAACAGACTTTATATGTACCGACTGTACCTCGTTTACCATACACTATCGGCCAGTTCCTACTGGCCAAGACCAAGCAAGACGCAGCTGCAAAGCGTTCTCGACTACTCCTACTCGCACATGCATGTGCACCATCCGCTCCCGCGAGCTCCTCACATACACACGGACCATAATACGCAACCATGGATAGAAAACTAGAGCGGAAGGATAGACGTTTCAAGCGTGTGATACGCTTTCTTGAGGAGAACCACCCGTTCGATGGTAACTTGTCTGATTCTGAGACATATGGATCACGTAACGTTTAGCATCGCGCTTTATCACTCACGACCAGCCTCGCACATCTCCACCACGGTTCAATCGATCTTCATCCCTTTATCTTTTTATTTTTGAACTCTTTTCTTTATTAGTTATTTTATTTTAATGTCTTTTCCATCCTTACACCAACTTTTTCTTAAAAGCACAAAATCTATGATGATTTCGACCTGTGTGCTTCTACGCTATTTCCTCGTACCAGCTCTTTTGTGGTTTGTTACTAGAATAGGCGGTAGCTAGAGTGCTTGCAATGCGACATCCCCAGAGGATTTCGACTCATAGATTCTTTCAGACAAGATATACTAACTCACTCTATTTGAACTTAATTTGAATTTAATTTTCTTATCAAATGTTTTAGGCGAGACAACGAATCAGACATTTAGGACATCTTTTTCCTTTTTACCACTCTTTGTTGTCCTAGATGGCATGTTCATCTTTAGTTGGTACCCTACCCGGAACCTTAACCATCATTTTCGGAACTCATGTTTTCTTCTCTTGTTGTCTCATGTGCAGAGATGTTCAAAAACGCCGGAGAGGGAGGAACGACACAATTTTCAGTTACTCGAGAAGACAAAAGACAAGATGTATTCGGTTATGGAGGTACCAACACTTCAAGCTTAAAAAGTTGCCTTGGAAATTTCTCACCATCGTTAATTTTCGTCCTCCCTAAGACTCCCGTTTAAAGGCGTTTCCCCTATCCAAAAAAAAATTGAAAGGATAGGAAACAAAAGCCTAAAGAGTCTTAGGGTAGTTGATATTATTATACCAAGGCAACCATGTTTCGTATGTGAGGAGTAAGAAGCCGTTTGAATCATTACCCGGAGAAAAATCTAAATCTGGGGAACGACAAAAAAGTTCTAAAGAAGGAGAAGTTCGCAACAATGCTTATCCGAGTAGGAAGTGACTGGAAACTGAGGACTTCAACAGCTCCATCCTCTATTGTTATTTTGCATAATATCTTGAATCTTCTGGTGGATATACGATAACCCGAAACACTTTTAACCTCACTTCTTAAAGCCAATATGGCCTAGCCTCGATTGTCTTGGCTAGTACTTTTTGATGAGAATCACGCACCGCTTAATGAATGTTAAGAGCTAGTTAACTGAAAGTTAGGGTTTAAGTGTTTAGATTTTCACATGACGGATACCATGGACTAGCGTTGCATTACTTTGGTGAGAATTTTCTAGACTAAGTCCCGATTGATGCATTGCGTTGGTTATGGTTTAGAAAGACGATCACTGAGATTTTTGTTAGTTCCTACGTTTTCAAAAACTTCTTTTCGAGGACAAATTTCTATTTTGGTTGAGGACAAACATAGATCTAAGTCTGGGGGAGTTGATAACACCCGTTTTTGACCAATTTTATGGATCACTTTAATATCTTTTGCAGGTGTTTTAACTCAGTTTTCAATGGTTTTCAAATGATTTCCATGTTTTAGAGTTTTAAGAGTGCATTTCAGGTAACTTAGGATAGATAGTGCATTTCGGAGCAAATGTACGTTTTTGGATAAACTTGGACCGTCAGAAGTCTTGCTGTCAAAGAAGACCTTCTCACCGTCTGATCATCACCAAATTTGGAGAAACAAAGAAGACACAACCAGCTTTCAAATGAAATTGGTTTGGAGTCATTCCAATTGTTGGATCATCAAATAGTCACGAAGCAATGTAGGCACACGAAGCTGCCTTGAAGCAGAGCCACCACATGCAGAGAGGCTACACCCACGGCCAAGAGGCGTTCCGCCACGGTCAGGAGAGCTCCACCCACAGCCAACAAGCATTCCAATGCGGGTCGAAACCACACACCCGCGGCCACCCTTGTGCGACAAAATCAAGCTCGTTTCATTTCCGAGACCAATTTCGTCTTTTCAACTCAAACCCTAAATGTCCCCAAAAAAGTGAAGACTATAAATACATGGTTTTAGGTCTCTTGAACAATAATTTCACGCTTTTAGACAGAGACAAATTTCTTAGCAATTTTTATTCTTGTTCATCGATTTGGAGCAAGGATTCTCGACTTGTGTCTTCAATAGAGAAGTCTTTCTTCATCTCTTTCTCTTTCTGTTTTTCTTTTATTTATTATGGTGTTTAGATCAGCTATGGCTGAGTAGTTCTCTTGTTGGTTATAGGGTTCTCAAGGGGCTCTCATGGTTCGATTCATCATTAGGTTTTTAGGTTAGGATATCCATTAGGGTTCTTCGTTCTATCATTATTATATTAATGCATGTTTGCTTGATTGACTATCTTTGCAACTGAACTTCAATATTTTTAGAGGTACGAAAGTATTGGATCTATATGCTTCACCTAGGGTAGACGAGCAAAACCATTACAAGATACGAAAGTATACTTATAGAGGGGTTATGAGCAAAACCATTAAGTACGATCTCGCAATATAAAACAAGGACTAGGGCAAAGAGCGAAGGGACCTCTAACAACTACCTCTTACTGCAACTAGCTCTACACTAAAACACTTAGCAATTCTTTGGTCATCTTCTTGTAAAATCACTCTTGAGAATCGAAATACCAAATCCAGTTTACTCCGCAAAATCTTGTCCACATCACTTCTGAATCATGTTTGATTCGATCGAGCAACAAAATTTCTGTTTATTACTCGATAATCCATCGGTTCTTCTTTTCATAAAGATAAGCCAAAGTGCTCCATTTATTTATATTTACAAATTTAGATCGTCGTATTTTCAACTACAACAATAAGTAACACACTTTTTGAGACAATGACTTTTATACGTTAATCTCAAATCAAATTACTCTTTATGATGACAATTAATACTATTTAGACCATTTTACTCAAATCAATGACTCATATCTCTTCTACCTTAATCTAAATTCTATCACGCTTACTAAATATGATTTTAAAAATATTGTATATCATTTTAAAGTTTTTTTTATTGAATATCTAAATATCCTTCATGTTTTATATTTTTCAGTATCTATTTAACATTTGTCGATTTTTCCAAATTTTATTCATGTAAGATATAATATTATTAATTATGGTTTATAACGTTCTTATCTGTTTTCACTTTTTGACTAATTTCTAGATATCTTTCCTATTTGTTTTTAATGGTTTTTTCTGTTTCAAGCATCTAATTAATTACTAGTTGATTTTTTTCTTTCTATTTTTTATAAGTCGTGATATTTATGTAAACATAGATGTAGGCATCCAACTTATCATATATATATATATATATATATATATATATATAACATAGTTCACAATACATTTACATCCATAACTTTTATTTTACTTGTATCATCAAATATGACTAAAAGCACCGTTCTTACCATTTTTATTGTTGTTTTTGTTCTAGGTTTGTAACACTTAAAATATATTAAATATTTCATGTTTATTCTTGTTTATTAGATGGTTTTTTGTTCATCACCGATTTATTTCTATAACGAAAAGAATTGAAATGAAATTCATATATATTTTAAATATGTATTATTAGGAATGGTGATGGAGGAGATGCAATGATATATATGTTATTCCTATATTGAAGCAGAACACTGTGAAAGAAATCAGTGTAACAATATGTGTGATGCCAAGTGGAAAGGAACATGAGTATGTGACCCACTAGGACCAGGCTAAACACTAAAAGAAAAGACCTGCTTATGTAGTTCTTTTTGCAAAAAATGATTTTTCTTTATCTTATTATATAAAGCAAAATGTTTAAAAAATTGTTATCTCGCATGATCGCGACACGTATCAAGTCAATTTATCAGATGCTAACATGTGTTAAAATTTACTAAACTTATAATTGATTCTAAGTCTTCCAAAAAATTGATCAGATTCTAAGTCTTCCAAAAACAATTGATCAGATTATATGTCTTATAATTGATAATTGATCATATTCTAAGTCTTCCAAATATGTTTTTGCTAAATTTATAATTGATTCATAATCTTAAAAGGTAAAATTAATAAACAAAAAAAGAAAGAGAAAAATATAAATTGATCCTAAAAGCTAGAGTGAATGAAAAGAGGAAAAATCAAAAATTTATAATGGAAACAAAATTAAAAATCGGTTAATAACAATTTAATAAAAAACATAAAAAATTGAAAGATTAATAATCGGTCTATAATCCTAAATGGTAAAGTTACTTAAACGATGCTGCGAGATAATGTGTGTAGTCTGGAAAACTGTGAATGTCTACGGAGAAGTACATGGTGGTTAGATCAAAAAGCTGGTTAGGTGACATTTGGGTGCTAAGGAAAAGGGTCATTGCAACGTTTCAAGAACAGGTGAGTCTCTACGTTTTCAAACCTCTTTCTCTGGTTTAGTCTTCTATTTGCTTGAGGGCAAGCAAATGCTAAGTCTGGGGTAGTTGATATATCATGGTTTTTACCCCTTTTAAGCCATGATATAGGTCATATTTATGGAGTCTTTCTAGTATTTTGGAGTCTTTTAGAGTCTTTTACAGGTTTTAGCACGTTTGGAGCTTAATTGGAGTTTTTGGAGGATTCCAGAGCATTTGGGGAGAAAAGGAGCAGAGTCATGCTGAGACGTCAGAAATTTGGCATTGGTTGAAGAACTTCCCACCAATGGATTGCGCTCAAATGTGGACACAAGAGAGATCAATGGATTAGCTTTCATTTGGAAGTGGTTTGAGACCATTCCAAAGGTGCGATCGAAAGTTATGCCAGTTTTCGTGAAGACAGTCCAGTCTGGCGAGCACAGTGTACTTGTGTCAACCGACACCAGTCCAGTATCAACCGACACCAACTGCAGAAGGAAAAAAACGTGATTTTACAAGTTTAAAGACTCTGCAACTTGGCCCAGAAGACTTTATTAATTACCAAAAGCCCCAGAACATGTTTTAGCATTATAATTAGGTTTTTCAGCCACTTTGATGGCTACAATTTCATTACTCTTGATTCTACTTTGGTTTTTGGAGAGACAACTCTGAACTCCTATTTATTATCGCTTTCTTTGATGATCTATTTAATCATGTTGCTTTCATTCTCCATGTCTAATTCTAGGTTGACAAATCTAGAACTTAGATTTTAGGATAATTGATTATCTGAATGTAGAACTTAGATCCACTTTAGGTTCATGGTTCTCATAAGGCACTACAAGAAAAATGGGTATTAATAGCAATTCAGGATAGCGGTTTATCAGTTTCCGCTATATTTAACTTATGCCTGACTTTTTCATAGCGTTTCCGAAATGGTAAACGCTATGATATATTAGGCGGCAAAAATAATATATTTGCGCTTAATTTTTGATTCTCCAATTACTCTATAATAACACATATAAATTGAAAAACGTCATCGTAGTTTAACCGCAAAAAAAAAATTCATTGTCCGCCCAAATAATAAAAAATTGTACCTAAGTTAATTTTAAGAAAAAAATTGATCTGAACCCAAATAAACGTGGTCGATAAAAACTTATGTATTCACAAAAATTCCCTTTTTCTCTCCATTCTCTCTTCTTTCACTCTCCATCCCCGCGTCTCGATCTCTCTTCTCTCTTATATGAGTCTCGATCTCGCTTCTCTCTTATATGAGTCTCGATCTCGCTTCTCTCTTCTCTCAGTCTCGATATCTCTTCTCTCAAAATTATTTTGTATTATATTCAACTTTTGGATGTTTCGGGAAACAAAAAAAACGATTGGGGGGTTTCGCTTATCCTTGGACAATCTCTACTCGGAGCCCTTTTGAGTCGTTATTCATCACCATGTGGAGAAGAATCGTCTCCTCTCATCTCAAAAACCTAGCGGCCGATGTCGTCGCTACTTCGCCTCGTCGATCGATAGCCACCACCACGAGACCCATTGGCTTCTATCTCGCTGCCGATCGATCAGCCATTTATGCTGCTTCTTCCGTCATCCTTCGTCATTTCAGCTCCGAATCAGGTAATAAATCATTGATATAGTTTTTCTTTTTGTTTGCTTTCAGATCTCGGCTTGGGACTCCATTTTGCGGTGGATTTAGATTCGATTCCCGCTGTATTGGTCTCTGATCCCGTGCCATAGATTTAGAGGATACATATAAATCTGTATTGGTCTCTGAGATTATTAATGGTTTGCCAAAAAGAAGCAAGTAGACTGGTTTGATACTCAGGTCGCTGTTAATCTCTCTGCAATTTTTATTTTATTTTTACTTCTTCTATTATTACGCTTGTATTTTGTTTGTTCTCTGTTGATTTTTGATGATTCCTGAAGTTTTCATATTTTCTTCTTCCTCTTGTACATATTGTTTTGAACAAAGTGATACTCGTGGGCACAAAGACACACACTTACAACGGCAAACCGGTTGTGACCAATGCCACTGTACATGCTGTAGTGGAGAATCAAGTAAGTCAATCAAATACAAAGTCTTTCCTAAGTTTATGATATGTTGTCTTGTCCCTAACTTGGGCAGAATTTTATTCGTTTGTGGATAAATAGGTACATATTGTTGCTGGCAGTTCAGCTACATCGAATGCTCAAGCTGGGGGTGAGCTATCTTCTATTGAGTACATATTCTTATTTTATTTTGATGTGGTTGTTCTTTCTTTTCATATTGAAGATTGTGACATTTTTTTCTTGTTGTGTTTGTTTTTTATTTTATTTAATCATGCTAGGTAAATCAATCCAAGCTGCAGAAAGTGCTTTGATATTATAAATGTGGATTGAAAAAGCTCGAAGAGTTAGAGGCAATGAACCAATCTCTAAAGTCACGTTCAAATGAGGTACATATCCTTTTCTTACGTTTTTATATGTCGTATCATCCACATTTGATCACAAGTCATGTGGTTTTTAAAACTATTTGTAGGACTTAAGCAGCTTTGAAAAGCATATTGCGAGGGTGTGACGAATCTCATTTCATATGTGCTCTCATCGAAGAAGAGAGTTTTTGTTACCATCTCAGTTTTGGAAACGAAAAAGCTGAATATAATACAATGTGTTTCTTTTGTATCCATCTGAAGACTGATTCTAGGATTGTATCTTATAAGAAATGTTAAAGGATGTTGTGAACAAAAATTATATTTCTCAATTAAAAAAGAAAATACAACAAATTATTGTTTTATACTAAAAACATAAAATAAAATATAAAATTATAATACAAATTTCAAAATAAAAAGGAAAATTTAGTGAATCTTTGATTTAGAATTTAGAGCATAAGGTTTGGGGTATATGGTTTGAAATATAATTTTTTAATTTTACTAACAATAGAAACATAATTTTTATGGATTAATAAGTGTTTGATTTATGTATATAGGTTCACACTTGTAAGATATTTTATTATAATTTTCAATTAAAAAAGAAAACACAACAAATTATTGTCTCATACTAAGAACTTAAAATAGAATAGAAAAACTATTATAAAATTAAAAAAAAAGGAATAGTTAGTGTGTCTTTGATTTAGAGTTTAGAGCATATGGATTGGGGTTTAGGGTATAAGAATATAGGGTTTGAAATATATTTTTTTCTAGTTCTATTAACAATAAAAATATAATAATTTTATGGTATAATGGGTTTTTGGTTTGTAGGGTTTTTGGTTTAGGGTATAGGTATTCACACTTGTAAAATATTGTTTTTTCTATTTCTAAATTAAAAAAGCAAATACACCAAATTATTGTTGCATACTAAGTACATCAAATAGAATAGAAACAACTATTACAAAATTAAAAAGAAAAAGAAAAGTTAGTGAGTCTTTGACTTAGAGTTTAGGGCATAGGGTTTGAGCTTTAAGGCATACGGTTTGATTTAAGTGTATAGGGTTAATGGTTTGGTTTTGATTTAGGGTTTAGGGTATATGATATCATTTCTTTGTATATAATGTTTTACAGAAATAATTAAAATATATAATGTTTTACAGAAATAATTAAAATTAGAGTTAAGTCTTAATTTAGGGTTTAGGGCATTGTATAGTTTTGGTTATGTTAGTTTAGGGTTTAAGTTATGTTTCCAATTAATAAATAAAAATGATTAAAAAAGAAAGTCAAATGATTGCAAATGGTTGCAAAATCATTGCAAAATGATTAGAAACTTACAAACCCTACAAATTCATGATAAGTTACTAACCATTTCATCTTAGTATCATACAACATCTTTTATATAGTTTTTGGTTTTAATTTTTTTTTAAACTACAAAATTATATATTATTAACAAGATAATTAATTTAACAGAACCTCATTAATATAATTTTTTTTCCAAATTAATAACGTAATAAATATTGTACAAAGTCTTGTATTTATGGTATAAAAAATAATTAAGCCTTCAAAAAATAATAGCCAATGAAAAAAGATCACTCGGATTACTTAGGTGGCGCAATCTAACATTGTTCATTCATTTATCTTCTTTTCTTTTTCTCAGATCGTTCATTTTTCTTCTCTTTTGTTTAACCTCAGAGAGAGATCACTGACGTGGCATAAGTTTCTTTTTTTTTCTCTCTCCGAGAGACAATGGATCTCCTTCCTGCCTCTAGGGTTTTTCATCTCCTTCACCCTCATCATTTCGCCTCTCTCTCTCTCTCTCTCTCAGAATGCTCATAAGAAATTAGCTCCTTTTTGTTTCCTTGATGTGTTTTCTCCTCTAATCTCGGGTGTGAGAGAAGGGCAAAACAAAGATCGGCGGCGAATCCTCTCCCATCGTCCGAGCAACCGTCGTCCAGGCTTTTACCGTCATCTACACGATACTATATGGTGTGCGAGAAGGGCAAAACAAAATCCCTTTTTGTTGTTTCGTAAGATTTAAATTGAAATTGAGGCTTAGATTAGTTCTTCTGCGATTTGGGGATTTCAAATACTGGAATTTGATTTGAGTTTGCAATTGATAGGCTTAGGGAAATCATGCCCAAAATTTGATTTGAGTTTCCAATTGATAGGCTTATGGTCATCTGTAGACTTATCTTTGAGCTTTGTTAGGTTTTGACATAGTATAAGACATGGCTTTGGTGGACTCGGTTTGCAATGATAATTACTGTATTGCAATTTATTTGTGCAACTTACCTTATGTTCTGTGTCGCCAAATTTGTTTCCCGTGATGGAATGCCAAGGGATTGCGTTTTAGGTAAACTAAGACACAAATTTACATTGATTTGGCTGTCTAAAGTGAACTACTTGGGCAGTTTAAATCTTGATGTATATTTGATGGGGTTGATTGAACATGCCATATCTATCTTCCCTCTTTGTTCAATACTTAATGTTTGACCCCATTTACGTTGAAAGCTTTATTTGTACTTCAGTTATCTAGCTATGCAATTTTATCTATAAACTTTTTCTTGCTTAAGAATCTCTTTAGTGACTTCCTTACTAGTACATCAAGATGAAGGCACTCATTCTTGTTGGAGGCTTCGGGACTCGGTTGAGGCCATTGACTCTCAGTTTCCCAAAGCCGCTTGTTGATTTTGCTAATAAACCCATGATCCTTCATCAGGTACTATGATGATATAATGTTTGTTATTGTTTCGTCTTAGTTAATTTTCTTCCCAATGTATTTTCAATCTTAAAATTCTTACCTTGTTTCCTAGCAAACTTTATTATCTAGGAACAAAACATTCAGATTTATAATGATTGAAGTATTTTCTCTCATGACCTATGTTTTAACCGAATCATGTATTCTTGTAGATAGAGACACTTAAGGGAATTGGAGTTGTTGATGCGGCTGTGAGAACCATGATAGTTTGTTGCAGCACGAAGCTGATGATATCGAAGAAGTTTCAAAGATTGAAGGTCCAAGAGTGAGGGGAATATTCACAATTTATCTTTGAATCATGTACTTTTACTTTGTAATATAGGTTTTTTGTATCATGGTTTCATATTAATATAATAAAATGTCATTTTTCTTTTTTATATTATGAATTAATTGTTTTTATTATTATTATTATTACAAATATTCTAAAAATATATTACAATTAAAAAAAGATAATCCATTTGTAATTTATTTTGATAAATTTTCGGGTAATTATAAAATAAATTAATAACATAAATAATTTACAATCTTTGTAAAACAAACTGCTATTATTAATGAGTTTTAATAACAATTATAACATGCTATTATAAATATTAACAATTGCAGATAGAGAAACGCTATCGTTGTTTAATTAACTATAGTGTACGTCAAGTCCGCTATCTAAAGTGTCCGACCTACAATGACGGGCGCTGTCAGAGCGTTTTAGGAAATGCTATGGTAGTTGAATCATAGCATTTAACAGCCGCTATTAATACCCACATTTCTTGTAGTGAGGGTTTTATCTGAATGCTAGGTTGATTAGTTGATTAGGATTCACCATCTGAATTAGTTATTCACCTTAGGTTGTGTTCAAAGCTAATTCTAGGTTGACAAATCTAGAACTTAGATCTTAGGATAATTGATTAGGCACGAGAGTGCGATTAATTACCTGATAGAACTTAGGGTGAGCAAAATAACTATTCGCAAAGAGATTTGGTTTAGTTGTTTTGTGAACAAATCAAACCTGATTTAAAAGCTGATTTAGACTTTATGATTCGCAAAGAGATTTGGAATTCCTAGGATTTAGATTTAGATAGTTTTCGCAACGAGAGTTGGTTAATTATATCTTAGTGATTTGAGTTCAAGAACTGCGCTAAATCCGAATCCTGTTAGTTAATTTATCTGCATTCATTGATTTCCTGAGAAATACACTATCTTTCTCCAATCGAATTACAACTTGTTTAATTTACGCATTGCTTTCAATTACATCTTTTGGTTTAGCTTAATTCGAATCTATATAATCTATTGTGTGATTTATGTGAGTCCTTGTGTTCGACCCCTACATATACTGCTTAGTACTTATAGGGTAATAATTTGAGCATATCACACGCTTTTCAGAGGAAAGACTTTGAGCTGAAACCTGCATACTACACTCTTGTGGGTCAGCACCTTTTTCATGGTCTTTCCAATGAACACCCCATGGACCATATTGAGAGATTCGAGGATTTTGTCACTAGCATTAAGATCAATGGAGTGTCCTATGATTACCTCTTCTGCAAGCTCTTCCCATACTCTTTAGGTGGAGATGCGACTTACTAGCTGAAGCAGTTGCCTCCAGGATCACTGACTACATGGGAAGAGATTAAGACTGCTTTCCTGAATAACTTCTATGATGATGCACGATCTGAGGATCTTAGGAACAAGATCTCCTAGTTTTCTCAAGGCCCTACTGAGGCGTTTAAGGCTGCTTGGATGAGATTCAGATCATATCAGAGAGATTGTCCAGATCACGGGTACTCTGATGTTCATCTAATGGGTTTCTTCTTCAGAGGAATTGATTGGAGGTATCAGATGGCTTTGGATGCTTCGAGTAATGGAAAATTCAACACCAGGTATCCTGATGATGCTTATGTGCTGATTGAGAACCTGGCGTCTAGCAATAGCACCAAGAATGCAGGCTTTGAGCGCAAGAAGCAAGCTGGTAGCATGGAAGGTTCGCAGATTGCTGAGGTTCAAGCCAAGTTAGATTCTATGCACAATCTTCTGATGGGAAAGACAACGAAGACTGTTCACTTTGCTGAAGAAGTTGAGGTGTTCAATGAGGATTAAGTAGAGGATGTGAACTACATCGGTGGTTCTGGTTTTCAAGGTCAGAGGAATCAATACAACAACAACAGAAACTTCAACATCAATTCTCAGCAAGGAGAGTCGGATCAGTTTGGCTAGAAACCTTTCCATAACAGTGGTTATGCCAGGAACTATGGGAATTCATCTTATCAGCCTGTACCTGCTAAAACCCCTGAGAGCAAGATTGAGTCTATGCTTGAACATCTGGTTCAAGGACAGCAGCATATCACAGTGGATTTCAATGGAAAGATGGATGCTATGTACAAGGATTTGAGTGGAAAGATCGAAGCTCTTGGTATGTGATGAGGACATCGAACAAGCTAGCCCACCAGAGGTGAGCTCAAAGCTGGGACAAGACCAAATCGGGCCGATTATGGAGACTATGATGAACGGTCGGTTTGATGCATTACAAAGCCGACATTGGAAACCCGGAGGAATTTTGGATACTACCAATTCAAAAGAGAATCGTACTGAGCGTACGACAAGCTTAGATCTTGTTTATTGGCGACATCGGTTCTCTTATGGATTTGGGACAGTAACTCCCAAAGTTACTTCAACGAGTGGAAAGCGAGCAAACGACTTGAAGGATCAATCAACCCCAGAGGAAATCATTAGGAGGAAGAGTCTGGAAAATAGCTTCAACATGTTCAAGGAGAAGATGAAGCATCTGGAACACGAAGGACTGATAAGGCTTGATCAGTTTGAAGGTTGGTACCTAAACCTGTTGTTGAGCTCCGATTTCAATCAAATGTTCAATCAAGTGTCGCTTCCAGATCACGACACTTCAGGAAACAATCTATATATGGTTCGAAAGATCTTTGAGTCTAGTTTCTAGAACATTCAAGATCTCTCCAATCAGCCCAGCCAATCGCTCATAAATGGCTCAACAGTGGAAACGTATCTAATGGACTCAATCCTACCCGAAATTGTCAAGTGGAATCTTTTGAAACCCAAACATGAAAGCCCACTTGAGCATGGTTTCTATGAGCTTAGGAGACTCTTAAGAAGCTTTCTAGAAGCTTCCCTTCACGACCTAAGGTGCACCAAACCTCACTTGATCAAGTTGGATCAAATTTGAGCTACACTTGCCTTATTTGGAGATTCTCGCCATTCATCTCCAACGGCTCTATTATTTGAAGCTTGGCCAGGAAATGAAGCTTTTTCACAGCAACCAGGACGTACCTAGACACTTGACATTCGCCCCTAAGTTGTCAAGATTCAAGAAAGGCTCCGTTTTCCATATTTGGCCGATTCTCGTCATTATGACTCAAACGGCTAGTTTTAGCATTTATTTTGCGATTTCCTTATTGTTTCATTTCGTGTATGAGCAGTATATAAGCTCATCTTAGCCTTCATTTGTAAATTACCATTCAATCTAAAAGTAACAAAGCATTTTCGTTTCTTGTCAAAGTGTTCTTTGCGAGAGTTCTTTTCTTTTGAATATTGTGTGCGATTCACATATTCACTAGAATCTCGGATTAACTAGTTGTGTGATTCAATTAGTTGGTTCGGTCACTTGATAGAGAGAGTCTATCATCATCAAATTGAGTGAGTCAATCACATATCACCATCCATCCCACCATCACATCCATTTCCGCGACCAGCTTGTTGTCTTTGACAACCTTGGTGAATCATAAGATCGGTGTGACTCCGAGTCTTATATCATTTTGGTATCAGAGATTTAAAAGCTCCTATCTCAGGTTGTGTTCATCCAACCTTTATCCTTTGTGTTTTCTGTTTTGTTATTTACTTTCATCTAAACCGAAAAATCCATAAAAATTGTTTTTGTTTCAATTCTATTTTCCTTTGTTTTGTTATTTGATTTTTTTCATAAACTCAAAACCAAAATGTTTAGTTTCGTTTCATAAAAAGAAAATCCACAAAAATATTTAACATAGTCGAATTTTCGTTTATTTTCGGTTTTTGCAATATTTACATTTAAAAATCAGAAAACCAACCAAAAATCTATTGTTTTTACAATATTATATTGTTTGCTTTAATTCTATAAATCAGAAAATAAAAATAAGAATTTTTCCTTTTGTTATTTGAATTTTTCGAATTTATTTAGTCAAAAAAAAAAAGGAAACCAAAACCATCGTTTGTGATCTTTTTCATTTTCTTACTTTCCTTTCTTGTCTAAAAACGAAATTGATTCATCTTTTCTCTGTTCTTTGGCGAGGTACAAACCCGAAGGAGCAGCCGCCATGGGAGATTCAGAGGAAGAAGTCACTTACGAAGCATACGAAGATCATTGGAGTCAAGGAGAAGAAGAACAAGTCGTCACCGATGAGGAGACTGGCCGTGATACACCACCGTGGCCAGGAGATGATTACTCAAGCTCTTACTATGGAGGAGATTCTGATGAAGATGAGCTTGAACCAGAGCCGCCAGACTGTAGGCGAGACAACCACACCTATCACTCGACTTGGTCAAGTGAAGAAGAGACCGACCAAGAAGGCGATATAGGAGAAGATCGTTCATGGCAGGACAAGGCTGAATCTCAAATCAGTCTAGAAGAAGGAGGCCACGAAAGTGAACCAGGACATGGAGAGTTCACTCATGAAGGAGAACATGATCAGTTCGAAGAGCCATACCAAAAACCTTGGTGTGAAGAAACCGGCTCCCAAATCAGTTTAGGCGAAACTGATTCATATGAAGGCGAGGCTTGGTGCAATGAAATCAAATCAGAAACTGACATGGGAGATGAGACAGAGCATGAGGTGGACGAGTTAGAGCCAGAATACACTTTGGTTGACGAATCCGAGTTTGAAGAGGAGGTTCAAGATCCGAACCAAGCAAACATCGACAACGCCATTCTAGACGAACCTTATGATGCAACAACGGATGATGAGGCATATTGTGAGCCTCGCCACATTTGTTTTTCAGATCATAAGCAATGACCAGAAGCTTACCTACAATGGGAGAACGAAATGGAGCATTGGTTTAGGTCCCACAACATTCCAAAGGAGGATAGACTCACCTACGCCATTAACTCACACTACAAGAAAACAGCGTTTTTACGACTACAACTGGCGACTAAACGATTAGTCGCTAAACGTTGCGACTAATTAGCCACTATTGGCCGACTATTTAGCTACTAATATGATTTGGTCGTAATTGAGTCGTTATTTTACGACCTAACAATATTGTCGCTATAGTAGTCGCTATAGTAGTCGCTATATGACGACTAATATGCGACTACATTACAGTCGGGAAATAAGAGTCGCCTAATAGTCGCTACTTTAGCGACTAATATGCGACTATTTCGGCGGGTCGCTGATTTACGACAAAGTTACGACTAATTTGCCGACGGGTAACAGGAGTCGCATAATAGTCGCCATTTGATGATCAATATACGACTATTTCGGAGGGTAGCATAGCAGTCGGTAATTAGTCGTAAAGACCGTTAGAAAACACGTGTTATTCGTTTTGGGGTTGGTGTACTGATTTTATGCGACTACAAGATGTAGCTATTTAGTCGGCAGAAATGTCTATTTAAGCTCAATTCATCCCATTTCTCCTCCTCATTCGATCTTCAACACAAAATCAAACATATATCTTCCCCCTCATTCTATTTTTTAGTTATATAATGGCGGGAAATTTTAATTATAATAATTTTTGGGAGTGGATGTATAAGAGGTTCGATGAAGAGACGGGAAATTTGTTGGAAGAGTTTAGAACGGGGGGTGGATGGATTCATGCCATTTGCAAATAGCCAGCCTCTATCACAGAGTAATGGCGGTAAGTTTTTCTGCCCTTGTAGTGTTTGCAAGAACGATAAATTTATCACGGGGACAAGAATTTGGAATCATCTTTATAGCAGAGGATTTATGCCAGATTATTATGTTTGGTATAAGCATGGAGAAGAAATCAATATGGATTTAGGATCGAGTTATGTTGATACGCCATATATAAGTGGGAGTGAAAATGTGGGGAATGTAGTAGAAGATAGATATGTGGATATGGTGAATGATGCATTTCGTCATAACGTGAGTTTTGATAACTATCATCAGGATGGTAGTTATCAGAAAGTAGAAGAACCGGTACGTAACCATTCAAAGAAATTTTACGACTTGTTAGAAGGTGCAAAGAATCCATTATATGATGGTTGTCGTGAAGGTCACTCGCAGTTATCCTTAGCTGCTCAAGTCATGCAAAATAAGGCAGAATATAATATGAGTGAAAAGTTAGTCGATTCGGTTTGCGAAATCTTGACAGACTATTTACCAGAAGGAAACAAGTAAACCGGATCACATTACGAGACAGAAAAATTGATGCGCAATTTAGGCCTCCCATATCATACAATTGATGTTTGTATTAACAATTGTATGATCTTCTGGAAAGTTGACGAGAAGGAAGATAAATTTTTTTTTTGTGGTGCACAAAGATGGAAGCCTAAGAACGACCGACGTAGAACCAAAGTACCATACAGTCGTATGTGGTATCTACCTATTGCTGACAGTTTGAAGAGAATGTATCAGAGCGAGAAGACTGCATCGGCAATGAGATGGCATGCCGAGCACCAATCAAAGGAGGGAGAAATGTGTCATCCTTCTGATGCGGCAGAGTGGAGATATTTTCAAGATCAAAATCCCCGGTTTGCTGGAGAACCCCGTAACGTTTATCTTGGATTATGTATCGATGGGTTCAATCCATTTGGCATGTCTCGTAATCATTAGCTGTGGCCTGTAATCTTGACTCCATATAATTTACCCCCTAGTATGTGCATGAATACAGAGTATTTATTTCTTACAATTCTGAATTATGGGCCAAATCATCCACAAACTAGTCTCGATATCTTCCTCCGACCTCTTATTGAGGAGTTAAAAGAGTTGTGGTCTAATGGCGTCGATGCATACGATGTGTCCTTGAATCAAAATTTCAATCTAAAAGCAGTGCTAATATGCACGATAAGCGACTTTCCGGCGTATAGCATGTTATCCGGATGGACAACCCATGGTAAATTGTCTTGTCCAATTTGCATGGAAGATACAAAGTCTTTTTATCTACCTAAGGGAAGGAAGACGTGTTGGTTTGATTGTCACCGACGATTTCTTCCTCATGGTCATCCAATGAGGAGGAATAAAAAAGACTTCCTTAAGGAAAAAGACGCTTCGAGAGAGTATCCACCTCAGTCTTTGATCGGTGAGAAAGTTTATAGCGAGCGACTAGCTGGTGTAAATCCATCAAAAAAAGGACGTCGGTGGAAACAGGCACGAGAAGAAGAAGTCGGGCTATGGGAAGCATCATAACTGGCAAAAGGAAAGCATATTCTGGGAGCTACCGTACTGGAGGGACCTCAATCTCAGACATTGTCTTGATGTGATGCATATAGAGAAGAATTTTTTTGACAACATCATGAATACTCTTATGAGTGTGAAGGGTAAATCGATAGACAACATCATGTCAAGATTGGATATTGAACAATTTTTTTCTTGGCCACACTTACATATTGATAGTGACGGTAAAGCTCCATTCCCAGCCTTCACATTGACAGAAGAAGCCAGAAAAAGTTTACTAGAATGTGTGAAACATGCAGTTAAATTCCCATATGGTTATTCCTCAGACTTAGCGACTTGTGTTGATATGAACAACCAAAAGTTGTCAGGCATGAAGAGTCATCACTGCCATGTTTTTATGGAGCGGTTACTTCCATTTATCTTTGCAGACCTCCTAGACCGGAATGTCCACCTTGTGTTATCAGGTACTAATTATTTACGACCATTTATTTAAATAATTTTTATTATAGTAATTTATATAGTAACCGGTCCGAAATTTTCACGAATATTGTAGGGGTTGGAGCATTTTTCCTGGACTTATGTTCGAGAACGTTGCATAAAATGCGTGTTCAAATTCTAAAACATAACATAGTTTTGATCCTATGCAATTTGGAAAAGATATTTCCACCTTCATTTTTCGATGTGATGGAGCACCTGCCTATACATCTCCCCTATGAAGCTGAATTAGGAGGCCCTGTGCAATATAGGTGGATGTATCCTTTTGAAAGGTTTTTCAAAAAGTTGAAAGGGAAAGCAAAGAACAAAAGATATGCGGCAGTATCGATTATTGAATCATATATCAATGACGAGATTGCTTATTTCTCAGAGCACTACTTTGCCGCGAATATACAAACGAAATCAAGGTAAAAGCTAAAGTAAATCACTTCATGTCCACAATGCCATTGATATTGTATACACATGCTATGTATTTTAATGTGAATTACTTTTCACTCATTCGGCCAGGTTAACAAGATTCGATCAAGGTGAAGTCCCCGTATATCATGTCCCTGGGGTACCTTCTATATTTACGCACGTAGGCCGTCCAAGTGGAGAAATGCAAGAAATATGGCTCTCGGAAAGAGATTATCAATGCGCACATGCATATGTTTTACGAAATTATGACTATTTTCAGCCAATTGAGAGGTATATAAGTTGGCATCTCTCGCACCATGTGTTTTAATATATATTACACTATATTAATTCATTTTTGTGTTGGTCTTGTATAGTATGTTCGAGGACAATATTTCTGCAAAATACACAGGATTATCCGAAAAAGAACTCTCCGCGAAAAGAGCTGACAAATATCATATATGGGTGAAAGAATATGTATGTCTAAATAATATTCATAACTACACATACATTTCTACTTATAAATATTGATGCTATTGTTTATATATATGCAGGTTGCTTACTGGAACGCCACAAATCCATTTCCTACTTGGGTTCAAGATATAGTACATGGACCTTTGAATAAGGCCAAAACATGGCCAATGTATTTTACAAGAGGCTATTTGTTTCATACGCAAAATCACCGCGCTGGACGAAAGACATGTAACTATGGGATAAGTGTTAAAGGTGTAAATTACAGTGATGCATCTTATGAAGCGGATTTCAACGGGACCTTAAGGAGACTCTTCTCAATGGCAAGCCTCAAGGAGACTCTTCTCAATGGCAAGCGCAAGCAACCGGGAGACTCTTCATCGTTTATTTCACTGCAAGCTCAACTGAAGGAAGCTCAACAGAGAATAGAAGAGAAGGCAGCTTATAATGAACGGCGTGATGTTGAGATTGCTGTCCGTGAAGCAGAGCACTCCCGAGCTGCGGCTGAGCAAAAGGACAAGCTAGAGCACTTATCCTTGGTGGAAAAGTACATGCGACAAACAGATCCTGCGTTTCTAGACTTCATGGCTTCTCAGTCAGCTCCGGCAACAACTGCTTTGCTTCCATCAACCAATCTTCCTCGACCATATCCAAGAACAACCCCATCAGGTTCTGCTTCTGCTTCTTAGGTTTTGTGCTTACTTTTCTGAACCTTGCTACTTGTGAACTCATGAATTTGTTATTTTTGTTTTATGTTTTCGCATTTGTTATGGAGGTTGAGTACTGTAGTTAATATTTTTAATCAAATTTTACTTTGATGAAAATTTCTTAAATTTTGTAACACAGATTACCAATTGAGAAACAAAACGAACACCAATGTGACACACCATATTCTTAATTTGATTTCAATTTCAGTCACTAATTAGTCGCCTATTAGTCGCCAAATAGTCGCTGAAGAAAAAACTGATTTGTCGCAAAATATTTACATCTTACAAACTTGATGTTCCAATTAGTCGCCAATTAGTCGTTCATTAAGTCATAGAATAGTCGCTAAATAGTAACTAACATTTACGACTACTTCGTGACTAAAACTTTCCGACTGCATCTATACACATTCCATAGTCGTTAACTAGTCGCAAAGGTAGTCTCCTATTGGTCGTCAAGTAGTCGCATAAGAGTAGCTAATTAGTCGCACAATTTTTACATCTTTGAAACTTGATGTTCCTAATAGTCGCCAAATAGTCGTAAAATTGTCGGTAAATAGTTACTAAAATGTACGACTATTTAGTGACTAAAACTATCTGACTGCATCTAGACCCTTTCGATAGTCGTAACCTAGTCGCAAACGTAGTCGCCGTTTAGTCGTAAAGATTTGCGACTACTAAACGTCTACACGGTTTAGTCGTAATGTAGTCGGCATTTGGCGACTAATTTTATGACTCCATACTTTAGCGACTAAATATTAACGACTATAGGGTTTAGTCGCATAGTAGTCATAACACACTTTTTAGCGACTAATTGGCGACTACTTCTGCAGTCGTAAAAACGCTGTTTTCTTGTAGTGTCACTTGATGAAGAAGCTTCTACATGGTGGATACAAGAAGAAGCTCTGAACTACTACCATAATCCGGTTAGCACTTGGGATAATCTCAAGCAGCGTATGTACAGAGAGTTTGTACAAAAGTCCCACAACCGCAGCTACATACCAAAGAGGTCTCTGTTCCAAACAACTACAAGAAGATGGATGTCAACTACAAAACTCCCGCCTGTTTCTAAGTCAAAGAAAGCTTGCTGTCCTGAGCCAAAGAAAATGTCTCAATGCACTTTAGAGAAGAAGACAGAGGTTAAGAAGCCAGTGGGAGCAAAAGAAGTTAAACCAGCCTCCAAACAAACCGATGCATCTCAAACGCATAGCACAAAACCGAAGAATGAGCCACAAGTCAAAACAAAGCAATGTAAGTCTTCTAAAGTTTTTAAAATAAATGACACCATCTGTTATAGATGTCATAAGAGAGGTCATTTTTCTGCTGTGTGCCCTGAGAGACAAGAGATTAACATTTCCAAACCTGAGCCGAAACTGAATTCATTAGATAATTGTCTAGAAAATTCTGATTTTAAATTTTCGAATTCAGATTTGATGCACTTGTCTTTGCCAAAGGCTACTAATGCAGGTCAAGAACAGAATGTGAAGCATCACAAGGTCACCATGAGTTGTCTTGATGCTGATAAAGATGGAGATGACACTAGTTTCATTCTGATCCAAGAGGAACCACCAGACTATACGATGAATCCAACTACCGTGGCATCCAAGGAAACAGAACTTCCCGAGAGTTCTGCTCAGGTAAGTCCACTTATTCAGCTTGCTTCTTATGATTCTAACTCTATGATATCTAATTTGATAAGTCCAGAAGAGCCTGAAGAGGATATAGTCTCAAACGAAACTAATATAGTTCATATTGCTTATCTTAAACTGCACGTCAATGAGAAATTAGATGAAGTAGTCAAAAATGATTCTTGTTCTTCTATTTCCAGTAGTTCTATGACTGTTATAACGTACTTGCCTCATGTCAAAAGTGTAGAGGACATTTCAGGAACCGAGAAGAAGCAACAAGAACATCAACCACCAAATACTAATGGCGACTAAAATTGTGAAAAACGTGATTTCACTAGGACCATTGCCTTGCTGCCCAAGGACGTCAGCCAACAACCATGGAGAGGAATTATTGCCTCTTTGCTGATAAAATAAGAATCACCAGACTCTCAGATCAAACCCCACCTGAACAGCAATGACGATATTGCCCGAGGTAAACTTCTAAACTCACATTTTTATGAAAATACTAAATTGCTTTATCTATGTGCAGGTAATCAAGTTTTGAGGTCAAAACTCAAACAAGGGGGAGGGTGTGATGAGGACACCGAACCAGCTAGCCCACCAGAGGTGATCTCAAATCTCGGATAAGACCAAACCGGGCCGATTCTGGAGACTATGATGAACGGTCGGTTTGATACATTACAAAGCCGATATTGGAAACCCGGAGGACTTTTGGTTACTACCAATTCAAAAGAGAATTGTACTGAGCGTACGACAAGCTTAGATCTTGTTTATTTGCGACATCGGTTCTTTTATGGATTTGGGACAGTAACTCCCAAAGTTACTTCACCGAGTGGAAAGCAAGCAAACGAGTGGAAGGATCAATCAACCCCATAGGAAATAATTAGGAGGAAGAGTCTGGAAAATAGCTTAACCATGTTCAAGGAGAAGCTGAAGCATCTGGAACACAAAGGACTGATCAGGCTTGATCAGTTTGAAGGTTGGAACCTAAACCCGTTGTTGAGCTGCGATTTCAATCGAATGTTCAATCAAGTGTTGCTTCCAGATCACGGCATTTCAGGAAACGATCCATATATATTTCGAAAGATCTTTGAGTCTAGTTTCCCGAACATCCAAGATCTCTCCAATCAGCCAAGCCAATCGCTCATAAACGGCCCAACAGTGGAGACGTATCTAATGGACCCAAAAATGTCAAGTGGAATCTTTTGAAACCCAAACATGAAAGCCCACTTGAACATGGTTTCTATGAGCTTAGGAGACACTTAAGAATCTTTCTTGAAGCTTCCCTTCACGACCTAAGGTGCACCACACCTCACTTGATCAAGTGGATCAAGTTTGAGCTACACTTGCCTTATTTGGAGATTCTCGCCATTCATCTCCAACGTCTCTATTATTTGAAGCTTGGCCACGACGTGAAGCTTTTTCACAGCAACCAGGACGTACCTAGACACTTCAAATTCGCCCCTAAGTTGTTAAGACTCAAGAAAGGCTCTGTTTTCCATATTTGGCCGATTCTCGTCATTATGACTCAAACGGCTAGTTTTAGCATTTATTTTGCGATTTCCTTCTTGTTTAATTTCGTGTATGAGCAGTATATAAGCTCAGCTTAGCCTTCATTTGAATTACCATTCAATCTAAAAGTAATAAAGCATTTTCGTTTCTTGTCAAAGTGTTCTTTGCGAGAGTTCTTTTCTTTTGAATATTGTGTGCGATTCACATATTCACTAGAGTCTCGGATTAACTAGTTGTGTGATTCAATTAGTTGGTTCGGTCACTAGATAGAGAGAGTCTATCATCATCAGATTGAGTGAGTCAATCACATATCACCATCCATCCCACCATCACATCCATTTGCGCGACCAGCTTGTTGTCTTTGACAACATTGGTGAATCATAAGATCGGTGTGACTCCGAGACTTATATCAGAAAATGCGGCGAGTGTCCGCAATGGCGAGCTTGTTACTCTTCAATTGACATTCACGGCCAACCCACGCTATGCCTTCTTCGCTTCTATCATTGCTAAATAATTTGGTGAAGGTGAAACACAAAGCGCCCGCCATAAGACCCGAGGACTCTACCACCACTTTCAGATTCAGAAGCATCATAACGGCGATCCTATAAGTCGTCGACTTCGATTTCTCGACCGAGACCCCATTCCAAGGGACTTGGTTCGATCTCATGCAGTTTTTCCGCGAGCACATTATCTCTCACGCATCACTCGATCCGTATAAAAATGGCCACAAGTAATTCCCAAACGTCCGTGAGTTCTATTTTGTATTCTTACTTTGTGATTCTGTCCCTAGACTCCGAGAAGGAGCAGTTCCTAGGTGGCGACCAGAGACAACACACTAGGTACTGAATGTCCCTCGACTACCATACACTATCGGCCAGTTCCTAGCGGCTAAGGCCAAGCGAGACGCAACTACAGAGCGATCTCGACTACTCCTACTAGCACATGCTCGTGCACTATCCGCTCCCGCGAGCTCATCACGTACACACATACAGAATACGCAGCCATGAAGAGAAGGCTAGAACGACATGAGTGTCGATACAAGCGTGTTATATGCTTTCTTGAGGAGAACCACCAGTTCGATGGTAACTTATCCGGTTCTGAGACATATGGCTCACGTGACATTTAGCCTCGCGCTTCATAACTCACGACCAGCCTCGCACATCACCACCACGGTTCAATCGATCTTCTTCCCTTTATCTATTTATTTATATTATTATTTTCGAACTCTTTTCTTTATCTGCTATTTTATTTTAATGTATTTTTCATCCTTTCACCAACTTTTTCACACTAAGGACATATTTTATTTTAATTTATTTTAATGTCTTCTTCCCTTTATTTTATTTGCTACTTTTTCAATCGATTTAAGTCTGGGGGAGGATGTTTATCCGTTACTAATCTATTTTCTTTGCTTTGAACCTTTCTATCTTATTTTCGCTTTACTTTTTAAAAAAATTGTGTAATCTTTTTCGATTTTTATTAAGTATTTTTCAGGAACAATGAAACAAAATCAATGATGATTTAGACATGTGTACTTGTACGTTATTTCCTCGTACCAGCTATTTTGTGGTTTGGTACTAGACTAGGCGGTAGCTAGAGTGCTTGCAATGCGACATCCCCATAGGATTTCGAACCATACTAGCTCACTCTATTTGAACTTAATCTGTATTTAATGTTTTTATCAAATGTTTTAGGCGAGACAACGAATCAGACATCTAGGACATCTTTTCCCTTTTTACCACTATTTGTTTTCCTAGATGGACAGTTCATCTTTAGCTGGTACCACACCCCAAATCTTACCCATCATTTTCGAACCTCATTCTTGCCTCTATGGTTGTCTTATGTGCAGATATGTGCAAAAACGCCGGAGAGGGAGGAACGACACAATTTTCAGTCACTCGAGAAGACATAAGATGAGTTGGATTCGGTAAAGGAAGAAATATTTTATCATTGGTAATTTTTGTCCTCCCTAAGACTCACAAAAAATATTTTTATATCAAGGCAACCATGTTTTGTATGTGAGGAGTAAGAAGTCGTTCGAATCATTACTTGGAGAAAACTCTAGGCATGGGGAACGGCCGAAAATTTCCGCTGAAGGAGTAGTTCGCAACAATTCTTATGTGAGTAGGAAGTGCATGGAAACTGTGGACATCAACAACTACATTCTCTCTTGCTATTTTGCATAATATCTAGCATCCTCCTGTGGAGATACGGTAACCCAAAACAATTTTTAACCTCACCTCTAAAGGCCCTTAATGCATAGCCTCGATTGTCTTGGTTAGTACTTTTTATGAGAATCACACAATACTTAATGAATGTCAAGAGCTAGTGCACTGAAATTTAGGGTTTAAGTGTTTAGATTTTTGCATGACAGATATGTGGACTAGCGTTGCAGTACTTTGGTGAGAATTTTCTAGATTAAGTCCCGATTGATTCATCAAGTTGGTTATGGTTTAGAAGGACAGTCACTGAGATTTTTGTTAGTTTCTACGTTTTCAAAAAATTCTTTCCGAGGATAGATTTCTGTTTTGTTTGGGGACAAACAAAGATCTAAGTCTGGGGTTTTGACTATTTTTATGGATCACTTTCATATATTTTGCAGGTATTTTAACTCCTTTTCAATGGTTTTCAAGTGATTTCCATGTTTTAGAGTTTTGAAAGGCATTTCAGGTAACTTGAGATAAAAGAGTGCATTTCAGAACAAAATTACGTTTTTGGATAAACTTAGATCGTCAGAAGTCTTGCAGTCATAAGAGACCTTCTCACCGTATGATCATCCCCAAATTTGGACACAACAAATAAGACACAACAAGTTTTCAAATGCAGTTTGTGTGAAGACATTGCAATGGTTGGATCTTCACATATACCCGAAGCTCTAAAGGTAGACGACGCTGCCATGACGCCATAGTCACTGCGGGTAGAGAAGATGCACCCGCAGCCAACCTGTATTCTGCCTCGGTCAAGAGAGCACCGCCCGCGACCAACAAGCATTCCACTGATATATCATGGTTTTAAGCCATGATATAAATCCTTTTTATAGAGTCTTTCTAGTATTTTAGAGTCTTTTAGAGTCTTTTCAGGTTTTATGTACATTTGGAGCATTATTGGAGATATTGAAGCTTTTTGGAGCTTTTTGGAGCCAGGCAGAGATCCTGTAACTGAGACATCGATTTGATGCCTGAGTATCGATCAATACACTTATGGTATCGATCGATACACTTATGGTAACGATCGATACCTGTTGTAGAAACAAAAGGATCGCGACTTTCTGAAAAATTGAAGAACTGCAAATTTCCCCAGAATACTTTATTATTTACAATAAGGGCCAAAACGTCTTTTAGATTATTTATTAGGTTTTTCTGCCACTTTCGCTATTACGCTTGATACACGCTTTATTTTACTTTGGTTTTTGAAAGTGAGCTTCGTGAGGGAGACAAGTTAGAACTCTGTTCGTCTGAGAAAAGATTTCGAACCCTCTTGTTACTCTTTTTCTTATTGTTTAATTTAATGATCTATTCAGTTATGTTGATTGTTTCATTCTCCATGTCTGAATAGATCCATCTTAGGTTTAGGGTTTTCTCATAGGGATTTCTCTGATTGCTGGTAATTAATTTGTTAGGATTCACCATCTGAATTAGTTCTTCACCATAGGTTGTTCTCAAAGCTAATTCTAGGTTGACGAATCTGGAACTTAAATCTTAGGTTAATCTATTAGGCACGACAGTGCAATTGAGAAATCTGATAGAATTTAAAGTGAGCAAAATAGCTATCCGCAAAGAGATTTGGTTTAGTTGTTTTGTGAACAAATCAAACTTGAACTTTAAAGCTGGTTTAGACTTTTAGATTCGCAAAGAGATTTGGAATTCTAGGATTTAGACTTAGATAATTCTCGCAACTACAGTTGGTTAATTATAATTTCGTGATTTGAGTTCAAGAACCGGGCTTTAACCTGAACCCTGATTATTTAGTTTATCTGTATTCATTGATTCCCTGAGAAATACCCTGAACCTATCTTTCTCCCATCGAACTTACAAGAGTTTAATTTTCGTATTGCTTTCAATTACATTGATCTCTTAGCTTAATTCTCGTGTATATAATTTATTGTGTGATTTCTTGAGTCTATGTGGATTTGATCCCTAAGTATTACAACAGACAAAACTTTAGTACTTTTAGGGTATTAATTTAAGCTTATCAAATTTGGCGCCGTTGCCGGGGATTCAATTCGCCATTAGATTTTAGTTTGAGAATTTCGACTAAGTTCGCCCCAGTATCGATCGATACACTAGTGGTATCGGTCGATACCTGTCGTGGATTTTTGTGTTACTTACGTTCTTCACTTTTGTGTTTCAGGTGCATGCCTATTCGTGAAACCATAAGGAACAAGAACACTCTGCTAGTTAATCTGTCAAATTAAACGAGCAGCTAGCACTTTTGGAATGCACAAATAGAAAAGCAAAGAAGCCAGCAGAGATGAACAACAATCCAGTGGTTTTGGTTCAAGATGGAGCTGGTGCTTACAGAGACCAGGAGGGTCAATTGTGCAATGAGAGAGGGCAACGATTGGATGGAGAAGGGAACATCATTCCACCTCCTGTTGCTGTCGAGGAGATTGTTGCTGCAAATTCTTGGAATGCAGGGAATGATGTGGCTAATCGTGGGAGGACACTTGGTGAGCACAACAGACCTAATCAGGTCTATGCCAATCGAGCTGCTATTCGCATTCCAACTTTTCAGAGGAATGACTTTGAGCTGAAACCTACGTACTACGCTCTTGTGAGTCAGCATCCTTTCCATGGTCTATCTCATGAACACTCTATGGATCATATCGAGAGGTTCGAGGATTTGGTCACTGGTATGAAGTACAATGGAGTGCCCAATGAGTTTCTCTTTTACAAGTTTTTCCCATACTATCTTAGTGGGAATGCAACATACTGGCTAAAGCAGTTGTCTCCTGGTTCGCTAACTACATGAGACGAGACGAAAAAGGCATTCCTGAATAATTTCTATGATGATGCGAGATTCGAAGAGCTCAGGAACAAGATTTCTCAGTTCTCTCAAGGCCCGACAGAGGCACTCAAGGCTGCTTGGATTCGTTTCAGGTCGTATCAGAGAGATTGTCCGCACCATGGGTTCACTCAGGTTCAGTTGCTGGGTACTTTCTACAGAGGGATTGACTGGAGGTACCATATAACTTTGGATGCTGCGAGTAATGGGAATTTCAACACCAGGTATCCAGATGATGCGGTTGTGCTGATTGAGAACTTGTCGTCTAGCAATAGCACCAAGGATGATGATTTCGAGCGACAGACGCAAGCTGGAGGGGTTGATGGATCGCAAATTGCTGATGTTCAGGCTAAGTTAGATTCAGTGCACAATCTTATGCTGGGAAAATCGATGAAGGCAGTTCATTTTGCTGAGGAAGTCGAGAATATCAATGAGGATGAAGTAGAGGATGTTAATTACATTGGTGGTTCTGGTTTTCAAGGTCAGAGGAATCAATACAACAACAACTGAAACTTCAACAGCAATTTTCAGCAAGGAGGATTCAAATATGAAGCTAATAATGTGGTTTTGGGTCGAATCAGCTCAGCTAGAAACCTTTCCAGAACAGTGGTTATACCAGGAACTATGGGAATTCATCTTATCAGCCTATACCTGCTAAAACCCAAGAAAGCAAGATTGAGTCTATGCTTGAACAACTGGTTCAAGGACAGCAGCATATATCAGTGGATTTCAATGGGAAGATGGATGCTATGTACAAAGATCTGAGTGGAAAGATCGAAGCTCTTGGTATTCATCAGAAGAAGCTGGAAACTCAGGTAGCTCAAACATCAGAGGCTGTGAAAAGGCAAGAAGGTTTTCTTCCAGGGAAAGGAGAGAACCCAAGGGCACACATCAATGCAATCACCTTGAGGAATGGAAAAGAGGTCAATACAGGAGTGAAAATTTGCCAAACTGCAGAAAATTTCGTCGATCTTGACGATGAGGATTCTGAAATCGCCCCAGTATCGATCGACATTAGTCACCATCGCGTTACAATTCTAAATCCCGTGTATCGATCGATACCCCTTTGGTATCGGTCGATACCGACCCTGCCGTCGATAAGACACCTGAAGTTTTGAAGAAAGTACCTGACGTGGTGGCAGAGAGAGTTTACATACCGAGGATATCGTACCCCAGGGCTATTGGGAAGATTAAGAAGGAGGTAGAAGACTCTAGATGCAAGGCAATTATGGACAAGTTGATTGTGGAACTTCCTTTCATCGATGCTATCAAGACTTCTCCAGCTTTCAGGAGATATGTCAAGAGGATGGTGTCTAGCAATGTGGACCTTGAAGAAGGATGTTTGATGGTTACTCATGAGTGCAGTGCAATCTTGACCAACAAGATCCCAAAGAAGCTACCAGATCCAGGGAGTTTTGTGTTGGATTGCACGATATTAACAGACAAATTTGAACGTTCTCTATGCGACCTTGGTTCAAGTGTGAACCTCATGCCATTCTAGGTTGCTAAACGGATGGGGATGATGGACTTCACAACCACAAGGATCTCCCTGGTACATGCTGATCGCTCAGTTAGACTTCCAGAGGGGTTGCTCGAAGATGTTCCTATTAAGATTGGGAATTGCTTGATCCCAACTGACTTCATTGTTCTGGAGTATGATGCAGAGCCCAGAGATCCTCTTATCTTGGGACGACCATTCCTAGCAACAGCTTGTGCTTTGATTGATTGCAGGAATGGGAAGATTGCTCTTAACATCGGTGATTTGGTCATGACTTTTAACATGGAGAAGATGATGAAGAGACCAACCATCGATGGGCAGACTTTAGTTATAGATACTTTCAGTGACATTGCTGAAGAGTACTTCCTCGAGATGCATCATGGGGATCCATTGGAAATAGCATTGGTCTGTTCAGCTGAGTCAGAGGTTTATTCGGGTGATGATACTACTGGATACTCGAAGATGCTCGATACAACACCACCAGTATCGATACAGCACCACAAGTATCGATCGATACTCCCCTAGTATCGGTCGATACCCTGCGACCAGAAAGGGAGTTGGCCGAAAGTTCTACGCAAGCTGCTGGGCTTGGAGATTGGAGAGAGGATAATGCTCCTAAGGTGGAACTCAAGCCACTTCCAGCGAATCTGAGGTATGGTTTTCTTGGTCCTAATTCCACATACCCAGTGATTATTAATGCTTCTTTGAACAACGCAGAGATTGTCTTACTGCTGAGTAAGCTGCGCAAGTATCGCAAATCTCTTGGCTATTCTCTTGATGACATTTCAGGTATATCACCAGATATGTGCATGCATAGGATTCATCTTGAGGACGAGTCAAAAGCTTCATTTGAGCATCAGAGGATTCTGAACCCGAACCCGAAGGAAGTGGTCAAAAAGGAGGTGATGAAGATCTTGAAAGCTGGGGTCATCTATGCTATTTCAGATAGATCTTGGGTCAGTCCAGTGCACTTTGTTCCTAAGAAAAGAGGGATAACTGTGGTGTAGAATGAGAAGGATGAGATGATTCCTACTATGACTATCACTGGGCATTGAATGTGCATTAACTACAGTAAGTTGAATGCATCCACAAGGAAAGACCACTTCCCATTGCCTTCCATTGACCAAATGTTGGAGAGGTTGGCTAGTCATCCCTACTATTGTTTTCTTGATGGGTATTCAGGTTTATTTCAGATATAGATACATCCAGATGACAAAGGGAAGACGACTTTCACATGTCCTTATGGCACATTCACATACATGAGAATGCCATTCGGATTATGTAATGCCCCATCCACTTTTCAGATATGCATGATGTCTATCTTCACAGACATGATTGAGGATTTTATGAAGGTGTTCATGGATGATTTTTCGGTGTATGGATCATCATTCAAGGACTGTATGGATAACTTGTGCAAGGTGCTACAGAGGTGTGAAGAGAAACACTTGGTCCTTAATTGGGAAAAGTGTCACTTTATGGTTCATGATGGCATCGTGCTTGGGCACAAGGTTTCTGAAGCTGGGATCAAAGTTGACAAAGCCAAGATTCAGGTTATGACAAGCCTCCAACCACCGACTTCTGTGAAGGATATTCGAAGTTTCCTTGGTCATGCTAGGTTTTATAGAAGATTCATCAAGGACTTCTCCAAGCTAGCCCGCCCACTCACCGCACTATTATGCAAAGAGATCAAATTTGATTTCGCATCTGAGTGTCTTGCAGCCTTTGAGGAGATTAAAAAGGCTTTGGTAAATGCTCCTATTGTGCAACCTCCTGATTGGACCTTGCCTTTTGAGATCATGTGCGACGCTAGTGATTTTGCTGTTGGATCAGTTCTGGGTCAGAGAAAAGATAGGAAGCTGCATGTTATCTACTATGCCAGCAGAACATTGGATGATGCTCAGAGGAATTACAGCACCACTGAGAAGGAACTACTTGCAGTTGTTTTCTCCTTTGAGAAATTTCGATCCTACATGATTGGGAGTAAAGTGATTGTTCATACTGATCATGCTGCTCTCAAATATCTGATGCAGAATAAGGATCTCAAGCCTTGCCTTTGTCGATGGGTTCTTTTGCTACAAGGTTTCGACATCGAGGTTAAGGACAAGAAATGAATAGAGAATGGGGTCGCTGACCATTTTTCGAGGATTCGGATAGATGCAGACGTGCCTATTGATGATCAACTACCAGAAGAGTCCATTTACTTCATTGAAACGGAGTTTCAAATGGGTTTTGCCGAAACTTTGCAATTCCCACGAATTGCAGGTTTTGGTATCGATCGGCCCTCCCTTAGTATCGGTCGATACCCTGCGATTTCCGAACCAGTTTTGACTGTTGAACACCTGGGTGCTTCTGAAGAGTATCTAGTCGCTGCAGCTGATTCTGATCAGCCATGGTACGCTAATATTGCCTACTACCTCGCTGCAGATGCAGAGCCAAAGCACCTCAAGAAATATGACAAGAAGAAGTTTATACGTGACATAAGGCGATTCTTTTGGGATGACCCTTAAATGTACAAGCACTGTTCTGATGGTATCTACAAGAGATGCATTGCTGAATTAGATGTACCTAATGTTCTGTTTCATTGTCATGGATCTGAGTATGCTGAACACTTTGCTACTTTCAAAACAGTGTCCAGGGTTCTTCAAGCAGGCTTCTGGTGGCCTACAATGTTTAAGGATGCTCATGTTTTTGTTTCGCAATGCGATGTTTATCAGAGGAGAGGGAAGATCAATAAGCGACACAAGATGCCACAAAATTTCATTCTTGGGGTTGAATTTTCGATTGATGTGGCATCGATTTTATGGGTCCATTTCCCTCGTCATACAAGAACATATACATCCTCGTTGCTGTCGCTTATGTGTCCATATGGGTGGAAGCGATTGCTAGTCCTACCAACGAATCTTCGGTGGTTCTTAAGCTGTTTAAGACAATCATTTTCTCACGATTTGGAGTGCCGCGTATTGTTATAAGTGATGGTGGCAGCCATTTTATTAACCAAGTTTTTGAGATGTTGCTGAAGAAGCATGGTGTGAATCATCGTGTGGCTACTCCATATCACCCTCAGACAAGTGGGCAAGTCGAGGTTTCCAACAGGCAAATCAAGGAGATTTTGGAAAAGACAATGGGTACTTTTAGGAAGGATTGGTCTACGAAGCTGGATGATGCAATATGGGCTTGCATGACTGCTTTCAAGACACCATTTGGGACTACACCGTTTCACTTGCTATATGGGAAAGCATGTCACCTTCCGGTGGAAATAGAGCATAAGGCAGCATGGGCTACAAAGATGATGAAATTCGACATCAAGTCTGCTGCTGAGAGGCGATTGATTCAGCTGAATGAGCTGGATGAGATTAGGCATCATGCCTATGAAAACTCAAAGCTGTACAAGGAGCGGACCAAGGCGTATCACGACAAAAAGATCCTCTCTAGACAATTTGAATCCAATGACGAGGTACTTCTGTATAACCCTCGTTGGTCAGATCCTTTTACAGTCAAGGAAGTTAGACCGCATGGCGCACTTGTCCTGACAAATCCTTCCGATGAAGAATTCACTGTCAATGGACAAAGGGTGAAACACTATTGGCGGTCAGCCGAGATTCCAGAAGGACACATAATGCCTCTGGACAATGCACCCACTGCCTGAATGGCGGTACAGTCAAGCTAATGACGTTAAACGAGCGCTTGGTGGGAGGCAACCCACTGGTGAGTGTGTATATAAGTCTTTTTCTTTTTATTTTTTCGTTTTTGGGTCTTGTGTCTTTCTTGAATCAGGTTCAACGAGGAGAAAACGAACTTACATCACCAAATCGCCTTTGTATCGATCGATACCCCATGCGCAGGTAAGTTCTCTTTAAAACCCTCGGGTTTTTCTTCTCTTCTCCACAGTTCCCATCGATCGACACCTTGGAAACCCAAATTCCAAATTCACCAAATCTTCGTTTGTTCACGGATTTGAGTGATTTCAAGGTCTAACCTTTTTGGATTTTCGTGCTCTTCCCATTTCTATAATCTATTCTCCCGATCTGCAAGATGTCTACTCGAAAGAGAACACGAACGGATGATGCATCAAGCTCAAATCCACCACCCAAGGACTTCCGTTTGGGCCAACGTGCCAAGATCTGGGTTGGTTTCCATTGGTGGAAAGGTGTAGTGAACGGTTACCTAGGCCACGACACCTACAGGGTGAGGATTGAGGGAACGTCGGCAAACATTGAGGTTCCGCATTCTTCATTGCGCGAAATCCCACCACCACTAGTGGCACAACCATCGTCACCACCCGCTGCTC
The DNA here is from genome assembly GCA_030161315.1 of Eutrema japonicum. Taxonomy (NCBI): domain Eukaryota; kingdom Viridiplantae; phylum Streptophyta; class Magnoliopsida; order Brassicales; family Brassicaceae; genus Eutrema; species Eutrema japonicum. Next base: position 22,301,014 of record BSQW01000005.1, on the reverse strand, counting down.
CTGTGGCTCCTGCTGCCACATGTCGAGCTCCTTGGCCTAAGAGGAACGAGAAGGCCAGGATTCCTTGCAACAGTCTTTGGGAGGGAACAGATAGGGTGATCGTTGAGAGTACAAACTGCCTCTACAGGCTCATCTCTGAAGACTGGGATGATTATGACACATTTCACTACAACGGGTAGCTTGACATTGATGTGCAACCCACTCGGTTCGTTGATTGTGTCACGATGCGTCGTTTGTGTATCGACGGTGAACTCCAGTGTTTGCTCGTGAGGATTGGTCTGGGCAATATTGTCACACAGTAGTACGACCTATTCCGAGACTTGGTTCGTCAGTTCATGGCGACCGTTCGCGACTACTACTAGGACGAGGTCCTCAGGGACGCACAGAAGGGTACCTTGACTTTCATGATTCGCGGAGTGAGGTACAGGTTGCCACTCCCTGATCGTTGTGACATCTATGGCTTTCAGAAAGCCTTTAGGATAGTGAAAAAAAACTTCTGTTTTTGAAGAAAGGAGGAAGTGCAATATTTTTACGCAAAAAGATGTGACTATAAGCTGTGGTTCTCAATAGGTCCATCCTCTCTTGCTATTTTCCATAATATCTCGCACCCTCTCTTGAAATTACGGTAACCCGAAATACTTTTAACATCACCTCTAAATGCATTTAATATCTAGACTCGATTGTCTTTGTTTGATCATTTTGATGAGAATTTCACATTTGCACTTAATGAATTTAAAGAGCTAGTTGACCTGAATTTTGGATTTTGAAAGTTTATATTTAGTATGACCGATACCGTGGATTAGTGTTACGAAAACTTCTAGTGTGAATTTTCTAGGCTATATTCCGATTGATGTGGTTCGATGGTTATGGTTTTGAAGGACGGTCTCCGAGATTTCTAGTTCCCAATAATTTTTGTTTGATTTTTCCGGGCTTTGGTTTTGTTTTGTTTTAGGAAAAACACCGTATTTTCACCCGTTTTACTATCTATTTTACAACACTTTAATAAGTGTTTCATTCGCTTTTATATGTTTTTATTAAGGTTTTCTCATATTTGTAGTTTCAAGACTCTTTTCAGGTTAGTTAGGAAAAAAGCATTGCGAATTGGAGAAAAACCAGTTTTTCGGCTCAGAGTCAAACCGTCTGAAGTTCAACTGCCAAAGAGGTTCTTGTCACCCTCTGATTCAGCCCAATTTTGGAGATATTCAAGAAAGAATAGCTATGTTTCCATTCTAAGTGATTTGGGGACGATCCAACAGTTCAATCAGAAGATATATCAAGATCAAGACGTCCCAGCTCACTTCCGTCATAAGCTCCCGACCCGCGGCCAAGAGGAAGTTTGCCGCGGCCAAGGCACGTTTCACAGCGGCCAGAGATCATGGACCCGCGGTTGAAACAGTTTCGTCCCGTATGTGAGAGCAGAATCTCACAACCTCAATTCTCAACTTGTTTAGGTTGATTTTACTAAGAAAATTTAAGAAGAGCTTGAGAGAAAAAGATGTATCTTATTATTATGTCGAGAATTCGGTCCCTCTACATTGTAGTCGACATCTTAAACTTATACACGCTCCCTCTAAGAATGTAATCGCTTAGTCCTAAATATACGCATTCAATTCAGATTTAATTTTACAATCTAGGACTTTATTATCGAGCTTGATCCTAAGGTTTTGGATTAATGTGTTTGACTTGCTAGCTGCGAGCTCCTTCTCCCAACGACCTCCCCCATTTTCTCGGTACTCGGCTCCTTCCCAGTTCGCGGGCTTGCTCTAAGAAGCCTTTATCGTAAGCTGGGCTTGAGTTTAGGCCTACTTAATCAGGCTGGGTTTTGAGTGGGATTTGGGCCCAACGGTTGCCCCCCAGTATCTTTAATGATTTATCGTTGAGGATGCGGCACTGCGATCTCGGGATTTAATTGATCTTCTAGTTGATATGATCTCGCACTCTCGGGCTTCTGATTGATTTCTTGCTTGCTCGCAGGGCGAGTTCGTATGGTGATAAGCTCAAATTAATACCCTAAAAGTACTAAAGCTTTGTCGATTGTAATACTTAGGGATAGAATCAACAAAGACTCACGAAAACACACAATAGATTATATAGACGAGAATTAAGCTACGTGATCAATAGAATTGAAAGCAGGTGCGTAAATTAAACAAGATGTAAGTTCGATAGGAGAAAGATAGGTTCATGGTATTTCTCAGGAAATCAATGAATGCTGATAAACTAACGAATCAGGGTTCAAGTTATGCACGGTTCTTGAACTCAAATCACTAAAGTATAATTAACCAACTCTCTTTGCGATAATTATCTAATTCTAAATCCTAGAATTCCAAATCTCTTTGCGAATCCTAAAGTCTAAACCAATTTTTAGTTCAAGTTTGATTTGTTCACAAAACAACTAAACCAAATCTCTTTGCGAATAGTTATTTTATCACCATAAGTTCTATCAGGTTTCTCAATTGCACTCTCGTGCCTAATCGATTAACTTAAGATCTAAGTTCTAGGTGATCAATCCATAATTAGCTATGAGAACAACTTATGGTGAAGAACTAATTTATATTAAGCACCCTAAACAACTAATCAACCTAACATTAAAAGAAATCATTTATGAGAACCCTAAACCTAACAAGAGATCTACTCAGACATGGAAATTGAAGCAATAAACATGTATGAATAAATCATCGAATAAATAATAAGAAAGAGAGTAAAACAGGGGTTCAAAATCTTCTCTCGGACGAACAGAGTTTCAGGCTCGTCTCCCTCAAAAGCTCTATCACCAAGAACAAAGTAGAATTCCAGAGTATACTAAAACTTAGCCACACAAGTGGCTGAAAAACCTAATACAATAACCTAAAACACGTTTTGGGGCTTCTTGTAAATAATAAAGTCTTCTGGGGTAATTTGCAGTTCTTCAATTCTTCAAATAAGCCGCGATCCTTCAGTTTCCTCGACGGGTATCGATCGATACCATAAATGTATCGATCGATACTCATGCATCAAATCGGTGTCTTAGCTACAAGATCTCTGCTTGACTCCAAAAAGCTCCAGAATGCTTCAATATATCCAACAATGCTCAAAACTTACCTAAAACCTAAAAAGACTCTAAAGGACTCCAAAATACTATAAAGACTCTATAAAAAGGACTTATATCATGGCCTAAAACGGGTAAAAACCATGATAAATCATAGGGATCATGTAACGTCTGCGCGACTTTTAAGGGATATGACAGGACGAGTGGGCGAGTTGGTATAAATGAGCGGTTCTCGTTGCTTCAACTTCCCACGCCGCCTCAGCTCCCACTTACCGAGGTAATGATGTCTTTTCGCTTTTTCCCCATTTTTATTATTACTTCTACTCCATTAATTGAAATGTCTTCACCTCATTCTTACTTTTACCCGAGATATTTTCCCCTGTGAAAGTTCACCCTCCATAGTTTCCGGTCGGATTTCTTCCTTTTTGAACCTCGATTTTTGCTTTTTTCTGCAATGGCCTCTACTTCTCAGCTGGATACTCCTCTCCCTCTTTCCGAGCGGTTCGAATCTCATTCGAAGAGCACGATTTCGGCTGCTGAGCTCGCGAATATCTCTTCCTTGTGCGGGCTTGATATCGGCGATCTGCTCATCCTGCCGGCTGATAGCTCTCCGGAGAATCCTCCGGAGGGTTATGCATGCGGTTATGCCGTGTTCTTCTTGAGATGTCGCCTCACTTTTTCCATCCCGGCGGCTGTTTCTAATATCATCAGCGACATCGGGCTCGCCCTTCCTCAGATTATGCCCAGCACGATGAGATCCCTTGTCGCACTCTGGGTGCGTTCTAAGGAGTCTGGGGTCGTGTTTGACACTGAGGTGTTTCGCCAGCTCTTTAACGTCAAAGGGAACTCTCATCTTCGCGGGACCTATTATTTTCCGGCGAAGGTCAATCGGTTCGTCTTCAGATTAATGGTGGGAGAAGTGGTTCTATTTCAGAATCTCAAGCAAGTCCGTTGAGGGCGAGTCGGTACTTCGGCATTCCTGGGCTCAGATTACTGGTCAGCGTGAACCCCCGGATGCTGATTCGAGCATCTTTTCTAGGGATTTCCTAACCACCGTTTTTCTTCTGTGCTAATTTGATTGATTTTTTTTTTTTGTGCAGAGTCAATTGATTCTTCAAAGATAGTGACGACTGAGGTTCAACAGCTCGTCGATCTCGTCAAGGGAGAGAGCTCCGACTGAAAGGGTTTCTCCCTCGATAGGATTCAGCAAGCTCGCGAACGCTGAGCTCCCGGGCTATCTGTTGCATCTGCTTTCCGGCTCACATGTTTGTCTGAGTTTATATTATATGTTTTTAGATTAAAAATTGTTTCTTCATTCGGATCTCTCTTGTTTGACTCTGTAGATTCTCCGACTCCGTCTCCTCTACTTCAAACTCCAGCTTCGAATCCCGCTTTATCCATTATTCTGAGGCTCGAGGCTGTTGCTAAAGATCTAGCCCGCGTTGAGGTTGATCCTCCGGTTAGTTCCCAGGTGCCGGATACTGCTCTTGCTACCTCTCAGACCGATCTTACTCGCATCGACATCTCCACCGAGTCTAGCAAAATGGTTTCATCTAAGAAACCGCAGCGCCTTTCTTACAGGGAGAGGATGCGATTGCGCCCTGCCCCGACGCCAGCCGGTGCTCTTGATAAGAGGGTCAAGAGGCTCTTGGTAAGTCCGCCCATGTTGAGATCCCGCATCGTGAGGAGATCGAGAGGGGTGATCACTGCGAGCCCGAAGCTGATCATGGTGACGGTGGCAGTTTGCCAACGGGTGGTGAAACCGAGATCGCCCAACATGATGTACGAGCTAGAGGTTCTCAAAGATCAACTTCCAGGGTGTCTTCGAAGAACCAAGTCATTGTGCCGAGCATCAGTCTCGCTCCAAGCGATCTCGTGGCGACGGGTTTGATGGTGATGAAACATCAAGGAGGCACGTGACACCTCGTTCTCAGGGTGGTGGAGGTATTTCTCCGAATACCTTTAGGTTCGATTTCGATGGACCTGAGGCAATCGTTGAGAACATCTCCCAGCTTGCGAATCTCTTTAGGCGTGTTAGGCCTTCCTCCTGCTTCTTGCCGTCCCTTAAAAACATGAAGAAGCCTGAGAGCTATATCCAGTTCGCGAGTGCAATGGGCCAGGTAGTTTTAGCTAGCCTTACTTTGTTTCCCATTACTTTAGTTTTTCTTTGCTGAATTTTCATATTCCTTTCTCAGGCCATCTCTGTCGCCAACGAGCTCATTAACTCATTTGAGCAAGATCTCCGTTCTGCTACCCAGCCCGAGGACGTGGAAAGGGCAGCTAGGACCATTGCCGACCTCGTTTCTGAACGTGCCGAGTTGGTGAGGAGAATTACTCGGAACGAGGAGAAGACGGCTGAGGTCACCCTTTTGGAAGGTCATGTTAAGGACCAAGCTGTTTTGGCCAAGAGATGGGAAGATTCCGCTCGGGAGGCTCAAGCTCGGGTTTCTGTGCTGGAGAAATTAAGTGAGTATTTGAAGGTGGATCTCCGGGTAGCCGAGGGGCGAGTTGGAGATGCTGAGGTTGGCTTGCGCTCAGCCAGCAAAAATATAGTGGATTTAAGGGTCCTAGTTGAGAAGGTCACGAAGGACTCGAAGAAGCTTGCCAAGAGGCAGAAAGAGATGGTGAAGAAAGCTGAAAATGCCGCGAGGAGGGAGATATCCAAACAATATCGCGCCATTCTTTTGGGGATAAAGGATAAATGGGAGAAGAAGAAGATCGAGGTCGGTACCGAGACTCAGGATATGGAGTTTAAATCCAATATCCTTCTTCTGTATGATATTATCAATCAGACCATCAATGATTTTGAGACTAAAAAGAAGAGCATCCAGGTTGAGAAGCTGAGGTTGGACACGTAGCTTGCCGTCGTCTAGGTATTGATATATCATGGTTTTTACCCTATTTAAGCCATGATATAAGTCCTTCTATAGAGTCTTTTCTTGTGTTTTGGAGTCTTTTAGAGTCTTTCACAGGTTATAGCACGTCTGGAGCTTAATTGGAATTATTGGAGCTTTTCTGGAGCATTCTGGAGCGAGACTGAAGTCTGATGACTAAGAGCCCGATCTGAGCACCGAGCATCGATCGATACCCCCTGGTATCGATCGACACTCATCGAGATTTCATGGGCCGCGACTAATTATGAAGTCTTGGAGAATTGCAAAAGTGCCCAGAAGTCTTTAATAATTACAAGAAGACCCCAGATCGTGTTTTAGGTTATAAATAGGAGTTTTCAGCCACCTGTTTAGGCTATGCCTTTTTATGCTTTTATTTTCTGTGTTTGATTTTACTTTGGTTTTAGAGAGACAAGTCTGAATCTCCCTTCGTCCGAGATCAGATCTCTAAACCCTTCTTTCTATTCTATTGATGATTTATTCAAACATGTCTTTTGATTCAATTGCCATGTCTGAGTAGATCCACTTTAGGTTTAGGGTTTTCTCATAAAGGATTTCTTTGAATGCTAGGTTAATTATCTATTTAGGATTCACCATCTGAATTAGTTCTTCACCTTAGGTTGTGTTCATAGCTAATTCTAGGTTGACGAATCTGGAACTTAGATCTTAAGATAATTGATTAGGCACGAGAGTGCGATTAATTACCTGATAGAACCTAGGTGAGCAAATTGATTATTCGCAAAGAGATTTGGTTTAATTGATTTGTGAACATATCAAACCTGATATTAAAGCTGATTTAGAATTTAGGATTCGCAAAGAGATTTGGAATTCTTGGGATTTAGATTTAGATAGTTTTCGCAACGAGAGTTGGTTAGCTATATTTTAGTGATTTGAGTTCAAGAACTGCGCTAAATCTGAATCCTGTTAGTTAGTTTATCTGCATTCATTGATTTCCTGAGAAAAACCCTGAGCCTATATTTCTCAATTGATTTACAACTCCTTTAATTTCTGCACTGCTTTTAATTACAACTGTTTGGCTTAGCGTAATTCGACACTATAGAATCTATTGTGCGTTTCTGTGAGTCTTCTGTGGTTCGACCCCTAGCTATACTATTACAACTGCTTTAGTACTTTAGGGTATTAAATTGAGCATATCAATTTTGGCGCCGTTGCCGGGGACTCAATTTGCCATTAGATTTTAGTTTAGAATTTCGACTAAGTTCGTCGGTATCGATCGATACTCTGTAGTATCGGTCGATACCCGTCGTCTTCTTTTGTTGGTATCGGTCGACACCACTTGGTATCGATCGATACTCAACGTATTTTTCTGGTTACTTACGTGCTTTGCCTAGTGTTTTGTTTGCAGGTGTATGCCTGTTCGTGAAACCAGAAGCAACAAGAGCACACAACTAGTTGAACTGTCACTGGAACAGCTAGCGTTTGTGGAACGCACAAACAGAAAGACCAAGCAAACATCAGGGATGAACAACCCAGTGGTTTTAAGAGCTGATGAAGCTGGAATTCTGAGAGACCAAGAGGGTCACGTGTGTAATGAGAGAGGGCAGCGACTTGATGAAGCCGGTAACATCGTTGTCCCTGCTGCGGTTGTTGAGATTGTCGCGCCAGCTGGGCGCGCCAACGCAGGGAATGCTGTGGTTAATCGTGGAAGAACGATTGGTGAGTACAACAGGCCAGAGCAGTTTTTCGCCAATCGGTCAGCGATTCGTCCTCCTGCGTTTGAGAGGAATGACTTTGAGCTGAAACCTGCTTACTACACTCTAGTAGGACAGCATCTCTTCCATGGTCTTCCTCATGAACATCCAATGGACCATGTAGAGAAATTCGAGGACTTGGTCACTAGCATCAAGAGCAATGGAGTGTCCTACGACTATCTCTTCTGCAAGCTCTTCCCCTACTCTCTGGGTGGAGAAGCTACTTACTGGCTGAGGCAGCTATCTCCTGGATCGCTAACTAATTGGGAGGACACCAAGAGAGCCTTCCTGATTAACTTCTACGATGATGGAAGATCTGAAGATCTGAGGAATAAGATCTCCACTTTTTCTCAAGGACCTACCGAGGCGTTCAAGGCTGCTTGGACAAGATTCAGATCGTATCAGAGAGATTGTCCACATCATGGATACTCTGATGTGCAACTGCTGGGTATCTTCTTCAGAGGAGTAGATTGGAGATATCAGATGGGTCTGGACTCTTCCAGCAATGGTAATTTCAACACCAGATATCCTGAGGATGCTATTGTGTTGATTGAGAACTTTGCCTCTAGTAGTAGCACCAAGAGCGCAGATTTCGAGCGCAAGAGGCTGGCTGGTAATCAGGATGGGTCACAGATCGCTGAAGTGAAAGCTCAGCTGGATTCTATGCACAGTCTTCTGCTGGGAAGGACAACAAAGGCCGTCCACTTTGCTGCTGAGAATGAAGTGGAAGATGTTAACTACATTGGTGGTTCTGGTTTTCAGGGTCAGCGATTCGGATGCAACTCCAATCGAAACTTCACCAACAATGCTCAGCAAGGAGGGTACCAATCCCCACCACCCAAAGCTCCTGAGAGTAAGATTGAGGCTATGCTTGAACACCTGGTTCAAGGGCAGGAGAAGATGACAGCCACCTTCAATGGTAAGATGGACACCATGTACACCGATTTGAGTGGAAGGATCGAGGCACTAAATACGAGCCACAGGATGCTGGAGACGCAAGTAGCTCAGACTGCAGCAAATTCCAAGGGAAAGGCGGTTCAATCACACAATGCACACGTCAATGCCATCAGCTTACATGCAGAAAATCTCGAAGCCATTCCTGAAATCGCACAAGCATCGATCGATACTCCCCAGTATCGATCGATACCAGCCCAGACATCTGCTCGAATGGATTCAAAAACCCGTGTATCGATCGATACCCCATTGGTATCGGTCGATACCGGGGCGATTTCTGAGGAAACAGTTGAAACTTCGACTGTGGTGCCTAAGGTCGTTGCAGAACGAGTGTATGTAACCAGGATGCCTTATCCTATGGTTCCTAAGCTGACAAGGGAGGAATGGGAGATTGCTAGACTACAGTATATGCTGGATAACCCGAACGTGGAGCTTCTTTCTGATGAAGATGTACCTGTCAGAAACGATTCAAATCGCATGGCATCGATCGATACCCTACCTGGTGTCGATCGATACCCCTCTCAGAACGGACCAGAAGTTATGATAACACCTGAGGTGATCGGAGAAAGAGTTCGCAATTCACTACAACCGCGGAAATTGACACAGAGGGAAGACCCAGGGAAATTCGCTGTTCCATGCTCCATCTCAGGAGTTAATTTCAAAGAGTCTCTTGTCGACTCAGGGGCTAGTGTCAATGTCATCTCACGGGCAATTGCAGAGCGGTTAGGAGGTGATATTCGATTACCAGAGGCACCTATCACATTCGCGAACAACTCCACCTCGCTTCCACACGGTACTATCCATGGTTTGCTGGTCAAAGTAGGAGACTGTCTAGTTCCTACTAATTTTCAGGTTGTAGAGATGGGTGCAATATCTCGTATGCCTATACTCCTGGGACGACCGTTCATGGCTACTGCAGGCGCGATCATAGACACACCTAATAAGAGACTATCTTTCTCTTACATTGACAGTGATGTCTACTATGATGTCATTCCACCTAGGAGTATTCCCACACGTGCCTCTAGCATCAAAGTTATCACAGGAGAGTCGCTAGCAATTGATCTTCTGGAAGAGCCTCCTGATGAGCCTACTGTCACAGACGTTCCAGCTGAACCGCCCAACATCCCCAAGAAGAAGACTAAGGCAACAAAGAAGAAGAAGGCCAAGAACAAAAAGGTCGAGAATCCCCATGTCACTCTGATTCCTCAGAAGTGTGATGGGAATTCGATTGATTACAAGGTCAAATGCAAGGGAGCCTTGAAGCCATTCTCCAAGGCCAGAGTCCTTCTTACTTCTGAGCTGAAAGAGAAAGGGCAGGAATTTGTGGACAGCATGCTAAGCAGAACTCTGAAGCTAGTAATGTCAAGTGATGGAGCCTGTTTTGGTGCAAGCTCTCACTCTTATCCAGCCTGAAGGGCGTTACAGTCAAGCTATTGACGTTAAACGAGCGCTTGGTGGGAGGCAACCCACTGGTGAGTCTGTTTTTGATTCGTTTTTATTTTTATTTTCGTTTGTTTTGAGTCTGTGTCAGGATGAACAAGGAGCAACTCGAAATCGCCTAAGCATCGATCGATACCCCTATGGTATCGATCGACACCAATCGCGGATGAAAATTCACAAAGTCGATCTAAGCATGGTATCGATCGATACCATGCCGTGTGTCGATCGACACCGACTGTTCCAGAACGGTAATTTCTTGTTTCTCTTCGTTCTATCCTTTTTCTTTGTTTCTTTCACTGGCTCTAGGCTAGATAACACTGAGGACAGTGTTGTTCAAGTCTGGGGGAGGTGTCTGCTGACATTGTTTTCGTTTTTCTTAGAGTCAGTCGTTTTATCGAGTCAAAACTGTTTTATTGAGTCAAAATTTGTTGGAGATGATGATCCTGTGCTTGAACCTATTGATTTGATTTTGTTTTTGAGTGAACAGTGTTACAGGATCAGTTCTAGATCGACTAATGAAAAATCCAAAGGCTGACCAGTTGACTAGAAAACATCCATGTCTCCAGCAGAGTTCTTCTGAAGCCTGAGCCAAATTTTTGCACTTCATCAATGTGGTTAGTGTTCATAGAGCTTGATTCATCATTCATATCTGATAAAGGAACCCGTGTGTTTAGAATTATGGTATCTCTCTCCCCTGAAATAAGTTGATAGATTAAGAGCATAAAAGATTGAAATGATTTTCTTCTGAGTAGAGGGTTAGGAAAATTTCCAGCGATCCCATTATTCTACTTAAGAGGGGATGATCACACAAAGGATTGGAAGCGAGGCTAGGATTTTCCTATGATGCCATTATTCGCCTACATCCTTTGATACATAGAGAGGGAAGAACCGGGGATTTGGTGGCAAACACCATCAATACTCGCGTCTCCTACCTTGATATGTATATGCTAAGCTGAAAATAAAAAAATAATAATAAGGATATAATAAGAAATAAGTCTGGAGGAGAGAAATTGATACAAAAAAAAAAAAGTGTGAAAAAGGGTGGTTCCTTTGTCAAGATATTGTCTGGTAAAGAGTCTAGAAGGTTCTTAAATATTAGCTGCAGAGATGAAACTGGCGATGAGGGCTTTACTTGAACAATGCTGTGGGATTTTGTGTGGAGTCTGGAAAAGCTGCAAATGTCTACGGAGAAGTACATGGTGGTTAGATCGAAAGCTGATCAGGTGACATTTGGGTACTTGGGAAAAGGGTCTTTTCGATGGTTCAGGAACAGGTGAGTCTCTACGTTTTCAAACCTCTTTTTCTGGTTTAGTCTTCTATTTGCTTGAGGGCAAGCAAAAGGCTAAGTCTGGGGGAGTTGATATATCATGGTTTTTACCCTATTTAAGCCATGATATAAGTCCTTCTATAGAGTCTTTTCTTGTGTTTTGGAGTCTTTTAGAGTCTTTCACAGGTTATAGCACGTCTGGAGCTTAATTGGAATTATTGGAGCTTTTCTGGAGCATTCTGGAGCGAGACTGAAGTCTGATGACTAAGAGCCCGATCTGAGCACCGAGCATCGATCGATACCCCCTGGTATCGATCGACACTCATCGAGATTTCATGGGCCGCGACTAATTATGAAGTCTTGGAGAATTGCAAAAGTGCCCAGAAGTCTTTAATAATTACAAGAAGACCCCAGATCGTGTTTTAGGTTATAAATAGGAGTTTTCAGCCACCTGTTTAGGCTATGCCTTTTTATGCTTTTATTTTCTGTGTTTGATTTTACTTTGGTTTTAGAGAGACAAGTCTGAATCTCCCTTCGTCCGAGATCAGATCTCTAAACCCTTCTTTCTATTCTATTGATGATTTATTCAAACATGTCTTTTGATTCAATTGCCATGTCTGAGTAGATCCACTTTAGGTTTAGGGTTTTCTCATAAAGGATTTCTTTGAATGCTAGGTTAATTATCTATTTAGGATTCACCATCTGAATTAGTTCTTCACCTTAGGTTGTGTTCATAGCTAATTCTAGGTTGACGAATCTGGAACTTAGATCTTAAGATAATTGATTAGGCACGAGAGTGCGATTAATTACCTGATAGAACCTAGGTGAGCAAATTGATTATTCGCAAAGAGATTTGGTTTAATTGATTTGTGAACATATCAAACCTGATATTAAAGCTGATTTAGAATTTAGGATTCGCAAAGAGATTTGGAATTCTTGGGATTTAGATTTAGATAGTTTTCGCAACGAGAGTTGGTTAGCTATATTTTAGTGATTTGAGTTCAAGAACTGCGCTAAATCTGAATCCTGTTAGTTAGTTTATCTGCATTCATTGATTTCCTGAGAAAAACCCTGAGCCTATATTTCTCAATTGATTTACAACTCCTTTAATTTCTGCACTGCTTTTAATTACAACTGTTTGGCTTAGCGTAATTCGACACTATAGAATCTATTGTGCGTTTCTGTGAGTCTTCTGTGGTTCGACCCCTAGCTATACTATTACAACTGCTTTAGTACTTTAGGGTATTAAATTGAGCATATCAGGTATCAGATTTTTTCTTGGGTAAAATTGACATTCCTCAGGTATCCGATGATTAGGTTACACTGTCTGCTGGGCCGAGCGCACAATTGAGTGATTAGTTGGACCTTGATTCTCAGGAGCTTAGGAAGGAGTTCCCGCTGCCCTTGAATCAACCTGGCCCGGAGGATAAACCAGCTGAACCTGCCTGCTAAGGACTCCTTTGCTATTTTCATCTTTTGTTGTTCTTCGAACTTGGTGCATGGGGAGGCTTTTAAACCCTTTTTCTGTTTGTTGTCGAACTTGTTATGTCCTGATTTTTGTTTTTGAACTTATGCTCCTTCGAGGATGCTTTAAATTATTCTGATTTCTCTTTTAAAGATCTTCTTTGTGTGTGTTTTTTTATAGTAACTTTTGTCGTTTAGAGGCTGATATTTTTTAGATCGGAGGCAGTTTTTCAGCCAAGGATCCATGTCATTTGGAGACACTGTACCCATGTCGTTTAGAGACCATGGGAACTGACCAGACGGTTTTAAGATGCAAGGTCGAAGCCATTCAGAGGCGGGAATGCAACATGAACAGTTTAGACGTGGAGGTTGTTGTCATTTAGAGACTAGGGAGGATGTAACCTTGCAATTTAGACGAAAAGTTGAGTCATGCTAGCTGGTAGAATGCTCTAGCTTGTAGGGCTGTTCATTTATGGGTAAAGCTTTTAGCTTGTAAAGTAGGAGTTTTGGGTCCTCATGCTGTGTTTAACAGGCTTGATGGGAGAGAGATGCTTTTTATTTGATTTTAATAGTTGTACCCTTGTGAGGTTGCCTACGTACCCTGAGGAGGGATCAAGCATTTTGTAGTTCGATTTTTACAAGTGTCTTTTTAATGATAGTATTTCTTTAAATTCATGGCATTCCATGAGTTCCTTTCGGATGTATTGTCATGCACCCTGGCGAGCTTGTATAGGCCGTTCTTTACTACCTCGGAGATTCGGTATAGGCCTTCCCAGTTGGTGCCCAATTCTCCAGCGTTCCTTTCCCTTGTGTTTTCGTAGGTTTTTCGTAGGACGAGCTCGCCAAATCAAAATCTTCGTTGTTTGACCTTTGAATTATAGTAGCGTGCTGCCGCGTGTTGATAGTTTTGAAGGTTAACGAGTGCTCAATCTCGATGTTCATCGATAACATCGAGTTGGTCGAGAATCATTTCGTTGTTTAGTTCCTCGTTTACGGGGCACATGTCTACCCTCAGGCTGGGGACTGCCACCTCAGCGGGAACCACGACCTCAATCCCATAAGCCAAGGAGAATGGTGTTTCTGAGGTTGCTTTGCAAGGTGAGGTCCGACAGGCCCATAGTACTCCAGGGAGCTCGTCGGACCATTTATGCTTTTTAGCGTCCAGTCATTTTTTGAGATTGCTCAGTATTAGCTTATTTGCTGCCTCGGCCTGCCCATTGCCTTGAGGGTAACGTGGGGTTGTGGTTTTTAATCGGATTCTGTGATCTCCGCAGAACTCGAAGAACTGATTTGAGATGAATTGTGAACCATTATCGGTTACAATCTCATATGGAACTTCGTGCCGGTCGACTACGTTTTGCCATACGAATTCATGTACATGGTTTGCTTTAATTTGCTGGAAAGCTCCTGCCTCCACCCATTTGATGAAGTAGTCAGTGAGGACGAGTAGGAAGCGACACCTTCTTTTTCCCGAGGTTACCATGGGCCCTACTATATCCATTAACCACATCATAAAGGGGTATGGAGATGAGATGGAAGATAAGTTTTCAGTAGGTTGATGCAATGTGGGAGCATGCCGTTGGCATTTGTCGCATGCTTTGGAATGTTCTTCGCAGTCAGACACCAAGGTCGGCCAAAAGTATCTTTGCCTTTTGATCCTGATGGCTAATGCCCTTCCTCCTGAGTGGCTGCCACATGAGCCTCTGTGTACTTCTGATAATATCGTAAAAGCTTCGAGCCCGTGGACGCATACTAGGTAGGGGCCGTTTACACTTCGCTTGTAAAGGTGGGGGTTGATTATACAATATCTTGAAGCTATGGTTTTGAGCTTGCGAGCGTCCCACTTGTTGGGGGGAGCCTATCATGATATAATCAAATGCAAATGAACCCTGAGGACCAAGATAAAACATCCTTCATAACAGAACGAGGAACGTACTGCTATAAGTGTGCTTTGGCGCTAGTCCGAGATCGATATTTGATATCGTACTCACTCAGCTCGATGGCCCATTTGGCTAGCCTGCCAGACTGGCTAGGGCTGTGCAATAATGTGCGTAATGGTTGTGTTGTCATTACTATGATAGGGTGTGACTGAAAATACGGCATGAGCTTGCGAGCTGAGATTATTACCGCCAGAGCCAGTTTTTCCATTCGTGGGTACCTGGTTTCAGCGTGTACTAGGGGTTTGCTCACGTAGTAGATTGGTTTCTGCTATGTTCGCTCTTCTCTTATGAGGACGCCACTCACTGCGGCCTCGGAGATCGCTATGTATAGGTAAAGCGGTTCTCCCTCAATTGGTTTTGACAAAATGGGGTGCTCGGAGAGGTACGCCTCTAGTTGCTTAAAGGCCTCCTAGCACTTGTCATCCCATATGAACTTTTTGTTTCCCTTTAGTAATTGGTAAAAAGGGAGATATTTATCAGTCGACCTTGAAATAAATTGATTTAGTGCAGCAATGCGGCCTGTCAGCCTTTGCACCTCCTTTACCGAGCTCGGAGGTTGCATTTCCAAGAATGCACTGATTTGTTTGGGTTTTGCTTCTATTCCTCTTTGAGTCACTATGTAACCTAGAAATTCGCCTGAAGCGACCCCGAAGGTGCACTTTGAGGGATTAAGTTTCATCCCATACTTGTTTAGTAAGGTGAAACATTCCCCCATCTAGCTTATTGTATCCTCCTCTTTCAGAGATTTAACCAACATGTCGTCAATGTAGACTACCATTGACTTATCCAGGAGGCTGGCAAACATCCTGTTCATAAGTCTTTGGTAGGTCGCTCCCGCGTTTTTAAGGCCAAATGGCATCACTTTATAGCAGTACGTTCCACGTTCTGTTATGAAGGATGTTTTATCTTGGTCCTCAGGGTTCATTTGTATTTGATCATATCCTGAGAACACATCCCTAAAGCTGAGGAGCTGGTGCCCAGCGGTAGCTTCCACCAGCTGGTCGATGTGAGGTAGTTGGAAGCTATTCTTAGGACACGCTTTGTTTAGATCTGTAAATTCCACGCATACTCGCCAGTTGCCATGTTTCTTCTTTACTACAACCGGATTTGCTAGCCAGTCAGGATATTTTACCTCTTCGATGAATCCGACGTTTAGCAACCTGGTGACCTCGCTGTTAACAGCCTCGGTCTTGTCAGGTCCAAAATTCTGACGATGTTGACGTACTGGTTTGTGATTTGGATCCACATTGAGCTCATGTGAAATGATGTTTAGATCAATTCCGGGCAATTCTTTTGAGGAATGTTATTAATTGGACCTTTTGAGCCTTGGAGAGTTCGGACCCAATTCCTACTTTCTGGTCAGGATGAGACTCGTAAACCACGATTTTCTCGATAAAGTCTTTGCGAGGTCCGATGAACCCTGTACCACTTTTCTTTTTGGCTAGGCGATATGCGAGCTCATCTTTACGTTGTAGTTGATATATGATACTTTCCTTTGCGATCTGGGAACCTGCCATGTAGCAAATTCTGGATTCCTTTTGACTCCCCTTAACTGTTGTGATTCCATGCTGGGTAGGGAATTTTATGCATTGATGGTAGGTTGAGGATACAACCCTCATTGAATGTATCCAGGTACTTCCCATGATGGCATTGAATGGCGTTGGCCTGTCTATCACCGTGAATTCGACCATCCTTCTTACTCTGGCTGCTTTAAACCAGAAAAACCGGTTAACACCATCTTATTTTCCTCGATTTCGTGATCCGGTATATCCATTTTCCGAGGTGCTTTGCCTAAGATCCGTATGCTACTTGTCACGGCTTCGAATGGTAATTTCCTAGCTAAGGACGTAGAGGATGCTGTAGAGCTCGTGGAGAATTTAGCTACTAGTGGTGGGACGTATGGGGATGATTATGACGGTGCTTCAAGGACTACTTGTGACTTTGATGAGAACAAGAGAGACAAAGACATGAAAGCCTTGAACGAGAAGTTGGATAAGCAAGCCTCTATGATAGACAAGCTTCTTGCATCTCAAAAACAATCTCAAAAGGCGGTCCATTTCATTGGTGACTACGAGAACAATCAAGCTTACTATCAATACGAAGCGGTGGAAATACAAGAGGAAGTGAACTACGTGGGGAACCAAGGTAACTTCCAAAGACAAGGGTTCAACAAAACATATAGGAATCCCCAAGACCAACTCTACCCTCAACAATCTACTCAAGCTCAAGGAGTTCCACAACAACAATTCCAATCTCAAGGTCAACTTTCTAACTCCAACCAACAAGGGTATGTCCAAAGGAACCAATTCCAAGGAAACCAAAGTGGGTTCCAAACAAAAGCCCCACCCGGTTTTCACGGTCAACAACAAGGGTTTGTGCCCCAAGGTCAAGCACCTACGTCTAAACCGCAAGAGTTTGACTTGGGCTCCATATTCCAACAACTAATCAAGGGCCAAACGGAAACCACTAACAAGGTCATTTGCTCTTACAATGACCTTAATAACAAGTTTGAGGCATTGAGCTGAAAGGTGCAACTAATGGAGCAAAGGAATGCCGCCCCTTCTTCACATCATCCTCAAAGCTCTTCAAATGGGAAGGCCATACTAACCTCTAAAGAGTCTTGCAACACCTTTTCCACTCTTAAAGAGCAAGATCACATTATTGAGGAGTTCCTCGGGTTAGTCTCCAACCTCAACGAGGACATTGAGCAACAAGGTGGGGAGATGACCCTTGGGAGTGAGAATGATATGATGTTGGTTGGAGAAAAGAGTAACAAGGTTGAGAAGTCCATCAAGGACTTGGTTAAAGTGAAAAACGTGGAGACACAAGTTGAGTCAAAGAGAGATACTCCACCTCCATCCGAGCCTCCACCTCCATATGAGCCTCCACTTCCATTTCCCGGTCGTTTCCTCAACAAGGAACAAGAGAAAGTGCCTCCAAGCACAACAAGGATCGAGCCTAAGACTCTCCCAAAGATTGGAAACCCTGGGAAATTCTCAATATCTTGCACACTTGGACTCTTGAAAATTGATGATGCTTTGTGTGACTCGGGCTCAACCGTTAATGTCATGACTTTGGAGATAGCCAAAAATCTTGGGATGGATAAGTTGAACGATTACCCCTCCACTATCACATTTGGAGACTCTTCCACGAAGAAACCCCTTGGCATGATTGAAGACTTTGCCCTTAAGATTGGAAAGTGTCTTGTACCAACGGAGTTCGTTGTTATGGAGATGGCACCAAACATAAACCTCCCTCTACTCATCGGGATTCCATTCCTCAACAAAACCGGTGCAAGCTTGGACTTCATAAACAAGAGAGTTTTTCTTAAGAACGTGGATGACAAGAAGTTCTACACAATGATGCCTTATTGCACCGCTATTTGTGGGGCTATTATTTGTGGGGACAATGAAGCCGAAGCCCGGAAGATTGAGTATGTGGGCATATGTGAGACGGTGAGTATTGGAAGGGTTGAAGAAGCCCTATCTCTAGATGGAAGTTGCTTGTATTCCCTCTTTCACACCACAACGGAGAGTGATGGTGACAGTGCTAAGGTTAATAAAAAGAAGACAAAGCCTAGGTCCGAGGAGAGGAAACCGAGCAGGCTCAAGGGGATTGGACCCTTGCTAGACCAACCTTCCATCGTGACTCTCATCCCATGGAAACATGAAGAAGGGATGATTGAGTACAAGGTCAAATGTAGAGGGCGCCCCAAGCCTTTTACCAAGGCCATAGCAACCCTCACACGGAGGTTAGGGTGACAAATCAAGCCGGTCTTCAAGGCTTAATGGGTAATGTTCTCAAACTCGAGCGTAAGGAACCAAAAAGGAGTGCTCGCGCTCCTCAATCACCCGCCTAAAAGGGTAACAAACGTCAAACTTAGCAAAGTAAAACAAAGTGTACTTGGGAGACATTCCATTGTTTATCCTTGTATATATTCTTTTGCTTTCTAGTTTAATTTCGTGAGTCTTGGGCATTGATGGTTTTGTTGAGTGGTTGCAAGGTTCTCGATTGTTAGCAAGGTCACGGAACGGTGTCAAGGGTGTTTAATGTCGGGAAAAGCCCTCCATGCTCTCCATTTATCTCTTTCCCTTTTAAAGTCTTAGCATATTATATTTTGTTTTGGGTCTCTTCTTTGAATTTATTTCACACCGGGACGGTGTGATTTAAGTTTGGGGCAGAGACCGGTATTTGACCTCGTGTTTTATGCTCTTATCTTCTCTTTTGCACTTGAGTCTCATGCATATCATGCATTTTCAATAAATTTGAAAATTTTAGAATATTTAGGATTGCATATTCACTTGTAGGTAGTGTCTAGTTTGCATTTTAGCTTGCATTTGCATAAGCATGGAGTAATGACAACCTTGAAAGTAGCTTAATTAGCAATTGATTCAACGTCCAAGTTATTAGTTGTTTGATGCATTGAAGTTGAATCTGAAATCAAGGATGAACCATTTGTTAGAGCACATGCATCATTGCCTTTCCTTGGTTGAAGCAAGCTTGAATTGAATCAAACCTCATCTAAGTGATAACCTTAATTGAACATGTAATTATTGTGCGTGTGCAAACTTGGATGAAATCGTAGATCACTTATACATACTTGGGCATTCTTTTTTCCCTTTCACCACTTTTGCTTGCCTAAGTAGCCAAATCCCATCTTTGGATTGGTTTCCCCACCTTGCCAATTACCTCCTTTCTAGCCCCTAATCTTTTGTGTGTGACTTGTGAGGCCTTATTTGGAGTGAACTTGACAAAACGTGTTAGGTTTAGGGCGACAAGGAATCACTCTTGTGTAGATTTAGTTCCAACTTCAAGAGCTAATCTAGGACTAGGTTAGATAGGTGGCGGTTTTTAAAAGTTTGGGAATGGGGAACAGTTAGAAACGTTAAGGGGAATGGCTTGATCTTTGATTATGGTGGAGTAAAAGAGGAAAGAAAGGGCGATGAAGAGGGGATTACAATTTGATGGATTGGTTGGTGCAAGTATGATTAATAGCAAGCTCTAAGTAACTAAGAAAAGACTCAAAAGACAAAGAAGAAAAAAAGGCCAAAAGACCGAGCTACAAAGAAAAGAAGAGGCATGAACCAAAAAGAAGAAAAAGAAAAGAGCTTAGTGAAAACGAAAAGGAGCATCAAACCATAACCAAGGTGAAGAAACAAACCCCCAATGAGAAAGAGGGTGAAGAAGGAAACAAAGAAGTATATTTGGGTATCCAAGGCAAAATGCCTTGTAAGAAAAGGATAGAATAGGATCCGGGAACAAGCACCAATGTGTTAGATTTGGCTAAGGTTAGTGACAATCTAGGCATTCGGGTAGACGAGAGTTTTTCCTTGTATGCATAGGTTGCCCTTTACCTTTAGCATTTTGTCGAAGTTTGCTCATTCATTAAGAGATCCTTGTATTTGATTGCCCATTGATATGCTCAAATTAATACCTTATTCAGATACTAAAGCAGTTGTCGTAGTATAGCTAGGGGTCGAACACAAGGACTCACAGAAACACATAATAGATTATATAGGTGAGAATTAAGCTAAATAATTCAGATGTAATTGAAAGCAATACGTAAATTAAAAGTGTTGTAATTCAATTGGGAGAAAGATAGGCTCATGGTATTTCTCAGAAAATCAATGAATGCAGATAAACTAACTTGCAGGATTCAGATTTAGCGTAGTTCTTGAACTCAAATCACCAAGGTATAATTAACCAACTGTCGTTGCGAGAATTATCTAAATCTAAATCCTAGGAATTCCAAATCTCTTTGCGAATCCTAAAGTCTAAATCAGCTTTAATATCAGGTTTGATATGTTCACAAATCAATTAAACCAAATCTCTTTGGGAATAATCAATTTGCTCACCTAAGGTTCTATCAGGCAATTAATCGCACTGTCATTCCTAATCAATTATCCTAAGATCTAAGTTCCAGATTCGTCAACCTAGAATTAGCTTTGAACACAATTTAAGCGAAGAACTAATTTAGATGGTAAATCCTATAAACTAATCAACCTATCATCCAGAGAAAACCCTTATGAGAACCCTGAACCTAAAGTGGATCTACTCAGACATGGAGAATGAAACAATCAACATGTTTGAATAAATCATCAAATAAAACAGAAAGAATAACAAGAGGGTTTCAATTCTTCTCTCGGACGAAGGGAGTTTCAGACTTGTCTTCCTCACAAAGCTCTCTCTTAAACCAAAGTAAAATAAAGCATAGCCTACAAAGTGGCTGTAAAATCCCTATAAATAACCTAAACAAGAATTGGGGTCTTCTTGTAAATATCAAACTCTTCTGGACCAAGTTGCAATTCTTCAACTCTTCATTAAAGTCGCGGGTCGTGTCTGCCTCGATGAGTGTCGATCGATACCAGGGGGTATCGATCGATGCTTGACGTGAAATCGGGTACTCAGCAACACGATCTTCAGCTTTGCTCCAAATAGGTGAGAATCACGCTAAGCAATCAATGGTATTGAAAACAGTACTTAAATTAAACGGTTGTAAATTCAATTGGAGAAAGGCTAGGTTCAGGGTATTTCTCAGGGAATCACTGAATGCATATAAACTAATTAACATGATTCGGATTTAGCGCGGTTCTTAAACTCAAATCACTATGGTATAATTAACCAACTCTCGTTGCGAGAATTATCTAAGTCTAAATCCTAGGAATTCCAAATCTCTTTGCGAATCCTAAAGTCTAAACCAGCTTTTATTTACAAGTTTGATTTGTTCACAAAACAACTAAACCAAATCTCTTTGCGAATAGTGTTTTGCTCACCCTAGGTTCTACCAGGTAATTAATCGCACTCTCGCGCCTAATCAATTATCCTAAGATCTAAGTTCTAGGTGATCAATCTAGAATTAGCTTTTTAAACAACCTATGGTGAAGAACTAATTCAGATATGAATCCTAACAATAAATCAACCTAGCATTCAGAGAAAACCCTATTGAGAACCCTGAACCTAGCAAGGGATCTACTCAGACATGGAGATTGAAACAATAAACATGTTTGAATAAATCATCAATAAATCAGAAAGAGTAATAAGAGGGTTCGAAATCTTCTCTCGGACGAATAGAGTTTCAGACTTGTTTCTCTTCAAAAGCTCTCTCACAAAACTCAAAGTAAAATTAGCATAGCCATAAAAGTGGCTGTAAAACCTAATTATATAGTCTAAACACGAATTGAGGTATTCTTGTAAATATCAAAGTCTTCTGGGCAAGTTTTGCAATTCTTCAAACTTCATTAAAGTCGCGACTTGTGATCTGCTCCGATGGGTGTCGATCGATACCAGGGGGTATCGATCGATGCTTGACGCTTTGATCGGGCATTTAGTCACCAGACTTCATTTTCGCTTCATAATGCTCCATAAAACTCCAATATTTCCAATAATGCTCCAAATGTGCTAAAACCTGTAAAAGACTCTAAAAGACTCTATAATCTAAAGACTCGATAAAACGGACTTATATCATGGTCTTAAACAAGGTAAAAACCATGATACATCAACTCCCCCAGACTTAGCCCTTTGCTTGCCCTCAAGCAAATAGAAGACTGAACCAGAGAAAGAGGTTTGAAAACGTAGCGACTCACCTGTTCTTGAAACGTTGCAATGACCAATTTCCCAAGCGCCCAAATGTCACCTAACCAGCTCAGGATTTAAGGAATTTTGCTGGAAACATGAGTATATTCTAGTCAACCGATTAGCCTTTGGATTTTTCATTAGTCGATCTAGAGCTAATTCTGTAACATTGGTCACTTCGAAGCAAGGTCAAATCAATAGATTCCAGAAAAAGATCACAGTCTCAGACAAAGTTTTGACTCAATAAAACAAAGATTGACTCAAAAACGGACTGACTCTAAGAAAAACAAAAACAAAGTCAGCGACTACCTCCCCCAGACTTAAGCAACACTGTCCCTAGTGTTATCTAGCCTAGAGTTTGTGAAACAAAACAAATGAACCAAGTGGATTATGAAAACCAGAAATTGTACCTTCGCTGGGTATCGATCGATACTTGTAGGTATCGATCGACACCAGCCGTATGTCGACACACTGATAGAAAATTAGGAGTGTCGAGTCGCTTAACCAGAGAAAGCATTCCATTGTGTTAGGTGTTCGCACTGTTAGGAACACTCAAAAACAGGTTAAAAGCAACATGGTAGATCAAACATAAATCCAAAGAAGTTCAAATGCAAAAACAGACACTGACATAAGTTCAACAGAAAAGAAAAATAAAAGAAAAAGAAAGAAAAATGCAAACGTGAAGATAGAGAAGACTAATCATCCGTCTCCTCAGAATCACTCTCATCTTCAGCAGTAGCAGCGGTATGTGAAGGTCACTGCTGGGACGATGGATCAGTATCAGTTGTGTAGCAGCAGCGAACAGCAGCCTAGATGCTCCTCATGCTTGCTATTATAAATCTCTGGAAGGCAGGTGGCGCCATCGGGACGTCCGTGTCCGCAGACCATTGTGGCTCTGGGATAGGTGGACACGGTGCAGCCTGTGTACGTTCTCTCTGACGTGAAGTGGATGGGATATCAACAGCAGGTGGACGAACATGTCGTCTAGTCACAGAAATCGGAGTCAACAGGTCCGCAAGAGGCTCAAAACGAAGCAGAGTAGGGTCCTCCGATATGTCCGTCAGATCTCTGTCAGGTAGCTGCACCAGAAAACTCCCATCAGATTTGTTTAGAATCCACTTCCTCCTGGTTTTCAACCACTTAAGGTTCCGCAGATGAGCCTCATCCATGTACCGGCGCGCAGTGACAATCTTGCAGCTCGTAGTACTAATTCTGAGGTGCTGGAAAATAGGAGTCAGAAGACTGCCAACTGATTCCTTCTTCGGGCTCATCCCCGTGAATAGATTGGTCTTCAGAGAGACCAAATGATGCGCAAAAACAGCCCCAAGGTTCACGTCCTCCAGCTCGGGCCAATCAAAATCCTGCTCAGGGATGATGTTCCTGACAGCCAGAAACAGAAGCAGAAGCTTAGACACCCTCATCTTGTTAAGCTCCATCTTGCACAGAAGAGTAGTGCTCAGGATCTTAACAAAGGAACGCAGGACCGGATGTTGTATGTCCATCTGAGTGGACGTCTTAGACTCGTACACACCGTTCCCAAACCATGCCCAAAATCCACGTATGTCAGGATGGGCAGCTGGAAGAGCAATCCTCTTGCGATCCCTTCGAAAACCATAAAGATCACAGAAATCAAGGAGCGAAATCATGTACCTCACTCCGCGAGCCATGAATGATAGGCTACCACCCTGTGCGTCTCGCAGAAGCTCATCCGAATAGCTAAAGCGAGCTGTCGCCATAAACAGACGAACCAGGTCTGGATAGAGGTCATGCTGCTGTGTAGCCATCTGACCAAAACCAATCCGCTCGAGCAGACGAGCTAAATCTGAGTCGAGACCCAGCTGATGTAGAGAAACTCCATCGACAAACCTGGTAGGCTCGATGGTAACACCCAACCACGCGTTGTAGAACAGCGTGTCGAAATCGTCCCACTCTTTAGAAATGGGTCTATATGCGGTGTCGTCACTCATGGCATACGCCTTCTCCTGTCCATCCCAATCTCTTTCGGAGACGATCTTGGTACCCTCTTGTCTTGGCCAAGGGTCGGTGTGTGGTGCTGAAGAGGCACGAGGGAAAGAAGCGGCCCGAGGAGTGGTGTTCATAGGTGGAGGTGGTGGTCCAGACTGTGTAGGAGAATTCAGAGAAGCTCTGCGTAATGCATAACCTGGAAGCTCATCTTCCTCTGTCTCTCCGTCAAATAGGACCCTGTAACTGTCGCGACCCCGAACAATTCTCACGAAACCCCGACGCCAATACGCACCATCCCGGTACTTAACTCTATCTTTCAGCTTGTACGTTACTGGCGCCCGGCGAGAAGTCGACGTACAGAGAGCACGAAGAGAATGCTCGTTCACTATCAGACTGTTAGTGGGTTGATTAATCGGCACGACTCTGTAGCGGCCGTCTCCAAGACAAGCTTTAATCACGGCCTCAACCCACTGCGAGGAGATTCTTGCTTCAACTCGCTCATTCACATGAAATTGTCCTGCGTCACCTGAAGTCCTTGCTCTCTTTGGTGCAGACATCAGAAATCATTAACAAACACAAAACACGGCATAAATCAGACATCTCTCTCATTAACCACAAACAAATTCGATTAAATCAGGTAATTAATCGCACTCTCGCGCCTAATCAATTATCCTAAGATCTAAGTTCTAGGTGATCAATCTAGAATTAGCTTTGCAAACAACCTATGGTGAAGAACTAATTCAGATATGAATCCTAACAATAAATCAACCTAGCATTCAGAGAAAACCCTATTGAGAACCCTGAACCTAACAAGGGATCTACTCAGACATGGAGATTGAAACAATAAACATGTTTGAATAAATCATCAATAAACCAGAAAGAGTAATAAGAGGGTTAGAAATCTTCTCTCGGACGAACAGAGTTTCAGAGTTATCTCCCTTCAAAAGCTCTCTCACAAAACTCAAAGTTAAATAACCATAGGCATAAAAGTGGCTGTAAAACCTAATTATATAGTCTAAACACGAATTGGAGTCTTCTTGTAAATATCAAATTCTTCTGGGCAAGTTCTGCAATTCTTCAAACTTCATTAAAGTCGCGACTTGTGATCTGCTCCGATGGGTGTCGATCAATACCAGGGGGTATCGATCGATGCTTGACGCTTTGATCGGGCACTTAGTCACTAGACTTCAGTTTCGCTCCATAATGCTCCATAAAACTCCAATATTTCCAATAATGCTCCAAATGTGCTAAAACCTGTAAATAACTCTAAAAGACTCTATAATAGAATAAAGACTCGATAAAACGGACTTATATCATGGCTTAAACGAGGTAAAAACAATGATATATCATTCTTACTCCAAGCTTCCTCCTCAGTTCTTCAAAAGCCACGTTTTGTAAAATCTTCACTTTCTCCACATTCTTCACGTCTTCTTCCTCATGGGCAATTTTTGCACTTTCTTGAGAAGAGTTTCACTTGATTGGAAAACTTTTATGAACCATTTGTATCTCCATAACCTTCTTCCCCTTAGGATCATAGAATATGCTTCGCATGTTCTCGAACAAAACCCTAAATCCATGAGATATCATTTGCGGAACACTTAGAAAATTTTTTGCCAATCCAGGAACTAGAAAGACATCTTTCATCACTCTTCCTCCTCTAATCGTCATGATAGTGATATCTCCTTTCCCATCAGTCATTACAATTTCTCCATTTCCAACTTTGATTCGAACTTTAATGCTTCTATCTAGCCTTGTGAAGTGATTCTCTTCCTTCATCATGTGATTAGTGCATCCACTATCCACCAACCATTCATCTTCTTTTAGGGTTTTCGGTGATTCTTCACTTGCACTAAAAGCATGTGAACTCCATCATCTTCATCCTCAAGGCTCATGTGAACTCCATCACTCGTACTAAAAGCATGTGAACTCCATCACTCGTACTTCTTCGAACGACACTCTCTCGATAAATGTCCAACTTCTCCACAATTGTAACATTCTTTTTTGTTCCTTGAATCTTTTTGCCAATCAGCTGTGCTTTGTTTCTTTCAACAGTCGGCTTCCGTGTGATTGTTCTTCTTACAAACACCACACCACGTTTTGCCATTTTCTGGTTTAAAACCAGAACTTCCTCCTCTTGGTTGAGCATGGAATGCTCCTTCATTTGTGCTTTCATATCGTGAAGAAATACGACTCTCATGCGCTTGAAGAGTTCCGATCAACTCCGACACGGCAAATGTTGTCAAATCCTTCGTTTGCTCCATTACGGCCACAATACTATCGAACCTTGCAGGAAGAGAGATGAGAATATTCTGAACAATTTGATAGTCTGATTTCTATTCACCATGGACCCTCAATTGATTTCCCAAATCAATCAATTTTCCCGTGAAGACTTTGACATTGTCACCGTCATTCATCTTCACATTTTCATAATCTCTTC
The DNA here is from genome assembly GCA_030161315.1 of Eutrema japonicum. NCBI lineage: Eukaryota > Viridiplantae > Streptophyta > Magnoliopsida > Brassicales > Brassicaceae > Eutrema > Eutrema japonicum. The sequence goes on along the minus strand of BSQW01000005.1, from coordinate 22,274,347 downwards.
TCAGCGATTGAAGTTTTATCAGTCGAACTTGACAAGATCCTTGAAACTCAGATTCCAACACATCCCAAGCAATTTTAGAAGTAATTGCTGGTGCTATACGCGGAAATATTTGATCTGAGACTGTAGTTTGTAGAATTTGCAGTGCCATCAAATCCATACTAGGATACTTCTGAATCGAACAACGATTCTTCAACTCCAATCTCAGCCCTTTCATAAATTGGCGGATCAAATCAGCCTCGGTGAAACGTCTTCTTGAAAACCTCCTCAAACTATTGAATTCCTCCTTGTACTCCCTCACAGTGCGGTTATCCTGAAGAAGATCCTCAAAAGCACTTTCCATTTGGTCCAACGCCTCCGGTGGAAAATTCTCACGAGTGAACTCGTCCTTGAAGTCATCCCATGTCAGCTCACACATTCCCACCAAATCAGCGCCTCGTCCTTGAGGTATTGGACAACTAGTTCCCTTCGGTACACATCCGGTCACCTTATCGATTCAAAGTTCCGCTCAAGTCTCTTCTTCCAATTGTCTGCGGAAATCGGATCAGACATCCCTCCAAAGGAATATGTGCCCATGTCTTTCATGAGACTCATGGCCTCATAGTAAGTCAGTCTCGACACATTAACTCGCTTAGGTGGTGGAGGCAGCAATTGCTGCTCTCGAACATCCACTCGCAAGTGCGGTTCATCCCTCCAGTCACCGTACCTCCCTTGGTAACGTCGTAGTTCTTGTTACCATTGGAATAGGTTCCCCAGCTCGGTTTCCTTCCCATTGGTTCACTTCCTCGTGGTTCTGGTTACCTCGGTTCTTATTCACACTTCTGGTGGTTTCGGTGTTCAGCTCTCCATGAGCGGCAGATCTGGTCTGTCTGGCATTATTCGGCGGCATCTGTACACACACTGCAAGTGAATCAGTCCGGTCCCGTAAAGATTGATCTCCCTGCAAAATAAAACAATAATAACTGGAGGCTCATCTAGGTGGTGGTTTTATAACTTTTGAAAAATTCCTATTTTGAAAACTTTGAAATCCGCTTCTCCCCATCCCACTAACCTAGATTATCTTCTTCACTCGAACCTACGCTCTGATACCACTTGTAACACCCCGACCCCGACCCCGCCCTCCCGAAGGAACCAGGCGAATCGGCAATATCACCCTCGACCCCGTCTCTTTAACCACTCAAAGACGACGTGTCGGCTAACAACAATAACTTATTACGCGGATTTCTACTCTATGAGTACTACTCTTATTAAATCCCAAGTAAATGTCTTACATAATCCCAATTAAACCTTAAACAAACCAAAGCAAATAACGAACAATTGTCCTTAAAACGACATAACTGAAATTCCAAATAAAACCCGAAGGAGAACTTCCAAACTCCCAAAACAGCGCACCACACTGGAATTACTCATCCAGTTCCTCATACTCAACATCATCAGCCACATCATCATACTCACCTACAAGAAGAGAGAGGGGTGAGTAATTGGGATAACTCAGCGAGAACTAAACCTAGATCCATTCCCCACACCCACTCATAATCCACTAATACGCCAAGAATAAATATAAACAAGTAATCAAACATCACGCTCTACAAGCGCATACACAACTACACATACATGGGAAAACCCACTTTGTGACACTCGACCCCGCCTTCCCGAAGGAACCAACCGAGAATCGACCTGCCACCACACTCACACACACGGTAACACAAACACCCATGAGGTTCGCCATAACCTCCCGACGTTTAGAACCGACCTGCACTCCATGTCCAACCCCCATCAAACAATAACCGTACCACATGCGTCCCCACGCTGTGACGATCACCTCTTAGTGCATGCACACCATCTAACTACTTTACACACACTAACCACACAACATGGTTATCAAACAAGCATGCTGGTTCTTCATCTAATGAGTTCATAGTCCATATTCACTTATAAGTGTAGACCTAAATTTATGCATCACACAAACGTGCCCGTACTTCGAAGCACGCAGCATACCGGAGTATATTTAGACTCAACATACCAGAAGAAGACATGAGAACATAGCCAAAAGCCTAGATTTAATCCTCACCTTAGAGATCTGAACTATCGACGACTAGAAACAACAAAATCAAGAAGACGGCGGCTCGGTGCAACCTCGCGGTGGCTCCTATTCACGGCGGCGGCTCGCGGCGATGACGGCGTGGCTTCGCGGTGGTGGTAGGCGGCTGGGAGCTCTGGTCGTCGATCACGGCTAGTGTTTCTAGTTTGCAAAATAGCCTCCTCATTTTCTAAAGACTGGTTTATATAGGGAATTAAACTAGGGTTTCTTTGCTGGTCCTTTTTTTGTTGGGCTTTTTCTGGTTGGGCCAAATTTGGGATGTTATATGGATTTACACATACCCTTCAAGCTAATAGAATATGGATTTATCTCATACCCGATTGCAATTGTGCACCCATCAGCCACAGAAACCCGTGAAACCCCTACACTTTTAATAGCACAACCAACTTTCTCAGCCACTACATCCACATAAATATGTACATATTCCCTGCATTATGAATTCCAACCAACTCTTTGCTCATCTCCTCATTTGAAGGAAGATGCGTAGGTTGCATTTTTTTTTTCCTTAGAATCTACATTGTTAACATGCTGTGTGACCGACATTTCAGAATCCTCCTTCTTGTAATGAAAAGTTTTGTTGCATCCTTTATTGCTCTTAGAACGTGACCCATTTGTATGATTTTGCACTCTTGGATATGTCTTCTCATATAATCTGCCCACCAACAAACATTGCTTTATAGACTGCGGCTGGAACAAGCGGATATGTAGTTGAGTGTCTAACCGAGATTGAAGCAGCTCAAACTTACCATAATAATCCATGATACCATCAGTCTCCTGCAATTGTTTCAACTCAGCAAGTTGATCATCAAGTAATTCAGCAAAACGTTTTGTTAACAACACCAATCCTGTAACAAATCGGAGTTCAGCTCAGACTGAACCAACGACTGATGCCAAGCTGTTCCGTCCCCATCGAAATGGATCGATGCGAGGCTAATCTTCATATCGTCTGGCGTATGATCAATGGCAAAGAATTGAAGGATCAATGGTTTGAGGATCCGATCTACTCCTCCCCTGCTCAGGAAACGAAGACTAGGTCACCGGAGCCGATGATAACATCTGAGGTGCCTTTCCATTCGATTGATCTTCACTGAAAGATGCAGGTCCACGTTGAACCGAGAATAAACGGATCGCTTCAAGCATCTCAGCAAGTTGTTTGTCGATCCTCTCGTTCTGGGTAGCGATTTTCTCATCAAGAGCTGATCCGATCCGAGATCCCAAGGTTCTTTCAACCTCGATAACAGCTGCTTCCTTCAACAACGATTGAGTTCGTGTTACCGCCATGAGATCCGAGAAATGAAATGGCTTCTGATACGGTGATACCTTTGATAAGGGAAAACAAACTTTATTGAAATCGATTACCTTAACAAATGAATCGCCGTTCATAAAACAACAATTCACCTCTCATGCGCTAGAATCTTAGAAAGAAGAAAAATATTCAAGCTAACAATGAGGAACTCTCCAAAAACCTAGAAACAATCAAAAAAGAAGAAAAAACAATCTCAATACAAATCACGTTAATCACCAAGAACTAATTATGCTTCCCTTATACGCTTCATCTCCTTAGCTTGCACTCCAAAACGATCTCAGCCGTCAAATTCAACTTCTAATATCCACCCTCCACGTGTCAAACCCTTTTTACTATATCAATTTCCAGTATCAGATTACCGATTAGGGCTCGATAATTTTTTTTTGTTTAGGTAGATTGATAGAGGCAATCCAGCCATGATATCTCCGATGAAAAACTTTTCTCGGTGAGGTGAAGAAACTCGTGAAATACTTTTTAATCGGAGGAAGGGTTTCGATCAAGGATAAATGAGTCATTTGTGCTTTGATGAATGCTATATTAGAATAGCTTTCAAATGAGCATGCTAAATTTATGAAATTTAAGTTTTTTAGTGCTATTTGGTAGAATTGTCTTTTATTTATTTGTCAAATTAAAATTGTAACCTTAAATGATAACAAAGTTATTTATTCGTCAAGTTAAAATTAAAAATTATTTATTTTTCAAGTTAAAATTGTAACATTTAATGATCACCACGGGTTAATATTTGTCAAGTTAAAATTATAGCAGATAAAATTGTAAACAATAGTCAAGTTAGATATAATCAAATTTTAAGGAGTATTCTGGATTATATTTATTTGTAAGGTTAACTAAATCTCGAAATACTTTTAACAGCGATTTGTTAAGATTTATATTGAGAAAAAATATTATAATATTCCTACTAATTAGAATGTTCAGACGAAATATTATAAAGATTGCGTATGGGTAGCCTCTATTTAAACATTTTAAAATAATAATTGTAACAATCCTTATAATAAGATTTAGAGATAATTACTCAAATAGCACAAAAACGTTGTGATATGACTAGAGTAATATATACCTTTTTGAAATTACTTAAATGATATAACTTTTAAAGAAAATATCCATTAAGGGCTGCGTAAGTAATTTAATTAACGATAATGCCATTTAGATTTTTTTAAGTGAGATTTACGGTTAATTTTAAAAAAATTACAGAAAATGATTCTTGTCGATGATTCCCTAACCGCCGGTGTTGCATGTTCGTCTCTTTTGGTTGCGACTCGTCTTGTCCGCCTCGTCGCAGTCTCATGTTGAAGGTTTGAAGGATTTTCATCGTTTGAAAGTGGAAGCTAACTACTGTAAGTTAACGATTTTATGAAGTTATACATTTAATTTTCCATAATCGATATCCCCATGAAGATAAAGTCAATTTTCCGGCAATATTCCGGCCTTTAATTTCAAAATTCGAGTTTAATGATTTTACATTGATGGCTGATTTATGCACACTTGACAGCTGATTTTATATTTATGGCTGGTTTATGTTTGCGTGAAGGCTGATTTATGTTTACGTGAAGGCTGATTTATGTTAATATGATGGCTGATTTATGTCTTTAATTGAGATTTTTTATTAATAATTATGACGATTCAGTTTCTTCTAATATAGAGAAAGAAAGTGTCGATTCACTATCTTCTCATCACTAACAGGAAAAAGAAAGTGTCGATTCACTATCTTCTCATCACTAACAGGAAAAAGAAAGTGTCGATTCACTATCTTCTCATCACTAACTGGAAAAAGAAAACCTCTCTGGGCGATTGTCGAACCGCCGGTGTTGCTTGTTCGTATCTTTTGATTGCGACTCGTCTCTTCCGTCTCGCCGCAGTCGCATTTCGTCTATTAACAAAACCACCTACGCACCCTTTATGAAGTTAACTACTGTAAGTCAACGATTTTATGAAGTTATACATTTAATTTTCCATAACCGATGGCCCCATAATCAATTTTCCGGCCATATTCCGGCCTTTAATTTCAAAACCCGAGTATGATGATTTTATATTGATGGCTGATTTATGTTTGCGTGAAGGCTGATTTATGTTAATATGATGGCTGATTTATGTATTTTATGAGATTTTTTTATTAATTAATATGACGGTTCAGTTTCTTATAATTTACTAATATAGAGAAAAAGTGTCGATTCAATATCTTCTCATCACTAACAGGAAAAAGAAAACCTCTCTGGGCGATTGCCGAACCGCCAGTGCTGCTTGTTTGTCTCTTCCGATTGTGACTCGTCTCGTCCGCCTAGCCGCAATCGCATTTCGTCTATTAACAAAACCACATACGCACCCACGCACCCTTTTCAAAGGTTTGAAGGATTTTCATCGTTTCAAATGTAGAAGCTAACTACTGTAAGTCAACGATTTTAGGAAGTTATACAGTTAATTTTTCATAACCGATGGCCCCATAATCAATTTTCCGGCCATATTCCGGCCTTTAATTTCAAAACCCGAGTCTGATGATTTTACATTGATGGCTGATTTATGCACACTTGACAGCTGATTTACATATTTGATGGCTGATTTATGTTTGCGTGAAAGCTGATTTTACATTAATGGCTGATATATGTTCTGCATGATGGCTGATTTATTTTCTGCATGATGGCTGATTTATGTTTATATGATGGTTGATCTAATTATATTTTTATGAACAGATGGATACATCTAATGGAACAAAGAAGTACCCGCCTAAACGTTACGAAGAAGGGAAATCTCCTTTGCAGAATAGAAGCATGAATCACAATTGTCAGCTGGGCAATTTTTCTCTCGTTAGAGAATCAATAGGAAAAGATGCGTGGGATGAAATTAAGAAGTTATCTGTTGGACTAATTGATAAGCTAGTTGATAGCGATTACGTGTGGTTTGCAAAGACTGTACATTATCTACTCACCCGTCAGTTGGCAGTAAAGAAGGAGAATGAGATTTGGTCAGTGGTCGGTGGTCAACCAATCAGGTTTAGCTTGCACGAATTTGCTGAGATTACGGGGCTAAACACAGATCCGCTGCCAACTGAAAGTTGCGAAGCTGAGTACACAGATTTCTGGGCAGAGTTGGGTGTTCCGAAAGGGCTTGGACCAAAGTATGATGAACTGGCTTTGGTATTAGCTACGTGTCGTCCATGGAGTGTTGAAAAACGAAAAATGTTGGGGTTGTTATGTATTCTACACATGGGAATTCATGGGTTACATCATAATTCTAGACTACCTCTAGAAAGTGCAAAAAGAGTCTTCAAAGATGAAGACATTCAGAATTATCCATGGGGTCGGGTTGCATTTCAATACCTCATTGATGGTGTTAAGGTTGTTCAGTTTGAAGGAAATTCATATTCCGTTAACGGTTGGGTGCACGCGCTACTGTTTTGGGCATATGAATCAGTTAAGGTGTTTGGAGAGCGTTTTGGGAGAATAAGAGATCTGAATGAAGTATCATTCCTTCGATGGGGTGGAGTCCGTACACGCTCAAGTTTAGAATCTGTTATTAGTCAGGAGATTGCACAGCATGGCCAGTTATTTTCTTGCTGACTTAATGATATTTGATGGCTGACTTATTAATATTTGATGGCTGACTTATTGATATTTTGGTGGCTGACTTAATGATATTTGATGGCTGACTTATTAATATTTGATGGCTGACTTATTAATACTTGATGGCTGACTTATTGATACTTGATGGCTGACTTATTGATACTTGATAGCTGACTTATTGATACTTGATGTCTGACTTATTGATACTTGATGGCTGACTTATTAATGTTTGTAGGTCCGTGTTATGAAGATGATTATGAAGTCAGAGGATGAGATATATCCTAAGTGGGAAGGTAAAGATGATGACGTAGAACTCCATAACTTGATAGTCGACATACTTGAAGATAAGTTTGTTGAAGGTTATTGGGATGTGAAAGAGACTAAGAAACGCAAAAAGCAAGAAAGTCATGTAGTTGTTGTGGAAGAAGTGGAGAAGAAGAAAAAGAAGAAAAAGGTTGATGATAGTGAAAAACTAGCAGATGAGAAGGATGACTCTCAAGATTTTGATAATAATGTGTATGTCATTGGCCTTATGCAAATGGTGGAGAGACTATGCACAAGGTTTGATGATATGGAGAAAAACATTGGCGGAATGGTTGGAGGTATAGAAAGTAGGCTTGAAACAAAAGTTGACGAAAAGTATGGTCATAGAATAACTTCTGTTGAAGACAGAGTTGGGACGTTGGAGAAAGAATTTAAGGAGATGAAAGAGCGCATAGTAATTGGTGAAATAAACCAATCCATGTTTAAAGATGGCAACTCGAAGATTGGGAAAGATCAAGAGTTCCCTAGTCGGGTAAGTTAAAAAATGCATAGTAATTTCTAAAATCAATACGCATCCTTTAATTTATTTTCTTTACTTTATACAGCCGATCCGCAATTTGGGTAAGGAGTTTGAGGAAATCGAGAAGAAGAAGAAAATTAATGGGAAGAAAGAGGGAGAAGAGAAGAAGAAGAAAATCAATGAGAAGAAAGAAGGAGAAGAGAAGAAGAAAATCAATGAGAAGAAAGAAGGAGAAGAAAAGAAGAAAATCAATGAGAAGAAAGAAGGAGAAGAGAAGAGAAGAAGAAAATCAATGGGAAGAAATAGGCAGAAGAGAAAAAAAAATAATGGTGAGAAGAATGAGAAAGAAGTGAAGGATAAAAAAGAGGCGAATAAAAAGATGATGAAACCAACCATTGAGAGGAAGGAAGCTGATAGTGAAGTGGTTGATATAACAGAGCAAGTTCGGGAAGAAGAGAACCAGTTGATATCTGAATCTGATGGATTTGATACTGAAGAGGATAGGGTTAGGCATTCATTACTGGGAAATGCAATAGACTCGATTCATGGTGCTATTACGAAACTAGATGAAGGTGGTATCCCGCTGAAGAAAAAGTTTCTGCCACCACCACCGTATCCGTGTATTGGAAACGATGGATTGACGTGTATGATGAAGGGTCTGGTTTCTTCACCAACAATCTACGATCCACTGAAGCCAGTTGATCGGACTAAACTGGAGACACTTTTAAATTACCTCCATCCATTTGAGTATGTACAATGATTAATTTCTGATTGAGTTATCTACCACTATTTTAATATAATTGTTTGTTTGTTTATTCATTAGGTCTACTCCACTTGGACAAGCGCCTCCAGAAATTGAGTTCTACAGGGTTCTCATCACTCCTCGAAAATATTGGCCTTCCGGCACTAATTACGGATGGTTGTATGATTATGTAAGTAAAAATATTTGATGGCTAACTTATCGATACTTGATGGCTGACTTATTGATACATGATGGCTGACTTATTGATACATGATGGCTGACTTATTGATACTTGATGGCTGACTTATTGATACTTGATGGCTGACTTATTGATACTTGATGGCTGACTTATTTATACTTGATGGCTGACTTATTTATACTTGATGGCTGACTTGTTTATATTGTTTTTACAGCACTTGTCTTTGTTTATGAGAGTCCTCCGGAAAAGGTACCTTCAAGTTCCATGCCCTTTCCACACTGATCGAATTGCTTTTGTCGACCAATGGTTCATCAATATGTGGATGAAAGAGTATGCGCAGTACAACATCAATCCTAACAATTGGAAATTCAAAGATGGGTATCTTGATTTAGAAAACGGTTTGCTTCCTGCTCACATGCCGACACATAAAAGGTGGATATACGATGTTGATCACTTGTATTTAATTTACCAAGTTGGAGGCAATCACTGGATAGTGTTGCACATTGATTTGGTGATTGAGAAGATAGTTGCTTATGATAGCATCATTGGAGAAGGAACACCCGCACAAGACAAGAAAATTATGGAAACAGCTAGGCCGTTCATGTGAATGATACCTGCACTTTTGAACGAAGTCATTCCTCCTGAAATTCGAAAGGTAAGTTCTCGTTTAGAAGGGAGAAAGGCATCCCACAAAACCTAAACCCTGGTGATTGTAGTGTGTATGCGTTGAAGTATATCGAGTGTCTTGCGCTTGGTTTCTCTTTTGAAGGCCTCAGTGATAGAAATATGCAGCCCTTACGGTTAAAGATGGCTGCGGATATTTTTGATGAGGCACCTGACATGTATGCACAATTTAACTAATTATTAGAACAAACTAGTGGTTGCCGATTTATATACGTTATTTTAGCATTATGGCTGACTTATGTATTTTGAACAAACTAGTGATGGCCGATTTATGTACGTTATTTTAGCATTATGGCTGACTTATGTATTTTGAACAAACTAGTGATGGCCGATTTATCTATTTTGAACATACTAGTGATGGCCGATTTATGTACGTTATTTTAGCAAGTGATGCGCATGATGGCTGACTTATTCATTTTCAACAAACTAGTTATGGCCGATTTATAAATAAAGTCGAAACTATTAGTGGCCGATTTATAACGTTATATAAACAACTTGTACAAAATAACCATCACCACAACACACACAACATGTTCTTCAAATCCCTTAGCTCCATTTTGCAATCGTCTATCTCCTTTTCAAAAATTCTTAACTCTTTCTCAAAACCACATACCACTGCTTCACAAGTCCGAGTCTCCATTTTTAGAGTTTCAATTTCAGAGTTACAGGCTTGTAATCCCTTTTCGAAGGTGAATGAAGCACTTTCAAGATCATCAATCTTCGATTTCATATCCTTAATCTCTTCAACCATTGATTCGTCTGTCCATTTGAACAAGTGATAACGATTTTTCTACACCATACAAACAATAATATAAACACTAAATCGAAACCAATTGCATCATTATAAACCCTAAATCGAAACCAATTGCATCATTACCTCATCACCAAATCGACAAGTATGAAATAGTCTTCATGGGTTTGTCACCGTTTTTGATGTAAGCAATCTACAACGTTCACCACATCTACAGTGCGTCGGGAACCCTCTTCCTTGATCACCCATGCTCACAATTTCCGAATTCGAATCGACTCGTCTTTTTCTCGCTCTAAATTCCCCAAACTCTCAAACCCGGTGTCAGAGTGATCTAGAACCCTAATATAAGTGTTTCCCCCAAATGACCAAAACGACGTCGCTTTCCAACAAATTCATACAACTTTATGGCCGATTTGTCATTATTATGGACGACTTATGATACAAGTATTTTTGGGGTTTACGAATTCAAGAATTAAAACATATAATGTATGATTTAGGGTTTACGAATTCAAATATGTAATGTAGGATTACGAATTCAAACATATAATGAAGATGATATCCCTAAGAATAAACATACAAAAATTGTAGATCTTACAAATATAACCCATTGTTGAAGACATGGTAAGGATTATGTTGTTACTATATATATAAATTTTTTGACATGGTTTAGGTTTTGAGATGAACATGATAAGAATAAACATACAAGAAGTGTAAATGTTGATGTATAACCCATTGTTGATGTAAGACTTAAAATTACTAAATATTGAAATAAAATTATTAATTAAAACTTGAAACACAGATTTGAGGTGTGGCTGATTTACAACTGACCAATTTGAGGTATGGCTGATTTACGAACCATATTAAACACCGTAATGGCTGATTCATAAACCATACCAGACACTGTTGTGGCTGATTTACCAGAGAAACATAGGGATGCACGCGGTGTCTCGAGATTACAAAAATTTTAGGTGGGGAACCTCAATTTCGTCGATATTAACACCCAAATTGAATTCTAATTCAAATCGTTTGAAAATTCAAATTTTTTTTGTTTTTTTTTGTCTTTCGTTTTATAAAATTCAATTTTTTCATCTTTTTGGTTTCCAACACATTCATACAACTTCATGGCCGATTTATTATCTATTATGGCCGACTTATCAAAAAAATATATTTGAATTTATGGGATTACGAGTTTTATATTGAATTAGGGGATTTGTTTTGTTATCTATGATAACATAGTTACTACAAAACAAGTAATGTAGGGTTTAGGGTTTAAGTCTAATATAGTTAGTCATATAGATAAGATATGGTAAGGATTATGTTGTTACTAAATATATAAAGATTTTGACATGGTTTAGGTTTTGAGATGAACATGATAAGAATAAACATACAAGACGTGTAAATCTTACATATATAACCCATTGTTGATGTAAGACTTAAAATTACTAAATATTGAAATAAAATTATTAATTAAACCTTGAAACACAGATTTGAGGTGTGGATGATTTACAAGTGACGAATTTGAGGTATGGCTGATTTGCGAACCATATTAAACACCGTAATGGCTGATTTATAAACCATACCAGACACTGTTGTGGCTGATTTACGAGAGAAACATAGGGATGCACGTGGTGTCTCGATATTACAAAAAGTTTAGGTGGGGAACCTCAATTTCGTCGATATTAACGCCCAAATTGAATTATAATTCAAATCGTTTGAAAATTCAAATTTTTTTGTTTTTTTTTGTCGTTCGTTTTATAAAATTCAAATTTTTCATCTTTTTGGTTTCCAACACATTCATACAACTTCATGGCCGATTTATTATCTATTATGGCCGACTTATTAAACACGGTAATGGCTGATTTATAAACCATACCAGACACTATTGTGGCTGATTTACGAGAGAAACATAATATTGCTCACCATTAAGTTTACACCGTCCTTTATGGCCGATTTGTCATCTACCAATCACCGTTAAGTTTGACAAGTTTTCGCATTATGCCCACTCTGATTACAACGAGAACAAGTGTGTTGTTTTCTGGGGAATTTCTTCTCACTTGCCTTTTCCAAACATGGTTTAAATCTTGAGTTCTTAGGTCTTCCAGGTTGTTGACGAACAACTGGGGGCATGCACACTTGTTCAGCTACATGTTCTGGAATACGGAGCGCCGAATCTATAGGCATAACTGAACAAGCATAGGCGTTAACCAAATAATCCTGGTTACACAGTGAGATACGAGAAATATTCCTCGTCTCGGCAGCTATGATTGCATGTACGCAGTGTAATTTCTCGATGTCGAAACGATGGCAAGTGCATCTTCTCGTATCCAAATTCACAACATGCAACGATGTTCCGCATGTAACTTGTACATGATAAGAATCAATCATTTGTACCGCCGCAAGTTTGGCACCACTCACACGGACCTGTTATCAAGAATTGTTTTATTAAATCTCGGCTGGTACAAATGATAAGAATCAATCATCTATGTAACGTAATTACCTCCAACAATTTTTCAACACCACAGGTAAGCGTTGTTTTCATCGTCCTTACATCTTCTCGCCGCTCAGCAAACCATTTCATCATCATTGACCTTATCGATTCTAAGAGTAGAACAATTGGGAAACTTCTAGCATGTGAAAGAACTTTGTTCATTGATTCCGCTATATTTGTTGTCGTCAAATTATATCTATCGCCGGGGAAATGAACAAGTGACCACATTATAACATCCGCTCTTTGGAGGTAGCCATGAAGTTCAGGATTACACGCTTCAATCTCATCGAAGACCTCATCAAATTCAGCTCTTCTATAACACTTTGCAGCTTTCTTCACCATACGGAACAAACTTCCACCTTTGAACCGTACCAAAATGTTCTTATATAAATTGTACGTGCAAATTCCACGAGCCGCCAACGGATACACATTCTCAATTGCTTTTCCAATTGACTTATGCCTATCCGAGATGATCGCAAGACCCTTATCGTCAGGAATAACAATTTTAAGTTGCGTAAAAAACCATTGCCAAGAATCATCATTTTCAGTGTCAACCACACCGAACGCTATTGGGAAAATCTGAAAATTACCATCCTAAGTTGTTGCTGTAAGTAGCGTCCCTTTGTATTTTCCATGGAGAAATGTACCATTGACAACGACTACTTTACGCATAAAAGCAAATCCATTCAAGGTCGCACCAAATGCAATGAACAAATACTTGAATCTTCCGCAATCATCAATATGAAGACGCTTAACTGTACCCGGATTGGCCCTTTTTATCATGTGAAGGTACGAAGGTAAATCTTCAAACCCCTTCTCAGGAGTCCCTAAATCGATCTGTCTTGCACATCTTAACGTCCTATGGCTCTTCCAGTAATCCATCTATAATCATAAAAAAAATCAGTTATAAGTCGGCCGCATCGTATATATAAGTCAGCCGCATCGTACATTTAAGTCAGCCGCATCGTACATATAAGTCAGCCGCATCGTACATATAAGTCAGCAGCATCGTACATTTAAGTCAGCCGCATCGTACATTTAAGTCAGCCGCTTCGTACTAATAAATCAGCCGCTTCGTACTAATAAATCAGCTGAAATTGAATGTATTACCTTGATACCAAAATTCTTATTGATAGCTACTCCGACATGTCTAGGTAGAACTGACGGATCAATGTCGCCGAGAAAATCCCTGTATAAGAGTACCAAAATATCTGGTGTTGCTTGTCGGTATCGATTAGAACGCTAAGTTACAGAACATGTGTGTTCTGAATCGTAGATACGAACATAGAATTCTGGGGATTTTCCTTTTGTAGAAGCACGAAATCTCCAGCTACATCCATTTACCCAACACCGAACAATGAGCGTTTCCGCATTCGATATTGGTACATCAAAATCAAATCGATCCCTCAGTGTAAGAAGTTTCAGTCGTATCTCCAGATCTTTTTTTGTCTTGTATCGCTGGCCTACAACGATATTTAGAGACTCCATCTCAAACTTGAGAAATTCACCAGCTCCTTTCGATTCGTTCATCTCAATATTCTGAGGTCTCTTCTTAGGAGGCAACGTCGGTGAATCTTCATCTTCTTTTCGAGGCTTCCCATATAAACTAAAGTTATCATCATCGCATGATGCACCATCCGGGTCGTCAATCATATCAAATCTGCTGTCAAATTTGCCATCTTCTTCATCTTCAACTTCGTCTTTGTCCTCGCATATATCCATAGATTTTCCTCGATTACACACATCTTCTTCATCTTCAACTTTGTCTTTGTAAACACCATCATCTTCATAACTCCCAATGCATTCTTCTTTAAATTCCTCTGTAAATTCCTCTTTTGAGACATGACTGAATGGCCGTTTTATATTGTCCACCGCTTTGTCCTTCTGAATAACTTCTTAATCCTCATTCTCTATAACTTCTACACAAAGACGTAGCTGATCGCTTTTCCATAGCGTTTGAAAACCTAGAAATTGTCGAGAATTACAGACATAAACTGGTGGAGTATCATGCGACATTTTTTTTCAAAATCTTGTTGGAGAACATGTAGCTCAGTTGAATCATACAGCTTTGCGACTCCAACCCATAATCCTCCATTATCATATCCACAAGATTTTTGTAGGTTGTCTCTTCGTTAACTTGTAGAACTCTACACCCTCTCTTGTCGGCGTTGAATACATATCGATGTTTAAGAACCCATGTACCGCAAACAATTATTATCGAATCCATCCTCTCCAAAATTTAGTTTTGGTTTAAAGCTCAAAAAAAAGATGAAGAATGGAGAAGATGAAGAACATCGACGAAGAAAAGGGCTGACGGCGGCTAAACCTAATAGAGAATGTGTACCCAATAATGTGTTTAGAGCTTGATGTAATCTTTATTTTGCTGACATGGAAACATGCCATCAAACGAACTTATAAATCAGCCTTATGAAATCAGCCATCAAACAAAATTATAAGTCAGTCGCCACTAAAATACTCTTTAAGTAATTAATAAAGTTTCATGTAATCAGCCATTGAAACACATAAATCAGGTAGAAAACATAAGTCAGCCACTACATCATATAAGTCAGTCGTCACTAGCATACTATTATAGTAATTAATCTTTCGCTAATTAGTCAGCCGTAATAAGGCCGACTTTTAAGTAAATCGGTCTTATTACGACTGATTTAACGTAAGTTAGCCACAATTAACCCTCATAAGTATGCCGTTGCAAAATAAATCAGCCAAATAAGTCAGCCGGATTAACGATAAATCAGGCGGGCAACAATAAGTCGGCCATGTCATAGCAATAAGTCAGCCAAAGTTTTCATAAATCGGTCGTCAGAATATAAATCAGTTGTGTCGTGTACTCCTAAGTCAGCCGAAAATTCATAAATCGGTCGAGATTCATATAAGTCTGCCGTGACATTTGGCTGACTTATGAATATAAATCAGCCGACCAAATAATAAGTCGGCCGTTCTTTTAAATCAGCCGCTCGTCCTGTAAGTCTGCCGTCACTACAGCGAGAAATTTCTGCGGTAGATTTTCATAATACACGTAGGCGCCACACCTGTTTTTCGCTGATGTGGAAAAAAATTAATGGCATTCCTGTAATTACGTTTTTGTTATCAAATGCTTAGAAGGGCATCATGGGTATGAAAAATATTTCAGTAATAAAAAATAGTTGTTTACTAGTCTAGTCATTTTACCTAATTTCTATGCTATTTAATTAACTCTCCCAAAGATTTAATAAGATTGCGTACACAATTAAATTTTTAGGAGATTTGAAATTATATTTTTTTGGTGGTGATGCGGTGCAGGTGTTATTTTAGATTCATGTTTTAAAATTCTAAAACTTAAAAGTCTGGAAGTGCACATATGTGCGTTGTAATATTTTAGGTATCGATCCACATGGAGAGCACACTTTTATGTGAGACCTTAGAAAGATAATTAGTAAACAAGTCTAAAACGAAGGGTTTTTATAGGATTTTAGTGTCACAAATTGTAAAGTTCGTAAAAAAAAAATTTCTTGAAAAGTAAAGAGTAAAATCAATGGTGAAAAACTAAAAGAGAAAATCGGTTGTAAACAATAATAAAACGATGTTGGGTCGACATGGATATCTCTTGAGAATGTTCGATTAAAAACACGGTAACAAATCTCTTTAAAAATCGATTCTAGCAAACTCCACGAACTGGAACACAAAAATATGCATAGCCTACTATCATAGCACTACACACTTATAGTTTAACAACTTAACTAGTCAGCTTGCGTTGCTAGCCACACATAAAAATTATGATGACGAAATAAAGTTCATAAACATTAAAGGTTCCCTATAAGTATACTTTTGTATATTATAGCGCAACACGCTCCATATAGACTAGTTCCGGTAATTAGATTTTGCACTTTTGTGACTCTAATACTCCTTGGATCGGTCTCTAGTTCATGACGCTAGATCCATGCTTTAACAACAAATATATAGGAAAGAGTTCTAGATTACAGCTAAGTTTACCTCGTGAAATCCTTATCGAACAATTCAATCCCCTTTGATGATCCCTTTAAACCCAACGACTAAACTACTCGGACATGATTTAAGAAAGCAAAAACATGATTAAATAAAGAACAAGAGATTGAAGAAGAAGCTTCTCGATTTTAAGACCAAAGTTGGGAGAAAACTTCTGTACAAATCTCGAAAAAGTAAAAGCAAAAACTAAGAACAATTTTTGGTGCAAAAAGTAAACTAAAGTGGCACACGGAATAATGTTTCTAAAATCACATATTTATAGGTCTCATGCTCTAATTACATCGGTCTTTAGGGTTTTTTCGAAGTTGGACTTGACGGGATTCAAATAGGCTCACAAATGGGCTTACGAAACGAAATATGTGTTGGCCGCGGGTCCATGGCTTCTGACCACGGCGAACTGCCTCTTGGCGGCAGGTGGAGAGCTTCTGGCCGTGGTGAGCTGCCTCTTGGCCGCTGTTGGAGCTGCTCCAGGGGTGGCCGAATGGGACTTCTTGATCTTTATGTATCTTTTGATTGAACCGTTGGATCGTCCTCAAATCAGTTGGAATGGAAAGGTGATTGGTCCTTCTTGAATATCTAAGAAACCTGCAAAGAGTCTTGAAACTACATATATGCGAAAACCAAAATAAAAACATATAAAAGCGAGTGAAACACTTATTAAAGTGCTATGAAATATACGGTATAATGGGTAAAAATACGGTGTTATCAACTCCCCCGAGACTTAGAACTTTGTTTGTCTTCATAAAAAACGAATAAAAGCTCGGAAAGATCAAACAAAAATCTAGGGAACTAGAAATCTAGGAGACCGTCCTTCTAAACCATAACCATAAAACTCATCAATTGCAACCTAGCCTAGAAAATTTTCACCATAAGTTTCCGTAACACTAGTCAACGGTATCCGTCATACGAAATCTAAACTTTCAAAATCCAAAATTCTGGTCAACTACCTCTCTAAATTCATTAGGCGCAAATGTGAAATTCTCATCAAAACGATCACACCAAGACAATCGATGCTAGGTATTAAAGGTTTTTATAGGTGAGGTTAAAAGTGTTTCGGGTTACCGTAATTTCACCGTAGGGCGCGAGATATTATGCAAAACAGCAAGAGAGGAAGGATGTATTTAGAACCAAACTTTCAATCACTTCTTCTTGCGTAAAATTGTTGCACTTCTTTCTTTTCCAAAAACATAAGTTTTCTGTCATTCCCCCCATACTTAGATTTTTCTGTGGGCTCGGAATGACAAACTTCTCACAAACGAACCATGGATGCCTCATAAGAATTTTAACTAACCTAGACTTTCTTTAGGCTCTTGTTTCCTTTCCCTTCCAAATTTTTTTTTCAATTTTTTTTTAAAGGAAAAATGCCTTTTATTGAAATAGAGAAGTAGGGGCATGAAAATATACCATGTCTTTGAGATTTCCAAGGCAGAACCAAGCTCTTGTCTTTGTTGATTTCACCTCCACCAATCGCCTGTAGTTTCCGCCTTCAGTGACTGTAGTCCAATTATAATAGAGCTTGTATATTTCATCCTAAAGAATCTCTACGGTGTAAATTCCTCTGGGATTTTGCATTAACAGAAACTCTAGCCACCACCTAGTCTAGAACCAAATTACGAAAGAGCATGTTACTATGAAATAGCATAGAAGCACATTGGTCGGTTATCATCATGGATTTATTTTATCATTCCCTCAAAACGTATTCCTACTTATTGAAAATTTCAAAAAATTTAAAGAAAGCGCGAAAAATGCAAAGACTCATGAAAGAAAATGTGGTTAGTAAGGGATTGAATCCTCTCCCAGACTTAAATCACACAGTCCCTAGTGTGAAATAAACCTAGAAAGGACGAGAAATAGAGAACGTAATAATCGAAAATTTTTTGGGAAAAATAAAATTTACGTGGAAGTGGTCGGGAATGATGATTGGGAATGGATTGGAAATGGAATGAGGATGGATTGGGAATGGATTGGAGATTCTGGACAAGTCCTTATGGGGTTGGAAATGGTTGTGAGCATGTGGATTGGACGGTCGGGAATCGATCACGGATCGAAAGAGCTTGAATGTGATCGACATGTGATAATACCATATTTTTACAAGTTTACTATCTATTTAGATACTTTAATAAGTGTTTCATTCCCTTTTATATGTTTGTTTATCACAGTTTCACATATTTATAGTTTCAAATCTCCTTTTAGGTTACTTAGGCAATTAGGCAAAAGCATTGCAAATTGGAAAAAAACAAGATTCGGCTCAGAGTCAAACCGTCAGAAATTCAACTGCCAGAGAGGTTACTCTCAGTGTTCGATCCAGCCAAATTTTGGAGATATTCAAGAAGGACCAGCTACCTTTCTATTCCCACTGATTTGAGGACGATCCAACGGTTCAATCGAAAGATACATCAAGACCAAGATGTCCCATCCGGCCACTCCCGAAAGCTCTCCAAGCGCGGCCAAGAGGCAGTTCACAGCGGGCAGAAGCTCTCCAAGCGCGGAAAAGGAGTGTTTCGCCGCGGTCAGAGTCCATGGACCCGCGGCCTGTCCCTATTTCGTCCCATAAGCCTATTTGCAAGGCTCGTTCAAATTCCGTCAAGGAGAAACCCTAAAGTCCTACGAAAACAGAGCTTAAGTCCTATAAATATGTGCTTCTAGAGACCAAAAACCGTGTGCCTCATTGTACTTGCTTTTACACTTTTTAGTATACTTTTTTGCATTACTTTTCTTAAGGTTTTGTTCTTACTTTCGAGATTGGCGATGCGAGCGGATTGTTAATCCAAAATCTCAGGTTCTAAATTTATAACCTAAAAGTTTTGCAAGTACACAGACGTGCGTTGTAGTACTTGATGTATCGATCCACAGAGAGGAAAAGCTATTCTGAGAGACCTTAGACAGAGAATTAGCAAGGAAGTCTATAACGAGAATATTTTTTATAGGGTTCTGTCACGAAAATTGTAAAGATCGGAAAAACCGAAAATTGCTTGAAAAATAACCTAAGAAAATCGATGGCATAAACTAAACGAAAAAATGATTTGTAAACAATATTAAAACGGTGTTGGGTCGAGAGGGATATCTTAGGGTATGCTTGATTCAATCACGACCCCTAAGCTCTTAGTAACACGATTCTAGATTTTAACTCCACGAACTAAACATAATAAATAGCGTAGTCTACTTTCGTACATCATACGCACCAACAATCTATATACTCGACAAGTACCTTTTGTCTCTGGCCGCACAAAAAATTGTGATGTCCGCGCCGGTTCTTCTTAGTTCACGACACTGCGCAAGTATACTTTTGTATCATACGACTCAACACGCTCTTATTGATGAACGATTCGGGCATTTAGATTCAACACTTTTGGTAATACTTAACACCTAGGAATCAGCCTCTAGTTCATGACGTTAGATTCATGCATTAACAACGTTCTATAAGAAAGAGCTCTAGAATTCGGCTAGGGCTTTACCTTGTGAAATCCTTATCGAACAGAGAATTCCCCTTGATAATCCCTTTAAACCCAACGATTAAACTACTCGCACATAGTGGAATTAAAAGACATGATTAAATAAAACAGGAGATTGATGAATGAGCCTCCCGAATTTAAGAACTACGTCCGTAGAGAACCTCTTCACCAATATCAAAAGTAGGGAACAAAGCTTAAGAAAGTGTGTTAAATCACCATTCGGGTGGAGGCTTCCTGGCCGCGGCAGATTGCTGATAACACCATATTTTTACCCATTTTGTTATATACATTTAGATCACTTTAATAAATGGCCCGCTTGGTTTTTTATGATTTTATTACGAGTTTTGCATGTTTGCGGTTTTAAGACTCTTTTCAGGTAACTCGGTAATAAAAGAGTGCATTTCCGAGCAAAAGTACGTTTTTGGATAAACTTATACTGTCAAGAAGTCTTGCAACCAAAGAAGACCTTTTCACCGTCTGATCATCACCAAATTTGGAGACAACAAAGTAGAGAAAACCAGCATTCAAATGCAATTGGATTAGAGATAATCCAATGGTTGGATCCTAAAATATACCTGAAGCACTAAAGCCTGATGAAGCTGCCCGAATAAGCAGCCACCGCGGGTCAAGGAGCCGGAACCCCGGCCAAGTACCGTTTTGCCGCCCCTGGAGCCACTCCACCCGCGGCCAGAAGCCAGTTCACCGCGGCCAGAGAAGTAGGAGCCGCAACAAAGCCTATTTTCGCCCGAACCGATCTGTTTCTTGACCGGAGGCCAAAACCATCTTTTCCAGTCAAACCCTAAAAAGAACTAAGCTTGTTGAAGACCAATTTTAGACACCATTATACACATTAGTTCCGCTTTCTTGTACTCTTAGATCGAGATTCTCAGGATTGGTGAGGTTTCTCACCAAGGTTAGTTCTTGTTCGTGAGGTTTCTTCATGAATCTCATGCTTAATTTAACTATGACTTTTCCTGGTATGTTTTAGTAGTTTAGATTGTTGGGTTTGAAGGATTATTATAGGGAATTATATGTTCTATAAGGATTTCACTCGGTAAACCCTAGCCGATTTCTAGAGCTCATCTTGCGGAGAGTTGTTAATGCATGAATCTAGTTGCATGAACTAGAGGCTGATAGGGGGAGTTTAGAACCACATAAGTGTTGCATATAATCACCAGCAAAGTTCATCCAAAAGGCGTGCGCGTCGTAAGATTTCAGAAGTATACTTACGGAGTACCGTGAACTTATGGACCCACTAGCATATCACAATCTTACACGCGGTCATAGACGGAAGCTACTGGTCGAGTGCATAGGTTGTACGGCGTAGGTTATATGGAAGTAGACTACGTCATTATTATGTCCTGTTTGTGGAGTTATAATCTAGAAACACCGGTTACTAATGAGGTAGGGGCTGTTAGATTGAATCGAGCATACCCCTAGATATTCTTCTCGACCCAGCAACGTTTAGAATAGTTACAATCGTCTTTAGTAGTTTAGTTTAGCAATTGAGTCCGTAGAAGTAGTTTAGTTATCGATTTCATTAGGTCTAGGTTAGTAGTCGATTTTCTTAGGTGTTAGGATAGTTTTAGTTTTTCTTAGG
This sequence comes from Eutrema japonicum, assembly GCA_030161315.1. Classification (NCBI taxonomy): domain Eukaryota; kingdom Viridiplantae; phylum Streptophyta; class Magnoliopsida; order Brassicales; family Brassicaceae; genus Eutrema; species Eutrema japonicum. Next base: position 22,252,669 of record BSQW01000005.1, on the reverse strand, counting down.
ATAGGTTTAGTTTCCCTTAGAATTAGTTTAGTATTTAAATTCCTTAGTTTAGAGTAGCCATCGATTTTCTTAGATTAGATTAGTAGAAGTTTTTCGTTTCTCGTTCTTTACAATTCTAGTTACAAAAACCCTATAAAAATATATTCGTTCTAGATTTATTTACTATACAGTGTCTAAGGTCTCATAGAACAACACCCTCTCTCTGTGGATCGATACCTCAAGTACTACAACGCACATTTGTGTACTTGCATGCTTTAAGGTTTACAAATTTAAGGCATGAAGTTTCGGAGACTAATCCGATTCGCACCAAGTTTTTGTCGCCGTTGTCGGGGAGAGATCGATACAGCTTCTATCACACCTTAGATGTTAGTAAAACGACTCTAGAACAAACTTTTGCTATTTGATTTTTGGTTTTGTTTTTCTTTGTTTCAGGCTTTGAAACGTGAACTCGCCTCTGGAGCGAGATTGCTACTACGAGCGGGGTTACTATGACCCATCTTGCGCTCACCACCATCATGAATCACATGCTGTGTGTGACTCGTTCTACATGGATCGGAAACTGGCACCGACCAACTACCCTCAAGGAAGCCACGAGCCTCCTTACTACCGAGACGAGCCTTTTGCGGCTCCCATTATCAACTTTAGACAACAAGCATACCGTCTTCCTCAACAAATTTTGAACCAGCACGATAATAGCTTGGAATTCAGCGCTCGTTTGAAGCGAATAGAAGACGTCATCAACAAAACCATCGAGTCTCAAACAAAGTTCGGAGCCATTTTGAATGAGAGAATAGATCCATCTCCGTCAAATTCAACAAGAAGATTGATGACCTTACTCCCCACGTCAAAATCCTTGAAAAACAGACCCTTAAGGACGCTACAACGTTAAACGATAGGATGGAACTCGTTGAAAAAAAACAAGGAAGACAAAAGTTTGATATTCGAAAAGCTAATGATGGGGTACATACTTTGAACTAAAAACTTGATAATTTGGATAACTCCGTCAATGATAAAAGTAACACCACCTACAACTACACCCTCGAGGTGTGGGAAGGAGTAGGAGAAGTTGAGAACAAAACGAGAGAGCTCGATCTTACACTAGACCGACTCATTTATGATATCGACGAAGTAGAAGAAAAAGTGGAGAAACTATCCCAAGATCATGAGAAGCATGATTCAACACTTGATTCCCATGTTCCTTGATAACACCGGTTTTTGACCGTTTTTATGGATCACTTTCATATTCTTTTGCACGTTTTTTAACTCCGTTTTCAAAGGTTTTCAAGTGATTTTCATATTTTAGAGATTTGAAAGACGTTTCAGGTAACTCGGAATAAAATAGTGCATTTCAGAGCAAAAGTATGTTTTTGGATAAACTTGGACCGTCAAGAAGTATTGCAGATAATGGAGACCTTTTTACCCTCTGATCATCCCCAAATTTAAACACAACAAATTAGAGACAACCAGCTTTTAAATGCAACTGGATTGGAGGCAATCCAATGGTTGGATCCTTAAATACACCCGAAGAATTGAAGGCATATGAAGCTTCCCAGAAGACGAAGCCGCCGCGCCTGGAGGAGCTGGAGCCGCGGCCAAGGACCAGTTTACCGCGGCCAGAGACTACGGAGCCGTGGGCAGAAGCCATTTTTTCCTTGCCAGAGATGACGGAGCCGTGGGCAGAGCACCCTGCGCGACCAAACCGACTTGTTTCTTCATCCGAGGCCAAAACCATATTTTCCCATCAAACCTTAAACGAGATTAGCTCTATTAATACATATTTGATGCCTCTTAGACAGTTACGTTACATTATTTTCACGCTTGAAGGCAGAAGCGAAGCTCTGGTGACTTGTGCACTTGTTTTCTTTGGTTTGGAGCAAAGGATTCTCGATTCGTGTTCTTCGATAGAGTAGCTTTCTTCATCCCTTTTTGATGTAAGAACCGGTGGTGGCTCTCACATCAATAGGATAGATGCGTTGAGCAAGGCAGGCGGTCGCCCTCTCCTTGGCTTCTTTGATGATTGAAGATGAAAGTAATCTGACACGCAGGCGGTCGCCCTCTCGTGTGGGATTAAGATGTGATGTGTTGATGGAGTGAGTTCACGACAAAAATATTAGATGATCCTTTGATACGGTGAAGGGGCTAAGCTTGCTTGAGTCGCACAAACAAAGCCAAGAACAAGAGTTTCTCAAGATGCTACTTGAAGAAGAACTGCGTTATTTTATTGATAGGTAAAAGGTTGTGAACTACAATGCCGCAAAGGAACCTTATAAAGGGGCTCGTCGGCTTGAACCTACTAGGGTTCGACTCAAAGAAAGCAAAAACTCAAAACAACAGGACTTCGAAAGAAAAACAACACACTGTTCTAAAATAAGACAAGAAAACCGTAAGCTAAAACTAAACAAAGCTCATCGCTTCATTTAATCCATAATAGGAAAGTTTATGAGCGATTCTTAAAAATAAACTAAGGTCGACGATTTGATGAAGGCCTTAGTCGTTGATCATGTTGGGAACACCTGCAAGCACAATAGAATAATTGAAAAGCTTACATTGGTGAGTAGATGTCCAAGAGCCCGCTTGCATGGTCTTTGAAGATGATTCTGGTGTAAGTGCGTCTTGGTCATGTAGCTGGTCGTAGGAGCCTCCTTTGCTGTTCTTTAAGTCAGACGACTCTTGATCTTCGAGTTCTTGCTCTCCCTCAGTCATGATCTCCTCTTCTTGCTCTATTTGGCTTCTCTCGGCTACGATGGGCTTGTTTTGAAGGGACTTGGTTCCTGGGCTATTTCCCACCAATCCAACTGGACCATTACTCTTAGAATATGTGTTTGGTCGATGAAATTTACCTGCCTTGGCGAGACCATTGTTTTGGAGGCTTTCTAAGCTAATTGGATTCTTCTCGGCTAAAACTGTCTCGGTTAAGTCTCTCTCGGCTAAAACAGCTTCGGTGAGATTTCTATCTGCTAAAAATGATTCAGTCAGGTTTCTCTCGGCTAAAACTGATGCGGCCTGATTTCCCTCGGCTAAACCTCTTCTCTCGGCAAAAACGGATGCGATCAGTTTTTCTTTGGCTAAATCATTTCTCTCGGCTAAAACTGGCTCTAAGAGGTTGTTATGTCCAAATATGACATTTAGGTCAGGCAGCAAAGGATCGGTAGATTCTAAGGAGTTAATATAGGTGTGTAGGGCCTTTTTGTATCTATTCCTCATTTGCTTGATCCTAGAACGCGTCATAGCCCCGCCCCTTCTTGGACTGTCGGCATGATGCTTGGAATGTCCTTTGGATCGATGTCCACATCATTTTTACTTGCTGTTTTTATTTAATTTATTGAATATGATTTCCTCAGCTATGGTTGAGTAATCTCCTTGTTGGGTATAGGGGTTTGAATGGGAGCTTATGGTTTGATTTCTTATTAGGTTTTTAGTCTAGGATACCGATTGATTAGGGTTATTCGTTCTATCCTTATTGTTAATGCGTTGTTTGACTGGCCGTCTTAGCAATCGATATAAGGTGTTTTTGAGCCACGGAAGTGCTGTATCTAATCGCTTGACCTAGGGTAGACAAGCAAATCCGTCGTAAGATTTCGGAAGTATACTTACGGAGGAATTATGGGCGTAAATGACCTTTGAGAGTATCATTCACTTCTTGCGCGGGCGGAGTCGGAATCTGCCGTCCGAGTATATAAGTGAGTAGGTGTGTAGGATTACGGAAGTTGACTACACGTATCGTACGTGCTACAAGTTCAAGAACACAAAGACGACAAAAAGCCGCTTAAGAAATCCTAGAAATCTCCTCGTAAAAATCGGCCATAAACCCTAGAAAATTTTCGATTGCCCAACACCTCGTTTAATTGATTCACAACCTTGATAAAATAGTTAGTTAGCTACTGTCTTTCTTAATTAAGTTTATATTCCATAGATACGACCGTGACAAAACCCAAAAGATATTTACGTCTAGACATAAGTTAGAACTCATTAGAAATTGGACAACGTCTATCCCTGTGGATTCGATCCCTAAGTACTACTTTGTGTGCTGTGCACTTGCGGTATTTGAACTTCTGACGATTTGACTTTGAGCCGAAAATCTGGGATTTCTCCAATTTACAATGTTTTCGCATAAGTAACCTGAAAAGAGTCTTGAAACTACAAATATGCGAAAACCGTAAAAAAAATATGTAAAAGCGAATGAAACACTTATTAAAGTCTTCTAAAATAGATAGTTAAACGGGTAAAAATACGGTGTTATCAATTTGTGAAGAAGTTCTCTCCGGATTTAGTTCTTAAAATCGAGATTCTCCTTCATCAATGTCCTGCTCTTAATTCAATTATGCTTTTGCTTTCTTCAATCGTGACCGAGTATATCTCTTGTTGGGTAAAAGGATCTCAAGGGGATTTCATGGATAGATTTATCATTAGGTTTTTAGATTAGGATATCTATTAGGGTTATTCGTTCTATCCTTATTATTAATGCATGCTTGCTTGATTAGCTACCTTGCAAATGAACTTAGGTATTTTTAGAGCTACAATAGTCATGGATCTATATGCTTGACCTAGGGTATACGAGCATTGATGCGCCGTGATTGCTCCCGGCACAGGGTTTTACCCTTTAGCTAGGCTTCAAGTGCACAACAAACGCAGTAGTATTTAGGGATCAAATCCACTGGGTGATCGTTGGTTAGTTCTATTGATTTCTAAGTTATGTCTAGACATAAATAAAATTTTATGGGTTTTGTTTGTCACGATTGTAGCTAGAAAATTAAACTAAGTTAAGCGATGGAATAAAACAACAAGTAAGCAGGTAACTAATTAAAATGAGGTTGTAAGCAATTTAAACGAAGTGTTTGGCAACAGGTAATGGCTAGGGTTCATGGCCGATTTTCACTAAGACTTTGCTAGGATTTCTAAACCGACTTTTTGTCATCTTTGGATTCTTGAAATTGGAATCCGGACACTATGTGTAGTCTACTATCGTACACCCTACACACCTATTACTTTAGTACTCGACCGGTAGCTTTCGTCTTTGGCCACGCAAAAAGTTAGTGATTATACTCAAAAGTCGTTAACGCTCACAATCCCTCCACAAGTATGCTTTCATATCTTGTAACAGTTTTGCTCATCTATCCTAGGTCAAGCATATAGATCCAGTACTTGAGAAGTTATAAAAAGACCTAAGTTCAGTTGCAAGAAGATCAATCAATAAAACATGCATTAAGAAAGATGATAAAATGAAGAACCCTAATCGGTATCCTAGTCTAAAAAGCTAATAAGAAATCGAACCATGAGAGCCACTTTGAAACTTTATACCCAATAAGAGAACTACTCAGCCATAGCTGAGATAAACATAATCAATATATTGAAAAGAAAACAGTAAAGAAAAGGAGTGAAGAAGGCTTCTCTATCGAAGAACACTGATCGAGAATCCTTGCTCCACACCAAAGAACAAGAGTAACAATTGCTAGGGATTCGTCTTTGCTATAAAGCATGAAAATAAATATGTGTGTCTCTGTTTAAAAGACCTAAAACAAGTATTTATAATATTCACTTCGTTTAGGGTTTGATGGGAAAAGACGGTTTTGGCCTCGAGGGAAGAAAAGGCTTGCCTTGGACGAATTGGGAGTGGCCACGGGTCGGGCTCCTCCATGCACGGCGAACTGCTACTTGTCCACAGGTCAAGCTCCTCCAGGCGCGGCGAAATGGTGATTGGCCGCGGGTTGGGGCTATCCTGCCGCGGTGGACTTCTCTTCGAGGCAGCTTTTTCCGCCTTCAGTGCTTCGGTGTATTTAAGGATCAAACCATTGGATCGTGTCCAATACAATTGCATTTGAAAGCTGGTTGTATCTAATTTGTTGTGTCCAAAATTGGTGATGATCAGACGGTGAGAAGGTCTTCTTTGATTGTAAGACTTCTGACGGTCCGAGTTTATCCAAAAACGCGTTTTTGTTTCGAAATGCACTCTTTTATCCCATGTTACCTGAAATGTCTTTCAAAACTCTATAACTATTGAAAACGAAGTTAACACACCTGCAAAAAACAATTAAAGTGATCCATAAAAATGGTCAAAAACCGGTGTTATCAACTCCCCCAGACTTAAATCTTTGTTTGTCCTCAAACAAAACATAAATAATAACTTGGAAAGAATTTTTGTTAGGAACTAACAATATTCTCAGTGACCGTCCTTCTAAACCATAACCAACGTAATGCGTCAATCAGACTTAGTCTAAAAAATTCTCACTAAAGTACTGCAACGCTAGTCCACGATATCCATCATTCGAAAATCTAACCACTTATATCCTAACTTTCAGTCAACTAGCTCTTAACATTCATTAAAAGGTTGCGTGATTATCATCAAAATACTAACCAAGACAATCGAGGCTAGGAATTAAGAGCTTTTTAGAGGTGAGTTTAAAAGTGTTATGGGTTATCGTATTTCCGCCGGAGGATGCTAGAAATTATGCAAAACAGCAAGAGAGGGTGGAGCTGTTGATATCCACAGTTTCCAGTCACTTCCTACTTGCATAAGTGTATTTGCAAATTCTTTCTTCTCCGGTACTTTTCTGTCATTCCCCTGGACTTAGATTTTTCTCCGGGAAACGATTTGAATGGGTTCTTACTACTCACTTACGAAACATGGTTTCCTTGGTATATAAAAATATTAACTACCCTAAGACTCTTAGGCTTTTGTTTCCTTTCCTTTCGATTTTTTTTTTTGAAAGGGGAACTCCTTCCGAACGGGAATCTTAGGGAGGACGAAAATTACGAGTGATAAAAGATTTCCAAGGAAACTTTGATTTTTTGATACCTCCATAACCGAATCCATCTCATCTTATGTCTTCTCGAGTGACTAAAAACTGTGTCGTTCCTCCTACTCCGGCGTTTTTGCACATATCTGCACATAAGACAACAAGAGAAGAATGCATGAGGTTCGCAAATAAAATGGTTAAGGTTCGGGGTAGGGTACCAGCTAAAGATGAACTGGCCATCTAGGACAACGAAGAATGGCAAAAAGGAAAAAGATGTCCTAGATGTATGATTCGTTGCCTCGCCTAAAAATTGATGAGAAAATTAAATACTGATTAAATTCAAATAAAGTGAGCTAGTATATCATGTCGGAAATAATATTTATGAATCAAAATCCTCTGGGGATCTCGCATTGCAAGCACTCTAGCTACCGCCTTGTCTAGTACCATACCACAAAAGAGCTGGCACGAGGAAATAGCGTAGAAGCACACATGTCGAAATCATCATAGATTTTGCTCTTATGCTCCTGAAAAATACTTAAAAAATTAGAAAAAAGTTCACGAATAGTTTAAAATGCAAAAGAAAAACAAGTAGATAAATTCAAAAGAAAGAAAAATAAATTAGTAACGGATAAACATCCACCCCCAGATTTAAATCACACTATCCCCAATGTGAAAAATTTGGTGAAACGATGGAAAAGACATGAAAATAAAATTGCAAATAAATAAAAGGTTCGAAAATAAAATAAAGAGGTAGAGGGAAGAAGATTGATTGAACCGTGGTGGTGATGTGCATGGCTAGGCGTCGTCAGAGTCGTCTGTCTCTGAGTCGGGTATGTTACCATTGAATTGGTGAGGCTCTTCGAGAAAGCGTATTACACGCTTGTATCGCCTTTCTTGCTGTGCCATATTCTTCTCCATGACTGTGTATTCTGGTTCGTGTGTGTGTGAGGAGCTCGTGGGAGCGGATGTTGCATGGGCTTGTGATAGTAGGAGTAGTCGAGTATGCTTCGCAGCTGCATCTCGGTTGGCCTTGGCCACTAAGAACTCGCCAATAGTGTATGGAAGACGCATGACAGCAGGTACATAGTCCATCGTCTCCGGTATCCATCTAGGTGATGCTCCATCTCGGAGTCTAGGGACATAGTTAGAAGGTCAAAAAACAAAGTAAGACTCAATGATGTTGGGGTAGAACTTGTAACCGAATTTGTCCTGGTCCAGTGATGCTCTAGAGATGGTTCAGTTTCGTGAAAAATGCATGAGATTGAACAAAGTCCCTTGAAGTGGAGTCTTGGTCGAGAAATTAAAGTGAACGGCTCGTAGAATCGCCGTGATTATGCGTCCAAAACCGTTGGTGGACTCCTCGGGTCTCATGGCGGGTGCGTCATGTTTCACTTTTACCAAATTCTTTGCAATGATACAAGCAAAGCAGGCATAGCGTGCGTCGGTGGTGAATGGAAGTTGAAGAGTAAAAATCTCGCCTTTGCGGACACTACCCACATTTGCTCGTGAAAAGATGGTGTGCGCCAAGAGCTTGTGTACGAAGAGGCATTGGGATGCGTGAGTAGGGAATCTTTAGATCTTTTGTTGTCGTAGATGCCTTGTCCCATTGTGTGCCATAGATTTCCTCAGGGGTTCTCCTCGGGGTAAATCTCATCGAAATATTGAAGCTTCAAAGCTTCACAAAGTTTTGGAATGGTTAGCGCATAAGAATATCCACGTACGGTAAAAGTAATTGTACCGTCATTCGCTCTCGGATTAGAGCGTCTCGTGTAGCACATGGTGACAGTGGTTAAGAATTCCTTGGTGAGATCTTGGTACGTGGGGAGGTTGAGCTCCAAGAAAGGTCTAAGATTAAGCTTCTCGAGGTACCAAATAACGTCTTCTTTAATCCCGAGAATGCCGAGGGTCGAGTAATCTATAAGAGGTGTTGATTTGATAACCATTCTCTAGAGCTTCTCGAGATAATCGATATTCGGGTCCATAGGTTGCCCGACATACCGTACTCTTGGTCTCGATTCCGGAGGTAGCATCGGTTCACGTGGAATAGAAGGTGTCGGGTCACGTGGAGGGAGAGTTGCGTGAGCTCGAGTTCGCGATCGCCTTCGACTCATTACGAACTCGGCAAGATTAGTGTCATCCTCCACACTAGTTGTATCCGATCCGCATTGGATCTCCTCGGGACGCCTAGAGAGTGATCTCTTGGATGATTCTCCTATGTATCCGCTCGTTTTAGAGCGCATTATGCGAGATCTCACGTGGTTGTTCCTACAAAATAGAAAACCAATCTCGGCAAAAATATGAATATGGTTATGATGGAAAAGTTTCAATCCGCGAGAATACTAAATCGAGTATCAAGAGACATATTCAATCTACAAATGAGTAATAACAAACATAAATCTAGCAAATCGAGATGATAATGACTAATTTCGAATTTGTGACGTACTTTGCAGAAAATTTTCAAAAATAGATTCTAAGCTCATTCTTATGCAAATTTAATAAATTACCGTATATTAAACACTAAGTAAAGTAGTCTTGGCCAAATTAATCAAATTACTCTTCAAATTCGTTTTTTTATTAAGCTCAAAAAATTCAAATTCCAAAAATGTCAATTCCACAATATTTAAATGCTAAAATTGAAATATAATCATTTTAGAAGTTCAATTTAGAGTTCTCTAGCAATTTATAGTCATCATAGACATATATCCATTTAAATTATAAGAAAAACCTTAGGGTTTGGCTCATATGAAAAAGTAGAAGATTAAGATAATACCTTGTTGGAAAAGATGAGATAGTTGTGGAATTGAAATCTTCTTCGGATATATTGAGAATGGACCAAAGAATTTTTGTAAAAACTTGAAAATTGAAAAAGTTGTTCTTGCTCAAAATCACCAAGTCTCTTGGAAGAGAAGAAGAAAAAAATATTTTAATCTAGAAATATTCTTTTTGGTTTTTGAAAAGTTGTTTTATTGCAAAAATAATTTTTTTGTTTTTCAAAAAAATTTTGGAACTTACCTTAGCGGGCCACACGAACGGTTCGGGTTTGGAATGGCTCTGGAAATGCCGGGATAAAGTTCGGGTCGATAACAGGTTGGTCGCGGGTAGAGCCCACGCGACTGCGGCCAAACGCCACTTCGCCGATGGTCGGCTTCGTACGACCATGGCCGATTGCCTGCTCGCCGTGGGACCGGCCCACGAAGGCGTGGTCGATGCTCCATTTGCCGTGGCTGCAGCTCCTCCTGCCACAACCGAATGGCTTTTATTCTCGCGACTTCTCTTTTGGCGTTTCGTGATCCGTTTCGACCGGCTTCTTCATCTTTTGTGTTTTCTGATTTTCGGAATGTTTTTGGTTTTTTTGTAGTTTTATATAAAGCCTAAAATACCACATTGTGATGTGAGAAGTAGATGTCCCAGGAACAAATGTTTCTTGGGTGAGACTAGGCGTGAGAAGTAGATGTCCCGGGAACAAATGTTTCCTTGGTGTCATTGAGTTTGTGATGTGATTCGCCTATCTTTGTTATCATCTTCTTCTTTCTGCGTTTCCTCGGAACTTTTGCGTTTTGAAGAACTTGTTTCGTCTTCTCAACCATTCCTTCCACTCGATCTTCTTTGGAGTCTCTTAAATCGGTTGGAATGGTGATCCTGATTTTTCCAAATGGTATAGAATTAAAATGTTGACTTACCTTTGAGGGTTCTGGTTTAGTCGACTCATCTCTCTCTCTTCCTTTAGGGTGAATTGACTTTTCTTCCTATGCTGGTCCCTCAGGATTTGAACTCCGTCTCGGACAGTTGGATATAACTTCCTTCTATCCACTTTCAGGAAAAAACCATGACGGTTGGCGTGATCAATGATGGCGCCAACGGTAGCTAAGAACGGTCGACCAAAAATCAATGGTCGATCCTTGTCTCGATCGATCTTGAGAACTTTAAAATCAGGGGGAACGAACTTGTTTTCAATAAGTATTTGAAGATCGTTGATCATTCCCTTGGGCTTCTTTTGTGATGAATCTCTAAAAAATTACGCTCGCGGTAGATGGTCCTAGAGTCTTTATACCGAGCTTCTCGGCAAATTTCTTTGACATAATGTTGACGTTGGCTCCGGAATCACATAGACAATCTACAAAATGTATCCCGAACATCGAGCAAGAGAAAGAAAAACGTCTTAGATCATTGGCTTTTCTTAGCCTTTGAAACAAAACTTGTTTTGGTACCTCAAATGGTGGTTCTCGAACCATGTTGGATTTGGTATTCTCTCTTCCATAGAGTGGGACTAATTTTGAAGATTCTCCATGCTTCGTCTCATCGTTAACTTCCTTTTTGGGCACGGTGGAGATTACGTTGCAAAATCTATTCGGATTATCTTCTACTCTTCCGGGCAAAGCTCCGTTCAGTCTCTTAGTGGAGTCCGCAGTTTGAGAGACTTACATATCCAACTTCTTGACATGGGTCGAAAGAGATTTGAATTTCCCATTCAAGTCGTTGTACATACAATCGACTTTGACGTTGAATTCTTTTGCCGTCTTCTCGTTGCAGTGACGGGAATTGAATCGATTGCTCAAGCTTCGCTATTTGGACAGCAAGTTGATTGTTAGACATACCTTTTTGTTGCGTGTTTGAGTTGTTGTAAGGAGCGGCTTGAGCGTTGAAAGGCGGTTTCGGTTGGAAGTTCCATTTCCGCCGTAGTTCTTTTTTTCGAACCGGTTTTTGGTATGGCTTGGATTGTTGAGGGTAGAGCTGGTCTTGAGAGTTCTCCACGTTCGAGTTTTGATACGAGAGATTTTTGAAGTTAGTGTTGCATAAGTTGTTGTTTAAACCGTTGTCCAAGCGTCTTAGGTAAGCATTTTGCGCTCCGACATAGTTAACTTCTTCATCTTGAAAATACGAACTGTTATTGTCGGGTTCGTAGTAACCATCATCCTCGCCTCCATTGGTAGCTTCACAAGCATGCATTTGGTGATTTTTGTTCTTGAGAAGTGGATTCATCATGTTCTTTAGCTCTTCTATCTCCTTGGATTCCGATACGTTCGATCTAGTCGATATATCGTAGTTGGGAGAATTGTTGCTATTAGCGATAGCAAGATTCTCGATGAGAGCTTTTCCTTTGTTTATGGTCTTTTTCGAAAAGTCTCCATTACTAGCCGTATCGAGAGAAATTTGATATTTCGGTAATAGTCCTCGGTAGAAAGTGTTGAGAAAATTCGGACCGGAGAAACCGTGATGAGGGCAATCTCTCTCATAGTCTTTGAAACGTTCCAACGCTTCATGAAAAGATTCCATCGTTTGTTGATGAAAACTTTGGATTTTGTTTCTCAACGAATTCGGCCTCGACTTGGTGTAGAAATGGCTTAGGAAAGCGCCTTTGCACTATTCCCAATTAGTGATAGATCCTGCGTGCAAAGATTTCAACCAACGTTGAGCTTTATCGGCTAAAGAAAAAGGAAAAAGCTTACACTTTAGGTAATCGGCGGGAACTTGGTTTGTTCTCGTCGTTCCGCATACTTCTTTGAACAATTCGATGTGCTCCATCGGGTACTCGGTAGAAACTCCTTGAAATTGGTTTTGCTTTATCAAAGCAATGATTTGAGGTTTGATCTCAAAATCGTTCATATGAGGCAAAATAAGTTGAATTGCGGCTCAATTTTGATAGTTTTGATATGGTGCATCAAAATCAGAAATTGTTCAGTTACACGCTTGTCTCCTCTGAGGATTAGCGGGTAAGACATGACGGTTGGCATTCTCGCCATCAGGAGGAATCAATGCGTTATCTTGAGCATCGTTCATTGGTGCATCACGATCGACGAGAAGTTGTCGCCCCAGATTTTCAGCATTTCAGTTTTGGTTTTCTTCGGGATCGAGTAGTGGATGGTTGATGCGCTCGGATTATTCTCCGAAACTTCTGATTTTAAATTTGTAAACGAAAAGTTCTGCAAGTGCACAGACGTGCGCCGTAGTACTTTAGGTATCGATCCACAAGGATAGAGAGTTGTTCTGTGAGACCTTAGACACGGAAAATCAAGGAAGTCTAAGACGAAAATAAGTTTTATAGGGTTTTTGTCACAAAAATGTAAGGAACGTAAAAAATGGAAAATTGCTTGTAAAATAACATAAGAAAATCGATGGCATAAACTAAACGGAAAAATGATTTGTAAACAATATTAAAACGGTGTTGGGTCGACATGGATATCTTAGGGTATGCTCGATTCAATCACGGCCTCAAAGCTCCTAGTAACACGATTCTAGATTTTAACTCACGAACTGAAATGAATAAATGGCGTAGCCTACTTTCATATATCCTACGCACCGACAATCTATACACTCGACCAGTAGCTTTCGCCTCTGGCCGCGTGAAAAATCGTGTTGTTCGCGCTGGTTCTTATTAGTTCATGACACTCCGTAAGTATACTTTCAAAATCTTACGACGCACACCTCTTATAGATAAACGATTCCGGTGTTTTTAGATCCAACACTTTTAGTGGTACTTAACACCTATGAATCAGCTCAAGTTCATGATGCTAGATTTAGTATTAACAACTATCTATAAGAAAGAGCTCTAGAAATCGGCTGAGGTTTTATCTCGTGAAATTCTTATCGAACTTTGAATTCCCCTTGATAACTCCTTTAAACCCAACAATAAAACTACTCGCACATACTAGAAACAAAAATCATGATTAAATAAATTGCAGGAGATTGATGAAGGGGCCTCATGATTTTAAGAACTAAGTCCGGTGAGAACTTTTTCGCCAATCTTGAAAAGTAAAGAACAAGGGTTTAAGGGAAAAAGCAAGAACAAAACTAAACTAAAAATGGTGTAAAAGCAAGCACACAAAATTAGGTCTTCTAAGAGGCATATTTATAGGTCTTGAGCTCTGCTTTCGTCGGTCTTAAGGGTTTTAAGTGACGGAAATTGAACGAGCCTTGCAAAATGGGCTTACAGGATGAAACTGCTTCCACCGCGGGTCAATGGAGTCTAGCCGCAAAGAGTTGCTGAAAGTTATCGATCGGACTCCGATCTAGCCTTGAGAAACAATCGAGGGTAGCTCCCTTCAAATGTTCCACGAACAAGACGCAGAATCTAGCATCTGTTTCGCTCTCCTTGAGTTTGGATCGGTCCATAGCTATCCGGAAAGCCGTTATGTGAGCCTTCGGGTCGGTTGTTCAGTCATAGAATGGGATTCTGAGTTTTCTTGGATCGAACACAATTGCCTCGGTGATGCGAGCCGTGAATGGAGTTCTTTGGGTCTCCTCTAACATATGGTCAATCTTGTGTGATGCGCTGATTGCGTGATGTACTTGCGAACGAATGCATGGTTCATATCTCGGCATTGTTCCTAGCTAAGGAGGCTTTGATCTCGTTCATCTCGCGTATTTGGGCTCGGCTCGGCACTTGCGGCTCGTCGCTTCGGTTTTGGGTTATCCTTCTCAGATCGTCGTCATATTGCGTCTGTAGTACCCAATGAATATTGTCTTCTTCCTCCGTTAAGCTTGCGGGCTGACTCGAGCTGGGGGTTCCATCGGTTATAGTCCCTTCCAACGCTGATATATCATGATTTTTACCCCTTTTAGGCCATGATATAAGTACATTTATAGAGTATTTCTAGTATTTTGGAGTTTTTAGAGTCTTTTACAGGTTTTAGTACGTTTGGAGCTTAATTGGAGTTTTTGGAGGATTCCAGAGCATTTTGGGAGAAAAGGAGCAGAGTCATGTAGAGACGTCATAAGTTTAGCATTCGTTGAAACCCTTTCCACCGATGGATTGAGCTCAAATTTGGACACAAGACAGATCAATGGATTAGCTTTCATTTGGAAGTGGTTTGAGGCTATTCCAACGGTGCGATAGAAAGTTATGCCAGTTTTCGTGAAGACAGTCCAGTCTGGCGAGCACAGTACTGGTGTCGACCGACACCAACTGCAGACGGGAAAAAAACGTGATTTTACAAGTTTTAAGACCCTGAAACTTGGTCCAGAAGACTTTAATAATTACCAGAAAGCCCAGAACGTGTTTTAGCATTATAATTAGGGTTTTCAGCCACTTTTATGGCTAAGCTTTCATTACTTTGATTCTACTTTGGTTTTTGGGAGAGACAACTCTGAACTCCTGTTTTTATTGATTTCTTTGATGATCTATTCAATCATGTTGCTTTCAATCTCCATGTCTGAGTAGATCCACTTTAGGTTCAAGGTTCTCATAAGGGTTTTCTCTGAATGCTAGGTTGATTAGTTTATTAGGATTCACCATCTGAATTAGTTCTTCGCTTATGTTGTGTTCAAAGCTTGTTCTAGATTAGCTACCTAGAATATAGATCATAGGATAATTGATTAGGCACGACAGTGCGATTAATTACCTGATAGAACCTAAGGTGAGAAAATTGATTATTCGCAAAGAGATTTGGTTTAATTGATTTGTGAACATATCAAACCTGAAATTAAAGCTGATTTATTCTTAGGAATTTGCAAAGAGATTTGGGATTCTGAAGTTTAGATTTAGATCATGTTAGTTAGTTTACCTGCATTCATTGATTTCATGAGAAATACCCTAAATCTATATTTCTTCCATCGAATTTACAACTCTTTTACTGTTTATTGTTTTTGTTTCATCTGATTTGCTTAGCTTGATTCGATACTATACAATCTATTGTGTGATTTATGTGAGTCCTTGTGTTCGACCTCTACACTTACTACAACTACTGCTTTAGTACTTTTAGGGTATTAATTTGAGCATATCAAATTTGGCTCCGTTGCCGGGGACTCAATTTCGCCATTAGATTTTAGCTGTCGAGTTTCGACTAAGTTTGTCGGTATCGATCGATACTACCTAGTATCAGTCGATACTCGTCGTTTTATTTTGTTGATATCGATCGACACCACTTGGTATCGATCGATACTCATCACGTTGTTTTTTTTGGTTACTTACGTGCTTGACTCTTGTTTTCTGTGTATGGCTAATCGGGAAACCAGAAGGAACAAGAGCACTCAGCTAGTTGAACTGTCTTTGGAGCAGCTAGCACTTTTGGAACGCACAAACAGAAAGACAAAGCAAACATCAGGGATGAACAACACAGTGGTATTAAGAGCTGATGAAGCTAGAGTCTTGAGAGACCAAGAGGTTCAAGTGTGCAATGAGAGAGGGCAGCGACTTGATGAAGCTGGAAACGTCATTGACCCTCCTGCTGTTGTTTAGATTGTCGCGCCAGCTGCGCAAGCCAACGTTGGGAATGCTGCAGTTGATCGAAGTAGGACACTTGCTTAGCACAACAGACCTGATCAGTTCTATGCCAATCGATCTGCGATTCGCATCCCAACTTTTCAGAGGAATGATTTTGAGCTGAAACCTGCATACTATGCTCTTGTGAGTCAGAATCCTTTCCATGGCGTATCTCATGAACACCCCATGGATCATATCGAAAGATTTGAAGATTTGGTCACTGTTATGAAGTACAATGGAGTGCCCAATGAGTTCCTCTTCTGCAAACTTTTCCCATACTCTCTTAGTGGGGATGCTGTTTATTGGCTGAAACAGTTGGCTCCTGGTTCGCTAACTACATGGGATGAGACGAATAACGCATTCCTAAATAATTTCTATGATGATGCACGATCTGAGGATCTGAGGAACAAGATCTCCCAGTTTTCTTAAGGCCCGACTGAAGTGTTCAAGGCTGCCTGGACGAGATTTAGATCATATCAGAGAGATTGTCAGCACCATGGGTTCACTCAGGTTCAGCTGCTGGGCATTTTCTACAGAGGGGTTGATTGGAGGTACAATATGGGTATGGATGCTGCGACTAATGGGAACTTCAACACCAGGTATCTAAATGATGCGATCGGACTGATTGAGAACTTGGGGTCTAGCAATAGCATCAAGAATGCTGACTTCGAGCGAAAGAAGCAGGCTGGAGGAATTGATGGTTCGCAGATTGCTGAGGTTCAGGCCAAGCTGGATTTTCTGATCGGGAAGTCTAAGAAGACTGTACACTTTGCTGATGGAGTCGATAATATCGGTGGAGATGAAGTGGAGGATGTTAACTACGTTGGTGGTTCTGGTTTTCAGGGTCAGCAATTTGGGTACAACAACACCTGAAATTTCAACAACAACAATCAGCAAGGTGGGAACAAGTTTGAGGGAAACCAATCTGGTTTTGGAGCAAATCAATTCACTCTGAAACCACTTCAGAGCAGCGATTTCACTCGCAACTACGGGAACTCTTTGTACCAGCCCATCTCTCCAAAGTCCATAGAGAATAAGATGGAATCCTTGCTTGAACAACTTCTTTAGGGACAGCAGAAGTTGCAAGTGGATTTCAATGGGAAGTTTGACTCTTTGTACATTGATCTGAATGGGAAAATTGAAGCTATCAATCTTTTTCAGAGAAAGCTGGAAACTCAGGTCGCTCAGACAGCAGCAGCTGTGAAAAGGCAGGAAGGTTTACTTCCCGGGAAAACTGAGAATCCAATAGCACACGTCAATGCAATCACCATAGGAAGTGCTGAAGAAGCCACTGTAGTGGTAGAAAAGGGTTTTGATGTAGGAATTTTCGACGATGCTGTTGAAGATGACGACTGGGATTCTGAAATCGCCCAGGTATCGATCGATACCAGCCAGTATCGATCGATACCGATCCAAACACCTGCACGAGTGGATGAAAAATCACATGTATCGATCGATACTCCTCCAGTATCAATCGATGCTGAGACGCATGTCGAAAAGAGACCCGAGATTGTAAAGGAGATGGTCTATATACCCAAGATACCTTATCATATGCCTCCTAAGATGACAAAGAAGGAATGGGAGGACGCCATATGCAAATCTATGTTGGATAAGTTGGTTGTGGAGTTTCCTATGGTTGATGATTTATCTGACGATGAGAATTCTAACACCACCCCAGCATCGATCGATACACTAGCTGTATCGATCGATACCCTCCCAGATACTGCAAAGGAGCCGCGTATGAGTGTTGACAGACCTCACAAGCCCAAGAAGATGAATCCTATTCCTCAACACCTCCGAGCTCCCGTCACTACAAAGCAGCTGCGTGGCTTTGAGAAGATGGTACGAAGGATACCCCACTCGTTCACTTTTGAAGAAGCTCTAGAGGGCTGGCCTCTGCTAAGTCACTTCAAAGATTGCAGAGAAACTCTGGAAGAAATTAAGGCACTCTTCATCAAGGCAATAAGCAAGTCACTACCGCTGAGGCAGTTGACCCAGAGGGAAGACCCAGGGAAATTCGCAGTTCCATGCTCCATCTCTGGAGTTGAATTCGATGCGTCTCTCGTTGACTCAGGATCTAGCATCAATGTAATATCAAGGGAAATTGCTGAACGATTGAGGGCTGATATAAGACCCCCTACGATGCTTCTCACGTTTGCGAACTCCTCCACCTCACCTCCATACGGTACTATCCATGCTTTGCCTGTTAAAGTAGGAGATTTTCTGTTGCCCACTAATTTTCAGGTTGTGGAGATGAGCGAAGGATCTGAGGTTTCTTTGCTCCTGGGACGACCGTTTATGGCTACTGCTGGCGCGATCATAGACACTCCTAATAAGAGACTCTATTTCTCTTACATTGACGGAGAGGTCTATTATGATGCCATTCCCTCTAGAGGTGCTCCCAAAAATGTCTCGTGCTTCACTGTTGTCACAAGAGAGACATTGGTCGTTGATATTTTAGAATAGCCTCCTGACGACCCAGCTGTCATAGACATTTTGGTTGAACCGCCCAGCATCCCGAAGAAAGTTGTCAGGAAGGCTAAAGGCAACAAAGAAGAAGGCGAAGAGCAAAAGAGTCGAAAGTGCTCCCTCTATGACCTTAATCCCTCAGAAGTGTGATGGGGATTCGATTGAGTACAAGGTGAAGTGCAAAGGAACTTCGAACCCATTTTCTAAATCCCGAGTTCTTCTTACTTCGGAGCTGAAAGAGAAAGGAAAGGAATTTTTGGAGAGCATGTTGAGCAGAACTCTGAGTCTGCAAGTATCTAGCTGTGGAACTTGCATGGGAGTAAGCTCTCAATCTTCTCCTGACTGATCACCTAAGCCAAAGTCAAGCTGCTGATTTTAAACGAGCGCTTGGTGGGAGACAACCCACTGGTGAGTCTGCTTTTGAGTCATTTTTCTTTTTATTTTTCGTTATGTGTTTGTGTCAGGATAAACAAGGAGCAAAACTCGAAAACGCTGAGTATCGATCGATACCACATTGGTATCGGTCGACACCAATCGCGAATGTACGGTTCATCATGTCGATTTAAGCCTGGTATCGATCGATACCAAGCCGTGTGTCGATCGACACCAGATGTTCCAACACGGTAACTTCTTGTTTCTCTTCATTCTATTCCGTTCTTTTGTTTTCTTTTACCTACTCTAGGCTAGATAACACACGGAACAGTGTTGTTCAAGTTCGGGGGAGGTGTCTGCTGACATTATGTTTGTTTTTCTTAGATTCAGTTGTTTTATCGAGTCAAAAACGTTTTATTGAGTCAAAACTTGTTGGAGATGATGATCATGTGTTTGAATTGTTGTTTTGATTTTGTTTTTGAGTGACCAGTATTGCAGGATCAGCTCTAGATCGACTAATGAAAAATCCAAGGACTGACCAGTTGACTAGAAAACATCCATGTCTCCAGCAGAGTTCTTCTGAAGCCTGAGCCAAATTTTTGCACTTCATCGATGTGGTTAGTGTTTACAGAGTTTGATTCATCATTCATATCTGACAAAGGAACCCATATGTTTAAAGTAATGATATCTCTCTCCCCTGTTATAAGTTGATAAATAAGAGCATAAAAGATGAAATGATTTTCTTCTGAGTAGAGGGCTAGGAAAATTTCCAGCGATCTCATTATTCCACTTAAGAGGGAATGATCACACAAGGGTTGAAAGCGAGGTTAGGAAAATTTCCCGTGATACCACTATTCGCCTAAACCTTTGATACATAGAGAGGGAAGAACATGGAATTCGGTGGCAAACACCATCAATACTCGCGTTTCGGAGCTTGATGTGTATATGCAGATCTAAAAAAAAGAGAACATAATAAGGATTAAGTCTGTGGAGAGAAAGTGATACAAAAAGTGTGAAATTGGATGGTTCCTTGTCATGATATTGTATGGTAAAGAATCTAGAAAGCTCTTGAACATTGGCTGCAGCGATGAAACTGGTGATGAGGGTATTATTTGAACAATGATGCGAGATAATGTTTGGAGTCTGGAAAAGCTGCGAATGTCTACGGAGAAGTACATGGTGGTTAGATCAAAAGCTGGTCAGGTGACATTTGGGTGCTTGGGAAAAGGATCTTTGCGATGGTTCCTGAACAGGTGAGTCTGGTTTAGTCTTCTATTTTCTTGAGGGCAAGCGAAGGCTAAGTCTGGGGGAGTTGATATATCATGGTTTTTACCCCTTTTAGGCCATGATAAAAGTACGTTTTATAGAGTCTTTCTACTATTTTGGAGTCTTTTAGAATCTTTTACAGGTTTTAGCACGTTTGGAGCTTAATTGGAGTTTTTGGAGGATTCCAAAGCATTTTTGGAGAAAAGGAGCAGAGTCATGCAGAGACGTCAGAAGTTTGACATTCACTGAAGAATTTTCCACCGATGGATTGAGCTCACATTTGGACACAAGACAGATCAATTGATTAGATTTCATTTGAAAGTTGTTTCAGGCCATTCCAACGGTGCGATCGAAAGTTATGCCAGTTTTTGTGAAGACAGTCTAGTCTGGCGAGCACAGTATTGGTGTCGACCAGTCCAGTATCGACCGACACCAACTGCAGACGGGAAAAACGTGATTTTACAAGTTTAAAGACCCTGCAACTTAGTCCAGAAGACTTTAATAATTACCAGAAAACCCATAACGTGTTTTAGCATTATAATTAGGTTTTTCAGCCACTTTGATGGCTAAGCTTTCATTATTTTGATTCTACTTTGGTTTTTGGGAGAGACAACTCTGAACTCCTGTTTTTATTGATTTCTTTGATGATATATTCAATCATGTTGCTTTCAATCTCCATGTCTGAGTAGATCCACTTTAGGTTTAGGGTTCTCATAAGGGTTTTCTCTGAATGCTAGGTTGATTAGTTTATTAGGATTCACCATCTGAATTAGTTCTTCGCTTAGGTTGTGTTCAAAGTTTGTTCTAGATTAGCTACCTAGAATATAGATCTTAGGATAATTGATTAAGCACGACAGTGCGATTAATTACCTGATAGAACCTAAGGTGAGCAAATTGATTATTCGCAAAGAGATTTGGTTTAATTGATTTGTGAACATATCAAACCTGAAATTAAAGCTGATTTATTCTTAGGAATTTTCAAAGAGATTTGGGATTCTGAAGTTTAGATTTAGATAATTCTCGCAACGATAGTTGGTTAATTATACTTTAGTGATTTGAGTTCAAGAACCGCGCTAAATCTGAACCCTGTTAGCTAGTTTACCTGCATTCATTGATTTCCTAAGAAATACCATGAATCTATATTTCTTCCATCGAATTTACAACTCGTTTACTGTTTATTGTTTTTGTTTCATATGATTTGCTTAGCTTGATTCGATACTATACAATCTATTGTGTGGTTTCTGTGAATCCTTGTGTTCGACCCCTACACTTACTACAACTACTGCTTTAGTACTTTTAGGGTATTAATTTGAGCATATCAAATGCCGAGGCGATCTCCTCACTTGTGGTGCGGCCCGGTCTAGGATTTCTTTCTTCATGACTCTCTCCATCGTAGGTGGCCTCGGTCATGCCTCTAAGGCGGTCTCTAACTCTGCGGTTTGGCCGAGGTGGCTCGGGTAGAATCGACTTCATCGTTGCTCTTGTCACCTCGTTAGATGGATGAAGCGGGGGTAGTCCACCTGGGTTCCTCGGTGCGCCAGTTGACGCGTCGGGCATTGAGAAGTCAAGGCATTGAGAAGTAAAGGGTCGTTGGGTTGAGGCTGAGCCTCCTTGCGATTCCTCTTTGATGGTTTGCTGTCGAGCCGAGGCCTCCAGAGTACAGATCTCGGGAATGGTTCTCCGATCTCAAAATCGGGAGATGCTCTGTCAGGGAATTGTTCAGCTTTTCTTGCTCCCCAACCTTCTTTGCCAGCGAGGCAAGCGTGCCCTGAACCTCGGCTAGGGACGCCGATGCGGTTTCTGTGTAGACTGCTGGGGGGTCGCTAGGATAGACTCTATTTTCGGGAAATCTGTCACCATTGTTGTTTGCATTGTTGTCGCAATCTATTTCTTGTTGGTTTCGGTGAATAAGAAAACTTCTATTCCCCACAGACAGCGCAAAATTGTGGGTGTATGTGCTTTCTTGTTGGTTTCGGTGTATGTGCCTTTTTAGGGGAACATAAGATTCTACGAAGAAACACAAGATCAAAGATCCCAACATGGTATTATTGCTGATTTGATATGCTTTTACAGGATAATGATATGATATTATCTGCTAGGGTCAGAAGCCTGTCCCGTATGAATGACTCTAGGGAACTATTTATACATGTTTTATGAGACCGCCTAAATGAGTATCTCGGACGGAATTGGAACATTTCCTTTTCCTCTAAGCGACCACCGACTCGATACTTCGCATAGAGCTTCCGATGATTTGGATTGTCTAATGGGCTTTCGCTCGGTCCGTAGCTGTTTTGTTGATTGGGCTTCACCTCAGACCACGAAGCATACAGCTCAGCCCTTTAGGAGTTATTGGGCTCGGCATGCTTCCGGTCCGAGGCTAACTGTCCGCACTTGGCCCAAGACGATCTTCTATGGCCTGGTTTGGATCGGCCTGATACACTGGTTCGACCTGGCTCGGGTCGGTCCGATGTGGCATGTATATTGCTTTGTTCGGCTAGATACACTTCTTCATACTTAGTTGTTTTTCCAGCTGTTAATCTCGAGTGGGTAAAAACCGACTGTACCATCTAGGAAAAAGACCGTCAAATGCAAATGGAAGTGGAATAATAGGTTATACTTAACTGTGCGATGATTATCCAATTGCAGATAATAGTTGCATTTATTTTGTCATGAAATTGCAAAAATGCTAAATAATTATAGGTTTTATAGTCAATTTTAATATTGTTTACTTTATAGGGTTGACTCTGGTACACTATCTTTAATACACAACTTCTTCGATATACATCCTAATTTTTTCGTCTCTTTTCTATACACCCCAAACAAATTTATTCTTTACAAAACATCATGAACTTTGTATTCTCTTATAATTACAACATAACGATTAGAAATTGTGATTGAGTTTAATAAACCGGTAATCACGTTTAAAAAACCACAATTAAGATAACCCGACCTGTTAACCCCTAACCCGACTCCCTAACCTAAACTTATTGAAAAATCAAAATCAAAATCAATTTAGGGACATAATTAGGGTTCTAAAGATAGAGAAAATTAGATTTCATCAATATTTTCTCCTAGCAAAATCTCAAGGTTTGTTTGTTTTGACGTCAAAAACTCCATATATTATTACAATGACTCTAACAGGTTGGCCTTGGAGGCCATCCAGATCGGAACCAAATAGTTTACATGGAAAAGATAATATCGCGTGCTTTGACACCTTTCGCAAGGGAATTAGCACGGACATTCAAAACGCGAGGAATATAAGAGATATTAAAATGAACAAAAGTGGAACGTAAATGATTAAACTCATCAATTTCTGAAGCCAAATCGGGCCATTCTTCCTCTTCCTCGATCAGCTTGACCATCTTGAGGCAATCGGATTCGGAAGACATAGATAGTTCTCCCATCGTACGAACGGTCTTCATGGCCTATAATAATGTGGTAAATTCAGCGTGGAGAGGGGATAATGTCTGTTCCTTCGCAAAGGAGCCGAACATGCGCCTTCTGTTCACAAGTTCTATGACACAACCGCCGCCAAACATCTTGTCAACACCTACCCAAGAGGTGTCTATCTAACAATGAGGTCTTGTTCCGCTACTTTCTTCACCATGGGGTGGGTCCGACTGGTTATCGTTATCCTCACCTATTAGCAAGACACTTGTGCTACTTTCCAGTTTTATGCCTCCTGTGTGGCGATCTGCAAGGTTTTAATGGGAGAAATCTCCTTACCATTAAAGGTTTTATCATTCTTAACCTTCCAGATATACCAGATTATCCATGGAAAAGCCTCTAGAGATTTCTCCATTGCTCCTAATTCCTTTGCACGCTAAAAGAGATAATCGAAATTCACGTATAGAGACTCACTCGGAAAAAGCCCGCATTTGACGGAATCCCTGAAATTGCCCAGGTCTGGAGTGTCGGAGGGCATTCGAAAAGTAAGTGGTTTATTGTTTCAAACTCCGCTCCGCACCTTGAATAGAAATGGTCCGTCCCACAGTGACGGGAAATATATTGCATATTTCGAAATGCTAAAGTGGACTAATACATTATACTTAACTAGTCCACCATCAGACTAAAATATTTTGAGTGTTTTGGCAGATCAACCTGCAAAATACCACAAACTTAATATCGTCAACCTTGAAAAAAAAAGCAAAAACAATATTTTGTTTCATTTTTGTATAATAAATTTAAAACATGATTCTTGTATTTGTATCAATTTCAAAAATTCTATTAAAATCAATGGTTGAATAGAAAGGTTTTCAAATGCATTGCTTCCCTTTTAATTATAGCATGAATAACAATAACAACAACTGGCAAAAAAAAATACAATAACAAAAAATCATTAAAACAAATATATGGTAGATTGGTTTCCAAATGTATTTTTCTGTTTAAATTATATCATAAATCATAAGTGTGTGGGTGAAAATCACGGCCCAGTAAAATAAGCCAATAAACTAAATGGTGAAAAGGCCTGACGGAGTCAAAGGGATTGACGAGGTGACGAGCCAAGTTGAAAGACCCACCGGGGTGAATTTTACGGTAAAAAAGGGATTAAATGCAGGACCGTTAATCAACCCCAACGAGACCACACTAGTTCAAACCGGTGAATTAAGACGCCTGAACGTAACGGCCGGAGCCTAAAAATTAAAAACCATTCATGAGGAATATGGCTGAGGAAACGGTAACATTAAGCACGATCTCGAAGTATAAACAAGGATGAGTGAAAAGAGCAAAAGAACCTCTAACAACTACTTGTTACCTCACACTAGCTCTACACTCAAATACGCATCAATTCTTTTTTCTTGTTCTTGTAAAATCACTCTTGAGAATCTAAATACTAAATCCAGTTTACTCCGTAAAACCTTTTCCAAATCACTTCTAAATCATGTTTGATTCGATCGAACAACAAACTTTCTGTTTATTGCTCAATAGTCCATCGGTTCTCCTTTTTTAAAAGATAAGACAAAGTTTTCCGTTTATTCCTATTTACAAATTTAGACCGTTGTATTTACAGCTTTGGCAGTTTGGTGCTAGAAGGAGGGGGATAGGCAAGTCTAGACCCATCACAGAAGACTCAAAAAGGCCGAGGGAGCTTTTTACCACTTGAAGGGATCTCCATCAGTTCCCACACGATGGGTAAGAAGTGCGAGCCATGATGAGAAAGCTTATTGTCAGGCCCACAAAGTGAGGGGTCATGACACCAAAGATTGTTCAAAGTTAAAAACAATCTTGTTTGAAAAGTATTTAGGCAGCGAGTTCGCCGACTTAATACCTTCAATGCAGAAAAGCGGGACTGAGGATGAAACCCCACCTGCGAAGGTGGTTAACTCTATCCAGCAGGATTATCCCAAGAAATAAGTCAATTTGTTGGCTAGACAATCTAAACAACTTTCACAGATGGTTGTCTTTTGTGAAAAAGATGCGCGTTTGTTAAACAAACCGCACGATGATACATTGGTATTAACTCTAGAAATTGGAGACTATGAGGTCCCAAGAATCTTGGTAGACACTGGGAGCTTGGTGTACCTAATTTTCTCTGAAGCCTTGAAACATATGGTTGTGTATGACGCACACCATCAACTAGAAAAACTAGTGGAGTTTACTGGTAAAACAATTACTATTGTCACAACGGTAAAACTACCGATTCAGATTGGTGGAAAACTTTGTATCACGAACTTTCTAGTCAGAGAAGGAGCATCCATTTATAATGCAATCATTGGCACTCCGTGGATAAATTCTATGAAGGCGGTACCCTCGGTCTTTCATCAATATGTTAAAATTCTAACTTCATATGGGATAGTAACACTAAATGGAAGTCAAAGAACCGAGAGATATTTCTACATGGCTTATCATAAGCTGCAAGCTAGGTCGAAGTCCATAGCTGTGGTCAGTACCGAACATGAGACTTATATCCTAAAGAGTGGATCCGGTCGTCATAGACGTATATGAGCCCGATAAATGTGTTAACATTGGAGCAATGTTGAAAGAACACATCTAAGGAGAAGTGATAAAAAAAATCCTACGTGAAAATAAAGCAACATTTGCTTGGCCAACTCAGGATATGCATGGGATTGCCCTCGATGTGATTTCACATGAGCTGAATGTCAAAAAGGAGGAAATTGGGCCCGAAAATAACAATTGCGGTCAACGACGAAGTCGAAAAGCTGTTAAAAAACAGATTGATCCTTGAGGTTAAATATTTAGAGTGGTTAGCAAACCCAGTAGTGGTTATAAAGAAAAATGGGAAATGGAGGATATGTGTTGATTTCACAGACCTAAACAAAGCATGTCCTAAGAATGGTTTTCCATTACCACATATTGATTAATTAGTGGAAGCTAGTGCTGGACACGAGCTTTTATCCTTTATGGATGCATTCTCGGGATACAATCAAATTTTGATGAACCCAAATGATCAGGAAAATCCTCTTTCATAACTAACAAAGGTATCGATATACAATTACAAAGTAATGCCTTTGGGTTAAAAAACGTCGAAGCAACATACCATCGATTGGCTAACTAGATGCTTTTAAGCCAAATTGGTAAAACCTTGGAAGTCTATATTGATGATATGATGGTAAAGTCCATCGAGGCTGGCTCTCACATCCCGCACTTGAAAGAATGTTTCGAAGTTTTAAATCACTTCGGAATGAAACTCAACCTGGCAAAACAAACATTCGTTGTGGCATCCGGGGAATTCTTGGGGGTACTTAGTGACTCCAAGAGGAATTGAAGCCAACCCGGCTTAAATCAATGCCTTCTTGGGAATGCCTTCCCCGAAAACAAAGTGTGAGGTTCAAAGGTTAACTGGAAGGGTTGCCGCGCTGAATTGATTCTTATCGAAATCTACTGACAAGTGTGTTCCATTCTTCCAACTACTAAAAGTAAACAAAAGTTTTGTTTGGAGTGAAGAAGCGTTTATGACGTTAAAAATATATTAAACGGAATCTCATGTGTTGTCCAAACCAGTTGACGGGGAGCCATTGTTCTTGTACATAGCAGTATCCCCAACTGCCGTAGTCCTAATACGGGTAGATTGCGGTGACCAGATGCATGTGTTTTATGTAATTAAAACGTTAGCCGATGTCGAGGCCATATATCAAATTACTGAGAAACTCGCTTTAGCCGTAGTGGTTTCAACGAGGAAATCAAGGTCATATTTCCAATCACACTCGATAATTGCAGTAACAACCCATCCACTCCGCTCAATCCTTCACGGAATGAGTCAGACTGGGAGATTAGTCAAATGGGCAATCGAACACAGTGAGTACGATATCGAGTATAAACCTCGGACCGCGATAAAATCCTAGGTCATGGCAGACTTTGTAATATAGTTAGCCGTACTATAAGGGATCACGGGGGATTCCAGGAAAAGATAGACCTTGCACGTCGATGGAGCCTCCTCACAAGGGGGATCGGGGGTTAGAGTTCAGCTAGTCTCACATGATGGCGAAGTAATTGAACGATCATTTAAGTTGAATTTCAGCGCTTCAAATAATGAAGCGGAATATGACGACCTAATTGCCGGATTACGCTTAACATAGAGAGTTGGGGCCCGAGAGGTCGATGGATTTTGTGATTTCCAACCCATGGCAAATCAGTTCAGTGGTCAATACGATGCTAAGGATGGACGGATGAGTCCCTACATGAAAGTGGTACATGAACTCTCCTGTTCATTCAGTTATCTCACATTGACAAGAATCCCTAAAGGGGAGAACACCTCGGCTGATTCTCTCGCAGCTCTATCCTTGACCTCGAATTCTGAGTCACAGAGGATGATCTTGGTAGAGGGGATTGATCAACCAAGTATTAATCCCCAAAAGCAAGTGATGACCATCACGAAAGAAGAGTAACCACCTGCTAAGGATTACGGTCCGGACTAGAGAGTCCCGATAATTAGATATATATTAAACAAAATAACAGCCGAGATGGGATGCACGCAAGTTGAAGGTTATCAGTGCACAGTTCCTGGTAAGGAACTAAAAGCTATATAAACGAAGCATAGGCGGAACCTACCTAAAAGTAATTCATGGGGAAGATGTGGAAACAACAGTGAAAGCAACCCATGATGGGGCTTGCGGGAATCATTGTAGTGGAAGGACGATGGTACATCGAATTAAAAGACAAGGAATTTATTGGCCCACAATGATGGCTGATTGCAAAGCTTATTCGCAAAGGTGCGAGATATGTCAAATGCATGCTCCTCACATCAAGCAACCAACCGAAGCAATCTCGAGTGTTTCCGCACCATACATGTTTATGTGTTGGTCAATGGACATAATCGGTCCGATTGTTGAGTCTAATGGAAAGACAAGGTTCATACTTGTTCTGACTGATTACTTCTTGAAATGGATAGAAGCAGATGCATTCAGGAATGTAACTGCATATGTAATCAAACGCTTCATCTGGACGCCTATAGTATGCCGTCACGGATTGCCGTATGATATTGTCATATATAACATAAAGCAATTTTTTTTGAAAAGGTTGAAGAGGTGACAACCCGAGCTAAAAGGCCCACCGGGGTGAAGTTTATGGTCAAAGAGGATTAAATGCAGAACCCTTAGTCAATATGACGAGACCAAAGATTCGTTCAAACCGGTAAATTAAGGCGCATGAACGTAACGGTCAGGGTCTCAAAATTAAAGACCATTCATTTCGAATATGGCGGATGAAACGGTAAGGTTAAGCACGATCTCGAAATATAAAACAAAGACGAAGTCAAAGAGCGAAAGGACCTCTAACAACTACTTCTTACTGCAACTAGCTATACACACAAACACTTAGCAATTCTTTGTTCTTGTTTTTGTAAAATTACTCTTGAAAATCGAAATACCAAATCTAGTTTACTCCACATAACCTTGTCCAAATCACTTATGAATCCTGTTTGATTCGATCGAGTAACAAACTTTATGTTTATTGCTCGATAGTCCATTCAGTTCTTCTTTTCTTAAAAATAAGCCAAAGTCCTCCGTTTATTTATACTAGATTTATCCCCCGCGCATTGAGCGAAATTACATTTTCAAACATCTTTCAATATGAATCGTTGAATATAAATATAATCATTTAAAGTATTTAAAACTATTTATGTAAACGTTTGTAGAAACAACAAACTTATTTTACCAAGTGATATAAAACATAGATATTGCCAAAGATATATTGTTCCTTGAAAAAGCAATAAATTCTTTAGGTGAAAACCTTCTAAGATGAAGAAATGGTATCGGCGACCATCTTTTGACCTTTTATCCCAGAGAAAATTCCTTCCATATTTAGGTCCTGTGAAGACATCTCCTTAGAAGCTTTGATGTTCACTATTAACCTAATCGTACATATGATTAAATGTCAATGCGAACTTATCACCACCCTGAAATTAATGTAAATAGGCCAAGTTTAAACATCAGTAAATGCAAATGTGTAAACATAGCACCCATTGATACAAGGATTTTGACTATGTATCAATTACTCATAATGCCTATTGAGCATAAGAGGATCGAATCCAAGGGTAGAGTTTCAAGCACTAAGAATACATACAACTAAATGAGTTAAGCAATCAAAGTGAAGTTTTATGATTAAGTATCCAAATTAAAACAAGCAAAAGCAAACTAAATAAGATGCAATTTAATGAACAAAAGCGAATCCAAAGATGGGATCTTTGAAATAAGGTGACCCAAGTCTCATTTATAATGTCCAAACACTCAATCAAGCTAGTCCCTTGGCATAAGACCCTAATCTTGACTAATTCTCTTTCAAGCAATTAATCACATTTCTAATCACTAATTCATTAACAAACTCTCATTTGTGAATCATTGATTAGCAAGCATTAAGATTATATAAACAAGATCAACCAAAAATACATCCTAGACAACTATCATCATAAATCTTTTGAATATAGTTCATCAAGGCATTTCATCAAACACTTGGTGTGCATGAAATGCCTTATGATCTAGATCTACTTTCTCAAGCTAGATCTAGCATAGGGCTTGAATCCATAAATGAATGTTAAATAATCAAGATAGAATAGAGATAGAAGGATGAGATTGATAGAAATTAATACTAGATTGCATAAAATCAAAGAGATCATATTCTTGTTCTAGAGAGAATAGAGAGAGAAAAAGGGGGGAAAAATAAAAAAAGGAGACATATCTAAAAATCAGATCTCTAATATATAAAAGGTGTTTACTTAGTTGGGTCGGATCCGGGTCAACCCGGGATAAACCGGGATTGACCCGGCCGAAACTTGGACACGTTTTAAGTGAATCGGTCATAACCCCTGAACCTGGCATTCGAATGATCTGAATCCAATTCCTGTAGACAACTAACTCGTCCCTCTACAACTATTATGAAGACCGTTTTAGTTGATTCATAACGGAAGGCCTTCGTTTTTCCGGTTCTTTAGACGGTGGCATCTTCTCTCGGCCAGACGGACATACCTTCAGTAAATCCGTCTTATCTCCCTATCCATACGTCCACATAACCCTGTTCAAACTTCTATGTAAAGCTGATTCACTCTTCTACACCTTCTATGAAGGTAGTTGAAACTTAATCGGATTGTAAGGTCCCCGTCTAGCCACATCTTTGAGACACTTTGGACGAGCTCGGCTGGTTCGAGTGAAAGTTGGGCACCGGCTGGGTGTACCGGCTGAGTTTTTCCCAGGATGAAGTGTCCTGTATGTTGATACCGGGCCACTTGGAGCCGGTGCACATAGCCGGTAAACTCCCTGCCGGAGGGGAAATTCCATACCGTCTGAGGGAGATTTCTTGTGCCGGGCCGGTATGAGAGACTGGTCTCGCGTCCAGACGAGACTCCTTAGAAAATCGGCCATAACACTAGAACCACATGTCCAAATCGCCTTATTTAACTTTTACTAGACAGCTAACTCAACCCCCTACAATATTCAGGAAGGTAGTTAAGGCTGATTCGGATCGGAAGGCCTTCGTCTAGACACATCTTTACGGCGTCTCGGATGGACTTTGTACTCCACTTAGGTCCAACTCCCCAAATACGCCCAATTGCCTCCAATTACCTAGGAAATACTCCAAAACATTCAAGAACACACTAGACCTAGTGCAAATGCCCTAATCTCTAAATGAGACCTAAATGCAAGACAAGACCATGATTATGCATGTAATCTACACAAAACTATAAATGAAATGCATGCTAAAACATGCAATATATGAGTATATCACCCATGACGTTACAACAGGTTTGGTAAGCATGCTTTACCCACAGAAGCAAACGCATTGTGCCATAAGGAAATTGTCAACCATGTCATAAACTTTCCTATCTCATATCACCAAATACGTTGCATGGTCAAACAATTTAGTATTTTTATATAAAAAATCATTAATTTCACATGCTCAAAAAGATTAAAAAATAATTTATTTTAGTTTTGTGCAAACATATTTGATATTTCTGAATTTAAGTCAATTTTCTTCACACCTTTTACCGTCAATTATTTTGTTACCTTTCAAGCTGCACGCGTTCGCTTTCTGACACTAATCTCTTTTGACCTTCTCTTCACTCCAAAATAACGTATTGGAAAGTGGATTAATTTTCAAATTTTAGAAATAGTTCCTCATTTTAATCTTAATAAACTATGTTTTCTCTTATCAGTTGCATGAACTTTTTGCTGATTTGAGCGTCAAAGAATCTTATTGGCGATACCCATTTATCGTGGCGGCAATGTTCTCACCTATTGTGATGCACATCAAATCAGCTTATTAAATATCGATTCTTATCTTTGAACTCGTTTCTATCCACCATACATCATATTTCATCGTCACACTTTGCACTATAATCTTACTATTTAAAACAACAAAAATTCTCTCATGATATAATTTTTTACATATATATCGTATTATGATTTTAGCTACACACAAATTTTTTTTTGATTTTCTTAAAATGTGTAACTTGTTGCAAAAAAATGTAACTTACATACTCATTAAAAAGTATAATTTTTTTTTGAAAAACATTTATTCTTATTTTGAGTAAAAACCATTTAAATTTTGTATTTACTATTACTATAAATTTGTAATTTTTCATCATCCTAAATAATTTGTAACTATTAAAAAATACTTTTTGATCCATTTAATATATTTTAACATGATAATTGTTTTTCCTATTTCTTAAAAATTATTTTTTGCTCCATTAACTCTATGTTAATATATAGTTATATAATATTATATTCATCCAATCTCTATTCAAAAATTTTTTGTTGTGTTGTGTTTTTTTCGTTTTTATTTTGTTATCTTTCAATTTTTTTTTGTAAATTTAGTTTTGATGAAAACTAATAATTGTAAAAGTTTGTGAATTAACTGAGTCATTAGCTTTAGTTAGTGTTCTTCTCTCTTATTTAAAGAAAAATAATAATTATTAAAAAGTGTGTGAATTAATTGAGTCATTAACTTAGTTTTAGTTTTTTTTTTTTTGATGTGGACACCATAGACGGAGAGAGAACTTTCCTATTAGATATAAGATTTACAAATTTTAATCGTTGTATTTTCAGCTACAACAATAAGTAACACACTTTTTCAGAAAGCGAACGAGTGCAGCGTGAAAGGTAACAATAGTGACTTTTATAAGTTTTAATCGTTGTATTTTCAGCTTGAAAGGTAACAAATTTTAATCGTTTTATTTTCAGCTACAACAATAGTGACTATTATAAGTTAATCTCAAATCAAATTACACTTTATGATGACAATTAATACTACTTTGACCATCTTACTCAAATCAACATTCCAAATTTTCATACCAAATGATGAATTTCTAATTCAAAATCAATTGACATCTCTTCTACCTTACTATAAATTCTATCACGCTTACTTAATAGGATTTTAACAATATTAGTTATCATTTTGAAGTTTTTTTTAATTGAATTTATAAATATCGTTCATGTTTTATATTTTTATGTTTTTCAGCACATTTTTGATATTTGTTGATTTTTCCAAATTTTATTCATGTATGATATATAATATTATTAATTATGATTTATAACGTCCTTATCTGTTTTCACTTTTTGATTAATTTCAAAGATATCTTTCCTATTTGTTTTTATGGTTTTTCTGTTTCAAGCATCTAATTAATTACTAGTTGATTTTTTTCTTTCTATATTTTATAAGTTGTGATATTTATGAAAATATAGATGTAGGCATCCAAATTATCATATATATATACATATACATATCATAGTTCACAATACAACTACATCCATCACTTTTATTTTAATTGTTTCATCAAAGATGACTAAAAGCACCGTTCTTGCAATTTGTATGGTTGTCTTTGTTCTAGGTTTGTTTTACACTTAAAATATATTAAATATTTCACGTTTCTTCTTGTTTATTTGATGTTTTATTTTTCATCACCTTTTTATTTCTATAACGAAAAGAATTGAAATGAAATTAGTGTATGTTTTAAATTTGTATTATTAGGAATCGTGATGGAGGAGACGCAAGGAGCTATATGTGATTCCTATATTGAAGCACCTTACTGTGAAAAAAGCAGTGTAACGATATGTGTGCTGCCAAGTGGAAAGGATTAGGAGTGTGTGACCCACCAATACCAGGTTGGACACCAGAAGAAAAGACCTGCTTGTGTAGTTTTAATTGCAATAATTAATTTTTCTTTATTATCTATAAACTATCATTAAATATAATTTAATAAAATAATGGGTTGAAACAAAACAAAAAAAAGAATATTGAAATCTTTTCTGATTTTTATGTGAATGTGAAGTCTGATTTCAATTGTTTGACATCATGACATGAAGTATAAACTGAATGTATTTTATATTAGTTTGGGAAATTTACGGTGTAACGAAAATTTTACTCAAAATTTTTGGTTTAGTTTTAATCTGGGAGATTAAATCAGAAAAGATTGCAATATTCTTTTATGTACAATTAAGTTACCTCCATATTGAGGAAAAATTGCAAAACAAACTTGAAGGTTTGAAATTTCACTTAAAAAAACCCAAAGAAAAATGAGGTGTATTTTAAAACCAAAAGTTTTATTTTTTTATTTAAACACCCAACGTTTCGTATCATACAAATTATACCCCAAACGCTAATGGGGTTAACTTTCTGACGGAGACCGAAACTCACCATTTCATTAACTCCTACAAACGGCAGTGTATTGCTTTTTACACATAAATCTCGAGGAAAAATTGCAAAAAAGACTTGAAGAATTGAGATTTCACCAAAAACCTCCAAGAAAAAACAAAGTTGTATATTAAAACCTATAGTTTTATATCGTGGATTTAAAAACCCAACGTTTCATATCATCTATACTATTAAAACAGGGTAACATTTTGTAACCAAACAGATTATAGTCTAATCCCATTCTGGATATCTACTATCCCTACTTTTTTAATCATGTTTCCAAACAGAATTATTTTATAAACTCGATTTCCTTCTTAATAATATTTTATACGAAAAAGATTTGATACAATATTTTTAATTTAATATTTAACTTCCATTTAGATAAACATAAAAAAACTTCTCCAGCAAAATAATTTACTTATTTACATGAAATTGTCAAAATACTAATTTACTTATTTTTATTATCATAGGTTCCATAGCAATATAACACAAAATGGATTTTGATTAACGAATTGATTTTTGTAATATTTTGATTAATTAATTTTAAAAAATTGTATATGCACACAAAATATTTTAAAAACGTAGAATTATTAAAAATAACATATCACAATTATTTGTTTTTATCATTTTGAATAACTATTTAACTTATTATTAATTTTTAAATAATAACTTAAATAATAACATGTGTCCAAATATGGATTCCTTCTATTTCAGTCTAATCACATTCCGGATATCTACTATTCTCTAGAAATATTTTATTTTTAAAAAATCTGAAAAAAATTTTCAGGTAATTTAACATCTTCTATATATTAAACTTAGTTGGAGCCAAATTGATATAATTAAAAAATTGCATAATTTAATTATATGTTTTACATCTATTTTAAATTTAATATGTTGCACTAACAATTAATTTAAGTATACAATGCATAAATTATATAATTGTATTACATTTTAGTTTAACGAAACTCAGTTTCATCATTTTATTTATTTTCGGTACCGAATCACATATTTTTAAAAAGTAAAATTAATGTTATTTGATTGACGCAATACAAATCAATGTTAGATATTCTATACAACAACATATTTACTTATATGAAATTTAATTAAATGAAATCCGGTTGTTTACTATAATAGAGGGATTCATTACTACCATATTTAGAGGATACTATTTACTGTTTCGTTGCCAAAATTATACCATCGCAGTTAATATTTATGGTATATACTCTCTAAACTTTAGCTGCAATTTTTATTACATGCAATATTTGTGAATCACGAAAACTTCTCAAACGACATTTAATAATTTCGAATATTTTATAACAAACTATAGTAATCTACATCATGATAATTAATAAAAAAAACTAAACATCCTATATTCGGTATTTTATTTATTTACATATAATTCAAATTCAAATTCAAATTTACGGGCATATGAACTTTGCTTTTAACTATAACTAAATCTGATTTGCATATCTTTATCTTTAATGTGATTAGTAATTTTGAATATTATCATCTCCCTCGATTTACAAAGATTTGGATAGTAATGAGTATTACCTAAAATAATAAATTAATATACAAATAAAATATTCAGTTAGATTGATATCGAAAATTTAGGAATTTGAATATAAAAATCAAAGTAATCATCTTGATTGGCAGCAAGTTTGAATATTACCATATCTGTTGATTTGCAAATATTTTGTTAGTTATGATTAATTAAAAAATTTAAACGTATTAAAAATTTAAAATATATACTAATGGATATTATGCTTAATAATCGGAAATCTCTCCTAATTACATGATAGATTTCCAAAGATTTTATCTACATTCACACATTACTACATGGTCTCTATATAAAGCTTTCAATCTCCTACTCATTTTCATAAAGGTTTTGTAATCATAAATTCCTCTCAAGCGGTATGTTTTTTTCTTTTTGGTTTTAAATATGCTTTCCTTTGTTTGTTTATTATTTTATGCAGAGTTTTTTGTTTTCTTCATTTGTTTTCTATATTGATTGGATTTAATTTATAGGATATCTCGAGCCTCTCAACTCCCTTCGGTATGGAGAGGTATTGAAATGGAGGTGTTTAAAAATCAAGAACTCGCACAGATGGATTCTCCCCTATTATATCTTCATTGAGATAGTCGATACACACACAAATATTGAGCAAAAAGAAGATATATGGTTTGTATTTTTAGTTTTTGTTTTCTCTTTTATTTAGCTTATGATAGTTATCGGCATATTTGTTTCAATTTTCTCTGTTTTTTTGTAAATTAGGAAATGGCGAGAAAGCATGAAAAACTTCGTCGATTTCTTCGGTCTCCAGGTGGAGATACTGAAATTTTAAAGAAATGGAAAATAGTTTTAGCAAAAAATCAAAAAAAGAAATTGAAAAGAGAATCAGTTTTGTAAACACTAATATTTGTTAAAACTCTTTTTGTAAACACAATATTATGTTTAAAATTACACTTTTGATGCAATAGAGACGATCTTACGAAACAATAGAGTCATCTAATAATCTAGACCCATAAACAAGACAACAGCTACTACTAAGTTTAATGGCTATATATTCTTCATATGGCTACGTTTAATGGTTATCTCTTCTTCTTATTGTGATGGCTCTGTGGGCTCTATGTTTTTTTGTTGCTTTTATCTCTCATAATCACGCTCTTTTTATGCATGGGTGATATATTTGTTTTACTGAGATCCTCACTTAGACATTACATCCAACCTAATCACTCACATCAAGCACTTATTTGTTTTGTTCTGCATGGAAGCTCAATCATATCAAACCGTGGTTGACAACTAATGTCGAAAACGGGTCACTCATTTTCAGATTCCGAGTTGCAGAGGTACCATATGAATATACTTATTTTTTCAGTCTTTCCTTAAAAATCGTATTACCTAAAACAAAAGAGCATATTCTCAAAAAAAAAGGCAACCAAAACATAATATATTTTCAGTATCGAGACTGCATGACATGCGGTGAATTTGAACTTGAAGCAGGAACTTGATCGTATGAATGAGCCAACTCACGAATTCTTCTTAAGTAATATATTTAATGCTCTTATGTCATGTGCAGTCATGTGCAATTAGAACATCTATTAATTTCCTGCATGATTGTATTGTCGTATAAATGCTAAGCAATTGTCATCGCAAAAGTTTTTTAAAAAAAAACTTTGAGTCATTTACTTTAATTTGGTGGACAAACTTTGAGTCACCACCAAATTATGGTATATGGTACCGTGCCTCTCTATATTTTAATTTATATTTAAAATTAATTACCAAAATTCAAATTAAATGAATAGGTAGAAACTTAATAGAAAAATAAGGTTTTATTTTGTTGTTTTTTTAAAAATATACCATTGTATGAACAAAAAGACAGTTAAACTGTGTGAATTTTTAGTAGAACTTTACAGATTTTAGAAGTGTTAAACTTTGATTGGATAAATTAAAACTTTAATGATTTTAAAATAAAGTTAAAAATTTACAAGAATTGGCACTTAAAATAAAATAAATATTCAAAGTATGAGACGGAAAAACAGTAAAAGATATGAGATGGGTAGATAGAACGATTTAGATATGAGAATTAAAAAAACTGATAAGATTAGATTTAAGTAGAAAACCGAGTATAAGCAAAAGACAGATGCCAGTAATTGAGATTTTGAACGGTTCTAATGTATATTCACCATACATGTAAAAGTCTAACCGATTAGTTTGAGCTTGATTTAAAAACTTTTGTTATGTGTCACTCCTACAATTAATTTCATCTGTAAGTTCCCAGATATGATAAAGAGGTGATTAATAGGGAATTTAACCTTAGGTTATTAAAGTATTTTTAAAAAATGTTGTAGAGAATTTGACTTTAAAATAATGTGTAACGATTTAAAAAAAATTATGTCTTATTTTGTTGGCATTTAAAAAATAAACCACCGCAAGAATTTAAAGACGAATTTAGACTGTGTGAATTTTTAATTATTATTTTTAAAAGTTTTAACAGTGTTAAACTTTAGTTGGATAAATTAAAACTGTAAAACATTTAAAATAAAATAAAACTCTTCAAAGTGTCACATGGAAAAACAATAAAGATAGCGAGTTAGATATGGAATTACAAATAACAAAATCAATAAGATTGAGTTTGAATTTGTATACAAATTATCGCACAGAAAACAGTAAAAATAACGATAAAAAATGACTTAGATATGAGATTACAAATAACAAAATAAATAACATTGAGTTTTAATTTAAACTCGAGTATAAGAAGGAGACGGATGGCGATAGTTGAGTTGAAATTTTAAACGGTTCTAATGTATCACAAAACGGGTAAAGGTTTAAATAATGTATTTCAAAAAAATATTGAAGATAATTTGACTTTAAATTAATAAGTAGCGATTTAAAAGAAAAAAATAAGGTTGGAGTTTTTTGGTTCTTTAAAAATTAACCAGGGTAGGAACAAAGACAAAGTTAAACTGTGTGAATTTTTAGAAAAATTGAACGGGTTTTAAATGTGTTAAACATTAACTGGATTAATTAGAACTTTAAAGATAATTTAAAATAAAGTAAGAGTTTATAAAATCTCACAATTAAAGTAAAAAAAAAGTATTCAAAGTCTCACATTGAAAAGCAGTAAAGATAGCAAGAAATGAACGATTTAGATATGAGATTACGAATGAAAAACCAATAAGATTGAGTTTAAACCCGAGTATAAGAGGGAGAGGGATGACAAAATTTGAGTTGAGATTTTGAACGATTCGAATGTATAATCAAAATACAGATAAAAATTTAAGCGATAATTTTGAGCTTGATTCAAAAATGTTTTGCTGATGTGTCATTCACTCAATTATTCTCAGCTGGATGTTCCTCGATATGATAGCGAGGTGATTAGTATGAACTTTAATTTTAGGTTATTAATATATTTGGAACAAAATATTGTAGATAATTTGACTTTAAATTACTAGGTAGCAATTTAAAAGAAAAAAATAAGGTTTATTCTGTTGGTTTTTTAAAAATTAACCATGGTAGGAACAAAAAGACAAAGTTAAACTGTGTGAATTTTTTAGTAGAACTTTAAAGATTTTATAAGTGTTAAAATTTGATTTGATAAATTAAATCTTTAAAAATTATAAAATAAATAAAATTTTCTAAAATCTTGTACTTAAATTAAAATAAAACTTGAAAGCTAGAGACGAAAAAATAGTAAAAGATATGATATGGCTAGAAAAGAACGATTTAGATATGAGAATTTAAATGATAAACTGATAAGATGGAGTTTGAGTAGAAAACCAAGAATAAGCAAGAGACGGATGACAATTGTTGAGTTGATATTTGAATGGTTCTAATGTATAATCACATTAAAATTAAAATAAAATAAAAAATTTCAATAGTTCACATAGAAAAACAGAAAAATGAACGATTTAGACAAGAAATTACAAATGAAAAAACTGATAAGATTGAGTTTGAGTAGAAAACCGAGTATAAGCAAGAGACAAATGAAAATAGTTGAGTTGACATTTTGAACGATTCTAATGTATAATCACAATACACTTAAAATAAAGTAAAATTTTTAAAGTCTCACATAGAAAAACAGTAAAGATAGCAAAATTGGTCCCGCTTTAGACATGAAATTACAAATGAAAAACTGATAAAATTGAGTTTGAGTAGAAAACCAAGTATAAGCAAGAGACAAATGACAATAGTTGAGTTTAGAACATCTAATTTTCTAACATAACATATTAAAAATGTTACCTACAAATAAATTAGATATCTAAACACCAATATTACCCGTAACCTCTAAACCCGTTACAATAAGTAAACAACTTATGAAAACTAAACCCACAAAGGATTTTTAATGTCTAATCAGGAATTGTTGTGTTTCATATTACGAAAATTATATATACAAAAACAAAGTATTGTTAAACCCAAAATAAATATGTCTCATATTACAACTCGTTCGTCCGCAACACCAATTATACTAAACACAATAAAGACAATATATATTATAAAATTTCATAAACCAAATAAATAAAAAATTCCCGTACGGGAGCACGGGTTATAATATAGTGCAAATTAAACCGCATACGCTAACAAGATTAACTCTACGATGGAGACCGAAACACACTGTTTCATTAATATCTATAAACGATAGTGTATTACCTTTTACA
This sequence comes from Eutrema japonicum, assembly GCA_030161315.1. Classification (NCBI taxonomy): domain Eukaryota; kingdom Viridiplantae; phylum Streptophyta; class Magnoliopsida; order Brassicales; family Brassicaceae; genus Eutrema; species Eutrema japonicum. The sequence goes on along the minus strand of BSQW01000005.1, from coordinate 22,212,391 downwards.
CATAGATCTAGATCTATTTCTCTTATCTTTTTTTTTACACCAAGTGATTTCTTTTACATTTGAAAAAGGAGAAAATGATGAATCTACATCGATATGGACGATAAAAAGGCTCGAGTTTTGGGATTCATGTGCGAAATCCATCATCCAACTATAGAGTAAGTTTTACTACAAGAAAACACGGTTTTTGCGACTACTTAAATCGTCCTAAATTAGTCGCAAATGCGCTATTTACGACTAATTTGCGACCAATTTAAGACCGTGTAAGTGGTCGCAAAAACAACACTCGCAAAATAGTTGCAAAATTCCGACAACCTTGTGACGACCTAATGTCGTCGTATTTAAGCGACTACTTTGAGACCAAAAAGAGTAGTCATATATTAAAGACTCGATAGTGACGACATCCACTTAGCGACTATTTTCAGACATTGTTTGTGATCGCGAATCGGTTACAAATAGCAACTTATGTGCAACCATCTGTATTTAATAAATATTTGTTTTTTCAAATTAAAAAACGTTTCACTTCTCCGGGATTTTTATCTTTCGTTTATTGGGCATGGTTTACTGGGCCGAGATTTTCACCCCCACACTGACAATTACTTAGATCATGTTAGTCAAATCAACAATACAAATTTTCATACCACTAGATATATTAGTTCTCGCATATATGCGGGTTTATAATTAATATTTTATAAACAGTAAAAAAACTAAAAACAAAAGTAGACCACCCGTGAAAATAAATAATATACAAATTTACAAAGTTTCCGATTAAATAAATATTTACATTGAAAGAATAATTTGGTAGAGCAGATGAAGTAAATTATTTTGGAAATGATTATTGGACTTTTGATTTCTTGGTGTGTTATTGACATACTATAGAGAAATTAGAATTTTTTAAAAAAATTAATGTTCCCTTTTATGATAAATTTAAAAAAAAAAATTTTAGTAACTTTAAATTTTTGAATTATAAATCAGTTATAAAAGTTTTTGTATTTTTAGTTTTTTTAATTAATTGTTTATTAATTGATTTTTTCATTATTAATTTTTGATTTTTCCTTTTTATTAACTATGACTTTTTGGATAAATTTACATTTTCTTTTTTCCTTTTTGTTTAGTAACTTTACATTTTAAGATTATGAATCGATTATACAATTTAAATTTTATTGTTAATATTTAATATTATGTGTCAAAAATTAATCAAAAACTTTTTTGGAAATTTCTTTTAAACATGTCAGACTCTGATCTATTCACTTAACACGTTTCATGATTAGATGAGTTATCACTTAAATTTTATGAATTTCTAATTCAAAATCAATTGACGAATAAATAATTTTTACATCTCTTCTACTTTATTCCAAATTATATCACACTTACTAAATAATTTGTTTTTCCCGTATTAGTTGTTTGGGATAAATACGGTCCTTTATACATGGATGAATTAAGTGTTGCCACGTGTCGTTCATGACTAGCCCTGGGCGTTCGGGTTTGAGTCGGATCTTTCGGGTATCGGGTATTTTGGGTTTAGAATTTAGGACACATTTGGATATTTTGTATTTTCGGATCGGTTCGGTTCGGTTTCAATCGGGTTCGGGTTGGTTATGTTCATGTAAACAGGAACCGATGGTTACCCGAATTTTGTTTGGGTTCAGATTGGTTCGGTTATAATATACATGAACCTGTGCAAATACCCGAAACTTGTCAAAATAATCGAACCTGTCAAAATACCCAAAACCCGAACATAAGTGAACTTGTCACAATACCTGAAACCAATCCGATTTATCCGAAAATCATATACTTTGTATAGCAAAACTTTCAATAAACATGATCTGATTTTAATCTAACTTGTCAGACATTCATACAAACAAAAATAATCATCAAAGAAACATCAAAAGATAAGTTTCAAACATCCATATTCGATAACAAGGTTCAAAGTTGAAATGAAAAGTGAAATAACTAAATGAAAAGAGTAACATGGAGAAGAATCAAACATGTATCTCCTAATTCCAAAGTCCAAAGTTCCAAACTCCAATCACATCCACCATGTTTATGTGCAATCAAAACTAATATGAGAATTAGCCCAATCAGCATGGCCGGCCCTTGGCCAAACCCAATAAAACATTGGCCTTGGTCCCAAATTTTAGCAGGCCATATAGACTTATGAGCCAAAACAAATTAATACAAATAACTTTTTGTTTAAACTTATGCGCCAAAAAAAACCCCAATTAATTAAAACAAAAAATCCTCTTACCTAAAAAAACAAAAAACAAATATCAGCAGACACCTCCCCCAGACTTGAACAACACTGTCCCCAGTGTTATCTAGCCTAGAGTCAGTGAAAGAAACATAACAATTGAGTAGAATCATGAAGAACAAGAAGTTACCTTGCTGGAACATAGAGTATCGACCGACACACAGCTTGGTATCGATTGATACCAGGCTTAAGTCGACATAATGAACTGTACATTCGCGATTGGTGTCAACCGATACCAATGGGGTATCGATCGACACTAAAGTGATTTCGAGTTTTGTTCCTTGTTTATCCTGACACAAACACAAAACGAAAAATAAAAAGAAAAAAGAATCAAAAGCAGACTCACCAGTGGGTTGCCACCCACCAAGCGCTTTTTAACATCAGTAGCTTGACTGTACTGCCACTCAGGCAGGATGAGAATGAGAGCTTGCATCAGAACAGGCTCCACAACTTGACATTGCTATCTTCAGAGTTTTGCTCAACAAACCCTCCACAAACTCTTGCCTTTTTTCCTTCAGCTCCGGAGTAAGAAGTACTCTAGCCTTAGAAAATGGTTTCGAGGCTCCTTTGCACTTCACCTTGTACTCAATCGAATCTATGATACAAGACTTTTTAGTCTCTAGGAGGTAACAATATCCCCAATACGATGTAGTAAGGAGGTTATCAATCCATAATCGGGATTATTCTAAACACTAAGAATGCAAGGTTCATAAGTAATCTAAGCGGAACTAGAGATGAGGTTAATGATATAAGGTGATCCAAGTCCAATTAGTGGTGTTCATTTACTCTAGAAGCTAATTCCTAGGCAATAGATCTCTAATCTAGATTAGTTCTCTTTCAAGCAACTAATCACTATGTTAATTATCAAGTCCATTAGCAAATCATCATTTGTGGATTAACAACTAGCAAGCATTAAGAATCATAACAAGATCAACCAAAGATATGCCCTAAGCAACTAATATCTTAGGTTAGGAACAAAAATCTCTTGTCTAGTTGGTATTGGCATTTCATCAAACACTTAGTGTTCATGAAATGCCTTGTGATCTAGATCCACTCTTTCAAGCTAGATCTAGCATTGGGGACTCTAGACAAGAAGGAATATAAGATTATCTAACCCTAAACACCACTAATCAAACCCTAGATCACTCTAATCTACCCTATCCCAAGGTCCTTAAGACTACTCACTAATCATCATGGGTTTAACAAATCCAAGAAAACAAGTGTTAAAACTCATAATCAAGATGATTGGATGATTAAAAAATAGAAGATAGATGGATTCAATCAAGAAAACAATACTCAAATTGCATAAAATCAAAAGGATCAATATATTACAAATCACTCTTAGAGAGGGGTTTTGCTTAAGAAATGACTTAGGCCCTCCAAATTAGGTTTTTGGGCTTAAATAGTGAATAGTGACGAACCGGGTCGACCCGGGACAAACCGGGTACCGACCCGGTTTAAATGGATAAAGAGTTCTGGTTTGGCCAATACCGAGGTCACTGCTCGGTGTAACACCTCGGTATTGGGCCTGGGTTAGTATACCGACGAGGAGTACCGAGCAGTGGCATCGGTATTGAGGAGATGTTGTTTGGTGATCTTTAGTGGATACCAAGGTCACTCCTCGGTATCGTTGCTCGGTATTAAGAACTTTTCCCCCGGGTTTCTTCCTGTGGCAGCACCGAGCAGTGATATCGGTAAAATCCCCTGAAGATTCGATACCGACGTCAGTCCTCGGTGTTATACGTCGGTATTGTGGCTGTTTTCCTCCGTCGGGCTATACCGATCAGTTACACCGAGTAGTGACCTCGGTACAACTCCTCTGCTTTTGATACCGAGCACCAATACCGACCAGTGACGTCGGTACGGTTTCCGTCTCCTCTCCTCGGGTCTCGAATCTCCTCTTTAGCACCTGAAATGCGATCCAAAACATGCAAGGACTCTCTATGACTAAATGTGGACACACTAGACTCCTAAAATTACTAAAATGCTAAAGAGATATCATGAACTACATGTAAATGACTCGAAACCTAAATGAAACGGATGCTAGAATGATGCAAAATATGATGATATCAATTCCCCCAAACTTAATTCTTTGCTTGTCCTCGAGCAAAAGCATCACTAAAAGAGTTCAAGTCCAAGTGCAAACTCTAAAGTATGATCAAACATGTCTACTCAAAAGGGGTTAGCCATGCTCATCCTTACATGAACCAAGCTCAAATCTCAACCTACACAAGCCTTCAAATCATCCAATCCTTTAACATTTATTACACTTTTTCCAAGTGAATCATGCTTATGCAAGGCAAGTGAATGCATTTGGCTAGGGTAGAGGTTTCGAGATAAAGGTGATCTCGATACAAGTGATGGTTTCCGAGCGAGGGTTTCTCTCAAAAGGAATCAACTAATGCAAAATGCTAAGAGTAAAGCCCAATAGATGCATACAAGGTTGACTTCCATCTACCCAAATGTCCCATATCGAACTTGACCCCTAATCTCTAAACCCCAATGAAGATCCTCCTAAACTACCCTTTTTGCAAGGCATTTTGCCTTCACTACTCATATCATCTCACTTTCCTTCTCTTCTTAAACACTTAGGGGATTTCCTTCTTCACCAAACGGTTTGGCTTTCAACATTTTTCTTTACTTAGCTCTTCTTTATTTTCTCTAGTCTCTCTTGTTTCTTTTCTTTTCTTTAGCCTTTTTGGCTTTCCTTCTTTCTTTTGAAGACTAGAGACTATTTTCTTTTCTTTTTCACTTAGAGCCTTTTCCATAAACGACTATAGCCAACCATTTCAAGCTTTTTGCTTATCCCCTATTCTTCTTCATCCCTTTTTCTCATTCCCGCAATCTCCTCTTTCTACCTTGTCCCAAATTCCCAACCTATCTAGCCTTATCCTATGTCTAGCTCATTTATGCCGAGCTAGTTCTACATGGAAGTTTTTCCTTGTCGTTCTAAACTCAACACCTTTTGCCTAGTTGATTCGAAAAAGGCCTCACAATCACTCACAAGTAGCATTTGGCTTGAAAAGAGGTTGGGTTAAAGGAGTGGTTAACCGTTCCAATGATGATAATCGGCGATTTGGGCTAACAAGAGAGTGGCAAAGCGGATAAGATAACCCAAATATGTATGTGGTAACCATGCATTCACTATGCAATGCACAAACATGATAATTACAATGTCGAATTATGGTTATCACTTAAGTAGGAATGGACTCAAATCAAATTGATTTGGCTAAGAACTAAGTAATGAGACATGAAATCCAAACATGGTTCGACCTTAATTTCGCACACGAGATCTAGAGCATAGGACTTAAACTCTTAAAGCAATACTTCGCAAAGGGGAATCATTCTAGCTCCTAATGGGCATGCAATGCATTATCTACGTGCTATGCATTGTAGAGTCAATCCTATATGAAGTGCAAATGCATCTTTAATGACTTCTTTTTGTCTTTTCATTTTCAAAATTTTTCAAATTTGTTTGGTTTTTCTATGCCTTAGATGTATGCATGAGACTCAAGATGAAAATATAAAATAAGACAAAAACAAATGTTATTAGATACCGGTCCCTCCCCCAAACTTAAATCACACCGTATCGGTGTGAAATAAACCTAAGGAAAGGACCAAAAACAAGAGATATCTATACAATGCAAGACTTAAAAGAAAATATATACAAGAGTTTTGGATTCGTACCTAGAAGCTTGGAGATGGGGATGTAGACCCCATTGAGTAGGATGGATTACTTGAGACGGGAGACGGAGACCGCATCGCTCTCCTCTTTGTTGCCTTTTCCGGTCGGGTCGTGGGACGGCTAGAGCCAATGGCTAGCTCCCAATCATCTCCTCGAGGCGCGATTGCCGGGTGCCATATACTCGGGCTCTTAGAGTCACCGGCTCTAAACTCCCCGCTTGCAATTGTTGCCCAAAGATTTCGGAGCTCGTGTCCCAGGTAGTCAAAGTATTGCCCGCCGTAAGTACATTCTTCTCTAAACCCGAATATCTCGCAAAGCTCGTGGAAGTTGACGGCGTAGGTTGTTCCCTCGAGTCCGAACTTTAGAACTACAAATATGCTTGAGACAATTCATGAGCATAGGTACAATTTCTTATCAAATCAACAAGGGGTCACCAAAAGATGATCTAAGAGCAATGAACGAAGGTCACAATTCGCACCTAACAAACAAATTATCCCAATTCACAATCCCTAATTCTCAAAATCCCAATTTCTCAAAATCCCAATTTCTCAAAATCTTGCATATGAATCATCAAGTTTAAGCATAGATAAACCACCCCCAAGGTATTTGCACAAATGAACGACAATATCAAACCATATTCAAGCAATGTTTCTTCAAGAACAAAATCATGGTTTTCAAAAATTTATTTGAATAATACCTTGGGAATTTGGATTAGATGCTTGAAATGATGATAAATCCAAAAGAGCAGTGAAAATCGAAATTATGGGGCTTTGAATCAACAAATTTGGTTGAGAAAAGAGGGAGATTGGGAATTTATCTCTTGAAATCGCGAAAGAGAAGGTAAAAAAAAATGGGTCTGGTCGCGTGGAAGAGGAAGAAGAAGGAGACTTACCTGGGTCGGGTCGGATCTTACCTGGATCTGGTCCGAATTTTTTTAAAAATTGGTCAATACCGAGGTCACTCCTCGGTACCACTGCTCGGTATTGACTGATATTTTTAAAATTTTCGGCGAACACCGATGTCACTTCTCGGTGTCACACCTCGGTATTGGTCAATACCCGAGGTCACTCCTCGGTATCACTCGTCGGTGTTAAGGATGTTTTTCTCCTGTTTCCATACCGAGCTGTGATACCGATCTGTGATGTCGGTATTGGTCCCTCGTTTGACACGGCATAGCGAGGTCACTCCTCGGTATCACTCATCGGTATTAGCCTACCGAGGTCACTCCTCGGTACCACTCGACGGTGTTAAGGTGGTTTTCCTCCTGTTTCCATACCGAGATGTGGTACCGACCTGTGATGTCGGTATTGTTCTTGGTAAGTCCATACCGAGGTCACTCCTCGGTGTCACTCCTCGGTATTCGCCTTTTTGCCTTTGAACCCCTATGCATACTCAACAAAAACATCAAAAAGATCTAGCAATATAGAAAAGAAAGATAAACAAAAAGAAAATATGTACAATGATAAGCTTGGGGTGCCTCCCAAGAGCACTTTGTTTAACGTCACTAAGTTTGACATTTGTTACCGTTCTAAAGCTAGAGGGACATCATCGAGGGGGATCGATCCTCCCTGCTCGATGATTTGATCTGCCCGGTAGGGTTTGAGTCTTTGTCCGTTTGTAATGAAATCTTGGCCTTCTTTGTTAACAAGCACAACGGCCCCATACGGCCTTACTTCCTTAACCTCAAACGGACCCGACCACCTCGACTTGAGCTTCTCGGGAAAGAGCTTCAACCGGGAATTGAATACCAACACTAGGTCCCCAACCTTGAAGTCCTTTTGCACAATCCTCTTGTCGTGAAATGATTTGGTCCTCTCCTTGTAGATCCTCGAGCTCTCATAGGCATCGAGCCTAGTCTCCTCTAACTCGTGAAGTTGGATCAACCGCCTCTCTTGTGCGGTCTTGATATCGAAGTTAAGTAGCTTCACCGCCCATAGGGCCTTGTATTCCAACTCAACCGGTAGATGGCATGACTTCCCATAAAGCAAGTTGAATGGTGTAGTCCCTATAGGTGTTTTAAAGGCGGTCCGGTATGCCCATAAAGCATCATCCAACTTGTTGGCCCAATCCTTCCTTGAACCCCCAACCGTCTTCTCAAGTATGGCTTTGATTTGCCGGTTTGACACTTCTACTTGGCCACTCGTTTGAGGATGGTAAGCCGTTGCTACCTTATGCTTTACACTGTGCTTCTTTAGTAAGCTTTCAAACGCCTTGTTGATGAAATGGCTGCCCCAATCACTAATGACCACTCTTGTGACTCCAAACCTTGGGAAGATTACGGACTTGAACAGTTTTAGAACGACCTTGGCATCGTTGGTCGGGCTTGCAATGGCTTCCACCCATTTCGAGACGTAATCGACCGCCACCAATATGTATTGGTTACCATATGATGACGGGAAAGGTCCCATAAAGTCAATGCCCCACACGTCAGACATCTCCACTACAAGGATTGGGTTTTGGGGCATCTCATCTCTTCTCCCAATATTCCCTTTCCTTTGGCATGCATCACACGTGGAGACAAAGGTGTGTACATCCTTGAATAACGAAGGCCACCAAAAACCGGATTGCAAGACCTTTATAGCGGTTTTGTAGGATGCGTAATGCCCGCCATAGCTTGACCAGTGACAATGGAGTAGGATCCCTTGCACTTCTTCTTCCGCTACGCACTTTCTATACAACCCATCCGAACACAACTTGTACAAGTAGGGCTCATCCCAATAGTATCTAGTAACGTCGTGGAAGAACTTCTTCTTCTTATACCCATCCAAGGGCGGTTCCTTCCCACAAACTAGGTAGTTGACTAGATCCGCAAACCATGGGAGCTTTTCATCTTGTAGACCGCTAGCATCCTCCATACCATTCACGGCTTCAACCCCCCCTTCTCAATACCTTCAAAACCATGAGACTTTCTTCGAGAAGCTTATCTGCAATGGGGACGAGGTCTTCTATCCTCATCCTAGACAAGTGATCCGCTACTCCGTTCTCTATGCCTTTCTTGTCCACTATCTCCAAATAGAATTCTTGGAGTAGCAAGATCCAACGTAATAGCCTCGGTTTCGTGTCCTTCTTTGCATGAATGTATCTTAAAGCCACGTGATTGGTGTAGACAATCACCCTTGAACCCACAACATAAGATCTAAACTTCTCCATGGCAAAGACTACGGCTAACAACTCCTTCTCCGTGGTTGCATACCTAGTTTGAGCATCGTCTAGAGTTCTACTAGCATAGTAGATCACATTGGTCTTCTTGTCTTTCTTTTGACCCAAAACGGCTCCAACCGCATAGTCGCTAGCATCACACATGATTTCAAACGGAATGTCCCAATCCGGTGCTTGGACTATAGGGGCGCTAATCAACGCTTTCTTGATCTCTAGGAATGCTCCCATGCACTCCTCATCAAACACAAACTCGACCTCCTTGCAAAGCAACCGGGAGAGGGGTCTAGTAATCTTTGAAAAGTCCTTGATGAACCTTCAGTAGAACCCCGCATGACCCAAGAAAGACCGGATGTCTTTGATCGACTTAGGCGGCTTCAAACTAACCATCACCTCAATCTTGGCTTTGTCCACCTCTATGCCCTTCTCGGAAATCTTGTGTCCTAGCACGATCCCCTCACGTACCATAAAATGGCACTTCTCCCAATTGAGCACCAAGTTTGCTTCTTCGCATCGTTGCAAGACCCTACAAAGATTAGACAAGCAAACACCAAAAGAAGATCCATACACGGAGAAGTCGTCCATAAAGACATCATACAACGTTGGAAAGTTGCGGGAGCACTACACAACCCGAACGGCATCCTTCGATATGCGAAGGTACCGTAAGGGCATGTGAAAGTTGTTTTCTCTTGGTCATTCAGGTGTATGGGTATTTGAAAGAAGCCCGAATAACCGTTTAGGAAACAATAAAAAGGATGATTAGCGAGACGTTCAAGCATTTGATCTATGAAAGGTAACGGGAAGTGATCTTTTCGAGTAGATGAGTTTAACTTCCTATAGTCAATGCACATCCTATGCCCGGTTATTGTCCTAGTAGGAATCATTTCATTCTTGTCATTTCGAACAACCGTCATCCCCCCTTTCTTAGGCACACAATGAACCGGGGAGACCCACGTACTATCCGATATTAGATATATAATGCCCGCGTCTAAGAGCTTAAGAATCTCTCTCTTTACAACATCTTTCAAATTAGGATTTAACCTTCTTTGATGTTTAATAGAGGTCCTTGATTCATCCTCTAAATGGAATCTATGCGTGCACAAACTTGGGGAAATACCCTTGATATCATCTAAAGAATAGCCAATTGCTTTCCTCTACTTCCTAAGTTCCACAAGAAGGGAGGATAGTTCGTTTTCATCTAGACTTTCGTTCACAATAACCGGGTATGACTCGTTTGGACCTAAGAACGCATACCTTAATCCCGCGGGAAGTTGCTTTAGGTCCACCTTTGGGGCTTTGAGCTCGCTCCAATCGTCATCCTCAAAACTAGTCTTACCATTGCTAGTCTCTTCGACGGCTAGAACGAACTCTTCTTGAATCGTGGTACCCCGGATGCACAACTCAATAAATGTGGTGTCCTTGTCGGCCGGTTTTTGAGAATCCATGAGAAGCTCATAACCTTGACTTTCCTTGCTCAAAAACCCATGATCGCCGTGCTCCTTGGTCAAAACCACTTCTAACCCGTCTTCTACTCTCATTTCTTCAAGTAATTCATCGGCTAGCTCGTCCATGGTCTCAATGTAGAAACATTGGCCGTCTATAGTGGCTTCTTCATCACTTTGCTGATATCAAACTCAAGCACTTCTCCTTTACCCAAATGGAGATCTATCTTGCCCTTCCTCACGTCAATTATCGCTCCCGCGGTTGCTAGGAATGGTCTACCAAAGATAAGAGGGTCTTTTGGTTCCTCATCCATTTCAAGAACCACAAAGTCCGTGGGGACGATGAAATCCTTCACCACAATTGGTAGATCCTCAAGTAGACCAATAGGAACCCTCACGCTCCTATCCGCCAATATTAGAGAGATGTTGCATGCTTTGTAGCGTGTGAAGCCTAATCTCTTAGCTACCGAAATGGCATGAGGCTTACACTTGCTCCAAGATCACATAAACAATGATTGAAAGCTATAGGACCAAGAGCACAAGGTAAGGTAAAGGATCCCGGGTCTCCTAGCTTCTTGGGTACCATCTTCTTTTGAATGACCATGGATTCCATCTCCTTAGCTCTTTCATTCACAGCATCTTTCAAAAATTTGGCATATTGAGGGACAAGTAAGAATGCATCCACCAAAGGCATTGTGAGTTCTACTTTCTCCATTTGCCTATCAAAAATAGCTTTATACTTGTCCATGAGTTGTTTAATCCATAATCGGGATTATTCTAAACACTAAGAATGCAAGGTTCATAAGTAATTTAAGCTAAACAAGGTAATTGGTGATTAAGTATTCAAGTTCAAATTAAGCGAAGCAATAACTAAACGATTTGTAATCCAAATAACAAAAGCGGAACTAGAGATGAGGTTAATGATATAAGGTGATCCAAGTCCAATTAGTGGTGTTCATTTACTCTATAAGCTAATTCCTAGGCAATAGATCTCTACTCTAGATTAGTTCTCTTTCAAGCAACTAATCACTATGTTAATTATCAAGACCATTAGCAAATCATCATTTGTGGATTAACAACTAGCAAGAATTAAGAATCATAACAAGATCAACCAAAGATATGCCCTAAGCAACTAATATCTTAGGTTAGGAACATAAATCTCTTGTCTAGTTGGTCTTGGCATTTCATCAAACACTTAGTGTTCATGAAATGCCTTGTGATCTAGATACACTCTTTCAAGCTAGATCTAGCATTGGGGACTCTAGACAAGAAGGAATATAAGATTATCTAACCCTAAACACCACTAATCAAACCCTAGATCACCCTAATCTACCCTATCCCAAGGTCCTTAAGACTACTCACTAATCATCATGAGTTTAACAAATCCAAGGAAACAAGTGTTAAAACTCATAATCAACATGATTGGATGATTAGAAAATAGAAGATAGATGCATTCAATCAAGAAAACAATACTCAAATTGCATAAAATCAAAAGGATCAATCTCTTACAAATCACTCTTAGAGAGGTTTTTGCTTAAGAAAAGACTTAGGCCCTCCAAATTAGGTTTTGGGGCTTAAATAGTGAATAGTGACGAACCGGGTCGACCCGGGACAAACCGGGTACCGACTCGGTTTAAATGGATAAAGAGTTCTGGTTTGGCCAATACTGAGGTCACTGCTCGGTGTAACACCTCGGTATTGGGCCTGGGTTAGTATACCGACGAGGAGTACCGAGCAGTGGCATCGGTATTGAGGAGATGTTGTTTCGTGATCTTCAGTGGATACCGAGGTCACTCCTCGGTATCGTTGCTCAGTATTAAGGACTTTTCCCCCGGGTTTCTTCCTGTGGCAGCACCGAGCAGTGACACCGAGCAATGACATCGGTACAATCCCCTGAAGCTTCGATACCGACGTCACTCCTCGGTGTTATACGTCGGTATTGTGGCTGTTTTCCTCCGTCGGGCTATACCGATCAGTTGCACCGAGCAGTGACCTCGGTGCAACTCCTCTGCTTTTAATACCGAGCACCAATACCGACCAGTGACGTCAGTACGCTTTCCGTCTCCTCTCCTCGGGTCTCGAATCTCTTCTTTAGCACCTGAAATGCGATCCAAAACATGCAAGGACTCTCTAGGACTAAATGTGGACACACTAGACTCTTAAAATGACTAAAATGCTAAAGAGATATCATGAACTACATGTAAATGACTCGAAACCTAAATGAAACAGATGCTAGAATGATGCAAAATATGATGATATTAATCTCCATCATAGTAAGTGACATGGAGATTCTCGACTCTTTTGCTCTTCACCTTCTTCTTTGTTGCCTAAGCCTTCTTGACAACTTCCTTGGAGATGCTGGGCGGTTTAATCGAGACGTCTATGCTAGTAGGCATGTCAGGAGGCTCTTCCAAAAGATCAACTGCTAGCGACTTTTCTGTAACAACCTCGATGCTAGAGACACGTGTGGGAGCACCTCCAGGGGGAATGACATCATAATAGACCCCTCCGTCAATGTAAGAGAAAGAGATTCTCTTATTAGGCGTGTATATGATTGCGCCAGTAGTAGCCATAAACGGTCGACCCATGAGTAAAGGCATACGAGATATTGCATTCATCTCCACAACCTGAAAATCAGTAGGCACCAGACAATCTCCTGCTTTGACAAACAAACCATGGACAATACCGTATGGAAGCGAGGTAGAATCGTTTGCGAATGTGATAGATGTCTTTGAAGATCGAATATCAGCGCCCAACCGTTCTGCAATTGCCCTTGAGATGACATTGACACTAGCCCTTGAGTCCACGAGACACTCTTTGAACTCAACTCCAGAGATAGAGCATGGAACCACGAATTTCCCTGGATCTTCCCTTTGGGTCAACTGTCTCAGTGGAGGTGGTGCACCTCTATCCTTAATGAAGAGTGCCTTAATCTCTTCTTTAGTTTCTCTGCAATCTTTGAAGTGACTTAGCAGAGGACGTGACTCTAGAGCTTCTTCAAAGGACAATTCATTGGAGATTCTTCGTACCATCTTCTCAAAGCCACACAGCTGCTTTGGAGAAATGTGATCTCTAAGGTGTTGAGGAATAGAATTCTGCTTCTTAGGCTTGCGAACTCTTTCTTAGATCAACTCAGGTGTTATCACAATTTTCGGCTTGATCTGCGAGGGGTATCGATCGACACCATGTGGGGTATCGATCGATGCTATCGCTGTTGAATCGTCCTTGGCAGATATATCATCATCAAGAGGAAGCTCCACAATCAGCTTATCCAGCATAGCCTGGCATCTGGCATCCTCTACCTCATTCTTAGTCTTTCCAGCAGCTCTGGGATAAGGTATCCTCGATATATAGACTCTCTCGGCAACTACTTTAGGCACCACGGTCGAAATCTCAGGTGTCTCCTCAGAAATCGCCTCAGTATCGACCGATACCAATGGTGTATCGATCGATACACGGGTTTTGGAAGTATCCTGTTTCAGAATTGTAACTGGCATCAAGCGACACTTGGGGGTATCGATCGATGCCTTTGCGATTTCAGGATCCTCATCGAAATTTTCTGCACTTGAGGAGATCGCATTGACGTGTGCTCTTGGATTTTCAGTTCTCCCTGGAAGAAAACCTTCCTGTCTTTTCGAACTCAATGAAGTCTGGGCTACTTGAGCTTCCAGCTGCATCTGATGAATACCAAGAGTATCGATCCTTCCACTAAGATCTTTGTACATGGCGTCCATCTTACCATTGAAGGTCACTGTGATCTGCTGCTGTCCTTGAACGAGCGTTTCAAGCATAGTCTCGATCTTGCTTTCTGACGTTTTAGCAGGCACAGGCTCGTAAGAAGAACTCCCATAGTTCCTGGTGTAACCGCTGTTCTGGGCAGGTTTCTGGTTGAATCCTCCCTGCTGGAAGTTGTTGTTGAAGCTTCGAATGTTGTTGAATTGGTTCCTCTGTCCCTGAAAACCAGAACCACCAATGTAGTTGACGTCTTCTGCTTCACCCTCGTTAAACACCTCAACATCTTCAGCAAAGTGAACGGCCTTTGTTGTCTTTCCCAACAGAAGACTGTGCATAGAATCCAGCTGAACCTTAACTTCAGCGATCTGCAACCCATCATGATTACCAGCCAGCTTCTTGCGCTCGAATTCTGCACTCTTGGTGCTACTGCTAGATGCAAAGTTCTCAATCAACACATAAGCGTCCTCAGGATACCTGGTGTTGAAATTACCATTGCTTGAAGCGTCGAAAGCCATCTGATACCTCTAATCTATCCCTCTAAAGAAGATACCCAGCAGCTGCACATCAGAGTATCCGTGATGTGGACAATCTCTCTGATACGATCTAAATCTCGTCCAAGCAGCCTTGAACGCCTCAGTAGGTCCTTGAGAAAATTGGGAGATTTTATTCCTCAGATCCTTAGATCGTGCATCATCGAAGAAGTTAATCAGGAAGGCCCTCTTAGTCTCCTCCCAAGTAGTCAGCGATCCATGAGGTAGCTGCCTCAGCCAATAAGTCACATCTCCACCTAGAGAGTAGGGGAAGAGCTTGCAGAAGAGATAGTCGTAGGACACTCCATTACTCTTGATACTAGTGACCAAGTCCTCGAACTTCTCCACATGATCCATCGGATGTTCATGAGGAAGACCATGAAAGAGATGCTGTCCCACAAGAGTGTAGTATGCAGGTTTCAGCTCAAAGTCATTCCTCTCAAATGCAGTAGGATGAATCACTGACCGATGGGTGAAAAACTGATCAGGCCTGTTATACTCACCAATCGTTCTTCCACGATTAAACATAGCGTTCCTCGCGTTCCCATCGACATTCTCAGCGACAACATGAGCAGGTGGTATGAAGATCCCTCTCCATCCAGACGTTGTCCTTGCTCATTGCACAACCGACCCTCTTGGTCTCTGTAAGAACCAGCTGCATCACGAACCAACTCCACTTGAATGTTGTTCATCTTAGCTGATTTCTTTGCTTTTCTGTTTGTGCGTTCCAAAAGTGCTAGCTGTTCCAGTGATAGATCAACTAGCGGAGTGTTCTTGTTGCTTCTGGTTTCAAAATTTGGCATACACCAGAAAACAAAAACCAAGAACGTAAGTAACTGAAATATACGTCGGGTATCGACCGATACTGAAGGGTATCGATCGATACTCGGTCGATTTAGACGAATTTATTAGCTAAAATCTAATGGCGAATTGAGTCCCCGGCAACAACGTCAAATTTGATATGCTGAAATTAATACCCTAAATAGTACTAAAGCAGTTGTTGCAGTAAATCAGGGGTCGAACACAAGAACTCAAGATATCACACAATAGATTATATAGATCCAAAATACGCTAAATCAAAAGATATAAACGAAAACAAGTATGCAATTAAAAGTGTTGTAAATCGATGGAGGAAAATATAGGCCCATGGTTTTTCTCAGGAAATCAATGAATGCAGATAAACTAACTAACATGATTCAGACTACGCACTATTCTTGAATTCAAATCACTAAGATATAATTAACCAACTCTCGCTGCGAAAACTATCTAAATCTAAATCCTAGGAATTCCAAATCTCTTTGCGAATCCTGAAGTCTAAATCAGCTTTAAAGTTCAGGTTTGATATGTTCACAAATCAATTAGACCAAATCTTTTTGCGAATAATCAATTTGCTCACCTAGGTTCTATCAGGTAATTAATCGCACTCTCTTGCCTAATCAATTATCCTAAGATCTAAGTTCCAGATTCGTCAACCTAGAATTAGCTTTGAACACAACATAAGGCGAAGAACAAAACACTAGACAAGGCACGTAAGTAACCAAAAAATGCGTTGAGTGTCGATCGATACCAATAGGGTATCGATCGATATCAACAAAGAAATCGCCGGAGTATCGACCGATACTAGTGAGTATCGATCGATACCGACAGACTTAGTCGAAACTCGACAGCTAAAATCTAAAGGCGAAATTGAGTCTCCGGCAACGGCGCCAAATTTGATATGCTCAAATTAATACCCTAACAGTACTAATGCAGCAGTTGTAATATAGTTAGGGGTCGAACCACAAAGACTCAGAGGAATCACACAATATATTGTATAGAGTCAAAAACAGTAAACAGTAACGAGTTGTAAATTCAATAGAGAGAATATAGGCTCAGGGTTATTCTCATGAAATCAATGAAAGCAGATAAATTAACTAACAGGATTCAGATTTAGCGCTGTTCTTGAACTCAAATAACTAAAGTATAACTAACGAACTGTCGTTGCGAACATTATCTAAATCTAAATCTTAGGAATTCCAAATCTCTTTGCGAATCCTAAATTCTAAATCAGCTTTAAAGTTCAGGTTTGATATGTTCACAAATCAATTAAACCAAATCTCTTTGCGAATAATCAATTTGCTCACCTAGGCTCTTTCAGGTAATTAATCACTCTCGTGCCTAATCAATTATCCTAAGATTTATGTTCCAGATTCGTCAACCTAGAATTAGCTTTGAGAACAACCTATGGCGAAGAACTAATTCAGATGGTGAATCCTAAACAGATAATCAACCTAGCATTGAAAGAAATTATTTATGAGAAAAACCTAAACCTAAGGTGGATCTACTCAGACATGGAGATTGAAAGCAACATGATTGAATAGATTATCAAAGAAATCAATAAAAAACAGGAGTTCAGAGTTGTCTCTCCAAAAACCAAAAGTAGAATCAAAGTATAGAAAATAAAGCATAGCCAACAAAGTGGCTTTAAAATCCCTATAAATAACCTAAATCACGTTTTGGGGCTTTTTGTAAATATTAAAGACTTCTGGACCAAGTTGCAACTCTTCAACTCTTCATTAAAGTCGCGGGTCGTGTCTGCTGTGATGAGTGTCGATCGATACCATGGAGGTATCGATCGATGCTTGATGTGAAATCGGGTACTCAGCAACACGAACTTCAGCTTTGCTCCAAAATTCTCCAGAAAGCTCCAATATCTCCAATTATGCTCTAAACGTGCTAAAACCTGTAAAAGACTCTAAAACACTACGAAATAGCAGAAATACTCTATAAAAGGGACTTATATCATGGCCTAAAAGGGGTAAAAACCATGATATATCACAAACATTCATACAAACAAAAATAATCATCAAAGAAACATCAAAAGATAAGTTTCAAACATCCATATTCCATAACAAGGTTCAAAGTTGAAATGAAAAGTGAAATAACTAAATGAAAAGAGTAACATGGATAAGAATCAAACATGTATCTCCTAATTCCAAAGTACAAAGTTCCAAACTCCAATCACATCCACCATGTTTATGTGCAATCAAAACTTATATGAGAATTAGCCCAATCAGCATGGCCGGCCCTGGGCCAAGCCCAATAAAACATTGGTCTTGGCCCCAAATTTTAGCAGGCCATATAGACTTATGAGCCCAAACAAATTAATACAAATAACTTTTTGTTTAAACTTATGCGCCAAAAAAAAACCCCAATTAATTAAAACAAAAAATCCATAAACCTAAAAAAACAAAAAACAAAGCCCAATGATTATTGGCCCCCATTTATTTTTTTTGTTTTAAGCCTCCATAATTTTAGGGACGGCCCTGCCAATCAGCTAAGCAATTATTCCTTCTCCACTAATATCTTACGATAAATTTGATACTATGATCTCAATAAATACTTCCAACTACAAAACATATGCTGAGAATGCTAGTCGTAATTCCAAGAAATTAATATTACACTAATGTTTTCATAATGAAGAAACCTTGTTCTGAGTTTAGGAATTTGAACAAATAACAATGAAATAGAAAATACCTAAATCCGAGTGATTGAGTGTGATATTCTGACATTCGGGACTCGGAAGTCGGTATATTCCATTTTCAAATTTCCCGGTTTAAGTTGATTTATAGATTCTACCGGAATATTCCATTGCTAAATTTTTCCTTTTTATTTTATTTGCAACCAAAATATTATATTTCCTTATTGAATAAACTCAAATCTTCATTTTCTTTTGTTTTTCCTTTTTCGTTTTGGGAAACAAATTCTCTATATATACCTAGCTAATCTTTCATTAGTTCTATTCCAAAACCCTAACTCTATTTTTCTCTCCTCTCTCTCGCGGTCGACTCAATCTCTCTCTCTCTCCTCCGTGATTTCTCTATCGTCGCCGTCTTTCTCCTCCGCGTGAACCCTAGCCGCCGCCGTGATGTCCTTCACGCCGCCTCCTTCCTCGTCGTCGAGCTTCTCCTCAAATTCTGATGGCGAGCCTTCTCCTTCCCGTCTCCTCCATCCCGTCTCCTCCATTTGTGCCAAGGTGAGGACTAGTTGCCCCTCACTTGCTTTCAAATCGTGTTTTATTGTTTTTGATCAAGTCTTTTCTTAAATCGTAGCTTTCCACTAAACGAGCTATTTGATTTGCTTAGTGTTTCATGTTGTTTGCTAATTGATTATACTATATATACTACACCAAATATTATTAGATTTGTTAATAGATTGTTCTAGATATGTTCTAGGGTTTATTTACAAATAGTGTTTGCTGCTTGTTTCACAAGTTTCTGAATATGGACTAATTATTAATGAACCCTAATAATCTGGTGAATTGATAAGAACTATTGTTGAGATCCCCATTGTTACAACTTGATTGAGGGTATCAGAACCTTCTGCATGATGGGACCGGTGGGGTGTATCTTTGGCATCAGAACCAATTGTTTGGTGGGACTGGTGGGGTATATACCTTGGAATTGGAACCATTTTTGTGACAGAATTAGTGGGGTGTAACCTTGGCATCGAAACCAACGCTGTGAAAGGGTTTCGGCTAGCCCTCGTGTTCTGTGTGACACATTTTGATAAGGCACGCCGGTCTCGGTTGGTTCCTCCGGGAAGGCGAGGATCGGGTGTTGAACCTGTGGAGCTATTGGCTCGTTTAATGAATTAGGATTCAATGGAGTACGGTGTGGATTCCATTTGTGTGTGCTCGTTTTAGGATTAGACGTTCATGAATAGTAACTCGCGTATTTGTCGGAATGTGAACTGTGAGTCTCCGTAAGGCTCATCCTCACTGAGTAATCCAATTACTCACCCCTCCTCTTCCTTTTGTTCGGTACAGGTTAGCGAGGGTCGGAATATGTATATTATTGTTGTATGTGACCCTGGCATTTTCATGGTGATTTTATTACTCACCAAGGGTCCAAACATGGCGACTTAACCCACACAGTTTAGTGTGTCAACCTAACATGCCCTGGTTCCCCAGTTTCTTCTGAGGCCCGCGAAGAGGGGTGTTACAACTTAGCATCAGAGCCCATGATTATATCACTCCAGTTCCGACCAGGAGGATCACGCCCGTGTTTTCGTCGTGTTTGCGAAGTTGTTTTCTTGAAAAAATTCAAAACGTTTTCAAACCCAACACAACAACAATATATAAACGTATGATCTGATAGTTCTTCTTATCTCTTTTCTTTTCTTTAGGTCGAAACCAAGGCCTTCTACGATCACCATTAAGTCCCGCCCTTGGATTTGTGGCGAAGTAAGGTTGTTCGAAAGGGATGAGTTAGATGGGTGTGGTCCAAAACCGACCATGTTGGTCTTTTCGGAATCACCAGACCATAAGGTGATGCCAGTCTCGAGTAAACGGTCCTTCGCTGCGGCGAAACCATCTTGTGTGTCTGAGTGGGTTCTGACCCCTTCTACACAGCCAATGGTTCGAGAGGGAAGGTCCCACAAGTGTCAACGGAGCTCATTCGGTCTTAAAAATCCAGATGCAACTCCAAGCAGTGTTAACTGGGGGCTAGGCTGGGTGAGGCAAAGAGACCAGACGTTGTAAGAATACCATGAGGAATTCATGCATACTATGGAATTCCATGACCTGCCTAGAACGGCTGAAGATATGGCGATGATCTTCTTCCGTAGACTTCGACACGACATTCAGCTAAGGCTTTTCGAGATGGGGCTTCATCGTGGTGATCACATGAACATTGTTCTACGGAAAGCTTTCCTAGCGGAGACTTCGCTCAGCCGAGTGGTTATCGATGTTCCGTCCGATAGTGAAGTGGAGACCGACCCGTCAGAAGCTTATGAAGACGATTATGATAATTGTTTTCATATGAGTAGAACTTACTTATTTTTAACTCATATTGAGTTTAGGATTTTTCTCAAAATTTTAGTTTTTGTTTCATTTTCGAATAATGTTCTACTTTGGCATCAAAACCATTTGTGTGATGGAACTGGTGGGTGATAGTAGACTTTTTGCAAGTCTTTGAGACCAATTTACTCAATATACAAATAGTATAAGAGGTATCGAATCCAATAGGTTAATTCCAAACACCAAGAATACAATGCACTAATTGAGTTAAGCAAGTATGAAAAGGGTGTTGTTTATGCTAATGAATCTAGCAACTTAAATAAAGGAAGAGAGATAGCAAACTACAAAAGTGTGATGCAAGAGGTATAAGTGAATCTAAGGATGGGGCAATCAAGTTTAGATGATCCAAGTTCCAATTTATGATGCTCAATGAACAAGCAAGCTAATCCCTAGGCTTGAGAGCCTTAACTTGACTAATTCTCTTTCAAGCAATTAATCACTATGCTAATCACTTAATCCATTAACAAACTCTCGTTTGTGGATCATTGATTAGCAAGCATTAAGTTTATATAAATAGGATCAACCAAAAATATACCCTAGACAACTATTATCATAGGCTAGGAGCATAAATCTCTTGTTTAGTTTATCAAGGCATTTCATCAAACACTTGGTGTTCATGAAATGCCTTATGATCTATACCCACTTTCTCAAGCTAGATCTAGTTTTAAGGGCACAAAACAAGAAGGGATATAAGAGTATCTAACCATACACATCATAAATTACTCTTGGAATTATCCTAACTCTAACCCATCCTCAAACTCTAAGAACTACTCACTAATCATCATGGTTTCAACAAGTCCAATAAAAGAAGAGTTAAAACTCATGATCAAGATGATTGGATGATTAGAAAATAGAAGATAGATATTCAAACAAGAAAACAATACTCAAATTGCATATATTAAAAAGATCAATATCTTACAAATTACTCTTAGGGAGGGTTTTTGCTTAAGAAAAGACTTAGCCCATCAAAATTAGGTTTTTGGGCATAAATAGTGAATAGTGACGAACCGACGAGGGGTATTGAGCAATGACATCGATATTGAGGGGGAATGCTTTGATGTTCTTTCGATGAATACCGAGGTCACTCCTCGGTATTATAGCTCGGTATTAAGAGATTTTCCCCCGGGTTTCCACCGAGAGCAGCACCGATCAGTTCCACCAAGGAGTGACCTCGGTACAATCCCCTGAAGCCGCGATACCGACGTCACTCCTCGGTATTGCACGTCGGTATTGTAGTTGCTTTTCCCCAGATTTCTGTACCGATCAGTCATACCGATCAGTGACATCGGTATGACTCCTTCGTCTTCAATACCGATGACCCATTCCGACGTGTCACATCGGTATAGCCTCCGTCTTCTCTCCGCGTGTCTCGAATCTCCTCCAAAGCACCTAAAACACGATCCAAAATATGTAAGGACTCTCTAGGACTTGATGTGGACACACTAAACTACTAAAATAACTAAAATGCTAAAGAAATAACATGAACTATATGCAAATGTCTCGAAACCTATGTGAAATGGATGCTAGAATGATGCAATATATGATTATATCAATTCCACCAAACTTACTTCTTTGCTTGTCCTCAAGCAAAAACATCACTAAAAGAGTTCAAGTCCAAGTGCAAGCGCTGAGGTATGATCAAACATGTCTACTCAAAAGGAGCTAGCCATGTTCATCCTTACATGAATCAAGCTTAAGCATCAACCTACACAAGCCTTCCTATCATCCAATCCTCTGACATTCAATTAGCGGTCACTAGTGGATCATGTTCATGGTATGCAAATAAACTCATTTGGTTAAGGGTACGGTTTTGAGACAAAGATGATCTCAATGCATGACGCGGTTTCCGAACAAGGGATCTCTCATTGAAGGAATGAACTTTGGCAAAATGCTAAGGGTGAAAAGCAATTGATGCATACAAGGCTAGACTTCCATCTACCTAATGCTCCAATACAAATTTAACCTTAATTCTAAACCCACAAAGAACCAATCCTAGCTACCCTTCACAAGGCGTTTTTGCCTTGGTATCCCACATTTCTTCATCATCTTTCTTTTCCATAAGCACTTAGGGGGTTTCTTCTTCAACCAATGGTTTGGCTTCCTTTATTTTCCTTAGCTTAGCTCCTCTTTTAGATTCTTTAGTCTCTCTTATTTTCCTTCATAACTTGCCTAAGCCATTTTGGCTTATTTTCTTCCTTTTTAAAACTAGAGACTATCTTTTCAACACTTAGAGCTAAGCCACATATATTCTTGCCAACCATTACAAACTTATTGCTTCCCCTAGTCATTCTCTTAAATCTCTTTCGTTCTTTCCACTTTTCCAATCTCAAAATCCTTCTTTTCCTTCTTTTTCATCCATTCCCCTCATCCTAAATACCATCCTATCTAACTTAGCCTAGTCTAGCTCATGATGCGCGAGCTAGTTCTACATGAAAGCATTTCCTTGTCGCTCTAGACCCAACACTTTTAGCAAAGTTCATTAAAAAAAATAAGGCCTCACAACGCTCACTAAATATGTAGGCTTGAAAGAAGGTTGAGTTTTAGGTGGGGTAAACCATTCCAAAGGTGGGAATTGGCTACTTGGGCCAACAAGAGTGGTAAAAAAAATTGAATAAGATCACCCAAGTATGTATGCGGAAGCCATGAGTACATTATGTAATGCATGAACACGATAATTAATGTGTCAAAATTAAGGTTCTCACTTAGATAGGATTGAATTCAAATCGAAACTTGCTTCGGCTAAGACCTAAGTAATGAGACATGAGATCCAAACATGGTTCGACCTTGATTTCGCACACAAGATCTAGAGCATATGACTTTAACTCTTAAAACGACACTTCACAAAGAGAAGTCATATTAGTTCCCAATGCATATGCAATGCACTATCTACATGCTATGCATCTAGACTCAATCCTACATGAAGTGCAAAAATTTTCAAAATTTATTGAAAATGCATGATATGCATGAGACACAAAATGCAAAACACAAAATAAGACAAAACAAATGACATTAGATACCGGTCCCTCCCCCAAACTTAAATCACACCGTCTCGGTGTGAAATAAACCTAAGGAAATGACCAAAAACAAGAGGAAGCTAGATAATGCAAGACTCAAAATAAAAGAAAAATATATACAAGACTTTTGGACTTGTACCTAGAAACTTTGGGATGGGGATGTAGACCCCATCGAGTAAGATGGATTACTTGAGACGGGAGACGGGGACCGCATCGCTCTCCTCTTTGTTGCCTTCTCCGATCGGGCCGTGGGTCGGCTAGTACTCATGACCAATGCTCAATCCTCTCCTCGAGGTGCGAGGTTAGTGCCCATGACGACATCTCCTCCTTCACCGTCCCTTGAGGAACTCGCTCCGCAACCTCCGTCTTTGAGCTCATTGATGGTTCCACCCATGGCTTTAACCTTCTTCTTTAAAGACTTGATCGTCTCAGTGAGTTGGAGGTTGTAAGCTATATTGCCGTCGATAAGTCCCTTGAAGAACCTAGTCTTCGAAAGATAGGCCGCATACAAAGATTTTCACTCATTTGCGCTAACCGAGACCTTGATGCCTTTTGCCAAGAGAATATGCGTTATGATCCATCCGATGCGAATAGCGGCCTTCTTAGAATTTGTCTTCCAAGCCCAATTTCGGTAAGCAAACAAGTGCCTCACCAAGAGTGTTGCGAGACAAGGAAGTCTCTTCGGCCCCTCGAACGCTCTACCATTGCGGAGAGTGGGGAGAATGGGCTTCAGACCGAGCTCCAACAACTCCATCTCCTCCGTAGTAACCGTGTCAATCTCCACCTTGTGATAGAAATTGTGGACCAACGCCTTGTGCGCGTAGCGGAGACGCGGGTGCCGTATGCTTGCATTCTTAGATTC
The DNA here is from genome assembly GCA_030161315.1 of Eutrema japonicum. NCBI lineage: Eukaryota > Viridiplantae > Streptophyta > Magnoliopsida > Brassicales > Brassicaceae > Eutrema > Eutrema japonicum. Next base: position 22,187,880 of record BSQW01000005.1, on the reverse strand, counting down.
ACCGGCCTTAAATTCGCCGGATGCAATCGTTGCCCAAAGATTACGGAGCTCGAGCCTCGGATAATCAAAGTATTGCCCACCGTAGGTCCCTTCTTCATTGAACCCGAATATCTCGCAAAGCTCATGGAAAGTGACTTGGTGAGTGGTGTCCATAAGTCGGAATCTCAAGACTCCAAACCCGGAATTCTCATCATCCATTTCATAGAAATTAGCTCGAATGGTGGCTAGGAACAAGGTAGCCCCATATTCTCAAAAAGAGCCCACACCTCATCACTTATTCCCATCTTATCGATCATCTCCTCATCAACGAACTTGCCTTGCTCAAACTTCATTTGATAAAACTTTTCTTGTACACTTGGTCGTTTGGCTTTGCTCGTTGCACTTCTGGGATTTCTCCACTTGAGATCTCACTCTCAACCTCTTCTTCGACTTCCTCAACTCTCTTGCCTTTGCCTTTGGCCGTTTTCTTGGATTTGGAGCTCGCACCCGCGGTTTTGGCCTTCGCCTTGGTACTACCTTTGGCAATTCCTTTCCCCTTTTCCGCGGCGGTAGCTTTGGTAATTCATTTCCCTTTCCCAACTGTCGAAGCCTTGGTTCGTGCCCGTGTCGATGGAGCTCCTTTGTCGGTCATTGTACCTACAAATATCCTTGAGACAATTTGTGAGCATATGTAAAATTTCTTATCAAAACAGCAAAGGTTCTCCAAAAGATGAGTTATGAGCAATGAATCAAGGTGACAATTTTCACTTAACAAGCAAATTAACCAAATTACAATTCCTATTTCTCAAAATTCCAATTTCTCAAATTTTCCTCAAACCATCAACAATTTGCACATGAATCATCAAGTTCAAGCATAGAGAAACCATCCCCAAGGTATTTGTACAAGTGAAAAGCAATACCAAACCATATTCAAGCAATATTTTCTCAAGAACAAAACTATTGTTTTTCTAAAATTTAATTGATGAATACCTTGGGGGATTAGGATTAAATGCTTGGAATGATGATATATCCAAAAAGAGCTGTGAAAATTGAGGCTGTGGGGCTTGGAATTGTGAAATTTGGTTGAGAAAAGAGGGAGATGTGAAAAATTGCTCTTGAAATCGTGAAACTAGGTTGAGTAAGAAGGGGGGTGTCGCGTGAAAGAAGAAGAGAAAGAAGAGACTTATCGGGTCGGGTCGGATCTTACCTGGGCGGGAACCGGGTCGGTCAACGAATTTAAAAAAATAAAAATATAGTCAATACCGAGGTCACTCGTCGGTATTGTACCTCGGTATTGACTGATTTTTAAAAATTTCTCGTTGAATACTGATGTCACTCCTCGGTATTGAGCATCGGTATGGCCATACCGATGTCACTCCTCGGTGCAACATATCGGTGTTAAGGAGTTTTTCCTTCTGTTTCGATACCAATTTATTGTACCGATTTATGACGTCGGTATTGCCAAATGACATCGGTATCAGTCGTCGGTATTGCTCCTTGACCTTAGAACCCCTATGCACACTTAACAAAAACATCAAAAAGATCTAGCAAAGATGGAAAAACATAAAAAATAAAGGTATATACAATGATAAGCTTGGGGTGTCTCCCAAGAGCACTTTGTTTTACGTCACTAAGTTCGACGTTTGTTACCGCATTCAAGCAAGGGGAACATCATCGAGAGGAATCGAGCCTCCCTCTTCAATGATTTCCTTAGCACGGTATGGTTTGAGTCCTTGGCCGTTTGAAATGAATTCTTGGCCATTCTTGTTCACAAGCACCACGGCCCCATATGGCCTCACTTCCTTGATCTCAAATGGTCCGGACCATCTTGACTTGAGCTTCCCGGGAAAAAGCTTCAACCGGGAGTTGAACAATAGCACTAAGTCTCCAACCTTGAAGTCTTTATGCAAGATCTTCTTGTCATGGAATGCTTTGGTCCGTTCCTTGTAGATCCTCGAACTCTCATAGGCTTCAATCCTATTCTCTTATAACTCGAGAAGTTGAATTAACCTCTTCTCTTGTGCGGTCTTGATGTCAAAGTTAAGAAGCTTAACCGCCCATAGAGCCTTGTATTCTAACTCAACCGGTAGATGGCATGACTTTCCATAAAGCAAGTTGAATGGTGTAGTCCCTATAGGTGTCTTTAAGGCAGTTCGGTATGCCCATAAAGCATCATCTAACTTGTTGGCATAATCCTTTCTCGAACTCCCAACCGTCTTCTCTAGTATGTCCTTGATTTTGGGGTTGGATACTTCTACTTGGCCACTCGTTTGAGGATGGTAAGGTGTTGCTACCATATGCCTCACACCAAGCTTCTTAAGTAGACTTTCAAACACCTTATTGATAAAATGACTACCTCCATCACTAATGACCACCCTTGGAACTCCGAACCTTGGGAAGATAACGGACTTGAATAGTTTTAGGACAACCTTAGCATCGTTGGTCGGGCTTGCAATGGCTTCCACCCATTTAGAGACGTAATCAACCGCCACCAATATGTATTGGTTACCATACGATGACGGGAAAGGTCCCATAAAATCGATGCCCCATACGTCAAACATCTCCACCACAAGGATTGGGTTTTGGGGCATTTCATCTCTCCTCCCAATATTCCCTTTCCTTTGGCACACATCACATGTGGAGACAAAGAGGTGCGCATCCTTGAATAATGAAGGCCACCAAAAACCCGATTGAAGAACCTTTGTGGCCGTTTTGTAGGAGGCATGATGACCACCATAGCTTAACACGTGACAATGGAGTAAGATTCCTTGGACTTCTTCTTCCACAACACATCTTCTATACAAGCCATCCAAGCATAGTTTATACAAGAATGGCTCGTCCCAATAGTATCTTGCCCCGTCATGGAAGAACTTCTTCTTCTTGTACCCGTCCAAAGGCGGTTCCTTTCCTCACACTAGATAGTTGACTAGATCCGCGAACCATGGAAGTTTCTCATCTTGAAACCCATTAGCAACCTCAATACAATTCACGGCCTCAATCCCCTTTCTCAACACATTCACAACCACCAGGCTCTCCTCGGGGAGCTTATCATCAATGGGAACTAGGTCTTCTATCCTCATCCTTGTCAAATGATCTGCCACTCTATTTTCTATCCCTTTCTTGTCTACTATCTCCAAATCAAACTCTTGTAGAAGCAAGATCCAACGGAGTAGCCTTGGCTTTGTGGCTTTCTTTGCATGAATGTATCTTAGGGCCGCGTGATCGGTGTAGACAATCACCTTTGATCCCACAACATAAGACCTAAATTTCTCCACTGCAAACACCACGGCTAGCAACTCCTTCTCCATTGTGACAAACAGGGCTTGGGTGTCATCCAAAGTTCTACTAGCATAGTAGATCACATTGGTCTTTTTGTCCTTCCTTTGACCCAAGACCGCTCCAACCGCGTAGTCACTAGCATCACACATTATCTCGAAAGGAAGATCCCAATCTGGGGCTTGGACAATGGGAGTACTAACCAACGCCTTCTTGATCTCTTGAAACGCCACCATACACTCCTCATCAAACACGAACTCAACCTCCTTGCAAAGTAGCCTTGTGAGAGGCCTTGTGATTTTCGAGAAGTCTTTGATGAAACGGCGATAGAATCCCGCATGACCCAAGAAAGACCGGATGTCCTTGACCGACTTAGGCGGCTCCAAGCTAACCATCACCTCAATCTTGGCTTTGTCTACCTCTATGCCCTTCTCGAAGATTTTGAGTCCAAGCACGATCCCTTCACGCACCATAAAATGACACTTCTCCAAATTTAGTACCAAGTTTGCCTCCTCACATCGTTGCAAGACCCTACAAAGATTAGACAAGCAAACACCAAACGAAGACCCATACACGGAGAAGTCGTCCATAAAGACTTCTACCATGTCTTCAATAAGATCAGAAAAAATGGACATCATGCAACGTTGGAATGTCGCGGGTGCATTACACAACCCAAATGGCATTCTTCGATATGCGAATGTGCCATAAGGGCATGTGAAAGGCGTTTTCTCTTGGTCATTCGGGTGTATGGGAATTTGAAAGAAACCCGAATTAACCGTCTAGAAAGCAATAAAATTGATGATTAGCTAGACGTTCAAGCATTTGATCTATGAAAGGTAACGGAAAGTGATCTTTACGAGTAGATGAATTTAGCAACCTATAGTCAATGCACATTCTATGCCCGGTTATTGTCCTAGTAGGTATCATTTCATCCTTTTCATTTTTAACAACCGTTATCCCCCCTTTCTTAGGCACGCAATGAACCTGTGAAACCCAAGTACAATCCGATATTGGGTAGATAATACCCACGTCTAAAAGCTTAAGAATCTCTCTCTTTAAAACTTCCTTCAAATTAGGATTTAACCTTCTTTGATGTTCAATAGAGCTCCTTGATTCATCTTCTAGATGGATTCTATGTGTGCATAAAGTAGAGGAAATACCCTTGATGTCATCCAAAGAATAACCAATGGATTTCCTATACTTCCTAAGTTCAACTAAAATGGAGGATAGTTCATTCTCATTCAAATTATCATTTACAATAACTAGGTATGACTCGTTTGGACCTAGGAAAGCGTACCTTAGCCCAATGGGAAGTTGCTTTAGGTCCACCTTAGGAGCTTTGAGTTCGCTCCAATCGTTCTCCTCAAGACTAGGCTTACCCTTGCTAGTCTCTTCAATGGCTAGAACAAACTCCTCTTGAACCATACCAACTCTTGACCCATCTTGAACCTCGATACCAAGAATACCCATCTCAACAAAGGGCGTATCCCTTTCAACCAGCTTGTGCAAATCCATGAGTAGCTCATACCCTTGACTCTCTTTACTCAAAAACCCATGATCACCACGCTCCTTAGTCAAGACCACTTCCAAACCGTCTTCTACTCTCATTTTCTCAAGCAATTCGTCGGCTACTTCATCCATAGTCTCTATGTAGAAACATTGGCCATTTATGGTGGGTTTCTTCATCACCTTGTTGATATAGAACTCAAGGAATTCTCCTTTACCAAAGTGAAGGTCTATTTTGCCTTTCCTCACATCGATTATCGCCGACGCGGTTGCTAAGAATGGCCTACCAAATATTAGAGGATCTTTTGGTTCCTCATCCATTTCAAGTACCACGAAGTCCGTGGGGACAATGAAATCCTTCACCACGATAGGAAGATCCTCAAGCAAACCAACAGGAACCCTCACGCTCCTATCCGCCAATATTAGGGAAATGTTGCATGCCTTGTAGCGTGTGAAGCCTAGTCTCTTGGCTACCGAAAATGGCATGAGGCTTACACTCTCTCCAATATCACATAAACAATGGTTGAAAGCTAGAGGACCAAGTGCACAAGGTAGAGTAAATGATCCCGGATCTCCTAGCTTCTTTGGCACCATCTTCTTTTGTATGATGGCGCTACACTTGTGAGTTAGAATGACCATAGACTCAATTTCCTTAGCTCTCTCATTCACGGCATCTTTCAAGAATTTGGCGTATTGAGGGACAAGTAAGAAGGCATCAACCAAAGGCATTGTGAGTTCTACCTTCTCCATTTGCCTATCAAAGATGGCTTTGTACTTGTCCATAAGTTGCTTTTTGAACCGCCCGGGAAAAGGTAACTTAGAAGCGTATGGCTTAGGGACAAACACATTCTTCCTCGGCTTCTCTTGAGCAACAACAACCCTAGGCTTGACCTTCTCAAATTCTTCAACCTTGTCTTGTTCTCTCACTACCTCATATTCAACCAAATCATCATCTTCTTGAAGATTCACCCCCCCCCCCCACTTTGCTTCTCAATGTCCTCATTGAGTGTAGAAGGAGGTTCTCTTGGAGGCAAAACCGTACCACTCCTTAAGGTGATGGCGTTTACATACTCTTTAGGATTATCTTCGGATTTACCCGGGAGTTGACCTTATGGTCGTGAAGAAGAAGCCACACCTTTGTTCTCCAATTGTTTTACCTTGGAGTTCAAAGCCTCAATCTTTGTGTTGAGGTCGTTGTAAGAGCAATCCACATGCGTATTGATCTTCGCTTGTCCCTTGAGTAATTGTTGGAACATGGAGCTCAAGTCAAGCTCTTGCGGTTTAGACGTAGTTGCTTGAGGCACAAACTCTTGTTGTTGGCCTTGAAAACCGGGTGGGGCTTTGGTTTGGAATCCACTTTGGTTACCTTGGAATTGGTTCCTTGGGACAAAACCTTGTTGGTTGGTATTAGAAGCTTGGCCTTGAGGTTGGAATTTATTGTGTGGGACTCCTTGAGCTTGATTAGGTTGCGGAGGAGGGTAGACTTGGTCTTGTGGATTCTCCACATTTGTGTTCCGGTAAGAGAACTTGGGGTGATTCCTATAGTTTTCGTTGAACCCTTGTTTTTGGTAGTTCCCTTGGTTCCCCACGTTGTTTACCTCCTCTTGGGTGTTCATGTCCACGTTCTCCTCTTGATAGCAACCTTGATTCTCATCATAAGCATCCACAAAATTAACCGTCTTTTGAGAAGACACTAGAAGATTATCAATCAAATTGGCTTGCTTGTCCAACTTTTAATTAAGAGCTTTCATGTCTTTAGCCCGCTTGTTCTCATCAAAGTCGCTAGTGGTCCTTGTGACGCGGTCATAGTCGTCGCCATAGGTACCGTCACTTTGGGCCAAGTTCTCGACAAGCTTCATTGCTTCTTCAATGTCCTTAGCCAAGAAGTTACAGTTTAATGTCGTGTCAAGTAGCATACGGATCTTAGGCAAAGCACATCGGTATAGAGTGCTAAGGAGAGAGGCGTTGCTAAAGCCGTAATGTGGGTATTGAGAAGTGTAGCTTATAAATCTCTCTCAAGACTCGTTGAAAGACTCATTGGACTGTTGTGTTAAGCTTGAGATCTCGTTTCGAAGCTTGGCGGTTCTAGCCGGTGAAAAGAATTTGGCAAGAAACACACGTTTGCAATCATCCCACGAGGTAATAGATCCTTGGGGTAAGGTCTTTTCCCATTGATGAGCCTTGTCACCTAAAGAGAACGGGAAGAAACGAAGCTTGAACCCATCTTCGGAGACCCCATTGATCTTAGTGAGACCACATATCCGGTCGAATTGGTCTATGTGGTCTAAGGGATCCTCCATGGACAAGCCATGAAATTTGTTAGCTTGAACCATGTTGTTAACCCCCGGTTTCACTTCGAAGTTGTTGTTCTCCGCCAGTGGAGCTTGAATGCTAATATGTGCATATTCTACATGTATTTAGCATGCATTTCATATGGATTTTAGGTCATTCTCTTGGATCCTCATGGCATTTCATACTTGTTTTATCAAATTTAGAGTATTAGGAGCTGCATTAGGTCCTAGAGAGTCCTTGCATGTTTTTGATCGCATTTCAGGTGCTAAAAAGGAGATTCGAGACCCGAGGAGAGGAGACGGAAACCGTACTGACGTCACTGGTCGGTACTGGTGCTCGGTATCGAAAGCAGAGGAGTTGCACCGAGGTCACTGCTCGGTGCAACTGATCGGTATAGCTCGACGGGGGAAAACAGCCACCATAACGACGTATAACACCGAGGAGTGACCTCGGTATCGAAGCTTCAGGGGATTGTACCGACGTCAGTGCTCGGTGCAACTGATCAGTGCTGCCACAGGAGGAAACCCGGGGGAAAAAGTCCTTAATACCGAGAAACGATACCGAGGAGTGACCTCGGTATCCACTGAAGATCACCATACAACATCTCCTCAATAACGACGCCACTGATCGGTGCTCATCGCCGGTGCACTAACCCAGGCTCAATACCGAGGTGTTACACCGAGCAGTGACTTTGGTATTGGCCAAACCAGAACTCTTTATCCATTTAAACCGGGTCGGTACCCGGTTTGTTCCGGGTCGACCCGGTTCGTCACTATTCACTATTTAAGCCCAAAAACCTAATTTGGAGGGGCTAAGTCTTTTCTTAAGCAAAAACCCTCTCTAAGAGTGATTTGTAAGAGATTGATCCTTTTAATTTATCCAATTTGAATATTGTTTTCTTGATTGAATCCATCTATCTTCTACTTTCTAATCATCCAATCATCTTGATCATGAGTTTTAACACTTCTTTTCTTGGATTTGTTAAACCCATGATTATTAGTGAGTAGTCTTAAGGACCTTGGGATAGGGTAGATTTAGGTGATCCAAGAGTTGATTAGTGGTGTTTAGGGTTAGATAATCTTATTTTCCTTCTTGTATAGTGTCCTCAATGCTAAATCTAGCTTGAAAGAGTGGATCTAGACCATAGGGCATTTCATGAACACCAAGTGTTTGATGAAATGCCTTGATAAACTAGGCATGAGATTTATGCTCCTAACCTAAGATATTAGTTTTTAGGGCATATCTTTGGTTGATCTTGTTATGATATTTAATGCTTGCTAGTTGTTAACCCACAAATGATGATTTGCTAATGTGTTGAGTAATTAGCATAGTGATTAGTTGCTTGCAAGAGAACTAATCAAGTTTAGAGATCTTTGACCTAGGAATTAGCTTCTTAAGTGAATGAACATCTCTAATTGAAGTTGGATCACCTTATATCAATAACCTTATCTCTTGCTCCGCTTTTGTTATTTAAATTTCATCTCGTTTAGTATTGCTTTTGTTTGTTTGAATTTGGATACTTAGTCATAAACTACCTTGTTTAGCTTAAATTACTTATGAACCTTGCATTCTTATTGTTTAGAATAATCCCGATTATGGATTGATAACCTCCTTACTACATCGTATTGGGGATATTGATACCTCCTAGAGACTAAAAAGTCTTGTATCAATTTGGCGCCGTTGCCATATTGGGATTTGTTTTAACATTGAGATTTAGGTTCTTAGTGAGCTTAAGTATTATTTTCTTCCAAGTTACTAATCTTCTTCACTTCCCATTGCTTTTGCTCTCTCTAGGTGTATGCATACCCGTTCCCGTGGCAATACCAATCTCATACAACCAAGGGACGACATTGATCAACTTGAGAAGGGTCCAAGAGCAAGAAGAAACCGTGTGAGAGTTCAAGAAGAAGTTGGTAACGATATGGAAGATCTTCATGATATTCCACTTGGGAACATTCATGAGAACATTCCCCACCAAAGGAAAGGTGGGAATGGGAACAACCAAGGAGGTGGTGGCAATGGAAACCATCACGCTTTAAACCGTCCTATTCATCCGCCTAGAGCTAGGCATGTCGTAGGAGAAGGTGATGCGGCATATGCACACCAAAACCGTCAAGGGATTCAACCACCTCCGGTTGAAAACAACAACTTCGAGGTCAAACCCGGGCTAATCAACATGGTTCAAGCTAACAAGTTCCATGGGTTGTCAATGGAGGATCCTCTAGATCACATTGACCAATTTGACCGGATATGTGGTCTCACCAAGATCAACGGAGTATCCGAAGATGGTTTCAAGCTTCGACTCTTTCCGTTCTCTTTGGGTGACAAGGCTCACCAATGGGAGAAAAGCTTGCCTCAAGATCTATTACTTCATGGGATGATTGCAAAAGGGCGTTTCTAGCCAAATTCTTCTCACAGTCTAGAACCGCCAAACTTCGCAATGAGATATCTAGCTTCACACAACCGTCTATTGAGTCTTTCAACGAGGCTTGGGAGAGATTTAGAGGCTACACTTCTCAATGCCCAAATCATGGCTTCTCCAATGCCTCTCTCCTTAGCACTCTTTACCGAGGTGATTTGCCTAAGATCCGTATGCTACTTGACACGGCTTCGAATGGTAATTTCCTAGCTAAGGACGTAGAGGATGCTATGGAGCTCGTGGAGAACTTAGCTACTAGTGATGGGACGTATGGGGATGATTATTACCGTGCTTCACAGACTACTAGTGACTTTGATGAGAACAAGAGAGCCAAAGACATGAAAGCCTTGAATTAAAAGTTGGATAAGCAAGCCTCTATGATAGACAAGCTTCTTGCCTCTAAAAAAGAATCTCAAAAGGCGGTACATTTCATTGGTGACTATGAGAACAATCAAGCTTGCTATCAAGAGGAGGTTGTGGAAACACATGAGGAAGTGAACTATGTGGGGAACCAAGGTAACTTCCAAAGACAAGGGTTCAACCAAAACTATAGGAATCCACAAGACCAACTTTACCCTCAACAATCTACTCAAGCTCAAGGAGTTCCACAACAACAATTCCAATCTCAAGGTCAACCTTCTAACTCCAACCAACAAGGGTATGTCCAAAGGAACGTATTCCAAGGAAACCAAAGTGGATTCCAACCAAAAGCTCCACCTGGTTTTCAAGGTCAGCAACAAGGGTTTGTGCCCCAAGGTCAAACACCTACGTCTAAACAGCAAGAGCTTGACTTGGCCTCTATGTTCGAACAACTAATCAAGGGCCAAACGGAAACCACTAACAAGGTCATTTGCTCTTACAATGATCTTAATAGCATGTTTGGGGCATTGAGCTCAAAGGTGCACCTAATGGAGCAAAGGAATACCGCCCCTTCTTCACATCATCCTCAAAGCTATTCAAATGGGAATGCCATACTAACCTCTAAAGAGTATTGCAACACCTTTTCCACTCTCAAAGAGCAAGATCACATTATTGAGGAGTTCCTCGGGTTAGTCTCTAGCCTCAACGAGGACATTGAGCAACAAGGTGGGGAGGTGACCCTTGGGAGTGAGAATGATATGATGTTGGTTGGAGAAAAGAGTAACAAGGTTGAGAAGTCCATCAAGGACTTGGTTAAAGTAAAAAACGTGGAGATACTTGTTGAGTCAAAGAGAGAGCCTCCACCTCCATATGAGCCTCCACTTTCATTTCCCGGTCGTTTCCTCAACAATGCACAAGAGAAAGTGCTTCCAAGCACAACAAGGATCGAGCCTAAGACTCTCCTAAAGCTTGGAAACCCTGGGAAATTCTCAATATCTTGCACACTTGGACTCTTGGAAATTGATGATGCTTTGTGTGACTCGGGCTCAACCGTTAATGTCATGACTTCGTAGATGGCCAAAAGTCTTGGGATAGATAAGTTGAACGATTACCCCTCCACCATCACATTTGGAGACTCTTCTACGAAGAAACCTCTTGGCTTGGTTGAAGACTTTCCTCTCATAATTGGAAAGTGTCTTGTACCAACGGACTTCGTTGTGATGGAGATGGCACCAAACATAAAACTCACTCTACTCCTCGGGACTCCATTCCTCAACACAACCGGTGCAAGCTTGGACTTCATAAACAAGAGGGTTGTTCTAAAGAACGTTGATGACAAGAAGTTCTACACAATGATGCCTTCTCCCACCGCTATTTGTGGGACTATTATTTGTGGAGACAATGAAGCCCAAGCCCGGAAGGTTGAGTATGTGGGCGTATTTGAGACGGTGAGTATTGAAAGGGTTGAAGAAGCCCTAGCTCTAGATGGAATTTGCTTGTATTCCCTCTTTCACACCACAACGGAGAGTGATGGGGAAAGTGCTAAGGTTAATAAGAAGAAGACGAAGCCTAGGTCCGAGGAGAGGAAACCGAGCATGCTCAAGGGGATTTGACCCTTGCTAGACCAACCTTCGGTCGTGACTCTCATCCCATGGAAATATGAAGAAGGGATGATGGAGTACAAGGTCAAATGTATAGGGCGCCCCAAGCCTTTTGCCAAGGCCATAGCAACCCTCACACCGGAGGTTATGGAGCCAAATCACGCCGGTCTTCAAGGCATAATGGGTAAAATTCTCAAACTCGAGCTTAAGGAACCGCCATGGAGTGCTTGCACTCCTCCATTACCTGCCTAAAAGGGTAACAAACGTCGAACTTAGTGACGTTAAACAAAGTGCTCTTGGGAGACACCCCAAGCTTATCCTTGTACATATTTCTTTTTATGCTTTTTTTCGTTGTTAGTTCCTTTTGATGGGTTTTCTTAGTGCGAGTAGGTTTTTAATGTCCATATGGGCATGAACTTATGGACTAAAGTGCTTAGGATGAGGTGATGGAATATGGCGTCCCTTGATCCCTCTTGCCCCCTCCATCCTTTTCCAAGGTAACACTTCAAACTTTGTATATAACATTTAGAATCATATCTTTTTCCTTCTTTCATGCATTGTTTAACTCTTCCTTAAGCTTCTATTACACAATGGACTGTGTAATTTAAGTTTGGGGGAGGGTTTGTGTGTTATCTAACATTTTTTTTGGTGTTCTTATTTTGATTTTTTGCACCTTGAGTCTCATGCATATCATGCATTTTCAATAATTTTGAAAATTTTGAACTTTTGAACTTTTGTGCATTCATATAGGATTGAGTCTAGATGCATAGCATTTTGCTAAAGTTTGCACCTTGAGTCTCCCTTGTATGCATATGTTGCCTTTTACCTTTAGCATTTTGCTAAAGTTTGCTCTTTCCATGAGAGATCCTAATACTTGATTACCCATGCATCATAATGAGATCATCTTCATCTCATAACCTAACCCTTAACCAAACGAATTCATTTGATCTTGCATAGACATGATTAACGCTTATTACACTTAATCAATGTCAAGGGGTTGGAGGATTTGAAAGTTTGTGTAGGTTGAGGTTCGAATGTAAGTCATGTAAGGATAAGTGTGGCTAGTCACTTTTGAGTAAGTTATTTGATCGCATCAAGAAGTTTGCAACTTGGACATTGGGCTCGGATTCTTTTTATGGTACCTTCGGATTTGAGCTCCCATATTCTAGTGGTCTCCCCTTGCCTATTCTTGTTTGTTTGAGGACAAGCAAATGATTAAGTTTAGAGGAATTGATATGTGCATATTCTACATGTATTTAGCATGCATTTCATATAGATTTTAGGTCATTCTCTTGGATCCTCATGGAATTTCATACTTGTTTTATCCCATTTAGAGTATTAGGAGCTGCATTAGGTCCTAGAGAGTCCTTGCATATTTTTGATCGCATTTCAGGTGCTAAAAAGGAGATTCGAGACCCGAGGAGAGGAGACGGAAATCGTACCGTCGTCACTGGTCGGTACTGGTGCACGGTATCGAAAGCAGAGGAGTTGCACCGAGGTCATTGCTCGGTGCAACTGATCGGTATAGCTCGACGGGGGAAAACAGCCACCATACCGACGTATAACACCGAGGAGTGACCTCGGTATCGAAGCTTCAGGGGATTGTACCGACGTCAGTGCTCGGTGCAACTGATCGGTGCTGCCACAGGAGGAAACCCGGGGGAAAAAATCCTTAATACCGAGCAACGATACCGAGGAGTGACCTTGGTATCCACTGAAGATCACCATACAACATCTCCTCAATACCGACGCCACTGCTCGGTGCTCCTTGTCGGTGCACTAACCCAGGCTCAATACCGAGGTGTTACACCGAGCAGTGACCTTGGTATTGGCCAAACCAGAACTTTTTATCCATTTAAACCGTGTCGGTACCCGGTTCGTCACTATTCACTATTTAAGCCCAAAAACCTAATTTGGAGGGGCTAAGTCTTTTCTTAAGCAAAAACTCTCTCTAAGAGTGATTTGTAAGAGATTGATCATTTTGATTTATGGAATTTGAGTATTGTTTTCTTGATTGAATCCATCTATCTTCTACTTTCTAATCATCGAATCATCTTGATCATGAGTTTTAACACTTGTTTTCTTGGATTCGTTAAACCCATGATGATTATTGACTATTCTTAAGGACCTTGGGATAGGGTAGATTTAGGTGATCCAAGAGTTGATTAGTGGTGTTTAGGGTTAGATAATCTTATTTTCCTTCTTGTCTAGTGTCCCCAATGCTAAATCTAGCTTGAAAGAGTGGATCTAGACCATAGGGCATTTCATGAACACCAAGTGTTTGATGAAATGCCTTGATAAACTAGGCATGAGATTTATGCTCCTAACCTAAGATATTAGTTGTTTAGGGCATATCTTTGGTCGATCTTGTTATGATATTTAATGCTTGCTAGTTGTTAACCCACAAATGATGATTTGCTAATGGGTTGAGTAATTAGCATAGTGATTAGTTGCTTGAAAGAGAACTAATCAAGTTTAGAGATCTTTGACATAGTAATTAGCTTCTTGAGTGAATGAACATCTCTAATTGAAATTGGATCACCTTATATCAATAACCTTATCTCTTGCTCCGCTTTTGTTATTTAAATTTCATCTCGTTTAGTATTGCTTTTGTTTGTTTGAATTTGGATACATAGTCATAAACTACCTTGTTTAGCTTAAATTACTTATGAACCTTGCATTCTTAGTGTTCAGAATAATCCCGATTATGGATTGATAACCTCCTTACTACATCGTATTGGGGATATTGATACCTTCTAGAGACTAAAAAGTCTTGTATCAAATGCCTTGCCGATTTGGTGAGCATCAGCGGCATCACCCTCTCCAACAAAGTTTATAGCTCTTGGTGGATGGTTGGGATGGTAATGGTTTCCATTGCCACCATCTCCTTGATTGTTGCCGTTTCCATTCCCATTCCCACCGTTCCTTTGGTGGGGAATGTGTTCGTTGATGTTCCCAAGTGGAACATTCTCAAAGTGCTCCATGTCGTTACCAACCTCTTCTTGAACTCTCACACGTGCTTCCCTTGCTCTAACTCCGTGGTATGATCGATGTATGTCGTCTCTTGGTTCAACTAGATTGTTGTTGCCTCGAGATCGCGTATGCATTAACCTATAGGTTTAAGAGATAGCAATGGAAAGTAAAAGACAATAGTACTCAAAGGAATGTAAAACTTACTCTCTAAAAGAACTTAAATCTTAATGTGGAATTTAAAACCCAATTGGCAACGGCGCCAAATTGATAGTAAACTTTTTGCAAGTCTTTGAGACCAATTACTCAATATACAAATAGTATAAGAGGTATCGAATCCAATGGGTTAATTCCAAACACCAAGAATACAAAGCACTAATCGAGTTAAGCAAGTATGAAAAGAGTGTTGTTTATGCTAATGAATCTAGCAACTTAAATAAAGGAAGAGAGATAGCAAACTACAAAAGTGTCATGCAAGAGATATAAGCGAATCTAAGGATGGGGCAATCGAGTTTAGATGATTCAAGTTCCAATTTATAATGCTCAATGAACAAGCAAGCTAATCCCTATGCTTGAGACCCTTAACTTGACTAATTCTCTTTCAAGCAATTAATCACTATGCTAATCACTTAATCCATTAACAAACTCTCGTTTGTGGATCATTGATTAGCAAGCATTAAGTTTATATAAATAGGATTAACCAAAAATATACCCTAGACAACTATTATCATAGGCTAGGAGCATAAATTTCTTGTTTAGTTTATCAAGGCATTTCATCAAACACTTGGTGTTCATGAAATGCCTTATGATCTAAACCCACTTTCTCAAGCTAGTTCTAGTTTTAAAGGTACTAAACAAGAAGGGATATCAAAGTAATTAACCCTAAACATCATAAATTACTCTTGGAATCATCCTATTCTAACTCATCCTTAAACTCTAAGAACTACTCACTAATCATCATGGTTTCAACAAGTCCAATAAAAGAAGAGTTAAAACTCATGATCAAGATGATTGGATGATTAGAAAATAGAAGATAGATTGATTCAAACAAGAAAACAATACTCAAATTGCATATATTAAAAAGATCAATCTCTTAAAAATCACTCTTAGGGAGGGTTTTTGCTTAAGAAAAGACTTAGCCCATCAAAATTAGGTTTTTGGGCATAAATAATGAATAGTGACGAACCAGGTCGACCCGGGACAAACCGGGTACCGACCAGGTTTAGATGGATAAAAAGTGTTATGGGCGGCCAATACCGAGGTCACCCGTCGGTACCACACCTCGGTATTGCACATGGGTTTGTGTACCGACGAGGGGTACCGAGCAATGACATCGATATTGAAGGGGAATGCTTTGATGTTCCTTCAATGAATACCGAGGTCACTCCTCGGTATTGTAGCTGGGTATTAAGAGATTTTCGCCCAGATTTCCACCGAGAGAAGCACCGATCAGTTGCACCGAGAAGTGACCTCGGTACAATCCCCTGAAGCCGTGATACCAACATCACTCCTCGGTATTGCACATCGGTATTGTAGATGCTTTTCCCCGGATTTCTGTACCGATAAGTTGATATGCTCAAATTAATACCCTAAAAGTACTAAAGCAATAGTTGTAGTAAAGTAGGGCTCGAACACAAGGACTCACAGAAATCGGACAATAGATTGTATTGTATCGAATCAAGCTAAGCAATTCAGTTGAAACAAAAAGAAATAAACAGTAAAGAGTTGTAAATTCGATGGGAGAAATATAGATTCGGGGTATTTCTCAGGGAATCAATGAATGCAGATAAACTAACTAACAAGATTCAGATTTAGCGCGGTTCTTGAACTCAAATCACTAAAGTATAATTAACCAACTGTCGTTGCGAAAACTATATAAATCTAAATCCTAGAATTCCAAATCTCTTTGCGAATCCTAAAGTCTAAATCAGCTTTTAGATCAGGTTTGATTTGTTCACAAAACAACTAAACCAAATCTCTTTGCGAATAGTTATTTTGCTCACCTTAGGTTCTATCAGGTAATTAATCGCACTGTCGTGCCTAATCAATTATCCTAAGATCTATGTTCTAGGTAGCTAATCTAGAACAATCTTTAAACACAACCTAAAGCGAAGAACTAATTCAGATGGTGAATCCTAATAAACTAATTAACCTAGCATTCAGAGAAAACCCTTATGAGAACCCTGAACCTAAAGTGGATCTACTCAGACATGGAGAATGAAAACAATATGATTGAATAGATCATCAAAGAAATCAATAAAAACAGGAGTTCAGAGTTGTCTCTCCAAAACCAAAGTAGAATCAAAGTATAGAAAATAAAGCGTAGCCAACAAAGTGGCTGTAAAATCCGTATAAATAACCTAAATCACGTTTTGGGGCTTCTTGTAAATATTAAAGACTTCTGGACCAAGTTTCAATTCTTGAACTCTTCATTAAATTCGCCGGTCGTGTCTGCTGTGATGAGTGTCGATCGATACCAAGGAGGTATCGATCTATGCTTGACATTGAAATTGGGTACTCAGCAACACGAACTTCAGCTTTACTCCAAAATGCTCCAAAAAGCTCCAATATCTATAATTATGGTCCAAACGTGCTAAAACATGTAAAAGACTCTAAAACACTATGAAATAGTACAAAGACTCTATAAAAAGAACTTATATCATGGCCTAAAAGGGGTAAAAACCATGATATATCAACTCCCCCAGACTTAGCATTTGCTTGCCCTCAAGCAAATAGAAGACTAAACAAGAGAAAGAGGTTTGAAAACATAGAGACTCACCTGTTTTTGAAACGTTGCAATGACCCTTTTCCCATGCGCCCAAATGTCACCTAACCAACTTTTCATCTAACCACCATGTACTTCTCCGTAGACATTCGCAGTTTCCAAGACTACACACATTATTTCACAGCATCGTTCAATCAAGCCATCCTCACCAGTTTCATTGCTGTGATTAATACCAAGAACCTTCTAGATTCTTTCTCATACAATATCATGACAAGGAACCACCATTTTTCACACTTACTGGTATTAATTTCTCTCCCCCAGACTTATTTCTTATTATGTTCTCTCTTTTGTTTTTAGCTTTGCATATAC
Organism: Eutrema japonicum; assembly: GCA_030161315.1. Taxonomy (NCBI): domain Eukaryota; kingdom Viridiplantae; phylum Streptophyta; class Magnoliopsida; order Brassicales; family Brassicaceae; genus Eutrema; species Eutrema japonicum. The sequence continues at coordinate 22,170,383 of BSQW01000005.1, read as the reverse complement.
ACATCAAGGTATAAGACGCGAGTATTGATGGTGTTAGCCACCGAATCCCCGGTTCTTCTCTCTCAACGTATCAAAGGCGTAGGCAAATAATTGCATCATAGGAAAATCCTAGCCTCACTTCCAATCCTTTGTGTGATCATTTCCTCTGAAGTAGAATAATGGGATCGCTGGAAATTTTCCTAACCCTCTACTCAGAAGAAAATCATTTCATCTTTTAATCCATCTTATTAATTAACTTTTAACAGGGAGAGAAATACCATTATTTTAAAAACACGTGGGTTCCTTTGTCAGATACGAATGATGAATCAAGCTCTATGGATGCTAACCACATTGATGAGGTGCAAAAATTTGGCTCAGGCTTTAAAGAAATTTGCTGGAAACATGAGTGTCTTCTAGTCAACTGGTCAGCATTTGGATTTTTCATTACTCGATCTAGAACTGATTATGTAACAATGGTCACTTAGAAGCAAGGTCAGATCAATATATTCAAGAAAAATATCACAGTCTCAAACAAAGTTTTGACTCAATAAAACAACGAATGACTCAAAAACGACTGACTCGAAGGAAAACAAAAACAAAGTCAGCGACTACCTCCCCCATACTTAAACAACAATGTCCCCAGTGCTATCTAGCCTAGAGTTGGTGAAAGAAAATCAAAAGGACCAAATGGATTGTGAAAAGTCAAGAAGTCACCGTGTTGGAACATCGAGTATCGACCGACACACGGCTTGGTATCGATCGATACTAGGCTTAAGTCAATATGATGAACTATTCACTCGCATAGGATGTCGACCGATACCAATGGGGTATCAATCGATACTCAGGCGATTTTGTGTTTGCTTCTTGTTTATCCTGACACAGACACAAAACGAAAAATAAAAACAAAAATAAAAAGTGAGTCATGCGGCACTCAGCTCCAAAGTCAATACCGACCTGCATCCGTCCGGCACAACCAACCGTTACAGACCATCACGACCCAGACCCGGTTTGTTCCGGGTTGACCTGGTCCGCCTCTTTTTCTATAAATACTTCTAAACCTAATTTTTTTACTAAGTCTTCTTCTTGTGAGAGTGGGGCTCGACCCAAACTCTCTTTTCTCAAGGTTCTTGGATTGTTCTTCATACAAATTCCACTCTAGAGAAGATTTATTCACTCTATCTTTATATTATGTTTATTTAATTCGTGTTCTTCATTTTTATGTCTTTTTCTCTTGTGGTCTTCATGTTCTTTGTGATTTGATTTTGTTTTGTTGGATTTTGGATTATGTTTAATTTTGATGGTTTGATGATTGATTTATGATGCTTAGGTATTAGATCATTGCTTTCCTTCTTTATTTAGTGTTCTTAATGCTAGATTAAGCTTGAGAAAGTTAATCTAGGTCATATGGAATTTCATGCACACACGGTGTTTGATGAAATTCTCCAAAGAACTAAATATGGGATTTGCATATCTTAACCCATGAGAGTGGATGTTTAAGGTGTATTTTGGTTAATAGAACTTGTTATTAATGCTTGTTGTTAATTCAATCACAAATGAGAGTTTGTTATTGATTAAGTGATTAAAAAGGGGATTAGGGTTATGAGAATGAATTATTGTTATTCAAGTGTTCTAGACCTAAGGAATATCATAGATTATGTGCATTAGTATCATAAATGATGATGTTTTGGATTGCATCTTGTTAGATCCTTCACATAGGTTGATGAATTGAGAGATCAAAACTCGAGCTTAAGCATTTCATGCCCGAGTGGTATTCGATGAAATGATTGAACCAAACTTATTGTGAGATTTTCACATCCAAGCCAATGAGAGTTGATGTTTAGGGTGATTAGTGAACTAATTATTTATTAATGCTCATTGATTATCTAATTGCAAACGAGAGTTTATGTCAATTAGGTGATTAGTGAACTGATTAGTGCCATGAGAATGGATTATTCATATTTTTGGATTCCATGTTTTATGATAGTGTTTAATTCAATCTCTATCATCATTGTTTGATTGCTAATCATTTCTTTGATATTCTAATCCATGATCCAACACTTCTATCTTTTGTTTTCTTTCTTGCATTTGTTTTACTTTCTTAATTTAAAATCATAAAAAGCAAAAACCCAAAACATTTGCTCTAGCTTAAGAAGTTTCATGCATTCTTAGTGCATTAATCTTAACCCCTATGGATTGACACCTCTTATGCTACAATGGCAAGCATAGAGGAATTGATATGAAATTAACAAAAAATCCTCTATCACCCTCCACGAGTTCAAAACATTGTTGGAGCGGGTGATGCCGCTATTGCACACCACAACCGTCAAGGAATTCAAGCCCCACCGGTTGAGAACAACAACTTTGAGGTCAAAGCTAGCTTTATCGACATGGTCCAAGGCAACAAGTTCCATGTCTTGGCGGTGGAAGATCCACTTGATCACTTGGATCAATTTGATCGAATTTGTCGTCTAACCAAGATGAATGTAATTTTCAAAGATGGCTTCAAGTTACGTTTGTTTCCATTCTCACTTTGAGATAAAGCACACCAATGGGAAAAGAATTTTCCCCAAGGGTCCATCACTTCATGGGATCAATGCAAGAGAGCTTTCCTTGCAAAGTTTTTCTCACCTTCTAGGACGTCCAAGCTAAGAAATGAGATCTCAAACTTCACACAAAGAGAAAATGAGAGTTTCAATGAGGCATGGGAGCGATTTAGAGGCTACACAACGTAACGCCCGGACCATGGGTTCTCGGATGCTTCTCTCTTGAGTACCTTATACCGTGGAGCATTGCCCAAGATCTGAATGCTTCTAGACACGACTTCAAACGATAATTTCTTAACCAAAGACGTCAATGAAGCGATAAAACTAGTAGAGAATCTCGCAAAAAGTGATGGAACATATGGTGACGAGTATGATCGAGCTTCAAGGACCACAAGTGATTATGAAGAACAAAGGAGAACCAAAGAAATGAAGGCTCTCTATTCCATGATAGACAAGAATTCTACCATGATGGAAAAGCAATTCACCATGATCGATAAGCTCATAAATGCTTCTCAAAAACCAGTTCACATTGTTGGAGATTTTGATGCGAACCAACGGTTTCAAGAGGACAATATGGATTTGGGTACACAAGAAGAGGTTAAATATGTTGGAGGACAATGCGGTTACAATAAAAGCTTCAACACAAACTTCCAAAATCCTCAAAACCAAGCTTACAACCAAGGATCCCAAGTTCAAGGATCCAACTTTCATCAACAAGGGTTTGTCGAAACAAATTTCAAGGGAACCAAGGAGTCTATCAAAACAAGGCTCCTTTTATACCTCAACAAAGTTTCCCACAAGGTTTTGATCCTCAAAGTCAACCTAGCTCTTCCAAGCCACACGACTTTTACCTTAATGGGATGTTTCAACAAATACTCAAAGGTCAAGCCGTGACTACTACAAGGACAGATTGCTCATACCACGATCTCAACTCAAGGCTTGTAACCATGGCTTCTAAGCTCAAACATTTGGAGAATCAAGGTACTAAAGGAAGCTCTATCTCTACTAACCCTATGGAGAAGCTCAAAGGGAAAGTCGATGAGAACCAAAAGGAGTATTGCAACGCTAAATCCTCAAATGAATCACATCCCAATGATGAGAATGAAGCCGCTATTAGAGAAATTGAGCTTCTACTATATGGTACACAAGTCGAAGAACTTCCCACTAGAGATGTTTCCGCAAAGCCCAATGAGGACATTGAGAAACAAGGTGGGGGGGGGGGTTGACCCTTGGGAATGAAGATGATGTGATTATTGTGGAGGAAAAAGGTAAAAGCATACATGAAGAGCAAATGATCTCTACGCAAATGGAGGTTGAGAAGTCTCTCAAGGACGTGGTTAGGAAGAAAAACGTGGAGACACATGTGATGTCTAAGAAAGAAGCCTATTGCATTGGACCATCTCCATATGAGCCTCCACTTCCATTTCGCTATTGTTTTCTCACCAAGGCTCAAAACAAAGTTCTTTCAAGCTTCAAAGCAAACATGAATAAGATTGGAGCATATTTCCCTAGTAAGAGTGACTTGTCTCAAGACCCACAACACCAAAATTTCATAAAAAATATACTTGAGAACCGAGAGAAAGTGGAAGAGCTTATGGCGGTCTTTGATTCAACAAGCATAACAAGGGTTGAGCCTAAGTGTAACCCCAAGCTCGGAAATCCCGGTAAATTCTCCATAGATGACGCCTTGTGTGACTCGGGTTTGAGTGTGAACGTCATGTCATTGGAGATGGTTAAGAGTTTCATGATTAAGAGTATGGAGGATTACCCCTCCACCATCACGTTTGGAGATTCTTCTTCGAGGAAACCACTTGGCCTTGTGGAAGACTATCTCCTCAAGATCAAAGAGTGCCTTGTACCAACGGATTTCATTGTTATGGAGATGGAACAAACCAAAACGCTACCTCCCCTTCTGGGGACTCCATTCCTCAACACCAACGGTGCAAAGCATGGGTTAGTGCTAAAGAACGTGGATGATAAGCTATTCTCCCCAATGAAGCCTCCATCAAATGGGCTTTGCGGCCCGATCACTTGTGATTTTAATGAGGTTCAAGCCCCAAGAGTTGAATATGTGGGTAGTTGTGCGATAACGGATTTGGTTTCACCCCCAAGAGCTTGTAAAAAGAAGGCAGATTCTCATGGAAAAGAAGCTTTGAGTTATGGTAATGATGAGAATAAGACCACGCTAGACCAACCTTCCATCATGACTCTCGCTCCTTGGAAACATGAAGATGGGGTGATTGAGTACAAGATCAAGTGTAAGGGACGGTCCAAGCCTTTTGCCTCGGGTAAAGTAATCCCCACACCGGAGCTTAAAGAGAAAGGGCAAGCCGGTCTTCAAGAGATCATGAGAATGATTCTTAAACTTGAGTTCAAGGACCCTCCGAGGAGTGCTAACACTCTTTCTCCACCCGCATAAAAGGATAACAAACATCGAGCTTAGTGACGTTAAACAAAGCGCACTTGTGAGACATTCCCATGTCTCTCTTTGTAAGTATTATCTATCTTTTTAAGTGTTTTTTAATGTTTTTGTTAAGTGGTTTCAAGGTTCTTGATAGTAGCAAGGTCATGGCAAAGCAACAACGGTGTTTGATGTTGGAAAGCTCTCCACCCTTGGATCAATCGGTGTTGCATATCACCAAGCAAGCATACTCTCCATTCCCTCCATTTCTGTGGTACCACTCCTCCATTGTAAGTAGCTCTTTTCTTTTGAGTCTTTGCATTTTGCATTTTGCATTTTTTTGTTGTCTCTCTCTTGAATTTCTTTCACACTGAGATGGTGTGATTTAAGTTTGGGGGAGGGACCGGTATCTAACATTATGTTTTTTGTTCTTATTTTGGATTTTGCATCCTTGAGTCTAATACATATCATGCATTCACTTATGGCATATAAAAACACAAACAAAAAAAATCAAAATTTTTGAAAATTTTGAAACACAAAATGAAATCATCTAGTTGCATTTCATGTGTAGGATTGAGTCTAGTTTGCATATAGGGTGCATTGCATATGGTATTGGGAACAATGTACATTCCTTGTAGGGTATCACTTTAAGAAATTGATTCAACGTAATGCATTCAAGTGAGTCTGAAAGTAAGGATCCACCATCTTTAGATCTCATGCATCAGTGTTCTTGTCTTGATTGAAACAAGTTGTGAATTAAATTCAACCCTATTAATAAGAACTTTAATATTGACTTGCAATTATTATGTTTGTGCATCTGTGAATGAACTCGTGGATACTTATATACATACTTGGATCTTATTTTTCCTTTTTACCACCCTTGTGGATCCAAGTAGCCATATCCCTCTTTTGGAATGGTTCCCCACACCTTGAACTAAACTTCATTTCTAGCCAATAACTTTTGAGAGTGATGGAGAGGCCTATTTTTCGAGCAAACTTGGCAAAAGGTGTTAGGTTTAGGGCGACAAGGATGGGTTCTCATATAGATCTAGCTCCAACGTTAAGGAGCTAGTCTAGGAACAAGTTAGCTAGGATGGGAAGTCTTGGAGTAGTTGTTGGGAACAGATAAGAAATGACGAACGAAGGAGGTTTTGTGGAAAAGAAAGGTGGAACGAAAAGGAAAAGGATAATGCAAAGTGTGAAGTGGTTGGTGACATTGTATAAGATTATCTCTTAAGTGTTATATTTAGCCTCAAAGTGTTCAGTGAAAAGGAAAGAAGGTAAAAATTTGCAAAGGCATCAAATGATGAGAAATGAGGCAAGATAAAGAATGATAAAGAAGAGCTAAGGCAACAAAAAAAGAGAACCAAACCACAAGATCAATGGAGAAGAAGATATCCCCCTAAGTGAGAAAAGGATGAAGTGGAGAAACAAGAAATCATGTGGGACATGAAGGCAAAATACCTTGTGAAAAATGGTAGCTTAGGCTTGGGGCTTCATGGGTTCGAGAGACTAAGGTTAGAAACATCTTAGGCATTGGGTAGATGAGAATTCACCCTTGTATGCATAGGTTGCCTTTTATCTTTAACATTTTCCTAAAGTTTCCTCATTCCTAGAGAGATCCTTGCATTGAAATACATGCATATGTGATTGCGATCATCTTCATCTCAAAACCTTATCCCTTAGCCAAACGAGTTCGTTTAATTTTTGCATAAGAATGATTCACAATAAACCATTAATGAATGTCAAAGGGTTGAAGGATAAGAATGCTTCTGTAGGTTGGGACTTGAGCTTGATGCATGTGGAGATAGAAATGGCTAACTCTTTTAGAGTAGACGCGCTTAGTGCATTTTATAACAACAAACTTGGACGTTGAATTCGATTTCTTCTTGTGATGCTTGTGGATTCTATTTCCCACATTGTAACCTCTCTCTCTCTTCTTGTTCTTGTTTGTTTGCTTGAGGGCAAGCAATTGAATAAGTTTGGGAGAGTTGATATTCCTATATTAGACCCATTTTTAGCATGCATTCAAGTTAGTATTTTTGATATCATGCATGTGATTTTATAGTTTTTATTGGGGTCAGATTTCACTTGTTCGAGCTAAATTAGCTAAAGGTTAGAATATTCTAACTCTAACAAAAACATGCCGACCGGAGAAGGTAAGATAGGCCCGAGCCAAGGTCAAAAGCAGTAAGACCTTATATATATATATATATATATTCAATTGTTTCTGATTTGTTTTCATATTTTCAATTAAAAAAAAATCTTTTATTCGGATTTAATATTTTTATTTAAACATTTTCAAAAAAAATAAAAAAAATGGACAAGATGTTCGTGTTACGGAGTGATGTGTGCGGAGTAGGAATAAAGGTTGCGTTGACCCAAGGAAATCACCCCAAATATCAAGTTTTGAGGACAATACTTTTTTAAGAAAGAGGGAATGATGCAATATCAAATAACCGGATCGTGGCCTTGATGCAAAATTGGACGAACCAAATAAAGATGGAAGAATCAAATCTAATCCAATGGCTCACGTTGAACTTTGAGAATGAAGACTCCAACCATTTTCTCATAAAGATCTAAGAGAAAGAGATATACGCTTTACATATAGTTTCTTTAATTGGAAATATCTACAAAAGGCCACATCTCCACCAACGATTATATGCATTGGTCGTACAGCACAAAGAAGCTTCTAGGAGAAAATTATATCATGCATTTATCAAGGAATATGAGGTTTTAATGAGGGGTCAAATTCTGACCAAATATAGCCATATTCATACTTATGAAGAATCTTCATAATAGCTACGTGATTAACTACATGATTGGCGACTTGATGTTTATCATTTATTTATAATTTATTTTGTTTCCTTTTATGCTAAAATCGTTGCTCGTCTTTGTAATTTTGAGCTCTATATAAGCTCTTCATTTCTTCATTGTACAATATATACATATTTTTGGAAAAGTAAAGAAAGTAATTTTCATGTAAAGCTTTATGCTTTGTTTTGTTTATCTAAGTTAGGTGGGATTCCTTTACTTAGTAAACATTTGAATCTATGTCTCTTGTATGAGATTCTTTGAGACTAGGTTTGTGAACTCATCACAAGGGCTTTCACACCCTTGAGTGGCGTTCCTCGTTCCATCAGCACTATCCATCTTATCCCGTTGATAGAAGAGAGAGACCTTAGTCCAGCTTCTTCAACACAAGCTTCTCGGCTCAAACCATCGACCATCGACCTCCGGTTTGTGTGAGACGGGTTTGAGGGCATATCATCCACCCACGCTTCCATCCTACCCCGACCTAGACAAGGAGCGACCTTAGTCCAATTGTCTAGACCACCCGGCCTTGTACCTTAGGCCGTGAGCTCGTATCAGATCATGAGGTTTAACCCTTCTTTTATGAGAGTTGTTGAAACCATGGTGATTAGTGAGTAGTTCTTAGAGTTTGAGGATGGGTTAGAGTTAGAGTGATTCCAAGATTGATTTATGATGCTTAGGGTTATACTATCTTGTTTCTCTTCTTGATTAGTGGTCTTAATGCTAGATTAGGCTTGAGAAAGCCAATTTAGACCAAGGGGCATTTCGCACCCACAAGGTGTTTGATGAAATACCTTGATAAGCTAATCAAGAGATATGCATTCCTAGCCTGTGAGAGTAGTTGTCTAGGGTGTATATTTGATTGATCTTGATTGTTTGCACTTAATGCTTACTAGTTATTTATTCACAAATGAGAATTTGATCTTGAATTAGTAATTAGCATAGTGATTAATGTCTTGAGAGAGAATTAGTCACACTTAATGATCATTGCCTATGAATAGCTTGTTTGTTCATTGAGCACCATGAATTGGTCTTGGATCATTTAAACTCGATTATCCTATCCTTGAATTCGCTTATTGATATATCATGGTTTTTACCTTGTTTAAGCCATGATATAAGTCCATTTTATTGAGTCTTTATTCTATGATAGAGTATTTTAGAGTCTTTTGCAGGTTTTAGCACATTTGGAGCATTATTAGAAATATTGGAGTTTTATGGAGCATTATGGAGCAAAACTGAAGTCTGGTGACTAAGTGCCCAATCGGAGCGTCAAGCATCGATCGATACCCCCTGGTATCGATCGACACCCATCGGAGCAGATTACAAGTCGCGACTTTAATGAAGTTTGAAGAATTGCAGAACTACCCCAGAAGACTTTAATATTTACAAGAAGACCCCAATTCGTGTTTATACTATTTAATTAGGTTTTACAGCCACTTTGGCTGTGTGGTTTTCATTACTTTGAGTTTAGAGTTTTTGAAAGGGGAGACTAGTCAGAACTCTGTTCGTCTGAGAGAAGATTTCGAACCCCTGTTTTATTCTACTCTTGTTTATTTTATTGATGAATTATTCAGTTATGTTGATTATTTCATTCTTCATGTCTGAGTAGATCCCTTGTTAGGTTCAGGGTTCTCAATAGGGTTTTCTCTGAATGCTAGGTTGATTTATTATTAGGATTCATATCTGAATTAGTTCTTCACCATAGGTTGTTTGCAAAGCTAATTCTAGATTGATCACCTAGAACTTAGATCTTAAGATAATTGATTAGGCGCGAGAGTGCGATTAATTACCTGATAGAACCTAAGGTGAGCAAAACACTTTTTGCAAAGAGATATGGTTTAGTTGTTTTGTGAACAAATCAAACGTGAAAATAAAAGCTGGTTTAGTCTTTAGGATTCGCAAAGAGATTTGGAATTCCTAGAATTTAGACTTAGATAATTCTCGCAACGAGAGTTGGTTAATTATACCATAGTGATTTGAGTTCAAGAACCGCGCTAAATCCGAATCCTGTTAATTAGTTTATCAGCATTCAGTGATTCCCTGAGAAATACCCTGAACCTAGCCTTTCTCCAACTGAATTTACAACCGTTTAATTTAAGTCCTGTTTTCAATACCATTGATTGCTTAGCGTGATTCTCACTTATATAATCTATTGTGTGTTTCTGTGAGTCCTTGTGTTCGACCCCTAGCTATACTACGACAATTGCTTTAGTATCTAAATAGGGTATTAATTTGAGCATATCAAATTTGGCGCCGTTGCCGGGGACTCAATTCGCCATTAGATTACGTTTGTATATTTCGACTCAGTTCGTCGGTATCGGTCGATACTCGCCGTCTTCTTTTGTTGATATCGATCGATACTCATCGTGTTACAAGTTACTAACGTTTCTGACTCTTGTTTTCTGGTGCATGCCTAATTGTGAAAACAGAAAGAACAAGAGCACTCAGCTAGTTCAACTGTCATTGGAGCAACTAGCACTTGTGGAACGCACAAACAGAAGGACAAAGAAACCAGAAGCTATGAACAACAATAAAGTAGAGTTGGTTCGAGATGAGGCTGGAGCCTACAGAGACCCAGAGGGTCGTTTGTGCAACGAGAGAGGACAACGTCTGTATGGAGAGGGGAACATCATTCCACCTGCTCCTGTTGCCGTTGGGAATGTCGCTGGGAATGCGAACGCAGTGAATGCTACGAACGCTGTGGTAAATCGTGGTAGGACGATTGGTGAGTGCAATAGACCTGACCAGTTCTACACAAATCGCTCTGCGATTCGTCCGCCTGCCTATCAGAGGAAAGACTTTGAGCTGAAGCCTGCATACTACACTCTTGTGAGCCAGCATATTTTTCATGGTCTTTCCAGCGAACATCCCATGGATCACATTGAGAGGTTCGAGGGCTTGGTCACTAGCATCAAATGCAATTGAGTGTCCTACGACTACCTCTTCTGCAAGCTTTTCCCATACTCACTTGGTGGAGAAGAAACTTATTGGCTTAAGCAGTTGACTCCTGGATCGCTGACTACCTGGGATCAAACTAAGACTGCTTTTCTAAACAATTTCTATGATTATGCACGATCTGAGGATCTGAGGAACAAAATCTCCCAGTTTTCTCAAGGACCTACTGAGGCGTTCAAGGCTGCTTTGACGAGATTCAGATCATATCAGAGAGATTGTTCACATCACGGATACTCTGATGTTCAGTTCATGGGATTCTTTTTCAGAGGGCTCGATTGGAGGTATCAAATGACTTTGGATGCATCAAGCAATGGAAACTTCAACACCAAATATCCTGATGAAGCCTATGTCCTGATTGAGAACTTGGTGTCTAGCAATAGCACCAATAATGCTGATTTTGAGCGGAAAAAGCTGGCTGGTAACGTGGATGGTTCGCAGATCGTTGACTTCCAAGCTAAGTTGGATTCTATGCATAGTCTTCTGATGGGCAAGACACAGAAGGCTATTCACTTTGCTGACGATGTCGAGGTATTCAACGAAGATGAAATGGAGGATGTTAACAACATTGGTGGTTCTGGTTTTCAAGATCATAGAAATCAATTCAACAACAACCGAAGCTTTAACAGCAACTTTTAGCAAGGAGGGTCGAATCAGTTTAGCCAAAAACCATCTCAGAACTGTGGGTACACCAGGAACTATGGGAACTCGTACTATCAACATGTACCTGCTAAGCTTCCAGATAGCAAGATCGAGGCTATGTTTGAAAAACTGGTTCAAGGACAGAAGCAACTCACAGTAAATCTCAACGGAAAGATAGATGAGGTGTACAAGGATCTGAGTGGAAGGATCGATGCTCTAAAAACTCATCAGAAGATGCTGAAACGCAGGTCGCTCAGACTGCAGCCGCTCTGAAAGGGAAGGCATCTCAGGCACAGAAAGAATACGTCAATGCCATCACCTTGAAAGGTGCAGGATATCTTGAAAACCTTGTAGAAGGTGATTTCGACACTGATTCGTCAGTATCGATCGATACCACTGCTTATATCGATCGATACCACTCTGAAGAACTGACGCATGAATCTAGTGACGATCGACACCAACCTGATATCGATCGACACCCCTTAGAGGCCGAACCAGTAGTGGTTTAGGAACGTGTATAAAATCCTAAGAAACCAGATCCTCGACCGCCTAAACACCTCAGAGATCCCATCTCTCCAAAGCAGCTGCGTGACTTTGAGAAGATGGTACGAAGAATTCCACCCACACACACTTTTGAAGAAGCTCCAGAGTACATGCCTCTGCTAAGTCACTTCCGAGATTGCAAAGAAACTGAGGACAAGATTAAGGCACTTTTCACCAAGGTCAGAAGTGCACCGCCTCCACTGAAGAAATTAACCAAGAGGGAAGACCCAGGAAAATTTTCAGTTCCATGCTCCATCTCTGGAGTTGAAATCAAGGAATCACTGGTTGATTCAGGGTCTAGCGTGAATGTCATGTCAAAAGCACTTGCAGAGAAGTTGAAAATCGATGACATAAGATATACTCAGATGCCTCTAACATTTGCGACCTCTTCCACATCAGTTCCATTTGGTACAATCCCTGACTTGATGGTTAAGGTAGGAGACTGTATGGTTCCTACCGATTTTCTGGTGGTGGAAATGCATGCAAGGTCTAGCACGCCTTTGATCCTTGGAAGACCATTCATGGCCACTGCTGGTGCAGTTATGGACACGCCCAATAGGAGGATTTCATTCTCGTACATTGACGAACATGTCTCCTACGAAGCCATCCCTCCTAGAAGAGCTCCCACACAAATATCTTGCATCCCTGTTGGTGCGGGAGAAACACTGATGGTTAATCTTTTAGACGAGCCCGATGCTGTGCCAACTATCATAGAAGCTCTAGATCATCCTCCTGTCATCGCCAAGAAAGTCATAAAAAAGACTGAGGCAAAGAGGGAAGTGAAGAGCAAAGGAGCTGAGAGTACTGCACATGTCACCTTAATCCCTCAAAAGTGCGATGGAGATTCGATCAAGTACAAGGTGAAGTGCAAGGGAGGCTCGAAACCGTTCTCTAAAGCCAGATTCATCCTAACTTCAATGCTGAAAGAGAAAGGGCAGGAAGTTATTGAGCGCATGATGCGCAAAACTCTGAGTTTTGAAATGTCCAGTTGTGGGACTTGCATGGGAGTGAGTTCCTTACTTCCTTCGGACTGATCGTCTCTAAAGTCAAGCTCGTGACGTAAAACAAGCGCTGAGTGGGAGGCAACCCACTGGTAAGTCTGTACATATGTTTTTTTTTTCCTTTTGTTTTTGATTTTTTTGTTTTGTGTCATGTCAAACGTGAAGCAGATTTCAACGAGGAGTATCGATCGACACCAAGTGTCGTAAAAAGGAGCATAAGTGTCGATCGACACCATCCAGTGTCGACCAAAAGCGACAAGTATCGATCAATACCCCCTGGTATCGATCGATTCTCCACGGCCAGGTAAGTTTCCTTAAAACCCTACGGTTTTGTCTTCTTCCTCACAATCCCCCACTTTTCTCTCTCTATCAAATCCCAAAATTTTCAAATCTTCACCTAATTGAGCGATTTAAGTATCTGGATTCATTAGAATTTCACCCTCTAACCGTTTCTAGCACTTATTCCTAAATCCAACAAAGGTATGGTCTCGAAATTCCACATTTTCAATCCGCTTTTTTGAGGTTATGGGTTTGTGAAATTCCACCTCTTACAAGTTGTTTTTATCGATGCATGTCATTTGCTGAGTTGTTCTAGGGAAGTTTCGAACCGATCTATGCCTTTGGATACACTTGATTTTCATTGTTGATGATTCAGGATTTTTGTATGACGATTTGCACTGAAACTGCTTCAGGGTATCGATCGATACCCTCATACCTCTTATGCGATTTTGTTTGTGGTTGATGTGAGAGATGTTTGATTTATGTGGTTTGCCTGTTTGTCTCTGATTTCAGATGTCTGCACCAAAGAGAGCAAGGACTTCAGTTGACGCGAAAAAAATTCATGTGAATGAGCGAGTTGAAGCAAGAATCTCCTCGCAGTGGGTTGAGGTCATGGTTAAAGCTTGTCTTGACGAAGGCCGCTACAGAGTCGTGCCGGTCAATCAACCTGCCACCAGCCTGCTAGTGGACGAGCACTCTCTTCGTGCTCTCCGTACGTCGACCTCTCACCGGGCGCCGGTAACGTAGAAGCTGAATGATAGAGTTAAGTATCGGGATGGTGCGTATTGGTGTCGGGGTTTCGTGAGCACTGTCCGGGGTCGTGACAGTTACGGGGTCATATTTGATGGAGAAACAGAGGAAGATGAGCTTCCAGGTGATGCGTTACGCAGAGCTTCTCCGACTTCACCTACATAGTCTGGACCACCACCTCCACCTATGAACCCTACTCCTCGCTCCGCTGGTTTTCCTCGTGCCTCTTCAACACCACGCACCGACCCTAGGCCTAGACGAGAGGGTACAAAGATAGTCTCCGAGAGAGATTGGGATGGACAGGAGAAGGCGTATGCCTTGAGCGACGACACCGCATATAGACCGATTTCTTAGGAGTGGGAAAATTTCGACACGCTGTTCTACAACGCGTGGTTGGGTGTTACCATCGAGCCTACCAGGTTTGTCGATGGAGTTTCTCTGCATCTGCTGGGTCTCTACTCAGATTTGGCTCGTCTGCTTGAGAGGATTGACTTTGGTCACATGGCTACACAGCAGCATGACCTCTACCCAGGCTTGGTTCGTCAGTTTATGGCGACAGCTCGCGTTAGCTATTCAGATGATCTTCTGCGAGACGCACAGGGTGGTAGCCTATCCTTCATGGCTCGCGGAGTGAGGTACATGATTTCGCTCCCTGATCTCCGTGATCTTTATGGGTTTCGAAGGGATCACAAGAGGATTGCTCTTCCAGTTTCCCATCTTGACATAAGTGGATTTTGGGCATGGTTTGGGAACGGTGTCTACGATTCTAAGACGTCCACTCAGATGGACATACGACATCCGGTCCTGCGTTGCTTTGTTAGTATCCTGAGCACTAATCTTCTGTGCAAGATGGAGCCTAACAAGATGAGGGTGTCTGAGCTTCTGCTTCTGTTTCTGGCTGTCAGGAACATCATCCTTGAGCAGGATTTTGATTGGCCCGAGCTGGAGGACGTTAACCTTGGGGCTGTTTTTGCGCATCATCTAGTCTCTCTGAAGACCAAACCATTCACGAGGACGAGTACAAAGAAGGAATCAGTTGGTAGTCTTTTGACTCCTATTTACCAGCACCTCGGGATCAGTACTATGAGATTCAAGATTGTCACTGTGCGCCGGTACATGGATGAGGCTCATCTGAGGAACCTTAAGTGGTTGAAGACCAGGAGGAAGTGGATTCTTAACAGATATGATGGGAGCTTTCTGGTGCAGCTACCTGATAGGGACCTGACAGACATATCCGAGGATCCTGCTCAGCTTCGTTTTGAACCTCATGCGGACCTCCTAACTCCGATTTCTGTGACTCGACGACAAGTTCGTCCACCTGCTTCTGATATCCCATCCACTTCACGTCAGAGAGGACGTACACAGGCCACTTCCTGCCCACCTATCCCAGAGCCACAGTGGCCTGAGGACCCAGACGTCCCGGTGGTGCCAGTTGCTTTGCAGAGATTTATGAAAGCCAACTTGAGGAGCATCTAGGCTGTTGTTCGCTGCCGTTGCACGACTGATGCTGATCCATCATCCCAGCCTAAACCTTCACATACCGCTGTTGCTGCTGAAGATAAGTGTGATTCTAAGGAGACGGAGGATTAGTCTTCTATATCTTCACGTTTGTATTTTTCTTTCTTTTTTTATTTTTCTTTTCTGTTGAACTTATGTCAGTGTCTGTTTTTGCATTTGAACCTCCTTGGATTTATGTTTGATCTACCATGTTGATTTTAACTTGTTTTTAAGTGTTCCTAACAGTGCTAACATCTAACACAATGGAATGCTTTCTCTGGTTAAGCGACTCGACACTCCTGATTTTCAATCAGTGTGTCGACATACGGCTGGTGTCGATCGATACCTGCCAGTATCGATCGATACCCAGCGAAGGTACGGTTTTTGGTTTTCATAATCCACTCAGTTCATTTGTTTTCTCTCACCAACTCTAGGATATATAACACTGGGGACAGTGTTGTTTAAGTCTGGGGGAGGTAGTCGCTGACTTTGTTTTTGTTTTTCTTAGAGTCAGTCCATTTTTGAGTCATTCGTAGTTTTATTGAGTCAAAATTTTGTCTGAGACTGTGATATTTTTCTTGAATATGTTGATCTGACCTTGCTTCTGAGTAACCATTGTTACAGAATCAGCTCTAGATCGACTAATGAAAAATCCAAAGGCTGACCAGTTAACTAGAAGACACTCATGTTTCCAGCAAAGCCTGAGCCAAAATTTTGCACTTCATCAATGTGGTTAGTAATAATAGAGCTTGATTCCTCATTCGTATCTGACAAAGGAACCCATGTGTTTTAAAATAATGGTATTTCTCTCCCTGTTATAAGTTAATTAATAAGATGCATTAAAAGATGAAATGATTTTCTTCTGAGTAGAGGGTTAAGAAAATTTCCAGCGATCCCATTATTCTACTCGAGAGGGAATGATCACACAAAGGATTGGAAGCGAGGCTAGGATTTTTCCTATGATGCCATTATTCGCCTACGCCTTTGATACTTTGAGAGGGAAGAACCGGGGATTCGGTGGCTAACACCATCAATACTCGCGTCTCATACCTTGATCTGCATATGCAGAGCTAAAAATAAAAGAGAGAACACAATAAGAAATAAGTCTGGGGGAGAGAAATAATACCAAAAAGTGTGAAAAGGTGGTTCTTTGTATTGATATTGTATGGGAAAGAATCTAGAATGATCTTGGTGTCAATCACAACGATGGAACTGGCGAGGATGGCTTGATTGAACGATGCTGCGAAATAATGTGTGTAGTCTGGGAAGCTGCGAATGTCTACAGAGAAGTACATGGTGGTTAGATCAAAAGCTGGTTAGGTAACATTTGGGCGCTTGGGAGCTTGTGAGTCATTTCAACGTTTCAAGAACAGGTGAGTCTCTACGTTTTCAAAACTCTTTCTCTGGTTTAGTCTTCTATTTGCTTGAGGTCAAGCAAAGGCTAAGTCTGGGGGAGTTGATATATCATGGTTTTTACCTTGTTTAAGCCATGATATAAGTCTGTTTTATCGACTCTTTATTCTATTATAGAGTCTTTTAGAGTCTTTTGCAGGTTTTAGCACATTTGGAGCATTATTGGAAATATTGGAGTTTTATGGAGCATTATGGAGCAAAATTGAAGTCTGGTGACTAAGTGCCCAATCGGAGCGTCAAGCATCAATCGATACCCCCTGGTATCGATCGACACCAATCGGAGCAGATTACAAGTCGCGACTTTAATGAAGTTTGAATAATTGCAGAACTGCCCCAGAAGACTTTAATATTTACAAGAAGACCCTAATTCGTGTTTAGACTATTTAATTAGGTTTTACAGCCACTTTGGCTGTGTGCTTTTCATTACTTTGAGTTTAGAGTTTTTGAAAGGGGAGACAAGTCAGAACTCTGTTCGTCTGAGGGAAGATTTTGAACCCCTGTTTTATTCTAGTCTTGTTTATTTTATTGATGATTTATTCAGTTATGTTGATTGTTTCATTCTTCATGTCGGAGTAGATCCCTTGTTAGGTTCAGGGTTCTCAATAGGGTTTTCTCTGAATGCTAGGTTGATTTATTATTAGGATTCATATCTGAATTAGTTCTTCACCATAGTTTGTTTGCAAAGCTAATTCTAGATTGATCACCTAGAACTTAGATCTTAGGATAATTGATTAGGCGCGAGAGTGCGATTAATTACCTGATAGAACCTAAGGTGAGCAAAACACTATTCGTAAAGAGATTTGGTTTAGTTATTGTGTGAACAAATCAAACTTGAAAATAAAAGCTGGTTTAGACTTTAGGATTCGCAAAGAGATTTGGAATTCCTATAATTTAGACTTAGATAATTCTCGCAACGAGAGTTGGTTAATTATACCATAGTGATTTGAGTTCAAGAACCGCGCTAAATCCGAATCCTGTTAATTAGTTTATCTGCATTCAGTGATTCCTTGAGAAATACCCTGAACCTAGCCTTTCTCCAACTGAATTTACAACCGTTTAATTTAAGTCATGTT
Source organism: Eutrema japonicum (assembly GCA_030161315.1). Classification (NCBI taxonomy): domain Eukaryota; kingdom Viridiplantae; phylum Streptophyta; class Magnoliopsida; order Brassicales; family Brassicaceae; genus Eutrema; species Eutrema japonicum. The sequence continues at coordinate 22,152,496 of BSQW01000005.1, read as the reverse complement.
TTCAATACCATTGATTGCGTAGCGTGATTCTCACATATATAATCTATTGTGTGTTTCTGTGAGTCCTTGTGTTCGACCCCTAGCTATACTACGACAACTGCTTTAGTATCTAAATAGGTTATCAATTTGAGCATATCACTTATATCTCTTGTATTACACTTGTTTAGTTCGCTATTTATCTTCCTTAATTTAAGTTGCTAGGTTCATTAGTTAACAACATTTTTTCCATATTTAGCTTAACTCAATTAGTGCTTTGCATTCTTGGTGCTTGAAATATTGCTCATTTGGATTGAACCTCGTATACTACTTATATTGAGTAATTGATCTCAAAGACACAAAAGTCCTTTATCAATTTGGCGATGTTGCCAATTGGGTTTTGATTTCAACATTGAGATTTAGGTTCTTTTTGAGATTAAGCTTCATTTTCTCTTTGATTACTAATGTCTTTCACTTTCCATTTATATCTCTCAATCTTATAGGTGTATGCATACGCGTTCACGAGGCAACCACGACCTAGTTGAACCGAGGGACGATCGATACTCAACGTATTTTGTTTGGTTACTTACGTTCTTGATCTTTGTGTTTCAGGTGTATGCCTAATCGTGAAACCAGAAGAAACAAGAGCACTCCGCTAGTCAATCTATCGTTAGAGAAGCTAACACGTTTAGAACGCACAAACAGAAAGACAAAGCAGACATCAGGGATGAACAACCCAGTAGTTTTAAGAGCTGATGAAGCTGGAGTCTTTAGAGACCAAGAGGGTCATGTGTGCAATGAGGGAGGGCAGCGACTTGATGAAGCTGGAAACGTCGTTGTCCCTGCTGCTGTTGTTGAGATTGTCGCGCCAGCTGGGCGCGCCAACGTTGGGAATGCTGCAGGTGATGGAGCTAGAACACTTGGTGAGCACAACATGACTGATCAGTTCTATGCCAATCGAGCTGCGATTCGCATCCCGACTTTTCATAGGAATGACTTCGAGCTGAAGCATTCGTATTACGCTCTCGTAAGTCAGAACCCATTCCATGGCCTACCTCATGAGCATCCCATGGATCATATCGAAAGATTCGAGGACTTGGTCACTGGTATGAAGTACAATGGAGTGCCCAATGAGTTCCTTTTCTGCAAACTCTTCACGTACTCTCTTGGTGGGGATGCTGCTTATTGGCTGAAGCAGCTAGCTCCTGATTCGCTAACTACATGGGATGAGACGAAGAATGCATTCCTGATAAATTTTTATGATGATGCAAGAACCGAGGAGCTCAGGAACAAGATCTCTCAGTTCGCTAAGGGTCCGACAGAGGCATTCAAAGCTTCATGGATTCGTTTCAAGTCTTATCAAAGAGATTGTCCGCACCATGGGTTCACTCAGGTGCAGCTGCTGGGCACTTTCTATAGAGGGGTTGATTGGAGATACCAAATGGGTATGGATGCTGCGAGTAATGGGAACTTTTTCACCAGATATCCGGATGATGCGGTTGTGCTGATCGAGAACTTGGCGTCTAGTAATAGCACCAAGAATGCTGATTTCGAGAGGAAAAAGAAAGGTTGAGGAATTGATGGGTCGCAGATTGCTGACGTGCAGGCCAAACTGGATTTCCTGATCGGGAAATCAAAGAAATTTGTGCACTTTGCTGATGAAGTCGCTAATGTGGAAAAAGAAGAAGAGGATGTTAACTACGTTGGTGGTTCTGGTTTTCAGGGTCAACGATTTGGGTACAACAACAACCGAAACTTCAACAACAACAATCAGCAAGGTGGGTACAAGTTAGAGGGGTACCAATCTGGTTTCGGAGCGAAGCAATTTACACAGAAACCACTTCAGAGCAGCGATTTCACTCCCAATTATGGGAACTCTTCGTACCAACCAGCATCTCCCAAATCCACGGATAATAAGATGGAATCCATGATGGAACAGATTCTTCTGGGACAGCAGAAGTTGCAAGTGGATTTCAATGGGAAGTTTGACTCTCTGTACACCGATCTGAATGGGAAAATCGAAGCCATCAATCTTTCCCAGAAGAAGCTGGAAACTCAGGTGGCTCAGACAGCAGCAGCTGTAAAGAGGCAGGAAGGTTTTCTTCCAGGGAAAACTGAGAATCCAAGGGCACACATCAACGCCATCACCTTGAGGAGTGGAAAAGAGGTGCTTACAAGAGTGAAGAACAGCCCAATTGCAGGAAATCTTGTCGATCTTGCTGGAGATGACGATTGGGATTCTGAGAATCCACAGGTATCGATAGATACCGACCAGTGTCGATCGATACCAGTCCAGACATCTGCCCGAGTGGATCCAAAATCCCGTGTATCGATGGATACCCCTGAAGTATCGGTCGATGATGAGAAACAGCCAGAGAAGGAACCCGATATTGTCAAGGAGAGGGTGTATACACCCAAGGCACCTTATCCTATACTTCCTAAGCTGACAAGGAAGGAATGGGAAGATGCCAGATGCAAGGACATGTTGGATAAGTTGGTTGTGGAGCTTCCTTTTGTTGATGCTATTAAGACTTCTCCAGCTTTCAGGAGATATGTGAAGAAGATGGTCTCTAGCAATGTGAACCTAGAGGAAGGTGTCATGATGATCACAGCTGAGTGGAGTGCGATCCTGGTCAACAAAATTCCTAAGAAGCTACCAGACCCAAGGAGCTTTGTTTTGGACTGCACTATCTTCACAGAGAGATTTGAGCGAGCTCTTTGCGATATTGGGTCGAGTGTGAACCTTATGCCACACTCAGAGTCCCAAGCGAATGGGGATGACAGATTTCCAATGTACAAGGATTTCGCTGGTACTTGCTGATCGCTCAGTGCGACTTCCAGAGGGACTACTTGAAGATGTCTCAATCAAGATTGGGAATTGCTTGATCCCAACAGATTTCATCGTGCTGAAGTACGATGTTGAGCCTAAGGATCCTCTTATCCTGGGCAGACCATTCCTTGCAACGGCTGGAGCCTTAATTGACTGCAGGAATGGACAGATCGCTCTCAACATCGGTGACTTGGTGATGTCCTTTAACATGGAAAAGATGATGAAAAGGCCAACCATCGATGGGCAGACATTCTATGTGGACACTTTCAGTGACATAGCTGAAGAGTACTTCCTGGAGATGCACCCTGAGGATCCACTGGAGAGAGCATTGGTCTGTTCGGCCACTTCGGAGGTCCGTTCATGTGACAAAACTGCTGGATACTCGAAGATGCTTGATTCAGCATCACCATTATCGATCGATACCTCTCTGGTATCGATCGATACCCTACGGCCAGAAGGAGAATTGGTCGATGGTTTTAAGCAAGCTGATGGGCTTGGAGATTGCAATACATAGAATGCTCCTAAGGTGGAACTAAAGCCACTTCCAGCGAATCTGAGGTATAGTTTTCTTGGTCCTAATTCCACATACCCAGTAATCGTTAATGCTTCCTTGAATACCACAGAGGTTGCTTTACTGCTGAGCAAGCTGCGCAAGTATCACAAGGCTCTTGGCTATTCTCTTGCTGACATTTCAGGTATAGCACTAGACTTGTGCATGCATCGGATTCACCTGGAGGACGAGTCAAAGTCTTCGATTGAGTGTCAGAGGAGGCTGAATCCGAACCTGAAGGAAGTGGTTAGGAAGGAAGTTATGAAACTGTTGGAAGCAGGGATTATCTATTCCATCTCGGATTGTTCTTGGGTTAGTCCAGTTCACGTTGTACCTAAGAAAGGAGGCATAACTATGGTGAAGAACGAGAAGTACGAGCTGATCCCTACAAGGACAATCACTGGTCACAGGATGTGCATTGACTATAGGAAGCTTAATGCGGCTACACGGAAGGATCACTTCCCATTGCCATTCATTGACCAGATGCTGGAGAGGTTAGCGAGTCACCCATACTACTGTTTTCTCGATGGGTACTCAGGCTTTTTCCAGATTCCTATACATCCAGAGGACCAGGGAAAGACGACCTTTACATGTCCCTATGGCACATTAGCCTGCAGAAGAATGCCATTTGGATTATGTAACGCTCCAGCAACCTTTCAGCGATGCATGATGTCGATTTTCACAGATATGACTGAGGAGTTTATGGAGGTCTTCATGGATGATTTTTCTGTGTATGGATAGTCATTCAAGGACTGTCTGGATAACTTATGCAAGGTGCTTCAGCGATACGAGGAGAAGCATTTAGTTCTTAATTGGGAGAAGTGCCACTTCATGGTACAAGATGGCATTGTTCTTGGGCACATGGTTTCTAAGGCAGGGATCGATGTCGACAAGGCTAAAATTCAAGTCATGACGAGTTTGCAACCTCTACGATCTGTTCCTGAGATACGCAGCTTCCTTGGTCATGCTGGGTTTTACAGGAGGTTCATCAAAGATTTCTCTAAGCTTGCACGTCCACTCACAACCCTATTATGTAAGGAAGTCAAGTTTGATTTCACATCTGATTGCCTTGTAGCCTTCGAGGAAATCAAGAAGGCATTGTTGAGTGCTCCTATAGTCTAACCACCTGATTGGAGCTTGCCTTTTGAGGTTATGTGTGATGCCAGTTGGTTTGCTGTTGGAGCTGTGTTGGGTCAGAGGAAAGACAAGAAACTCCATGCTATTTATTATGCCAGCAGGACGTTGGATGATGCTCAGCGAAATTACAGCACCACTGAGAAGGAGTTGCTGGCAGTCGTTTTCTCTTTTGAGAAATTTCGGTCCTACTTGATTGGGAGCAAGATTATTGTTCACACAGACAATGCTGCTCTCAAATACCTGCTGAAGAACAAGGACCTCAAGCCTCATCTATGCCGATGAGTTCTTTTGCTCCAAGGTTTCGACATCGAGATCAAGGACAAGAAAGGAGTTGAGAATGGCGTTGCTGACCACTTATCGCAACTAAAGGTCGATGAGGTCGTCCCTATTGATCATTGTTTGCCAGAGGAAGGTGTTTACCTCATTGAAGCTCAGCTTCAAGACCTTTATCCCGAAAATCTGCAATTTTCACGAATGCAGACTTTCTGTATCGATCGATACTCACTTAGTATCGATCGATACCCGTCGCGACCTGAACCTGTTTTGTCCGTAGAGCACTTGAACTCCAATGATATCTATCTAGCTGCTGACTCTAGTGCTGCACGTCCATGGTATGCAGACATCGCTAACTACCTTGCTGTAGAGGCTGAGCTAAATTATCCCACAAAATATGCAAGAAAGAAGTTTATGCGCGAAATAAGGAGATTCTTCTGGGATGAGCCTTACCTATACAAGCATTGCTCAGATGGTATCTACAGAAGATGTGTTGCAGAATCTGAGATGCCAGCTATTCTTTTTCATTGCCATGGGTCTGAGTATGCTGGTCACTTTGCTACTTTCAAGACGGTGTCCAAGGTTCTTCAAGCAGGCTTCTGGTGCCCCACTATGTTCAAGGATGCTCATGCCTATGTCTCACAGTGTGATGTCTGTCAGAGGAGAGGGAAGATCAGCAAGAGACATGAGATGCCACAGAATTTCATCCTTGAGGTTGAAGTTTTCGATTGCTGGGGCATCGATTTTATGGGTCCTTTCCCCTCGTCACACAAGAACAGGTACATTCTGGTTGCTGTGGACTATGTGTCCAAATGGGTGGAAGTGATTGCTAGTAAAAAGAATGACTCCGCGGTGGTCGTTAAGCTGTTTAAGACCATCATCTTCCCTAGATTTGGAGTAACTCGAATTGTGATAAGTGATGGCGGCTCTCACTTTATCAACAAGATTTTCGAGAGGTTGCTAAAAAAGTTTGGTGTAAACCATCGAGTGGCTACTCCATATCACCCTCAAACAAGTGGGCAAGTCGAAGTCTCCAACAGGCAAATCAAGGAGATTCTGGAAAAGACAGTGGGTACTTCTAGGAAGGATTGGTCTACAAAGTTGGATGATGCGCTATGGGCCTACAAGACTGCTTTCAAGACACTGCTGGGTACTACACCATTTCACTTGCTGTATGGGAAAGCATGTCACCTTCCAGTGGAGATTGAGCACAATGCAGAGTGGGCGACGAAGTTGCTGAACTTTGACATCAAGCCTGCTGCAGAGAGGAGATTGATACAGCTGAACGAGTTGGATGAGATTTGGCACCACGCCTACGAGAACTCGAAGCTGTACAAGGAGATGACCAAGGCCTATCATGATAAGAAGATCATCTCAAGACATTTCGAGCCGAACGACCAGGTACTTCTGTATAACTCTCTTTTACAATTGTTTCCTGGTAAATTGCGTTCTCGTTGGTCATGTCCCTTCACAATCAAAGAGGTCAGGCCACATGGAGATGTCGTGCTGATTAGTCCTACAGGCGATGAGTTCACTGCCAATGGACACAGGGTGAAACACTATTGGGCGAAAGCCGAGATTCCAACAGGGCAGATAATGCCTTTGGATGATGCACCAACAGCCTGAATGGCGTTACAGTCAAGCTATTGACGTTAAACGAGCGCTTGGTCGGAGGCAACCCACTGGTGAGTCTATATATATAAGTATTTTCTGTTATTTTTCGTTTTTGTGTCAAGATGAACAAGGAGCTGACTCGAAATCGCCTTAGTATCGATCGATACCCCATTGGTATCGATCGACACCAATCGCGAATGTACGGTTCATCAAGTCGATTTAAGCCTGGTATCGATCGATACCAGGCTGTGTGTCGATCGATACTCGATGTTCCAACAAGGTAACTTCTTGTTTCTCTTCATTTCTTCTATTCTTTTGTCTTCTTGTACCTACTCTAGACTAGATAACACTGGGTACAGTGTTGTTAAAGTATGGGGGAGGTGTCTGCTGACATTGTGTTTGTTTTTCTTAGAGTCAGTTGTTTTATCGAGTCAAAAACGTTTTATTGAGTCAGAATTTGTTGGAGACGATGATCCTGTGCTTGAACCTATTGATTTGATTTTATTTTTGAGTGCACAGTGTTACAGGATCGGTTCTAGATCGACTAATAAAAAATCCAAAGACTGACCAGTTGACTAGAAAACATCCATGTCTCCAGCAGAGTTCTTCTGAAGCCTGAGCCAAATTTTTGCACTTCATCAATGTGGTTAGTGTTCACTGAGCTTGATTCATCATTCATATCTGACAAAGGAACCCATATGTTTAGAGTTATGGTATCTCTCTCCCCTGTTTTAAGTTGATAAATAAGAGCATAAAAGATTGAAATGATTTTCTTCTGAGTAGAGGGCTAGGAAAATTTCCAGCGATCCCATTATTCTACTTAAGAGGGAGTGATCACACAAAGGTTGAAAGTGAGGTTAGGAAAATTTCCCGTGATACCACTATTCGCCTAAACCTTTGGTACATAGATAGATTAGAACCGGGGATTCGGTGGCAAACACCATCAATACTCGCGTCTCATACCTTGATGTGTATATGCAAGGCTTAAAATATACAAAAAGAACATAATAAAAAATAATTCTGGGGAGAGAAAGTGATACAAAAGTTAAGAAAAAGGGTGGTTCATTGTCATGATATTGTATGGTAAAGAATCTAGAAGGTTCTTGAACATTGGCTGCAGCGATAGAACTGGTGATGAGGGCTTTATTTGAACTATGTTGCGAGATAATGTGTGGAGTCTGGAAAAGCTGCGAATGTCTACGGAGAAGTACATGGTGGTTAGATCGAAAGCTGGTTAGGTGACATTTGTGTGCTTGGGAAAAGGATCTTTGCGATGGTTCCTGAACAGGTGAGTCTCCGCGTTTTCAAACCTCTTTCTCTGATTTAGGCTTCTATTTGCTTGAGGGCAAGCAAAGGCTAAGTCTGGGGGAGTTGATATATCATGGTTTTTACCCTATTTAAGCCATGATATAAGTCCTTTTTATAAATTCTTTATAGTATTTTGGAGTCTTTTAGAGTCTTTTACAGGTCATAGCACGTTGGAAACATTATTGGAGATATTGGAGCTTTCTGGAGCATTTGGAACAAAGCAGAAGTTCGTGGTGCTGAGAACCCGATATGAAGCCTTGGTATCGATCGATACTGGCTAGTATCAATCGATACCCATCGCAGAAAGACACGACCCGTGAGTTTTCCAAGACTTGAAGAATTGCAAAAGTGCCCAGAAGTCTTTAATAATTACAAGAAGCCCCAATTCGTGTTTTAGGTTATTTATAGAGATTTTACAGCCACTTTTATGGTTATGCTTTATTTTTCTTTGGTTTAAGAGAGAACTTGGTGAGAGAGACAAGTCTGAATCTCCCTTCGTCCGAGATCAGATCTCAAAACCTCTTGTTACACTTTCTTATTTTCTATTGAGTATTTATTCAACCATATTTATTGATTCAATTTCCATGTCTGAGTAGATCTCTTTTTAGGTTTGGGGATTCTCATAAGGGATTTCTTTTGAATGCTAGGTTGATTAGTTATTTAGGGTTCATAATCTGAATTAGTTATTCACCTTAGGTTGTTCTCAAACCTTAGGATAATTGATTAGGCACGACAGTGCGATTAATTACCTGATAAAACCTTAGGCGAGCAAATTGATTATTCGCAAAGAGATTTGGTTTAATTGATTTGTGAACATATCAAACTTGAAATTAAAGCTGATTTATTCTTAGGGATTTGCAAAGAAATTTGGGATTTTGAAGTTTAGATTTAGATAGTTCTCGCAATGACAGTTGGTTAATTATACTTTAGTGATTTGAGCGTGCGTAACATGAACCCTCATTAGTTAGTTTATTTTGCATTCATTGATTTCCTGAAAAATATCTCTGAACCTATCTCTTTCCCATTGAATTACTACTCGTTTACTGCTTACTGCTTTTTGTTTAATCTGAACTGCTTAGCTTGATTCGATTCTATTTAATCTATTGTGTGATTTCTCTGAGTTCTTGTGTTCGACCCCTGATATACTGCAGCAACTGCTTTAGTACTGTTTAGGGTATTAATTTGAGCATATCAACAACAAGTTGAGATCGACATGTATCACTTTGAAAATGTTCCACCTGGGGACATTCATGACAATGTGGACAACCTTCCACATCATAGGCAATGTGGTAATGGAAATCACCAAGGACAAGAGCGCACGACCAAAACCCACACCCACCCGCCCATAACGTGAGGGCTCCAAACCACCCTCCCAGAGCTCACGATGTGGTTGGTGCAGGTGATGCCGCGAACGCTCACCGGAATCGCCAAGGTATCCAAGATCCTCCTGTCGAGATCAACAACTTCGAGGTCAAAGCCGCCTTGATTAATATGGTCCAAAACAACAAGTTTCACGGTTTGGCCATGGAAGACTTTCTTGACCACATTGATCAATTTGATCGGATATGTGGCCTTACAAAGATGAACGGTGTATCTGAGGATAGCTTCAAGTTGCGACTCTTCCCTTTCTCTCTCGGTGACAAGACTCATCAATGGAAAAAGAGTCTTCCTCAATGTTCGATCACCACTTCGGATAAGTGCAAGAGAGCATTTTTGGCAAAGTTCTTCTCACCTTTCCGAACCGCGAAGTTGAGAAATGACATCTCTAGTTCCTGAACAGGTGAGTCTCCGCGTTTTCAAACCTCTTTCTCTGATTTAGACTTCTATTTGCTTGTGGGCAAGCAAATGCTAAGTCTGGGGGAGTTGATATATCATGGTTTTTACCCTATTTAAGCCATGATATAAGTCCTTTTTATAGAGTCTTTATAGTATTTTGGAATCTTTTAGAGTCTTTTACAGGTCATAGCACGTTGGAAACATTATTGGAGATATTGGAGCTTTCTGGAGCATTTGGAACAAAGCAGAAGTTCGTGGTGCTGAGAACCCGATATGAAGCCTTGGTATCGATCGATACTGGCTTGTATCAATCGATACCCATCGCAGCAAGACACGACCCGTGAGTTTTCCAAGACTTGAAGAATTGCAAAAGTGCCCAGAAGTCTTTAATAATTACAAGAAGCCCCAATTCGTGTTTTAGGTTATTTATAGGGATTTTACAGCCACTTTTATGGCTATGCTTTATTTTTCTTTGGTTTAAGAGAGAACTTGGTGAGAGAGACAAGTCTAAATCTCGCTTCGTCCGAGATCAGATCTCAAAACCTCTTGTTACTCTTTCTTATTTTCTATTGAGTATTTATTCAAACATGTTTATTGATTCAATTTCCATGTCTGAGTAGATCTCTTTTTAGGTTTGGGGATTCTCATAAGGGATTTCTTTTGAATGCTAGGTTGATTAGTTATTTAGGGTTCATAATCTGAATTAGTTCTTCACCTTAGGTTGTTCTCAAACCTTAGGATAATTGATTTGGCACGACAGTGCGATTAATTACCTGATAAAACCTTAGGCGAGCAAATTGATTATTCTCAAAGAGATTTGGTTTAATTGATTTGTGAACATATCAAACTTGAAATTAAAGCTGATTTATTCTTAGGGATTTGCAAATAAATTTGGGATTTTGAAGTTTAGATTTAGATAGTTCTGGCAATGACAGTTGGTTAATTATACTTTAGTGATTTGAGTTCGAGAACCGTGCGTAACATGAACCCTCATTAGTTAGTTTTTTTTGCATTCATTGATTTCCTGAGAAATATCCCTGAACCTATCTCTTTCCCACTGAATTACTACTCGTTTACTGCTTAATGCTTTTTGTTTAATCTGAACTGCTTAGCTTGATTCGATTCTATTTAATCTATTGTGTGATTTCTCTGAGTTCTTGTGTTCGACCCCTGATATACTGCAGCAACTGCTTTAGTACTGTTTAGGGTATTAATTTGAGCATATCAACAACAAGTTGAGATCGACATGGATCACTTTGAAAATGTTCCACTTGGGGACATTCATGACAATGTGGACAACCTTCCACATCATAGGCAAGGTGGTAATGGAAACCACCAAGGACAAGAGCGCACGACCAAAACCCACACCCACCCGCCCATAACGTGAGGGCTCCAAACCACCCTCCCAGAGCTCACGATGTGGTTGGTGCGGGTGATGCCGCGAACGCTCACCGGAATCGCCAAGGTATCCAAGATCCTCCTGTCGAGATCAACAACTTCGAGGTCAAAGCCGCCTTGATTAACATGGTCCAAAACAACAAGTTTCACGGTTTGGCCATGGAAGACTTTCTTGACCACATTGATCAATTTGATCGGATATGTGGCCTTACAAAGATGAACGGTGTATCTGAGGATAGCTTCAAGTTGCGACTCTTCCCTTTCTCTCTCGGTGACAAGACTCATCAATGGAAAAAGAGTCTTCCTCAATGTTCGATCACCACTTGGGATAAGTGCAAGAGAGCATTTTTGGAAAAGTTCTTCTCACCTTTCCGAACCGCGAAGTTGAGAAATGACATCTCTAGTTCCTGAACAGGTGAGTCTCCGCGTTTTCAAACCTCTTTCTCTGATTTAGGCTTCTATTTGCTTGAGGGCAAGCAAATGCTAAGTCTGGGGGAGTTGATATATCATGGTTTTTACCCTATTTAAGCCATGATATAAGTCCTTTTTATAGAGTCTTTATAGTATTTTGGAGTCTTTTAGAGTCTTTTACAGGTCATAGCACGTTGGAAACATTATTGGACATATTGGAGCTTTCTGGAGCATTTGGAACAAAGCAGAAGTTCGTGGTGCTGAGAACCCGATATGAAGCCTTGGTATCGATCGATACTGGCTAGTATCAATCGATACCCATCGCAGCAAGACACGACCCGTGATTTTTCCAAGACTTGAAGAATTGCAAAAGTGCCCAGAAGTCTTTAATAATTACAAGAAGCCCCAATTCGTGTTTTAGGTTATTTATAGGGATTTTACAGCCACTTTTATGGCTATGCTTTATTTTTCTTTGGTTTAAGAGAGAACTTGGTGAGAGAGACAAGTCTGAATCTCCCTTCGTCCGAGATCAGATCTCAAAACCTCTTGTTACTCTTTCTTATTTTCTATTGAGTATTTATTCAAACATGTTTATTGATTCAATTTCCATGTCTGAGTAGATCTCTTTTTAGGTTTGGGGATTCTCATAAGGGATTTCTTTTGAATGCTAGGTTGATTAGTTATTTAGGGTTCATAATCTGAATTAGTTCTTCACCTTAGGTTGTTCTCAAACCTTAGGATAATTGATTTGGCACGACAGTGCGATTAATTACCTGATAAAACCTTAGGCGAGCAAACTGATTATTCTCAAAGAGATTTGGTTTAATTGATTTGTGAACATATCAAACTTGAAATTAAAGCTGATTTATTCTTAGGGATTTGCAAATAAATTTGGGATTTTGAAGTTTAGATTTAGATAGTTCTCGCAATGACAGTTAGTTAATTATACTTTAGTGATTTGAGTTCGAGAACCGTGCGTAACATGAACCCTCATTAGTTAGTTTTTTTTGCATTCATTGATTTCCTGAGAAATATCCCTGAACCTATCTCTTTCCCACTGAATTACTACTCGTTCACTGCTTAATGCTTTTTGTTTAATCTGAACTGCTTAGCTTGATTCGATTCTATTTAATCTATTGTGTGATTTCTCTGAGTTCTTGTGTTCGACCCCTGATATACTGCAACAACTGCTTTAGTACTGTTTAGGGTATTAATTTGAGCATATCAACAACAAGTTGAGATCGACATGGATCACTTTGAAAATGTTCCACTTGGGGACATTCATGACAATGTGGACAACCTTCCACATCATAGGCAGGGTGGTAATGGAAACCACCAAGGACAAGAGCGCACGACCAAAACCCACACCCACCCGCCCATAACGTGAGGGCTCCAAACCACCCTCCCAGAGCTCACGATGTGGTTGGTGCGGGTGATGCCGCGAACGCTCACCGGAATCGCCAAGGTATCCAAGATCCTCTTGTCGAGATCAACAACTTCGAGGTCAAAGCCGCCTTGATTAACATGGTCCAAAACAACAAGTTTCACGGTTTGGCCATGGAAGAATTTCTTGACCACATTGATCAATTTGATCGGATATGTGGCCTTACAAAGATTAACGGTGTATCTGAGGATAGCTTCAAGTTGCGACTCTTCCCTTTTTCTCTCAGTGACAAGACTCATCAATGGAAAAAGAGTCTTCCTCAATGTTCGATCACCACTTGGGATAAGTGCAAGAGAGCATTTTTGGCAAAGTTCTTCTCACCTTTCCGAACCGCGAAGTTGAGAAATGACATCTCTAGTTCCTGAACAGGTGAGTCTCCGCGTTTTCAAACCTCTTTCTCTGATTTAGGCTTCTATTTGCTTGAGGGCAAGCAAAGGCTAAGTCTGGGGGAGTTGATATATCATAGTTTTACCCTATTTAAGCCATGATATAAGTCCTTTTTATAGAGTCTTTATAGTATTTTGGAGTCTTTTAGAGTCTTTTACAGGTCATAGCACGTTGGAAACATTATTGGAGATATTGGAGCTTTCTGGAGCATTTGGAACAAAGCAGAAGTTCGTGGTGCTGAGAACCCGATATGAAGCCTTGGTATCGATCGATACTGGCTAGTATCAATCGATACCCATCGCAGCAAGACACGACCCGTGAGTTTTCCAAGACTTGAAGAATTGCAAAAGTGCCCAGAAGTCTTTAATAATTACAAGAAGCCCCAATTCGTGTTTTAGGTTATTTATAGGGATTTTACAGCCACTTTTATGGCTATGCTTTATTTTTCTTTGGTTTAAGAGAGAACTTGGTGAGAGAGACAAGTCTGAATCTCCCTTCGTCCGAGATCAGTTCTCAAAACCTCTTGTTACTCTTTCTTATTTTCTATTGAGTATTTATTCAAACATGTTTATTGATTCAATTTCCATGTCTGAGTAGATCTCTTTTTAGGTTTGGGGATTCTCATAAGGGATATCTTTTGAATGCTAGGTTGATTAGTTATTTAGGGTTCATAATCTGAATTAGTTCTTCACCTTAGGTTGTTCTCAAACCTTAGAATAATTGATTTGGCACGACAGTGCGATTAATTACCTGATAAAACCTTAGGCGAGCAAATTGATTATTCGCAAAGAGATTTGGTTTAATTGATTTGTGAACATATCAAACTTGAAATTAAAGCTGATTTATTCTTAGGGATTTGCAAATAAATTTGGGATTTTGAAGTTTAGATTTAGATAGTTCTCGCAATGACAGTTGGTTAATTATACTTTAGTGATTTGAGTTCGAGAACCGTGCGTAACATGAACCCTGATTAGTTAGTTTATTTTGCATTCATTGATTTCCTGAGAAATATCCCTGAACCTATCTCTTTCCCACTGAATTACTACTCGTTTACTGCTTAATGCTTTTTGTTTAATCTGAACTGCTTAGCTTGATTCGATTCTATTTAATCTATTGTGTGATTTCTCTGAGTTCTTGTGTTCGACCCCTGATATACTGCAGCAACTGCTTTAGTACTGTTTAGGGTATTAATTTGAGCATATCAACAACAAGTTGAGATCGACATGGATCACTTTGAAATTGTTCCACTTGGGGACATTCATGACAATGTGGACAACCTTCCACATCATAGGCAAGGTGGTAATGGAAACCACCAAGGACAAGAGCGCACGACCAAAACCCACACCCACCCGCCCATAACGTGAGGGCTCCAAACCACCCTCCCAGAGCTCACGATGTGGTTGGTGCGGGTGATGCCGCGAACGCTCACCGGAATCGCCAAGGTATCCAAGATCCTCCTGTCGAGATCAACAACTTCGAGGTCAAAGCCGCCTTGATTAACATGTTCCAAAACAACAAGTTTCATGGTTTGGCCATGGAAGACCTTCTTGACTACATTGATCAATTTGATCGGATATGTGGCCTTACAAAGATGAACGGTGTATCTGAGGATAGCTTCAAGTTGCGACTCTTCCCTTTCTCTCTCGGTGACAAGACTCATCAATGGAAAAAGAGTCTTCCTCAATGTTCGATCACCACTTGGGATAAGTGCAAGAGAGCATTTTTGGCAAAGTTCTTCTCACCTTTCCGAACTGCGAAGTTGATAAATGACATCTCTAGTTTCACTCAACGGAACCACGAGACCGTTAATGAAGCTTGGGAGAGATTTTAGAGCTACACAACTCAATGTCCACACCACGGATTCTCGGATGCCTCGCTTTTGAATACGATATACCGTGGTGCCTTACCAAATATACGGATGCTATTGGACACCGCTTCTAACGAAAACTTCTTGGCAAAAAGAGTGGTTGGTGCGATGGACCTCGTGGAGAACCTTTCTCAAAGCGATGGTACTTATGGGGATGATTATGACCGTGCAACGAGAACCACAAGCGACTTTGATGAGAAAAAGAAGGCCAAGGAATTGAAAAGCCTCAACGAGAAGATCGACAAGCTTCTCCAATCATCTCAAAAGCAAGTTCACTTTGTCAGGGACTATGAAGACAACCAAGGTTATCAAGATGAGGTTGTAGAAGGCACCACCCAAGAGGAGATGAACTTTGTGGGTAATCAAGGCTATCAACGGGGTGGTTTTAACAACAACTACCAAAACCATCCTAATTTCTCCTACAGGAACACCAATGTGGAGAACCCACAAGACCAAATCTACCCTTAACAACAACAAGGGAACCAAGGGGGTCAACAAAAGCATTTTATTCCACAATAACAAGGGCAAGCATCCAACAACCAAGGCTATGTTCCAAAGAACACTTTCCAAGGAAACCATGGCAGGTTTCAAGCCAAAGCACCTTTCAATGCAACGCCCGAGTTTCAACAAGGATTGGTTCCCCAAGGTCAAGCAACTACGTCTAAATCGCAAGAGCTTTACTTGAACACAATGTTTCAACAACTCCTCAAGGGATAAATGGAGATCAATACACGGGTCGATTGTTCTTACAACGATCTAAACTCCAAGCTCGAGACGTTGAGCACCGAGGTTAAGCAACTTGAGGGCAAAGGAGCCGCTTCCTCTTCAAGGCCACAAGGTCAACTACCGGGAAACTAACCCCAAGTAGTATGTAAACGCCATCACACTACGAAGTGGCACGGTCCTACCCACTAGAGAGGCCCCTCCCAATCTCAACGAGGACATTGAGAGCCAAATTAGGGGGGTGGAACTTGAGATTCTTGATGAAGTGGTAGTTGAAGATACAATTTTTTAATGCAATGCGAGGGTAAACGGGTTGAGGAGATCAAGACCAAGGTTGTTGCTCAAGAGAAGCCTAAGAAGAGAGAAACTCTATTTGTCCCACCACCACCTTATGTGCTGATATATCATGGTTTTTACCTTGTTTAAGCCATGATATAAGTCTGTTTTATCAAGTCTTTATTCTATTATAGAGTCTTTTAGAGTCTTTTACAGGTTTTAGCACATTTGGAGTATTATTGGAGATATTGAAGTTTTATGGAGCGTTCTGGAGCAAAACTGAAGTCTGATGACTAAGTACCCGATCAAAGCGTCAATCATCGATCGATACCTACTTGGTATCGATCGACACCCATCGAAGAGATCACGTGTCGCGACTTAATGAAGATTTGTAGAATTGCAGAACTTGCCCAGAAGATTTTAATATTTACAAGAAGACCCCAATTCGTGTTTAGGTTATTTAATAGGATTTTAGAGCCGCTTTGGTGGCTATGCTTATTTTATTCTAGTTTTGAAAGAGAGCTTTTGAAGGGAGACAAGTCTGAAACTCTGTTCGTCCGAGAGAAGATTTCGAACCCTTTTGTTACTCTTTCTGTTTTATTTGATGATTTATTCAAACATGTTTATTGCTTCAATTTCCATGTCTGAGTAGATCCCTTGTTAGGTTCAGGGTTCTCAATAAGGTTTTCTATGAATGCTAGGTTGATTTATTATTAGGATTCACCATCTGAATTAGTTCTTCACCATAGGTTGTTTGCAAAGCTAATTCTAGACTGATCACCTAGAACTTAGATCTTAGGATAATTGATTAGGCGAGAGAGTGCGATTAATTACTTGATAGACCTAAGGTGAGCAAAATAAATATTCCCAAAGAGATTTGGTTTAGTTGTTTTGTGAACAAATCAAACCTGATTAAAAAGCTGATTTAGACTTTAGGATTCGCAAAGAGATTTGGAATTCATAGGATTTAGATATAGATAGTTTTCGCAGCGAGAGTTGGTTAACTATATCTTAGTGATTTGAGGTCAAGAACCGCGTTAAA
The DNA here is from genome assembly GCA_030161315.1 of Eutrema japonicum. Classification (NCBI taxonomy): domain Eukaryota; kingdom Viridiplantae; phylum Streptophyta; class Magnoliopsida; order Brassicales; family Brassicaceae; genus Eutrema; species Eutrema japonicum. Next base: position 22,135,484 of record BSQW01000005.1, on the reverse strand, counting down.
TCTGAATCAAGTTAATTAGTTTGTCTGCATTCAGTGATTCCCTGAGAAATACCCTGAACCTAGCCTATTTCCAATTGAATTCACAACCGTTTTTAATTTACTTTCTGTTATCAAATACCATTGATTGCTTAGCGTGATTCTCACATATATAATCTATTGTGTTGTCAAATACCATTGATTGCTTAGCGTGATTCTCACCTATATAATCTGAATCCTTGTGTTCGACCCCTACACTTACTACAACTACTGCTTAGTACTTTTAGGGTATTAATTTGAGCATATCAAATTTGCGTTGTTGCCGGGGACTCAATTCGCCATTAGATTTTAGTCTTAGAAGTTCGACTAAGCTCGACGGTATCGATCGATACTACCTAGTATCGGTCGATACTCGGCGTTTCCTTTTTGTTGATATCGATCGACACCACTTGGTATCGGTCGATACTCATCGTGTTACCGAGTTACTAACGTTCTTGCCTTTGTTTTCAGGTGCATGCATAACCGTGAAACCAAAAGGAACAATAACACTGAGCTAGTTGATCTGTCACTCGAGCAGCTAGAACTTTTGGAACGCACAAACAGAAGAACAAAAAAGCCAACAAAGATGAACAACAATCAAGTAGAATTGGTTCAAGATGCAGCTGGTACATACAGAGACCGAGAGGGTCGTTGGTGCAATGAGCAAGGACAACGTCTGGATGGAGAGGGGAGCATCATTCCACCTGCTCCTGTTGTCGAAGAGATTGTCGCTGGGAATGTAGCTATGAACGCGAACGCTAGGAATGTTGTGGTTAATCGTGGTAGAACGATTGGTGAGTCCAACAAGCCTGATCAGTTTTACGCCAATCGATCAGCGATCCGTCCTCCTGCTTATCAGAGGAATGACTTTGAGCTAAAGCCTGCATACTACACTCTTGTGGGCCAGCACCTTTTCCATGGTCTTTCCAACAAACATCCAATGGATCACATTGAAAAGTTCGAGGACTTGGTCACTAGCATAAAGAGCAATGGTGTTTCCTACAACTACCTCTTTTGCAAGCTTTTCCCATACTCTATTGGTGGAGATGCGACTTACTGGCTGAAGCAGCTATCTCCTGGAGCGCTGACTAACTAGGAAGATACAAGGACTGCTTCTCTGAACAATTTCTATGATGATGCACGATCTGAGGATCTGAGTAATAAGATTTCCCAGTTTTCTCAAGGACCTACTGAGGCGTTCAAGGCTGCTTGGACGAGATTCATATCGTATCAGAGAGATTGTCCACATCACGGATACTCTGATGTTCAGTTGATGGGAATCTTTTTCAGAGGGCTCGATTGGAGGTACCAGATGATTTTGGATGCCTCAAGCAATGGAAACTTCAACACCAAGTATCCCGATGAAGCCTACGTGTTGATTGAGAACTTGGCGTCTAGTAATAGCACCAAAAATGATGATTTTGAGCGGAAGAAGCTACCTGATAACATGGAAGGTTCACAGATCGCTGATGTTCAAGCAAAGTTGGATTATATGCACAGTCTTCTGATGGGCAAGACACCCAAGGCTGTTCACTTTGCCGAAGAAGTTGAGGTATTCAACGAAGATGAAGTAGAAGATGTTAACTACATTGGTGGTTCTGGCTTTCAGGGTCAGAGAAATCAATTCAACAGCAACTAAAACTTCAACAACAACTCACAGCAAGGAGGGTCGAATCAGTTTGGCTAGAAACCATCTCAGAACAGTGGGTATGTCAGGAACTATGGGAACTCATATTATCAACATGTACCTGCTAATCTCCCAGATAGCAAGATCGAGGCTATGTTTGAACAGCTGGTTCAAGGACAACAGCAGCTCACTGTGAATCTCAACGGAAAGAGCGATGATGTATACAAGGATCTGAGTGGAAGGATCGACGCTCTCAATACTCATCAGAAGATGCTAGAAACGCAAGTTACCCAAACTGCAGCAGCTGTTAAAGGAAAGACGACTCAGGCTCAGAACGAATACGTTAATGCCATCACCTTTCGCAGTGCAGAAACTCTCGAACACCTTTCAGAAGGTTATTCCGACCCTGATCCGCCAGTATCGATCGACACCACAGCTGATGTCGATCGATACCATTCTAAAGAACCGATACATGAATCTTGTATCGATCGACACCAACCCGGTATCGATCGATACCCCTTGGAAGTCGGACCAGAGATGGTTGGGGAACGTGTCTACAAGCTTAAGAAACTAGATCCTCGACCGCCTAAACACCTCAGAGATCCCATTTCTCCGAAGCAGCTGAGTGGCTTTGAGATGATGGTACGAATAATTCCACCCACACACACTTTTGAAGAAGCTCTAGAGTGTCGCCCTCTGTTGAGTCACTTACGAGATTGCAGAGAGACTGAGGAAGAGATTAAGGAACTCTTCTTCAAGGTCAGAAGTACACCGCCACAACTGAAGAAACTGACTAAGTGGGAAGACCCATGGAAATATTTAGTTCCATGCTCTATCACCGGAGTTGAATTCAAGGAATCATTGGTTGATTCAGTGTCTAGCATGAATGTCATGTCAAAGGCACTTGCAAAGGACCTGGAAATCGATGACATAAGATCTACTCAGATGCCTCTCACAGTTTCGAACTCTTCCACATCAGTTCCATTTGGTACAATCCCTGATTTGATGGTTAAGGTAGGAGACTGTCTGGTTCCTACTGATTTTCAGGTTGTGGAGATGCATGCAAGGTCTAGCACACCTTTGATCCTTGGAAGACCGTTCATGGCCACGGCTGGTGCAGTTATGGACACGCACAGTAAGAGTATCTCGTTCTCATACATCGACGAACATGTCTCCTACGACTCCATCCCTCCTAGAAGAGCTCCCACACAGATATCTTGCATCCCCGTTGGTGCAGGAGAAACATTGATGGTTGATCTTTTGGACGAGCCTGATGTTGTGCCAACTGTCATAGAAGCTCAGGATCGTCCCCCTATCATCGTCAGGGAGGTCACCAAAAAAGCTAAGGCAAAGAATGAGGTGAAGAGCAAAGAAACCAAGAGTAATGCACATGTCACCTTAATCCCTCAGAAGTGCGATGGAGATTCGATCAAGTACAAGGTGAAGTGCAAGGGACGCTCGAAACCGTTCTCTAAGGCCAGATTCATCCTAACTCCAGAGCTGAAAGAGAAAGGGGAAGAGGTTATTGAGTGTATGCTGCGCAAAACTCTGAGTTTGGAAGTATCTAGTTGTGGGACTTGCATGGGAGTGAGTTCACTACTTCCTTCCGACTGATCGTCCGTAAAGTTAAGATCATGACGTTAAACAAGCGCTGAGTGGGAGACAACCCACTGGTAAGTATGTACATACGTTTTTATTTTCATTTTGTTTTTTATTTTTGGTCTTGTGTCTTGTGTCAAACGTGAAGCAGATTTGACGAGGAGTATTGATCGACACAAGTCACTGTCGATCGATACCAAGTGTCGTGGAAAAGGAACATAATTTTCACAAGTGTCGATCGACACCATTCAGCGTCGACCAAAAACGACAAGTGTCGATCGATACCTATGGGTATCGATCAATGCTCCACGGCCAGGTAAGTTTTTCAAATCTTCACCAAATTGAGCGATTTAAGTGTCTATATTCATTGTCCCATTACAAAACTTCAGTGTCCCATTACTCTGTCATCGTTTTCCAGAGATTGTCACTGATCCAATTAGGTCGCTCTCGACTAGTCCTCACGCTGCTAAACATTTCTTTCATCCTGCATTGACAGATCTCCTCGAAATAGCCTTGAACCGTCCTTGTTATCAATGGATCCCATGTGTGGGTTTTCTACATTACAAAGAGAATATAATGATGTTGGTAAAAACATCACAAGCAAACCTATAGGTGAATGCTAAAGAACATAGAACTGTACAGCGAACTCGAGAAAGTATATTTCTTGTCTCTCCCGAGGCACACATGTCCAGCTATAGTAGGGAGCATCAAATTTGTTTGTAAACACTTTAGTAATTGACCTAACCAGTTTAGATCCCTTGTCGCGATTAAACCTGCAAACTCAGAAACTCATAAAGTCAGAAACTTAGAAGAAAACAAACCAGAAACAATTATAGTTTAGTAGTACATTACAGTGTAATTAATATTGTAATGTACTACTTAAGAGAAAAAAAACCAGAAACAGTTAAAGAAAAGAAAACAAACCAGAAACGTGATAACTCCAAGTCAATACAACCTAGACAACTCCAATCAGAAACGTGACAACTCCAACCTAGACAATAATCAGAAACGTGACAACTCCAACCAAGTCAAGTAAAGAATCTATGTTTTCAGAAAGAATCAAGTCAATAAAACTCCAAATCAGATTGCATAAACAAAAACAACTATCTAGTTGTATTGATTTTATATGTCAATTCAAAAATATACGTGACTGATATAAATCCTAGCCAACAATTCAAATCCTAGACAACAAAAAATATCCTAGACAACAATTCAAATCCTAGACAACATTAGACTTCTAACCATAAAGTTTCACCAAGATCTAAGATATAAAGGCTAACATAACGCTAACACAAGAGCCTACAAAATGACAATGGCACACAAAAATGAAACGTTTGGCACACAAAATTGAAACGTTACACATAGTGACAAAGAGATATCAAGAACAGGACGAAACTCTAAGAGATCAGACACATAGCCAAATCCTAAGAGAGCAAACATAACCAAACTTTTAAAATCAGGAACATACCAAGTTTAGTTTGGCGTCGGTGTGGGAGAGAGGACGGTGGTGAATCTATCCCGGTCTGGCACCATAAGCAAAGCATTAAGTGCCCGAAGTGTGTCCTCCTGGAGATCTGTCAAACCTGGTGAAGATTCGTCATGGAAGCTGTGTGGTCTAAAAGATTGATGGATGTGACTGTTCGGTTGTGGTGACGTTGGAGTGTCCTCCAATGGAGCCAAAGCTGCAGGTATTTCTTCTCCACGGTGTTGAGGGATCGAGTCCTGAAATAGTTGTTATGGCGGTGGAAAGCTACGAAAATTTGGTGCTGACGATGACGGTTGAGCGTTCGCGGGGACTTGAGGTGTTGACGACTGATTCGGAAGTTGGGCTGGCAGCATGAAGTTGTACTGCGGCGGTAGAGGGGTCGGTGTGGGTTTCTTCTTCACCGACCCCTCTCCGGCTCTCTGAGATACGTTGGGAACGAATTTTGTCTTACGTCCTCCTTTGCTCTTCTCTACCGGCATAGTTCTGGGATTCGAAGAAGAGATTGAAAGGAGAAAAAGAAATTCGCGATGGGGATTCAAAGAAGAGATTGAAATGCGATCGAAGAATATGAGAAAAAAAGATCGAAGAAGAAGAAGATCGAAGCCGCAGATGAGAGCAAAAGGGGAAGGTGATGAATCAAAAGCACATAGGGTTTTCGAGGTTAATCGCAGACGAAAAAGACTAAAATGGTAAAGTATTTTTTTTAATCGCAACAAAGAAGTCTTAATAATTGTTTTGTGTATTAATAACTAATGAATGACTCTAGCATATTGGTAATTCCCCCACTCACTGATCAATCAGCCCACGGATCAAGTCTTTGTGAAGACGGAAATGTTTTTTTTTTAAATCTTTTCTGCTTACTTAATAATATTTATGTGTGATTAATACCAATGAATGATTTTGGCCTACTAGTAATTCTCTCAATTGATTCAATCCCCCCCACGGTTTAAATCTTACTGAGTACGGAAATGTATATTTTTTTTAACTCATAACGACAAATAATAAAAACGACAAATTACACCGAAATTGTGACATAAGTAACATAGTTAATTAGTAGGGTTCTTCGTCATCTGATTCTTCATCAGAAGACGACAAATTACATCGAAATTCATCTTCTGGATCTGCATCTCCGACATCATAATCGAGGTTTATTGGGTCTCCTTGTACGAAATTGTCGAGTACGAGATCTTAAATTGTTGTTATCAATACATCATCATCATTTTCTGTTTGCATAAGAGTCGGTTCTTTTTTTCATATTCCCCAGAAATATTTCCCCTCGAATTCACTTTTAGAACATTGAGCCACAAATGCTTCGGCTTCTTTGTATATGGGTACATAATATAACAAACTTGCGAGGTTGTTTGTAATATAAAAACGTATATATAAGTTATACATATGTATATCGACATTAATAAAATGCTATATATAAATATTGTCATAAGTACGTACCTAGAATAAATGGTTCATATTTATTTTATTTTCTTGATGAAAGAACGTCTACAACGCCACCATTGCTCCTCCGAGTTCCTCTACCGATAACTGGATCATACCAATTACACTTAAAAATTGTGATTCTCAAATTGACCATCCCCACGTACTCGAGTTCTATGATATCAGTTAAGGTCCCGTAGAAATCAGCTGCATCGGAGGCATCAGTGTAATTTTCACCTTTAACACTGACCCCATAGTTACATGTCTTTCGTCCAGCGCCGTGATTCTGCGTATGAAACAAATAGCTTCTTGTAAAATACATTGGCCAAGTTTTGCCCTTATTCAAAGATCCATGCACTATCTCTTGAACCCAAGTAGGAAATGGATTTGTGGCGTTCCAGTAAGTAACCTGCATATATATAAAAATAGCGTAAATATATATAAGTATAAATATATGCATAGTTATGAATATTTTTGAGACATACATATTCTTTCACCCATAAATGATATTCGTCAGCTCTTTTCGCGGCGAGTTCTATTTCGGATAGTCCTGGATATTTTGCAGAAATAAATTCCTCTTTCATACTACACAAGACCAACATAAATATGAGAAATTAAACAAAGATTATATATATTAAAACGCAAACTGGTAGCGATGCCAACTTATATACCTCTCAATTGGCTGAAAATAGTCACAATTTCGTAAAACATATGCATGTGCGCATTGATAGTCTCTCTCTGAGAGCCATATTTCATGCATTTCTCCACTTGGACGGCCTACATGAGTAAATATAGAAGGTACTCCAGGGACATGATATACGTGGACTTCACCTTCACAAATCTTATTAACCTGACCAAATGAGTAACAAATGCCAAAACATGATGTGATTGATTTTAGCATTTACCTTGATTTCACATTAAAATATATAGCATGTGTATACAAATTAAATGGCAAAGTGGACATGATGTGATTGATTTTAGCATTTACCTTGATTTCGTTTGTATATTCGCGGCAAAGTATTGCTCTGAGAAATAAGCAATCTCGTCATTGATATATGATTCAACAATCGTTCATGCCGCATATCTTTTGTTCTTTGCTTTCCCTTTCAACTTCTTAAAAAACCTTTCAAAAGGATACATCCACATATACTGGACAGGGCCTCCTAATTCAACTTCATAGGGGAGATGTATAGGCAGGTGCTCCATCACATTAAAAAATGAAGGTGGAAAGATCTTTTCTAAATTGCATAGTATTAAAACTATGTTCTGTTTAGAGTTTGAACGCGACTTTTATGCAAAGTTCTCCAACATAAGTCCCGGAAAAATGCTCCAACCCCTACAATATACGTGAAAATTGCATGAGGTTACTATATAAATGATTATAATCATATTTAAGGAAATAGTCGTAATTAGTACCTGATAACGCAAGGTGGACATTCCGATCTAGGAGTTCTGCAAAGATAAATGGAACGAACCGCTCCATAAAAAGATGGCAGTCATGACTCTTCATGCCAGAACACTTTTGGTTGTCCATATCAGCACAAGTAGCTAACTCTGACGAATAACCATCTGAAAACCTAACCGCATTCTTCCCACATTCCATTAAACTTTTTATGGCTTCTTCTGTCAATGTCAAGGATGTGAAAGGAGCTTTACCCTCACTATCAATATGTAAGTGTGGCCGAGAACAAAATCGTTCTATATCCAATCTTGACATAATGTTGTCTTTCGATTTACCCTTCACACTCATAAGAGTATTCATGATGTTGTCAAAACAATTCTTCTCTATATGCATCACATCAAGACAATTACAAAGATTAAGGTCCCTCCAGTACGGCAACTCCCAGAATATGCTTTCCTTGTGCCAGTTATGTTGCTTCCCATAGCCCGGTTTCTTCCTTTCGTGACCGTTTCCACCCACATCCTTTGTTTTCGATGGATTTACACCGGCCAACCGCTCGAAATAAACGTGCTCACCCGTCAAAGACGGAGGTGGATACTCTCTCGAAGCGTCTGTTCCCTTTAGGAAGTCTTTTTTATTCCTCCTCAGTGGATGACCATGAGGAAGAAATCTTCGGTGACAATCAAACCAACACGTCTTCCTTCCATTAGGTAGATAAAAAGACTTTGTATCTTCCATGCAAACTGGACATGACAATTTACCATGGGTTGTCCATCCATATAACTTGCTATACGCCGGAAAGTCGCTTATCGTCCACATCAACACTGCTTTTAGATTAAAATTTTGATCCAACGACACATCGTATGCATCAACGCCATTAGACCACAACTCTTTTAACCCCTCAATAAGAGGTCGGAGGAAGATATCGAGACTAGCTCGTGGATGATTTGGCCCAAAATTCAGAATTGTAAGAAATAAATACTCTGTATTCATGCACATACCCGAGGGTAAATTATATGGCGTCAAGATCACATGCCACAACGAATGATTACGAGACATGCCAAATGGATTGAACCCATCCGTACATAATCCAAGATAAACGTTACGGGGTTCTTTGACAAACCGGTGATGTTGATCTCGAAAATATCTCCACTCCGCCGCATCAGAAGGATGACCCATTTCTTCCTCCTTTGCTTGGTGCTCGGCATGCCATCTCATTGCCGCTGAAGTCTTCTTGCTCTGATACATTCTCTTTAATATGTCAGCAATAGGTAGATACCACATACGACTGTATGGTACTTTAGTTCTACGTCGGTCGTTCTTAGGCTTCCATCTTTGTGCACCACAAAACAGACATTTATCTTCCTTCTCGTCATCTTTCCATAAGATCTTACAATTGTAAATACAAACATCAATTTTATGATATGGGAAACCTAAATTGCGCATCAATTTTTCTGTCTCGTAATGTGAACCAGTTAACTTGTTTCCTTCTGGTAAATAGTCTGTCAGGATTCCGCAAACCGAATCCACTAACTTTTCTCTCATATTATATTCTGCCTTATTTAGCATGACTCGAGCAGCTAAGGAAAACTGCGAGTGACCTTCACGACAACCATCATATAATGAATTATTTGCACCTTCTAACAAGTCATAGAATTGTTTTGAATGGTTACGTACCGGTTCTTCTACATTCTGATAACTACCATCCTGATGATAGTTATCAAGACTCACGTTATGACGAAATGCATCATTCACCATATGATATGCTCAAATTAATACCCTAAAAGTACTAAGCAGTAGTTCTAGTAAGTGTAGGGGTCGAACACAAGGACTCACAGAGACACACAATAAATTATATAGGTGAGAATTACGCTAAGCAATTAATGATATCGAAATAAAATAATGTAAATTAAAACGGTTGTGAATTCAATTGGAGAAAGGCTAGGTTCAGGGTATTTCTCAGGGAATCACATAATGCAGACAAACTAATTAACAGGATTCAGATTTTAACGCGGTTCTTGAACAAAAATCACTAAGATATAGCTAACCAACTCTCGCTGCGAAAACTATCTAAATCTAAATCCTAGGAATTCCAAATCTCTTTGCGAATCCTAAAGTCTAAATCAGCTTTTTAATCAGGTTTGATTTGTTCACAAAACAACTAAACCAAATCTCTTTGCGAATACTTATTTTGCTCACCTTAGGTTCTATCAGGTAATTAATCGCACTCTAGCTCCTAATCAATTATCCTAAGATCTAAGTTCTAGGTGATCAACCTAGAATTAGCTTTGCAAACAACCTATGGTGAAGAACTAATTCAGATGGTGAATCCTAATAATAAATCAACCTAGCATTCAGAGAAAACCCTATTGAGAACCCTGAACCTAACAAGGGATCTACTCAGACATGGAAATTGAAGCAATAAACATGTTTGAATAAATCATCAAATAAAACAGAAAGAGTAACAAGAGGGTTCGAAATCTTCTCTCGGACGAACAAAGTTTCAGACTTGTCTCCCTTCAAAAGCTCTCTCTCAAAACAAGAATAAAAATATGCCTAGCCATGAAAGCTTCTCTAAAATCCTATTAAATAACCTAAACACGAATTGGGGTCTTCTTGTAAATATTAAAGTCTTCTGGGAAAGTTCTGCAATTCTTCAAACCTCATTAAAACTCGCGACATGTGATCTCTTCGATGGGTGTCGATCGATACCAAGGAGGTATCGATCGATGCTTGATGTTTCGATCGTGAACTTAGTCACCATACTTCAGTTTTGCTCCAGAACGCTCCATAAAACTCCAATATCTCCAATAATACTCCAAATGTACTAAAACATGTAAAAGACTCTAAAAGGCTTCAAAATACTATAAAGACTCTATAAATAGGACTTATATCACGGCTTAAACAAGGTAAAACCCATGATATATCAACTCCCCCAGACTTAGCATTTGCTTGCCCTGAAGCAAATAGAAGACTAAACCAGAGAAAGAGGTTTGAAAACGTAGAGACTCACATGTTCTTGAAACGTTGCAATGACCATTTTCCCAAGCACCCAAATGTCACCTAAACAGCTTTTTGATATAACTACCATGTACTTCTCCGTAGACATTGCAGGCTTCCCAGACTACACACATTATCTCACAGCATTGTTCAATCAAGCCATCCTCGCCAGTTCCATCGCTGTGATTAACACTAAGAGCCTTCTAGATTCTTTCCCATACAATATCATAACAAGGAACCACCTTTTGGTATTATTTCTCTCCCCCAGACTTATTTCTTATTATGTTACTTGCATTTACATATTAATGATCGAGACGCGAGTATTGATGGTGTTTGCCACCGAATCCCCGGTTCTTCCCTCAAAAGTAATCAAAGGTGTAGGCGAATAATGGTATCACAGGAAATTTTCCTAACCTCGCTTCCACTTTTGTGTGATCATCTCCTCTGAAGTAGAATAATGGGATCGTTGGAAAATTTCCTAACCCTCTACTCAAAAGAAAATCATTTCATCTTTTAATGCATCTAATTATTAACTTGTAACAGGGAGATAAATACCGTTATTTTCAAACACATGGGTTCCTTTGTCAGATACGAATGAGGAATCAAGCTCTATGGATACTAACCACATTGATGAAGTGCAAAATTTTGGCTCAGGCTTTAAGGAACTTTGCTAGAAACATGAGTGTCTTCTAGTCAACCGGTCAGGCTTTGGATTTTTCATTAGTCGATCTAGAGCTGATTCTGTAACCATGGTCACTTAGAAGCAAGGTCAAATCAGTAGATTCAAGAAAAAGATCACAGTCTCAGACAAAATTTTGACTCAATAAAACAACGAATGACTCAAAAACGGACTGACTCTAAGAAAAACAAAAACAAAGTCAGCGACTACCTCCCCCAGACTTAAACAACATTGTCCCCAGTGTTATCTAGCCTAGAGTTGGTGAAAGAAAACAAATGAACTGAGTGGATTATGAAAAGTTAGAAACCGTACCTTTACAGGGTATCGATCGATACTGGCAGGTATCGATCGACACCAAATGTATGTCGACACACTGATTGAAAATCAGGGGTGTCGAGTCGCTGAACCAGATAAAGCATTCCATAGTGTTAGATGTTAGCACTGTTAGGAACACTCAAAAACAGGTTAAAAGAAACATGGTAGATCAAATACAAATCCAAAGAAGTTCAAATGCAAAAACAAATACTGACATAAGTTCAACATATAAGAAAAATAAAAGAAAATGAAAGAAAAATTTAAACGTGAAGATAGAGAAGACTAATCCTCCGTCTCCTCATAATCATTCTCATCTTCAGCAGCAGCAGCGGTATGTGAAGGTCCAGGCTGGGACGACGGATCAGCATCAGTCGTGCAACAACAGCGAACAGCAGCCCATATGCTCTTCATGCTCGCTATCATCAGTCTCTAGAAAGCAGCTGGCTCCATCGGGACGTCCGTGTCCTCAGGCCACTGTGGCTCTGGAATAGGTGGGCAGGATGCGGCCTGTGTACGTCCTCTCTGACGTGAAGTGGATGCGATGTCAGCAGCAGGTGGATGAACCTGTCGTCTAGTCGCAGAAATCGGAGTCAACAGGTCCGCAGGAGGCTCAAAACGAAGCAGAGCAGGATCCTCGGATATGTCTGTCAGATCCTTGTCAGGTAGCTGCATCAGAAAGCTCCCGTCAGATTTGTTAAGAATCCACTTCCTCCCGGTCTTCAACTACCTAAGGTTCCTCAGATGAGCCTCATCCATGTACCGGCGCGCAGTGACAATCTTGCAGCTCGTAGTACTGATCCCGAAGTGCTGAAAAATAGGAGTCAGAAGACTACCAACTGATTCCTTCTTCGTGCTCGTCCCTGTGAATGGTTTGGTCTTCAGAGAGACCAGATGATGCGTAAAAACAGCCCCAAGGTTAACATCCTCAAGCTCGGGCCAATCAAAATCCAGCTCGGGGCTTCTGTTCCTGACAGCCATAAACAGAAGCAGAAGCTCAGACACACTCATCTTCTTAGGCTCAATCTTGCACATGAGAGTAGTGCTCAGGATCCTAACAAAACAACTCAGGACCGGATGTCATAATTCCATCTGAGTGGACGTCTTAGACTCGTAGACATCGTTCCCAAACCATGCCCAAAATCCACATATGTCAGGATGGGCAGCTGGAAGAGCAATACTCCTGCGATCCCTTCGAAACCCATAGAGATCACAGAGATCAGGGAGTGTAATCATGTACCCCACTCTGCGAGCCATGAAGGACAGGCTACCACCCTGTGCGTCTCGCAGAAGCTCATCTGAATAGCTAACGCGAGCTATCGCCATGAACTGATTAACCAAGTCTGGGTAGAGGTCATCCTGTCGTGTAGCCATGTGACCAAAACCAATCCGCTCAAGCAGACGAGCCAAATCTGTGTCGAGACCAAGCTGATGCAAAGAGAGCCCATCGACAAACCTGGTAGGGTCGATGGTAACACCCAACCACGCGTTATAGAACAGCGTGTCGAGGTCGTCCCACTCCTCAGAAATGGGTCTAAATACGGTGTCATCACTCAAGGCATACGACTTCTCCTGTCCGTCCCAACATATTTCGCAGCTTATCTTGGTACCCTCTCGTCTAGGCCAAGGGTTCGGTCGGTGTGCTGCAGAGGCAGAAGGAAAACCAGTAGACCGAGGAGTAGGGTTCATAGGTGGAAGTGGTGGTGTAGACTGTGTAACGCACTACCCGAAAGCTCGTCTTCTTCTGTCTCTCCATCAAATCTAACCCCGTAGTTGTCACGCCCCCGCACAGTGCTCACGAAACCTCGACGCCAATATGCACCATCTCAATACTTAAGCATGTAATCCAGCTTGTACGTTATCGTCGACTGGCTAGAGCTCGACGTACGGAGAGCGCGGATAGAATTCTCGTTCACGAGCATGCTGGTGGTGGGTTGATTAACCGGCACGACTCTGTAGCGGTTGTCGTAAAGACATGCTTTAACCATGACCTCAACCCTTTTCGATGAGATCCTTGCTACGGTTCGCTCATTCACATGAAATTTTCCCGCTTCACCTGAAGTCCTTGCTCTCTTTGTTGCAGACATCTGAAATCAGAAACAAACAGACAATACCACATAAATCAAACATCTCTCACATCAACACAAGCAAAATCTCATAATCTAGATGGGGGTATCAATCGACACCCTAGGGTATCGATTGATACCTTGAAGCTTTTTCAATGCAATCGACACACAAAAATCCCAAATCATCAACAATGAAAATCAAAGCAATTCAAAGGCATAGTTCGGTTCGAAACTACCTTAGAATACCTCAGCAAACCACATGCGTCGATAAAAACAAGTTGTAAGGAGTGGAATCTCACAAACCCATAACCTCAAAAAATCGGATTGAAAAGGCGTAATTTTGAGATCATACCTTTGTTGGATTGAGAAACAAATTCTAGAAACGGATAGAGGATGAAATTCTGATGAATCCAGACACTTAAATCGCTCAATTCGGTGAGGATTTGAAAAAGGTTGGATTTGAGAGAGAGAGAGAGACGGCGGTATCGAACGATGAGGGATTGTGAGGAAGAAGACAAAACCGTAGGGTTTTAAGGAAACTTACCTGGCCGTGGAGCATCGATCGATACCCAGAGGTATCGATCGACACTTGTCGTTTTTGGTCGACACTGGATGGTGTCGATCGACACTGGATGGTGTCGATCGACACTTTTGAAAATTATGCTCCTTTTCCACGACACTTGGTATCGATCGACACTAACTGGTGTCGATCGATGCTCCTCATCAAATCTGCTTCACGTTTGACACAAGACACAAGACCAAAAATCAAAAACAAAATGAAAATAAAAACGTATGTACAGACTTACCGATGGGTTGCCTCCCTTCAAGCGCTTGTTTATAGTTAATAGCTTGACTTTGGTAGGGCGATCAGTCGGAAAGAAGTAAGGAACTCACTCCCATGCAAGTCCCACAACTAGACACTTCCAAACTCAGAGTTTTGCGCAGCATACGCTCAATAACATCTTGCCTTTTCTCTTTCAGCTCTGGAGTTAGGATGAATCTGGCCTTAGAGAACGGTTTCGAGCGTCCCTTGCACTTCACCCTGCACTCGATCGAATCTCCATCGCACTTCCGAGGGATTAAGGTGACATGTGTAGTACTCTCGGCTCCTTTGCTCTTCACCTCCTTCTTTGCTTTAGCCTGTTTGATGACCTTCCTAGCAATGACAGGAGGATGATCAAGAGCTTCTATTACAGTTGGCACAACATCAGGCTCGTCCAAAAGATTAACCATCAATGGTTTTCCTGTACCAACGGAGATGCAAGATATCTGTGTGGGAGCTCTTCTAGGAGGGATGGCTTCGTAGGAGAACTGTTTGTCAATGTACGAGAACGAGATACTCTTACTGGGCGTGTCCATAACTGTACCAGCCATGGCCATGAACGGTCTTCCAAGGATCAAAGGTGTGCTAGACCTTGCATGCATCTCAACAACCTGAAAATCAGTAGGAACCAGACGGTCTCCTACATTAACCATCAAATCAGGGATTGTACCGTACGGGATAGAGGAGGAAGAGTTCGCGAATGTGAGAGGCATCTGAGTAGATCGTATGTCATCGATCTTAAGCTTCACTGCAAGTGCCTTTGACATGACATTCACGATATACCCTGAATTGACCAGTGATTCCTTGATTTCAACTCCAAAGATGGAGCATGGAACTGAAAATTTCCTTGGGTCTTCCTTCTTAATCAGTTTCTTCGGTGGAGGCGGTGTACTTCTGACCTTGATGAAGAGTTCCTTAATCTCTTCCTCAGTCTCTCTGCAATCTCGGAAGTGACACAGCAGAGAGCGACACTTTAGAGCTTCTTCAAAAGTGTGTGTGGATGGAATTCTTTGTACCATCTTCTCAAAGCCACGCAGTTGCTTTGGAGAAATGGGATCTTTAAGGTGTTTAGGTGGTCGAGGATCTGGTTTCTTAGGCTTGTAGACACGCTCCTCAACCATCTCTGGTTTGCCCTCCCAGGGGTGTCGATCGATACCGTGTTGGTGTCGATCGACACAAGATTCATGTATCTGTTCTTCTGATCGGTATCGATCGACATCACCAGAGGTGTCGATCGATACTGACGGATCAGGGTCGGAATCACCTTCTGAAAGGTGTTCGAGAGTTTCTGCACTGCGAAAGGTGATGGCATTAACGTATTCGTTCTGAGCCTGAGTCATCTTTCCTATCACAGCTGATGCAGTTTAGGCAACTTGCGTTTCTAGCATCTATGGATGAGTATTGAGAGCATCGATCCTTCCACTCAGATCCTTGTACACATCATCGATCTCTCCGTTGAGATTCACAGTGAGTTGCTGCTGTCCTTGAACCAGCTGTTCAAACATAGCCTCGATCTTGCTATCTGGGAGCTTAGCAGGTACATGCTGATAATATGAGTTCCCATAGTTCCTGACATACCCACTGTTCTGAGATAGTTTCTGGCAAAACTGATTCGACCCTCCTTGCTGTGAGTTGTTGTTGAATTGATTTCTCTGACCCTGAAAACCAGAACCACCAATGTAGTTAACATCCTCTACTTCATCCTCGTTGAATACCTCGACTTCTTCAGCAAAGTGAACGGCCTTGGGTGTCTTGCCCATCAGAAGACTGTGAATGGAATCCAACTTTGCTTGAACATCAGCGATCTGTGAACCTTCCATGTTACCAGCTAGCTTCTTCCGCTCAAAATCAGCATTCTTGGTGCTATTACTAGACGTCAAGTTCTCAATCAACACGTAGGCTTCATCAGGATACTTGGTGTTAAAATTTCCATTGCTCGAAGCATCCAGGGTCATCGGGTACCTCCAGTCGAGCCCTCTGAAAAAGAATCCCATCAACTGAAAATCAGAGTATCCGTGATGTGGACAATCTCTTTGATACGATCTGAATCTTGTCCAAGCAGCCTTGAACGCATTAGTAGGTCCTTGAGAAAATTGGGAGATCTTGTTCCTCAGACCTTCAGATCGTGCATCATCATAGGAATTGTTCAGAAAAGCAGTCCGAGTATCCTCCCAGTTAGTCAGCGATCCAGGAGGTAACTACTTCAGCAAGTAAGTCGCTTCCCCACCAAGTGAGTATGGGAAAAGCTTGCAGAATAGGTAGTCATAGGACACTCCATTGCTCTTGATGCTAGTGACCAAGTCCTCGAACCTCTCAATATGGTCCATGGGATGTTCACTGGAGAAACCATGAAAAGGGTTCTGGCTCACAAGAGTGTAGTATCCAGGTTTCTTCTCAAAATCATTCCTCTGAAAAGCAGGAGGACGAATCGCTGATTGATTGGCGTAAAACTGATCAGGCCTGTTGTACTCACAAATCGTTCTACCACGATTAACCACAGTATTCCCAGCGTTCGCGTTCATATCGACATTCCCAGCGACAATCTCTTCGACAACAAGAGCATGTGGAATGATGTTCACCTCTCCATCCAGACGTTGTCCTTGCTCATTGCACAAACGACCCTTTCGGTCTCTGTAAGCACCAGCTGCATCTTGAACCAACTCTACTTGATTGTTGTTCATCTTTGCTGGCTTCTTTGTTCTTCTGTTTGTGCGTTCCAAAAGTGCTAGCTGCTCGAGTGACATATCAACTAGCTCAGCGTTCTTGTTCCTTCTGGTTTTACGATTAGGCATGCACCTGAAAACAAAGGAAAGAACGTTAGTAACTCGGTAACACAAAGAGTATCAATCGATACCAAGTGGTTTCGATCGATATCAACAAAAGGAAATCGGCGAGTATCGACCGATACTAGGTAGTATCGATCGATACCGTCGAGCTTAGTCGAACTTCTCATACTAAAATCAAATGGCGAATTGAATCCCCGGCAACGGCGCCAAATTTGATATGCTCAAATTAATACACTAAAAGTACTAAGCAGTAGTTGTAGTAAGTGTAGGGTTCGAACACAAGGACTCACATAGACAAATTGTATGTGAGAATTACGCTACGCAATCAATGATATCGAAATAACAGAATGTAAATTAAAACAGTTGTGAATTCAATTGGAGAAAGGCTAGGTTCACGGTATTTCTCAGGGAATCACTGAATGCAGACAAACTAATTAACAGGATTCATATTTTAACGCGGTTCTTGAACTCAAATCACTAAGATATAGCTAACTAAATCTCGCTGCGAAAACTATCTAAATCTAAATCCTAAGAATTCCAAATCTCTTTGCGAATCCTAAAGTCTAAATCAGCTTTTTAATCATGTTTGATTTGTTCACAAAACAACTAAACTAAATCTCTTTACGAATAGTTATTTTGCTCACCTTAGGTTCTATCTGGTAATCAATCGCACTCTCGCGCCTAATCAATTATCCTAAGATCTAAGTTCTAGGTGATTAATATAGAATTAGATTTGCAAACAACCTATGGTGAAAAACTAATTCAGATGGTGAATCCTAATAATAAATCAACCTAGCATTCAGAGAAAACCCTATTAAGAACCCTGAACCCAACAAGGGATCTACTCAGACATGGAAATTGAAGCAATAAACATGTTTGAATAAATCATCAAATAAAACAGAAAGAGTAACAAGAGGGTTCGAAATCTTCTCACGGACGAACATAGTTTCAGAATTGTCTACCTTCAAAAGCTCTCTCTCAAAACAAGAATAAAAATAAGCCTTGCCATGAAAGCGGCTCTAAAATCCTATTAAATAACCTAAACACGAATTCGGGTCTTCTTGTAAATATTAAAGTCTTCAGGGCAAGTTCTGCAATTCTTCAAACTTCATTAAAAGTCGCGACACGTGATCTCTTCGATGGATGTCGATCGATACCAAGGAGGTATCGATCGATGCTTGACGCTTCGATCGGGTACTTAGTCACCAGACTTCAGTTTTGCTCCAGAACGCTCCATAAAATTCCAATATCTCCAATAATACTCCAAATGTGCTAAAACCTGTAAAAGACTCCAAAATACTATAAAGACTCTATAAATAGGACTTATATCACGGCTTAAACAAGGTAAAAACCATGATATATCACCATATCCACATATCTATCCTCTAATACATTACCCACTTCTTCACTCCCACTTATATATGTCGTATCAACATAACTCGATCCTAAATCCATATTGATTTCTTCCCCATGCTTATACCAAACATAATAATTTGGCATAAATCCTCTGCTATAAAGATGATTCCAAATTCTTGTCCACGGGATAGATTTCTCGTTCTTGAAAACACTACAAGGACCGAAAAACTTACCTCCATTACTCAGTGTTAGAGGCTGGTTAATTGCAAATGTCATGAATTGCTCCACCCCCGTTGTGAACTCTGCCGAGAAATTTCCCGTCACTTCATCGAACCTCTTATACATCCACTCCCATAAATTACTATAATTATAATTTCTCGACATTATTTAACTAATAAAAACTGATTTTTTGTTATTGGTTTTTTGTTTGTTTTTCTTTTGTTTTTGAGATCGAATGAAGAGAAGAAATGGGGTGAATTTTGCTTATATAGACATTTCTGGCGACTACATTGCGACTACAGGGTGTCTGAAAGGCGACAACATAATGTAGTCGCATAAAACTGGTACACCAACCCCAAAATGAATTACACGTGTTTTCCACCGGTATTTAACGACTGTTTACCGACTACAGTGCGACCTGCCGAAATAGTCGCCCAATAGTCGCTTATTAGCGACTATTACGCGACTATTATATCCCTTCGGTAAGTAATCGTAAATTAGTCGTAAAATAGCTACTATTATAACGACTATGTACTTTGGTCGTAAAACAGCGACTTGATATATCATGGTTTTTACCATGTTTAAGCAATGATATAAGTCCGTTTTATAGAGTCTTTTTACTATTTGGTAGTGTTTTAGAGTCTTTTACATGTTTTAGCACGTTTGGAGCATAATTGGAGATATTGGAGCTTTCTAGAGCATTTTGGAGCAAAGCCGAAGTTCGTGTTGTTGAGTACCCGATTTGACGCTCGGTGTCGATCGATACTGCCTAGTATCGGTCGATACTCATCACAGCAGACACGAGTCGCGACTTTTCCAATAGTTGAAGATTTGCAATTTGGTCCAGAAGTCTTTATTATTTACAAGAAGTCCCAAAACGTGATTTAGGTTATTTAATAGGATTTTACAGCCATTTTGTTGGCGACGCTTTCATTACGCATTATTTTACTTTGGTTTTGTGAGAGAGCTTTTGAAGGGAGACAAGTCTATAACTATGTTCGTCCGAGAGAAGATTTCGAACCCTCTTGTTACTATTTCTATTTATCTATTTGATGATTTATTCAAACATGTTTATTGCTTCAATTTCCATGTCTGAGTAGATCCCTTGTTAAGTTTAGGGTTCTCATAATGGTTTTCTCTGAATGCTAGATTGATTAGTTATTAGGATCCACCATCTGAATTAGTTCTTCACCATAGGTTGTTTGCAAAGCTAATTCTAGATTGATCACCTAGAACTTAGATATTAGGATAATTGATTAGGCGCGAGAGTGCGATTAATTACCTGATAGAACCTAAGGTGAGCAAAATAACTATTCTCAAAGAGATTTGGTTTAGTTGTTTTGTGAACAAATCAAACCTGATTAATAAAACGCTGATTTAGACTTTAGGATTCGCAAAGAGATTTGGAATTTCTAGTATTTAGATTTAGATAGTTTTCGCAACGAGAGTTGGTTAGCTATATTTTAGTGATTTGAGTTCAAGAACCGCGTTAAATCTGAATCATGACTAGTTAGTTCATCTGCATTCATTGAAATCATGAGCAATACCCTGAACCTAGCCTTTCTCCAATCGAATTCACATCCGTTTTAATTTACGTCATGTTTTCAATACCATTGATTGCTTAGCGTAATTATCATCTATATAATATATTGTGTGTTTCTGTGAGTCCTTGTGTTCGACCCCTACTTTACTGCAACTACTGCTTAGTACTTTTAGGGTATTAATTTGAGCATATCAAATTTGGCGCCGTTGCCGGGGACTCAATTCGCCATTAGATTTTAGTATGAGAAGTTCGATTAAGCTCGTCAGTATCGGTCGATACTATCTAGTATCGGTAGATACTCGCCATTTTCTTTTTGTTGATATCGATCGACACCACTTGGTATCGGTCGATACTTATCGTGTTACCGAGTTACTAACGTTTTTGACTCTTGTTTTCAGGTGTATGCCTAATCGTGAAACCAGAAAGAACAAGAACACTCAGCTAGTTGATCTATCATTTGAGAAGCTTGCACTTTTGGAACGCACAAACAGAAGAGCAAAGAATCCAGCAAGGATGAACAAAAATCAAGTGGAGTTGGTTCAAGATGAAGCTGGTGCTTACAGAGACCCAGAGGGTCGGTTGTGCAATGAGAGAGTATAACATCTGGATGGAGAGGGGAACATCATTCCACCTGCTCCTGTTGTCGCTGGGAACGCGAACACAGTGAATGCTGGGAATGATATGGGTAATCGTGGTAGAACGATTGGTGAGTGCAACAGGCCGGATCTGTTTTACGCAAATCGATCTGCGATTCGTCCTCCTGCATTTCTGAGGAATGACTTTGAGCTGAAACCTGCATACACCACTCTTGTGGGACAACACCCTTTTCATGGTCTTTCCAGCGAGCATCCCATGGATCATATTGAGAGGTTCGATGACTTTGTCACTAGCATCAAGAGCAATGGATTGTCTTATGATTACCTCTTCTGCAAGCTTTTCCCATACTCTCTTGTTGGAGAAGCAACTTACTAGCTGAAGCAGTTACCTCCTGGATCGCTGACTACTTGGGAAGAGACTAAGAATGCTTTCTTGACCAAATTTTATGATGATGCAAGATCCGAGGATCTGAGGAACAAAATCTCCCAGTTTTCTCAAGGACCCACTGAGGCGTTCAAGGCTGCTTGGACGAGATTCAAATCATATCAGAGAGATTGTCCACATCATGGATACTCTGATGTTCAGCTGATGGGTTTCTTCTTTAGAGGACTTGACTGGAGGTAACAGATGACTTTGGATGCTTCGAGCAATGGAAACTTCAACACAAGATATCCTGATGAAGGCTATGTCCTGATTAAGAACTTGGCGTCTAGCAATAGCACCAAGAATGCTGATTTTGAAAGAAAGAAGCTAGTTGGTAACATGGATGGTTCACAGATTGCTGATTTTCAAGCTAAGTTGGATTATATGCACAGTCTTCTGATGGGTAAGACAACGAAGGCTGTGCATTTTGCTGAAGATATCGAGGTGTTTAACGAGGATGAAACAGAGGATGTTAACTACATTGGTGGTTCTGGTTTTCAGGGTCAGAGGAATCAATTCAACAACAACTGAAACTTCAACGACTCTCAGCAAGGAGGTTCGAATCAGTTTGGCCAGAAGCCATCTCGGAATAGTGGATATACCAGGAACTACGGGAACTCATCTTATCAGCCCATACCTACTAAACTCCCAGACAACAAGATCGAGGCTATGTTTGAACAGCTTCTTCAGGGACAGCAGAAGCTCACTGTGGATTTCAATGGGAAGATTGATGTCCTATACAATGATCTGAGTGGAAGGATCGATGCTATTAACATTCAGCAGAAGAAGCTGGAACTTCAGATAGCTCAGACTTTAGAGGCTGTGAAAAGGCAAGAAGGCTTTCTTCCAAGGAAAGTAGAGAACCCAAGAGCTCACATCAATGCTATCACCTTGAGAAGTGGAAAAGAGGTCACTCCACGAGTAAAAATTGGCCAAACTGCAGACATTTTCGTCGATCTTGACGATGAGGATACTGAAATCGATCCAGTATCGATCGACGCTAGACAGCATCGATCGACACCTATCAAGATACTTTCACGGGACAAATCGAAACCGCGTGTGTCGATCGATACTACTTCAGTGTCGGTTGATACTGATCTTGCAGTCAAATCAACTCCTAAGGTTTCGAGGGAAGTGCCTACTGTGGTTGCAGAAAGAGTTTATACACCAAAGATACCTTATCCCAGAGCATCTGGGAAGACTAAGAAGGAGGTAGAAGACTCTAGATGCAAGGCAATTATGGATAAGTTGATCGTTGAACTTCCTTTTATTGATGCCATCAAGACTTCTCCAGCCTTCATGAGATATGTCAAGAGGATGGTGTCCAGCAACGTGAACCTTGAATAAGGATGTTTGATGATTACTCATGAGTGTAGTGCTATCCTGACCAACCGAATTCCAAAGAAGCTGCCAGACCCAGAGAGTTTTGTGTTGGATTGTACGATATTCACAGATAGATTTGAACGTTCTCTATGTGACCTTGGCTCAAGTGTCAACCTCATTCCATATTCAGTTGCCAAAAGGATGGGGATGACAAACTTCACAACCACAAGGATCTCCCTGATACTTGCTGATCGTTCAGTTAGATTTCCAGATGGTTTACTCGAAGATGTCCCGATTAAGATTGGAAATTTCTTGATCCCAACTGATTTCATCGTTCTGGAGTACGATGCTGAGCCTAAGGATCCTCTTATCCTAGGCAGACCATTCCTTGCAATAGCTGGTGCTTTGGTTGATTGCAGGAATGGGAAGATCGCTCTCAACATCGGTGATCTTGTCATGACTTTCAATATGGATAAGATGATGAATAAACCAACCATCGATGGGCAGACTTTCTTTATTGATACCTTCAGTGACATAGCTAAAGAGTACTTCTTGGATATGCATCCCGAGGACCCATTAGAGAGGGCACTGGTCTGTTCAGCCACTTCAGAGGTCCATTCGAGTGACGATACTGCTGGTTACTCGAAGATGCTCGATTCAGCATCGCCGGTATCGATCGACACCCCCTAGTATCGGTCGATACCCTGCGACTCGTAGGAGAGTTAACCGAAAGTTCTAAGCAAGTTGCTAGGCTTGGAGATTGGAGTGCAGAGAATGCTCCTAAGGTGGAAAAAAAGCCACTCCCACAAAATATTAGGTATAGCTTTCTTGGTCCTAATTCTACATACCCAGTCATTGTTAATGCTTCCTTGAACAACACAGAGATTGCCTTACTGCTGAGCAATATGTGCCAATATCGCAAAGCTCTTGGCTATTCTCTTGATTACATTTCAGGTATATCGCCAGACCTGTGCATGCATAGGATTCACCTTGAGGACGAATCAAAGACTTCGATTGAGCATCAGAGGAGGCTGAATCCGAATCTGATGGAAGTGGTCAAAAAGGAAGTGATGAAGCTTTTGAAAGCTGGGGTCATCTATGCTATTTCGGATAGCTCTTGGGTTAGTCCGGTTCACGTTGTTCCTAAGAAAGGAGGGATAACTGTGGTTAAGAATGAAAATGATGAGATGATTCCGACTATGACTACAGGAAGTTGAGTTCGGCTACACGGAAATATCACTTCCCATTGCCATTCATTGACCAGATGTTGGAGAGGTTGGCTAGTCATCCCTACTACTGTTTTCTCTATGGTTATTCATGATTCTTCCAAATTTCGATACATCCAGATGACCAAGGGAATACGACTTTCACATGTCCCTATGGCACATTCGCATACATGAGAATGCCTTTGGATTGTGTAACGCTCCAGCCACTTTTCAGAGATGCATGATATCTATTTTCACAGACATGATTGAGGATTTTATGGAGGTGTTCATGGATGATTTTTCGGTATACGGATCATCGTTCAAGGACTGTTTGGCTAATCTGTGCAAGGTGCTTCAGAGGTGCAAAAAGAAACCCTTGGTCCTTAATTGGGAAAAGTGTCACTTTATGGTTCAAGTTGGCATCGTGCTTGGGCACAAGGTTTCTGAGACTGGGATCGAAGCCGACAAAGCCAAAATTCAGGTTATGACAAGCCTCCAACCACCAAATTCTGTGAAGGATATTCGAAGTTTCCTTGGTCATGCTGGGTTTTACAGGAGGTTTATCAAGGATTTCTCCAAGATAGCACGCCCACTCACTGCTTTATTTTGCAAGGAGATCAAATTCCACTTCACGCCTGACTGTCTTGCAGCCTTTGAGGAGATTAAAAAGGCTTTGGTGAGTGCTCCTATTATGCAACCTCCTGATTGGACTTTGCCTTTTGAGATCATGTGCGACGCTAGTGATTTTGCTGTTGGATCTGTTCTGGGTCAAAGAAAAGATAAGAAGCTGCACGTCATCTACTATGCCAGCAGAACATTGGATGATGCTCAAAGGAACTACAACACTACAGAGAAGGAACTCCTGGAAGTCGTTTTCTCCTTCGAGAAATTTCGATCCTACTTGATTGGGAGCAAAGTGATTGCTCATACTGATCATGCTGCTCTCAAATATCTGATGCAGAACAAGGACCTCAAACCTCGCATTTGTCATGGGGTTCTTTTGCTACAGGGTTTTGACATTGAGGTTAAGGATAAGAAAGGAATAGAGAACGGGGTCGCTGACCATCTCTCGAGGATTCGGATCGATGCAGACGTCCCTATTGATAATCAACTACTAGAGGAATCCATTTACTTCATTGAAACTGAGTTTCGAATGGGTTTTGCCGAAACTCAGCAATTCCCACGAATTGCAGGTGTCGGTATCGATCGACACTCCTATGGTATCGGTCGATATCCTGCGATTTCCGAACCAGTATTGACTGTTGAACACCTTGTTGTTTCGGAGGAATATCTAGTAGTTGCAGCCGACTTTGATCAACCATGGTATGCTGATATTGGAGGAATATCTAGTACTGTTCTGATGGTATTTACAGGAGATGCATTGCTGAGTCCGAGGTACCTAATGTGTTGTTTCATTGCCATGGATCCGACTATGCTGTGCACTTTGCCACTTTCAAGACAGTGTCCAAGGTTCTTCAAGCAGGCTTCTGGTAGCCTACTATATTCAAGGATGCTCATATTTTCGTTTCCCAGTGCGATGCATGTCAGAGGAGAGGGAAGATCAGTAAGAGACATGAGATGCCACAAAATTTCATCCTTGAGGTTGAGATTTTCGATTGTTGGGGCATTGATTTTACGGGTCCTTTTCCTTCGTCGTATGGACACAAATACATCTTGGTTGATGTGGATTATGTGTCTAAGTGGGTTGAAGCCATTGCTAGCAGAACCAATGATTCTTCGGTGGTTCTTAAGCTGTTTAAGACCATCATTTTCCCTCGATTTGGAGTACCTCGAATTGTGACAAGTGATGGTGGCTCTTACTTTATCAACAAGATTTTCGAGAGGTTGCTGAAGAAGTATGGTGTGAACCATCGTGTTGCTATTCCTTATCACACTCAGACCAGTGGACAAGTTGAGGTTTCCAACAGACAGATCAAAGAGATTTTGGAGAAAACAGTGAACGTTACAAGGAAGGATTGGTCTGTGAAGCTGGATGATGCTCTTTGGGCTTACAGGACTACTTACAAGACACCACTTGGAAATACACCGTTTCACCTACTGTATGGAAAGGCATGCCATCTTCCAGTGGAAATCGAGCACAAGGCAGCATGGGCTACAAAGTTGATTAATTTTGACATCAAATCCGCTGCTGAGAGGAGATTGATCAAGCTGAATGAGCACGATGAGATTAGGCATCTTTCCTATGAGAACTCGAAGCTGTACAAGGAGAGGACTAAGGCCTACCATGACAAGAAGATCATCTCCAAACACTTTGAAGAATGATCAGGTACTTCTGTATAACTCTCGTTTGCAATTGTTTCCTGGTAAATTTCGTTCTCGTTGGTCAGGTCCTTTCACAGTTAAGGAAGTTAGACCACATGGTGCGATTGCCCTAACAAGTTCTTCAGGCGAAGAGTTTACTATCAATGGACAACGGGTGAAACATTATTGGGCGAAAGCTGAGATTCCAGAAGGACGCATGCTGCCTCTGGATGAAGCACCTACTGCCCGAACGGCGGTACAGTCAAGCAAATGACATTAAACGAGCGCTTGGTGGGAGGCAACCCACTGGTGAGTTTGTTTTTCAGTCTGTTTTCTCTTTATTTTTCGTTTTTGCGTATGTGTCAGGATAAACAAGGAACAAAGACGAAATCGCCTGAGTGTCAATCAAAACCCTGTTGGTATCGGTCGACACCCTACGCGAATGAAGGTTCATCCTATCGACTTAAGCCTGGTATCGCTCGATACCAGGCTGTGTGTCGGTCGATACTCGATGTTCCAACACAGTAACTTCTTGTTTTTCAAAATCCATTTGGTTGTTTTATTTTCTTTCACCAACTCTAGGCTAGATAACACTGGGGACAGTGTTATTCAATTCTGGGGGAGGTAGTCGCTGACTTTGTTTTTAGGGGCTGCTCCAGCACC
The DNA here is from genome assembly GCA_030161315.1 of Eutrema japonicum. Taxonomy (NCBI): domain Eukaryota; kingdom Viridiplantae; phylum Streptophyta; class Magnoliopsida; order Brassicales; family Brassicaceae; genus Eutrema; species Eutrema japonicum. The sequence continues at coordinate 22,108,667 of BSQW01000005.1, read as the reverse complement.
ATAAGAAAGAAGTTCTTCTCCTTTTTAGTTGTTTGTCAAACATGATCGCCTTGTGAAGGAGTTCTTCCAACTCCACATAGTGATGAACCTCCAATCTAACTATAATGTCTCTATTGAGTCCACCAATAAACCTCGCCATTGTTGCTTCATTATCTTCTTGAATATCCGCTCTCAGCATAAGAGTCTCCATTTCTTTGTAGTACTCTTCTACGATTCGGTTTCCTTGGGACAAATTCTTTAGCTTGAAGTGTAGTTACCGGTGATAGTGACATGGTATGAATCTCTTCCCCATTAATACCTTTAGTTGCGTCCATGACTCTACTTGAAAGTTTCCCACCCGTCGCCTAGTAGTGACAAGTTGATCCCACCAACTTAACGCATAGTCTTTGAATTCTGTGGGTGCGATCTTGAGCTTGATCTCTTGGGTGTAATCTCCGCAGTTGAACACTATCTCAATCTTGTTCTCCCACTCCAAGTATTCTTCTGGATTGTTAGTGCCATGAAATGCAGGGATATTGAGTTTAAAACCCACCAAAGGATCCATATTCTTTGGTTGCCTTTCTTCTTGGTCACTCCTTCTTCTTCTCCTTGAATCATGGGACCGTGAGGCATTGCTATAGTAATTTTCTGTGGCTGAATGGTGCTGGCTTGATCTTTAACCTTCCTGTTCTGATTGCGCAGTATTAATTTTATGGGCAGAAAGTTTCTCATCCAACAAGGTCGACACTTTAGCTATAAGATCGTCCATCATTGCTTGATTCGCTTGGTTCACGCTTTGTTCATTATGTGTATTAGACATTGAGACCTGAAACAAAGCACAAATACACCTGTAACAAGTTCCTTGGGTAATAGAAATGATTTCACACAACTATCATAAAAATAACCCTAAAAATGCCACTAAACTCGTCTAGAACTGTAACCTGACTGTTCAACTTGATCGAACGGAATAAAATATCAAAACACATTTAAAATTGTCATAACAAATTTTAACAAATACTAGACTCGTCCTCAATTTACCAGAAGTTGATTTCACAATTTTATCGAACACCAATTAATTATGAAAATTCTAGCAAATCGACAGATAGAAACGTTTCAGATTCCTACAATCGAACAGTTTTGGAAAAATATAACCTTATCACGAAGCAGGCTCTGATACCACCTAATAAGATCTTGGTGAGAAGATCCTTTTCCCAAGATGCTACTCCGTGGATGTGGATCGATTGGTCTCACAAAGGATGTGGAAGGCCTTTTATATTCCTCTTTGAATCTTAAGGATATTACACACTATTAAGACACAAAGGATTTTGCTGGATATTACTCACCAACAAGATGATCTAGAAAATTCAGAGAGAGTTTTATAAAAAGACTAGATAGTTTTCTCAAATGACAATACAAGAAATATAAAGAAAAAACAAAAAGGTTTGCATGCACATCAATTAAACAAGCCTCGAAAATTACACATAAATTAAACACAAGTTTGAATAAAAATAAAACTCTCCACACCATGCCCCTTGGTATTCTGGTCGAGATTTAACTTGATGGGCTTTGTGTCATAGATCAACAAACAGGTTTTATTGGAAGTGATCTACTTGCCTCGCTAAAAATCTTTCTTTGGAAAACCCGGTGGGAAAAAAACCAAAGAGGAGGAAAAGAGCACAAGTAAATCACTTGAACCGTTTATTGATCTACTTGGGTCTGTGTTCAAAACCAATGAGGTTTCAATTCACCTTTTTCATCCTGGCCCAAGTGACGGCGTCGAGTCCAACTTGATGAAATAGATTCCCCAAGACTTTCTTGAATCTTTTGGCTTTAGCTCCGATCTTCGAACTAGCTTGTTCAAGTGTTTTCCTTAGCTTTCCAACAAGTGCATCCTTAGCTCCATGCTCTGGTTCAAGCTGCTCATCCAGGATCATATCATCCCCTCTCTCTTCAAAATGATTTGACCTCAAATCCGAAAAATCTGCACGGAAACAAGCTAAGTTAGTATGATTAAAGTTCAAAACCGGATTACACTTACCTTGCGAGCAGATCTTGTGGGTGTTGGAGTTGGTATGTGCTGGTGTTGGAAGTGGTTTATGCCCTCTAGAGTTCGCAAAAACAAAACGGCTATTGCTCTCAGCTCCTAACGTTTCTTCTTGAACGGTTTGTTTCTTCTCGGGTCCGGTTGGCACGTTATTAGCTATCTCAAGATCATTGTAATCAAACAACAAAATACCACGACCGTTAGTCTTAAAAGATGTATTAAGTCGAGAGAACTTACATGACCAAGCAGTGGTTTGGTCGTTTGAATTCTTCTTTTGCTCCGCTTGATGTTCTTTGGTCGTTGGTGTAGTTTTCAAAGGCCAACTTGATACAGTGTGTGCTACTGGATTTTGGTTTTGACCAGTCTCCTCTAATGGTCAAGTTGGTCGACAAAAGTGCTAAAGACTTAGTGACAAGTCGTTGATCCAGCTCCTCTCTCAATCGAACCAAGTAATTCATATGCTTGTAGCCGAGACCAAAGGATCGATCAAAATCCTTCATGTGGGAACAGTAGCTATGGATCGATCTATCCTTGACTGTTGGTTCCTTTGGATCATTTCCCTTGATCATAGCCTGAGTTTTCTGCAAAAGAAAACGTTTCTCACTCGGATTTGGAAGCTGCGGTGCATGATTAGTTAAACTCGAGGAGTTTGATCAAGTAAAAGGCATTTCTTATTTTTCTTTTGAGAGTTAGGAGTTTCACTTACAACCTGTTTGCCTATGTGCTTGAGGAGCAGTTGGTCTTGATAGATTTCATGTGGTGACATAGGTACCAAAGTGATCTTCTTTCTTCCGTAGTCGAACGAATACCGGTTGTTGAATCTGTCATGAAGAACTCTTCGATCATATTGCCATGGTCTTCCTAGAAGGATGTGGCTTGCTTCCATGGGCAGGACGTCACACATAATCTCATCTTGGTATTTGCCAATGGTTATAGGAACCGAGAATTGGCTACTCACCTTCATCTCCTCGTTGTTAAGCCATTGAAGATTGTACGGTTTGGGATGCTTCTTCACTGTCATCTCGAGCTTCTTGACCATTGTTTCACTTGCAACATTTGTACATCTACCTCCATCTATGATAATGCTGCATACCTTTCCTTGGACGTGACATCTTGAGTGAAACAGATTCTTCCTTTGCTCATGCTCGTTGGTGTTGATGTGAACGTTCAAAGCTCTTTGAATCACCAAAAAATCTCGTTTAACAGCAACTTCTTCATGTTCCTCGGATGAAGCAGCAAGAACTTCCTCTTCTTCAATCTCGCCATTGTCCAACAGAACCATGATCTTCTGTTTTGGACATTCTTTTGCAAATTGTCCCTTGCCTTGACACTTAAAACACCTTACATCACGACCCGTAGAAGTTGAAGCTTCAGTTCTGCCCTTGTAGTTTTGAACAGGTGTGAACGGTTTTGGCTCAATCTTGGGCTTAATAATCTGCTTCTCATCATCTTGATAGCTCGGTTTAGGGGCTTCTCCAGCACCATAAGAAAGAAGCACTTCTCCTTTTTAGTTGTTTCTCAAACATGATCGCCTTGTGAAGGAGTTCTTCCAACTCCACATAGTGATGAACCTCCAATCTATCTATAATGTCTCTATTGAGTCCACCAATAAACCTCGCCATTGTTGCTTCATTATCTTCTTGAATATCCGCTCTCAGCATAAGAGTCTCCATTTTTTTGTAGTACTCTTCTACGATTCGGTTTCCTTGGGACAAATTCCTTAGCTTGAAGTGTAGTTCCCGGTGATAGTGACTTGGTACGAATCTCTTCCTCATTAGTACCTTTAGTTGCGTCCATGACTCTACTGGAAAGTCTCCCACCCGTCGCCTAGTAGTGACAAGTTGATCCCACCAACTTAACGCATAGTCTTTGAATTATGTGTGTGCGATCTTGAGCTTGATCTCTTGGGTGTAATCTCGGCAGTTGAACACTATCTCAATCTTGTTCTCCCACTCCAAGAATTCTTCTGGATTGTTAGTGCCATGAAATTCGGGGATATTGAGTTTAAAACCCGCCAAAGGATCCATATTCTTTGGTTGCCTTTCTTCTTGGTCACGCCTTCTTCTTCTCCTTGAATCATGGGACCGTGAGGCATTGCTATAGTAATTTTCTGTGGCTGAATGGTGCTGGCTTGATCTTGAACCTTCTTGTTCTGATTGCGCAGTATTAAGTTTATGGGCAGCAAGTTTCTCATCCAACAAGGTCGACACTTTAGCCATAAGATCGTCCATCATCGCTTGATTCGCTTAGTTCACGCTTTGTTCATTATGTGTATTGGAGATTGAGACCTGAAACAAAGCACAAATACACCAGTAACAAGTTCCTTGGGTAGAAATGATTTCACACAACGATCATAAAGATAACCCTTCAAATGCCACTAAACTCGTCTAGATCTGTAACCTGACTGTTCAAGTTGATCGAACAGAATAAAATAAGAAAACACATTAAAAATTATCAGAAATAATTTTAACAAATATTAGACTCGTCCTTAATTCACCAGAACTTGATTTCACAATTTTATCGAACACCAATTAATTATGAAAATTCTAGCAAATCGACAAACATCAACGTTTCAGATTCCTACAATCAAACAGTTTTGGAAAAACATAACCTGATCACGAAGCAGGCTCTGATACCACCTAATACGATCTTGGTGAGAAGATCCTTTGCCCAAGATGCTACTTCGTGGATGTGGATCGATTGGTCTCACAAAGGATGCGGAAAGCCTTTGATATTCCTCTTTGAATCTTAAGGATATTACACACCATAAGACACAAAGGATTTTTATGGATATTACTCACCAACAAGATAATCTAGAAAATTCAGAGAGAGTTTTATAAAAAGAGTAGATAGTTTTCTCAAATCACAATACAAGAAATATTAAAAAAAACACAAGGTTTGCATGCACAGCAATTAAACAAGCCTCGAAAATTACATAGAAATTAAACACAAGTTTGAATAAAAATAAAAGACTCTCCACGCCATGCCCCTTGGTAGTCTGGTCGAGATTTAACTTTTTGGGCTTTGTGTCATAGATCAACAAATGAGTTTTATTGGAAGTGATCTACTTGCCTCGTTAAAAACCTTTCTTTGGAAAACCCGGTGGGACAAAACCAAAGAGGAGAAAAACAGCACAAGTAAATCACTTGAACCGTTTATTGATCTACTTGGGCCTGTGTTCAAAACCAATGATGTTTCAATTCACCTTCTTCATCCTGGCCCAAGTGACGGCGTCGAGTCCAATTTGATGAAATAGTTTCCCCAAGACTTTCTTGAATCTTTTGGCTTTAGCTCCGATCTTCGAACTAGCTTGTTCAAGTGTTTTCTTTAGCTTTCCAACAAGTTCATCCTTAGCTCCATGCTCTGGTTCAAGCTGCTCATCCAGGATCATATCATCCCCTCTCTCTTCAAAATGATTTGACCTCAAATCCGAAACATCTGCACGGAAACAAGCTAAGTTAGTATGATTAAAGTTCAAAACCGGAATACACTTACCTTGCGAGCAGATCTTGTGGGTGTTGGAGTTGGTATGTGCTGGTGTTGGAAGTGGTTTATGCCCTCTAGAGTTCGCAAAAACAAAACGGCTATTGCTCTCAGCTCCTAACGTTTCTTCTTGAACGGTTTGTTTCTTCTCGGGTCCGGTTGGCACGTTATTAGCTATCTCAAGATCATTGTAATCAAACAACAAAATACCACGACCGTTAGTCTTAAAAGATGTATTAAGTCGAGAGAACTTACATGACCAAGCAGTGGTTTGGTCGTTTGAATTCTTCTTTTGCTCCGCTTGATGTTCTTTGGTCGTTGGTGTAGTTTTCGAAGGCCAACTTGATACAGTGTGTGCTACTGGATTTTGGTTTCGACCAGTCTCCTCTAATGGTCAAGTTGGTCGACAAAAGTGCTAAAGACTTAGTGACAAGTCGTTGATCCAGCTCCTCTCTCAATCGAACTAAGTAATTCATATGCTTGTAGCCGAGACCAAAGGATCGATCAAAATCCTTCATGTGGGAACAGTAGCTATGGATCGATCTATCCTTGACTGTTGGTTCCTTTGGATCATTTCCCTTGATCATAGCCTGAGTTTTCTGCAAAAGAAAACGTTTCTCACTCGGATTTGGAAGCTGCGGTGCATGATTAGTTAAACTCGAGGAGTTTGATCAAGTAAAAGGCATTTCTTATTTTTCTTTTGAGAGTTAGGAGTTTCACTTACAACCTGTTTGCCTATGTGCTTGAGGAGCAGTTGGTCTTGATAGATTTCATGTGGTGACATAGGTGCCAAAGTGATCTTCTTTCTTTCGTAGTCGAACGAATACCGGTTGTTGAATCTGTCATGAAGAACTCTTCGATCATATTGCCATGGTCTTCCTAGAAGGATGTGGCTTGCTTCCATGGGCAGGACGTCACACATAATCTCATCTTGGTATTTGCCAATGGTTATAGGAACCGAGACTTGGCTACTCACCTTCATCTCCTCGTTGTTAAGCCATTGAAGATTGTACGGTTTGGGATGCTTCTTCACTGTCATCTCGAGCTTCTTGACCATTGTTTCACTTGCAACATTTGTACATCTACCTCCATCTATGATAATGCTGCATACCTTTCCTTGGACGTGACATCTTGAGTGAAACAGATTCTTCCTTTGCTCATGCTCGTTGGTGTTGATGTGAACGTTCAAAGCTCTTTGAATCACCAAAAGATCTCGTTTAACAGCAACTTCTTCATGTTCCTCGGATGAAGCAGCAAGAACTTCCTCTTCTTCAATCTCGCCATTGTCCAACAGAACCATGATCTTCTGTTTTGGACATTCTTTTGCAAATTTTCCCTTGCCTTGACACTTAAAACACCTTACATCACGACCCGTAGAAGTTGAAGCTTCAGTTCTGCCCTTGTAGTTTTGAACAGGTGTGAACGGTTTTGGCTCAATCTTGGGCTTAATAATCTGCTTCTCATCATCTTGATAGCTCGGTTTAGGGGCTTCTCCAGCACCATAAGAAAGAAGCACTTCTCCTTTTTAGTTGTTTCTCAAACATGATCGCCTTGTGAAGGAGTTCTTCCAACTCCACATAGTGATGAACCTCCAATCTATCTATAATGTCTCTATTGAGTCCACCAATAAACCTCGCCATTGTTGCTTCATTATCTTCTTGAATATCTGCTCTCAGCATAAGAGTCTCCATTTTTTTGTAGTACTCTTCTACGATTCGGTTTCCTTGGGACAAATTCCTTAGCTTGAAGTGTAGTTCCCGGTGATAGTGACTTGGTACGAATCTCTTCCTCATTAGTACCTTTAGTTGCGTCCATGACTCTACTGGAAAGTCTCCCACCCGTCGCCTAGTAGTGACAAGTTGATCCCACCAACTTAACGCATAGTCTTTGAATTATGTGTGTGCGATCTTGAGCTTGATCTCTTGGGTGTAATCTCGGCAGTTGAACACTATCTCAATCTTGTTCTCCCACTCCAAGAATTCTTCTGGATTGTTAGTGCCATGAAATTCGGGGATATTGAGTTTAAAACCCGCCAAAGGATCCATATTCTTTGGTTGCCTTTCTTCTTGGTCACGCCTTCTTCTTCTCCTTGAATCATGGGACCGTGAGGCGTTGCTATAGTAATTTTCTGTGGCTGAATGGTGCTGGCTTGATCTTTAACCTTCCTGTTCTGATTGCGCAGTATTAAGTTTATGGGCAGCAAGTTTCTCATCCAACAAGGTCGACACTTTAGCCATAAGATCGTCCATCATCGCTTGATTCGCTTGGTTCACGCTTTGTTCATTATGTGTATTAGAGATTGAGACCTGAAACAAAGCACAAATACACCAGTAACAAGTTCCTTGGGTAGAAATGATTTCACACAACGATCATAAAGATAACCCTTCAAATGCCACTAAACTCGTCTAGATCTGTAACCTGACTGTTCAACTTGATCGAACGGAATAAAATAAGAAAACACATTAAAAACTATCAGAAATAATTTTAACAAATATTAGACTCGTCCTTAATTCAACAGAACTTGATTTCACAATTTTATCGAACACCAATTAATTATGCAAAATTCTAGCAAATCGACAAACATCAACGTTTCAGATTCCTACAATCGAACAGTTTTGGAAAAACATAACCTGATCACGAAGCAGGCTCTGATACCACCTAATACGATCTTGGTGAGAAGATCCTTTGCCCAAGATGCTACTTCGTGGATGTGGATCGATTGGTCTCACAAAGGATGCGGAAAGCCTTTGATATTCCTCTTTGAATCTTAAGGATATTACACACCATAAGACACAAAGGATTTTTATGGATATTACTCACCAACAAGATAATCTAGAAAATTCAGAGAGAGTTTTATAAAAAGAGTAGATAGTTTTCTCAAATCACAATACAAGAAATATTAAAAAAAAACACAAGGTTTGCATGCACAGCAATTAAACAAGCCTCGAAAATTACATAGAAATTAAACACAAGTTTGAATAAAAATAAAAGACTCTCCACGCCATGCCCCTTGGTAGTCTGGTCGAGATTTAACTTTCTGGGCTTTGTGTCATAGATCAACAAATGAGTTTTATTGGAAGTGATCTACTTGCCTCGTTAAAAACCTTTCTTTGGAAAACCCGGTGGGACAAAACCAAAGACGAGAAAAACAGCACAAGTAAATCACTTGAACCGTTTATTGATCTACTTGGGCCTGTGTTCAAAACCAATGATGTTTCAATTCACCTTCTTCATCCTGGCCCAAGTGACGGCGTCGAGTCCAATTTGATGAAATAGTTTCCCCAAGACTTTCTTGAATCTTTTGGCTTTAGCTCCGATCTTCGAACTAGCTTGTTCAAGTGTTTTCCTTAGCTTTCCAACAAGTTCATGCTTAGCTCCATGCTCTGGTTCAAGCTGCTCATCCAGGATCATATCACTTGTGCACACCAAGGCCTTTACGGTCAGATTTCCGAGGGATCCCATGTGTGGGTTTTCTACAAGAGAAGTATTTATGGTGTTAGTGGACATAATAGAAAGAAAGACATATATGAATAGCATGGACAGAAGATAAATGCTTACCGCGAACTCGATGAAGTATCTTTCCTATCTATCGCGACGCACAACAGTCCAGCTGTAGTATGGACCATCAAACTTGTTTGTGAACACCTTGGTGATCTTCCTTGTCAGCTTTCCCTTGTCACGGCCAAACCTAGATAGAGACAAATTAGTGCCGTGAACATTAAAAACATCACAATCTTATTACTTAATTGAAGTACAGAAAGACACTTGGAAAATCCATGAACATAGAAGTACACGTATATGAACAGAGAAGTACAAGTACAGAAAGACACTTAGCAAATCCATGAACAGAAAGACATTACAACAACAGAGTTAATCTAATGTTGTTCTAAACCTTATAAAGATTACTATAAGGTTAATCTAATGTTCTAGACTTCAGACTGATGTTGTTATAGACTTCAGACTTCAGAGTTACACAACAACTGAGTTAGTACTTAAACTAGAAACAAGTGATGAACAAGAGATAGAAGCCTCAACAACAACACAAAAATCAAACCAAGCAAAATATGAAGTTAACGTTTAGACAGGAATGGAAATTTCGGTTTCTTCTGTCAAACACAAGCATACAATGTTAGTTTTCAAATTCAAACAGAAGCAAATGCAGTTTATATATCAGGTTTCGAACGAGATGCGTAACCAGAGACACAACAAGAGACACAACCAGCGACACAAAATTCAAAAAGAAGCAAAAGTCAGTTATTGATAGATACTACGAACCATAACCAGAGACACAAAAGACAACACACATCATCACCAACCATAACCATAGACACAAAACACTACACACATCATCGGCAACCATCAACAGAGACAAAAAACGAGTCTAATTCAGATCAGTTCAAGTATTAGACTTCGTATAGAGTCTAATTCACTTTCAGACTTCTAATACAGTAATTTTCAAGTAAATCTAAAACGGAATTAATTAGATCTAGGCAAAGAACCCATCTCTTTGTTTAGATCTAGGCAAAGAACATGGAAAAATGGTCTAATTTCGTATAGATCAAAAAAATTTGCAGAAAAAAGTAGAGTTGAAGGCGAAAACAGAGAGGTAATTACCAAACTGAAGAAGCTGACGACGGCGGTGGCGGTGGCGGTGGCGACGAAGGTTTCCGGAGAGATGTTTGAGAGAGTTTAGAGAGAGATAGATTCTTCATGTTTTAGAGAGAGAGAGTCGATAATGGCTTTTACAGATTAGGGTTTGTAACTTTAGTTTATATATGGGGTAAAATCACAAGTAGAGTAACTTATTTTAGGTCACGGGTTTCCATCTAGAAGTCTGATAAACCATGGACATGATCAGACTGAAACGGCAGTATGGTAAACCCTAAACTTGATAATTACTACTTAAATACCATCATATTATATAGAAAACTTATAACAAACATCAAACTCGTTTAACTTAGTCACAAACTAACCAGTATATGTAAAAAAACATTATGAATTAAAAAATTTGAAACTTCATATGTCGAACATAGACAAAACTCTTGTTTTCTTTGTTATTTGCACAATGCAATATATAACTCGATATTCACACTCTTTTATAGTTAATTACACTCCAAGGGCAAACTTTGAACCCTAATCCAACAAAAATTGAGCCCGTAAACCGTAAACTCTTACCTTCATGGTGTTTAGAACCAAATTTATCTCATACTCACTCATTTAGATCCAAACTTTTATGTAATTTAAATTTATATACATCTACAATGATTATGTTTAATTTATGTATCAAAAGTTTGTATGAAAAAAATATTAATTATTTTTTTAATTTAAATTTTCATGTTAAATACAATTAAGACTTCTCGGAGAAGTCTGAGAAACCGCAAACTTGTGTTTAGATCCAAATTCATCTCCAATGATTCAATTTGATTAAATTTTATGTACTTTTAATTTATATACAGCAACAATGAGTATGTGTAATTTATGTAGTAAAAATTTCTAAAAACTAAATTTTTAATATTTTTTAATTTATATTTTCAAATTAAATACGTTTCAGACTTCTCTGAGAAGTCTGAGAAACCACGATTCTCTGAGAAATCTGAGAAACCACGACAACCACCATAGTCAACGAGTTAATGCAGTAACTAACCCGTTTTTTCGCCATTAAAGTTCAAGAATAGAGCTCGTAAACACCTTACGCGACTTCTCTCTCCGATTTCTCCCATTTTCCCACTGATTTTCCGATTCAAACGTACCGAAATCGGAAATTATGGCATAAAAACGGCAAAACACGACTGGGCTTGCGGGATTTCGGTGATATTAGACATTCTAGGCGCTCGACGAGGGTAAAACCAAACTCTAAACGGATATAGGTACGAATTTTTGCATATCGTCGATTTTTAGATATGAGTTGTATACTCAGACTGCTTTAGAAGTCTGATGAAACCCATATGGTCAACGAGAGGGTAGTTTTGCAATTGAATTTTAAAAAATAAGATTAAAATTGAAGTTTGTTAATCTCTGAGAAGTCTGAGAAACCCTGATTCTCTCAGACTTCTCCGATATGTTCGAGTAACCCTAAATCTAATATTTAGCACTTATGAGTGACAATATTAAAACATAACTTCTAGGAAGCATCAAATTCGTGAAATATATGCACATTACAACACATATGTGCAAATTTAAAATTTCAAATGTAAATTTGGTAAACCATGAATGTAGCCCTAAAGTTATATGTAAATATTTCCATTACAAAGCATGTTTTGAGGTTTACAACCTACTTTTCCTTACATGTTTTTAATTTGATTCAATTTTACGAAATTTAATTTTAATACTTTGAAATAGTGTATATTTAATTTATGTATAAGAAATTTTTAACAAAATCATTTTTTACAATTTTTAAATTTAAATTTACTAATTAATATGTATCGAGGTATTAAATTTAAATTTTTAAATTTACATTTTTTCGAGAAGTCTGATATTTATTGAGATATATGCATAATTAACTAACCTTTTTTAATTTGATTCAATTTTATGAAATATTAATTTCTATACATCTAAATCGTCTATATTTAATTATTGTAGAAAAAAGTTTTAACAAATTTTTTTTTTAATTTTTAAATTTAAATTTACTATTTTAATATTTATCAGACTTCTCGAATACGTCTGAGAGAAGTCTGGTAAGAGAAATCAATCAGACTTCTATTTGAGTCTAAATGTCAGACCTCTATAGAGGTCTGACATGTCACGAGGTTAAAATGGTAATAGCGGTTTCACGTTTTTTGTTTGGTCATAAGGGGGTAACTGGAATTTTGCACCCCCGAAAGTGTAGCGCATCATTTGATTGAAAGGACAGTTTATTTTTGTCATAAAAACAAAAATTTGGGAGAAAACCAGCAATTTGCCCTTCTATTAAACTCAATGGCTTGAATAGATAGATTTTCAATTGCATTGCTTCCATTTTGATTGTAGCATTAGTAACAATAACAACAACATTCAAAAATGGAAAAATGAATAACAATAATAACAAATCATTTTTATCCAAATTCTGTTTAATTCTATGGTTGAATAGATCAAATCAAATTACACTTTATGATGTCAATTAATCCTACTTTGACAAATCTTCTTTGATCAACAATCAAGATTTTCATACCATATGTATGAAATTTTAATTAAAACCAATTAACTATGAATATATTGACCCATGTCTCTTCTACAATATTTTAAATTCTACCACACTTAATAAAAAGGATTCAAACCATATTAGGTATGAATGACTAAGTTCGATTTATTAAATTCTAAATATTTTTCAGCTTTATATTTTTATGATTTTTTCCAGCATATATATATAGATTGTTGACTTCTTCAAAATTTTATTTATATGTTATATAATATTATTTGTTGTGGTTAATTACGTTCTTATCTATTTAAAAATTTAATTGATTTCTAGATATCTTTCATATTTATGTATTTTATGATCTTTTTCCATTTCAATCATCTAATTAATTACTAGTTGATTTTTTGTTCTTTCTACCTTTTATAGTTTAATGATATTCTTATAAATTTATATGCTTGCATCTGATTTTATATATATCACAAATACAATACAATTACACCCATCATTTTTGTATTTTAAAATTTGTATTTTAATTATATCATCAAATATGACTAAAGCCACCGTTCTTGCTATCTTCATGGTTGTCCTTGTTTTAGGTTTGTTTTACACTTAAAATATATCAAATATTTTCCATGTTTCTTCTCTTTAATAATTTTATCTGATAATGTTTTCTTTAAAATATTTTTGTTGTATAATGAAAAAAATTGAGATGATATTAGTATATGTTTTAAATATTTATTATTAGCGATGGTGAAAGTGGAGTCGCAAGGAACAGAATTGTGTCATGAATATTTTACAGGAACACAAATTTGTGAGGCTAAACAGTGTGCTGCTCAGTGTACTTCGAAGTGGAAAGGATCGGGCAAGTGTATAGCACAAACCAAAAACTGTCTCTGCACTTTTTATTGCAAAAATTGAATTTTATATGTTATCTATAAACTATCATCAAATATATTTTAATAAAAAAATGGATTGAAAAAAAATATTTCACTCTTTTCTATTATTTTTATGGGGAAAATCACATTTTTTACCTTCAAATTACAACTCACTAGCACTTTAAACCTTGAGAGAATTACACTCTCATTTTATACCTTTAACACTTATGGATGAACGATACGGGCATTTAGATTCAACACTTATGGTTGTTCTTTAACACCTATGAATCAGTCTCTAGTTCATGACGCTAGATTCATGCATTAACAACGATATATAAGAAAGAGGTCTAGAAATCGGCTAGGGATTTACCATTTGAAATCTTTATCGAACATTGAGTTCCCCTTGATAATCCCTTTAAACCCAACAATCAAACTACTCCCACATAATATAATTAAAAGACATGATTAAATAAAACAAGAGATTGGTGAAAGAGTCTCTCGAATTTAAGAACGATGTCCGGAGAGAACTTCTTCACCAATCTCGAAAGTATGGAACAAAGACTAGAAAGAAGTAACGTAAAGTAAAAATAATAGGTAAATGTGTGGCACGAAAAGAAACACACAAAATTTTGTTTTTAAATGCATATTTATAGGTCTCGACCTCTGCTTCGTCGGTCTTTAGGTTTTCTCCTAGACGGGATTTGAACGGGCCTTGACATTGAGCTTTCGGGACAAAATTGGCGTGGCCACGGGTCCAAGGTGTCTGGCCGCGGGTCCAGGTTTGTCCTCAAAAAAAACAAAACCAAACCCCAGAAGATTAAACAAAAATCATAGGGAATTAGAATTCTCGGAGACCGTCCTTCTAAACCATAACCATCGAACTACATCAATCGCAATCTAGCCTATAAAATTATCACCAGAACTTTCTGTAGCACTAATCCACGGTATCCGTCATACGAAATATAAAATTTCAGAATCCAAAAATCAGGTCAAGTAGCTCTCTAAATTGATTAAGTGCAAACATGAACTTTTCATCAAAAGGATCAAACCAAGAAAATCGATGTTAGGTATTAAAGGCATTTAGATGTGAGGTTAAAAGTTTTTCGAGTTAAGGTAATTTCACCGGAGGGTGCGAGATATTATGCAAAACAACAAGAGAGGATGGACCTATTGAAAACCACAACTTCTAGTCACATCTTCTTGCATAAAGATGTAGCACTTCCTCCTTTTTCCAAAAACAGAAGTTTTTTGTCATTCCCCCAGACTTATAATTTTATGTGGGTTTGGAATGACAGACTTCTCCTAAACAAACCATGGATGCCTCATAAGTATTTCAGCCAACCTTAGATTCTTTTTAGGCTCTAGTTTCCTTTCCCTTTCGATATTTTTTTTTAATGAAAGAGGGAAACGCCTTTTATTGATATAGAGTCTTAGGGGCACGAAATTTTACCATGTTTTTGAGTTTTCCAAGGCATAACCAAGCTCTTGTCTTTGTTGAATTCACCTCCACCGATCGCATATTATCTCCGTCTTTAGTCACTAGGAATGGTGTCGTTCCTCCCTCTCCGGCGTTTTTGTACATATCTGCACATAAGATACAAAGAAAGATGCATGGGGTCTAAACAATGGTTAAGTTTCGGGTGGAGTACCAATCTAGTGTAATCATGTACCTCACTCTGCGAGCCATGAAGGACAGGCTACCACCCTGTGCGTCTCGTAGAAGCTCATCTGAAGAGCTAACGCGAGCTATCGCCATGAACTGACGAACCAAGTCTGGGTAGAGGTCATGCTGCCGTGTAGCCATGTGACCAAAACCAATCCGCTCAAGCAGATGAGACAAATCTGTGTCGAGACCCAGCTGATTCTGTAACATCCCGATTTCTTGTATATGCGGAGAGGCTTATAAGAATTGATTTGGCTACCTATGTCACCAAAGTGCACTTACCTTTTCCGATCACTTGCCCGAAAGAACTCCAGAGTTAAGGGTGCTTGGGCTGGAGTAGTCTAAGGATGGGTGACCTTCCGGGAAGTGATTCGCGGTAGCGTGTGAGTGAGGACAAAACACGGGGAAAGGTCACGTGGTGATTGCAGGGTCAGTAAACAAGTATTACAAGCCTCCCGGACTAACGCACCGGCCGTCGGACCAGGGTGGGGCCCACGTGCCGGGAGAGGGCATGGGGCCCAGGTAGGGGCGGTCGGGGCGTTATAAGTGGTATCAGAGCCGAACCCAAACACGTGTGTGGAGTCAGGTGGGCCCACACCGTCTAGGGTGACGATCCTAGTGCGCAACGAGGACGTTGCGCTCTATGAGTGGGGGTGATTGTAACATCCCGATTTCTTGTATATGCGGAGAGGCTTATAAGAATTGATTTGGCTACCTATGTCACCAAAGTGCACTTACCTTTTCCGATCACTTGCCCGAAAGAACTCCAGAGTTAAGGGTGCTTGGGCTGGAGTAGTCTAAGGATGGGTGACCTTCCGGGAAGTGATTCGCGGTAGCGTGTGAGTGAGGACAAAACACGGGGAAAGGTCACGTGGTGATTGCAGGGTCAGTAAACAAGTATTACAAGCCTCCCGGACTAACGCACCGGCCGTCGGACCAGGGTGGGGCCCACGTGCCGGGAGAGGGCATGGGGCCCAGGTAGGGGCGGTCGGGGCGTTATAGATTCAAAGAGAGCCCATCAACAAACCTGGTAGGCTCGATGGTAACACCCAACCACGCGTTATAGAACAGCGTGTCGAAGTCATCCCACTCCTCAGAAATGGGTCTAAATGCGGTGTCATCACTCAAGGCATATGCCTTCTCCTGTCCATCCCAACATCTTTCGGAGCTTATCTTGGTACCCTTTCGTCTAGGCCAAGGGTTCGGTTGGTGTGCTGCAGAGGAAGAAGGAAAACAAGTAGACCGAGGAGTAGGGTTCATAGGTGGAGGTGGTGGTGTAGACTGTGTGGCGGATGGTGGGGAAGCTCTGCGTAACGCACTACCCGGAAGCTCGTCTTCTTCTGTCTCTCCATCAAATATAACCCCGTAGTTGTCAGGCCCCCGGACAGTGCTCACGAAACCTCGACGCCAATATGCACCATCTCAATACTTAAGCATGTTATCCAGCTTGTACGTTATCGCCGACTGGCTAGAGCTCGACGTACGGAGTGCGCGGATAGAATGCTCGTTCACGAGCATGCTGGTGGTGGGTTGATTAACCGGCAAGCTTTAACCACGACCTCAACCCATTTCGATGAGATCCTTGCTTCGGCTCGCTCATTCACATGAAATTTTCCCGCTTCACCTGAATTCCTTGCTCTCTTTGTTGCAGACATCTGAAATCAGAAACAAACAGACAATACCACATAAATCAAACATCTCTCATATCAACATAAGCAAAAACTCATAATCTGGATGAGGGTATCAATCGACACCCTAGGGAGTTAGGATGAATATGGCCTTAGAGAATGGTTTCGAGCGTCCCTTGCACTTCACCCTGCACTCGATCGAATCTCCATCGCACTTCTGAGGGATTAAGGTGACATGTGTAGTACTCTCGGCTCCTTTGCTCTTCACCTCCTTCTTTGCTTTAGCTTGTTTGATGACCTTCCTGGCAATGACATGAGGATGATCTAGAGCTTCTATGACAGTTGGCACAGCATCAGGCTCGTCCAAAAGATTAACCATCAATGTTTTTCCTGCACCAACGGGGATGCAAGATATCTGTGTGGGAGCTCTTCTAGGAGGGATGGCTTCGTAGGAGAACTGTTCGTCAATATACCAGAACGAGATACTCTTACTGGGCGTGTCCATAACTGCACCAGCTGTGGCAATGAACGGTCTTCCAAGGATCAAAGGTGTGCTAGACCTTGCATGCATCTCTACAACCTGAAAATCAGTAGGAACAAGATAGTCTCCTACCTTAACCATCAAATCAGGGATTGTACCGTACGGGATAGAGGAGGAAGAGTTCGCGAATATGAGAGGCATCTGAGTAGATCGTATGTCATCGATCTTAAGCTTATCTGCTAGTGCCTTTGACATGACATTCACGCTAGACCCAGAATCGACCAGTGTTTCCTTGATTTCAAATCCAGAGATGGAGCATGGAACAGAAAATTTCCCTGGGTCTTCCTTCTTAATCAGTTTCTTCGGTGGAGGCGGTGTACTTCTGAACTTGATGAAGAGTTCCTTAATCTCTTCCTCAGTCTCTCTGCAATCTCGGAAGTGACTCAGGAGAGGGCGACACTGTAGAGCTTCTTCAAAAGTGTGTGTGGATGGAATTCTTCGTAGCATCTTCTCAAAGCCACGCATCTGCTTTGGAGAAATGGGATCTTTAAGGTGTTTAGGTGGTCGAGGATCTGGTTTCTTAGGCTTGTAGACACGCTCCTCAACCATCTCTGGTTTGGCCTCCGAGGGGTGTCGATCGATACCGTGTTGGTGTCGATCGACACAAGATTCATGTATCAGTTCTTCATATTGGTATCGATCGACATCCCTAGAGGTGTCGATCGATACTGACAGATCAGGGTCGGAATCACCTTCTGAAAGGTGTTCGAGATTTTCTGCACTGCGAAAGGTGATGGCATTAACGTATTCGTTCTGAGCCTGAGTCATCTTTCCTTTCACAGCTGATGCAGTTTAGGTAACTTGCGTTTCCAGCATCTTCTGATGAGTATTGAGAGCATCGATCCTTCCACTTAGATCCTTGTACACATCATCGATCTTTCCGTTGAGATTCACAGTGAGATGCTGCTGTCCTTGAACCAGCTGTTCAAACATAGCCTCGATCTTGCTATCTGGGAGCTTAGCAGGTACATGCTGATAATATGAGTTCCCATAGTTCCTGACATACCCATTGTTCTGAGATGGTTTCTGGCCAAACTGATTCGACCCTCCTTGCTGTGAGTTATTGTTGAAGTTTCGGTTGTTGTTGAATTGATTTCTCTGACCCTGAAACCCAGAACCACCAATGTAGTTAACATCCTCTACTTCATCCTCGCTGAATACCTCGACTTCTTCAGCAAAGTGAACGGCCTTGGGTGTCTTACCCATCAGAAGACTGTGCATGGAATCCAACTTTGCTTCAACATCAGCGATATGTGAACCTTCCATGTTACCAGCTAGCTTCTTCCACTCAAAATCAGCATTCTTGGTGCTATTACTAGACGTCAAGTTCTCAATCAACACGTAGGCTTCATCAGGATACTTGGTGTTGAAATTTCCATTGCTCGAAGCATCCAGGGTTATCGGGTATCTCCAGTCGAGCCCTCTGAAAAAGAATCCCATCAACTGAACATCAGAGTATCCGTGATGTGGACAATCTCTTTGATACGATTTGAATCTTGTCCAAGCAGCCTTGAACGCCTCAGTAGGTCCTTGAGAAAATTGGGAGATCTTGTACCTCAGATCTTCAGATCGTACATCATCATAAAAATTGTTCAGAAAAGCCGTCCTAGTATCCTCCCAGTTAGTCAGCGATCCCGGAGGTAACTGCTTCAGCAAGTAATTCGCTTCCCCACCAAGTGAGTATGGGAAAAGCTTGCAGAAGAGGTAGTCGTAGGACACTCCATTGCTCTTGATGCTAGTGACCAAGTCCTCGAACCTCTCAATATGGTACATGGGATGTTCACTGGACAAACCATGAAAAGGGTTCTGGCTCACAAGAGTGTAGTATCCAGGTTTCTTCTCAAAATCATTCCTCTGAAAAGCAGGAGGACGAATCGCTGATCGATTGGCGTAAAATTGATAAGGCCTGTTGTACTCACCAATCGTTCTACCACGATTAACCACAGCATTCCCAGCTTTCGCGTTCATAGCGACATTCCCAGCGACAATCTCTTCGACAACAAGAGCAGGTGGAATGATGTTCCCCTCTCCATCCAGACGTTGTCCTTGCTCTTTGCACAAACGACCCTTTCGGTCTTTGTAAGCACCAGTTGCATCTTGAACCAACTCTACATGATTTTTGTTCATCTTTGCTTGCTTCTTTGTTCTTCTGTTTGTGCGTTCCAAAAGTGCTAGCTGCTCGAGTGACATATCAACTAGCTCAGCGTTCTTGTTCCTTCTGGTTTTACGATTAGGGATGCACCTGAAAACAAAGGCAAGAACGTTAGTAACTCGGTAACACGATGAGTATCAATTGATACCAAGTGGTGTCGATCGATATCAACAAAAAGAAATCGGCGAGTATCGACCGATACTAGGTAGTATCGATCGATACCGTCGAGCTTAGTCGAACTTCTCAGACTAAAATTTAATGGCTAATTGAGTCCACGGCAACAGCGCCAAATTTGATATGCTCAAATTAGTACCCTAAAAGTACTAAGCAGTAGTTGTAGTAAGTGTAGGGGTCGAACACGAGGACTCATAGAGACACACAATAGATTGTATAGGTGAGAATTACGCTAAGCAATCAATGATATCGAAATAACATAATGTAAATTAAAACGGTTGTGAATTCAATTGGAGAAAGGTTAGGTTCACGGTATTTCTCAGGGAATCACTAAATGCAGACAAACTAATTAACATGATTCATATTTTAACGCGGTTCTTAAACTCAGATCACTAAGATATAGCTAACCAACTCTCGCTGCGAAAACTATCTAAATCTAAATCCTAGGAATTCCAAATCTCTCGTTGCAACACGAACTTCAGCTTTGCTCCAAAATGCTCCAGAAAGCTACAATATCTCCAATTATGCTCCAAACGTGCTAAAACATATAAAAGACTCTAAAACACTACCAAATAGTAGAAAAACTCTATAAAACAGACTTATATCATTTCTTAAACAGGGTAAAAACCATTATAAACCAGGATTCGCAAAGATATTTGGAATTTCTAGGATTTAGATTTAGATAGTTTTCGCAACGAGAGTTGGTTAGCTATATTTTAGTGATTTGAGTGCAAGAACCGCGTTAAATCTGAATCATGACTAGTTAGTTCATCTGCATTCATTGAATTCCTGAGATATACCCTGAACCTAACCTTTCTCCAATCGAATTCACATCCGTTTTAATTTACGTCAAGTTTTCAATACCATTGATTGCTTAGCGTAATTCTCATATATATAATATATTGTGTGTTTCTGTGAGTCCTTGTGTTCTACCCCTACTTTACTGCAACTACTGCTTAGTACTTTTAGGGTATTAATTTGAGCATATCAAATTTGGCGCCGTTGTCGGGGACTCAATTCGCCATAAGATTTTAGTCTGAGAAGTTCGACTAAGCTCGTCAGTATCGGTCGATACTCGCCGTTTTCTTTTTGTTGATATCGATCGACACCACTTGGTATCGGTCGATACTCATCGTGTTACCGAGTTACTAACGTTTTTGACTCTTGTTTTCAGGTGTATGCCTAATCGTGAAACCAGAAAGAACAAGAGCACTCAGCTAGTTGATCTGTCAATTGAGAAACTAGCACTTTTGGAACGCACCAATAGAAGAGCAAAGAAGCCAGCAAGGATGAACAACAATCAAGTGGAGTTGGTTCAAGATGAAGCTGGTGCTTACAGAGACCCAGAGGCTCGGTTGTGCAATGAGAAAGGATAACGTCAGGATGGAGAGGGGAACATCATTCCACCTGCTCCTGTTGTCGCTGGGAACGCGAACGCAGTGAATGCTAGAAATTTTGTGGTTAATCGTGGTAGAACGATTGGTGAGTGCAACAGGCCGGATCAGTTTTACGCAAATCGATATGCGATTCGTCCTCCTGCTTTTCGAGGAATGACTTTGAGCTGAAACATGCATACTACACTCTTGTGGGACAACACCCTTTTCATGGTCTTTCCAGCGAGCATCCCATGGATCATATTGAGAGGTTCGATGACTTGGTCACTAGCATCAAGAGCAATGGATTGTCCTACGATTACCTCTTCTGTAAGCTTTTCCCATACTCTCTTGTTGGAGAAGCAACTTACTAGCTGAAGCAGTTACCTCCTGGATCGCTGACTACTTGGGAAGAGACTAAGAATGCTTTCTTGACCAACTTTTATGATGATGCAAGATCCGAGGATCTGAGGAACAAAATCTCCCAGTTTTCTCAAGGACCCACTGAGACGTTCAAGGCTGCTTGGTCAAGATTCAAATCATATCAGAGAGATTGTCCACATCATGGATACTCTGATGTTCATCTGATGGGTTTCTTCTTTAGAGGACTTGACTGGAGGTATCAGATGACTTTGGATGCTTCGAGCAATGGAAACTTCAACACAAGGTATCCTGATGAAGCCTATGTCTTGATTGAGAACTTGGCGTCTAGCAATAGCACCAAGAATGCTGATTTTGAAAGAAAAAACCTAGCTGGTAAAATGGATGGTTCACAGATTGCTTATTTTCAAGCTAAGTTGGATTCTATGCATAGTCTTCTGATGGGCAAGACAACGAAGGCTGTGCATTTTGCTGAAGATGTCGAGGTGTTTAACGATGATGAAACAGAGGATGTTAACTACATTGGTTGACAAAAACAGAGGTTTCACGTTTTTTGTTTGGTCATAAGGGGGTAACTGTAATTTTGCACCCCCGAAAGTGTAGCGCATCATTTGATTGAAAGGACAATTTATTTTTGTCATAAAAACAAAAATTTGGGAGAAAAACAGCAATTTGCCCTTTTATTAAACTCAATGGCTTGAATAGATAGATTTTCAATTGCATTGCTTCCATTTTGATTGTAGCACTAGTAACAATAACAACAACATTCAAAAATGGAAAAATGAATAACAATAATAACAAATCATTTTTATCCAAATTCTGTTTAATTCTATGGTTGAATATATCAAATCAAATTACACTTTATGATGTCAATTAATCCTACTTTGACCCATCTTCTTTGATCAACAATCAAGATTTTCATACCATATGTATGAATTTTTAATTAAAACCAATTAACTATGAATATATTGACCCATGTCTCTTCTACAATATTTTAAATTCTACCACACTTAATAAAAAGGATTCAAACCATATTAGGTATGAATGACTAAGTTCGATTTATTAAATTCTAAATATTTTTCAGCTTTATATTTTTATGATTTTTTCCAGCATATATATATAGATTGTTGACTTCTTCAAAATTTTATTTATATGTTATATAATATTATTTGTTGTGGTTAATTACGTTCTTATCTATTTAAACATTTAATTGATTTCTAGATATCTTTCATATTTATGTATTTTATGATCTTTTTCCATTTCAATCATCTAATTAATTACTAGTTGATTTTTTGTTCTTTCTACCTTTTATAGTTTCATGATATTCTTATAAATTTATATGCTTGCATCTGATTTTATATATATCACAAATACAATACAATTACATCCATCATTTTTGTATTTTAAAATTTGTATTATAATTATATCATCAAATATGACTAAAGCCACCGTTCTTGCTATCTTCATGGTTGTCCTTGTTTTAGGTTTGTTTTACACTTAAAATATATCAAATATTTTCCATGTTTCTTCTCTTTAATAATTTTATCTGATAATGTTTTCTTTAAAACATTTTTGTTGTATAACGAAAAAATTGAGATGATATTAGTATATGTTTTAAATATTTATTATTAGCGATGGTGAAAGTGGAGTCGCAAGGAACAGAATTGTGTCATGAATATTTTACAGGAACACAAATTTGTGAGGCTAAACAGTGTGCTGCTCAGTGTACTTCGAAGTGGAAAGGATCGGGCAAGTGTATAGCACAAACCAAAAACTGTCTCTGCACTTTTTATTGCAAAAATTGAATTTTATATGTTATCTATAAACTATCATCAAATATATTTTAATAAAATAATGGATTAAAAAAAATATTTCACTCTTTTCTATTATTTCTATGGGGAAAATCACATTTTTAACCTTCAAATTACAACTCACTAGCACTTTAAACCTTGAGAGAATTACCCTCTCATTTTATACCTTTAACACTTATGGATGAACGATACGGGCATTCAGATTCAACACTTATGGTTGTTCTTTAACACCTATGAATCAGTCTTAAGTTCATGACGCTAGATTCATGCATTAACAACGATCTATAAGAAAGACCTCTAGAAATCGGCTAGGGATTTACCATTTGAAATCTTTATCGAACATAGAGTTCCCCTTGATAATCCCTTTAAACCAAACAATCAAACTACTCTCACATAATATAATTAAAAGACATGATTAAATAAAACAAGAGATTGGTGAAAGAGTTTCTCGAATTTAAGAACGATGTCCAGAGAGAACTTCTTCACCAATCTCGAAAGTATGGAACAAATACTAGAAAGAAGTAACGTAAAGTAAAAATAATAGGTAAATGTGTGGCACGAAAAGAAGCACACGATATTTTGTTTTTAAACGCATATTTATAGGTCTTGAGCTATGCTTCGTATGTCTTTAGGTTTTCTCCTAGACGAGATTTGAACGGGCCTTGACATTGAGCTTTCGGGACAAAATTGGCGTGGCCGCGGGTCCAAGGTGTCTGGCCGCGGGTCCAGGTTTGTCCTCAAGCATAACAAAACCAAACCTCGGAAGATTAAACAAAAATCATAGGGAATTAGAATTCTCGGAGACCGTCATTCTAAACCATAACCATCGAACTACATCAATCGCAATCTAGCCTAGAAAATTATCACCAGAACTTTCTGTAGCACTAATCCACGGTATCCGTCATACGAAATATAAAATTTCAGAATCCAAAAATCAGGTCAACTAACTCTCTAAATTCATTAAGTGCAAACATGAACTTGTCATCAAAAGGATCAAACCAAGAAAATCGATGTTAGGTATTAAAGGCATTTAGAGGTGAGGTTAAAAGTTTTTCGAGTTAAGGTAATTTCACCGGAGGGTGCGAGATATTATGCAAAACAACAAGAGAGGATGGACCTATTGAAAACCACAACTTCTAGTCACATCTTCTTGCATAAAAATGTAGCACTTCCTCCTTTTTCAAAAAACAGAAGTTTTCTGTCATTCCCCCAGAGTTATAATTTTATGTGGGCTTGGAATGACATACTTCTCCTAAACGCACCATGTATGCCTCATAAGTATTTCAGCCAACCTTAGATTCTTTTTAGGCTCTAGTTTCCTTTCCCTTTCAATTTTTTTTTTAATGAAAGGGGGAAAACCTTTTATTAATATAGAGTCTTAGGGGCACGAAATTTTACCATGTTTTTGAGTTTTCCAAGGCATAACCAAGCTCTCGTCTTTGTTGAATTCACCTCCACGATCGCGTATTATCTCCGTCTTTAGTCACTAGGAATTGTGTCGTTCCTCCCTCTCCGGCGTTTTTGTACATCTATGCACATAAGATACAAAGAAAGATTCATGAGGTCTAAACAAAGGTTAAGTTTCGTAAAGATGAGCTGGCCATTCACGTACGACAAAGAGTGCTAAATGGTAAAAGAACGTTATGAATGTGTGATTCTTTATCTTTGCCTAAACCTATGATAAGAAAATTAAGTCTAGTTAAAGTCCAAGTATAATAGAGCTAGTATATTCCATCCTAAAGAATCTCTACGGTCTAAATTCCTCTGGGGATTTCGCATTAACATAAACTCTATCTACCGCCTACTCTATAACCAAATTACGAAAGAGCATGTTACTTGGTAATAGCGTAGAAGCACACTGGTCGGTTATCGCCATGGATTTCTTTCATCATTCCCTCAAAATGTATTCCTAATTTTATTTGAAAAAAAAAACATGATTTTTTTAAAGAAAACATGAAAAATGCAAAATGCTAAGACTTATGAAAGAAAAGGTGATTAGTAAGGGATGGAATACTCCCCCAGACTTAAATCACACTGTTCCTAGTACAAAATAAATCAAGCAATGACGAGAAATAGATGTATGTAATAATTGAAAAAGTTTCGGGAAAACGAAAACATACCTGTAGGTGTTGGGGAATGGATGTGGGAATGGAATGGTGGTGAACTGGGAATGGTAGATGGTGTTTCGGTGATGTGGAATGGGTGTGGAGATGATTGGGAATGGATATGACTCGATCAGGGATCGAAACAAATCGATCGGGAATGACATGGGGGTTGGCTACGGGTCACATGGAGCTTCACCGCGGCTCGGTTGATCGCGATCGCGGCTGATGGGGAGTTGGCCGCGGCTCGGAGCGTTTCACCCACGGCCGGGCTTCTTTTGCGGTTAAGTCCTTCATCGCGGTTCGTGTTGGACCAAGCAGCATCTAACCGTGCTTCCGTCTTTTTATCTTTCAAATTTTTTATTTATTTTTTGGTTTTTGGTTTTATAAAAAGCTGAAACTAAGAGAAAGAAAACGTTAATAGAAAAAGAAAGAAAACCTAAAAAGAAAAACGTAGCTAAAATGTGTTGCCTCCCATTGAGCGCTTTTGTTTAAAGTCGTTTAGCTCGACGTTGGTAACGAGATGAGCTTAGTCGTAGAAAGACAGTGTCTTACAAAAAGCCTTCTTTGAACTCCTTTTGTTTTCATTGTCATGTGACTCATAGCTCCATAGTGAGTCGGTATTGGGGTCGGGATCCTTTGGTTTCTTGAACTTGAGCGTAACAACATCGTAGAACACGTATTTGTCGATGTTAGCAAAGGAAACACGTCGATTTGGCAAATCCATAATGGCTCCGATGGTTGACAAGAAAGGCCATCCTAGGATTACCGGTGTAGCATCAAATTTCATCACTTTGACAATGTAGAAGTCGATTGGGGCTATGCAACCTCCGATCCTTACTGGCATGTCATAGGAGATCCCCTTTGGTGTAGCACAAGATTCATCAGCCATGCTGATTTTTGTTCGGTTATGGTGAACGTGCTTGATACCGAGGCGTTTGGCAGTTGATTTTGACATGATGCGGGCTCCAGAGTGACAAAGAATGTCTTTAGATTTGACTCTATGTATGTTGCAAGTGATTAGAAACTGCCCTTGCTCTTGAATCTTATGTAGACTTCGAACGGGTCTTCCATTCATAGCATTTGCAAAGAGATCTTCTATCTCAGAGATGGATTCTTTGCTTTCACAAAAGAAGTGACCAATCATGTGGTCCATGGATGCTTTAGCAAACGTGGTTCGTCGAGGTAGATTGCGAACCACGCTGTTGAATTCCTCTAACTTTTCCAAGCTAATCTTGTTCGGGCAACTTTTGTGTTTCTCGGGATGAATTAGATGAATAGCATAGGAAGCGACATAAGGCGTTGATGAATGCTTCGCTCTCCTTAAGTAAGTGCAAATGTTTTCATTGCTCTCCTTGTTATAGGGGAAGAAAGCGTATAGAGGTCCTCTTTCTTAAAGTTCTTCGAAAGAGACGTCCATCGGGATTGATTTCACAAAGTTGTTGAACTCGATCAATCTCTCTCGGGTGATGCTTTGTGTCTTTGGCAACTCAGGTATTGGACATGTAGGAGGTGTTGGTTCAAAGGTTGAGCCATACATCAAACTAAAATCATATTCGCGGAAGAATAACCTTGGGTCTTCTTCTTCGGAGTATTTTTCCTCGATTTCCTTGGGTGATTGAATAGACCAAACCATGTTGCAAGGTGCAATGGAGTCTGGTTCTCAGCTGCTTGGAGGGTTTGTTCAAGCTTGAGAGTCAATGGAGAAGATGGCTTGCTCGAAGGTTGGTGTTCGGGACACAAAATATCCAAGGAGAGACGAGCAGGAGCTGGCCGCGGCTAGAGGGGACGGAGGAGCGGCGGAATGCAGCTCGGCCGTGGGTCGAGAGAACGCACCCGAGGCGAATGGAGGTTTGGTCGCGGCTGGAGGGGTTGTGACCGCGGTGAGGGGAGTCTGTGGAGACTTGTTCGGTTCCTCGTCTTCTTCGTCTCCTTAGGTTTTTTCTGGTTCTAGGGAGTCATTGGGCTTCTCTTCTAGGTCTGTGGCAGGAACATCAAGTTTTGTGGCATGATCATTATGATCTGTAGAAAGTTTTTCCACTTTTTCTTCCACTTCATCAATGGCATAAATGAGTCGTTCTAACGTGAGATCGAGCTCTCTCGTCTTGTCTTCAACTTCTTATACTCCTTTCCACAACTCGAGGGTGTAGTCGTAGGCGGTGTTACTGTTGTCATTGATGGAGTTATCCAAGTCATCAAGCTTATAGTTTAAAGTACGTACCCCATCATTAGCTTTTCGGATATCAAACATATATTTTCCTTTTTCGTCTTCAACGAGTTCCATCCACTCGTTGTGTGTTACGTCGTCTATAGGGGCCTGCTCTTCAAGAACTTTGAGGTGGGCAGGAAGATCGTCAAACTTCTTGTTGAGTTCGACGGACATCAAGTCTACCTTATCGTTCAAAGCGACTATGGACTTAGTTTGGGATTCAATGGTTTTGTTGATTATTTCTTCGAGTCGCTTCAAAAGAGCGCTGAATTCTAAGCTATGATAGTGCTGGTCCGAGGGTTGGTGTTGATGACGTTAAGAGTTTTATCGAGAGTTGAAAAAAGGAGACGAAAAAGGCTCGTCTCAGGAATAAGGATGCTCGTAGCGTTCTCGAGAGTATAAGGTCGGTGCCGGTTTCCGATTTATGTAGAACGAGTCACAGTTGATGTGTGAGTCGTGAGAGTATTGAGCACAAGATTGGTCGTTGTAACCCTACTCGTAGTAGCATTCTTGCTCTAGAGGCGAGTTCATGTTTCAAATCCTGAAATGAAGAAAAACAAAAACGAAAATTAAAAAGAAAATTATGTTCTAGCAATTGCTAACCTCTAAGGTGTGACAGAACGAATAGAAATTGCCTCCCCGGCAAAGGCGCCAAAACTTGATGCGGTCGGATTGTTTTTGAAACTTCAAGTTTTAAATTTATAAACCTAAAAGTTATGCAAATGCACAGACGTGCGTTGTAGTACTAAGCAATCGATCCACAGGAGGGAAAGTTGTTCTGTGAGACCCTAGATAGAGAATAGTAAGAAAATCTAGACAGAGAATAATTTTTTTATAGGGTTTTGTCACAAAAATTGTTAAGAACGGAAAAACAGAAAATTGCTTGTAAATTAACCTAAGAAAATTGATGGCATAAACTAAACGGGAAAACGATTTGTAAACAATAATAAAACAGTGTTGGGTCGACATGGATATCTTAGGGTTTGATCGATTCAATCTCGGCCCCTAAGCTCTTAGTAACAAAGTTTCTAGATTTTAACTCCACGAACTGAAAAGAATAAACGGCGTAGCCTACTTTCGTACATCCTACGCACCAACAATTTATATACTCGATAAGTAGCTTTTGTCTCTTGCCGCGTAAAAAATCTTGCTGTTCGCGCTGGTTCTTCTTATTTCACGGCACTCCGCAAGTATACTTTCGTATCTTACGACGCAACACTCTTATAAATGAACTATTCTGGCATTTAGATTCAGCACTTATGGTGGTTCTTTAACACCTATGAATCAGCCTCTAGTTCATGAAGCTAGATTCATGCATTAACAAAGATCTATAAGAAAGAGCTCTAGAAATCGGCTAGGGATTTACCATGTGATATCCTTATCAAACATAGAGTTCCCCTTGATAATCCATTTAAACCCAATGATTAAACTACCCGCACATAATGGAATTAAAAGACATGATTACATAAAACATGAGGTTGGTTAAAGAGTCTCTCGAATTTAATAACGATGTCTGGAGAGAACTTTTTCACCAATATCGAAAGTAAGGAACAAAAACTAGAAAGAAGTAATGTAAAGTAAAAATAATAGGGCAAAGTGTGGCACGAAAAGAAGCACACGAAATTATGTATTTAAAACGCATATTTATAGGTTTTGAGCTCTGCATTCGTCGGTGTTTAGGGTTTCTCCTTGACGGGATTTGAACGAGCCTTGAAATTGTGCTTTCAGGACGAAATTGGCGTGGCCGTGGGTCCACGGTGTCTGGCCGCTGTGAGGCTTCACATGGCCCCGGGTGGAGGCTTCCTGGCCGCAGTGGATTGCCTCTTGGCCGCGGTTGGGGCTGCTCTGGGAGTGGCCTGATCTTTATTAAACCGTTGGATTGTCCTCAAATCTGTTGGAATGAAAAGGTAGCTGGTCCTTCTTAAATATCTCAAAAATTGGGCTGGAACAGACGGTGAGAAGAACCTCTTTGGCAATTGAACTTCTGACGATTTGACTATGAGCCGAACATCTGGTTTTTTCCAATTTGCAATGCTTTTGCCTAAGTAACCTGAAAAAGTCTTGAAACTACAAATATGCGAAAACCGTAGTAAAAACATGTAAAAGCGAATGAAACACTTATTAGAGTGTTCTAAAATAAATAGTAAAACGAATACAGTGTTATCAATACCGCCGAGCTATTTTGCTGCCGTCGAGCCGAATATCGCGAGCTATCACTACAAAAAAATGAGCTAATTCGCAATGGAAATTTCCCTTGCAAACACATTAAAATCCGTTGCAAATCATCATTTGAAACGAACTTGCAACATCCAAAAAACCGTTGCAAAATCAATGTTGCTAAATTGTTGCCATTCTGTAACAGGTTTGCAACGAATTTTTAGCAACAAAATTTAGCAACGGGGTTTTGCAACGGGTTTTTCATTGCTTATTTGTAAGGAATTTTTTTTGTTGCAGAAACCTTAAATCTCGTTGCTAATTGAATTTTGTAACGGATTTGGAATGGAAAATTTCCGTTGCAAAATCATTGTTGCAAACAAGGTTTTTTGTAAATTCATTGCAATTTTGTAACAGATTTGCAACATTATTTTTGCAACAGAATTTTGTAACGTAGTTGTTGCAAACATTTGCAACGGTTTTATTGCAATGGACATATCGTTGCAACCTTTGCAACGGATATTCATTGCATACCCAGATGCAGCCGTTGCAATATCTCTTTGCCATGTTATTTTTTGCCACGGAGTTCATATATTACACAACAACGATTTTGCAATGTATGTCGTTGCAAAATTTAGCAACATATATTTTCGATAAGCCGTTACCAAATTTAGCAAGACAATTTTGTATATTTTTCCTTGCAAAATTTATCAACAGAAATTAGATATTTCGTTGCGAATGTTTGCTACGAAATCCGTTTTAAAATTGTTGCTTTGAATTGAAACAAAAAAAATATATTAGAATTTTTAATATTAATTAAAAATAAAATAGAAAATACAATAATTTTTACTATAATTAAAATTGTTTTGGATAACATATAATTTATCGTTTTTTAAATAAAAAAATTGTGTTGATGCAAATGAGAAATAAATATAATCTATGCCGAGCTCGTTTTCCTGGTCTTTTTCTCGCTCGTTGTCACGGCTTCTCTTCCTTGTCTTTCTCTCTTTAGTCATCACGGCCTCGTCGTGTTCCTTCTCCTACACTACTACTATAATATGTCATCATATTGTCAGAAAGGCTTGCAATTCTGTCTCCAGTGGCTGCAGAGCAAGATTAAGATGGTGAGTGATATTGTGATAACCCAAGTCGGACCAACCAGTTCAATTTCTAATTTTTGCCTAAACCGAAACAAGACCTATAAAAACCACAAAGAAGAAAATAAAACCCTAAGTGTATTTTTTTTTCTCTTTTCTCTTCTCTCTCGCGGCTCCTTTGCTCTCTCTCTCTCTCTCTCTCGAGCTCTCCGCCGCCGCGTCTCTCTCACCATCGCACGCCAGCCTCGTCGCCAGCATCGCCACCGCACCGCCTCTCCTCCCTTTTGCTCGCGCCGTCGCTGCATCCACCGAGAGAAACCGCCGAGACTCCCTTTTCCCGTCATCGCCATCGCCGCCACTTTCCCAACGAACCGCTGATAACCATATGACAAAATACCTATCAAATTGAAGCCCCGAGTCTCCTCTTTCTGTGACACTCGAGTTCATCCAAATCGGATATCCGAGTCAGAATATATGGCTGTTCCAGTGCACAGCGACAGATCTACCTCTCCACCTTCATCGCCGAGCTCCTCCGATGAGATCAGAGGCGAGCTGGTCACGTCACCTTCACCGTCTCCACCTCCTCTTCCACCGCATGCAATCAGGTGAGGGCATGATGCGTTTCCCTTTTTATATGTCTCGTTGGGTAGTGGATAATGGGTAGAACTTAGAGTAGATTTTCGTTTGATTGTTGGTACCACATTGAACTGTTTGGTTTGCTTGTTGAGGTGTCCTTCTTCTGAGTCATGCGCCTAGATGAATGTTTGTGTGTTAGGGATAAACCGGTATTGCGTGAGATATATTAGTAATCGTTAGGTCCTCGACACTGTGATGGGATCAGTGGTTCGATTTGTTTGCGCACCCGAGACCAGAGAATGGTAGGCTTGCATGGGGTTAAAAAAATATTAGAATTTTTAATATTAATTAAAAATAAAATAGAAAATACAATAATTTTTACTATAATTAAAATTGTTTTGAATAACATATAATTTATCGTTTTTTAAATAAAAATATTGTGTCGATGCAAATGAGAAATAAATATAATCTATGCCGAGCTCGTTTTCTGGTCTTTCTCTCGCTCGTTGTCACGGCTTCTCTTCCTCGTCTTTCTCTCTTTAGTCATCACGGCCTCGTCGTGTTCCTTCTACTACACGGCTACCAGAATATGTCATCATATTGTCAGAAAGGCTTGCGATTCTGTCTCCAGTGGCTGCAGAGCAAGGTTAAGATGGTGAGTGATGTTGTGATAACCCAAACCGGATCTACCGGTTCATTTTCTAAATTTTGCCTGAACCGAAACAAGACCTATGAAAACCACAAAGAAGAAAAAAAATCCCTAAGTCTTTTTTTTCTCTCTTCTCTTTTCTCTCGCGGCTCCTTTGCTCTCTCTCTCTCTTTCGAGCTCTCCGCCGCCGCGTCTCTCTCACCGTCGCACACCAGCATCGTCGCCAGCATCGTCACCGCACCGCCTCTCCTCCCTCCTGCTGGTGCCGTCGCTGCATCCACCGAGAGAAACTGCCGAGACTCCCTTTTCCCGTCATCGTCATCGCCGCCACCTTGCGGGCCACTTTCCCGACGAACCACTGAGAACCAGACGACAAAATAACTATCAAAATGAAGTCCCGAGTCTCTTCTTTCCGTGAAGCTTGAGTTCATCCAAATCGGAGATCCGAGTCAGAAGATATGGCTGTTCCAGTGCACGGCATCGGATCTGTCTCTCCACCTTCATCGCCGAGCTCCTCCGATGAGATCAGAGGTGAGCTGCATGTCACGTCACCTTCACCGTCTCCGCCTCCTCCTCCACCACACGCAATCAGGTGAGGGCATGATGTGTTTCCCTTTTTATATGTCTCGTTGGGTAGTGGATAATGGGTTTAACTTAGAGTTGATTTTCGTTTTATTGTTGGTACCAGATTGAACTGTCTGGTTTGCTTGTTGAGTTGTCCTGCTTGTGAGTCAGGAGAAAACCTTGACACTATAAGAATGGAGTTTAGTCGGCGAACGTTCAGTGAGGGAGGCTCTCTTGCGAAGGGAGAGCTCTTCGTGGGTAGAATAAGAACAAAGTAGGTGGCAGAGTCGTGAAGGAATGACCAAAGGAGTGAGAATTATGCCATGTCCTCGATCTGTAGAAATAAAAGCCGAGGAAGGAAGGATCTTACGGTCTGAGATTATGCCACGTAACTGATATGAGTGATCTCTCCCCATTGGTTCTTGTTTTTAAAGGCTTATTTACTTTCTTATGCCTTTTTAAAAATATTTTATAAAATATTTTATTTACATTATTAATAGAAAATGTTTATATAAAGTATAATTTATTTAGTTTTTGATAATATATAATGTAAGAGTTAAAAAAAAACGAAAAACCATATAGCAAAAGTTGTGTGATACTAAACGATAGATGAAAGACTTAATAATTTACTCTTGTTATTTTGCATGTTTATAATATTTTTTTCTTTCCAATTTTATGATCTTAGTATGAATTTTTTTATTGTATTTTCTTTCGTAATTTTATTGAAATCATAACTTATCCTTATTAGTTTAACAAATAACTTATCCTTATTAGACTATATGTTAACAAAATCATTTTGGTTGTTATTTTTGTTTTTCATGAAGATTAATATTTTCTTTGCCCATATTTCATTAGAAAAGCCATGTTATGTAAAAAAATATGAATTATTGTTTTCCTTATTCTTGTGGTGTTTTTTTCACTGCACATATTAAATTTACATTATAGAACATAACTTGCACCACTTAGGTAGTAGTTATATGAATAAGACGATTTACACTTTATTGTTTTTGGAATGAGACATTTAGCAACGGATTTGCAAGGAAACTCTAGAAATCTGTTGTAAAACCATGAAATCCGTTGCAAAACCATGAAATCCGTTGCAAAACCAAAAAATCTGTTGCAATATCGTTGCTATTCCGTTGCAACAGGAAAAACCAAAAACTTCCCATGTCTGAAACCGAAAATGGTTAATTTTATGTTAACAAGGATCATTTTAGTTGTTATTATTGTTTTCCTTGAAGATTAATATTTTCTTTGCCCATATTTCAGTAGAAAATCCATGGTATGTCGAAAATATTTTGCTTATGATCATAAAAGTCAGTAAGTGTGTATTCATCATAACTCAGCCTTACGATGAATTTCTACTCTTACACATTTTTTATATGAATGCTTATTCTTGTGGTGTTTTTTTCACTGCACATATTAAATTTACATTATAGAACATAGCTTGCACCACTTAGGTAGTAGTTATATGAGTAAGACGATTCACCCTTTATTTTTTTGGAATCAGACATTTAGCAACAGATTTGCAAGGAAACTCAAGAAATCCGTTGCAAAACCAAGAAATCCGTTGCAAAACAAGGAAATCCGTTGCTAATCCATTGCAACAGGAATAACCAAAAACTTCCCAAGTATGAAACCGAAAATGGCTAATTTTATGTTAACAAGGATCATTTTAGTTGTTATTATTCTTCTCTTACACATTTTTCATATGAATGCTTATTCTTGTGGTGTTTTTTTCACTGTACATATTAAATTTACATTATAGAACATTTCTTGCACCACTTAGGTAGTATTTATATGAGTAAGACGATTCACACTTTATTTTTTTGGAATGAGGCATTTAGCAACGAATTTTCAAGGAAACTCAAGAAATCCGTTGCAAAACCAAGAAATCTGTTGCAAAACCGTTGTTATTCCGTTGCAAAATGAAAAATCATAAATTTCCTAAGTATGAAACTAAAAATGGCTAACTATATGTTAAAAAATATCATTTTAGTTGTTATTATTGTTTTCCTTTAAGCTTAATATTTTCTTTGCCCATATTTCATTAGAAAATCCATGGTATATCGAAAAAATGGCTTATGATCATAAAAGTGAGTAAGTGTGTATCCATCATAACTCATCCTTACGATGAATTTCTACTCTTACACATTTTTCATATGAATGCTTATTCTTGTGGTGTTTTTTTCACTGCACATATTAAATTTACATTATAGAACATAGTTTGCACCAATTAGGAAGTAGTTATATGAGTAAGACGATTCACACTTTATATTTTTGGAATGAGACATTTAGCAACAGATTTGCAAAGAAACTCAAGAAATCCGTTTTAAAACCAAGAAATCCGTTGCAAAACAAGGAAATCCGTTGCAAAACCAAGAAATCCGTTGCAATACCATTGCAACAGGAATAACCAAAAACTTCCCAAGTATGAAACCGAAAATGGCTAATTTTATGTTAACAAGGATCATTTTAGTTGTTATTATTGTTTTCCTTAAAGATTAATATTTCGTTGCCCATATTTCATTAGAAAATCCATGGTATGAAGAAAATATGGCTTATGATCATAAAAGTCAGTAAGTGTGTATTCATCATAACTCATCCTTAGGATGAATTTCTACTCTTACACATTTTTTATATGAATGCTTATTCTTGTGGTGTTTTTTTCACTCCACATATTAAATTTACATTATGGAACATAGCTTGCACCACTTAGGTAGTAGTTATATGAGTAAGACGATTCACACTTTATTCTTTCGGAATGCGACATTTAGCAACGGATTTGCAAGAAAACTCAAGAAATCCATTGCAAAACCAAGAAATCCGTTGCAAAACAAGGAAATCCGTTGCTAATCCATTGCAACAGGAAAAACCAAAAACTTCCCAAGTATGAAACCGAAAATGGCTAATTTTATGTTACCAAGGATCATTTTAGTTGTTATTATTCTTCTCTTACACATTTTTCATATGAATGCTTATTCTTGTGGTATTTTTTTCACTGTACATATTAGATTTACATTATAGAACATTTCTTGCACCACTTAGGTAGTATTTATATGAGTAAGACGATTCACACTTTATTTTTTGGAATGAGGCATTTAGCAACGAATTTGCAAGGAAACTCAAGAAATCCGTTGCGAAACCAAGAAATCTGTTGCAAAACCGTTGCTATTCCATTGCAAAAGGAAAAACCACAAAATTTCCAAAATATGAAACCTAAAATGGCTAATTATATGTTAACAAGGATCATTTTAGTTGTTATTATTATTTTCCTTGAACATTAATGTTTTCTTTGCCCTATTTTCATTAGAAAATTCATAGTATGTCGAAAATATGGCTTATGATCATAAAAGTGAGTAAGTGTGTATTCATCATAACTCGTCCTTGCGATGAATTTCTTCTCTTACACATTTTTCATATGAATGCTTATTCTTGTGGTGTTTTTTTCACTGCACATATTAAATTTACATTTTAGAACATAGTTTGCACCAATTAGGAAGTAGTTATATGAGTAAAACGATTCACACTTTATTTTTTTGGAATGAGACATTTAGCAACAGATTTGCAAAAAAACTCAAGAAATCCGTTTTAAAACCAAGAAATCCGTTGCAAAACAAGGAAATCCGTTGCAAAACCAAGAAATCCGTTGCAATACCATTGCAACAGGAAAAACCAAAAACTTCCCAAGTATGAAACCGAAAATGGCTAATTTTATGTTAACAAGGATCATTTTAGTTGTTATTATTGTTTTCTTTAAAGATTAATATTTCTTTGCCCATATTTCATTAGTAAAACCATGGTATGACGAAAATATGGCTTATGATCATAAAAGTCAGTAAGTGTGTATTCATCATAACTCATCCTTACGATTAATTTCTACTCTTACACATTTTTTATATGAATGCTTATTCTTGTGGTATTTTTTTCATTGCACATATTAAATTTACATTATAGAACATAGCTTGCACCACTTAGGTAGTAGTTATATGAGTAAGAAGATTCACATTTTATTTTTTTGGAATCAGACATTTTGCAACGGATTTGCAAGAAAACTCAAGAAATATGTTGCAAAACCAAGAAATCCTTTGCAAAATCAAGAAATCCGTTGCAAAACCAAGAAATCCATTGCAAAACCGTGGCTATTCTGTAGCAAAAGGAAAAACCACAAAATTTCCAAAATATGAAACCTAAAATGGCTAATTATATGTTAACAAGGATCATTTTAGTTGTTATTATTATTTTCCTTGAACATTAATGTTTTCTTTGCCCTATTTTCATTAGAAAATTCATAGTATGTCGAAAATATGGCTTATGATCATAAAAGTGAGTAAGTGTGTATTCATCATAACTCGTCCTTGCGATGAATTTCTTCTCTTACACATTTTTCATATGAATGCTTATTCTTGTGGTGTTTTTTTCACTGCACATATTAAATTTACATTTTAGAACATAGTTTGCACCAATTAGGAAGTAGTTATATGAGTAAAACGATTCACACTTTATTTTTTTGGAATGAGACATTTAGCAACAGATTTGCAAAAAAACTCAAGAAATCCGTTTTAAAACCAAGAAATCCGTTGCAAAACAAGGAAATCCGTTGCAAAACCAAGAAATCCGTTGCAATACCATTGCAACAGGAAAAACCAAAAACTTCCCAAGTATGAAACCGAAAATGGCTAATTTTATGTTAACAAGGATCATTTTAGTTGTTATTATTGTTTTCCTTAAAGATTAATATTTTTTTGCCCATATTTCATTAGTAAAACCATGGTATGACGAAAATATGGCTTATGATCATAAAAGTCAGTAAGTGTGTATTCATCATAACTCATCCGTACGATTAATTTCTACTCTTACACATTTTTTATATGAATGCTTATTCTTGTGGTATTTTTTTCATTGCACATATTAAATTTACATTATAGAACATAGCTTGCACCACTTAGGTAGTAGTTATATGAGTAAGAAGATTCACATTTTATTTTTTTGGAATCAGACATTTTGCAACGGATTTGCAAGAAAACTCAAGAAATATGTTGCAAAACCAAGAAATCCTTTGCAAAATCAAGAAATCCGTTGCAAAACCAAGAAATCCATTGCAAAACCGTGGCTATTCTGTAGCAAAAGGAAAAACCACAAAATTTCCAAAATATGAAACCTAAAATGGCTAATTATATGTTAACAAGGATCATTTTAGTTGTTATTATTATTTTCCTTGAACATTAATGTTTTATTTGCCCTATTTTCATTAGAAAATTCATAGTATGTCGAAAATATGGCTTATGATCATAAAAGTGAGTAAGTGTGTATTCATCATAACTCGTCCTTGCGATGAATTTCTTCTCTTACACATTTTTCATATGAATGCTTATTCTTGTGGTGTTTTTTTCACTGCACATATTAAATTTACATTTTAGAACATAGTTTGCACCAATTAGGAAGTAGTTATATGAGTAAAACGATTCACACTTTATTTTTTTGGAATGAGACATTTAGCAACAGATTTGCAAAGAAACTCAAGAAATCCGTTTTAAAACCAAGAAATCCGTTGCAAAACAAGGAAATCCGTTGCAAAACCAAGAAATCCGTTGCAATACCATTGCAACAGGAAAAACCAAAAACTTCCCAAGTATGAAACCGAAAATGGCTAATTTTATGTTAACAAGGATCATTTTAGTTGTTATTATTGTTTTCCTTAAAGATTAATATTTCTTTGCCCATATTTCATTAGAAAAACCATGGTATGACGAAAATATGGCTTATGATCATAAAAGTCAGTAAGTGTGTATTCATCATAACTCATCCTTACGATTAATTTCTACTCTTACACATTTTTTATATGAATGCTTATTCTTGTGGTATTTTTTTCATTGCACATATTAAATTTACATTATAGAACATAGCTTGCACCACTTAGGTAGTAGTTATATGAGTAAGAAGATTCACATTTTATTTTTTTGGAATCAGACATTTTGCAACGGATTTGCAAGAAAACTCAAGAAATATGTTGCAAAACCAAGAAATCCTTTGCAAAATCAAGAAATCCGTTGCAAAACCGTGGCTATTCTGTTGCAAAAGGAAAAACCACAAAATTTCCAAAATATGAAACCTAAAATGGCTAATTATATGTTAACAAGGATCATTTTAGTTGTTATTATTATTTTCCTTGAACATTAATGTTTTCTTTGCCCTATTTTCATTAGAAAATTCATAGTATGTCGAAAATATGGCTTATGATCATAAAAGTGAGTAAGTGTGTATTCATCATAACTCGTCCTTGCGATGAATTTCTTCTCTTACACATTTTTCATATGAATGCTTATTCTTGTGGTGTTTTTTTCACTGCACATATTAAATTTACATTTTAGAACATAGTTTGCACCAATTAGGAAGTAGTTATATGAGTAAAACGATTCACACTTTATTTTTTTGGAATGAGACATTTAGCAACAGATTTGCAAAGAAACTCAAGAAATCCATTTTAAAACCAAGAAATCCGTTGCAAAACAAGGAAATCCGTTGCAAAACCAAGAAATCCGTTGCAATACCATTGCAACAGGAAAAACCAAAAACTTCCCAAGTATGAAACCGAAAATGGCTAATTTTATGTTAACAAGGATCATTTTAGTTGTTATTATTGTTTTCCTTAAAGATTAATATTTCTTTGCCCATATTTCATTAGAAAACCATGGTATGACGAAAATATGGCTTATGATCATAAAAGTCAGTAAGTGTGTATTCATCATAACTCGTCCTTGCGATGAATTTCTACTCTTACAAATTTTTTATATGAATGCTTATTCTTGTGGTATTTTTTTCATTGCACATATTAAATTTACATTATAGAACATAGCTTGCACCACTTAACTAGTAGTTATATGAGTAAGAAGATTCACATTTTATTTTTTTGGAATCAGACATTTTGCAACGGATTTGCAAGAAAACTCAAGAAATATGTTGCAAAACCAAGAAATCCTTTGCAAAATCAAGAAATTCGTTGCAGAACCAAGAAATCCATTGCAAAACCGTTGCTATTCTGTTGCAAAAGGAAAAACCCCAAAATTTCCAAAATATGAAACCTAAAATGGCTAATTATATGTTAACAAGGATCATTTTAGTTGTTATTATTATTTTCCTTGAACATTAATGTTTTCTTTGCCCTATTTTCATTAGAAAATTCATAGTATGTCGAAAATATGGCTTATGATCATAAAAGTGAGTAAGTGTGTACTCATCATAACTCGTCCTTGCGATGAATTTCTTCTCTTACACATTTTTCATATGAATGCTTATTCTTGTGGTGTTTTTTTCACTGTACATATTAAATTTACATTATAGAACATTGCTTGCACCACTTAGGTAGTATTTATATGAGTAAGACGATTCACACTTTATTTTTTTGGAATGAGGCATTTAGCAACGAATTTGCAAAGAAACTCAAGAAATCCGTTGCAAAACCAAGAAATCCGTTGCAAAACCGTTGCTATTCCGTTGCAAAAGGAAAAATCATAAATTTCCCAAGTATGAAACTGAAAATGGCTAACTATATGTTAACAAATATCATTTTAGTTGTTATTATTGTTTTCCTTGAAGCTTAATATTTTCTTTGCCCATATTTCATTAGAAAATCCATGGTATATCGAAAAAATGGCTTATGATCATAAAAGTGAGTAAGTGTGTATCCATCATAACTCATCCTTACGATGAATTTCTACTCTTACACATTTTTCATATGAATGCTTATTCTTGTGGTGTTTTTTTCACTGCACATATTAAATTTACATTATAGAACATACTTTGCACCAATTAGGAAGTAGTTATATGAGTAAGATGATTCACACTTTATTTTTTTGGAATGAGACATTTAGCAACAGATTTGCAAAGAAACTCAAGAAATCCGTTTTAAAACCAAGAAATCCGTTGCAAAACAAGGAAATCCGTTGTAAAACCAAGAAATCTGTTGCAATACCATTGCAACAGGAAAAACCAAAAACTTCCCAAGTATGAAACTGAAAATGGCTAATTTTATGTTAACAAGGATCATTTTAGTTGTTATTATTGTTTTCCTTAAAGATTAATATTTCTTTGCCCATATTTCATTAGAAAAACCATGGTATGACGAAAATATGGCTTATGATCATAAAAGTCAGTAAGTGTGTATTCATCATAACTTATCTTTCCATGAATTTCTACTCTTACACATTTTTTATATGAATGCTTATTCTTGTGGTATTTGTTTAATTGCACATATTAAATTTACATTATAGAACATAGCTTGCACCACTTAGGTAGTAGTTATATGAGTAAGAAGATTCACATTTTATTTTTTTTGGAATCAGACATTTTGCAACGGATTTGCAAGAAAACTCAAGAAATATGTTGCAAAACCAAGAAATCCTTTGCAAAATCAAGAAATCCGTTGCAAAACCAAGAAATCCATTGCAAAACCGTTGCTATTCTGTTGCAAAAGGAAAAACCACAAAATTTCCAAAATATGAAACCTCAAATGGCTAATTATATGTTAACAAGGATCATTTTAGTTGTTATTATTATTTTCCTTGAACATTAATGTTTTCTTTGCCCTATTTTCATTAGAAAATTCATAGTATGTCGAAAATATGGCTTATGATCATAAAAGTGAGTAATTGTGTATTCATCATAACTCGTCCTCGCGATGAATTTCTTCTCTTACACATTTTTCATATGAATGCTTATTCTTGTGGTGTTTTTTTCACTGCACATATTAAATTTACATTATAGAACATAGTTTGCACCAATTAGGAAGTAGTTATATGAGTAAGATGATTCACACTTTATTTTTTTGGAATGAGACATTTAGCAACAGAT
This sequence comes from Eutrema japonicum, assembly GCA_030161315.1. Lineage (NCBI taxonomy): Eukaryota > Viridiplantae > Streptophyta > Magnoliopsida > Brassicales > Brassicaceae > Eutrema > Eutrema japonicum. The sequence goes on along the minus strand of BSQW01000005.1, from coordinate 22,067,251 downwards.
TTGCAAAGAAACTCAAGAAATCCGTTTTAAAACCAAGAAATCCGTTGCAAAACAAGGAAATCCGTTGCAAAACCAAGAAATCTGTTGCAATACCATTGCAACAGGAAAAACCAAAAACTTCCCAAGTATGAAACCGAAAATGGCTAATTTTATGTTAACAAGGATCATTTTAGTTGTTATTATTGTTTTCCTTAAAGATTAATATTTCTTTGCCCATATTTCATTAGAAAAACCATGGTATGACGAAAATATGGCTTATGATCATAAAAGTCAGTAAGTGTGTATTCATCATAACTTATCTTTCCATGAATTTCTACTCTTACACATTTTTTATATGAATGCTTATTCTTGTGGTATTTGTTTAATTGCACATATTAAATTTACATTATAGAACATAGCTTGCACCACTTAGGTAGTAGTTATATGAGTAAGAAGATTCACATTTTATTTTTTTTGGAATCAGACATTTTGCAACGGATTTGCAAGAAAACTCAAGAAATATGTTGCAAAACCAAGAAATCCTTTGCAAAATCAAGAAATTCGTTGGAAAACCAAGAAATCCATTGCAAAACCGTTGCTATTCTGTTGCAAAAGGAAAAACCCCAAAATTTCCAAAATATGAAACCGAAAATGGCTAATTATATGTTAACAAGGATCATTTTAGTTGTTATTATTATTTTCCTTGAACATTAATGTTTTCTTTGCCCAATTTTCATTAGAAAATTCATAGTATGTCGAAAATATGGCTTATGATCATAAAAGTGAGTAAGTGTGTACTCATCATAACTCGTCCTCGCGATGAATTTCTTCTCTTACACATTTTTCATATGAATGCTTATTCTTGTGGTGTTTTTTTCACTGTACATATTAAATTTACATTATAGAACATTGCTTGCACCACTTAGGTAGTATTTATATGAGTAAGACGATTCACACTTTATTTTTTTGGAATGAGGCATTTAGCAACGAATTTTCAAAGAAACTCAAGAAATCCGTTGCAAAACCAAGAAATCCGTTGCAAAACCGTTGCTATTCCGTTGCAAAAGGAAAAATCATAAATTTCCCAAGTATGAAACTGAAAATGGATAACTATATGTTAACAAATATCATTTTAGTTGTTATTATTGTTTTCCTTTAAGCTTACTATTTTCTTTGCCCATATTTCATTAGAAAATCCATGGTATATCGAAAAAATGGCTTATGATCATAAAAGTGAGTAAGTGTGTATCCATCATAACTCATCCTTACGATGAATTTCTACTCTTACACATTTTTCATATGAATGCTTATTCTTGTGGTGTTTTTTTCACTGCACATATTAAATTTACATTATAGAACATATTTTGCACCAATTAGGAAGTAGTTATATGAGTAAGATGATTCACACTTTATTTTTTTGGAATGAGACATTTAGCAACAGATTTGCAAAGAAACTCAAGAAATCCGTTTTAAAACCAAGAAATCCGTTGCAAAACAAGGAAATCCGTTGCAAAACCAAGAAATCTGTTGCAATACCATTGCAACAGGAAAAACCAAAAACTTCCCAAGTATGAAACTGAAAATGGCTAATTTTATGTTAACAAGGATCATTTTAGTTGTTATTATTGTTTTCCTTAAAGATTAATATTTCTTTGCCCATATTTCATTAGAAAAACCATGGTATGACGAAAATATGGCTTATGATCATAAAAGTCAGTAAGTGTGTATTCATCATAACTTATCTTTCGATGAATTTCTACTCTTACACATTTTTTATATGAATGCTTATTCTTGTGGTATTTGTTTAATTGCACATATTAAATTTACATTATAGAACATAGCTTGCACCACTTAGGTAGTAGTTATATGAGTAAGAAGATTCACATTTTATTTTTTTTTGGAATCAGACATTTTGCAACGGATTTGCAAGAAAACTCAAGAAATATGTTGCAAAACCAAGAAATCCTTTGCAAAATCAAGAAATCCGTTGCAAAACCAAGAAATCCATTGCAAAACCGTTGCTATTCTGTTGCAAAAGGAAAAACCACAAAATTTCCAAAATATGAAACCTCAAATGGCTAATTATATGTTAACAAGGATCATTTTAGTTGTTATTATTATTTTCCTTGAACATTAATGTTTTCTTTGCCCAATTTTCATTAGAAAATTCATAGTATGTCGAAAATATGGCTTATGATCATAAAAGTGAGTAAGTGTGTACTCATCATAACTCGTCCTCGCGATGAATTTCTTCTCTTACACATTTTTCATATGAATGCTTATTCTTGTGGTGTTTTTTTCACTGTACATATTAAATTTACATTATAGAACATTGCTTGCACCACTTAGGTAGTATTTATATGAGTAAGACGATTCACACTTTATTTTTTTGGAATGAGGCATTTAGCAACGAATTTGCAAAGAAACTCAAGAAATCCGTTGCAAAACCAAGAAATCCGTTGCAAAACCGTTGCTATTCCGTTGCAAAAGGAAAAATCATAAATTTCCCAAGTATGAAACTGAAAATGGCTAACTATATGTTAACAAATATCATTTTAGTTGTTATTATTGTTTTCCTTGAAGCTTAATATTTTCTTTGCCCATATTTCATTAGAAAATCCATGGTATATCGAAAAAATGGCTTATGATCATAAAAGTGAGTAAGTGTGTATCCATCATAACTCATCCTTACGATGAATTTCTACTCTTACACATTTTTCATATGAATGCTTATTCTTGTGGTGTTTTTTTCACTGCACATATTAAATTTACATTATAGAACATACTTTGCACCAATTAGGAAGTAGTTATATGAGTAAGATGATTCACACTTTATTTTTTTGGAATGAGACATTTAGCAACAGATTTGCAAAGAAACTCAAGAAATCCGTTTTAAAACCAAGAAATCCGTTGCAAAACAAGGAAATCCGTTGCAAAACCAAGAAATCTGTTGCAATACCATTGCAACAGGAAAAACCAAAAACTTCCCAAGTATGAAACTGAAAATGGCTATTTTTATGTTAACAAGGATCATTTTAGTTGTTATTATTGTTTTCCTTAAAGATTAATATTTCTTTGCCCATATTTCATTAGAAAAACCATGGTATGACGAAAATATGGCTTATGATCATAAAAGTCAGTAAGTGTGTATTCATCATAACTTATCTTTCGATGAATTTCTACTCTTACACATTTTTTATATGAATGCTTATTCTTGTGGTATTTGTTTAATTGCACATATTAAATTTACATTATAGAACATAGCTTGCACCACTTAGGTAGTAGTTATATGAGTAAGAAGATTCACATTTTATTTTTTTTGGAATCAGACATTTTGCAACGGATTTGCAAGAAAACTCAAGAAATATGTTGAAAAACCAAGAAATCCTTTGCAAAATCAAGAAATCCGTTGCAAAACCAAGAAATCCATTGCAAAACCGTTGCTATTCTGTTGCAAAAGGAAAAACCACAAAATTTCCAAAATATGAAACCTCAAATGGCTAATTATATGTTAACAAGGATCATTTTAGTTGTTATTATTATTTTCCTTGAACATTAATGTTTTCTTTGCCCTATTTTCGTTAGAAAATTCATAGTATGTCGAAAATATGGCTTATGATCATAAAAGTGAGTAAGTGTGTATTCATCATAACTCGTCCTTGCGATGAATTTCTTCTCTTACCCATTTTTCATATGAATGCTTATTCTTGTGGTGTTTTTTTCACTGCACATATTAAATTTACATTATAGAACATAGTTTGCACCAATTAGGAAGTAGTTATATGAGTAAAACGATTCACACTTTATTTTTTTGGAATGAGACATTTAGCAACAGATTTGCAAAGAAACTCAAGAAATCCGTTTTAAAACCAAGAAATCCGTTGCAAAACAAGGAAATCCGTTGCAAAACCAAGAAATCCGTTGCAATACCATTGCAACTGGAAAAACCAAAAACTTCCCAAGTATGAAACCGAAAATGGCTAATTTTATGTTAACAAGGATCATTTTAGTTGTTATTATTGTTTTCCTTAAAGATTAATATTTCTTTGCCCATATTTCATTAGTAAAACCATGGTATGACGAAAATATGGCTTATGATCATAAAAGTCAGTAAGTGTGTATTCATCATAACTTATCTTTCGATTAATTTCTACTCTTACACATTTTTTATATGAATGCTTATTCTTGTGGTATTTGTTTAATTGCACATATTAAATTTACATTATAGAAAATAGCTTGCACCACTTAGGTAGTAGTTATATGAGTAAGAAGATTCACATTTTATTTTTTTTGGAATCAGACATTTTGCAACGGATTTGCAAGAAAACTCAAGAAATATGTTGCAAAACCAAGAAATCCTTTGCAAAATCAAGAAATCCGTTGCAAAACCAAGAAATCCATTGCAAAACCGTTGCTATTCTGTTGCAAAAGGAAAAACCACAAAATTTCCAAAATATGAAACCTCAAATGGCTAATTATATGTTAACAAGGATCATTTTAGTTGTTATTATTATTTTCCTTGAACATTAATGTTTTCTTTGCCCTATTTTCATTAGAAAATTCATAGTATGTCGAAAATATGGCTTATGATCATAAAAGTGAGTAAGTGTGTATTCATCATAACTCGTCCTTGCGATGAATTTCTTCTCTTACACATTTTTCATATGAATGCTTATTCTTGTGGTGTTTTTTTCACTGCACATATTAAATTTACATTATAGAACATAGTTTGCACCAATTAGGAAGTAGTTATATGAGTAAAACGATTCACACTTTATTTTTTTGGAATGAGACATTTAGCAACAGATTTGCAAAGAAACTCAAGAAATCCGTTTTAAAACCAAGAAATCCGTTGCAAAACAAGGAAATCCGTTGCAAAACCAAGAAATCCGTTGCAATACCATTGCAACAGGAAAAACCAAAAACTTCCCAAGTATGAAACCGAAAATGGCTAATTTTATGTTAACAAGGATCATTTTAGTTGTTATTATTGTTTTCCTTAAAGATTAATATTTCTTTGCCCATATTTCATTAGAAAAACCATGGTATGACGAAAATATGGCTTATGATCATAAAAGTCAGTAAGTGTGTATTCATCATAACTCATCCTTACGATGAATTTCTACTCTTACAAATTTTTTATATGAATGCTTATTCTTGTGGTATTTTTTTCATTGCACATATTAAATTTACATTATAGAACATAGCTTGCACCACTTAACTAGTAGTTATATGAGTAAGAAGATTCACATTTTATTTTTTTGGAATCAGACATTTTGCAACGGATTTGCAAGAAAACTCAAGAAATATGTTGCAAAACCAAGAAATCCTTTGCAAAATCAAGAAATTCGTTGCAGAACCAAGAAATCCATTGCAAAACCGTTGCTATTCTGTTGCAAAAGGAAAAACCCCAAAATTTCCAAAATATGAAACCTAAAATGGCTAATTATATGTTAACAAGGATCATTTTAGTTGTTATTATTATTTTCCTTGAACATTAATGTTTTCTTTGCCCTATTTTCATTAGAAAATTCATAGTATGTCGAAAATATGGCTTATGATCATAAAAGTGAGTAAGTGTGTACTCATCATAACTCGTCCTTGCGATGAATTTCTTCTCTTACACATTTTTCATATGAATGCTTATTCTTGTGGTGTTTTTTTCACTGTACATATTAAATTTACATTATAGAACATTGCTTGCACCACTTAGGTAGTATTTATATGAGTAAGACGATTCACATTTTATTTTTTTGGAATGAGGCATTTAGCAACAAATTTGCAAAGAAACTCAAGAAATCCGTTGCAAAACCAAGAAATCCGTTGCAAAACCGTTGCTATTCCGTTGCAAAAGGAAAAATCATAAATTTCCCAAATATGAAACTGAAAATGGCCAACTATATGTTAACAAATATCATTTTAGTTGTTATTATTGTTTTCCTTGAAGTATAATATTTTCTTTGCCCATATTTCATTAGAAAATCCATGGTATATCGAAAAAATGGCTTATGATCATAAAAGTGAGTAAGTGTGTATCCATCATAACTCATCCTTACGATGAATTTCTACTCTTACACATTTTTCATATGAATGCTTATTCTTGTGGTGTTTTTTTCACTGCACATATTAAATTTACATTATAGAACATACTTTGCACCAATTAGGAAGTAGTTATATGAGTAATACGATTCACACTTTATTTTTTTTGGAATGAGACATTTAGCAACATATTTGCAAAACCAAGAAATCCGTTGCAAAACCGTTGCTATTCCGTTGCAAAAGGAAAAACCAAAAATTTCCCAAGTATGAAACCGAAAATGGCTAATTATATGTTAACAAGGATCATTTTAGTTGTTATTATTATTTTCCTTGAAGATTAATGTTTTTTTTGCCCTATTTTCATTAGAAAATTCATGTTATGTCGAAAATATGGCTTATTATCATAAAAGTGAATAAGTTTGTATTCATGAAAACTCGTCCTTACATTGAATTTCTTCTCTTACACATTTTTCATATGAATGCTTATTCTTGTGGTGTTTTTTCACTGCACATATTAAATTTACATTATATAACATAGCTTGCACCACTTAGGTAGTAGTTATATGAGTAAGACGATTCACACTTTATTTTTTTGGAATGAGGCATTTAGCAACGAATTTGCAAGGAAACTCAAGAAATCCGTTGCAAAAACAAGAAATCCTTTGCAAACCCAAGAAATCCGTTGCAAAACCGTTGCTATTCCATTGCAAAAGGAAAAATCATAAATTGCCCAAGTATGAAACTAAAAATGGCTAACTATATGTTAACAAATATCATTTTAGTTGTTATTATTTTTTTCAATGAAGCTTAATATTTTCTTTGCCCATATTTCATTAGAAAATCCATGGTATATTGAAAAAATGGCTTTTGACACTACAAGAAAAAAATGTTTTAACGACTACAACTGGCGACTAAACAATTAGTCGCTAAACGTTGCGACTAATTAGCCACCATTTGCCGACTATTTAGCGACTAATACGATTTGGTCGTGATTGAGTTGCTATTTTACGACCAAACAATATAGTCGCTAATGTAGTCGCTATATGATGACTATTATGCGACTACATTGCAGACGGGAAATTATTGTCGCCTAATAGTCGCTAATTTAGCGACTAGTATGCGAATTTTTGGCGGGTTGGTGATTTACGAGAAAGTTGCGACTAATTTGTCGACGGGTAACAGGAGTCGCATAATAGTCGCCATTTGGCGATCCATATACGACTATTTTGGAGGGTCGCATAGCAGTCGGTAATTATTCGTAAAGACCGGTGAAAAACACGTGTTATTCGTTTTGGGGTTGGTGTAACGATTTTATGTGACTACAAGATTGTAGTCGCCTTTCAGATGATGTGTAGTAGCTATTTAGTCGGCAGAAATGTCTATATAAGCTCAATTCATCCCATTTCTCCTCCTCATTCGATCTTCAACCCAAAAGCAAAAAGATATCTTCTCGTCATTATATTTTTTAGTTATTTAATGTTGGGAAATTTTAATTATAATAATTTCCGGGAGTGGATATATAAGAGGTTCGATGAAGAGACGGGAAATTTCTCGGAAGAGTTCAGAACAGGGGTGGATGGATTCATGACATTTGCAAATAGCCAGCCTCTATCACAGAGTAATGGCGGTAAGTTTTTCTGCCCTTGTAGTGTTTGCAAGAACGAGAAATTTATCACGGGGACAAGAATTTGGAATCATCTTTATAGCAGAGGATTTATGCCAGATTATTATGTTTGGTATAAGCATGGAGAAGAAATCAATATGGATTTAGGATCGAGTTATGTTGATACGCTATATATAAGTGGGAGTGAAAATGTGGGAAATGTAGTAGAAGATAGATATGTGGATATGGTTAATGATGCATTTCGTCATAACATGAGTTCTGATAACTATCATCAGGATGGTAGTTATCAGAATGTAGAAGAACCGATACGTAACCATTCAAAGAAATTTACGACTTGTTAGAAGGTGCAAAGAATCCATTATACGATGGTTGTCGTGAAGGTCACTCGTAGTTATCTTTAGCTGCTCGAGTCATGTAAAATAAGGCAGAATATAATATGAGTGAAAAGTTAGTCGATTCTGTTTGCGAAATCTTGACAAACTATTTACCAGAAGGAAACAAGTCAACCGGATCACATTACGAGACGGAAAAATTGATGCGCAATTTAGGCCTCCCATATCATACAATTGATATTTGTATTAACAATTGTATGATCTTCTGGAAAGATGACGAGAAGGAAGATAAATGTTTGTTTTGTGGTGCACAAAGATGAAAGCCTAAGAACGACCGACGTAGAACCAAAGTACCATACAGTCGTATGTGGTATCTACCTATTGCTGACAGATTGAAGAGAATGTATCAGAGCGAGAAGACTGCATCGGCAATGAGATGGCATGCCGAGCACCAATCAAAGGAGGGAGAAATGTGGCATCCTTCTGATGCGGCAGAGTGGAGATATTTTGAAGATCAAAATCCCCGGTTTGCCGAAAAACCCCGTAACGTTTATCTTAGATTATGTACCGATGCGTTCAATCCATTTGGCATGTCTCGTAATCATTCGTTGTGGCCCGTGATCTTGACTCCATATAATTTACCCCATAGTATGTGCATGAATACATAGTATTTAGTATGTGCATGAATACATAGTATTTATTTCTTACAATTCTGAATTTTGGGCCAAATCATCCGCGAGCTAGTCTCGATATCTTCCTCCGACCTCTTATTGAGGAGTTAAAAGAGTTGTGGTCTAATGGTGTCGATGCATACGATGTGTCCTTGAAACAAAATTTCAATCTAAAAGCAGTGCTAATGTGGACGATAAGCGACTTTCCGGCGTATAGCATGTTATCCGGATGGACAACCCATGGTAAATTGTCTTGTCCTATTTGCATGGAAGATACAAAGTCTTTTTATCTACCTAAGGGAAGGAAGACGTGTTGGTTTGATTGTCACCGAAGATTTCTTCCTCATGGTCATCCAATGAGGAGGTATAAAAAAGACTTCCAGAAGGGAAAAGACGCTTCGAGAGAGTATCCACCTCAGTCTTTGACTGGTGAGCAAGTTTATTGCGAGCGGGTGGCTGGTGTAAATCCATCAAAAACAAATGACGTCGGTGGAAACGGGCACGAGAAGAAGAAGTCGGGCTATGGGAAGCAACCTAACTGGCCCAAGGAAAGCATATTCTGGGAGCTACCGTACTGGAGGGACCTCAATCTCCGACATTGTCTTGATGTGATGCATATAGAGAAGAATTGTTTTGACAACATCATGAATACTCTTATGAGTGTGAAGGGTAAATCGAAAGACAACATCATGTCAAGATTGGATATTGAACAATTTTGTTCTCGGCCACGCTTACATATTGATAGTGAGGGTAAAGCTCCTTTTCCAGCCTTCACATTGACAGAAGAAGCCAGAAAAAGTTTACTGGAATGTGTGAAACATGCAGTTAAATTCCTAGATGGTTATTCCTCAGACTTAGCGACTTGTGTTGATATGAACAACCAAAAGTTTTCAGGCATGAAGAGTCATGACTGCCATTTTTTCATGGAGCGGTTACTTCCATTTATCTTTGCAGACCTCCTAGACCGGAATGTCCACCTTGTGTTATCAGGTACTAATTATTTACGACAATTTCTTTAAATAAATATAATTATAGTAATTTATATAGTAACCGCTCTGCAGTTTTCACGTATATTTTAGGGGTTGGAGCATTTTTCCGGGACTTATGTTCGAGAACTTTGCATAAAACTCGCGTTCAAATTCTAAAACATAACATAGTTTTGATCCTATGCAATTTGGAAAAGATCTTTCCACCTTCATTTTTTGATGTGATGGAGCACCTGCCTATACATCTCCCCTATGAAGCTGAATTAGGAGGCCCTGTCCAATATAGGTGGATGTATCCTTTTGAAAGGTTTTTCAAAAAGTTGAAAGGCAAAGCAAAGAACAAAATATATGCGGCAAGATCTATTATTGAATCATATATCAATGACGAGATTGCTTATTTCTCAGAGCACTACTTTGCCGCGAATATACAAACGAAATCAAGGTAAATGCTAAATTCAATCACTTGATGTCCACAATGCCATTTATATTGTATACACATGCTATGTATTTTAATGTGCATTCGGCCAGGTTAACAAGATTCGATGAAGGTGAAGTCCCCATATATCATGTCCCTGGGGTACCTTCTATATTTACGCACGTAGGCCGTCCAAGTGGAGAAATGCATGAAATATGGCTCTCGGAAAGAGATTATCAATGCGCACATGCATATGTTTTACGAAATTGCGACTATTTTCAGCCAATTGATAGGTATATAAGTTCGCATCTCTCGCACCATGCGTTTTAATATATAATCCACTATAATTTCTCATATTTGTGCATGTTGGTCTTATATAGTATGTTCGAGGATTTTCTTTCTGAAAAATATCCAGGACTTTCCGAAAAAGAACTCTCCGCGAAAAGAGCTGACGAATATCATATATGGGTGAAAGAATATATATGTCTAAATAATATTCATAACTATGTATACATTTATACTTATAAATATTGATGATATTGTTTATATATATGCAGGTTGCTTACTGGAACGCCATGAATCCATTTCCTACTTGGGTTCAAGAGATAATACATGGACATTTGAATAAGCCCAAAACATGGCCAATGCATTTTACAAGAGGCTATTTGTTTCATACGCAAAATCACGGTGCCAGACGAAAAACATGTAACTATGGGATATGTGTTAAAGGTGAAAATTACACTGATGCATCTGATGAAGTGGATTTCTACGGGACCTTAACTGATATCATGGAACTCGAGTACGAGGGGATGGTCAATTTTAGAATCACACTTTTTAAGTGTAATTGGTATGACCCTGTTATCGGTAGAGGCAGTCAGAGGAGCAATGGTGGCGTTGTAGACGTTCTTTCATCGAGAAAATACAATAAACACGAACCATTTATTCTAGGTACGTACTTATATATATATAGCATTTTATTAATGTCAATATCATATATATACATATGTATAACTTATATTTAAAACAGCATCGCAAGCGGAGCAAGTTTGTTATATTCCGTACCCATACACAAAGAAACCGAAGCAGTTGTGGCTCAATGTTCTAAAAGTGAATCCGAGGGGAAACATTTCAGGGGAATATGATAAAAAAGAACCGACTCTTCTGCAAACCGAAAATGATGATGCTGTATTGATGACTACATTTGAAGATCTCGAACTCGACAATTTTGTACAAGGAGTAAACCCAATAAGCCTCGATTACGATGTCGGAGATGCAGAACCAGAAAATGAATTTCGGTGTAATTTGTCGTCTTCTGATGAAGAACAAGATGACGAAGAACCCTACTAATTAACTATATTACTTATGTGACAATGTTAATTATGTTATTTATGTCAAAGTTGAAAACTAAAACCCTAAAAATTTGTCGTTTACATTAATCAAATATGTCATTTACATTAAAGTTTTCAAATTAATTTTACATAACTTTCTAATCAAAAAAAAAATTTCAAATTTATTTAACAGAACCAATTAACCATTGATTGGTGGCTGAACCTTTGTACCAATGAGTTTTTTTTATTATTGTCAACATAATTTAAAATTTTGATCTTTGTACCAATGAGCCTAACCAAACCTTTGTAACTAAAATTCTAAAAATTTGTGGTTTACAATATTGTAATCAAAAATAAACTTTTCACATTAATTTAATCTTTGTACCAAAAAATAAAATTTACACATCCCGGCAACTCGGTACTGATGCAAAATTCGGCTCTTCCTTTTCCTGACTCTGTTCTGTCCCTGCATCATTATTTTATTACAAGATAAGGCTCATGATATATATTACATGAATATTATATATATATATATATATATATATATATATTGATGCAAGTTTTCTGTCAGGATATGATGTTGGTATATATATATATATTAACATAATCTTCTAATAAAATCTAAATGAAAGATTTAAAACAGTTTGGAATCTCAAAAGATATCCTGCAGTGAATCATTGCCTTATTTGAAATTATGGATGTGTACATGACAGTTGAGAATCTTACCGATGCAAATGTTTCCTCCTTTTTAGGCTTCATCGACTCTTCCGCTTCTCAACTCTTCGAAAACCCCTAGTAATGTTACAATAAATATATCTCAAAAGATTTCCTGAGGTGAATCATTGCCAATTTTGAAAAATGGGATGTGTAAATGATTGTTGAGAATCTTACCAATGCATATGTATCCTCCTTTTTAGGCTTCCTCGACCCTTCCGCTTCTAAACTTTTCTGCAACCCCTAAAAGTTACAACTACTCACATATTGTCCTGCCGAAAAAGAAAAAAATTCCCAGAACTCAAGATCACTGGAAATGGCTAATGAAGCATCCCACTTAGTATCACAAATCAACACATCTAAAACAGTTTGGAATCTGAAAATCAAGATCTTGCGTGTATGGACAAGAGAATGGGATTTGTCTGGACCAACTATGAATCTACTACTTTGTGATGAAGAGGTAATATCTATCTTCTATTCTTTTATAGTGCTTCTAAAAACTAACTATTTTGTCTTCAGGGAACAAGAATAGCAGCAAACGTTTCAGGACAGACATTGAGATCATTTTCTTGGGTGAAGCACTTTGAACGTTACTGGTTCTCACTCAACGGTTTTTATGTGATGTTTGGCGATATTCTTGGCAAAACCAATCGACACTGCTATCAAATTTATTTCATGGATAACACAGAATTCACCTTACTCAAAGATTATCTAAACTACAATCATTTCTTGGTTTTCACTCCCATCATTGACATCATCCGAGGCCCTGTTACGGAACGCTATCATATAGGTATCTTCATTTAGATTCAAAAAATATTCATTTAGATCATAATATTTTGTATTGTTTATATAGTCATATGTTTGGTGTTATAGACGTTATACTGAGTTTGATGTTGATTATAGTTTCAGATTATAGGACAGAAAAATCAGATTATAGTTTCAGATTTGATGTTGAATATTATAGTTTCAGATTATAGGACAGTAAACTGTACTGAGTTTGATGTTGATTATAGTTTCAGATTATAGGACAGAAAACTCAGCTTATTGTTTTAGATTTGATGTTGAAGATTATACTTTCAGATTATAGGACAATAAAATGTAATGAGTTTGATGTTGATTATAGTTTCAGATTATAGGACAGAAAACTCAGATTAGAGTTTCAGAATTGAGGTTGAAGATTCTAGTTTCAGATTGATCTATAGAAAATTGTACTGAGTTTGATGTTGATTTGAGTTTGAATATTATAGTTTCAGATTTGATGTTGTTTCCTAATTTTGTAAACCTTTAAATGTTTACATGTACCCATATCCTCTACCTGAAAGTTACAACAATGAACACAAGATTGGATTTAAGCCATTCTAAGACATGATTGTCTTAGTTTTGAGAGTTTAAATCTTGTTTCATCTTATCTTGTTCATTGTCTCGAATATTCGGATATTTTGGTTCTGGTTGTTGTTGGTCGTTAACTCAAAACTCATTTCGGATATTATTGTTATTTAAAGTAATTATGTTTTCAAGTAATTATGTTTTCAAGCAAAAAAATTATAATTCTGTTTTCAAGTCATTCATTTTTCAATATATCTTATCAAGATCTTAATGAAGTGTTGAGCAAAGTAGACATGAAAACAGGAATGATTGCGGTAGGGATTTTACCTTAAGATTTTGTATTCTTTTCCATTGTAGATCCACCGGAATGACCACTCTAAGCATCTGTTTGATCTGGTTGTCGTAGCCGTGAATCTGTGCCTCTTCTCCGACTACAACAAATTGGCCTAACAACAAAAGAACAATAGAATTTCAGAAATAAAACAAAATCATATCAAATATTTGTCCAGATTGATCTATGAACCCAAGATTGCGGGCTAGATTTTACCTCTATAGATTCATCTATGAAACCACGATTGAAAGCCGATCTCACTTCCTATCTCAAAATTTTTTTTTTTATGTGTAGGTAAAAAGTCTTGATGCGTGAGACAACAAATATCTCAGGTTTAGCCACAAAGTTACGACTACTAAAAACAAAAACATAAAAATTTGGGTTGAGGTCCAAACCAATTTCGCAAAAACAGAACCTATTTTCCCACAAAGCCCGTGAACCTAACTACGGAACCCTAAGTCAAGCGTTTTGTTCTTCCCCTTTGTCTTCGATTCCTCTTCCATTCCTCTCCATCGTTTCCTCTTTCGCTATAAACTTCTTCGATTCTGCTTCGATTCCACTTCTTCGACTCCTCTTCTTCGATTCCTCTTCTTTATATATCATAGAAGATCCCGCGATTCCTAGAGAGAAGGGCCATAGCGGACAGAAGAGAAAAATCGTTCCCAACGTTTCTCAGAGAGCCGGAGTGTCAATTCGCTCCGCCTCTTCATCGTGAACACCCAACCATCTACCGCAACAGTACAATTTCACGCCGGCACCACTTCAACTCCCCGTCCATGATAAACTGACAACGTCATCACCAAATGTCCGGAGCTATCCACCGCCACAACAACTTTTCGAAAACTCCATTCCTCAACCCTGTGTTCAAGAACTCCCTGCGACTGCTTCGGCTCCACTGGAGGAAGCTCATGGGTCACCACTTCGTGACTCCCATGGTCAGAGTCATCCTTCTTCTCAAGGACACAGCTGCCATGATGAAACTGCTCAAGTGTTGCCGGATCTCCTTGTGGACACGCTCTGGGCTCTGAATGCTCTGCTTATGGTGCGAGACCGGGATAAGTTCACCACCGTCCTCTCTCCCACACCAACGCCGAACTCGACTTGGTAATTGGATCGCATCTGGTAAATGCGATTGTATTGATCAGTTAATCTGACTTGGTAGTTGTATCACATCTTCTTCAGTAAATGCGATTGTATTGTTCACCACTGTCTCTTGTTAAGTGTTAGATTATTGTTCTAGCTGATTTGAATTATTATTGTTCTAGCTGTTTTGGAAGATTACTGTCTTTTGAAGAAAACTAAAATGCTAAGTGTTACATCCTAGCGGTCTCTTATTTGTATTATTCTAGCTGTTTCTTAACTGATATCTGGTAAGTTTATCGCATCTTAAGGTTGGTCTCTTGGTTCGTTTCTGCAAAGTGTTAGATTATAAGTGTTACATTATAGCTAAGTGTTTGATTATAGGTAAGTGTTGGATTCTGCTAAGTGTTTGATTCTCAATGTTGGTTTCGTGGTTTGTTTCTGCTCAGTGTTACATTCTAAGTGTTAGATTCTAGATAAGTGTTGGATTGTAATTATTTGTTTCTTGGTGTGTTTTAATGGGGGAACAATGATTCTCTTTCTGTTGCCTTTGCTTATTGGCTTATCTTCCAGTCATTGTCTTTCTGTTGCGGTTGGTTAATCTTAGGGTCAGTTTGGTGTCTAAGTGTAGAAACATGCTTCTGGTTTCATGTTTCATGTTTGATTGTATTCTTTCCATAAATGTCTTGTCAAATCTGTAATGTGTAGTATTGATCACAAGGCATGTAAGAGATCTCTTACATGCTTCTGTCTTCATGTATCTGGGTTGCAGGCTAATTATGTTTCATTTTTCTGGTTTCATGTTTCTGGTTTTCATGTTAATTATGTTTCATATTTCTTGTTTTATGTTTTATGGTTTCATGTTTCATGTTTGATTGGTTTCATGTTTCTGGATTACATGCTTCTGGTTTGTATTATGTCCTTTATTTCATGTGTCTTTGCAGGTTTACTCGCGACAAGGGATCGAAACTGGTTCGGGCAATTACTAAAGTGTTTACAAACAAATTCGATGCTCCCTACTATAGCTGGACATGTGTGCCTCAGGACAAACAAGAAAGATACTTCCTCGAGTTTGCGGTACAGTTTTCTGTTCTACAGCCTTCACATATAGGTTTTCTTGTAATGTTTTCACTAACATCATTCTATTCTCTTTGTAATGTAGAAAACCCACACCTGGGATCCCTTGATAACAGGGACAGTTCAAGGGTATTTCGAGGAGATCTGTCAATGCCGGATGAAAGACATGGTTAGCACCGCGAGGACTAGTCGAGAGCGACCTAATTGGATCAGCGACACTCTCTGGAAAACGATGTCGGACTACTGGGACACTGAAGAAGCAAAGCAAAAGAGTCTCACCTATTCCAATGCTCGTATGTCTGACCGTAAAGGTCTCGGTCCTCACATCCACTTATCAGGGCCAAAGTCGTATCAACAAATCCAACAAGAAATGGTAAGTTACTTTAATTTTTTCTTACCCCTTAACAATTTTAAATTATGTTTCTGCTTTCATGTTTCTGGTTTCATGTTTCATGTTTCATGTTTGATTGGTTTCATGTTTCTGGTTTACTTGCTATCCTTCCTTATTTTGTAACATTGCAGGACGAGGAATTGGGAAGACCGGTTAGTCTTGGTGATGTTTTCATTAGGACACATACAAGGCCAGACGGTATGTATGTCGATAGTAAGGCGGAGAAAATCGTTCAAACATATTAGCAGAAGGTGCAAGGGAAGTTGTCTGAGCTCGTGACAGAGCCTTCAGAAGTTTCGGACGGTGCTTCGCAACCTCGTGCGCTAACAACAGATGAATATACAAGCATCTTTTTTCAGGTAAAGTAACATTTTTAACATTTCACATTTATAGAGTCTTGAATTTTGTCATTAAGGTTTTTCTCTTACTTTTCACAGTCCAATGAGTTGGATTCACGAGGAACTCCTTATGGAGTTAGAAGCCTCAAGGAGACTCTTCTCAATTGCAAGCGCAAGCAGCCGAGAGACTTTTCATCGTTTGTTGCACTGCAAGAGCAACTGAAGGAAGCTCAACAGAAAATCGAAGAGCACGCAACTTATAATGAATGGCGTGATGCTGAGATTGCTGTTCGTGAAGCAGAGCACTACCGAGCTTCGGCTGAGCAAAAGGACAAGCTAGAGCACTTCTCCTTGGTGGAAAAGTACCTGCGACAAACTGATCCGAGGTTTCTAGACTTCTTGGCTTCTCACTCAGCTCCGGCAACAACTTCTTTGTTTCCATCAACCAATCTTCGTCGACCACATCCAAGTACAACCCCATCTGGTTCAGGTTCTGCTTCTTAGGTTTTGTGCTTACTTTTTCTGAACCTTGTTACTTGTGAACTCATGAATTTGTTATTTTTGTTTATGCTTTGGCATTTGTTATGGAGGTTGAATACTATAGTTAATATTTTTAATCAAATGTTAGTTTGAATCATATTTCTTTAATTTTGTAACATATATTACCATTTGAGAAACAAAACGAACACCAATCTGACCCACCATATTCTTAATTTGATTACAATTTTAGTCACTAAACAGTAGCATGTTAGTCGCCAAATCGTTGCAGAAGAACATCTGATTTGCCGCAAAAAAATTACATCTTCGAAACTTGATGTTCCAATTAGTCGCCCATTAGTCGTTCATTAAATCATAGAATGGTCGCTAAATAGTAACTAACATTTACGACTACTTCGTGACTAAAACTTTCCGACTGCATCTATACCCATTCCATATTCGTTAACTAGTCGAAAAGGTAGTCCCCTATTAGTCGCCAAATAGTCGCAGAAGAGTAGCTAATTAGTCGCACAAAATTTACATCTTTGCAACTTGATGTTTCTATTAGTCGCCAAATAGTCGTTCCATTAGTCATAGAATAGTCGGTAAAAAGTAACTAAAATGTACGACTATTTAGTGACAAAAACTATCCGACTGCATCTAGATCCTTTCTATAGTCGTTACCTAGTCGCAAACGTAGTCGCCGATTAGTCGTAAAGGTTTGTGACTATTGAACGGCTACACACTGTTTATGTTGTGTAGTCGTAATGTAGTCTCCATTTAGTGACTAATTTTATGACTACATAATTTAGCGACTAAATATTAACAACTACATGGTTTAGTCGCTTGGTAGTCGTAACACACCTTTTAGCGACTAATTGGCGACTATTTCAGCAGTCGCCAAAACGTTGTTTTCTTGTAGCGTGAACATAAAAGTGAGTAAGTGTGTATCCATCATAACTCATCCTTACAATGAATTTCTACTCTTACACATTTTTCATATGAATGCTTATTCTTGTGGTGTTTTTTTCACTGCACATATTAAATTTACATTATAGAACATAGCTTGCACCAATTAGGAAGTAGCTATATGAGTAAGACGATTCACACTTTAATTTTTTTGGAATGAGACATTTAGCAACAGATTTGCAAGGAAACTCAAGAAATCCGTTGCAAAACAAAGAAATCCGTTGCAAAACAAGGAAATCCGTTGCAAAACTAAGAAATCCATTGCAATACCGTTGCTATTCCGTTGCAACAGAAAAAACCAAAAACTTTCCAAGTATGAAATAGAAAATGGCTAATTCTATGTTAACAAGGATCATTTTAGTTGTTATTATTGTTTTCCTTAAAGATTAATACTTTATTTGCCCATATTTCATTAGAAAATCTATGGTATGACGAAAATATGGCTTATGATCATAAAAATCAGTAAGTGTGTATTCTTCATAACTCATCCTTACGATGAATTTCTACTATTACACATTTTTTATATGAATGCTTATTCTTGTGGTGTGTTTTTCACTGCACATATTAAATTTACATTATAGATCATAGCTTGCACCACTTAGGTAGTAGTTATATGAGTAAGACGATTCACACTTTATTTTTTTGGAATTAGACATTTTGCAACGGATTTGCTAGGAAACTCAAGAAATATGTTGCAAAACCAAGAAATCCTTTGCAAAATCAAGACATCCGTTGCAAAACCAAGAAATCCGTTACAAAACTGTTTCTATTCCGTTGCAAAAGGAAAAACCAAAAATTTCCCAACTATGAAACCGAAAATGGATAATTATATGTTAACAAGGATCATTTTAGTTGTTATTATTATTTTCCTTGAAGATTAATGTTTTCTTTGCCCTATTTTCATTAGAAAATTCATGGTATGTCGAAAATATGGCTTATGATCATAAAAGTGAGTAAGTGTGTATTCATCATAACTCCTCCTTACGATGAATTTCTTCTCTTACACATTTTTCATATGAATGCTTATTCTTGTGGTGTTTTTTTCACTGCACATACGAAATTTACATTATTGAACATAGCTTGCACCACTTAGGTAGTGGTTATATGAGTAAGACGATTCACACTTTATTTTTTTGGAATGAGGCATTTAGTAACGAATTTGCATGGAAACTCAAGAAATCCGTTGCAAAACCACGAAATCCGTTGCAAAACCGTTGCTATATCGTTGCAAAATGAAAAATAATAAATTTCCCAAGTATGAAACTGAAAATGGCTAACTATATGTTAACAAATATCATTTTAGTTGTTATTATTGTTTTCCTTGAAGCTTAATATTTTCTTTGCCCATATTTCATTAGAAAATCCATTTTATATCGAAAAAATGGCTTATGATCGTAAAAGTGAGTAAGTGTGTATCCATCATAACTCATCCTTACGATGAATTTCTACTCTTACACATTTTCATATGAATGCTTATTCTTGTGGTGTTTTTTTCACTGCACATATTAAATTTACATTATAGAACATAGCTTGCACCAATTAGGAAGTAGTTATATGAGTAAGACGATTCACACTTTAATTTTTTTGGAATGAGACATTTAGCAACAGATTTGCAAGGAAACTCAAGAAATCCGTTGCAAAACCAAGAAATCTGTTGCAAAACAAGGAAATCCGTTGCAAAACCAAGAAATCGATTGCAATACAGTTGCTATTCCGTTGCAACAGAAAAAACCAAAAACTTCCCAAGTGTGAAATAGAAAATGGCTAATTTTATGTTAACAAGGATCATTTAATTTTAGTTGTTATTATTGTTTTCCATAAAGATTAATATTTTCTTTGCCCATATTTCATTAGAAAATCTATGGTATGACGAAAATATGGCTTATGATCATAAAAGTCAGTAAGTGTGTATTCATCATAACTCATCCTTACGATGAATTTCTACTCTTACACATTTTTTATATGAATGCTTATTCTTGTGGTGTTTGTTTCACTGCACATATTAAATTTACATTATAGATCATTGCTTGCACCACTTAGGTAGTAGTTATATGAGTAAGACGATTCACACTTTATTTTTTTTTGGAATCAGACATTTTGCAACGGATTTGCCAGGAAACTCAAGAAATATGTTGCAAAACCAAGAAATCCTTTGCAATATCAAGACATCCGTTGCAAAACCAAGAAATCCGTTACAAAACTGTTGGTATTCCGTTGCAAAAGGAAAAACCAAAAATTTCCCAAATATGAAACCGAAAATGGATAATTATATGTTAACAAGGATCATTTTAGTTGTTATTATTATTTTCCTTGAAGATTAATGTTTTCTTTGCCCTATTTTCATTAGAAAATTCATTGTATGTCAAAATTTTGGCTTATGATCATAAAAGTGAGTAAGTGTATTCATCATAACTCGTCCTTACGATGAATTTCTTCTCTTACACATTTTTCATATGAATGCTTATTCTTGTGGAGTTTTTTTCACTACACATATTAAATTTACATTATTGAACATAGCTTGCACCACTTAGGTAATAGTTATATGAGTAAGACGATTCACAGTTTTGTTTTTTGGAATGAGGCATTTAGCAACGAATTTGCAAGGAAAC
This sequence comes from Eutrema japonicum, assembly GCA_030161315.1. NCBI lineage: Eukaryota > Viridiplantae > Streptophyta > Magnoliopsida > Brassicales > Brassicaceae > Eutrema > Eutrema japonicum. The sequence goes on along the minus strand of BSQW01000005.1, from coordinate 22,046,565 downwards.
TCAAGAAATCCGTTGAAAAACCAAGAAATCCGTTGCAAAACCGTTGCTATTCCGTTGCAAAATGAAAAATCATAAATTTCCCATGTATGAAACTGAAAATGGCTAACTATATGTTAACAAATATCATTTTAGTTGTTATTATTTTTTTCCTTGAAGCTTAATATTTTCTTTGCCCATATTGCATTAGAAAATCCATTTTATATCGAAAAATGGCTTATGATCATAAAAGTGAGTAAGTGTGTATCCATCATAACTCATCCTTAAGATGAATTTCTACTCTTACACATTTTTCATATGAATGCTTATTCTTGTGGTGTTTTTTTCACTTCACATATTAAATTTACATTATAGAACATAACTTGCATCAATTAGAAAGTAGCTATATGAGTAAGACGATTCACACTTTATTTTTTTGGAATGAGACTTTTAGCAACATATTTGCAAGAAACACAAGAAATCCGTTGCGAAACCAAGAAATCCGTTGCAAAACTAGGAAATCTGTTTCAAAACCAATAAATTCGTTGCAATACAGTTGCTATGCCGTTGCAACAGGAAAAACCAAAAACTTCCCAAGTATGAAACCGAAAATGGCTAATTTTATGTTAACAAGGATCATTTTAGTTGTTATTATTGTTTTCCTTAAAGATTAATATTTTCTTTGCCTATATTTCATTAAAAAATCCATGGTATGACGAAAATATGGCTTATGATCATAAAAGTCAGTAAGTGTGTATTCATCATAACTCATCCTTACGATGAATTTCTACTTTTACACATTTTTTATATGAATGCTTATTCTTGTGGTGTTTTTTTCACTGCATGTATTAAATTTACATTATAGATCATAGCTTGGACCACTTAGCTAGTAGTTATATGAGTAAGACGATTCACACTTTATTTTTTTGGAATCAGACATTTTGCAACGGATTTTGCTAGGAAACTCAAGTAATATGTTGCAAAACCAAGAATTCCTTTGCAAAATCAAGAAATCCGTTGCAAAACCAAGAAATCCGTTGCAAAACTGTTGCTATTCCGTTGCAAAAGGAAAAACCAAATATTTCCCAACTATGAAACCGAAAATGGATAATTATATGTTAACAAGGATCATTTTAGTTGTTATTATTATTTTCCTTGAAGATTAATGTTTGCTTTGCCCTATTTTCATTAGAAAATTCATGGTATGTCGAAAATATGGCTTATGATCATAAAAGTGAGTAAGTGTGTATTCATCATAACTAGTCCTTACGATGAATTTCTTCTCTTACACATTTTTCATATGAATGCTTATTCTTGCGGTGTTTTTTTCACTGCACATATTAAATTTACATTATTGAACATAGCTTTCACCACTTAGGTAGTAGTTATATGAGTAAGACAATTCACACTTTATTTTTTTGGAATGAGGCATTTAGCAATGAATTTGCAAGAAAACTCAAGAAATCCGTTGCAAAATCAAGAAATCCGTTGCAAAATCGTTGCTTTTCCGTTGCAAAATGAAAAATCATAAATTTCCTAAGTATGAAACTGAAAATGGCTAACTATATATTAACAAATATCATTTTAATTGTTATTATTGTTTTCCTTGAAGCTTAATATTTTCTTTGCCCATATTTCATTAGAAAATCCATTTTATATCAAAAAAATGGCTTATGATCATAAAAGTGAGTAAGTGTGTATCCATCATAACTCATCATTACGATGAATTTCTACTCTTACACATTTTTCATATGAATGCTTATTCTTGTGGTGTTTTTTTCACGATACATATTAAATTTACATTATAGAACATAACTTGCATCAATTAGAAAGTAGTTATATGAGTAAGTCTATTCACACTTAGTTTTTGGAATGAGACATTTAGCAACATATTTGCAAGAAACTCAAGAAACCTGTTGCAAAACCAAGAAATCCGTTGCAAAACAAGGAAATCCGTTGCAAAACCAATAAATTCGTTGCAATACAGTTGCTATTCCGTTGCAACAGGAAAAACCAAAAACTTCCCAAGTATGAAACCGAAATTGGCTAATTTTATGTTAACAAGGATCATTTTAGTTATTATTATTGTTTTCCTTAAAGATTAATATTTTCTTTGCCTATATATCAGTAGAAAATCCATGGTATGTCGAAAATATGGCTTATGATCATAAAAGTCAGTAAGTGTGTATTCATCATAACTCATCCTTACGATGAATTTCAACTCTTACACATTTTTTATATGAATGCTTCTTCTTGTGGTGTTTTTTTCACTGCACATATTAAATTTACATTATATAACATAACTTGCACCACATAGGTAGTAGTTATATGAGTAAGACGATTCACACTTTATTTTTTTGGAATAAGACATTTTGCAACGGATTTGCAAGGAAACTCAAGAAATATGTTGCAAAATCAAGAAATCTGTTGCAAAATCAAGAAATACGTTGCAAAACCAAAAAATCCGTTGCAAAACCGTTGCTATTCCGTTGTAAAAGGAAAAACCATAAACTTCCCAAGTATGAAACCAAAAATGGCTAATTATATGTTAACAAGGATCATTTTAGTTGTTATTATTATTTGCCTTGAAGATTAATGTTTTCTTTGCCCTATTTTCATTAGAAAATTCATGGTATGTCGAAAATATGGCTTATGATCATAAAAGTGAGTAAGTTTCTATTCATCATAACTCGTCCTTACGATGAATTTCAACTCTTACACATTTTTTATATGAATGCTTATTCTTGTGGTGTTTGTTTCACTGCACATATTAAATTTACATTATAGATCATAGCTTGCACCACTTAGGTAGTAGTTATATGAGTAAGACGATTCACACTTTCTTTTTTTGGAATCAGACATTTTGCAACGGATTTGCAAGGAAACTCAAGAAATCCGTTGCAAAACCGTTGCTTTTCCGTTGCAAAATGAAAAATCACAAATTTCCTAAGTATGAAACTGAAAATGGCTAACTATATATTAACAAATATCATTTTAGTTGTTATTATTGTTTTCCTTGAAGCTTAATATTTTCTTTGCCCATATTTCATTAGAAAATCCATTTTATATCGAAAAAATGGCTTATGATCATAAAAGTGAGTAAGTGTGTATCCATCATAACTCATCCTTACGATGAATTTCTACTTTTACACATTTTCATATGAATGCTTATTCTTGTGGTGTTTTTTTCACGATACGTATTAAATTTACATTATAGAACATAACTTGCATCAATTAGAAAGTGTTTATATGAGTTAGACTATTCACACTTTATTTTTTGGAATGAGACATTTAGCAACATATTTGCAAGAAACTCAAGAAATCTGTTGCAAAACCAAGAAATCCGTTGCAAAACAATGAAATCCGTTGCAAAACCAATAAATTCGTTGCAATACAGTTGCTATTCCGTTGCAACAGGAAAAACCAAAAACGTCCCAAGTATGAAACCGAAAATGGCTAATTTTATGTTAACAAGGATCATTTTAGTTATTATTATTGTTTTCCTTAAAGATTAATATTTTCTTTGCCCATATTTCAGTAGAAAATCAATGGTATGTCGAAAATATGGCTTATGATCATAAAAGTCAGTAAGTGTGTATTCATCATAAGTCATCCTTACGATGAATTTCAACTTTTACACATTTTTTATATGAATGCTTCTTCTTGTGGTGTTTTTTTCACTACACATATTAAATTTACATTATAGAACATAACTTGCACCACATAGGTAGTAGTTATATGAGTAAGACGATTCACACTTTATTTTTTTTGGAATCAGACATTTTGCAACGGATTTGCAAGGAAACTCAAGAAATATGTTGCAAAATCAAGAAATCCGTTGCAAAATCAAGAAATTCGTTGCAAAACCAAGAAATCCATTGCAAAACCATTGCTATTCCGTTGTTAAAGGAAAAACCATAAATTTCCCAAGTATGAAACCGAAAATGGCTAATTATATGTTAACTAGGATCATTTTAGTTGTTATTATTATTTTCCTTGAAGATTAATGTTTTCTTTGCCCTATTTTCATTAGAAAATTCATGGTATGTCGAAAATATGGCTTATGATCATAAAAAAGAGTAAGTGTGTATTCATCATAACTCGTACTTACGATGAATTTCTTCTCTTACACATTTTTCATATGAATGCTTATTCTTGTGGAGTTTTTTTCACTGCACATATTAAATTTACATTATCGAACATAGCTTTCACCACATAGGTAGTAGTTATATGAGTAAGACGATTCACACTTTATTTTTTTGGAATGAGGCATTTAGCAACGAATTTGCAAGGAAACTCAAGAAATCCATTGCAAAACCAAGAAATCCGTTGCAAAACCGTTGCTATTCCGTTGCAAAAGGAAAAAATCATAAATTTCCCAAGTATGAAATATAAAATGGCTAACTATATGTTAACAAAGATCATTTTAGTTGTTATTATTGTTTTCCTTGAAGCTTAATATTTTCTTTGCCCATATTTCATTAGAAAATTCATGGTATATCAAAAATATGGCTTATGACCATAAAAGTGAGTAAGTGTGCATCCATCATAACTCATCCTTACGATGAATTTCTACTCTTACACATTTTTCATATGAATGCTTATTCTTGTGGTGTTTTTTTCACTGCACATATTAAATTTACATTATAGAACATAGCTTGCACCAATTAGGTAGTAGTTATATGAGAAAGACGATTCACACATTATTTTTTTGGAATGAGACATTTATCAACAAATTTGCAAGGAAACTCAAGAAATCTGTTGCAAAACCAAGAAATCCGTTGTAAAACAAGGAAATCCGTTGCAAAACCAAGAAATTCGTTGCAATAACGTTGCTATTTCGTTGCAACAGGAAAAACCAAAAACCTCCCAAGTATGAAACCGAAAATGGCTAATTTTATGTTAACAAGGATCATTTTAGTTATTATTATTGTTTTCCTTAAAGATTAATATTTTATTTGCCAATATTTCATTAGAAAATCCATGGTATGTCGAAAATATGGCTTGGGATCATAAAAGTCAATAAGTGTGTATTCATCATAACTCATCCTTACGATGAATTTCTACTCTTACACATTTTTTATATGAATGCTTATTCTTGTGGTGTTTTTTCACTGCACATATTAAATTTACATTATAGAACATAACTTGCAACACTTAGGTAGTAGTTATATGAGTAAGACGATTCACACTTTATTTTTTTGGAATGAGGCATTTGGCAACGAATTTGCAAGGAAACTCAATAAATCCGTTGCATAACCAAGAAATTCGTTGCAAAACCAAGAAACCCGTTGCAAAACCGTTGCTATTACGTTGCAAAAGAAAATATCAAAAATTTTCCAAGTATGAAACTGAAAATGGCTAACTATATGTTAACAAATATCATTTTAGTTGTTATTATTGTTTTCCTTGAAGATTAATATTTTCTTTGCCCATATTTCATTCGAAAATCCATGGTATATCGAAAATATGGCTTCTGATCATAAAAGTGAGTAAGTGTGTATCCAACATAACTCATCCTTACGATGAATTTCTACTCTTACACATTTTTCATATTAATTCTTATTCTTCCGGTGCTTTTTTCACTGCAAATATTAAATTTACATTATAGAACATAGCTTGCACCACTTAGGTAGTAGTTATATGAGTAAGACGATTCACACTTTATTTTTTTGGAATGAGACATTTAGCAACGGATTTGCAAGGAAACTCAAGAAATCCGTTGCAAAACCAAGAAATCCGTTGCAAAACCCTTCCTATTCCGTTACAAAAGGAAAAACCAAAAATTTCCTAGTATGAAACTTAAAATGGCTAACTATATTTTAACAAATATCGTTTTAGTTGTTATTATTGTTTTCCTTGAAGATTAATATTTTGTTTACCCATATATCATTCAAAAATCCATGGTATATCGAAAATATGGCTTATGATCATAAAATTGAGGAAGTGTGTATTCATCATAACTCATCCTTAAGATGAATGTTCTACTCTTACAAATTTACGAAAATCCATTGTATTTCGTTCACTAACCTTGCGTACGACATTTAATTTATTTATTTTTTTTGAAAATATATCTTGTTGTGATAAAGGATTGTGAGCGTATGTGTTGTTTATATAGAAAACAAATTGCAACGCAATTTGCCACGTATTTGCCACGTTTTTGCAAAGTATTTGCAACGTTTTTGCAAAGTATTTGTAACGTACTCACCTACTTGGAATCCCACATTTAAATCATACTCACATACTTGAAAGCAAACTCTAGCAACGATTCTCCGTTGCGAAATTTGTAATGTTTTGCAATGCTATATGTTGCAAAATGTTGAAACGTATTTCCGTTGCAATTTTTAGTAACTTTTTGCAACGAAATTTGTTTCATAATTATACCGTTGCTAAACTATTGCAAATCAGTTGCAAACTTGCAACGAATTTGTAAGTGAACTAATTATTTTTCGAAGTTTAGCAACGGATTTTATTTTGCAACAGAGTTGCAACGTGTTACGTTGCAAATATTTGTTACGAAATATTCCGTTGCAAAGTTCTATTACAAATTGGCTTATTTCTTGTAGTGTATTTTGCTGTCGTCGAGCTGTTTTCTTGTCGACGAGCTTCCAACTATACCGAGCCAAGACGGTGATGAGGTTGAAGTAATTATGAACGAGATCAAAAAGCTGAAAGTTTCGCAGGTAGCGAGGTATTGCTACGAAAGTCGCTGAAACAGTTTCGTATAAAAAGTTGCTGAGCCAGTTTCGGAGAAAATTGCCTAGCCAGTTTCGGAGAAAGTCGCCTAGCCAGTTACGGAGAAAGTCGCCTAGCCGACTTTGGAAAATGTTGCCTAGCAGACTTCGAAGAACATTTCCTAACCGACTATGGAGAACGTTGCCTTGCCGACTATAGAGAACGTTGCCTAGCCGACTTCGGAGAACGTGGCCTAGGCGACGTCAGAAAATGTGCGTAGCTGGCTCTAGAAAACGTTGCCTAGCCAACTTCGGTGATGGTTGCCTAGCCGACTTCAGAGAATGTTACTTAGCCGACTTCGGAGAACGTTGCCTAGCTGACTTCGTAGAATGTTGCCTAGCAAATTTGGAGAGTGTTTCCTAGCCGACTTCAGAAAATGTTGTCGAACAACTTTCAGAGAAATTTGCTGAGACATTTGCTGAGAAAATCGCCTAGCCAGTTTCGGAAAAAGTCGGCGAGCCAAACTTTGTAAAAACTCTCGCGCGAGCCAAATTTTGTAAAAATTTCCGAGCCAACTTTAGTAAAAACTTCCAAGCCGTTTCGACGAAAGATGCCTAGCTGTTTCAACAAAAACTTCCTAGAAGTTTCGACGAATGCTGCCTAACAGTTTTAATGAAAGTTATCGTGCCGGAAGTTGTGCTAGATTTCTCCGAACCACTTCGTTGTCGAGTCGTTCTGCTGGAAGTTGGTGGGGCGTTTGACGAGGCGTTTACAAATGTTCACGAGTAGTTTAGATGTTGATGAGGCATTTAGAAGTTGACAAGGCGGTTAGATGTTGACGAGGCGTTTAGATTTTGACGAGGTGTAGAGACGATGATCACAACTCAATTTTAAGACAAGCATAATGAGTGTAGCTTGATTTATAGTACTTTTTGATGAAATATGTTTAGATATCGCATACCAAATGGTATGTCTAGTATCATGTTTCGAGATGTTAAAGACCACCGTGTTAAGAAACGAGCAGTTTCTGGGTTTTGACAGTTTGTACAATAGTTTTAGGGCATGTGATGTAGTCTCGGCTTACATGCCCGTCTTTGTTCTGATGAAACATGTTTATGTATCTCATACTAAATGGTATGTTTTGAGATGTCGAAGACCAATGTGCTCAGAAGCGTATAACTACTGGGTTTTGTGTTTTACTTCGTTATAGGGTTTGCGGTGTAGTCTCGACTTACATGCCTGTTTCGATAGTAAAACTTTGAGTGAGTTGGTCGAGAGATACCCTTTACTTCCTTGGTCGAGATATATTTGTCCTTAATTTATATAGCGCGCTTAAATTCGTGGAGGATGTAGTAGAACTCTAATACATATAGGATGTAGTAGTTGAAAAATAATAAAGGATGTAGTAGTTCGTTTGTTGTGGCCAACAACAAACAAGATGATGAGTGTCAAGATGAGAATTGAAGTTTGCGTCAGATCATGTTTTTACGAAATGGGAGTATATGTGTATACGTACCCACTCCCCCCACCCCTTTTGAGAGGGGGGGGGGGGACAGCTGAACCCATCTGAAGATGGGTTGCCTACGTAGCCTTTTCAGGGATCAAGTCGTCCCGTTCATAAATGGTATAGATTAGTGATAGTTTGGGTCTGAAGAGGTACTTTCGGTTGTAGGTTTTGCCAATTTGTACTTATGAGATAAAACCTTCATTTTTTCCTCGTGGAGTATGAAGTGTGAAACTAGGTGCAGAGCGTCTTGGATCGTATGGGGTGTGTTTGTTGCAATTTCCCTTCGAAACTCCAATTCAAACCATAGTGATTTCTTCAACGCGATGTGGGAAGCTTTGTCACATACGCCTTCAACTTTTCATACCACCGCTTTGAATCGTCCTATGAAACTTCGTAAAGTCTTTGTTGGTCCTTGAGACAAGGTCCACAAATTGGCATCAGATGTCCCTCGGTCCATAAATATGGAATAATGCTTCATGAAAACGGCAGATAGTTGTTGATGGAGTTTCAGTCGAGGCGCAAAACCAATTGAGGGCTGCTCCTCCAAGGTGTTCTACGAACATGAGACAGAAAACGGCGTCTCTCTTGTTGTTGCTGAGGTTTGCTCGTCCAATTGCTATGCCAAAAGCTGTTATGTGAGTTTTTGGGTCGATTGTCCCTTCGTAGAGGTTTTCTCGTCCCATTGCTATGCGAAAAGTTGTTGCTGAGGTTTGCTCTTCCCGGGGTCGGAAATCCTTGCCTCGGTAATCCGAACTGTGAACGGAGTCCTCTGCGTCTCTTCCAATATACGATCTATGTCCGGCACCGCACTAGTCCCCTGGTGTACTTGGGATCAGACAACCCTCTCTTTGGCAGCAACCCGAGCCAATGAAGCTCGGATTTAGTTCATCTCTTCTCTTTGAGCTCGGCTCGCCCCTCGCGGCTCATCGTACTAACTTTGGCTCGCCCTTATCAACCTCGGCTCGTCGGAGTTTTGTGCATGTTGTACCCAAAGAAGGTTCTCTTCTTCCTCTGAGCAAGGAACGTCTTCTTCAGTTCTTTCTCCTTCCAAGTTCGGGGCGAGCTTTTCCTGCGTGATGTGCCTCACATCCCGGTTCTGGGACATATTGTCGCGGCTTTCTCCGTCAATGATGATTGTTGTTGTCCCTCCGAGGCATCCCCTCGAACGGTCGTCAGTTTGTTAGTCAAGTCCTTTGCAGGTACCTCATGCTCCCCGGTTCAGTCATGGTTGCTCGATCAGTTTCGGTCTCATCGACCCATGTGTTATCTTGTCGGTCGGGTACAGCGGCGGCAGCTCTCTTGGGATCCTCGGTGCGTCTCCAGATGTGCCGGTAAGCTCCGAGAAGTCGAGGGCTGTGGTGTTGAGGCTGAATCTACTCGCGATTCCTCTGGTGGGACTCACCACCGAGCCCATGTTGCCAGTGCGTTGATGTGAGTAAAGTTTTCACCCCACTAACACCTAGATTGAAGTGCACAACAATCACAACTAGTATAGTACGGGATCGAATCCACATGGACTTACCAACTACACGACGAAAATGTTAGAAAATTAATCAAGTTAAAACAAAATAAAAGAGAGTGTGTCGATGGTGATTAACTAATAAAGTAAATAAGCGAGAAAAAACAGAGATTAAATCAATAAAGAAAATGTTATGTTTTACAGGAATCTCATGGAAACATGCAACGATAAGATAGATGATTTATTAGGCATTTAAGTAAAATCCGTATTGAACACAAAACACGAATTTATAGTCTTTCAATTGTTGTGGCTCCGACCACTATGTTTTACAAACCAATTGACTCAACTTTCGTTGGTTATTGTTGAATGAAAACCTGCTTTAAATCGACTAAGTTATGATAAAGTTCAATAAACTCCTTAACTCGACTTTTGGAAGGTTAAGACGTTTAGCTCATCAAATACTAGTTCCGGCAATATAACAAGCTTTTGGAGAGTATATTAACCTAAGATTATATTTCTAAATGTGCGGTAAAATAATCATGCACTGAGAACAAATAAATTGAAAAACCATATGAATATCCCCTTTAAACAATCATCATATCAATATCGAATTATGCACCCATGGATCCCCTTCAACCTAACAAACGAACTACTAACTCATGATGCATGAAACACAGCAAGTATGAATAAATATCTTGATGAGAATACATGTATTAAAAGAGAAAAGTTGAGAAAACTTCTCTATATCAAAGTACAAAGTTGAGATCTTCACCTCGAAGCCCTTAGAATCCAAAATCAATGTAAAATTGTAAAAACAATGAAAGAGATGGCTACTGCTGTTTATGTCTTTATTCGAGGGTGACTCTCTATTTTGTGGACTAAAAACAAGTATATACATCCATGCAGTTGGCATAGGGTTTCATTAAACCAAAAATGAAAGTTTTGGTTCGCAAGGGCCGCAAGATCGGCCAAACTTCTGGGGCGAGTTCCTAGGTCATGGTGGTGGCATCGGGTGAGAAGAAAATTCTCCAAGCCATTCCCCTGGGCCGTTCATGGACCTTATTTCTGCATTCGTCTCCTTTTCAAGCTAGACGGACATGTCTCCTAAAAAAATCGATATAACTTCCTAACCACGGCTCCAAATGACTTGAAACCAATTCCATATGAAAGTTAACTAAAATTTATACCTTGAAACTAACTTTGATCTCAATATATCAACGGGAAGTCATCCAAAAATATGAAACTTCTGATGTGTTGTCCAATTGGAGAAATCCGGTTTTCTTGAGCTTTAGGTGTTTGGCTGATATTTTGGACTAAGAAACATGTCTTGCACGTGGAAAACTCCTTTTTGGCTCCATTTAGCATCCTTTTCGGCTCCATCTCGCTTTGGTGGGACAAAATCACTTCGAGTCACTGTCCATAATATTTCCGCATCCGAGAGTTCAACCGATATCTTGTTCACTTTTGCGAACACAGCATTTTTGGTGCCATGACGCAAGGATCCCAAGTGCTGATTATTGTGTTCACGACTTCCCCCGTTGTGGGAGATGCCACGAACAACGTTTCAAGCCAAACTCAACAATTCCTTCTAGTTAGCTACGCAGCACAAGCCCATATCTCGTCAACGAGCTTAATTTTGCTCGCAAAGCAATTGAGAAGGATATGTGGTATGTAGTTCGATGCACGAGCACGGAGCCTACAAACACTAGGTATTCAATCACCACTCATACGCCGAACGTTCAGTTGACCCACTAACATCAATCTTTCCAACAACTCTTATGATGTTAAATAAAAAAAGCAGATAGAAGATAGGCGAAAGCAAGCCAAAGCCGCACAAGCGCGAAAACCGATAGGGACTTGCTAAAAAAGTAAATAAGCGAGAAAAAAATCAGAGATTAAATCAATAAAGAAAATGTTAGGTTTTAGGGAAATCTCATGGAAACATGCAACGACAAGATAGATGATTTATTAAGGATTTAAGTAAAAAATTTCTTGAACACATAACACGAATTTATAAACTTTTAACTATCGTGGCTCCGACCACTATGTTTTACAAACCAAAGGTTAAGACGTTTAGCTCTTCAAATACTAGTTATGGCAATATAACAAGCTTTTGGAGAGTATATTAACCTAAGATCAGATTACTAAATGTGCGGTAAAGTAATCTTGCATTGAGAACAAATAAAGATGAAGAACCATATGAATATCCCCTTTAAACAATCATCATATCAATATCGAATTATGCACCCCTTGATTCCCTTCAACCTAACAAACGAACTACTCACTCCTAATGCATGAAACACAGCAAGTAAGAATAGATATCGGGAGAAAGGCTAATTAGTGCCTCAACCAAGACCGCTGGTACCGATTAGTACCCGAACTATTGACATGTGCTCAAATATACCCGAACTATTAAAATTTTGAATATTCATATCCGAACTCTATTTTTTTTGGCCGAAACATGCATTGACTCGTTTTCCGTTAGTCAACCCCGTCAAATTGTTAACGGAGCTGAGTCAGCTGCCACGGTGGAATCCACGTGTCATCTTTGCTGGAATGAAACTTCAAAACTACGTCGTTTTATAGAAAAAAAAAATTTGCACTATGATACCACTACCCCAGATGCGTTATTTGGGATGAGCCACACTATAAGCGAGCTTCTTCTTCTTCTAACAGCGAGCTTCTTCTTCTTCTATCCCCGCCATTGAAGCTTCTTCTTCAAATTCGATTTTGAAACTGATTAGAAGATGGGAAAGGCGAAAGTAAGGAGCTTTGAATTGAAGGAGGATTGTTTCTCTCTGCGATTTTGAAATTTGGATTTAAACTTGAGATTCCCCTCTGGATATGGCAAAGGGCAAAGATAACTGTTTTCTGAATCAACCAACGATTTTATCAATCCAATCGAAATCAGTAGTGACAACCCAATTAAAACAGTAATTTTAAGAAACCCAGAAGATGGACATTGTTCCTGTTTTGTAAAAATTTCAGGTGAATCTGGTCGGAGGCTACTACGACGCCGAAGACAATGTGAAATTCGGACTTCCGATGGCTTTCACGGTGACGATGATGGCTTGGAGCGTTATTGAATACGGCAATCCCGGGTCGGATCTCGCCGGAGAAACAGCAGCCGCCATGGCCGCCGGTTCAATCGTGTTAACGAAGAAGAAAGTCTTTTTTTCTAATGGTTGTGCGAGTACTATAAATATTTAATGGTGTGATCTAAGATTAATAATTGTATATGGTGTAGTGGTATTTCTGGTACTCATGAATTGATCACCCATGGTTCGAATCCTTTGGAGGACAAAGTTTTTTGTTTTTTTTAAAACTCAAAACGACGTCGTTTTGTTGTTCCCGTTTTGTTGTTCCTTTCCAATGGGGATTCCACCGTCTCTTCAGACTCAGCTCCGTTAATAATTTGACGGAGTTGACTAACGGGAAACAAGTCAATGCATGTTTCGGCCAAAAAAAATAGAGTTTAGGTATGAATATTCAAATTTTCAATAGTTCGGGTATGTTTGAGCACATGTCAATAGTTCGGGTAATACTCGGAACCAGCGGTCTTGGTTGAGGCACTAATTAGCCTTTCTACCGAATAGATATCATGATGAGAATACATGTAATAAAAGAGTAAGGTTGAGAAAACTTCTCTATATCGAAGTACTAAGTCGAGATCTTCACCTTGAAACTCTTAGAATCCAAAATCAATGAAAAACTTGTAAAAAATGAAAGAGATGGCTCTTGCCGATTAGGTCTTTATTCTAGGGTGGCTCTCTATTTTATGAGGCTAAAAACAAGTATATATAGCCCTCAAGCGACTTAGGGTTTCATTAAACCAAAAAGGAAGGTTTTGGTTCGCAAGGGGCACATGATCGGCCAAGCTTCTGGGCCGAGCTCTTGGGTCATGGTGGTGGCATCGGGTGAGAAAAGAATTCTCTGGGCCGATCATGGACCTTATTTCTGCATTCGTCTCTTTTGCAAGCCAGACGTATATGTCTCCAATAAAATCAATGTAACTTCCTAACCAGGGCTCCAAATGACTTGAACCCAAGTGCAGATGCAATTTAACTCCAAATTACACCTTGGAACCAAATTTCATCTCAATATATCAACAGGAAGTCATCCGAAAAAGGTGAAACTTATGATGCATATGTGCTGTCCAATTGGATAAATCCGCTTTTCTTGAGTTTTAGGTGCTTGGCTGATCTTTTGGATTTGAAAACATGTCTTGGACGTGGATAACTCCTTTTTGGCTCCATTTTGAATCATTTTTGATGATTTAACCTATATAGACTTTAAAACTACAAATACGAGAAAACTACCTCAAAAAACACAAAACCAAATAAAAATTCTTAGATAAAATATTAAAATATGTATTAAAACTGTAAAATATAGAGTATATCTGATAACACCGTATTTTTACCCGTTTTGATATATATTTTAGAACACTTTAATAAGTGTTCCACTTGGTTTTCTATGCTTTTATTACGGGTTTCGCATGTTTGAGACTCTTTTCAGGTAACTCGGGATAAAAGAGTGCATTTCGGAACAAAAGTACGTTTTTGCATAAACTTGGACCGTCAAGAAGTTTTGCAATCAAAGGAGACTTTTTCACCGTCTGATCGTCACCAAATTTGGATACAACAAAGTAGAGATAACCAGCTTTCAAATGCAAGTGGATTGGAGACAATCCAACGGTTGGATCCTTAATTATACTGAAGCACCGAAGACCGACAAAGCTGCCCGAAGAAGCAATCCACCGCGGGTCGAGGAGCCAGACCCGCGGCCAAGCACCATTCCGCTGCCCCTGGAGCCGCTCCACCCATGGCCAGAGCCAGTTTTCCGCGGCCAGAAGCAACAGACCCCCAACCAAGTCTAATTCCACCCAAGGCGAGTCGTTTCTTCACCCGAGGCCAAAACCGTCTTTTCCCGTCAAACCCTAAAACGACCTAAGCTTGTCGAAGAATTATTGTGGCAACCATTGCACAACCTTCTACACATTAGTTTTGCTTTCATTCTTGTACTATTGCATCGAGATTTGCGGGATTGATGAGGAGGTTTCTACCTGAGGTTAGTTCTTGTTCGTGAGGCTTCTTCACCAATCTTATGCTTAATTTAATCATGTCTTTTTCCACTGTGTTTGAGTAGTTTAGATTGTTTGGTTTAAAGGATTACCGAGGGGAATTCTATGTTCGGTAAGGATTTCAGTCGGTAAACCCTAGCCGATTTCTAGAGCTCTTCTTGTGGAAAGTTGTTAATGCATGAATCTAGTGTCATGAACTAGAGGCTGATATGGGGAGTTTAGAAACACGAAAGTGTTGCATCTAATCACAAGCAAAGTTCATCCACAAGGCGTGCACGTCGTAAGATTTTGGAAGTATACTTATGGAGTGTTGTGAACCTATGGACCCACTAGCATATCACAATCTTACGCAAGGCCAGAGACGGAAGCTACTAGTCGAGTGAATAGATTGGAGGACGTAGGTTGTACGGAAGTAGACTACGTCATTATTATGTTATGTTCGTCGAGTTATAATATAGAAACAACGGTTACTAATGAGCTAGGGGCCGTTTAATTGAATCGAGCATACCCCGGGATATTTCTCTCGAGCCAGCAACGTTTTAGAATAGTTACAACTGTCTTTAGTAGTGTAATTTAGCAATAGAGTCTGTAGAAGTATTTTAGTCATCGATTTCATTAGGTTTAGGTTAGTAGTCGATTTTTTTAGGTATTAGGTTAGTCTTCGAATTTCTTAGGATAGGATTAGTTTCTCTGAGCATTAGTTTATTAGCTAAAACTCCCTTAGTATAGAGTAGCCATCGATTTTATTAGATTAGATTAGTAGAAGTTTTCCATTTCTCCTTCTTTACAATTCTAGTTACAACAACCCTATAAAAATATATTCGTTATAGATTTATTTACTATATAGTGTCTAAGGTCTCACAGAACAACACCCTCTCCATGTTGATCGATACCTCAAGTACTACAATGCACTTATGTGCACTTGCAAGCTTTAAGGTTTATAAATTTAAGACCTGAAGTTTCGGAGACAAATCTGATTCGCATCAATATCACGCATAGATCTCGGAATTGGCTCTCCAATATCAGCGTCTCGAGCCTCTCCGGTAGAAAGCTGTTAAGCTTGTCTTGCTCCTCAGCCTTCTTTAGCAGTGCGGCCATTATGTCATTCACTTTGGCTAGGGATGTTGAGGCTGATTCCGTGTTTCCTGGATGAGGACTGCTGTGATTCACCCTTTTTTCGGAAGTCTCGACACCGTTGTTGTCCACGCCGTCACCGCTCCTTTCTCCGTCAATGGACATCTCTTCAGACCTCGGTTTCAATGCTTTCTGTGAGTATGAAAACTTATAATTCCCCACAGATGGCGCCAAATTGTGGGAGTCAAAATTCGCACAACTAAATTTAATTAGGAAATTTAGAGGGAACAAAAGATTCTAAGAACGAAACACGAGAACATAGATCCAAAGATGGTATTTTTATATTTGATTCGATAAGCTTTTTCTTACAAGAATATGATGACCGATTTGCTACGTATTTGGCTAGGTTAAAACTTGTCCCCCTTTCTGAATGACTTCATCTTCTTTTTATAGTTGTTTGGTGAACCGTCTAGGCGAGAATATTAGGGAATACTCTCAAAGACTTACTTCCGTTTTGGTGAGCTGCCTAGCCGACTTCCTTGTAATTCAAGTCTATCTCCTAGGGGGAACGATGATATTGATCATCTTGTGGGCTTATAGCTCGGTCCATGAAGCACTCGTCTCGGCCCATGAGGACATCGGCTCGGCCCATGAGGACATCTGCTCGGCCCAATGAGTCTATGGCTCTTAGCTCGACTCAAAACGTGTCGCATCATATTTGAGTATCTTGGATTGGCCAAAATCGTGTTTGTTTGGCTTGTGGGCTAGTCGCCAGTCTGCAGGGTTCGGCTAGGCCCACATAGTTTGGCTAGGCCCATTCATGATACTTAGTTGTTTTAATAGTTTATTTCGGCTAGGAGAAAACCGACCCCAACAAGTGCCCGCCTTTAAACATCTCTTTCGATTGTTCTTTTATTTTCTTGAGGGCAAGCAAACGACAAGTCCAAGGGATTTTATATCTGTAGATTTTGCATCATTTCTACTTCTGTTTTTCTACTAGTTTTCATTCATGTTTGCATTCTTTTCATCACCATCCATGCATTGTAGTCTATATTTCTCTTTTTTTGCATATTAGAGTCTTAGGATGTATACATTGCATTTGCACTTGCATTTTGGTCATTTTTAGGTAATTTTGGAACAAGAAGAGAAGAAGTTTAGAGGAGAAAAGCTTGGAGATTAAAAGAAGCCAATGATAAGGAAGAACCAAGAGAAGAGATGTATGCATCGGTTGTTGGATCGATGAATGAAGGCGTTATGACAAGCATGGAGGAGCAATCTCAACCAAGTCCCAGGAGATGTCTGCATCTGTTGGTGGACCGATGCAGAGAGCTGGCGTGAAGTGCTGAAGATAGAGAACGGTTTTCTGGTGCAAGAGACAACGGTCAAAACAGCAATATAGGTGACTGATGGAACAAGATAAGTTGCGAGCCAATGATCAACGATATAGACACGTTCACACCGGTCTGATATTTGCATATTTTACATGTCATTGGCATGTATATTAGTTAACATTTTAGATCATTCACATGTTAGTTAATATCTTTCTTTGCCATTTTAGTGTCTGTTAGAGTTTAAGGTCTTGCATTTAGGTCCTAGTGAGTCTTGCATGTTTTGGAGTGGTTTCTAGGGAGCATGAAGGAGGAAGCATGAAGGAGAAAGGGATTCTCAGAAGACGCACCGATCCCTCCTGGGTCGGTGCAGTTGATCGATGCAAACGTCCGAGAGAAGCGCCTCAGCAAGGAGAATGCACTGATCCCTCCTGCATCGGTGCATTGGATCGGTATGGTGACCGAGGGATCCCTCAACCAGAAGATAAACGTTCTGGACCAGTACACTGATCCAACCTGGATCGGTGCAGTTGATCGATGCAAACATCTGAGGGAAACGCAAGGAAAGAAGAAGATCTGCACCGATCCCTCTTGGATCGGTGCATCAGATCGGTATTGCATTCGAGAGGAGGGCCGAAGCAGCAGAATGTTAGCACCGATCGATCCTGGAGCGGTGCCACGGATCGGTGCTAATCCAACATCCGATCGGATGGTGTCGATCCAGCCGAAGCTCGCATCCCCCGCACCAACCAGCTTTCATCCGAACAACAGACCTGCGGAAGACAGCTTTGCACAGATTGTTTGCACCGATCCAAACCATTTTTACCCAACTCAACCGTGTCGGTACCTGGTTTGTCCCGGGTCGACCCGGTTTGCCACTATTCACTATTTATACCCATAAACCTAATTTTCATGGCTTAAGTCTTTTTCTAAGCAAAAAACCCTAGCTAAGTGTGATCTAGAGTGATTTGTAAGAGATTGATCATGGGTTTTAACCCTTCTTTTATGAGAGTTGTTGAAACCATGGTGATTAGTGAGTAGTTCTTATAGTTTGAGGATGGGTTAGAGTTAAAGTGATTCAAAGATTGATTTATGATGCTTAGGGTTAGACTATCTTGTTTCTCTTCTTGATTAGTGGTCTTAATGCTATATTAGGCTTGAGAAAGCCAATTTAGACCAAGGGGCATTTCACACCCACAAGGTGTTTGATGAAATACTTTGATAAGCTAATCAAGAGATATGCATTCTTAGCCTGTGAGAGTAGTTGTCTCGGGTGTATATTTGATTGATCTTGATTGTTTGCACTTAATGCTTGCTAGTTATTTATTCACAAATGAGAATTTGATATTGAATTAGTAATTAACATAGTGATTAATGTCTTGAGAGAGAATTAGTCACACTTAATGATCATTGCCTATGAATAGCTTGTTTGTTCATTGAGCACCATGAATTGGTCTTAGATCATTTAAACTCAATTATCCCATCCTTGAATTTGCTTATATCTCTTGTACTACACTTGTTTAGTTCGCTATTTATCTTCCTTAATTTAAGTTGCTAGGTTCATTAGTTAACAACAATTTTTCCATATTTAGCTTTACTCAAGTAGTGCTTTGCATTCTTGATGCTTGAAATCTTTCCCATTTGGAATGAACCTCGTATCCTACTTATATTGAGTAATTGATCTCAAAGACACAAAAGTCCTTTATCAATTTGGAGCTGTCGCCAATTGGGTTTTGATTTCAACATTGAGATTTAGGTTCTTTTTGAGACTAAGCTTCATTTTCTCTTTGATTACTAATGTCTTTCACTTTCCATTGCTATCTCTCAATCTTATAGGTGTATGCATATGCGTTCACGAGGCAACCACGACCTAGTTGAAACGAGGGACGACATACATCGCTCGTATCGCGTGGTTAGAGCAAGGGAAGCACGTGTGAGACTACAACAAGTTGAGATCGACATGGATCACTTTGAAATTGTTCCACTTGGGGACATTCATGACAATGTGGACAACCTTCCACATCATAGGCAAGGTGGTAATGGAAACCACCAAGGACAAGGAGCGCACGGCCAAAACCCACACCCACCCGCCCATAACGTGAGGGCTCCAAACCACCCTCCTAGAGCTCACGATGTGGTTGGTGCGGGTGATGCCGCGAACGCTCACCGGAATCGCCAAGGTATCCAAGCTCCTCCGGTCGTGATCAAAAACTTCGAGGTCAAAGCCGCCTTGATTAACATGGTCCAAAAGAACAAGTTTCACGGTTTGGCCATGGAAGACCCTCTTGACCACATTGATCAATTTGATCGGATATGTGGCCTTACAAAGAAGAACGGTGTATCTGAGGATAGCTTCAAGTTGTGACTCTTCCCTTTCTCTCTCGGTGACAAGACTCATCAATGGGAAAAGAGTCTTTCTCAATGTTCGATCACCACTTGGGATGAGTGCAAGAGAGCATTTTTGGCAAAGTTCTTCTGACCTTCTCGAACCGCGAAGTTGAGAAATGACATCTCTAGTTTCACTCAACGGAACCATGAGACCTTTAATGTCCACACCACGGATTTTCGGATGCCTCGCTTTTGAATACGATATACCGTGGTGCCTTACCAAAGATACGGATGCTATTGGACACCGCTTCTAACGGAAACTTCTTGGCAAAAAGAGTGGTTGATGCGATGGACCTCGTGGAGAATCTTTCTCAAAGCGATTGTATGTATGGGGATGATTATGACCGCGCAACGAGAACCACTAGCGACGTTGATGAGTAAAAGAGGCAAGGAATTGAATAGCCTCAACGAGAAGACCGACAAGCTCCTCCAATCATCTCAAAAGCAAGTTCACTTTGTCGGGGACTATGAAGACAACCAAGGTTATCAAGATGAGGTTGTAGAAGGCAACACCCTAGAGGAGATGAACTTTGTGGGTAATAAAGGCTATCAACGGGGTGGTTTTAACCACAACTACCAGAACCAACCTAATTTCTCCCACAGGAACACCAATGTGGAGAACCCACAAGACCAAATCTACCCTCAACAACAACAAGGGAACCAAGGTAGTCAACAAAAGCCTTATATTCCACAACAACAAGGGCAAGCATCCAACAACCAAGGCTATGTTCCAAAGAACACTTTCCAAGGAAACCATGGCGGGTTTCAAGCCAAAGCACCTTTCAATGCACCGCCCGGGTTTCAACAAGGATTTGTTCCCCAAGGTCAAGCAACTACGTCTAAACCGCAAGAGCTTGACTTGAACACCATGTTTCAACAACTCCTCAAGGGACAAGTGGAGATCAATACACGGGTCGATTGTTCTTACAACGATCTAAACTCCAAGCTCGAGACGTTGAGCCCCAAGGTTAAGCAACTTGAGGGCAAATGAGCCGCTTCCTCTTCAAGGCGACAAGGTAAACTACCGGGAAACTAACCCCAAGTAGTATGTAAACGCCATCACACTACGAAGTGGCACGGTCCTACCCACTAGAGAGGCCCCTCCCAATCTCAACGAGGACATTGAGAACCAATTTAGGGGGTGGAACTTGAGATTCTTGATGAAGTCGTAGTTGAAGATACGATTTTGGAATGCAAAGACAAGGGTAAACAGGTTGAGGAGATCAAGACCAAGGTTGTTGCTCAAAAGAAGCCTAAGAAGAGAGAAACTCTATTTGTCCCACCACCACCTTATGTGCCTAAGCTACCATTTCCCGTACGCTTCAAGAAGCAATTGATGGAGAAGTATAGGGTGGTGTTTGGTAGACAAATGGAAAATATCGAGCTCACCATGCCTTTGGTTGATGCATTTTTGCTTGTGCCTTAATATGCAAAATTCCTAAAGGATGTCGTGAAAGGAAGAGCTAAGGACATGGAGTCCATGGTGGTATTGACACATGAGTGTAGTGCCATTATCCAAAAGAAAGTAGTGCCCAAGAAACTTGGAGATCCGGGTAGTTTCACACTCCCGTGCGCTTTGGGACCTCTTGCTTTTGACAATATCCTTTGCAATCTAACAGCTATTGTGAGTCTAATTCCGCTATCTGTTGCTAAAAGATTGGGATTCACGAGGTACAAAGCTTGTAGGATTTCTTTAATCCTTGCGGATAGAACCGTTAGAGTACCAATTGAGCTACTTGAGGATTTGCCAGTCGCGGTTGGAGACTTCATTTTTCCAACAGACTTCGTGGTTTTGGAAATGGATGAGGAACCCAAGGACCCCTTGATTTTTGGGAGACCCTTCTTGGCAACCGCGGGTGCGATCATCGACGTGAGAAAAGGGAAGATCGATCTTCACTTGGGCAAGGACGAAGTACTAGAGTTTGACATTAATGAGGTGATGAAGAGACCCACCATCGATGGGCAAGTCTTCTACGTCGATACCATGCATGAACTAGCGGACGAGCTCTTGGAAGAATTGAATCTTGATGATGGTTTGCAAGTTGCTTTGGTCAAGGATCATGGTGAACGCGGGTATATGGATGAGGCTAGTGAGGGTTACAGGCTGATTTTGGACTCACACAAGCCAATGGTTGGTGAATTTTCGGTCCTCGATTTGGGTCTTCAAGGGATGGAGTGTGAAGACGGCTCCACAATGACCTCGGTCCAAGAGAGCTTTGCTTTGGAAGTGGAGCTAGATGAGAACGGGCAAGAAGCTAGCAATGGTAAGACTAGCGTGGATGACGATTGGAGTGAACTCAAAGCTCCCAAAGTCGACCTCAACCCACTTCCCGTTAGACTAAGGTATGTTTTCCTAGGTCCAAACGAGTCATACCCGGTCATAGTAAATAAGAACTTGAAAGAAGATGAATTGTCCTCCCTTTTGAACGAATTAAGGAAGTATAGGAAAGCCATTGGTTATTCCTTGGATGACATCAAAGGCATTTCCTCTACTCTTTGCACACATAGGATACATCTAGAAGATGAATCAATGACTTCTATCGAACATCAAAGGAGGTTAAACCCAAATTTGAAAGAAGTCGTTAAGAAAGAGATTCTAAATCTTCTTGATGCCGAGATTATCTATCCTATCTCCGATAGTAGGTGGGTGTCCCCGGTCCATGTGGTGCCTAAAAAGGGAAGGATGACGGTGGTAAAGAACGAAAAAAGTGAATTAGTGCCCACTAGAACCATAACCGGGCATAGGATGTTCATTGATTATCGAAAACTTAACTCCGACACTAGGAAAGATCACTTTCCACTCCCATTTATAGACCAAATGCTTGAAAGGCTTGCAAACCACCCATACCATTGCTTTCTTGACGGGTATTCAGGATTCTTCCAAATCCCGATACATCCCAATGATCAAGAAAAGACCACATTCACATGCCCCTATGGTACCTTCGCCTATCGAAGAATGCCGTTCGGGTTATGTAATGCACCAGCAATCTTTCAACGATGTATGATGTCTATATTTTCGGATTTGATCGAAGAAATGGTTGAGGTCTTTATGGATGATTTTTTCGTATATGGCTCTTCGTTTGGTGTTTGTCTTTCCAATCTTTGCAAGGTACTCACTAGGTGCGAGGAAGCAAATCTAGTCTTTCGGAGAAATGCCACTTCATGGTTCGTGAAGGTATCGTCCCCGGGCACAAGATTTCGGAGAAAGGCATCGAAGTAGACAAAGCCAAGATCAATTTTATGGTGGGTTTGGAACCGCCAAAGTCGGTTAAGGATATCCGGACCTTCTTGAGTCATGCCGGATTCTATAGGAGGTTCATCAAGGACTTTTCAAAGATAGCAAGGCCACTTACAAGGCTTCTTTGCAAGGAGGTAGAATTTAACTTCGATGAAGAATGCCTTGAGGCGTTTTTGGAGATCAAGAAGGCCCTTGTGAGTGCTCCCATTGTGCAAGCACGGATTGGAGTCTCCCTTTTGAGCTTATGTGTGATGCTAGAAACTACGCAGTAGGAGCAGTTCTTGGGCAAAAGAAGGACACTTGACGATGCACAAGGAAGGTATGCTAACACGAAAAATGAGCTACTTGCGGTTGTGTTTGCTATCGAGAAGTTTAGGTCATATGTGGTTGGCTCCAAGATCATCGTTTAGACGGATCATACCGCTTTGAGGCATATCTATGCTAAAAAGGATACCAAGCCAAGGCTCTTGAGATGGATTTTGCTACTACAAGAGTTTGATATGGAGATCATCGATAAGAAGGGTATCGAGAATGGAGTTGCGGATCACTTGTCTAGGATGCGCATTGAAGATCTTGTGCCAATCGACGACTTGCTCCCCCCGAGGATCAATTGATGTTAGTAAGCATTTTGAGACAAGGGGTTGAAGCCGTGAGAGGTTTTGAGGACGCTAAGGGATTGACGGATGGAAAGCTACCATGGTTCACGGATTTGGTAAATTATCTAGCTTTTGGAAGAGAGCCGCCTAACTTGGAGGGCTACAAGAAGAAGAAGTTCTTTCATGACGTCACGAGGTACTATTGGGATGAACCGTTCTTGTACAAGTTGTGTTCGGATGGTTTATATCGAAGGTGTGTGGCAGAGGAAGAAACGACCGGGATCTTGTTCCATTGCCATGGTTCGGCCAATGGAGGTCATTTTGCTTCATTCAAGACAGCGACAGAGGTTCTCCAATCCGGTTTTTGGTGTCCTAGTTTGTTCAAGGACGCTCATGCGTTTGTCATCGCTTGTGATGCGTGCCAAAGGAAAGGTAACATTTCTAGGAGAGACTAGATGCCCCAAAATCCCATTCTTGAGGTCAAGATCTTTGACGTGTGGGGTATTGACTTTATGGGACCATTCCCTTCTTCATATGGGAACCAATACATCTTGGTAGCGGTGGACTACATATCTAAATGGGTTGAAGCAAACGCTAGTCCAACCAATGATGCTAAGGTAGTTCTCAAGCTCTTCAAGACCAACATTTTTCCGAGGTTTGGGGTTCCAAGAGTTATGATTAGCGATGGGGGTAGCCTATTCATCAACAAGGTCTTCGATAGTCTACTCAAGAAGCACGGGGTTAGGCCTAAAGTTGCAACACTGTATCACCCGCGGAGGTTTTAAACCAAAAAATCAAAGCCATATTAGAGAAGACCGTGCGTAATTTGAGAAAGAATTGGGCTAAGAAGCTAGATGATGCATTATAGGCTTACCGGACAGCGTTCAAAACACCTCTCGGGACTACGCCGTTCAATCTTCTCTACGGGAAGTTGTGCCACTTACCGCTCGAGCTTGAGTACAAGGCCATGTGGGCGGTGAAGCTACTAAACTTTGATCTCAAGACGGCACAAGAGAGGCGTTTGATCCAACTTCAAGAACTTGATGAGATTAGGCTTGAAGCCTATGAGAGCTCCAAGATTTACAAAGAACGAAGTAAGGCTTTCCACGACAAGAAGATTGTGCGCAAGGACTTCAAAGAAAGAGACCAAGTTTTGCTCTTTAACTCGCGTCTCAAGTTGTTTCCCGGGAAGTTACGGTCTAGATGGTCCGGTCCCTTTCTGATCAAAGATGTGAGGTCTTATGGAGCCGTTGTTCTTGTGAACAAGAATGGGGAGGAATTTGTTGCAAACGGTCAACGACTCAAAACGTACCACGCCAACGAAATCATTAAGGAGGGAGTCTCACTTCCCCTTTTATTTCTTTTCTAGATCATTTTGATGCCCTTTGGTAGGGGTTCTTCAGGTCTTGACGGGTTAATAGGTCTCGAATCAAGGAACAAGGAGATGGGAAATGGAAAAACCAAAATTGAGAGGACTGCACCGATCGCTCCTAGATCGGTGCAGTGGATCGGTGATGCGTTTGAAGGGTTGCACCGATGAAGAGCATATGAAGAAGACTACACCGATTGCTCCTGGATCGGTGCATCGGATCGGTGCTGAGCATAGGGAGTTGCGAAGATCAGATTTCACGATGAAGGAGGGCAACACTGATCGCCCCTGGGTCGGTGCAACGGATCGGTATTGCATCCGAGAGTTTGCACCGATTGACAACACCGAGCCTGGGGCGATCGGTGCAAAGCAAATGAATCAGCACCGGGTGCCGACACCTGTACAGGGTCAATCGATGCGAGTCGGGTCAAAGATAGTCGACATCATTTAACTTGATTTAACTCGTTTGACCCGACCCGACCCGCTAAAATCCACTCTCCCCCGCGATTACACCAGCGCCGTATCACTTCTTCTTCTCCCTCAATTTCTTCTTTTCTCCATAACTTTCTCCTTACTTGCTCGAATTTTGTGATTCAAACTGCTGCAAGCTCGATTTTTAATTCTCTCTTTGGATTCACCACTGTTTTTCCTGCTTGTGCTCTCACTCCCAAGGTATTTGAACCATGATTTATTTGAAAATCCATGAAATTGTTCTTGGGTGAAATTTTTATGGAATTGTTGGGGTGATGCCTTTAGCTTGATTTTAGCCTTGGGGTTTGCTATAGGATGATTAATTTGCTTGTTTCTTGAACCGGATTGTGCTTTTGATGAAAATTTTAGAATTTGTGTTCTTGGCTCTAAGATGCTTTTCGATGGGGATTTTTCTTGGGATATTAGGAATTTGATCAATGTGTTTAAGTCCAATGGATTATTTTTGTTGGATTGAATTACTTATGTCTCATGAAATTCATTTGTTCTCAATTGATCATCCTTGAATTTCATCGATTTTGGAGTTTTTCTTCCATGAAACTCATGGCTTTTTCGAGAATGTGTAGGAACCATGGGACGAACAAGAGCCACCACAAAGAACGATGAAGTTCAAGCTCAAGCTTAAGCTTAAGCTCAAACCGTGGGGAATGAGATAGTTGAGGCATCGGGTTCTAGACCCAAGAAGCCGGTTGATCCCAAAAGTTCTAATATTAAAGGCAAGCAAGTCGCGAAGGACAAGGGCACTGTGGTTTCTGGGAAGAAGAAGACCACAACTAAGGACGAAGGCAAAGCAATTGCCATGCCGGTTCCTCCAACCTCGGAACAATTCTTCGAAAAACTCATAAGCATGGATTTCGAGCAAGGGAGATTCGTGGACATTGTTGTGCTAGAAAGGATGGGGATCCTCGAAGACGTGGCAACAATCTTCGACAACATGAGTCTTGGACGGTTTTTTCACATGAAGGATGTAGCCCACTAAGAACCCATGTGCCAATTCCTTTCTTCCTACGAGTAGCTTTCTAGGACGAGCATCACAAGAAGGCGAATGCACAAACCGAATTTGGGGTTATTTAATTCAGGGTGAACGGCAAGGACTATAGGATGACCTTCCACGAGATTTGCCAAGTGTTTGGTTTCCGGGAATAAGGAACAAGTGGAACCCCGTATTTTTATTACCCGAAGAATGAGTTTAAACGGTTATGGGAAACCATTGGCTATGGAGAATACCGTCCGAGCAACAACAAAACCACTCATATCCGTAACCCAGCGATTCGATATGTCCACAAGGTACTTGCCCACATGTTCTTCGCGAAGATAGAATTTGGGACAGTTACACTCGACGAACTAGAATTGAGGAGTTTTGGTCTGAAGCCTTTTCTACCGGTTTTCCCCAACGGGATAGTGTTCGAAGGTAATGAGCGCACCCCAAACCTTGCAACTCTCTTGGTGCGGCGTTTCTTTTGCTATAAGGCATGGCCGTATGAGACCAAGAACAAGAAATCCGCGATTAGCATCGTTTGGTTGTGACTCCCAGCCTAAGGGCAAAAGTGGTCAAGTTGTCAAATGAACGGATGACGTGGGATTTGATGGATGACGCATACCTTATACGGACGAGATCCCTCAAGGGAAGGATATGAAGCATGATCGCACATAACGTCAGCCTCGGTGCGAAAAAGATGGTTCTGGTTTTGCTACCCGACGCGGATATCGCTTCTCTTCAAAACCGGCAAAATATCTCCTTCTACCCCACCAAGGAAAGTCTCTACGACCCGACCATCTACCCATCCATTGGTTTATCTCACAAGGAAAGGAGAGGTAAGAGTGGGACCGAGGAGACAAGCAATACCGACGAGTCCCCTAGTTCCGGAGATGAAGCCGATAGTCCACCACTCCCTATGCCTACTTACGGGATTGAGAGATACCACTTAGATCCGTTTGATGACGCGATGGAAGATTCTGCTACAAGACACGCACACCACCAATCGAGACTCCTCCAATGGTGGTGCAAGTGGCAAGACCGCACAATGAGAAAGATGGCGCAATCAATCAAGAGTTTGAATAAGACGGTCAAGGAGCTTAAAGCCTTGGGTTCTTGCGAAGCGGCAGGCCAAGGGACATGAGACGTCGCGACATAGGTGAAAGCCCGCGTGGTGGAGACATGCACGATTAGACAAGATGCTCGGTTCGTGAAGAGAAAGCGGAGAAACGAAAGGCGATGCGGTCTCCCTCGCCATGCTCTAGCAACCCGTCATACTCAATGGGGTCTTCTTCCCCATCTCAAGACTACTAAGTAACACTCCAAAACCTTTGTATATAATTTTCTTTTCTTGAGTCTAGCATTGTATAGTTGTTTTTGCCTTTTTGTTTGGGTTCTTCCTTTGAATTTATTTCACACCGGGATGGTGTGATTTAAGTTTGGGGGAGGGGCCGGTATCTAATCATGTTTATTTTTATCTTATTTTCGATTTCGCATTTTGAGTCTCATGCATTCATGCACCCATCTAAGGCATAGAAAAAACCAAAAAAATTGAAATTTTTTTAAAATCTTAAACACAAAAAGAATATAGTTGCATATATGTTTCATTTGAATTTGCATTGATAACAATGATGTGATTTCCACGTGTAATTTCTAAAGCAAGTCTTGATTTGATTCCAATCCTACTTAAGTGATAACCTTAACTTTGACACCTAATTATCATGTTTGTGCATTGCATAGTGAATTCATGGATACCATATACATATTTGGGCTATCTTATTCACTTTGCCACTCTCTTGTTAGCCCAAATAGCCGATTCCCATCATTGGAACGGTTTACCATACCTTTAACCTACCCTCCTTTCAAGCCAAATCTATAATGAGCGTATGCGAGGCCTAATTTTTGAGTAAGCTTGGCAAAAAGTGTTGAGTATATGGCGACAAGGATATATTTGCATGTAGATCTAGCTAGACATCGCGGGCTAGACTAGGCTAGGCTAGCTAGGAAGGGAAGTTTTGGGGTTTGGATTGGACAGAAATATTGCATCGTTGGGATCATTGTGGAAATGGGAATTGAGGTCAAAAGAAAAAAAAGGGTAAAGAAGGGGAAATTGTCAAGGGATACATGGTTGGTAATAAATTTTGATTTAGCTCTTAATATCAAGGTTAGTCTCCAAATGTTCAAAGAAAATAAAAGAAGTCAAAAGATGACTAAGGCATCGAGGTGATGAAGATGGAGACAAAGCAAAAGAAATCAACAAGAAGAGTTAAAAGAAAAGAAGTGAAAGCACCATACCATGAGTCAAGAAAGAAGAAAAACATTTCCCCAAGAGAAAGAAGAGAAAGAAGACGTGTTGAAGAAAAAGGTAAAAAGCCTTGTGGGATAAGGGTAGCTTATATTGGGATTTAATGGTTAGAATTGCTAGTAATTGAGACTTTACATATAGGCATTGGGTAGATGTAAATCTATCCTTGTATGCTTAGGTTGCTCTTTACTCTTAGCATTTTGCTATAGCTTACCCCTTCATTGAGAGATCCCTTGCATCGGAATGATACCATACGTTTGAGATCATTTTAATCTCAAGACCTCTACCTTAACCAAATGAATTCACTTACCTTGCATAAACATGATTCAGCTGAAAAGTTTAATAGAATGTCAAAGGAGTAGATGATATGGTTGTTTGTGTAGGTTGAAGCTTGAGTTTGGTTCGTGTAGGGAAGGATATGGCTAGTTTCTTTTGAGTAGACTTGCTTGATCGCATCTTAGAGCTAGTAACTTGGCGATTGAACTTGAACTTTTTCGATGATGTTGTGGATTTGAGCTCTCATTTCAACCTCTCTCCCTTTCTTGTTGCTTGAGGACAAGCAAGGAAGTAAGTTTAGGGGAGTTGATATTTGCATATTTTACATGTCATTAGCATGCATATTAGTTAACATTTTAGATCATTCACATGTTAGTTCATATCTTTCTTTGCCATTTTAGTGTCTCTTAGAGTTTAAGGTCTTGCAGTTAGGTCATAGTGAGTCTTTCATGTTTTGGAGTGGTTTCTAGGGAGCATGAAGGAGGAAGCATGAAGGAGAAAGGGATTCTCAGAAGACGCACCGATCCCTCCTTGGTCGTTGCAGTTGATCGATGCAAACGTCCAAGAGAAGCGCCTCAGCAAGGAGAATGCATTGATCCCTCGTGGATCAGTGCATTGGATCGGTATGGTCACCGAGGGATTCCTCAGCCAGAAGATAGAAGTTCCGGACGAGTACACCGATCCCTCCTGGATCGGTGCAGTTGATCGATGCAAACATCCGAGGGAAATGCAAGGAAAGAAGAAGACCAGTACCGATCCCTCTTTGATCGGTGCATCAGATCAGTATTGCGTCCGAGAGGAGGGCCGAAGCAGCAAAAGGTTAGCACCGATCGATCCTGGAGCGGTGCCACGGATCGGTGCTAATCCAACATCCGATCGGATGGTGCCGATCCAGCCGAAGCTCGCATCCCCCACACCAACCAACTCGCATCCGAACAGCAGACCTGCGGAAGACAGCTTTGCACCGATTGTTTGCACTAATCCAGGGTCGATAGGTGCAAACCACCCATAACCATTTTTACCCAACTCAACCGGGTCAGTACCCGGTTTGTCCTGGGTTGACCCGGTTCGCCACTATTCACTATTTATACCCATAAACCTAATTTTAATGGGTTAAGTCTTTTTTTAAGCAAAAAAACCCTAGCTAAGTGTGATCTATAGTGATTTATAAGAGGTTTTATGTATTTGAGTATTGTTTTCTTTGATTTTATCCATCTATCTTCAATTTTCTAATCATCCAATCAATTGATCATGGGTTTTAACCCTTATATTATGAGACTTGTTGAAACCATGGTTATTACTGAGTAGATGTTAGAGTTTGAGGATGGGTTAGAGTTTAGATGATTCCATGATTGATTTATGATGCTTAGGGTTGGACTATCTTGTTTCGCTTCTTGATTAGTGGTCGTAATGCTAGATTAGGATTGAGAAAGCCAATTTAGACCAAGGGGCATTTCACACCCACAAGTTGTTTGATGAAATGCCTTGATAAGCTAATCATGAGATATGCATTCCTAGCCTATGAGAGTAGTTGTGTAGGGTGTATATTTGATTGATCTTGATTGTTTGCACTTAATGCTTGCTAGTTAGTGATTCACAAATGAGAGTTTGATCTTGAATTAGTAATTAGCATAGTGATTAATGTCTGTAGAGAGAATTAGTCACACTTAATGATCATTGCCTAGGAATAGCTTTTTTGTTCATTGAGCACCATGAATTGGTCTTGGATAATTTAAACTTGATTATCCCATCCGTGAATTCGCTTATATCTCTTGTATTATACTTGTTTAGTTTTTTATTTATCTTCCTTAATTTAAGTTGCTAGGTTCATTAGTTAACAACAACTTTTCGATATTTAGCTTAACTCAAGTAGTGCTTTGCATTCTTGGTGCTTGAAATCTTGCCCATTTGGATTGAACCTCATATACTACTTATATTGAGTAATTGATCTCAAAGACACAACACTACAAGAATACAACGATTTGGCGACTGCAGAAGGAGTCGCACAATAGTCGCTAAAATTTGTAATACGACTACCTAGCGACTAAAACATGTAGTCGTTAATATTTAGTCGCTAAAGTAAGTAGTCGTAAATATAGTCGCCAAATGGCGACTACTTTACGACTGGACAGTGTAGACGTTCAATAGTCGTAAAGTAGTCGCAAATTGTGCGACTAATCGGCGACTACAAATGCGACTACTGAACAACTATAGAATGGGTAAGATGCAATCGGATAGTTCTAGTCACTATATAGTCGCCTAATTAAGTGACTATTCACCGACTATTCTATGACTAATTAAAAAACTATTTGGCGACTATTAGGGACATCAAGCTTTGCGGATGTAAATATGTTGCGACTACTCAGCTACTCTTCTGCGACTATTTGGCGACTAATAGGCGACTGTGTAGTGACTATATTTGTTGACAAAACAAGAATATGGTATGAATGAATCGTGTTTGTTTTGTTTCTCAAATGGTTTCAAACTTGTGTTACAAAGATAAAGATACAAAGTAAAGTAAAGACATTATACTGAAAAGAACATTTCATTACAAATATTCTTGTTTCAAACATGAGTTCACAAAAGCCAAAACATAAACAAAAACAAGTTCATGAGTTCAAGTTCACAAAAAAAAAAGGGATTAGTGACCTAAGATATGTTCCTTGGATCTGCTAGAGAGGTTGATGGAAGAATTTCAGTTGTTGCTGGAGTTGAATGAGATGCCACAAAGTCTAGAAACCGCGGATCGGTTTGTCTCAGGTACTTTTCCACCAAGGAGAAGTGCTCGAGCATGTCCTTTTCCTCAGCCACATCTCTGGAGTGCTCTGCTTCACGCCGTTCATTATAAGCAGCCTGCTCTTCAATTTTCCGTTGAGCTTCCTTCAATTGCTCTTTCTGTGCAACAAAAGATGAAGAGTCACCGAGTTGCTTGCGCTTGTCATTGATAAGAGTCTCCTTCAGGCTTCAAACTCCATAAGGAGTTCCTCGTTAATCTATCTCAGTGGCCTACGAAAAGTAAGACAAAAACATGTATGTCAAGACAATGAAAAAATCCAAGACTATATAAAAATGTGGACTCTGAAGAAATGTTACTTTACCGGAAGAAAGATTGACGTATATTCATATGTTGTTAGCTCTCGAGGTCGCGATGAACCGTCAAAAACTTTTGAAGTCTCTGTCCCGAGCTCAGACAACTTCTCTTGCACCTTCTTCTCATATGTTTCAACAATTTTCTCCGCCTTCCTATCGACATACATACCATCTGCCTTTGTATGCGTCTTTTTGAAAACCTCACCAAGACTAACCGGTCTTCCTAATTCCTCTTCCTACAATATTAAAAAAAAAACAAGGATTATGACATAATACATTATACAACCAAGAAACAACAGAATATGACAATACAGAAGGAATATGACCACAAATAAATAAATTGAAAAGTTACTAACCATTTCGTATTGAATTTGTTGATACAACTTAGGCCCTGATAAGTGGATGTGATGACCCAAACCTTTACGGGCAGACATTCGAGCAGCTGAATAGGTGAGACTCCTTTGCTTTGCTTCTTCAGTGTCCCAGTACTCTGTCATCGTTTTCCAGAGAGTGTCTCTGATCCAATTAGGCCGCTCTCGACTAGTCCTCACGCTGCTAACCATGTCTTTCATCCTGCGTTGACAGATCTCCTCGAAATAGCCTTGAACCGTCCCTGTTATCAATGGATCCCATGTGTGGGTTTTCTACATTACAAAGAGAATAGAATGATGTTAGTAAAAACATCACAAGCAAACCTATATGTGAATGCTAAAGAACATAAAACTTTACCGTGAACTCGAGAAAGTATCTTTCTTGTCTCTCCCGAGGCACACATGTCCAGCTATAGTAGGGAGCATCAAATTTGTTTGTAAACACCTTAGTAATTGACCTAACCAGTTTAGATCCCTTGTCGCGATTAAACCTGCAAACTCAGAAACTCATAAAGTCAGAAACTTAGAAGAAAACAAACCAGAAACAGTTACAGTTTAGTAGTACATTACAGTTTAATTAATACTATAATGTACTACTTAAGAGAAAACAAACCAGAAACAGTTAAAGTATAAACAGTTAAAGAAAAGAAAACAAACCAGAAACGTGATAACTCCAAGTCAATACAACCTAGACAACTCCAATCAGAAACGTGACAACTCCAACCTAGACAACAATCAGAAACGTGACAACTCCAACCAAGTCAAGTAAAGAATCTATGTTTTCAGAAAGAACCAAGTCAATAAAACTCCAAATCAGATTGCATAAACAAAAACAACTATCTAGTTGTATTGATTGTATATGTCAATTCAAACATATACGTGACTGATATAAATCCTAGCCAACAATTCAAATCCTAGACAACAACAAATATCCTAGACAACAATTCAAATCCTAGACAACATTAGACTTCTAACCATAAAGTTTCACCAAGATCTAAGATATAAAGGCTAACATAAACCTAACACAAGAGCCTACAAAATGACAATGGCACACAAAAATGAAACGTTTGGCACACAAAATTGAAACGTTACACATAGTGACAAAGAGATATCAAGAACATGACCAAACCCTAAGAGATCAGACACATAACCAAATCCTAAGAGAGCAAACATAGGCATAAACCCTAAGAAATCAGGAACATAACCAAACTCTTAAAATCCGGAACATAGCAAGTTGAGTTAGGCATAGGTGTGGGAGATAGGACGGTGGTGAATCCACTACAAGAAAACATCCCGATTTCCGACCACATTTCCGACCAATTTAAAATGGTCGGGAATTTCCGACCACATACCGACGACATTCCGATTAAAACACACCCGTCGGAAATTAGTCGGTAATTCCATACAATTTTAAGTTGGTCGGAAATTTTGTCGGAAATCCCGACGGATTTCCGACGTATTGGAGACCGACTAACAATCGTCGGAAATTGGTCGGGTATTGGAGACCAATTTCCGACTGTTTTCCGACGATATATACGTTATTACTATGATCAGAAATTGGTCGGAAATTGGATTAAATTTCCTACCAATTTCCGACCAGTAAGGAATCCGACTCAATTCCGAAGAAATATATACATTAATTTCCCGACGGATTTCCGACGTATTGAAGACGGACTAACAATCGTCGGAAATTGGTCGGTATTACAGACCAATTTCCGACTGTTTTCCGACGAAATATACGTTAATATACCCGTTGCATTAGCCGTTTATAGCCGTTGGTGAATATTATTATAGTCGGAAATTGGTCGGAAATTGGATTAAATGTCCGACCAATTTCCGACCAGTAAGGAATCCGACTAAATTCCGACGAAATATACACGTTAATCTGCCCGTTGCACTAGCCGTTTCATAGCCGTTTGAATTTTTTTTACAATGGTCGGAAATTGGTCGGGAATCCGGAGAAATTTTAATTATAAATACAACACCACCCTCATTCACATTTCACACCAAAAAAAAGAAAAAAGAAAATGTCTTCTTCAAATCCAAACACTAGAGATTATTTTCGATCGTGGATGGATAGACCACGGCAAGATCCAGCGACGAATTTACTGACGGATGAGTATGAACAAGGTGTTGAGGAATTCATGACATTTGCGACAAACAATAGCATGACGTCGGAATACGGTAAATTGTATTGTCCTTGTCCTAAATGTCGGAATCATATATTAGTCTCTGTTGGGGAAGTATGGAATCATCTTTATAGGAATGGGTTAATGCCGAGTTATAAGATTTGGTATATGCATGGAGAAACTGATGCAATGGTGCAACATCATTGTAGTGGTTTTAATTATTCGGGTAGAATAGAGGAACCAACACCGGAAGTAGATGCAAACGTTCAGATGGTGAATGATGCGTATCGCGAAAACGTAGCATCATATGTTCCGGATGGTATTAGAATAGAGGAACCTAATTTAGAAGCTCGGAAGTTTTTTGATATGCTAGATGCAGCTAAGCATCCACTATACGAAAGATGTAGAGAGGGAATATCGCCTTTATCAACTGCAAGCAGGTTGATGACAATAAAGACCGATTTCAACTTGGCAGAGGATTGTGTGGATGCGATAGCTGATTTTGTGAAAGATATTTTACCTGAAGATAATCTCTCACCGGCTTCATACTACAAGGTTCAGAAACTTGTAGCTGGTCTTGGATTGCCGTATCAGATGATAGATGTGTGCATCGAAAATTGTATGATATACTGGAGAAAGGACGAAAACCGTCGCAAGTGTCGTTTTTGTGGGAAACCCCGGTATCAGGAAACGGGTGGAAGAGTACCAGTTCCACATAAACGGATGTGGTATTTGCCGTTAACAGATAGGTTGAAGAGGTTATATCAATCCGAGTACACGGCAGGAGCTATGAGATGGCATGCAGAACATAACTCATATGGAGAGATTGCGCATCCTTCAGATGCAGAAGCGTGGAAACATTTTCAAGAGGTGTATCCTAGTTTTGCGGCTGAGCCAAGTAACGTATACCTCGGGTTATCTACATATGGATTCAACCCTTTTGGGAAACATGGGAGGCAATATTCATTGTGGCCAGTAATCGTCACACCTTACAATTTGCCGCCTAGTTTGTGCATGAAACGAGAGTTTTTGTTCCTCACGATTCTTGTCCCCGGACCGGAGCATCCTAAGAGATCCCTTGATATTTTCTTGCAGCCATTAATTTATGAGTTGAAAATGTTATGGAAAGATGGTGTTCAAGCGTTCGATGTTTCTCTCCAACAGAATTTCACGATGCGTGCGGTACTTATGTGGACCATAAGTGATTTTCCAGCATTTGGTATGCTATCTGGATGGTCGACTCATGGAAGGTTGGCGTGCCCGTATTGTCAAGATAACACTGATGCGTTCCAATTGAAGCACGGTCGAAAGACTTCTTGGTTCGATTGTCATCGACGATTTCTGCCGCATGATCATCCATATCGTCGGAGCACGACATTGTTTAAGAAGAAAAAAAGGTATTTGATGGTCCACCTCATGAGCCGGATGGGAATAACATCATCACTCAGTTGAGAGATTTTGGTGCTGAGAAGACGGTTTCATGTGGTGGTAATGGTCATTTTCCCGTAGATGGTTGTGGCGAGTACCACAATTGGAACAAGATGAATATTTTTTGGGATTTGCCATATTGGAAGAACCCTCTGCTGCGCCATAATCTAGATGTCATGCACATTGAAAAAAACTTTTTTGACAACATCATGAATACTGTTCTAAATGTGCAAGGGAAGACAAAAGATAATTTGAAGGCCAGATTGGATTTGCCATAAATTTGTTCTCGGAAGGAACTCCATATAATGGCGAACGGAAAATCTCTGGCCCCCGCTTTCCGTTTGGATGAGCCTTCAAAGGAGGTGTTCTTCGACTGGATTATGCATAGTGTTCAATTCCCAGACGGATACGCATCTAACCTTCGTAATTGCGTTAATATTGGAGAAGGGAAGTTTTCAGGGTTGAAGAGTCATGATTGTCACCTTATCATGCAACGCCTCCTTCCATTTGCCTTTGCAGGTCTTCTTCCTAGAAACGTCCATGGAGCTATTGCAGGTACATTTATAATTTACAAAATTATATCTAAATTTTACTAAATTTATCTAAATTGTCTAAATTTTACTAATTTTATTTATCATTTATGCAGGGATCGGTGCTTTCTTCCGGTATTTATGCACGAGATCACTTACAGCAGACGGTATCCGAAATTTGGAGGAGAAGATACCGGATCTCCTATGCAACCTCGAGAAAATATTTCCACCAGCATTTTTCGATGTTATGGAACATCTTCCTATTCATCTCCCTAGGGAAGCAAGACTTGGTGGGCCAGTTCAATATCGATGGATGTATCCGTTTGAGCGATATATGCTCCACCTAAAGAAGAAGGTGAAAAATCTTGCAAGAGTCGAGGGTTCTATTGTTGCACAGAGCGTGAATGAAGAAGCATCCAACTTTGCTAGCTACTACTTTCCATCTTCGGTGAAGACTAAAAGTAGACGACCTGCACGTCATGATGATGGAGGAGAAAAACTGCTGTATCCGGTCTATGTCCCAAAAAATTTTGCAGAAATTGGAAGGATTAGTGGAAAAGGGAGGTCTAGACGACTAACAGAGGAGGAACAAAGGCATTTGAATACATATCTTCTGACAAACTGCGAAGACGTTTTCGAATATGAGAGGTACGTCACTTGATTTTGAAAAATGTATTTGTTTAGTAATTACCAAAAATTAATCCTTGATAGTATTTTGAATAATGTATTTTTTTATTCACAGTATATACATGGAGAAAATAAGGAATTGGTTTCCAAATTGCACAGAGGATGAGCTTATGGTCCGTAAACAGAATGAATTCGCGGATTGGTTGAAATATTACGTAAGTGCTCGATTTCCCGCAATTAAACTAAATTTTACATGCTTACACATATAGTTTATGAGTGTCCACAAATTGTACAGGTTGATCAGATGAATACTACCGGGACATCGATTCCTACATAGTTAGTTGAGATGGTGCGTGGCCCTACTTTTGTTCCAAGTGTTTATCCGATGTATTGCACTCGGGGGTATGCTTTTAAGGCTTTTCGTGAAGGGAGTTCAAGGACAACATGCAACTACGGTATTTCGTCTACATCCGGAAAATTTGTTTACTACGGAATACTCCGCGAAATATTAGAAGTCAAATATCCAGGAAAGATTGGTTTGAAGTGCATTGTGTTCTATTGCGATTGGTATGATCCAATGGAAGGTCTAAGTCATGACGAATTAGGTGTGACATCTGTTCACGGAGGCAAGCGACATCGAAAATACGATCCATTTATTCTTGCTTCACAAGCAGACCAGGTTTCCTACATTCGATACCCCCGGGTTAGGAACAAGCAAGATCCGTGGATTGCAGTAACATCGATACAACCAAGAGGAATGATATCTGGTGTTTCCGAGCATGAACCTTTACAGGAAATGCCAATTGGTAATTTAGGTGAAATCGAGCATTCTCTAGAGGTTGACCTTGTGGTTGACTTCACCGGCATGGGCAAACTATTTGAGGATTCTGAAGAAGAGAGAGGAGAATTTGATGAGGAATCCGATTCAGCTTCTTCAGATTATTCATCGGACTCAGAATAGGTTTTTGTAAAAAATATTTTATATGCATTTATTTTTAAGTAACAAATTTATGAAACTTTTTCACATGCTTTAATTAGTTGTACGAATATTTTTAATTAATAAGGATTCCTATACATCTATTTCATTTTATTCATCAGTTTCAGAATAAATTTGTAACAATGTTTTTTCATATGCATCTATTGTAAATCAACAAATTTTTCAAAATTTTTCAAAATTTTAAATATGGTGTACGTATTTTTTAATACATTTAATTCTATATTCCGACCATTTTCCGACCGGACACGAGGATCGGTCAGAAAATGGTCGGAATTCATTGTTTGGTCGGAAAATGGTCGGAATTCCTCGACATTTCCGACCAAATTCCGACCCATTGGGGTTTCGAAACCTCAAACAGCATAAATTTGATTTGGACTATGTTTAATATGGTTAGATATGATCTTTTGAAAGAATTCAATGTCCATATATCTTAACTAAACCAATTTTGGGGCATATCCTATAAAACCTAAAAGAAACCGAAAAGTATAAATATAAAGTGAATGTTTCGTTATGAACGGTTTAATTCGATATACTTTCAATTTATAAAAACATAATATATTTTATTATATGTTTACTTTACCACATATTTGTTAGACATAAGATGTTTACATGTTTATTAAACAATATACAATTTGAAAATTTAGTATTTTATACTCGAAACCCTAAATGGTCGGAATTTGGTCGGAATTTCCGACTAATTTCCGACCACTACTAATATTCATAAAATGTCCTCTAATTATAAACACTTAGCATTTTTTTCAGAAATATTCATATTGGTCGGAAATTGGTCGGAAATTACGACCAATTTCCGACCAATATGAATATTTTCGAAAAAAATGCTAAGTGTTTATAATTAGAGGACATTTTATGAATATTAATAGTGGTCGGAAATTCAGACCAAATTTTGACCATTTAGGGTTTCGAGTATAAAATACTAAATTTTCAAATTGTATATTGTTTAATAAACATGTAAACATCTTATGTCTAACAAATATGTGGCAAAGTAAACATATAATAAAATATATTATGTTTTTATAAATTGAAAGTATATAGAATTAAACCGTTCATAACGAAACATTCACTTTATATTTATACTTTTCGGTTTCTTTTAGGTTTTATAGGATATGCCCCAAAATTGGTTTAGTTAAGATATATGGACATTGAATTCTTTCAAAAGATCATATCTAACCATATTAAACATAGTCCAAATCAAATTTATGCTGTTTGAGGTTTCGAAACCCCAACGGGTCGGAATTTGGTCAGAAATGTCGAGGAATTCCAACCATTTTCAGACCAAACAATGAATTCCGACAATTTTCTGACCGATCCTCGTGTCCGGTCAGAAAATGGTCGGAATATAGAATTAAATGTATTAAAAAATACGTACACCATATTTAAAATTTTGAAAAATTTGTTGATTTACAATAGATGCATATGAAAAAACATTGTTACAAATTTATTCTGAAACTGATGAATAAAATGAAATAGATGTATAGGAATCCTTATTAATTAAAAATATTCGTACAACTAATTAAAGCATGTGAAAAAAGTTTCATAAATTTGTTACTTAAAAATAAATGCATATAAAATATTTTTTACAAAAACCTATTCTGAGTCCGATGAATAATCTGAAGAAGCTGAATCGGATTCCTCATCAAATTCTCCTCTCTCTTCTTCAGAATCCTCAAATAGTTCGCCCATGCCGGTGAAGTCAACCACAAGGTCAACCTCTAGAGAATGCTCGATTTCACCTAAATTACCAATTGGCATTTCCTGTAAAGGGTCATGCTCGGAAACACCAGATATAATTCCTCTTGGTTGTATCGATGTTACTGCAATCCACGGATCTTGCTTGTTCCTAACCCGGGGGTATCGAATGTAGGAAACCTGGTCTGCTTGTGAAGCAAGAATAAATGGATCGTATTTCCGATGTCGCTTGCCTCCGTGAACAGATGTCACACCGAATTCGTCCTGACTTAGACCTTCCACTGGATCATACCAATCGCAATAGAACACAATGCACTTCAAACCAATCATTCCTGGATATTTGACTTCTAATATTTCG
Source organism: Eutrema japonicum (assembly GCA_030161315.1). Lineage (NCBI taxonomy): Eukaryota > Viridiplantae > Streptophyta > Magnoliopsida > Brassicales > Brassicaceae > Eutrema > Eutrema japonicum. Next base: position 22,006,592 of record BSQW01000005.1, on the reverse strand, counting down.
CGGAGTATTCCGTAGTAAACAAATTTTCCGGATGTAGACGAAATACCGTAGTTGCATGTTGTCCTTGAACTCCCTTCACGAAAAGCCTTAAAAGCATACCCCCGAGTGCAATACATCGGATAAACACTTGGAACAAAAGTAGGGCCACGCACCATCTCAACTAACCATGTGGGAATCGATGTCCCGGTAGTATTCATCTGATCAACCTGTACAATTTGTGGACACTCATAAACAATATGTGTAGGCATGTAAAATTTAGTTTAATTGCGGGAAATCGAGCACTTACGTAATATTTCAACCAATCCGCGAATTCATTCTGTTTACGGACCATAAGCTCATCCTCTGTGCAATTTGGAAACCAATTCCTTATTTGCTCCATGTATATACTGTGAATAAAAAAAATACATTATTCAAAATACTATCAAGGATTAATTTGATATACTTTCAATTTATAAAAACATAATATATTTTATTATATGTTTACTTTGCCACATATTTGTTAGACATAAGATGTTTACATGTTTATTAAACAGTATACAATTTGAAAATTTAGTATTTTATACTCGAAACCCTAAATGGTCGGAATTTGTTCGGAATTTCCTACTAATTTCCGACCACTATTAATATTCAGAAAATGTCCTCTAATTATAAACACTTAGCATTTTTATCAGAAATATTCGTATTGGTCGGAAATTGGTCGGAAATTACTACCAATTTCCGACCAATATGAATATTTTCGAAAAAATGCTAAGTGTTTACAATATATCCACCAATCAGAAGACATGCAATATTATGGGTTAGTCGGAATCTCGTCGGAAATACCGACTGATTTCCGACTAACCCGAAATAAAACCCGCGAAAATTAACCGCTAAATGAAATATTTTGGCGGTTTGATATTTTCAAACCCGACCAAATTCCGACCGATTCAGTGGTCGGAATTTCGTAGATCTAAATACCACATACACATCTTCTTCTTCGTTTACTTGATCTCTCTTCTCTCAAACGGCCGATTCTCTCTCTCCGCCGACCTTCACCGCCGTCCCTCTCCCTGGTAAGTCTCCCTCTTCCTCTTCCTCTTCCTTCTCTTCTCTCCCTCTTCTCTTCCTCTTCTCATCCTGTTTTCTTCTCCTAATTTTTTTTTCGTCTCTTGTTTTGTAGATCGCCGGAGCCGCCGTCCGCCGGAGCCGCCGTCCGCCGGAGCCGCCGTCCGCCGGAGCCGTCGTCCACCGGAGCCGCCGTCCCTCCTCCGCAGCCGCCGTCCCTCCTCCGCCGCCGACTTCTTCTTACCATGTAAGTAATTTTAAGATTTGTGGTTGTTGTTGTTTGGATTTTAAGATTAAGAGTTACGAGTTTCAAAGTTTTTTTTTATTAAAGAAGAGTTTCAAAGTTCACTTGCTTGGTAGTTTTATATCGTTGGTTGAATCTAAATGCAGAGGCTCGTTAGTTTCCAAATTACTCATTTTTTAGGTAATAATTTACCAGCTTTTTCAAACCAGGATCTTGTAAATTCTTCAATGTTCAAGTGTATGCGACCAATGAGAATTGATTTCTGTGTTACAACAATTAGAACAAGACCATTAAACTTGAGCAATTACAAATTGGTTTTTCCAATTTTTAATTGTTTGATTAGAATAAACACTAACGTTTTATTCATCATGTTAATTAGAACATACCACAACTTACAAATTTTCTAGAAAACCATATATATACACATCTCTCATTGTTATAATTAGATAGTAAGAGGAGATGCGTCTAAGGCTTTGGCCTCCATTTGAACACATCCTCCACTAAACTCTTTGGTCTCATCACTCTTGTAGACATACTTGCTAGCTGCCCACAAGAACAATCCCATGTTCACAATCGAAATCACCATTAGAAAGCCGTAATAGTAATCGAGCCTAGAATCATTCAAATTATCCCCAATCCAACTCTTCCCTCCACCTTTACTCGTGATCTTATCAATTATTGTCACAAAGAATTTTCATAATGTTTTTGGATTTTTGGTAATTTTCATAACTAAAAAAAAAATATATCGTTGTTCGTATTGAAGATTATATGGATAAGCTTTTTGTTCGCTGTTTCAAATTAACTTTTTATTTTTCTTCATTCCGGATGTCTACCACTCGTTCGATGAAATGACTGTGAAGTAATATAATATGAAAGGTCTAATCTTGAGCATAATTTGCTGTGTTTATGCACTTAGGGAGGTTACTTGTGTGACATGGGAAGCTATTTCGGTGTAGGTTTAACTTGATTTTCTGTAACTCACACACATCATTTTCCCATCGTGTCATTACGAAATGAAGAGACTTTTGTATCTTCTGCTTTGTTTAAGCCTTGAGTTCGATCGTAATTGTATCAAAATATTCAAATCTCTTTATAGATATGGTAACAATATTTTGGATTATAATAAACTCTCCTTCGTTTATATGTTACTGCTTTGGTAAACTCTCCTTAGTTTTATTTATAGTTTGCGTTTGCGTTTAATATCTAACAAATTTTGCGTTTTTTGTTAAGGTCGTACGACGGTTTCGCAAACTTGTGCATCGGTGGTTCGTCTCAAGGGATGCAACAACCTCCACGTAGCGGTGGTTCGACTAGAGGGGCAGAACCACCAAGTCCGGCCACATCGACTATCCCGGAGTCGCAGAGTCAAGCTCCTCGTATCATGACCATCGAGGAGTTAGTCCAACAACCAGGCCGGGACTTGCACATCCGGCTTGATCCACATCTCGTTGGAAGATCGACATGGTAAAAACCCTTAGTTCATATATATATATATATATATTTAATATCAAATTGTTTATAGTTTATCTTTTTTTTTGTAGGTTTGGTATATCGAACAACGGGATTAGCAAGGCCGTTATGAGGATGTTCCATTCGATCCTCGACAAACCGTACAAGAAGTTTTCAGAAGTCCCGTATGATGAGAAGCAAATTTGGTTTAGACAATTTGCGGTAAGTTGTCAATTACTATATTTTTCCTATATTTATAAGTATTTTTTTAATATTTTGCTAAGCATTTTTATTTATGTTTTCGTAGCAAAAGTTTACATGGCATCCCTCTCACAGTGTCATGGTGGAAAAGTTATTTATGAAGGAAGCGGGTACGCAGTTCAAGAGACACATGAACGAGTGGAAGAAAAAGTGGAGGAAAGGGGCAGACAAGCCGAAAGGCTTGAATTTGGAGGTTTGGAATAACTACAGACCATATTGGCAACAGCCGGCGACAGAGAAACTCTCGAAGACTAATTCGGGAAACCGAAAGAGTGGGCGCAACGGGAAGGGCCAATACATCCACAACTCCGGTTCGAGCAGCTTCCAGACCCGAGAAATTCAAATGGTAATCTTTTATTGTTGACATTGTTTTCTCTTTTTAATTAATTATTAAATTATTTATTCATATTTTTTTATTCTTTTTTATAGACTAAAGAGGCCGGAGGTGTGCGTCCGAATCACTTGGACTTAATGAAGAGGTGCCACACGAACAAGACAACCGGGCTTATTCAGGGTCCCCTCATAAGGGAGATCTACGAGAACGTGACGAAGCAGAAGACCGACATCGAGCTGACCCAACAGTCACAAGGTGACTCCTCCTCCTCCTTCGAGATGTCGCGGGAAGCGGTCAACCGTCTCGTTATGAACGTAAGTTTTTTTTTTCTTACAGTTTTACATTATAATTTTATTATGTTCTAATTTATTTATATTTTATACAGGAATTTCCCCTTGATAAAAAAGGGCGGCGTCGCGGGGGTTTGGGTACGATCCCGTTTATGGACGACGGGTCTTCTTCTGGTTCTTTTTTCTCTGAAGATCTCATCGAGCAGAATGAAGAGCTCAAGTCCAAAGTAGAAGCTTTGGAGGCGGCGAAAATGGACACCGAATTCAAGTTAAGTGCCACGCAAGATGAACTTTCGGAGGCGAGGTCAGATATCGCTTGCATGTCGTCTTGGATGAGAGCGAAGTTTCCGGATTACCCGGGAACGGGATCGGGATCCGCAAATGTTTAATATGTTTAATGTTTTAAAAACACTTTCTGTTATTTTATTTTCAAAACTATTTTATTTTATAATATTTCAATGTTTAATATTAATTTAAATTTTCATTTTCGAATTAATTAAATTAATTTAAATTAAATTAATCAAAATTCAAAAAATTTCAAAATAATTTCGAATTTATATCCATATTTCAAGTTGGTCGGAATTTGGTCGAAATTTAGGTTGGTCGGAATTTTGTCTGAATTTTGGTTGGTCGGAATATAGTCGGGATTTGGTTTAGTCGGAAGTTGGTCGGAATTTTGTCGGCAATTAGGTTGGTCGGAATTTTGTCGGAAATTAGGTTGGTCTGAATTTGGTCGGAATTTAGGTTGGTCGGAATTTGGTCTGAATTTAGGTTGGTCGGAATATGGTCGGGATTTTATTTAGTCGGAAGTTGGTCGGAAGTTAAATTGGTCGGAATATGGTCGCAATAAGTATGGTCGGTATTTGGTCAGAAATAAGTTAGTTGGACTGTTGTCGGGAACTCGTCGGGTAATTACCGACGCTTTATAACGTCGGTAATTGGTCGGGAAAATAATGGTCGGGAATCTGTCGGAAAGTCCAGACCAATTTCCGACAAATATTGATTTCCGACGGTTTTTCGACCAATATGGCCGTCGGAAATCGGATGTTTTCTTGTAGTGATCTATCTCGGTCTGGCACCATAAGCAAAACATTAAGTGCCCAACGTGTGTCCTCCTGGAGATCTGGCAAACCTGGTGAAGATTCGTCATGGAAGCTGTGTGCTCCAGAAGATTGATGGATGTGAATGTTCGGTTGTGCTGACGCTGGAGTGTCCTCCAATGGAGCCGAATCCGCATGTAATTCTTCTCCACGGTGTTGAGGCATCGAGTCCTGGAATAGTTGTTATGGCGGTGGAAAGCTACGGAAATTTGGTGTTGACGATGATGGTTGAGCGTTCACGGGGACTAGAGGTGATGACGACTGATTCGGAAGTTACGCTGGCAGCGTGAAGTTGTATTGCGGCGGAAGAGGGGTCGGTGTGGGCTTCTTCTTCACCGACCCCTCTCCGGCTCTCTGAGATACGTTGGGAACTAATTTTGTCTTCTGTCCTCCTTTGCTATTCTCTACCGGCATCGTTATGGGGATTCGAAGAAGAGATTGAAAGGAGAAGAAGAGATTCGCGATGGGGATTCAAAGAAGAGATTGAAAGGCGATCGAAGAAGAAAAAGATCGAAGGCGCATATGAGAGCAAAAGGGGAAGGCGATGAATCAAAAGCACTTAGGGTTTTCGAGGTTAATCGCAGACGAAGAAGACTAAAATGGTAAAGTATTTTTTTTTTAACCGCAGACAAAGAAGTCTTAATAATTATTTTGTGTTTTAATAACCAATGAATGACTCTAGCATATTGGTAATTCTCCCACTCTCTGATCAATCAGCACATGGATCGAGTCTTTTTGAAGATGAAATGTTTTTTTTTTTAATCTTTTATGCTTACTTAATAATATTTATGTGTGATTAATACCAATTGATGACTTTGGCCTACTGGTAATTCTCTCTAATGATTCAATCCCCCCCCCCCCACGGTTAGGGATGTCAATCGGGCTGGCCCGGCCCGAAACCCGTAAAGCCCGCATATATTTGAGCCCGGCCCGGTCCGGCCCGAAAAAAAATTGGGCCTATATTCTAAAGCCCGGTCCGGCCCGGACAGGTCTCTAGGGCTTTTCGGGCTTTTTCGGGCTTTGTTTTTTACAAACACAAAAAATCACAATTCTCAATTGAAAAATAATTAAAACAAAATATTTATCAAAATAAATCTAAATTTAAATGTATTATATCAAATCCAATTAAATTTAAAAGCAAAATTTTGACTAAAAAACAAATAAAATTCAAATAAATTGTATTACTAAATAAAACATAAAATCAAAACACTTCAAATCTAGGTAGTAAAGTTCAGATTAGAATCTCCTTCATCGTCTTCTAAATCTTCATCACCATCAAGAGCTACAGATAAAAAAAAGAGTAAGATAATATTAAGTTTTTAGAGGTATAAATCATATAAAAATGTCATTGACAGTTTATAGATAAAGATTTTAAAAATATGAAGTAAATATAGATGAATAATAATGGTACATGGATCATGAAATGTAAACTCATCCAACCAAGTGCATGTACAAATAAGTTCTTCAACGTTTCTTGGTAAACGACGATTTCTATATTTATCCAAGACATGCGCACCAACATCAGTGATGCCACTGTATTTATCGGAATGCTTAGAATATCACATGCCATACGAGATAACTCACAATAATGTTGTGACTGACACTTCTACCATTATAAAACATCCATGTCTTCATAAAAAGCCAGTTCCAACATATCGTCTTCTAAGTATAGAGTCAATTTATACTTTCCTTCTTCTGGTACGTTTTTCATACGTTTTGAAATCATATGATAAGCGAACCCAAATTTAAGAAGACATAGGTAATCAAATAGTTTCGGGCTTTTCGGGCTAGCCCGAGCCCGATCGGGCTAAGCCCGAAAAATACACTAGCCCGAAAGGCCCGATTTTTTCGGGATTTTATTTCTAGGCCCGAACCCGCTGTTTTTCAGGGCCAGGCCGGGCCGGCGCTCGGGCTTTGGCCCTAATTGACACCCCTACCCACGGTTCAAATCGTAGTGAGTACGGAAATGTATATATTTTTTTACTCATAACGACAAATAATGTAAACGACAAATTACACCGAAATTGTGACATAAGTAACATAGTTAATTAGTAGGGTTCTTCGTCATCTGATTCTTCATCAAAAGACGACAAATTACATCGAAATTCATCTTCTGGGTCTGCATCTCTGACATCGTAATCAAGGTTTACTGGGTCTCCTTGTACGAAATTGTCGAGTACGAGATCTTCAATTGTTGTTATCAATACGTCATCATCATTTTCTGTTTGTATAAGAGTCGGTTCTTTTTTTCATATTCCCCTGAAATATTTCCCCTCGAATTCACTTTTAGAACATTGAGCCACAACTGCTTTCGGTTTCTTTGTATATGGGTACGGAATATAACAAACTTGCTCCGCTTGCGAAGTTGTTTGTAATATAAAAACGTATATATAAGTTATGCATATGTATATCGCCATTAATAAAATGCTATATATATATATTGTCATAAGTACGTACCTAGAATAAATAGTCCATATTTATTATATTTTCTTTTTTTCATATTCCCCTGAAATATTTCCCCTCGAATTCACTTTTAGAACATTGAGCCACAACTGCTTTCGGTTTCTTTGTATATGGGTACGGAATATAACAAACTTGCTCCGCTTGCGAGGCTGTTTGTAATATAAAAACGTATATATAAGTTATGAATATGTATATCGCCATTAATAAAATGCTATATATAAATATTGTCATAAGTACGTACCTAGAATAAATAGTCCATATTTATTATATTTTCTTGATGAAAGAACGTCTACAACGCCACCATTGCTCCTCCGAGTGCCTCTACTGATAACATGATCATACCAATTACACTTAAAAAGTGTGATTCTCAAATTGACCATCCCCTCGTACTCGAGTTTTATGATATCAGTTAAGGTCCCGTAGAAATCAGCTGCATCGGATGCATCAGTGTAATTTTCACCTTTAACATTGACCCCATAGTTACATGTCTTTCGTCCAGCGCCGTGATTCTGCGTTTGAAACAAATAGCCGCTTGTAAAATACATTGGCCAAGTTTTGCCCTTATTCAAAGGTCCATGCACTATCTCTTGAACCCACGTAGGAAATAGATTTGTGGCGTTCCAGTAAGTAACCTGCATATATATAAAAAATAGCATAAATAATATATAAGTATAAATATATGCATAGTTATGAATATTTTGGAGACATACATATTCTTTCACCTATAAATGATATTCGTCAGCTCTTTTCGCGGTGAGTTCTATTTCGGAAAGTCCTGGATATTTTGCAGAAATAAATTCCTCGAACATACTACACAAGACCAACACAAATATGAGAAATTAAACAAAGATTATATATATTGAAACGCAAACTGGGAGCGATGCCAAATTATATACCTCTCAATTGGCTGAAAATAGTCAAAATTTCGTAAAACATATGCATGTGCGCATTGATAGTCTCTCTCTGAGAGCCATATTTCATGCATTTCTCCACTTGGAGGGCCTACATGAGTAAATATATAAGGTACTCCATGGACATGATATACGTGGACTTCACCTTCACGAATCTTATTAACCTGACCAAATGATTAACAAATGCCAAAACATGATGTGATTGATTTTAGCATTTACCTTGATTTCACATTAAATACATACTATGTGTATACAAATGAAATGGCAAAGTGGGCATGATGTGATTGATTTTAGCATTTACCTTGATTTCGTTTGTATATTCACGGCAAAGTATTGCTCTGAGAAATAAGCAATCTCGTCATTGATATATGATTCAACAATCGATCATGCCGCATATCTTTTGTTCTTTGCTTTCCCTTTCAACTTTTTGAAAAACCTTTCAAAAGGATACATCCACCTATACTGGGAGATGTATAGGCAAAGTGCTCCATCACATCGAAAAATGAAGGTGGAAAGATCTTTTCTAAATTGCATAGTATTAAAACTATGTTCTGTTTAGAATTTGAACGCGACTTTTATGCAAAGTTCTCGAACACAAGTCCCGGAAAAATGCTCCAACCCCTACAATATACGTGAAAATTGCATGAGGTTACTATATAAATTACTATAATCATATTTAAAGAAATAGTCTTAATTAGTACCTGATAAGGCAAGGTGGACATTCCGATCTAGGAGTTCTGCAACGATAAATGGAAGTAACCGCTCCATAAAAAGATGGCAGTCATGACTCTTCAAGACTGAAAACTTTTGGTTGTCCATATCAGCACAAGTAGCTAACTCTGACGAATAACCATCTGGGAACTTAACCGCATTCTTCACACATTCCAATAAACATTTTATGGCTTCTTCTGTCAATGTGAAGGATGGGAAATGAGCTTTACCCTCACTATCAGTATGTAAGTGTGGCCGAGAACAAAATCGTTCTATATCCAATCTTGACATGATGTTGTCTTTCGATTTACCCTTCACACTCATAAGAGTATTCATGATGTTGTCAAAACAATTCTTCTCTATATGCATCACATCAAGACAATTACAAAGATTAAGGTCCCTCCAGTACGGCAACTCCCAGAATATGCTTTCCTTGTGGAAGTTATGTTGCTTCCCATAGCCCGACTTATTCTTTTCGTGACCGTTTCCACCAACATCCTTTGTTTTAGATGGATTTACACCGGCCAACCGCTCGAAATAAACTTTCTCACCCGTCAAAGATGGAGGTGGATACTCTCTCGAAGCGTCTTTTCCCTTTAGGAAGTCTTTTTTATTCCTCCTCAGTGGATTACCATGAGGAAGAAATCTTCGGTGACAATCAAACCAACACGTCTTCCTTCCATTAGGTATATAAAAAGACTTTGTATCTTCCATGCAAACTGGACAAGACAATTTACCATGGGTTGTACATCCATCTAACTTGATATACGCCAGAAAGTCGCTTATCGTCCACATCAACACTGCTTTTAGATTAAAATTTTGATTCAAGGACACATCGTATGCATCGATACCATTAGACCACAACGCTTTTAACTCCTCAATAAGAGGTCGGAGGAAGATATCGAGACTAGTTCCCGGATGATTTGGCCCAAAATTCAGAATTGTAAGAAATAAATACTATGTATTCATGCACATACCCGAGGGTAAATTATATGGCGTCAAGATCACAGGCCACAACGAATGACTACGAGACATGCCAAATGGATTGAACCCATCCGTACATAATCCAAGATAAACCACTACAAGAAATGTGGGTATTAATAGCGGCTGTTAAATGCTATGATTCAACTACCATAGCGTTTCCTAAAACGCTCTGACAGCGCCCGTCATTGTAGGTCGGGCACTTTAGATAGCGGACTTGACGTATGCTATAGTTAATTAAAGAACGATAGCGTTCTTTTCTCTGCAATTGTTAATATTTATAATAACGTTTGATAATTGTTATTAAAACTAATTAATAATAGCGTTTGGTATTTTATTTTCTATAGCATTGGATTTGTATTATAATTGGGTTATACCTATAGCAGTTTGTTTTACATAGATAGCAAATTATTTGTGTTATTAATTTATTTTATAATTACCCAAATTTTAATAAATGCAATTTCTTTTTTTAATTGTAATATATTATTGAAATATTTGTAATAATAATAATAATAAAAACAGTTAATTCATATTATAAAAACCATAAAAACAATTAATCCATGTTTACAAAACCATAATTCATAAACCTATCAATCTACCACTAATAACCCTTCACAATCATTCCTAACATAAACACTATCATCATCAGAAGCTTGACCATCCAGATGATCTACTTCTTGGACAGGCAAAGCTACACCACCTAAATCCTCCTCTGTTTCCAACTCATGATAGCCTCTAGGTGGTGCTCTCATGACAACATACCAATTTGAAGAATCATCTTCCCTAGAGTAGAAAACCTGTTTCGCTTGAGAAGGTAGAATGAATGGATCTTTCAAATATGCTGTTTGGTTCATATGAAGGTTCACAAGAGTGAAGCCATCTTCTTCCTTCACACCGTTCCCTGTGTTGGCCCAATTGCATCTAAACAGTGGTACTTTGAACATGTGGTAGTCCATAAGTAAAATCTCCTTTATCACTCCATAATATGTAAGCATATCAGCCACTTGTCTTGTATCTCGAGCACTTGATCTACACATGCTAAATGCTTCATAAGTTACTCCACTGTTTTGTGTCTTCCGCTTAACCGCATCTGTATGAAATCGCTGCCAATTAATGATAAATCCTCTATGTGCTAAAGCATAATTTCTTGGTCCAAATGCCAACCACCTTATCTCCTTTGAATGACTTTCTTTTGAGTCTGAATGAGTCTGATGCAAGAAATACACCAATTTCAGAACAATCAGTTTTGTTAATTAAATGAGCAATCAAGCTAAACATTTGTTACTAAACTAAAAATCTGAACATGAACATCAAACAAACAATATGTGTATTTATTAAACTAAAAATATGAACATGATCATGAAGCAAACAAGCTATTAATTAACTAAACTAAAATCAGAACATAATAATACAGGAAGATAACAAGCTGTACATTTACTAAAATGATAATCAAGAAAATGAAATAAGATGAAAACCTTTTTTTTACCCATTGTGCAAACTGTTCAGTATGGTTTTTCCACAACAATGTTTCATTTCTAGCACATCGAGCATCATTAGCTTGTAATTCTTCCAAATGCATCCTGATTTTATAATAAACAACAGTTATGAAAATGAAATTATAATTAAAAATAGTTGAAACTTAAAGGGTAAACTCTTACTCAACATAGGGATCCATAGATGCCATGTTCATTAGCACATAGCGATGTGCAATGTCTCTATCTTTATCAGAAAGGGTAACCTCTTTACCCTTCTGCAGAGGTCGACCTTCAACCACCATTATATCATCCTTAATATCTTCATTACGATTAACTGTTTCTTTAACTGGTACTGAATCTTGAAGGAACTCTAAACAAAATGATATGCATTCTCCAGATAAATACCCCTCAGCCATACATGCTTCTGGCCTTGCATGATTCTTAACATAAGCCTTTAGTTTTTTCATGTACCTACAACTCAGTCAAGAAATATGAATATTAGTCAAACATCATTGCAGGAAATACATCTATTGAAGCAAATGAGTACATCAAACCTTTCGAAGGGATACATCCAGCGGAAGTGTACTGGTCCTCCCAAACGTGCCTCTTTTGATAGATGTATTGGAAGGTGGAACATGATATCAAAAAGGGATGGAGGGAAGAACCGCTCCAGTTGACACATTGTTTCCACAAACTCATTCTCCATTGATATAAGTTTCTCCGGGTCAATGATACGCTGACACAATCTGTTGAAGTAATTGCATAATCTGTTTATGGCAATCCTAGGTCCTTTATGTAGCAACCCTCTTAACGCAGCTGGTAACAAGTTATGTACTAGAACATGATGATCATGCGACTTCAAACTACCTATATTAGGAGGGTTAACTGAAACACTATTAGCAATATTACCACAATAACCATCAGGACCTCTAAACTTAGATAACCTTTGGCAAAAAATGGTCTTTTCTTTCTTGGATAACCAATAGGATGCTGGAGGTAAGTACGTTTTCTTTCCCCTAACCTCTGTGTGCAAGTGTTTTCTGATTCCAATATCTTCTAAGTCTTTTCTTGCTTTCAACCCATCTTTTGACTTGGCACTTTGCATCAAGATAGACAATATAGCATCCGACACATTCTTTTCTACGTGCATCACATCAATATTGTGACGAACAGGCATATCCTAACACAAGAAACAATAAACTGTTAGGCATATTCGTATACATAGCATAATTGAGAATATAGTTCAGTTACTATACTTTACCTTCCAGTAAGGTAGTTCGAAAAATATTGATCTCTTCTTCCACCGCCATAGATCATTTGATTCTTCACACTCTTCTTCTTGAACCATCTCATCCAATTTCAAATCTGTTCTCTTTCTTTTTTTTTCCTTATCTAGAAGTCTTCCAAAATAATTCGTAAACGCTTTTAGTGTCTCATATATTTCAGCACAAGATGTTATCCTATTGGCATTCCCATCCTCAACAGTGTTGTCAAACCAACCTTTTTTGTATCTGTAAGGATGGCCAGGCGGTAGTCTCTTTCTATTTCCCATGTATACATACTTACGGTAAAACTTAAGCCACCTAGAAGGTGTATCCTTTCCACATACATTGCAAGCTTGTTTCCCCTTCACTTTACATCCAGACAATATCCCTAAGGCTGGATAGTCACTGATACTCCAAAGCAGCAAGGCTCTAAGTGTGAAGTTCTCCTTCACAAATGAGTCATACACTTCAATACCCTCAGCCCACAAATCTTGTAAATCGTCTATCAATGGTGCTAAGTAAACATCTATGTTATTACTAGGAGCTGTTGGACCAGGGATCAACAAAGTCAACATTATATTTTCAGCCTTCATACACATTGTTGGAGGCGTGTTATAGTTCACTAACAACACTGGCCATGTGCTGTAATTGGTGTTTTGCATGGAGAAAGGGTTCATCCCATATGTACAAATTCCAAGTATAAGATTCCTTGGTTCAGCTGCAAAGTCTGGCCATTTATCATTCACTTGTGCCCAACATAGAGAATCAACAGGATGTCGCATTGTACCATCTTCAGTGGCATTGGTATAATGCCAACGCAAATCTTCAGCCATCCTTTTTGATCTAAACATCCTCCTAAATCTGTCCTTGATTGGAGAATATCTAAGGATCTTTGCTGGAATCCCTACCTTTATCTCATTACTGTGCTTATCCTTTTCCCATCTTGAAACTTTGCATTTTGGACAGCTTTCCAGCTTTTCAAACTCCTTCCTATATAGTATGCAATCATTCTTGCAAGCATGAATATTGTCGTAGCCGAAACCAAACATCTTCAGAAATTTTTTGATTGATTATGTACTCTTTGGAAGAACATTGTCTTCAGGTAGCATATCATGAATTAAAACCAACAGCTGATCAAAGTAGTTCTCAGACACACTACCCTTAACTTTGATTCTGTAAAGTCCCATGATTGCTGCAACCTTTGTGTATTTGATACAAGTAGAGTACAATGGAGTTTCAGCTTCTCTTAACTTTTTCCTAAATTCTGTTTCGTCATCATCATCATTTGTTTCCCCATTGTCATTCGTCTGACTTGGACTACTTTCACCCATACAAAATGCTGTCTTCAACAAATCAAATGCCTCAGTTTCAGATTCAAGAGCATTGTCTTTTGTATCATCTCTTTTTTCACCATGAATACTCCAACAAGAACTCTTATACTTCTTATCCATACCCCTAATCACTAGATGCTCAACTATTTTATCTAATAACTGATGGCATAAATTGCGGCAATCTCTACATGGGCATAGCATTTCAGACAGATTACCCAATCTTCTTGCTGATGAATTCACGAAATTAGTTGCTCCTTCTGAGTACTCAGGACTAGTCCTACATGTTAAATCGGAAAATACAAGTTAGCCTAACAAGTTTAATCGGCGAATAAAAGTTTGATGGAGAGATTTGAGTTCATACCTTCGCAGCCAAATCCATGCCTTATCCATTTCAAAACAATTGAGCTCGAGTGCGTTTTGTTCGTGGTGATATTTGTGTAACGAAGAATGAGGCGTGGGAGAAGGAAAACGATTTGTCTAATCTGAAATTTTTCGAAAACATAAATAGAACCAATAGAATGTGCTTTGAATAACAGCCGATAAGAAACGAATGGATCGAGATGAACCACCGTAAGAGGGAACGAGAGAGAAGGCTTAGTGTGGGTCGACGGCGAAGGAGACGAAGAGTAGGAGAAGAGGAGAAAAAGAAGGAGTTGATTAATGTCCGTGGGATTGAATTTTATCAATGGTTGAGATTAAAACAAAAGTGGAATCCTTGTGAATATGGATTAACCAATCAGGTGCTTTTATTTGGTAATATAGTTTTTAATTTAATTTTGATGTTTAAATCTACCATCTAAAATTTATAGTTCATAATTTATAATTTATAGTTCATAGTTCATAATTTGGAAAATATGTTTCAAACGTGAATCATTTACACTATACTCCAATACTATAAATCCTAAACCTTATACACTAATTGAAACCCTAAACCTAAACCCTATACACTAAATCAAACTCTAAACCTTATACACTAAGTCTATTGTGGTATACACTAAATCAAATTCGGAAATTCTTCTAATTATTTTTATTTTTATTTATTAAGAGACAAATAGTCAAAATATGTTTCAAGTGTAAATTATAAACCCTTATACTCCAATGCCCTAAACCCTAAACCTTAATATGAAACAATAAAACTAAAAAATATTTGATTTTAAGATTTATATTTTTTGTAATTGACGAATCTGGAAAATATGTTTCAAACGTGAATCGTTTACACTATACTCCAATACTATAAATCCTAAAACGAGAGACTTTAATTGAAACCCTAAACCTAAACCCTATACACTAAATCAAACTCTAAACCTTATACACTAAGTCTATTGTGGTATACACTAAATCAAATTCGGAAATTCTTCTAATTATTTTTATTTTCATTTATTAAGAGACAAATAGTCAAAATATGTTTCAAGTGTAAATTATTAACCCTTATACTCCAATGCCCTAAACCCTAAACCTTAATATGAAACAATAAAACTAAAAAATATTTGATTTTAAGATTTATATTTTTTGTAATTGACGAATCTGGAAAATATGTTTCAAACGTGAATCGTTTACACTATACTCCAATACTATAAATCCTAAAACGAGAGACTTTAATTGAAACCCTAAACCTAAACCCTATACACTAAATCAAACTCTAAACCTTATACACTAAGTCTATTGTGGTATATACTAAATCAAATTCGGAAATTCTTCTAATTATTTTTATTTTCATTTATTAAGAGACAAATAGTAAAAATATGTTTCAAGTGTAAATTATAAACCCTATGCCCTAAACCCTAAACCTTAATATGAAACAGTAAAACTAAACAATATTTCAAACCCTATACCATATACCCTATACCCTAAACTCTAAATCAAATTCACTAACTTTTTTTGTATTTTGTATTTTACGGTATAATTTGAAATAATTTATCGAATTTGTTTTAAGGTTTAAATAAAACATATATCACATAATATTACATTAGTACAAAACTACAACAAGTTTGATTTCAACATGAAGCATAACCGGAAATACACATATATGTTTATTACCAAACCAGACCAGCATCTTAGACTACCAAACCATGTCTTAAGTTTCAAATGAACAATAGTTTGTCATTTGGCCATGCCACAATTGAACCTATTGCATCAGAAATGTATGCAATCTCTGAATTTGGTCTCCAGACACTTGCATTACCAAGCTTAGCCACTTCAATCCAAACCTTGCTTGCATTTGGACCTAGGGGTACAAAGTGGCACACATCTTTCGGATCAGTTGAAGTTACTCTCCCTTCAGCTACCTTGCGTCCAGAGTTGTTGCATTCTAAAAGAATACACTTCTTCTTTGCACTTTTGGTGGAACTATTGCTAGTGACTGGACTCTACATTTCAAACAAGATAATATAAGCAAGTTCCAACATCAATACAACAGACAAACAAATAAAATAACTTCATATCAATAACATACCACTGTAATTGGTGTTGCATATGTACTGGTTATAGGCAAGAGTTCAACCTTCAGGACTGGCCATGCGATTTTCTCGTTAATTGCATCACCAATCAAAAACATATCAGCAGCTGGCCTCCACAAATGAGCATCATTATTAAACACCTTCACAACTTCAATAACAACAGCATTTGGACCTAGAGGTATATTGTTAACCATCTCTTTTGAATTAGATGAGCACATGATTCCTTCAGCAATAACCTCCTCGTCTTCATTAGTCAAATCATATATATTGCATCTTCGAGTTTCATCTACATTGGTTTCCTAAAATGGAAAAGGTAATGATTAGAGTTATGAAAAGGAAACAAAACAAGATTGAAAAACTTTACCTTGGATACAACAGGAGTAGAGTTTGGAGTCCTGTCTAAAATCAATTTATCTATTGGCCAAGCTATTTTGCATCCCACAGCTTCCTGAAGAGTTGACACATCTGGTGTAGGCCTCCAGATATAAGTTTCTGAGGTTAATGCAGACTTAACAAGAATAGCCACTGCATTAGGACCAAGTGGTATACGACCAATTTTGTACATCGGTTCACAAGAGCATAATTCTCCTTCACCAATAACAACATCTTCTGACTCAAACCAATCCAGTATTTGTACTCTCAATCCTTCTTTGAAATCAGAAACACTCTCAGATGTTTCAGTATCACCATTAATTTTCTGACAGAATGAAAAGGAATTATTAAATGTCATAAGAATAGTTGACCAAGTGTCATATGAAAATACTTACCTTCTTTCCAGCCAAGTCTCGGACCATTGCCTTTAAATTTTCAATCTCACTTTGCATATCAGCAATCTTTGTGTCTCTAGATTTCAGAAATGCTAGCTTAGTAGCCGTAATCCCTCTGCCAAATTCCCTTACTCGGCCAGGTTTGTCTTTTCCCAAAATCTTGCTCACAACATCTTCCCTTATATTATCAGAAGCTGATGTAGAGTCCATTTGACTATCAAGTGACTGTATTTGTTCCTGATACAAACATTTATACACAAGATAACTCATTGAACATAATCCATTAATTATACACAAGATAACAAGTATCAGAATTCTTACAATAGTCTCAGCAAATTGAGGATTCACAGGTCTACCATCAGAATGAGTGTGTCCCGCAATCCATATCTTACTCCTACTTACCTTACTTGGGTCTTTACTCTTTTTTCTCTATATAAAATACATACATATTTGAGTACCATTTTATTCTACCATACATTATAGATGATTGAGTACTCTTTTTACCATATCATCAGCTAATCGAAGCATTCCTTTGCGGCTGGTGGTGTGAGAAATCTGATTTCTTCTCAGCTCTCTGTACTTGTGACTTATTTCCTACAATATAAATTTGAGTGTGATTAAATCTATAAGACACGACCTATAAACAAGAAAGTAACTTATTAAACATGGATAATTAACCTTGAAAGTTGTGGTAGTCTTGTTCCTAACCCAAAAAGTTCCATATTTGAATGGATGGGATGTTGCTGGGTTTTAAAGCTATTCTCTCAGCAGCATTCTTCGCATCTCGTATTTGTGTCACTAGCCTTGACTTCCCAGCCCTCCACAAACATCCCAACTGCTTCAAAATAACAGCTTTCTGCCACTCTTCTTGCACGTTAAACCTCCCCTGCATCAAAATATGCAAAGGTCAAACATGTTTATAATTTCATAGTTATTAAAAAACTTAGTTGTATATATACCTGAATTTCCTCCCACATTGTGTCTCTTGTCACTGCATCAAGTTTTCTCCAATCAGTAAGTGTTACCGGAACGTGTTCCCTCACAAGAGGACCAAGAAAAGATGATAGTGTTACTGAACCAGGTCCAACATGATCACCAAAGTCAGTGAATGTAACCATAACCTTTTCATGAGGATTTTCAGCCACTTTACGCATCTTTGTTGGTCCTCTTTTCTTTTTTTCTTTCACTACATCATCAGTGTTAGCAGGTGTGGCCTCCAAGCCTTGATTACGTTTACTACGACGGATTACAACTTCTCCTCGTCGTATTGGCTTTCCCATTTCTGAAACTGATGAATAAACATAATGAATCTCAAACTCAATCTTAATAAAAAAATCATAACAGAAATCTACAGAACTCAACATGCATCAAAACTCAAACAGAAACAAAAATCAAAACTCAAACAGAAACTCAGAATGAAAACCCAAAATCGATGTGTCTAAACCTCAAAATCGATGTGTCTAAACCTCAAAATCGATGTGTCTAAACCTCAAAATCGATGTGTCTAAACCTCAAAATCGATGTGTCTAAAATCAATTCTTGCTAAGACTCTTGTTTCTCTGATTGAATGCTAACAAACCTTTTTGATTGAACAATGAAGCTTCGAATCGATGGGAAATGATCGCCAAAGGAAGAAAAAGAGAGTTTGGGATTTTCTGAAAATCACAGTAGATTTTCGTGTTCCGGGTTAAGTGTCGGGAAATTGGAGCCAAAGGGGCAAGAGGGAAGAGGGAAGAGGGAAGAGGGAAGAGGGAAGAGGGAAGAAGGAAGAGGGAAAAAATTTCCCCAAATTTTGGCTAAGTGTCGCGGGTTCTGAGACTAAGTGTCGCGGGTTCCACAAATTTTCCCAAAATTGTTTTGACACACAAATCTCATCAACTGCAAGCCAGAAATCAACTCATTCTTTCTAATGTAAAAGACGTGATCAGAACTCCAACGAATTCAAAGATATATGCTGATAAGCCCCTTTAAGTTAAAAATAAGAACACATCTAAAGCCACTCTTACAAAATACATAGTTCATAGTTTTGGTCGTTTTCTTCTTATTCATATTATCAAACACATTACAAAATACATAGTTTAAACTAAATACATAGATTCCCATTAAACCAACTAGTCTTTTTACACATTACAAAATACATAGCTTATGCTCCTTAGTCTCGACGACGACCCTTGCCTCTTGAGGATTCTCCTTGTTCTTGTTTTGATCGTTTCATTGAAGCTGAGTTGAGTTGGTTTGTGAGCTTTTGTTCTTCCTTTCTGAGGTGTGGAATAATTCTTCGGAAATCAGGTTGAATGTCTTCATCGTCTTCCTCAGCCCGTATCATGTATCCACGGTGAGCGAGAGAGCGTCTATACTCTAGTTGTGTGATCTCCTCCACATCACTTCCTGTATCAACTTGAGATTCTTGTCGTTCCTGTTGGAGGAAGTGTGGTACGATTCCATACGCCGGTAGTCCGCAAATGATCTCTTTCCTTGCTTCCATTATGTCCTCCTTTTTTTTACTGGTCCAAAAGGCAAACAAAGATCATAGTGAAACAGTTCATGGGAATACCATCATCGGTTCATTGTCATTAAACGATCGCAATCATAGCAGTCATAATAAATGAGAAGTGAAATGCGAAGCTTTATCCATTTTACAACGGCTCCAAGCAAATGTGCATACAATTAATTCACAATGCAAAGAAAAAGCTTATTATGCAGGTGGTGAGAAATCATATTATGTAACTTCACAATGCAAAGCTTATTAAGCTATTTTAGAGGTGAGACTAGCTAGGTACCAATCTCAATCTCAAAGAGACTTAAAACTATACTACAGGTGCAAAACAAAGATCATCAACAAAAGAATCGTGATACCCAAAACAATTAGGCAACTTAAAAATCACACTGCAAAGCCAATCCATATCAATGCCATAGCTAACTGCAAACAACAACAACAATGAAGTAAATTGTGAGACTTGTTAGCTACCATTTACATTAGGGTGTTTTCAAAATACCATTCAACACAGAGAATATGAGAAGAACTCAGTTAAGAAATTTCTTGTACTGAACGGACACTCAAACACCATACCATTCAACACATAGAATATGAGAAGAAGTGAGTCACAGAACTAATGAATCACCTGCTTAATTTGTGTTCGTATTTGTTGACTGCAAACCCAAAGCTCTCTGCAAAAAAATGGAAGCATCGATTACAGTTAGAAAAAAACACTTATAAAAGATATACAACACTTAGACTTGGAGATGCTAAGCCCTAAATCGATTGCAACTATAGAAACAGTGGATCAAAAACACAAATTGAAACAAAAACCCAATAAATTGGACATACTTTTCACTCACTCGCACCCTGAAAGCTACCTGGAAAACAGTAACATAGGATTTCGGGTTGGGGAATTGAGATTTTGAGATGGAGAGTGAGGATTCGAGAGGGAGAGTGATGATTCGAGAGGGAGAGTGAGGATTCGCGAGGGAGAGTGAGGATTCGTGAGGGAGAGTGAGGATTGGAGTGGGGAATTGAGATTTCGATATGAAACAAAGATGTTTAGATCTGTTTTGTTTTGCACGAATGGTCTGTTCTAAGTGATTTTGGGGGAAAATTTTCTAAGTGTCGCGGGAGAGTATACCGCCTAACACTTCCATAACGTTTCAATTATGGTTCTGCTATAAAACGAGACGCCTAATTTTTGTTTAACATCTATGACTCTATCATAGCGTTTACAAATATACAAACGCTATGTAAAAACCAGATATATGTCAACCATAGCATAATCGAAAAAAACGCTATACTGGCCTGCTATAAAAACCCTAATTTCTTGTAGTGAACGTTACGGAGTTCTTCGGCAAACCGGGGATGTTGATCTCGAAAATATCTCCACTCCGCCGCATCAGAAGGATGACCCATTTCTCCCTCCATTGCTTGGTGATCGGCATGCCATCTCATTGCCGATGCAGTCTTCTCGCTCTGATACATTCTCTTTAATCTGTTAGCAATAGGTAGATACCACATACGACTGTATGGTACTTTAGTTCTACGTCGGTCGTTCTTAGGCTTCCATCTTTGTGCACCACAAAACAGACATTTATCTTCCTTCTCGTCATCTTTCCAGAAGATCGTACAATTGTAAATACAAACATCAATTGTATGATATGGGAGACCTAAATTGCGCATCAATTTCTCTTTCTCGTAATGTGAACCAGTTGACTTGTTTCCTTCTTGTAAATAGTCTGTCAGGATTCTGCAAACCGAATCCACTAACTTTTCTCTCATATTATATTCTGCCTTATTTTGCATGACTCGAGCAGCTAAGGATAACTGCAAGTGACCTTCACGACAACCATCATATAATGGATTATTTGCACCTTCTAACAAGTCGTAGAATTTCTTTGAATGGTTACGTACCGGTTCTTCTACATTCTGATAACTACCATCCTGATGATAGTTATCAAAACTCACGTTATGACGAAATGCATCATTCACCATATCCACATATCTATATTCTACTACATTACCCACTTCTTCACTCCCACTTATATACGTAGTATCAACATAACTCGATCCTAAATCCATATTGATTTCTTCCCCATGCTTATACCAAACATAATAATTTGGCATAAATCCTTTGCTATAAATATGATTTCAAATTCTTGTCCCCGGGATAAATTTCTCGTTCTTGCAAACACTACAAGGACAGAAAAACTTACCATCATTACTCTGTGTTAGAGGCTGGTTATTTGCAAATGTCATGAATTGCTCCACCCCCGTTGTGAACTCTGTCGAGAAATTTCTCGTCTCTTCATCGAACCTCTTATACATCCACTCCCGGAAATTACTATAATTGTAATTTCCCGACATTATTTAACTAATAAAAACTGAATTGTTTTGTTATTGGTTTTTTTTTCTTATTTTTTTTTGTTTTTGAGATGGAATGAAGAGAAGAAATGGTGTGAATTTTGCTTATATAGACATTTCTGTCGACTACATAGCGACTACAAGGCGTCTGAAAAGCGACTACATAATGTAGTCGCATAAAACTGGTATACCAACCCCAAAACGAATTACACGTGTTTTCCACCGGTATTTAACGACTGTTTACCGACTACAGTGCGACCCGCCGAAATAGTCGCCCAATAGTCGCTTATTGAGCGACTATTACGCGACTATTATATCCCTTCGGTAAGTAGTCGTAAAATAGCGACTATGTACTTTGGTCGTAAAACATCGACTCAATTACGACTAAACTTTATCGGTCGCCAAATAGTCGTAAAGTAGTCGCTAATTAGTCGCAACCTTAAGCGACTAAATAATTAGTCGCCATTTGCAGTTTCCAAAACGCAGTTTTCTTGTAGTGCAAAAGTCCTTCATCACGGTTTACACACCGTTGCCCTAAACTGATCCCCCAAAGCTGAAGCCGAAGAAGAAGAAGAACGTATTCTGATCTTATGCTTTAATATTAATCTTCTTAATATCTATTTCATTATGCCTTTCTTTATTGCATTAGCTTATGTTTGTTTAAATATGTGTGAGTAGTTTCATTATAGGTCTTGGGCTAGGTATATTAGAATGATTAGAAGTTAAGTTAATGATGTTAGGTGCATATTCTTATATATCCAAATGGTTAGGGAGTTTTAATCACTAGGTTAGAAGTAGGTAATCTAGACATAGCTTTGTTAACATTTCATGCATTGAAGATGTTGTTTGATCACTACAAGAAAACAGGGTTTTTCTGACTACATAAACAGTCGTAATGTAGTCGCTAAAACTATTTTTACGACTACATTACGACTAAGTTACATAGTCGCAAATGTTTAGTCGTAAAAACAAGTGGTTGCCAATCAGTCGTAACTTTACGACTGTAGTGCGATTACATAATTCAGTCGCACACCAGTCGCAAATCAATCGTAAATATATGCGACCATGTGCCGACTACTTTAACGACCAACATGCGACTATATATTGTGTCGTCTAGAAGTCGTTTGTCGTAGTCGTTAAAGAGTCGTGAAATTTTGTGACTGGTTCCCGACGAATATGCCTCTACATTTGCGACTGATTTGCGACTAATATGTTCATCGAAATAATGATTTGGTCATGTTTGCAATTGCTTTACGACTGTTTTGCGACTGATTTGTCACTATATAGCGACGGATTTACGACTACTTAGCGACTGATTTCATTGACGAAATTCAGAATGGTAATATTGTACCCAATTTGTATTACCTAGCATTTTGGAAATCATATTCAAACTAATACAAAGAAAATTCTTGTTAATATGAAAGAAACATTGGTAAAGAAACATTAATATATAATCATACATTATTTTAGCATATCAAATACAAACCAATACAAAGAAAACTCTAATGTTCTAATGTTCAAAAACAAGAAATAAAATGACAGCCTAGGGTGTAGAATCATGCTGCCGACCAGATTGAGAAGCCATGAAGTCCAGAAAATTTGGATCGGTTTCACGAAGATACCTTTCCACCAGTGAATAATGCTCGAACTTGTCTTTCTGGTCAACTGCAAGTTGGCTAAGCTTGCTTTGTTGGTCAGCTACAAGTTAGGTAAGCTCTGCCTCACGCCGAGCGTTAGAAGCAGCTTGTTCTTGTATTTGGCGTTGAGCTTCTTCCAACCTATCTTGCAGGGCTTGAAACGATGAAGAGCTGTCCTCGAACTTGCGTTTTCCACCAACATGAGACTCTGCGAGGCTTCCTATTCCATATGGTCTGCCTCTTTCATATGTGAAATTTGACTGCATAAATAAAACATAGATTTATGAAACGCGAAGGACATAAAACTAAATAAAACATAGATTTACCTGAAGAAAGAGTTCGTTGTAGTCCTCTGTGGTTAGATCTCGCTGTTGCGACCTACCGTCTGAAGTTTCATGCCCGATCTCTTGCATCTTAGCTTGCAAGTTCTTCTCATAAGTTTGCGAGATCCTCTCACCCTTCAGATCAACAAACGTCCCATCTGATTTTGTGTGAGTCTTCACAAAAACCTCACCGATACTAACCGGTCTTCCCAATTCCTCTTGCTGAAAATGTAACATATAAATTTGTTACATAATAGAAAGTTGCAGAAGTATTAGATATAGAATTTGCACTTACCATTTCTTGTTGGATTTGTTGATATGATTTCTGGCCTGATAAGTGCCTGTTAATACGATCTTGGTGAGAAGATCATTTGCCCAAGATGCTACTTCGTGGATGTGGATCGATTGGTCTCACAAAGGATGCGGAAGGCCTTTGATATTCCTCTTTGAATCTTAAGGATATTACACACCATAAGACACAAAGGATTTTGCTGGATATTACTCACCAACAAGATGATCTAGAAAATTCAGAGAGAGTTTTATAAAAAGACTAGATAGTTTTCTCAAATGAAAATACAAGAAATATAACGAAAAACACAAGTCTTGCATGCACATCAATTAAACAAGCCTCGAAAATTACACAGAAATTAAACACAAGTTTGAATAAAAATAAAAGACTCTCCACGCCATGCCCCTTGGTATTCTGGTCAAGATTTAACTTGATGGGCTTTGTGTCATAGATCAACAAACGGGTTTTATTGGAAGTGATCTACTTGCCTCGTTAAAAACCTTTCTTTGGAAAACCCGGTGGGACAAAACCAAAGAGGAGAAAGAGCACAAGTAAATCACTTGAACCATTTATTGATCTACTTGGGCATGGGTTCAAAACCAATGAGGTTTCAATTCACCTTCTTCATCCTGACCCAAGTGACGGTGTCGAGTCCGACTTGATGAAATAGTTTCCCCAAGACTTTCTTGAATCTTTTGGCTTTAGCTTCGATCTTCGAACTAGCTTGTTCAAGTGTTTTACTTAGCTTTCCAAGAAGTTCATGCTTAGCTCCATGCTCTGGTTCAAGCTGCTCATCCAGGATCATATTATCCCCTCTCTCTTCAAAAGGATTTGACCTCAAATCCGAAAATTCTTGCGAGCATATCTTGTGGGTGTTGGAGTTGGTATGTGCTGGTGTTGGAAGTGGTTTATGCCCTCTAGAGTTCGCAAAAACAGGACGGCTATTGCTCTCAACTCCCAACGTTTCTTCTTGAACGGTTTGTTTCTTCTCGTGTCCGGTTGGCACGTTATTGTTTCTTCTCGTGTCCGGTTGGCATGTTATTAGTTATCTAAAGATCTGTGTGTTCAAACAACAAAATACCACTACCGTTAGTCTTAAAATACGTATTAAGTCGAGATAACTTACCTGATCCATCAGTGGTTTGGTCGTTTGAATGCTTCTTTTGCTCCGCTTGATGTTCTTTAGCCGTTGGTGTAGTTTTCAAGGGCAAACTTGATTCGGTGTGTGCTACTGGATTTTGGTTTCGACCAGTCTCCTCTAATGGTCCAGTTGGTCGACAAAAGTGATCAGAGTTAGTGACAAGTCGTTGATCCAGCTCCTCTCTAAATCGAACCAAGTAATTCATATGCCTGTAGCCGAGACCAAAGGATCGATCGAAATCCTTCATGTGGGAACATTAGCTATGGATCGATCTATCCTTGAGTGTTGGTTCCTTTGGATCATTTCCCTTGATCATAGCCTGAGTTTTCTGCAAAATAAACCTCACCATTGTTGCTTCATTATCTTCTTGAATATTCGCTCTCAGCATAAGAGTCTCCATTTCTTTGTAGTACTCTTCTACGGTT
This sequence comes from Eutrema japonicum, assembly GCA_030161315.1. Taxonomy (NCBI): domain Eukaryota; kingdom Viridiplantae; phylum Streptophyta; class Magnoliopsida; order Brassicales; family Brassicaceae; genus Eutrema; species Eutrema japonicum. Next base: position 21,980,846 of record BSQW01000005.1, on the reverse strand, counting down.
CGGTTTCCTTGGGACAAATTCCTTAGCTTGAAGTGTAGTTCCCGGTGATAGTGACTTGGTACTAATCTCTTCCTCATTAGTACCTTTAGTTGCGTCCATGACTCTACTGGAAAATCTCCTACCCGTCACCTAGTAGTGACAAGTTGATCCCACCAACTTAACGCATAGTCTTTGAATTTTGTGGGTGCGATCTTGAGCTTGATCTCTTGGGTGTAATCTCGGCAGTTGAACACTATCTCAATCTTCTTCTCCCACTCCAAGTATTCTTCAGGATTGTTAGTGCCATGAAATGCAGGGATATTAAGTTTAAAACCCGCCAAAGGATCCATATTCTTTGGTTGCCTTTCATCTTGGTCACACCTTCTTCTTCTCCTTGAATCATGGGACCGTGAGGCGTTGCTATAGATTTTCTGTGGCTGAATGGTGCTGGCTTGATCTTGAACCTTCCTGTTCTGATTGCGCAGTATTAATTTTATGGGCAGCAAGTTTCTCATCCAACAAGGTCGACACTTTAGCCATAAGATCGTCCATCATTGCATGATTCGCTTGGTTCGCTTGGTTCACGCTTTGTTCATTATGTGTATTAGACATTGAGACCTGAAACAAAGTACAAATACACAAGTAACAAGTTCCTTGGGTAACAGAAATGATTTCACACAACGATCATAAAAATAACCCTTCAAATCCCACTAAACTCGTCTAGAACTGTAACCTGACTGGTCAACTTGATCGAACGGAATAAAATATCAAAACACATTCAAAATTCCCAGAAATAATTTTAACAAATACTAGACTCGTCCTAAATTCACCAGAAGTTGATTTAACAATTTTATCGAACACCAATTAATTATGAAAATTCTAGCAAATCGACAGATAGAAACATTTCAGATTCCTACAATCGAACAGTTTTGGAAAAACATAACCTGATCACGAAGCAGGCTCTGATACAACCTAATACGATCTTGGTGAGAAGATCATTTGCCCAAGATTCTACTTCGTGGATGTGGATCGATTGGTCTCACAAAGGATGCGTAAGGCCTTTGATATTCCTCTTTGAATCTTAAGGATATTACACACCATAAGACACAAAGGATTTTGCTGGATATTACTCACCAACAAGATGATCTAGAAAATTCAGAGAGAGTTTTATATAAAGACTAGATAGTTTTCTCAAATGACAATACAAGAAATATAAAGAAAAAACACAAGGCTTGCATGCACAGCAATTAAACAAGTTTGAACAAAAAATAAAAGACTCTCCACGCCATGCCCCTTGGTATTCTGGTCGAGATTTAACTTGCTGGGCTTTGTGTCATAGATCAACAAACGGGTTTTATTGGAAGTGATCTACCTGCCTCGTTAAAAACCTTTCTTTGGAAAACTCGGTGGGACAAAACCAAAGAGGAGGAAAAGAGCACAAGTAAATCACTTGAACCTTTTATTGATCTACTTGGGCCTTTGTTCAAAACCATTGAGGTTTCATATCACCTTCTTCATCCTGGCCCAAGTGACGGCGTCGATTCCGACTTGATGAAATAGTTTCCCCAAGAATTTTTTGAATCTTTTGGCTTTAGCTCCGATCTTCGAACTAACTTGTTCAAGTGTTTTCCTTAGCTTTCCAACAAGTTCATGCTTAGCTCCATGCTCTGGTTCAAGCTGCTCATCCAGGATCATATCACTTGTGCACACCAAGGCCTTTACAGTTAGATTTCCGAGCAGCGGATGTGGTCTTACTCCTCTCTCGAGCTTCTTCAGTGTCCCAACACTCTATCATTGTTGTCCAGAGAGTTGGGTTAATCCAGTGTGGTCGCTGTCGAGAAGTCCTCGCGGTGCTTACCATATCCTTCATTCGCCTTTGCGAAATCCTCTTGAAATGTTGTTGAACTACCCCTGAGATTAAGGGTTCCTAGGTGTGGGTTTTCTACAAGAGAAGTATTTATGGTGTTAGTGGACATAATAGAAAGAAAGACATATATGAATAGCATGGACAGAAGAGAAATGTTTACCGCGAACTCGACGAAGTATCTTTCATGTCTATCGCGACGCACAACAGTCCAGCTGTAGTATGGACCATCAAACTTGTTTGTGAACACCTTGGTGATCTTCCTTGTCAGCTTTCCCTTGTCACGGCCAAACCTAGACAGAGACAAATAAGTGTCGTGAACATTAAAAACATCACAATCTTATTACTTAATTGAAGTACAGAAAGACACTTAGAAAATCCATGAACATAGAAGTACACGTATATGAACAGAGAAGTACAAGTACAGAAAGACACGTAGCAAATCAATGAACAGAAAGACAGTACAACAACAGAGTTAATCTAATGTTGTTCTAAACCTTATAAAGATTACTATAAGGTTAATCTAATGTTCTAGACTTCAAACTGATGTTGTTATAGACTTCAGAGTTACACAACAACTGAGTTAGTACGTAAACTAGAAACAAGTGATGAACAAGAGATAGAAGCCTCAACAACAACACAAAAACCAAACCAAGCAAAACATGAAGTTAACGTTTAGACATGAATGCAAATGTCGGTTTCTTCTGTCAAACACAAGCATACAATTTCAGGTTTCAAATTCAAACAGAAGCAAATGCAGTTTATAGATCAGGTTTCAAACGAGATGCGTAACCAGAGACACAACCAGTGACACACAATTCAAAAAGAAGCAAAAGTCAGTTATTGATAGATACTACGAACCATAACCATAGACACAAAAGACTACACACATCATCACGAACCATAACCATAGACACAAAACACTACACACATCATCGGCAACCATAACCAGAGACAAAAAACACTACACACATTCATACATGAATTTAGACAGGAATGGAAACACTTACCATGTGGTGTTTGGCAGCTGAGGGGGTGTCGGAGACAGCACCGTTGTATACTTATGCCGGTTAGGCACCCTTAGTAGCGCCTCAAGCACCCTAAGTTGCTCATCCTGGAGGTCGTCTTAAAACTGTGCATTGTCGTCAATCTGATCAACTTCGAAGTGGTTGACTGAGTGATTGCTATGACAGTCGGAGTTCTGTAGAGGAACAGTCGAATTGGTAGATCTTGGAGTCCTCTGCGGGTGAGGTTCAGATGATTGTCGATGGATTGTCTGACCTTGACATGGAGAACATTGGGGTTATTTCTCTGAGGTGCTCTGGAAAAGCTGGGTCGGCGGTGGAAAGTCCCGGGCATTGACGGTTGCTGCTGGCGTTGACGGTTGAGCGTGCACGGGGTTCATAGGAGGTGACGACAGATTTGGAAGAGATTGGTCCGCCGGTGTGAAGGTGTACTGCGGCGGTAGAGGGTTCACTGGTCGCGATGAAGCTCCGGCTCTCTGAGAGACGTTGGGAACCATCTTTCTCCGGCGTCCTCCACCGTTCTTGTCTGCCGGCATCGTGTGAAGAAGAGACTCTCGAAGAAGATGAAGATGGAGCTCCAGCTCTCGAAGAAGATGAAGATTAAAGGCGAAGAGAATCAAAGAAGAAGAGCAAAAGGGTTTTCGATTTCGGGTTGAAAGGAGATCTAGTTTTCGGTTTCGTGTTGAGAGGAAAAGGGTTATCGAATGAAAGGAGACGAAGAAGACTGAAGACTGAGGGATTTAGGGTTTCGTAGGTTTTTTTTTTTAATCTTTGCAGATCTAGTTAAGTATTATTATGTGTGACATATATCAATTAGTTATTCTAGCCCACTGGTAAATCTCTCCCACTTCCTTTCCCCTAGGGCTCGAGTCCTCTAGAAGACAAACATTTATTTATTTTTTCTGAATAAATGCAGATCTAGTTAAGAATTATTATGTGTGACATAAGGCAAAAAGTTACTCTAGCCCTCTTGTAAATCTCTCACACTTCCTTTCCCCCCAGGGTTCGAGTCCTCATGAGAACAAGAGTTTTTGTTTTTTATCTGAATAAATGCAGATCTAGTTAAGAATTATTATGTGTGACATATAGAAATTAATTACTCTAGCCCACTGGTAAATCGCACACACATGTTCCAGTCCCCCCCCCCCCCCCATGGTTCGAGTTGTGGTGAGGACAATATTTTTTTGTTTTTTGTTTTAGTCAAAATGACAAATAAGCAAAAAGTCAAATTACACCGAAATTGTGACATAAATGATATAGGTAATTAGTAGAGTTCTTTATCATCTGATTCTTCATCAGAAGACGTCAAATTACACCGAAATTCATCTTCTGGTTCTGCATCTCCGACATCGTAATTCAGGTTTATTTGGTCTCCTTGTACGAAATTGTCGAGTACGAGATCTTCAATTGTAGTCATCAATACAGCATCATCATTTTATGTTTGCAAAAGAGTCTGTTCTTTTTTTTTCATATTCCCCTGAAACGTTTCCCCTCGGATTCACTTTTAGAGCATTGAGCCATAACTACTTCGGTTTCTTTATGTATGGGTATGGAATATAACAAACTTTATCCGCTTGCGAAGCTGTTTGCAATATAAAAATGTATATATAAGTTATACATCAGTAATATATATATATATATATATATATATATATGATATCGACATTAATAAGTACGTACCAAGAATAAATGGTTCGTATTTGTTGTATTTTCTCGATGAAAGAACGTCTGAAATACCACCATTGCTCCTCCGAGTGCCTCTACCGATAACAGGGTCATACCAATTTCACTTACAAAGTGTGATTCTCAAATTGACCATCCCCTCGTACTCGAATTCTATGATATCATTTAAGGTCCCGTATATATGATATCGACATTAATAAGTACGTACCTATGATATCAGTGTACTTTTGACCTTTAACACATACCCCATAGTTACATGTCTTTTGTCCAGCGCCGTGATTCTGCGTATGAACCAAATAGCCTCTGGTAAAATATATTGGCCAGGTTTTGACCTTATTCAAAGGTCCATGCAGTATCTCTTGAACCCAAGTAGGAAATGGATTCCTGGCGTTCCAGTAACTAACCTGCATATATATAAAAAAATAGCATAAATATATATAAGTATAAATATATGCATAGTTATGAATATTTTATAGACATACATATTCTTTCACCCATAAATGATATTCGTCAGCTCTTTTCGCAGAGAGTTCTTTTTCAGAAAGTCCTGGATATTTTGCAGAAATAAATTCCTCGAACATTCTACACAAGACCAACATAAATATGAGAAATTAAACAAGGATTATATATATTAAATTGCAATCTGGGAGAGATGCCAACTGAAATACCTCTCAATTGGCTGAAAATAGTCACAATTTCGTAAAACATATGCATGTGCGCATTGATAGTCACTCTCTGAGAGCCATATTTCATTCATTTCTCCACTTGGACGGCCTACGTGAGTAAATATAGAAGGTACTCCTGGGACATGATATACGGGGACTTCACCTTCATCGAATCTTGTTAACCTCACCAAATGAGTAATTCACATTAAAATACATAGCAAGTGTATACAAATTAAATGGCAAAGTGGACATGATGTGATTGATTTTAGCAGTTACCTTGATTTCGTTTGTATATTCGCAGCAAAGTAGTGCTCTGAGAAAAATAACCATCTCGTCATTGATATATGATTCAACAATCGATCCTGCCGCATATCTTTTGTTCTTTGCTTTCCCTTTCAACTTTTTCAAAAACCGTTCAAAAGGATACATCCACATATACTGGACAGGGCCTCCTAATTCAACTTCGTAGGGGAGATGTATAGGCAGGTGCTCCATCACATCGAAAAATGAAGGTGGACATATCTTTTCCAAATTGCATAGGATTACAACTATGTTCTGTTATAGAATTTAAACGCGACTTTTGATATATCATGGTTCTTACCCCGTTGAAGCCATGATATAACTCCGTTTTATAGAGTCTTTCTACTATTTTGTAGTGTTTAGAGTCTTTTACAGGTTTTAGCACGTTTGGAGCATAATTGGAGATATTTGAGGTTTCTGGAGCATTTTGGAGCAAAGCAGAAGTTCGTGTAGCTGAGTACCCGATTTGAAGCCTCAGTATCGATCGATACTCACTAGTATCGGTCAATACTCACTAGTATCGGTCGATACTCACTAGTATCGGTCGATACTCACTGAAGCAGACACAAGTCGCAACTTGTCCAAGATTGGAGAACTGCAAAATTGCCCAAAAGACTTTATTATTTACAAGAAACCCCAAAACACGATTTAGGTTATTTATTAGGATTTACAGCAAGTTTTGATGGCTATGTTTGATTTTACTTTGGTTTTGTGAGAGTTTTTGAAGGGAGACAAGTCTGAAACTCTGTTCGTCCGAGAGAAGATTTCGAACCCTCTTGTTACTCTTTCTTATTATTTATTCGAGTATTTATTCAGTCATGTTTATTGCTTCAATTTCTATGTATGGGTAGATCTCTTGTTAGGTTTATGATTCTCATAAGGGATTTCTTTGAATGCTAGGTTGATTAGTTGTTTAGGGTTCATAATCAGAATTAGTTCTTCACCATAGGTTGTTTTCAAAGCTAATTCTGGATTGATCACCTAGAACTTAGATCTTAGGTTAATCGATTAGGCGCGAGAGTGCAATTGAGAAACCTGATTGAAACTAGGGTGAGCAAAATAACTATTCGCAAAGAGATTTGGTTTAGTTATTTCGTGAACAAATCAAACTTGAACTAAAAGATGGTTTAGACTTTAGGATTCGCAAAGAGATTTGGAATTCTAGGATTTAGGCTTAGATAATTCTCGCAACGAGAGTTGGTTAATTATACCTTAGTGACTTGAGTTCAAGAACCGTGCGCAACTTGAACCCTAATTAATTAGTTTGTCTGCATTCATTGATTTTCTGAGAAATACCTTGAACCTATCTTTCTCCCATCGAACTTACACCAGTTTAATTTACGTATTGCTTTCAATTACATTGATAAATTAGCTTAATTTTCATATATATAATCTATTGTGTGTTTCCGTGAGTCTCCGTGGATTCGATCCCTAAGTATTACAATCGACAAAACTTTAGTACTTTTAGGGTATTAATTTGAGCTTATCAAATTTGGCGCCGTTGCCGGGGACTCAATTCGCCATAAGATTTTAGTTTGAGTATATCGACTAAGTTTGACCAGTATCGATCGATACTCTAGTGGTATCGGTCGATACCTGTCGTGAATTTATGTGTTACTTACGTTCTTGACTTTTGTTTTCAGGTGTATGCCTACTCGCGAAACCAGAAGGAATAAGAACACTCCGCTAGTCAATATGTCATTAGAGAAGCTAGCACTTTTGGAACGCACAAACAGAAGAGCAAAGAAGCCAGCAGAGATGAACAACCAAGTGGTTTTGGTTCAAGATTGACATGGTTCTTACAGAGACCAAAAGGGTCAGTTGTGCAATGAGAGAGGACAACGATTGGATGGAGAGGGGAACATCATTCCACCTGCTCCTGTTGTCGAGTAGAATGTCGCTGGGAACGCGAATGCAGGGAATTTCGTGGCAAATCATGGTAGAACGATTGGTGAGTACAACATGCATGATCCGTTTTATGCCAATCATTCAGCGATTCGCCCTCCTGATTTTTAGAGGAATGACTTTGAGCTGAAACCTGGATACTACACTCTTGTGAGTCAGCACCCTTTTCATGGTCTTTCCAATGAACCTCCCATGGATCACATTGAGAGGTTCGATGATTTGGTCACTAGCATCAAGAGCAATGGAGTGTCCTATGATTACCTCTTCTGCAAGCTCTTCCCTTATTCTTTAGGTGGAGATGCGACTTACTGGATGAAGCAGTTACCTCATGGATCACTGACTACCTGGGAAGAGACTTAGACTACTTTCCTGAAAAACTTCTATGATGATGCACGATCCGAGGATCTGAGGAACAAGATCTCCCAGTTTTCTCAAGGCCCTACTGAGGAGTTCAAGGCTGCTTGGACGAGATTCAGATCATATCAGAGAGATTGTCCACATCACGGGTACTCTAATGTTCAGCTGATGGGTTTCTTCTTCAGAGGGATTGATTGGAGGTATAAGATGGTTTTGGATGCTTCGAGCAATGGAAACTTCAACACCAGGTATCCTGATGATGCTTATGTACTGATTGAGAACTTGGCGTCTAGCAATAGCACCAAGCATGCAGACTTTGAGTGCAAGATGCAAGCTGGTGGCATATATGAAAGGTTCGCAGATTGCTGAGGTTCAGGCCAAGTTAGATTCTATGCACAGTCTTCTAATGGGCAAGACAACAAAGGATGTTTACTTTGCTAAAGATGTTGACGTATTCAATGAGGATGAAGTATAGGATATTAACTATATTGGTGGTTCTGGTTTTTAAGGTCAGAGGAACCAATACAGCAACAACCGAAACTTCAACAACAATTCTCAGCAAGGAGGGTCGAATCAGTTTAGCCAGAAACCATCTCAGAACAGTGGGTATACCAGGAACTATGGAAATTCATCTTATCAGCCTATACCTGCTAAGCTCCCAGATAGCAAGATTGAATCTATGTTTGAACAGCTGGTTCAAGGACAGCAGAAGATCACAGTGGATCTCAATGGAAAGATAGATGCTTTGTACAAGGATATGAGTGGAAGAATCGAGGCCCTCAATACTCATCAGAAAATGCTGGAAACGCAAGTAGCTCAAACTGCATCAGCTGTCAACGGAAAGATGGCTCATTCACAGAACGAATACGTCAATGCAATAACCTTAAGAAGTGCAGGAAATTTCGAAAACCATGTCAAAGGTGATTCCAAACCTGATTCGTCTGTATCGACCGACACCACTGCAAGTATCGATCGATACCGACCTGAAGAAATGACACATGGGCCTTGTGTCGATCGACATCAACTTTGTATCGGTCGACAACCCTTGCAGGCTGAACCATATGTTGTGAAGAAACCGGAGGTGATTGAGGAACGTGTTTACAAGCCTAAGGTACCATATCCTAGACCACCTAGACATCTCATGAAACCCATCACTGCGGAGAAGTTGCTCGCTTTTGAGAAAATGGTGAGAAGAATTCCCATACTATATCTTTTGAAGAAACTTTTGAAAATCGCCCTTTGGAATGTTGATAAATAGAATTTTATCCTACTCAAGAATCAATCATAAATACATATGTCATTATAGTGTTTTAGGGGTCAATCCATTCTAGGATCTAGTTCAATGCAACAAGAATACAAGACACTCTTTAATTCAAGCAAACAAAGTGGTTTTGGTTATTAAGCTAGTGAACTATTAATTAAAAGACAAGTGACAAGAGCTAAAGACACTAAACGGTGAATAAAACAATGATAAAAGGCGAATTCAAAAATAAGGTAATTGAGATAAGGCAATCCAATGGCTAATTAATGATGTCCAATGCTTAATGAAGACTAATCCATAGGCAAAGATCACTAATCTAAACTAATCCTTTCTCAAGGCATTAATTACTTTGCTAATCACTAATTCAAGATCGAATTCTCATTTGTGAATCACTAATTAGCAAGCTTTAAGTCTAAACATTCAAGATCAACCAAATAATCACTATAGACAACTAATCTCTTAGGCTAGAAATGAATATCTCTTGATTAGTTCATCAAAGCATTTCATCGAACACCTTGTGTGCATGAAATGCCTTATGATCTAGATCCACTTTCTCAAGCTCTATCTAGCTTTAAAACCACTAATCAAGAAGGGAAATCATAAAATCTAATCCTAGACATCATTAAGCATCCATCAAATCACCCTAAATCTACCAAATCCTCAAATCCTAAAAGGCTACTCACTAATCATGAAGAACACACCAAATCTTGTGAAAGAGATGATGTTAATCATGATTAGAGATTAGGAAGATGAAATATTAGAGAAAGAACACAAGAAATAAACTCAAACTTTCATAAATCAAAAGATCATTGGGAAAAATCCCAAAAATCCTAAAAATAGAGGTTTTTGTTCTTGAGAGAAAAGGGGAGAAAAAGGATAAAAAGGAGATCGATCTAAAAAAATGGGTCTCACCAATATTTAAAAATGTTTTCTTGAGTTGGGTCGGACCGGGTATTGACCCGGCCAAAACTTGGATACGTCTTCAGTGAATCGGCCATAACCCCTGCACCTGACATCCGAATGACATGAATCCAACTCCAGAAGACAGCCAACTCAATTATCTACAACTTTTATAAAGAACGCAGAAGCTGAATTGATATATCATGGTTTTTACCTCTTTTAGGCCATGATATAAGTCCGTTTTATAGAGTCTTTCTAGTATTTTAGAGTCTTTTAAAAGTTTTAGCATGTTTGGAGCATAATTGGATATATTGGAGCTTTTAGAAGCATTCTGGAGCGAAATGGAATTGAAGCGACTAAGTGCCCGATTTGAAGTCAAGAGCATCGATCGATACCCCCTGATATCGATCGACACCCATCGAAGCAGATTACAAGTCGAGTCTTTTAATGAAGTTTGAAGAATTGCAGATTTTCCCCAGAAGACTTTAATATTTACAAGAAGACCCCAATTCTTGTTTAGACTATATAATTAGGTTATACAGCCACCTGTCTAGGCTAAGCTTTATTCTACTTTGATTTTACTTTGGTTTTTGGAGAGACAACTCTGAACTCCTGTTTTCTATTGTTTTCTTTGATGATCTATTCAATCATGTTGCTTTCAATCTCAATTTCTGAGTAGATCCACTTTAGGTTCAGGGTTCTCATAAAGGTTTTCTCTGAATGCTAGGTTGATTAGTTTATTAGGTTTCACCATCTAAATTAGTTTTTCGCTTAGGTTGTGTTCAAAGCTTGTTCTAGATTAGCTACCTAGAATATAGATCTTAGGATAATTGATTAGGCACGACAGTGCGATTAATTACCTGATAGAACCTAAGGTGAGCAAACTGATTATTCGCAAAGAGATTTGGTTTAATTGATTTGTGAACATATCAAACCTGAAATGAAAGCTGATTTATTCTTAGAAATTTGCAAAGAGATTTGGGATTCTGAAGTTTAGATTTAGATAATTCTCGCAACGACAGTTGGTTAATTATACTTTAGCGATTTGAGTCAAGAACAGCGCTAAATCTGAATCATGTTAGTTAGTTTACCTGAATTCAATGATTTCCTGAGAAATACCCTGAATCTGTATTACTTCCATCGAATTTACAACTCTTTTACTGCTTATTGTTTTTGTTTCATCTGTTTTGCTTAGCTTGATTTCTGATGAGGACATCGAGTCAACGACCCAAGTCATACAAGCACCACTAGTACCAAGTGGACCAGTGACTAGAACCAGGAGCAGGGACATGGAAAAGAAGTTCAACGTGTTCATGGACCAGCTCAGACAAGAAGGTTTCTTCAAGACGGAAACTAGTCCGCTAAGCCCGTTTACGAGCAGTTATTGGGCCGATTCTTTGAAGAAGGATCCACTTATGATCCCGGACGATCCATAAGGCGATCCACATATGGATTTGAAGCTCTTTGAGTCTAGTTTCCATAATACTATAGATCAGCCCAAGACTCCTTACCATTCGGACCAGAACGTCCAAACACTGAAGACATATCGGCTGGATCCTTTGCTGGCTGATAACACTAAGTGGCCACTCATCAAGCCCAGGCTCGTGGCCCACTTATCTATGGTCGATTTCACTTCACCAGAGACGACTTAGGGCCAAGGAAGGTCATTAGTTGGGTTTGTAAGTCGTTTGGTGCTCTTTTCCCAACCTTCGTTTTTATCCCACTGGGTTTTGCGAAGATGGGTTTTTACAGAGGCTAAACGGCTTGCAATATTATTGACCCAATTAATGACCCTCTGCAAGACTTGAAGACCAAGCACACGAGGCCCCCCTTCTATCTCTCTTAGTCTTTTAATTCTTTTGTAAACGGTCCTAAATTGTTAAGGACCCGTCTTGTTATTTCTTTTTCGATTTATTCCTTTTCTTTTGGGCGTGTGTTTTCTTTAAAAACCCGAAGGCTTTGTCCTTTCTTCCTCACGCAGACAATAAGAAATTTTCTTGGTTATTTTCGAGTTTTTGTTCTACACAAAAACGTTTCCTCTCTTTAGATCGTGAGTGAGTCCGATCCTTAGGGAAAACCCTTGAAGTATCAAGAGACCGTCGCCTCTCTTGTGGTTCTCATCGACCCACCAGCAACATCCATCTTATCCTGTTGACAGAAGAGAGAGACCTTAGTCCAGCTTCTTCAACACTTGAGCACGTATCATTTTGGTATCAGAGCTTCAAAAAGCTCATGAATCTAAGGTGTAAACGTTCCCTTATCATCTTTTAATTTTCTGTATTTGTTTTGTTCTTGTCTAGGTTGCTAGATTCAAAAAAAAAATATATATAGAAGAACCCTAATTCTTTTGTGTCGATTTCTTTGTGTACCTTAGCAAGATTAATAAAAAAAAAAGGAAACTTAGCATATTCTTAGTTAGTCGAATTTCAATTGTTCCTTTTAGGATTTTAGTCAAAAAAATAGAAAAGAACCATATATTAGAATTTTCGATTTTTGTTAATTCCTTTTTGTTAAGTTGTTCAAAAAAAAAAAGGAGAGTATTTTAGTTTAGAATTTTTCCTTTTAGATTTAAGAAATTTTTTTCTTACTTTATTACTTGTCTTTGTCGATTTTTTTGGAGCTCCATTGATACACTTTGTTGAATTTTTTTTTTTGCAAGGAGAAACAATGGAAAACAATGTTGTACCGCAAGACCCTAATGCCATTCTCATGCAAGCAATCACGGCTATGCAACAACAGCTCCAGAGCGTAGTCCAAATGCTAGATCATATGGAGCAGCCTCGAGCCAACAACAATCTTCTACCAAGAGCACAATGACGAGCCAACAACCTAGGCGAATATCCGGACGATGTTCCGATAGAGGAACAGCCGCGAGTAAGGAGAAGAGGACCGAGACAAGACGTCTTTGAGGAGGCCGAAGGTGACTTCCCAAGGCACCAACACTCCCAGGACATGAAGCTTAAGGCACCTACGTTTGCTGGAAGAGTTGATCCCGAGGCTTATTTGGAGTGGGAGCAACGCATGGAGCATATCTTCGTGTACTACGACTACAACGAGCAAAGAAGGCTGGCTTTGGCCGTTGCTCAACTCACTGACCATGCACTCTCATGGTGGGATCGTGAGGTAGCTGACAAAAGAAGGAGCCAATCACCTCAGGTCAGCACTTGGCGAGAGATGAGACAGCTCATGAAGAAGCGATATGTTCCGAGCTATTATCATCGAGATCTTCAAAAGAGGTTCCGAAAATTATCCCAAGGAACCAGGAGCGTGGAAGAATACTTTGAAGAGTTTGAACATCTTAGAAACCGTTTTGAGCTGGATGAAGACACCGAGACACTCATGGCTCAGTTCTTAGGCGGACTCAACGAACGACTAAGTCACAAAGTGGAGAAGCTTCCATACCACGACTTGAATGACATCTTACACCATGCCATTCAAGCTGAGCAACACTTGAAGAAGAAGTCCTATGCTACTTGATGGACATGGAGTAACCAAACATGGGACCAGAACCGAGCCAAGACCCAAACTCCAACCAGCTTTCCATCTAAGGCCGCGGAGAAGGGCAAGTCGGTCGAAATCGACCCTAGGTTCACTTCTAAGCCCTCTGAGCCTAATCAAGGTAAGTTTTATAACCCAAGTACTTCTAGAACTCGTGACATAACATGTTTTAAGTGCAAGGGCAGAGGACACATGGCTAGAGAATGCCCAAATCCCCGAGTTATGATCATGTTGGATTCGGGTGAGTACGAGTCTCAAGATTAGGCCGATGTGCAAATGACCGAAGCAGCCACTGAAGAAGTAGATTGTGAGGCTGAATATGGTGAGTCTCTGGTCATAAGACAAGCCTTGAACCTCACGGTTCATCCCGACGAGACAGCCCAAAGAGACAATATATTTCATACAAGATGTTCCATCCGAGTCAAGGTATGTAATTTGGTAATTGATGGAGGGTCATGTACCAATGTAGCGAGTGACTACATGGTCACTAAGCTCTGTCTAGAACGTGCTAAACACCCTCACCCATATAAGCTAAGATGGTTAAACGATAAGGCTGAATTACGCGTCACGGACCAAGTGCTTGTACCATTCAATGTGGGCAAGTACTCGGATGAAGTTGTGTGTGATGTTGTTCCTATGCAAGCTGGCCATCTTCTTCTTGGTATACCTTGGTAGTTTGACAAGGACGCCATTCACCATGGCCGAAGTAACATGTATTCGTTTGTGCATGATAAAAAGAAGTATAATTTAACACCTCTTACACCTACTCAAGTACACGAATTACAAGTTAAAATGTTAAAAGAAAAAGATGCATCGACCAGGAAAAATTTGTTTATCAAGTCCAGTTATATTTCTAAGGCAATCACTTGCAAAGAACCGGTATTACTAATGATCTTTAAGGAGACTTTAAGTGCAGGTTCTAGGGCGTTGGAACAACAGCTTCCTACTGACGTTACTCAACTCTTGGACCGATTTGCGGATGTGTTTCCTGATGAGATACCTCCTGGCTTACCTCCTATAAGAGGAATAGATCACAAGATCGATTTTGTGCCCGGAGCCCCATTACCCAATTGAGCCGCATATCGCGTTAATCCGGACGAAGCCAAGGAACTAGAGAAGCAAGTGAGAGAACTTATGGACAAGGGCTATGTTCGTGAGAGCCTTAGTCCATGTGCCGTGCCTGTCCTTTTGGTGCCAAAAAAGGATGGGACGTGGAGGATTTGCGTGGATTTTCGCGCGATAAACAACATAACGATCAAATAACGACATCCGATACCAAGGTTAGATGACATGCTTGATGAGCTTTCTGGTTCTAATTTATTTTCCAAGATTGATCTCAGGAGTGGATACCACCAAGTATGAATAAGAGAAGGTGACGAATGGAAGACGGCCTTCAAGACGAAGCAAGGCCTCTACGAATGGCTAGTTATGCCTTACGGGCTAACTAACACGCCAAGTACCTTCATGCGACTCATGAATGAGGTTCTTAGACCCTACATTAGTAAGTTTGTAGTGGTATACTTCGATGATATTCTCATTTATAGTCGAACTCTAGCTGAACATTTATCTCATTTAGAACAAATTCTTAAGACGCTTCAACGAGATGGTCTTTACGCCAACTTGAAGAAGTGCACATTTTGCGCTAATGAGCTTGTGTTTTTAGGCTTTGTTGTGAGTTCACAGGGACTTAGAGTGGACCAGGAGAAGGTCCAAGCCATCCATGAATGGCCTACGCCAACAACCGTTAGCCAAGTTCGAAGCTTTCACGGCTTGGCTAGCTTTTACCGACGATTCGTGAAGGACTTCAGCACCCTTGCTGCACCTCTAACTGCCATCATCAAGAATGACGTGGCATTCAAGTGGGGAAAAGCCCAGGAAGAGGCCTTCAAAGGCCTAAAGGATCGTTTGACTCATGCTCCCGTTTTAACTTTACCCGATTTCTCTAAAACGTTTGAAATTGAGTGTGATACCTCAGGCTTAGGGATCGGTGATGTGCTTACTCAAGGAGGCAAACCTGTTGCTTACTTCAGTGAGAAACTTAGTGGAGCCACTCTAAACTATCCTACTTATGACAAGGAGCTCTACGCCTTAGTCCGAGCAATGGAGACGTGGCAGCATTACCTACTATCGAAGGAGTGTGTCATCCACACGGATCATGAGACTTTGAAGCATCTTAGGGGTCAGACTAACCTCAAGCGAAGACATGCTAAATGGCTGGAGTTTATAGAGACGTTCCCCTATGTGATCAAGTACAAGAAAGGAAAAGATAATGTGGTGGCCGATGCCCTATCTCGGAGATATGCGCTAATATCGACCATGGAAGCAAAGGTTCTTGGATTTGAAATGATTATTCCATTATATGAATCTGATATTGATTTGGCAGAGATATACAAGAACCATGGAAAGGGAGCCCACGCTTCTTACTATGTCCATGACGGTTATCTTTTTAAAGATAAACGCCTATGCATTCCGCAATGCTTGTTAAGAGAGCTTATAGTCCGAGAAGCTCATGGAGGAGGCCTCATGGGTCATTTCGGCATTGAGAAGACACTTGCCATGCTGAAGGAGCACTTCTTTTGGCCACACCTTAAGAAGTCGGTCGAAAATTTTTGTGCAAGATGTATCACTTGCAAGAAAGCCAAGTCTCTGGTTCAACTGCACGGTTGGTATCTTCCTTTACCGATTCCTACTTTACCATGGATTGATATTTCTATGGAATTTGTGCTAGGTTTGCCTAAGATCAAACACAAGGACTCCATCTTTGTCGTGGTGGATCGGTTCTCGAAGATGGCACAATTCATTCCATGTGCCAAGACAAACGATGCTACACAAACCGCAGACCTCTTTTTCAAAGAGATTTTCCGACTACATGGAGTACCTAGGACGATCGTCTCCGATCGTGATACCAAGTTCCTGAGCCACTTTTGGAGAACCCTCTGGAAGAAGCTAGGAACCAAGCTGCTATTCTCCACGACCTGCCATCCACAAACCGATGGCCAAACTGAAGTCGTTAACCGTACACTTGGAACGTTACTTCGAGCAACAATAGGGAGAAATCTTAAAACTTGACTTCAAGCTCTACCTTTTGTCGAGTTTGCTTATAATAGCGATGTCCATAGTGCTACTCATTTGTCTCCTTTTCAGGTTACATATGGCTTTAATCCACATACACCATTGGATCTTAAGCCTCTACCTCAAACGGAGTTCTTAAACCTCGATGGAGGCAAGAAGGCCGCAGACGTGAAAAAGCTACACCAATCGGTCAAAGATCAGCACGAAAGAACCAATGCCCTACGTGTGAAGAATGCCAACAAGGGCATGAAGCACGTTTCTATTGAAGTTGGAGAATGGGTGTGGTTGCACATGAGACCGGAGCGTTTCCCGGACAAACGCAAATCGAAACTATCGCCTCGCGGAGACGGCCCATTCAAAATCTTGGAGAAAATCAATGACAACGCCTACAAGCTCGAGCTCCCAGGTGAGCTTAAGGTGTCTGATACATTCAATGTTTCTGACTTAGCTCGTTTTGATGCAGGTGATGATGTTTTGGGGTCAAAACCTCATGAAGAGGGAGGGAGTGAAGAGGACATCGAGTCAACGACCCAAGTCATACAAGCACCACTAGTACCAAGTGGACCAGTGACTAGAACCAGGAGAAGGGACATGGAAAAGAAGTTCAACATGTTCATGGACTAGCTCAGACAAGAAGGTTTCTTCAAGACGGACACTAGTCCGCTAAGCCCGTTTGCGAGAAGTTATTAGGCCGATTCTTTAAACAGGATCCACTCATGCTCCCAGACGATCCAGAAGACGATCCACATATGGATTTGAAGCTCTTTGAGTTTATTTTCCAGAACACTAGAGATCAGCCCAAGACTCCTTACCATTCGGACCAGAACGTCCAAACACTGAAGACATATCGGCTGGATCCTTTGCTGGCCGATAACACTAAGTGGCCACTCATCAAGCCCAGGTTCGCGGCCCACTTATCTATGGTCGATTTCACTCCACCAGAGACGACTTAGGCCCAAGGAAGGTCATTAGTTGGGTTTGTAAGTCGTTTGGTGCTCTTTTCCCAACCTTCGTTTTTATCCCACTGGGTTTTGCGAAGATGTGTTTTTACCGAGGCTAAACGGCTTGCAATATTATTGACCCAATTAATGACCCTCTGCAAGCCTTGAAGACCAAGCACTAGATGCCCCCCCTCTATCACTCTTAGTCTTTTTAATTCTTTTGTAAACGGGCCTAAATTGTTAAGGACCCGTCTTGTTATTTCTTTTTCGATTTATTCCTTTTATTTTGGGCGTGTGTTTTCTTTAAAAACCCTAAGGCTTTGTCCTTTCTTCCTCACGCAGACAATAAGAATTTTCCTTGGTTATTTTCAAGTTTTTGTTCTACACAAAAACGTTTCCTCTCTTTAGATCGTGAGTGAGTCCGATCCTTAGGGAAAACCCTTGAAGTATCAAGAGACCGTCGCCTCTCTTGTGGTTCTCATCGCCCCACCAGCAACATCCGTCTTATCCCGTTGACAGAAGAGATAGACCTTAGTCCAGCTTCTTCAACACTTGAGCACGTATCAATTTGACACTATACAATCTATTTTGTGATTTCTGTGAGTCCTTGTGTTCGACCCCTACACTTACTACAACAACTGCTTTAGTACTTTTAGGGTATTAATTTTAGCATATCATGAATCGGAGTGAAAATATTTGGAGCATTCAGACGTCGTATTTGGAGCAGAACTCTTTTGAATTCCAGACAGACATGTCCTTGCTATATTTGCCATATCTCTTTAACGGCTGATATAAATGACATGAACATACCACTCACCGAAAGCCAGCTCGATTGTCTATGACTTTCAAGAAGACCTCAAATTAAACTGGGCAAGGGAAGGTCTTCATTTGGCCTGATCTTTGAGCCACTTCGGCTGGTATCTGCATCGATCAGTTGCATCGACATGTGGTCGATGTAAAACTGAACATCGATGCAACTGGTTGATGTGGGAACAATCTGGGTCGGATCTAAGGGCCTGATGTTGCATCCAGCTGCTGCATACACCTGTGGGAAGAAGTTGGGTCGATGCTAAGGAGTTTTTAGGGAGACAAGAGAAAGCTCATCGGCCTGGCAGAGACGTTTTCAGTAAATCAGCGATAACTCTTTAACCAAATGTCTAAATGGCCTGAATACAAATCCTGTCGACAGATGACTCAATCATCTACAACTCATATGAAGACTAGTGAGGCTGATGCATAACGGAGGGCCTTAGTATAGCTACATTTTTCGGGCGTCTCGGATGGGCTTTGCAATCCTCTTTGGTCCAACTCTCCAATTAAGCCCAATTGTCTCCAAATCACCTAAAAACACTCCTTATGCATGCTAGACTCACTAAAACCTAGTGAAAACACCTATTACTCTAATTTAGACCTAAATGCCATAAAACTATGCAAGACACATGCATGAGACACAAAACTATAAGTGAGATGCATGCTAAAAAGAGGTAAAATATGGGAATATCAACTCCCCCAAACTTATTCATTTGCTTATCCTCAAGCAAACAAACAAGTAGAGAGGGATGTTTGAAAGTGGAAGATCAAATCCGAGAATATTAACAAAAGAATTCGAATCAATGCCCTTGAGAGGAGTTATATGATGAACAAACAACCTCTACTTCAAAAGATTTAGCCATACTCTTTTCAAAACGAAATGGGTCTAAGCCATAGCATCCACAAGCATTCCTATCATCCAACTCTTTGACATTCATTAAGCGAAAATGGTGAATCATGCTCATACACATCAAGTGAACTCATTTGGCTAAGGGAGAGGTCTTGAGATAAGAGTGATCTCAAACAATATGGGTATTCCGGTGCAAGGGATCTCTCATGAAAGAATGAACTTTGGAAAAATGCTAAGAGTAAAGAACAACCGATGCATACAAGGTGACTTCCATCTACCAAATGCCCCGATTGTGAACTCCACTCATATTTCTAAACCCAAGGTGACCCTTCCTATGCTACCCTCTTTTTTTACAAGGCCGTTTGCCTTCTTAAACCACAATGTTTCATCACTTCTTTTTCTTTCAAACACTTTAGGGGATTTTCTTCTTCGCCTCATGAGCAAATGGTTTGGCTTTTACAAGTGTCTTTCCTTAGCTCTTCTTTTGCTTTCTCTAGTCTCTTTCATTTCTTTTCTAGCTTGAGCCATTTTGGCTTCTTTTCTTTCATTTCAAAGTTAGAGACTATTTTCTTACCACTTTGAGCTAAACCAACTTTCTTTTGCCAACCATCTCATTCAATTGCTTATCCCCATCTTCTCCTCCCATCTCTTTCCATTTTTCCACTCTCTCTTTTCTTTCAATCAATCACCCAAAACCCAAACCTATCCATCCTAGCCTATGTCTAGCTCAATGATGTGTGAGCTAATTCTACATGGAAGCTTCTCCTTGTCGTTCCAAACTCAACACTTTTTGCTAAGTTCATTCAAAATTAGGCCTCATGACACACACACTAGTAATATAGGCTTAAAAGAAGGTTAGGGTTAAGGCGAGGTGAGCCATTCCAAAGGTGGGACATGGCTATTTGAGCTAACAAGAGAGTGGTGAAAGGAAGAATATAGCTCAAATATGTATATGATATCCATGAGTTCAACTTTTCAATGCATGAGCATGATAATTCCAACTCAAGATTAGAGTTCAAATAATAGATAGAGTTGGAATCAAATCTAAGCATGCTTCAACCAAGACATAAACATTCAAAACGCGAGATTAAAGCATGGATCATCCTTAACTTCGTGATCGTTCAAATGCATCAAAGAACTCCTAACGAGGGCATTAAATCAAGCTCTTAAGTTTATATTTTACATGGATAATTCTCCCAATGCAAGTGAGTGTAACCCTATATGCTATGCATCTAGACTCAATCCTACATGAAATGTACAAAAGTTCAAAAAATTTCAAATTTATTAAAAATGCATGATATGCATGAAATTCAAGATGCAAAAGGCAAAATAAGATCACAAAACACATGATAAGACACCGGTACCTCCCCCAAACTTAAATCACAACGTCTCGGTGTGAAAGAAGTTCAAGAGAGAGACCAAAAATGAAAGATAAAAATGCAAAGATAATCAAAAGGAAAGAAGTACTTACAAATGAGGAGTGAGACTAGATGAATGGAGATGAATGAAGAGCTTTCCACATCTACACCAATGTGCCTTGCCACGACCTTGCTACCATCAAGAACCTTGCAACCACCCAACAAAAGATCCAAAAGAACAAGAAAGCATAGAAAGACATGAAAAGAAAGTATGTACAAGGATAAGCTTGGGGTGTCTCCCAAGAGCACTTTGTTTAAAGTCACAAAGTTTGACTTTGGTTACCATTTTAGGCGGGTGAGAGAGGAGTGTGAGCACTCCAAGGTGGATCTTTGAGCTCGAGCTTGAGCACCTTGCTCATGACTTCTTCAAGACCGGCTTGCCCTTTCCCCTTGAGCTCCAGTGTGAGGATTGCCTTAACCGAGGCAAAAGGTTTGGATCGGCCTTTGCATTTGATCTTGTACTCAATCACTCCATCTTTGTACTTCCAAGGAGTGAGAGTCCTCATAGAAGCTTGGCTTGGCTCGGACTTAGACACATCAAGCTTACGTGGTCCATGTAGCCCCTAGGCCTTGGTCCTTGCCTTCTTATGACCCTCACTAGTTTCTATCTCATTCTCCATTTTAGTGTGTAAAAGAGATTCCAAGCTATCACCATCCAATGCAAGGGCTTCTTCATCATTACCATAACCCAAAATGTTTGCCTCATGAGGGCCTTTCTTCTTTTTGTAACCTTTTAGGGGTGAAGACACATCCAACATCTCATAACTACCCACAAACGCCACTTCCTCAACATGAACTTCGTCCTTGGAGCCATGGAGAACTATCTCAACCTCTCTTAAAGCCTCTCTACTCTCTTCATCCGAGAAGACAACTTTGAAATACTCACTTGGGCTTTCATCGACTTTACCCTTGAGTTCCTCCATTGGTTTACTAGAGAGGGGGTTTCCTTGAGCATCTTGATTCTCCAAATTTTTGAGCCTATAAGTTATGGTTTCAAGCCTTGAGTTGAGAACATTGTAGGCACAATCTATCTTGGTTGAGGTTTCAACTTTTCCCTTGAGAGCTTGTTTAAATACCCCATTAAGATCCACATCTTGTGGCATAGAAAAGCTATGTTGCCTTTGAGGAACCAAACCTTGTGGCAAACGTTTTGGAGGAACAAGAGGAGCATGATATCGGTAGGCACACCTTTGGTTGTCATTGAAATCTTCAACAAAATGAACCGACCTTTTAGTATCAATGAGAAGATTGTCTAAAAGCGTAGATTGCATCTCAACCATGGTGAGTTGCTTGTCTATTTTTTCATGTATAGCTTTAATCTCCTCTCTACTTTGGTCTTTGTGCCTTTTACTTCCTAGTGGAGATCCAAGGTATTCCTCTCTGTAGTTCTATTCGCTTTGGGCGAAGTTCTCCACTAGTAGCTCGCCTTGTTCCACAGTGAGGTTTTTAAAACGCCCATTGGTAGCCGCATCTAGGGTCCACTTGTGCTCTTGATCTATTCCCAAATAGAAGAAACTAAGAATGGTTCCTTTCTTGAACCCATGATGGGGACAATCTCGAGTGTATCCCTTGAGTCTTTCCCACGCCTCGTGAAAGGTTTCATGCACGCCTTGCTTGGAACTCAAGATGCCCTTCCTAGTTTGGACCGTTCTTTGTGTAGGGTAAATCTTATTAAGGAATATATCTTTGCAATCATCCCAAGACTTCACCAAGTGAGAAGGTAATGCTCTTTCCCATTGGCTTGCTTTTTCTCCTAGAGAAAACGGAAACAAGATGAGCTTGATGCTATCATGGGGCACTCCTCCGGTTTGTAAACGTGTCACACAACCTCTTACAGGAATCCAAGTGATCATAAGGGTTTTCCACCTTTGTCCCCAAGAATCTAGACTCTTGGATCAACCTAACAAAGCTTGTCTTGATCTCATATGCCTCGGCTTCGATTGGTGGTGGGTGGATTCCATATCTTGATCCATGACAACATGGAGTGTCAAAACACCCAAACGTTGGTTTCTCCTTTGGAACTTGGATCAGATTTGATGCTAATTATTGAGGTTGTGGCATTTCTTGAGGTTGTGTGGCTTGAAGAATGTTCCTTTGGTAGTCCATCTCCAACACCTCAAGTAACCTTGTCTCTCCATCACTTTTTCTTTGGACTTCGTACCCTCTTTGATCGTCCGTATCCAATACTTCAAGTGATCTTGCCTTTCCATTGCTCCTTTTTTTGATTTGGTACATTTGAAAGCACAAGAGAACTAAGGAAGACAAGTTAGTGATAATGTACAAGAGAAAATTCATCATCTCGACGAGATGCATGCTCTTAGTGATGTGCATTAACATTAACATAATGTTAAGAAACGCTTGATCTCAAAAAGAAACTAAATCCTATTGACTAAACTAGAACCCCAAATTGGCAACGGCGCCAATTGATAAATAGAATTTTATCCTATTCAAGAATCAATCCTAAATACACATGTCATTGTAGTGTTTTAGGGGTCAATCCAATCTAGGGTCTAGTTCAATGCAACAAGAATACAAGACACTCTTTAATTCAAGCAAACAAAGTGGTTTTGGTTATTAAGCTAGTGAACTATTAAGTAAAAGACAAGTGACAAGAATACAAGACACTCTTTAATTCAAGCAAACAAAGTGGTTTTGGTTATTAAGCTAGTGAACTATTAAGTAAAAGACAAGTGACAAGAGCTAAAGACACTAAACGGTGAATAAAACAATGATAAAAGGCTAATTCAAGGATAAGGTAATTGAGATAAGGCAATCCAATGGCTAATTAATGATGTCCAATGCTTAATGAAGACTAATCCCTAGGCAAATATCACTAATCTAAACTAATCCTTTCTCAAGGCATTAATTACTTTGCTAATCACTAATTCAAGATCAAATTCTCATTTGTGAATCACTAATTAGCAAGCTTTAAGTCTAAACATTCAAGATAAACCAAATAATCACTCTAGACAACTAATCTCTTAGGCTAGAAATGAATATCTCTTGATTAGTTCATTAAGGCATTTCATCGAACACCTTGTATGCATGAAATGCCTTATGATCTAGATCCACTTTCTCAAGCTATATCTAGCTTTAAAACCACTAATCAAGAAGGGAAATCATAAAATCTAATCATAGACATCATTAATCATCCATCAAATCACCCTAAATCTAGCAAATCCTCAAATCCTAAAAGACTACTCACTAATGATGAAGAACACACCAAATCTTGTGAAAGAGGTGATGTTAATCATGATTAGAGATTAGGAAGATGAAAGATTAGAGAAAGAACACAAGAAATAAACTCAAACTTTCATAAATCCAAAGATCCTTGGGAAAAATCCCAAAAACCCTAAAAATAGAGGTTTTTGTTCTAGAGAGAAAAGGAGAGAAAAAGGATAAAAAGGAGATCGATCTAAAAAAATGGGTCTCAACAATATTTAAAAGTGTTTTCTTGAGTTTGGTCGGACCGGGTCAACCCAGGACAAACCAGGTATTGACCCGGCCGAAACTTGGATACGTCTTAAGTGAATCGGCCATAACCCCTGCAACTGAGATTCGAATGATCTGATTCCAACTCCAGAAGACATCCAACGCAATTATCTACAACTTCTATGAAGAATGCAGAAGCTGAATCTGAGTGAAAACCCTTCGTCTGGGTTGATCATTCAGACGTCGTATTTGGAGCAGAACTCGTTTGAATTCTAGACAGACACGTCCTTGCTATATTTGCCATATCGCTTTAACGGACGATCTGAATGACATGAAACCACAACTAATCGAAAGCCAGCTCGATTGTCTATGACTTTCATGAAGACTTCAGATTAAACTGGGCAAGGGAAGGTCTTCATTTGGCCTGATCTTTGAGTTACTTTGGCTGGTATCTGCATCGATCAGTTGCATCGACCTGTGGTCAATGTAAAACTGAACATCAATGCAACTGGTTGATGTGGGAATAAGCGGGGTCGATGATAAGGGCCTGATGTTGCATCCAGCTGTTGCATCGACCTGTGGGAAGAAGTTGGGTCGATGCTAAGGAGTTTTTAGGGAGACAAGAGAAAGCTCCTCGGCCAGGCAGAGACGTCTTCAATAAATCAGCGATAACTCCTTAACCAAATGTCTAAATGGCCTGAATCAAACTCCTCAAGACAGATGACTCACTACTCTGCAACTGATATGAAGACCGTTGAGGCTGATGCAAAACGGAGGGCCTTCGTCCAGCTACATCGTTCCGGCGTCTCGGATGGGCTTTGCAATCCTCTTTGGTCAGGCTCTCCAAATATGCCCAATTGTCTTCAAATCACCTAAAAACACTCCTTATGCATGCTAGACTCACTAAAACCTAGTGAAAATACCTATTACTCTAATTTCGACCTAAATGCCATAAAAACTATGAAAGACACATGCATGAGACACAAAACTCTAAGTGAGATGCATGCTAAAAAGAGATAAAATATGGGAATATCAACTCCCCCAAACTTATTCATTTGCTTGTCCTCAAGCAAACAAACAAGTAGAGAGAGAGGTTTGAAATTGGGAGATCAAATACGAGAATATTAACAAAAGAATTCGAATCAATACCCTAGAGAGGAGTTATATGATGCACAAACAACCTCTACTTCCAAAGATTTAGCCATACTCTTTTCAAAACGAAATGGGTCTAAGCCTTAGCATCCACAAGCAGTCCTATCATCCAACTATTTGACATTCATTAAGCGCAAATGGTGAATCATGCTCATACACATCAAGTGAACTCATTTGGCTAAGGGAGAGGTCTTGAGATAAGAGTGATCTCAAACAATGTAGGTATTCCGGTGCAAGGGATCTCTCATGAACAAATGAACTTTGGCAAAATGCTAAGAGTAAAGAACAATCGATGCATACAAGGATGACTTCAATCTACCCAATGCCCCGATTGTGAACTCCACTCCTATTTCTAAACCCAAGGTGACCCTTCCTATGCTACCCTTTTTTTTCACAAGGCCGTTTGCCTTCTTAAACCACAATGTTTCATCACTTCTTTTCCTTTCAAACACTTTAGGGGATTTTCTTCTTCGCCTCATGAGCTAATAGTTTGGATTTTACAATTTTTTTCCTTAGCTCTTCTTTTGATTTCTCTAGTCTCTTTCATTTCTTTTCTAGCTTGAGCCATTTTGGCTTCTTTTCTTTCTTTTCAAATCTATAGACTATTTTCTTACCACTTTGAGCTAAACCAACTTTCTTTTGCCAACCACCTCAATCAATTGCTTATCCCCATCTTCTCCTCCCATCTCTTTCCATTTTTCCACTCTCTCTTTTCTTTCAATCAATCACTCAAAACCCAAACCTATCCATCCTAGCCTATGTCTAGCTCAATGATGGGTGAGCTAGTTCTACATGGAAGCTTCTCCTTGTCGTTCCAAACTCAACACTTTTTGCTTAGTTCATTCAAAATTAGGCCTCATGACACACACTAGTAATGTAGGCTTAAAAGAAGGTTAGGGTTAAGGCGAGGTGAAATCATTCCAAATGTGGGACATGGCTATTTGAACTAACAAGAGAGTGGTGAAAGGACGAAGATAGCTGAAATATGTATATGATATCCATGAGTTCAACTTTTCAATGCATGAGCATGATAATTCCAAGTCAAGATTAGAGTTCAAATAATAGATAGAGTTGGAATAAAATCTAAGCATGCTTCAACCAAGACATAAACATTCAAAACGCGAGATTAAAGCATGAATCATCCTTAACTTCGTGATCGTTCAAATGCATCAAAGAACTCCTAACGAGGGCATTAAATCAAGCTCTTAAGTTTATATTCTACATGGATAATTCTCCCAATGCAAGTGAGTGTAACCCTATATGCTATGCATCTAGACTCAATCCTACATGAAATGCACAAAAGTTCAAAAAATTTCAAATTTATTGAAAATGCATGATATGCATGAGACTCAAGATGCAAAAGGCAAAATAAGATCACAAAACACATGATTAGACACCGGTCCCTCCCCCAAACTTAAATCACAACGTCTCGGTGTGAAAAAATTTCAATAGAGAGACCAAAAACGAAAGATAAAAATGCAAAGATACTCAAAAGAAAAGAAATACTTACAAATGAGGAGTGAGACTAGAAGAATGGAGATGTATGAAGAGCTTTCCACATCTACACCAATGTGCCTTGCCACGACCTTGCTACCATCAAGAACCTTGCAGCCACCCAACAAACGATCAAAAAGAACAAGAAAACATAGAAAGACATGAAAAGAAAGTATGTAGAATGATAAGTTTGGGGTGTCTCCCAAGAGCACTTTGTTTAAAGTCACTAAGTTTGACTTTGGTTACCCTTTTAGGCGGGTGAGAGAGGAATGTGAGCACTCCAAGGCGGATCTTTGAGCTCGAGCTTGAGCACCATGCTCATGACCTCTTCAAGACCGGCTTGCCCTTTCTCCTTGAGCTCTTGTGTGAGGATCGCCTTAAACGAGGCAAAAGGTTTGGATCGGCCTTTGCATTTGATCTTGTACTCAATCACTCCATATTTGTACTTCCAAGGAGTAAGAGTCATCATAGAAGCTTGGCTTGGCTCGGACTTAGACACATCAAGCTTATGTGGTCAATGTATCCCCTTGGCCTTGGTCCTTGCCTTCTTATGACCCTCACTAGTTTCTATCTCATTCTCCATTTTAGTGTGGAAAAGAGATTCCAAGCTATCACCATCCAATGCAAGGGCTTCTTCATCATTACCATAACCCAAAATGTTTGCCTCATGAGGGCCTTTCTTCTTTTTGCAACCTTTTGGGGGTGAAGACACATCCAACATCTCATAACTACCCACAAACGCCACTTCCTCAACATGTACTTGGAGCCATGGAGAACTCTCTTAACCTATCTTAAAGCCTCTCTACTCTCTTCATCCGAGAAGACAACTTTGAAATACTCACTTGGGCTTTCATCGACTTTACCCTTGAGTTCCTCCATGGGTTTACTAGAGAAGGGGTTTCCTTGAGCATCTTGATTCTCCAAATTTTTGAGCCTAGAAGTTATGGTTTCAAGCCTTGAGTTGAGATCATTGTAGGCACAATCTATCTTGGTTGAGGTTTCAACTTGTCCCTTGAGAGCTTGTTTAAATACCCCATTAAGATCCACATCTTGTGGCATAGTAAAGCTATGTTGCCTTTGAGGAACCAAACCTTGTGTGAAACTTTTTGGAGGAACAAGAGGAGCATGATTTCGGTAGGCACGCCTTTGGTTGTCATTGAAATCTTCAACAAAATGAACCGACCTTTCAGTAGCAATGAGAAGATTGTCTAAAAGCGTAGATTGCATCTCAATCATGGTGAGTTGCTTGTCTATTTTTTTCATGTATAGCTTTAATCTCCTCTCTACTTTGGTCTTTGTGCCTTTTACTTCCTAGTGGAGATCCAAGGTAGTCCTCTCCATAGTTCTCTTCGCTTTGGGCGAAGTTCTCCACTAGTAGCTCGCCTTGTTACACGGTGAGGTTTTTAAAACACCCGTTGGTAGCCGCATCTAGGGTCCACTTGTGCTCTTGATCTATTCCCAAATAAAAGATACTAAAAATGGCTCCTTTCTTGAACCCATGATGGGGACAATCTCGAGTGTATCCCTTGAGTCTTTCCCATGCCTCATGAAAGGTTTCATGCACGCCTTGCTTGGAACTCAAGATGTCCTTCCTAGTTTGGACCGTTCTTTGTGTAGGGTAAAACTAATTAAGGAAGATCTCTTTGCAATCACCCCAAGACTTCACCAAGTGAGAAGGTAATGCTCTCTCCCATTGGCTTGCTTTTTCTCCAAGAGAAAACGGAAACAAGATGAGCTTGATGCTATCATGGGGCACTCCTCCGGTTGTAAACGTGTCACACAACCTCTCAAAGGAATCCAAGTGATCATAAGGGTTTTTCACATTTGTCCCCAAGAATCTAGACTCTTGAATCAACCTAACAAAGCTTGTCTTGATCTCATATGCCTTGGTTTCGATTGGTGGTGGGTGGATTCCATATCTTGATCCATGACAACATGGAGTGTCAAAACACCCAACCGTTGGTTTCTCCTTTGGAACTTGGATCGGATTTGATGCTAATTCTTGAGGTTGTAGCATTTCTTGAGGTTGTGGGGCTTGAAGAATGTTCCTTTGGTAATCCATCTCCAACACCTCAAGTGACCTTGTCTCTCCATCACTTTTCCTTTGGACTTGGTACCCTCTTTGATCGTCCGTATCCAATACTTCAAGTGATCTTGTCTTTCCATTGCTCCTTTTTTCGATTTGGTACCTTTGAAAGCACAAGAGAACTAAGGAAGACAAGTTAGTGATAATGTACAAGAGAAAATTCATCATCTCGATGAGATGCATGCTCTTAGTGATGTGTATTAACATAATGTTATAAAAAGCTTGATCTCAAAAAGAAATTAAATCCTATTGACTAAACTAGAACCCCAAATTGGCAACATCGCCAATTGATAAATATAATTTTATCCTACTCAAGAATCAATCCTAAATACACATGTCATTGTAGTGTTTTAGGGGTCAATCCAATCTAGGGTCTAGTTCAATGCAACAAGAATACAAGACACTCTTTAATTCAAGCAAACAAAGTGGTTTTGGTTATTAAGCTAGTGAACTATTAAGTAAAAGACAAGTAACAAGAGCTAAAGACACTAAACGGTGAATAAAACAATGATAAAAGGTGAATTCAAGGATAAGGTAATTGAGATAAGGCAATCCAATGGCTAATTAATGATGTTCAATGCCTAATGAAGACTAATCCCTAGGCAAAGATCACTAATCTAAACTAATCCTTTCCAATGCATTAATTACTTTGCTAATCACTAATTCAAGATCAAATTCTCATTTGTGAATCACTAATTAGCAAGCTTTAAGTCTAAACATTCAAGTTCAACCAAATAATCACTCTAGACAACTAATCTCTTAGGCTAGAAATGAATATCTCTTGATTAGTTCATCAAGGCATTTCATCGAACATCTTGTGTGCATGAAATGCCTTATGATCTAGATCCACTTTCTCAAGATATATCTAGCTTTATAACCACTAATCAAGAAGGGAAATCATAAAATCTAATCCTAGACATCATTAATCATCCATCAAATCACCCTAAATATAGCAAATCCTCAAATCTTAAAATACTACTCACTAATCATGAAGAACACACCAAATATTGTGAAAGAGGTGATGTTAATCATGATTAGAGATTAGGAAGATGAAAGATTAGAGAAAGAACACAAGAAATAAATTCAAACTTTCATAAATCAAAAGATCTTTGGGAAAAATCCCAAAAACCCTAAAAATATAGGTTTTTGTTCTAGAGAGAAAAGGAGAGAAAAAGGATAAAAAGGAGATCGATCTAAAAAAATTTGTCTCAACAATATTTAAAAGTGTTTTCTTGAGTTGGGTCGGACCGGGTCAACCCAGGACAAACCAGGTATTGACCCGGCCGAAACTTGGATACGTCTTAAGTGAATCGGCCATAACCCTTGCAACTGAGATTCGAATGACCTGAATCCAACTCTAGAAGACAGCCAACGCAATTATCTACAACTTCTATGAAGAACGCAGAAGTTGAATCGGAGTGAAAACCCTTCGTCTGGGTTGATCATTCAGACGTCGTATTTGGAGTAGAACTCGTTTGAATTCCAGACAGATACGTCCTTGCTATATTTGCCATATCTCTTTAACGGACAATCTGAATGACATATCTTTTTTTTTTCGTTTGAACTTTTGTGTCTTTTGTCAGCCCCTTCTTATGTTTTTGGACCTGTGGATTTATACTTCTATGATATTTTGTTGCACCTAACTTGTGTTTGAGTGGTCTAACAGTGCTAACATTTAACACCTGGATCATTTGACACATTTCTGGAGTTACATCTCACCTTAGACGTTGAAAACGCATCACCTGTGTAACCCAATACTTGGTATTGATCGATACCAAGTTATGTGTCGGTCGAAACTTGTGCCCCACTTCGTTAATTTTTCGTTTTTCGTTTTTCACAGTTCCATTTGGTTCTTTTGTTTCTTTCTCCAACCTTAGGCTAGATAACACTGGGGACAGTGTTATTCAAGTCTGGGGGAGGTAGTCGCTGACTTTGTTTTTGTTTTTCTTAGAGTCAGTCATTTTTGAGTCAAAAACAGGTCTCCTACGAAGTCATCCCTCCTAGAAGAACTCCCACACATATATCTTGCATCCCCGTTGGTGCAGGAGAAACATTGATGGTTGATCTTTTAGACGAGCCTGATGCTGTGCCAACTGTTATAGAAGCTCTAGATCATCCTCTTGTCATCGCCAAGAAAGTCATCAAAAAGACTAAGGCGAAGAAGAAGGTGAAGGACAAAACCGTCGAGAACGCTACATATGTCACCTTAATCCCTCAGAAGAGTGATGGAGATTGGATCGAGTACAAGGTGAAGTGCAAGGGACGCTCAAAACCGTTCTCTAAAGCTAGAATCGTCATAACTCCAGAGCTGAAAGAGAAAGGGCAGGAAGTTATTGAGCCCATGTTGCGCAATACTCTGAGTTTGGAAGTGTCTAGTTGTGGGACTTGCATGGGAGTGAGTTCTCTACTTGCATGGTACTTGCATGGAAGTCTGTACATACGTTTTTGTTTTCCTTTTGTTTTTGATTTTTTGTTTTGTGTTGTGTTAAACGTGAAGCAGAATTAACGAGGAGTAGCGATCGACACCAGTCAGTGTCGATCGATACCAAGTGCCGTGGAAAAGGAGCATAAGTGTCGATCGACACCATCCAGTACCCCCTTGTATCGATCAATACTCCACGGCCAGGTAAGTTTCCCTAAAACCCTACTGTTTTTCCTTTCTTCTCCACCGCCTCTATCGCTAGATACAAATACCGACCTCTCTCTCCAAAAATCACAAATCTTCGTTTCTCAACGGATTATAGTGATTTTTGTGCCTATTCTGCTTGGATTTTCATCCTCTGTCTCATTCTCTCACTCATTCTCGCGATCTACAAGGTATGAATCACGATTTCTCATCTATTCACTCCGTGACCCAAGGTTTGATTTTTGATTCTTTAGGCTTCTAGAACTTATTTTGATTGACGATTACCACTAAATTTGTGTATTCTAGGCTTAGTCGAATCATGCATTGCACCTACTTGCCTTGGGATTACACTTGTTCAGTTTTCGGATTTGTGTTCTTCGCGTGGAAATCAATACATGTGCGAGTATTGATCGATACCAAGTGGTATCGATCGATGCTCATTATTTTACTTGGCCGAGATTGCAGTGTTTGAGAGAGATGTTGGATTTATGCCATGTTTTGTGTTTGCTAATGATGCAGATGTCCACGCGAAAGCGAACACGTACTGATACCGCATCCAGCTCTAACCCACCAAAGAAAGAGTACCATTTGGGCGCTCAGGTCGAGTTTTTCCACCACGGGATTCGGACACCAGGATCGGTCATCGCTTTTCTTACCAATAGCCGCTACAAGGTTCAGACAGCCAACTCTACCGATTTTACACTGGCTTTCGGCGTCAACCTACGCGAAGCACCGTCCGCAGCCCCTACGCCTTCATCACCATTGCCTCCTCGCCCAACAGTTCGTTCTCCTTGGCCTAAAATCAGTGAGAAGGCTAGGATACGCTTGAGAGATGATTACGAGGGGACAGACAAGGAGATCACGGAGAGCAAAGCTTGCACCGATAGGCCCATTTCTGAGGAGTGGGACGATTACGATTCGATCTTCTACATCGAATGGCAGTTAGTTGATGTGCGCCCCACTCGATTCGCTGATACGCACACTATGCGGCATCTAGGTTTTGACAAGGAGCTTGACGGATTGATCCGCAAGATCGAATTGGGGACGATGCCTACGCGGCAATGAAAATGTACCCTGATTTTGTTCGCCAGTTCCTTGCTTCTGTTCGCATCTACTACACCGGTGAGCCTCCAGTGACCGTACAACAAGGTGTTCTGACTTTTCTGATACGCGGCGTGCGATATAGGATATCTTTTCAAGAGCTCTGCGACATATATGGGTTTCACACGGACTTCTCCAAGTGCGAATTTTCGCGCAAGTTCATGGATGTTGAGGCGTTCTGGTCTCACTTTGGGAATGGAGCCTATGACAGCAAGACCACTACACAAATGGATGTGCGCCATCCAGTCCTGCGTTGCCTTGTGAGGATCCTGAGCAACACTCTGTTGTGTAAGATGGAGCCGAACAAGATGAGAGTTGTTGAGCTGATTGTTCTGCCCATTGGGATTGGAATCCTTATTTCTGATGAGGCATATGAGTGGCCTGAGATAGATCTCGCGGTCAATTTAGGTGCTGTCTTTGCGCACCATTTAGAGTCGCTGAAGGTTAAGCCTTTCACCGGACGCGGCAAGACTTCTAGGACTACATTTCGAACGAAGACCGAGACGGTGGGCAGTCTTCTCACTCCCATCTTTCTGTACTTAGGGATCAACACCACTAGTTGTTCTATAGTGACTTCCCGCGAGCTCATGGACGAAGCGTACTTAGAGCATCTGCGTTGGCAGAAGCCGGTCAGACGTTGGGTTTTCAACATTTCTGTTGGGGACCATCTGGTTCAGCTCCCCAACACCGGCTTCAATTGCGGTGACCCTACTCAATTGCTTTTCACACCTGCCCCTGCTGACATGGAGCCCGCACCGGTTACACGACGGCGAGGCTCAACCACTGAAACACTACCACCCGCATCCAACCCTGCTGGGGGTCAACCGCGATGCGAGCCACCTCCTTTCGCTGCTGCGTTTTCTTTTCCTCCACAACCTGAGATGGAGATGGATCCCTTTCAGCAGTATGTAGTCGCGATTCTGCAGACGATTTGGACCGCCATTACCTCATCTCGACGTCCTGTTTCACCACGTTCACCTAGCACGCCCACTGACATTGGACCATCTGGTACTGCTAGCGATGATTCTGAGGAGACAGAGGATTAGTCTTCTCTATCTTCACGTTTGTATTTTTCTTTCTTTTTCTTTTATTTTTCTTTTCTGTTGAACTTATGTCAGTGTTTATTTTTGCATTTGAACTTCTTTGGATTTATATTTGATCTACCATGTTGCTTTTAACCTGTTTTTGAGTGTTCCTAACAGTGCTAACATCTAACACAATGGGATGCTTTCTCTGGTTAAGCAACTCGACACCACTTATTTTCAATCAGTGTGTCGATATACGGCTGGTGTCGATCGATATCTTCCAGTATCGATCGATACCCAGCGAAGGTACGGTTTCTGGTTTTCATAATCCACTCAGTTTATTTGTTTTCTCTCACCAACTCTAGGCTAGATAACACTGGGGACAGTGTTGTTTAAGTCTGGGGGAGGTAGTCGCTGACTTTGTTTTTGTTTTTCTTAGAGTCAGTCCGTTTTTGAGTCATTCCTTGTTTTATTGAGTCAAAACTTTGTATGAGACTGTGATCTTTTTCATGAATCTACTGATTTGACCTTGCTTCGAAGTGACCATTGTTACAGAATCAGCTCTAGATCGACTAATGAAAAATCCAAAGGCTGATCGGTTGACTAGAAGATACTCATGTTTCCAGCAAAATTCCTTAAAGCATGAGCCAAATTTTTGCACTTCATCATGTGGTTAGTATCTATAGAGCTTGATTCCTCATTCATATCTGACAAAGGAACCCATGTGTTTAAAATAATGGTATTTATCTCCCTGTTACAAGTTAATAAATAAGTGCATTAAAAGATGAGATGATTTTCTTCTAAGTAGAGGGTTAGAAAAATTTCCAGCGATCACATTATTCTACTTCAGAGGAGATGATCACACAAAGGTTGAAGCGAGGTTAGCAAAATTTCCTGTGATACCATTATTCGCCTACACCTTTGATTACATTTGAGGGAAGAACCGGGGATTCGGTGACAAACACCATCAATACTCGCGTCTCGAACCTTAATATGTACATGCAAGAAACATAATAAGAAATAAGTCTGGGGGAGAGAAATAATACCAAAAGTATGAAAGAAAGTGGTTCCTTGTTATGATATTGTATGGGAAAGAATCTAGAAGGTTCTTGATACTTATCCCAACGTGAAACTGGCGAGGATGGCTTGATTGAATGATACTGCGAAACAATGTGTGTAGTCTGGGAAGCTGCGAATGTCTACAGAGAATTACATGGTGGTTAGATCTAAACTGGTTAGGTGACATTTGGGCGCTTGGAAAATTGGTCATTTCAACGTTTCAAGAATAGGTGAGTCTCTACGTTTTCAAACCTCTTTCTCTGGTTCAATCTTCTATTTGCTTGAGGGCAAGCAAAAAGCTAAGTCTGGGGGAGTTGATATATCATGGTTTTTACCTCGTTTAAACCATGATATAAGTTTGTTTTATCGAGTCTTTATTCTATTATA
Source organism: Eutrema japonicum (assembly GCA_030161315.1). Classification (NCBI taxonomy): domain Eukaryota; kingdom Viridiplantae; phylum Streptophyta; class Magnoliopsida; order Brassicales; family Brassicaceae; genus Eutrema; species Eutrema japonicum. The sequence continues at coordinate 21,945,956 of BSQW01000005.1, read as the reverse complement.
GAGTCTTTTAGAGTCTTTTACAGGTTTTAGCACATTTGGAGCATTATTGGTAATATTGGAGTTTTATGGAGCATTCTGGAGCGAAACTGAAGTCTGGTGACTAAGTGCCCGATCAAAGCGTCAAGCATCGATCGATATCCCCTGGTATCGATCGACACCCATCGGAGGAAATCACAAGTCGCGACTTTAATGAAACTTGAAGAATTGCAGAACTTGCCAAGAAGACTTTGATATTTACAAGAAGACCTCAATTCGTGTTTAGACTATATAATTAGGTTTTACAGCCACTGTTATGGCTATGCTTATTTTACTTTGAGTTTTGTGAGAGAGCTTTTGAAGGAAGACAAGTCTGAAACTCTGTTCGTCCGAGAGAAGATTTCGAACCCTCTTATTACTCTTTCTGATTTATTGATGATTTATTCAAACATGTTTATTGCTTCAATTTCCATGTCTGAGTAGATCCCTTATTAGGTTCAGGGTTCTCAATAGGGTTTTCTCTGAATACTAGGTTGATTTATTATTATGATTCATATCTGAATTAGTTCTTCACCATAGGTTGTTTGCAAAGCTAATTCTAGATTGATCATATAGCTAATTCTAGATTGATCACCTAGAACTTAGATCTTAGGATAATTGATTAGGTGCGAGAGTGCGATTAATTACCTGATAGAACCTAAGGTGAGCAAAACACTATTCGCAAAGAGATTTGGTTTAGTTGTTTTGTGAACAAATCAAACTTGAAAATAAAAGCTGTTTTAGACTTTAGGATTCGCAAAGAGATTTGGAATTCCTAGGATTTAGACTTAGATCATTCTCGCAACGAGAGTTGGTTAATTATACCATAGTGATTTGAGTTCAAGAACCGCGCTAAATCCGAATCCTGTTAATTTGTTTTTCTGCATTCAGTGATTCCCTGAGAAATACCCTGAACCTAGCCTTTCTCCAACTGAATTTACAACCGTTTAATTTAAGTCTTGTTTTCAATACCATTGATTGCTTAGCGTGATTCTCACCTATATAATTTATTGTATGTTTATGTGAGTCATTGTGTTCGACCCCTAGCTATACTATAACAACTGCTTTAGTATCTAAATAGTGTATTAATTTGAGCATATCACCGATGTCCTTTGTTTTCGATGGATTTACACCAGCCAACCGCTCGTATTAAACTTGCTCACCGGTCACAGACGGAGGTGGATACTCTCTCAAAGCATCTTTTCCATTTAGGAAGTCTTTTTTATTCCTCCTCAGTTGATGACCATGAGGAAGATATATTCGGTGACAATCAAACCAACACGTCTTCCTTCCCTTAGGTAGATAAAAAGACTTTGTATCTTCCATGCAAACTGGATAAGACAATTTACCATGGGTTGTCCATCCGGATAACATGCTATACGCCGGAAAGTCACTTATCGTCCACATCAGCACTGCTTTTAGATTGAAATTTTGATTCATGGACACATCGTATGCATCGACTCCATTAGACCACAACTCTTTTAACTCCTCAATAAGAGGTCGGAGGAAGATATCGAGACTAGCTCGCGCATGATTTGGCCCAGAATTCAGAAATACTATGTATTCATGCACATACCAGGGGATAAATTATATGGAGTCAATATCACATGCCATAACGAATGATTACGAGACATGCCAAATGGATTGAACTCATCCGTACATAATCCAAGATAAACGTTAGGGGGTTCTTTGGCAAACCAGGGATTTTGCTCTTGAAAATATCTCCACTCCGCCGCATCAGAAGGATGACCCATTTCTCCCTCCTTTACTTGGTGCTCGGCATGCCATATCATTGCCGCTGCAGTCTTCTCGCTTTGATACATTCTCTTTAATCTGTCAGCAATAGGTACATACCACATACGACTGTATGGTACTTTGGTTCTACGCAGTTCGTTCTTAGGCTTCCATCTTTGTGCACCACAAAACATACATTAATCTTCCTTCTCGTCATCTTTCCAGAAGATCATACAATTGTTAATACAAACATCAATTGTATGATATGGGAGACCTAAATTGCGCATCAATTTTTCTGTCTCATAATGTGAACCGGGTCACTTGTTTCTTTCTTGTAAATAGTCTGTCAAGATTCTGCAAACCAAATCCACTAACTTTTCACTCATATTATATTCTGTCTTATTTTGCATGACTCGAGCAGCTAAGGATAACTGTGAGTGACCTTCACGACAACCATCATATAATGGAGTATTCGCTCCTTCTAACAAGTTGTAGAATTTATTTGAATGGTTACGTACCGGTTCTTCTACATTCTGATAACTACCATCCTGATGATAGTTATTAAAACTCACGTTATCACGAAATGCATCATTCACCATATCCACATATCTATCTTCACTACATTACCCACATCTTCACCCCCACTTAAATGCGTCAGATCAACATAACTCGTTCCTAAATCCATAGATATTTCTTCTACATGCTTATAACAAACATAATAATCTGGCATAAATCCTCTACTATATAGATTATTCCAAATTCTAGTTCCCGGGAGAAATTTGTCGTTCTTGCAAACTTACCCCCATTGCTCTGCGCTAGAGGCTGGTTATTTGCAAATGCCATGAATTGTTCCACCCCCGTGTTGAATTCTACTAAGAAATTTCCCGTCTCTTTATCGATCCGCTTAAACATCCACTCCCGAAAATTACTATAATTGTAATTTTTCGACATTATAAAAAAAAAAATATTTCTCTTCTAAATTTCGTGTTTTTTTTTGTTTAAGAGAATGAGGATATTGTGAGAATGAGGAGAACGATGGTCTTAAGTTTTCATTTATAGATGATTTTCCGACTGATTTGCGACTACATAGCGACTGCTGTGCGACTACGACTTGTAGTCGCAAAAAGTAGGTACAAGTAGGTGCAACAAGAATTAAACGTGTTAAATACTGTTATTTTACGACCAACAAACGACTGTTTTGCGACCTGCCGAATATGTCGCAAATTAGTCGCAAACGTAGCGACTACTTTGCGACTAACGTTTTCCGACTCAACGGTAGTCGTAAATTGGTCGTAAATTGGTCGTAAATTTGTCGTAAATTGGTCGTAAATTAGCGACTCATTTGCGACTAATAGTTTTGGTCACGAATTACCAACTATGATGCGACTTTTTCATATAATCATAACCTAGTCGCACAATAGTCGCTAATTAGTCGTGATAATTTACGACTGTGTGTGTAGTCGCAAACTGTAGTATCGAAAACCCTGTTTTCTTGTAGTGGATGAAATGTCTTACTCAACTCTAACCATGAACTTCATTCTTAATCAAATGGGAGTTCATGCTTAAGATGATTTGTAAGCTTAATAGGTTATTGTTGTCTAGTTTACAAAGCACTTAACTATTATTGGGAATCTGATTAGTGAATGGATTAGTTTATGGAAGTAGATTAGTCCACTTTAGTTGACCTATGCTTTTGGATTAAGCTTGTTTGAGATTGTTATTATCTTTAACCAAGCTTCTTTGATGAACATCCTGTAAAATCCAGCATGACCAATGAAGCTTTGTATCTCAGGAACAGATCGTGGAGGTTGCAAGCTCGTCATGACCTGAATTTTAGCCTTGTCGACTTCGATCCCTGCCTTAAAACCTTGTGCCCAAGAACAATGCCATCTTGTACCATGAAGTGGAACTTCTCCCAATTAAGAACTAAGTGCTTCTCATCGCATCGCTGAAGCACCTTTCACAAGTTATCCAGACAGTCTTTGAATGACGATCCATACACAGAAAAATCATCCATGAAGACCTCCATAAACTCCTCAGTAATGTCTGTGAAAATCGACATCATGCATCGTTGGAAGGTTGATGGGGCGTTACATAATCCAAATGGCATTCTTCTGTAGGCGAATGTGCCATAGGGACATGAAAAGGTCGTCTTTCCCTGGTCCTCTGGATGTATAGGAATCTAGAAAAAGCCTGAGTACCCATCGAGAAAACATTAGTATGGGTGACTCGCTAACCTCTCCAGCATCTGGTCAATGAATGGCAATGGGAAGTGATCCTTCCGTGTAGCCGCATTAAGCTTCATGTACTCAATGCACATCATGTGACCAGTGTTTGTCCTTGTAGGGATCAGCTCATCCTTCTCGTTCTTCACCACAGTTATGCCTCCTTTCTTAGGCACAACGTGAACTGGACTAACCCAAGAACTATCCGAGATGGCATAGATAATCCCTGCTTCCAACAGTTTCATCACTTCCTTCCTGACCACTTCCTTCAGGTTCGGATTCAGCCTCCTCTGACACCCAATCGAAGACTTTGACTCGTCCTCCAGGTGAATCCGATGCATGAACAAGTCTGGTGATATACCTAAAATGTCAGCAAGAGAATAGCCAAGAACCTTGCGATACTTGCGCAACTTGCTCAGCAGTAAAGCAACCTCTGTGGTATTCATGGAAGCATTAACGATTACTGGGTATGTGGAGTTAGGACCAAGAAAACTATACCTCAGATTCGCTGGAAGTGGCTTTAGTTCCACCTTAGGAGCATTCTATGTATTCCAATCTCCAAGCCCAGCAGCTTGCTTAGAACCATCGACCAACTCTCCTTCTGACCGTAGGGTATCGATCGATACCAGAGGGGTATCGATCGATACTGGTGATGTTGAATCAAGCATCTTTGAGTATCCAGCAGTTTCGTCACATTAACGGACCTCCGAATAGTACTTCCTGGAGATGTCACTGAAAGTGTCCACATAGAATGTCTGCCCATCGATGGTTGTCCTTTTCATCATCTTTTCCATGTTAAAGGACATCACCAAGTCACCGATGTTGAGAGCGATATGTCCATTCCTGCAGTCAATTAAGGCTCCAGCAGTTGCAAGGAATGGTCTACCCAGGATAAGAGGATCCTTAGGCTCAACATCGTACTTCAGGACGATGAAATCTGTTGGGATCAAGCAATTCCCAATCTTGATTGGGACATCTTCAAGTAGTCCCTCTGGAAGTCGCAATGAGCGATCAGCAAGTACCAGCGAAATCCTTGTAGATTGGAAATCTGTCATCCCCACTCGCTTGGCAACTGAGTGTGGCATAAGGTTCACACTCGACCCAATATCGCAGAGAGCTCGCTCAAATCTCTCTGTAAAGATAGTGCACTCCAAAACAAAGCTCCCTGGGTCTGGTAGCTTCTTAGGAATTTTGTTGAGCAGGATAGCACTGCACTCAGCTGTGATCATCATGACACCTTCCTCTAGATTCACATTGCTAGAGACCATCTTCTTCACATATCTCCTGATAGCTGGAGAATCTTAATAGCATCAACAAAAGGAAGCTCCACAACCAACTTATCCAGCATAGCCTTGCATCAGGGATCTTCCCATTCCTTCCTTGTCAGCTTAGGAAGTATAGGATAAGGTGCCTTGGGTGTATACACCCTCTCCTTGACAATCTCGGGTTCCTTCACTGGTTGTGTCTCAGCATCGACCGATACTTCAGGGGTATCGATCGATACACGGGATTTTGGATCCACTCGAGAATATGTCTGGACTGGTATCGATCGACAATGGTCGGTATCGATCGATACCTGTGGATTCTCAGAATCCCAATCGTCATCTCCAGCAAGATCGACGAGATTTCCTGCAATTGGGCTGTTCTTCACTCTTGTAAGCACCTCTTTTCCACTCCTCAAGGTGATGGCGTTGATGTGTGCCCTTGGATTCTCAGTTTTCCCTGGAAGAAAACCTTCCTGCCTCTTTACAGCTGTTGTTGTCTGAGCCACCTGAGTTTCCAGCTTCTTCTGGTAAAGATTGATGGCTTCGATTTTCCCATTCAGATCGATGTACAGAGAGTCAAACTTCCCATTGAAATCCACTTGCAACTTCTGCTGTCCCAGAAGAATATGTTCCATCATGGATTCCATCTTATTATCTGTGGACTTCGGAGATGCTGGTTGGCACGAAGAGTTCACATAATTCTTAGTGAAATCGCTGCTCTGAAGTGGTTTATGAGTAAATTGCTTCGCTCCGAAACCAGATTGGTTCCCCTCTAACTTCTACCCACCTTGCTGATTGTTGTAGTTGAAGTTTCGGTTGTTGTTGTACCCAAATCGCTGACCCTGAAAACCAGAACCACCAACGTAGTTAACATCCTCTTCTTCTTCTTCCACATTAGCGACTTCATCAGCAAAGTGCACAGATTTCTTTGATTTCCCGATCATGAAATTCAGTTTGGCCTGCACGTCAGCAATCTGCGACCCATCAATTCCTCCATCTTGCTTTTTCCTCTCGAAATCAGAATTCTTGGTGCTATTACTAGACGCCAAGTTCTCGATCAGAACAACCGCATCATCCGGATATCTGGTGAAGAAGTTCCCATTACTCGCAGCATCCATACCCATCTAGTATCTCCAATCAACCCCTCTGTAGAAAGTGCCCAACAGCTGCACATGAGTGAACCCATGGTGCGGACAATCTCTCTGATAAGACTTGAAACGAAACCATGAAACTTTGAATGCCTCTGTCGGACCCTGAGCAAACTGAGAGATCTTGTTCCTGAGCTCCTCGGATCTTGCATCATCATAAAAATTTATCAGCAACGCATTCTTCATCTCATCCCATGTAGTTGGCGAATCAGGAGCTAGCTGCCTCAGCCAATAAGCAACATCCCCACCAAGAGAGTACGAGAAGAGTTTGCAGAAAAGGAACTCATTGGGCACTCCATTGTACTTCATACCAGTGACCGAGTCCTCGAATCTTTCAATATGATCCATGGGATGCTCATGAGGTAGGCCATGGAATGGGTTCTGACTTACGAGAGCGTAATACGCAGGCTTCAGCTCGAAGTCATTCCTCTGAAAAGTCGGGATACGAATCGCAGTTCGATTGGCATATAACTGCTCAGGCCTGTTGTGCTCACCAAGTGTTCTAGCTCGATCACCTGCAGCATTCCCAACGTTGGCGTGCCCAGCTGGCGTGACAATTTCAACAACAGCAGCAGGGACAACGATGTTTCCAGCTTCATCAAGTCGCTGCCCTCCCTCATTGCACACATGACCCTCTTGGTCTCTCAAGACTCCAGCTTCATCAGCTTTTAAAACTACTGGGTTGTTCATCCCTGATGTCTGGTTTGTCTTTCTGTTTATGCGTTCTAAACGTGCTAGCTTCTCTAACGATAGATTGACTAGCGGAGTGCTATTGTTTCTTCTGGTTTCACGATTAGGCATGCACCTGAAACACAAAGATCAAGAACGTAAGTAACCAAACAAAATACGTTGAGTATCGATCGATACTGGATGGTATCGATCGATATCAACAAAGAAATCGCATGTGTGTCGACCGATACTAGTGAGTATCGATCGATACTGATGAACTTAGTCGAAACTCGACAGCTAATATCTAAAGGCGAAATTGAGTCCCCGGCAACAGCGCCAAATTTGATATATTATGGTTTTTACCCTATTTAAGCCATGATATAAGTCCTTTTTATAGAGTCTTTATAGTATTTTGGAGTCTTTTAGAGTCTTTTACAGGTCATAGCACGTTGGGAACATTATTGGAGATATTGGAGGTTTCTGGAGCATTTGGATCAAAGAAGAAGTTCGTGTTGCTGAGAACCCGATATGAAGCCTTGGTATCGATCGATACCCATCGCAGCAAGACACGACCCGCGAGTTTTCCAAGACTTGAAGAATTGCAAAAGTGCCCATAAGTCTTTAATAATTACAAGAAGCCCCAATTCGTGTTTTAGATTATTTATAAGGATTTTACAGCCACTTTTATGGCTATGCTTTATTTTGCTTTGGTTTAAGAGAGAACTTGGTGAGAGAGACAAGTCTGAATCTCCCTTCGTCCGAGATCAGATCTCAAAACCTCTTGTTACTCTTTCTTATTTTCTATTGAGTATTTATTCAAACATGTTTATTGATTCAATTTCCATGTCTGAGTAGATCTCTTGTTATGTTTGGGGATTCTCATAAAGGAATTCTTTGAATGCTAGGTTGATTAGTTATTTAGGGTTCATAATCTGAATTAGTTCTTCACCTTAGGCTGTTCTCAAAACTAATTTTAGATTGATCACCTGGAACTTAGACCTTAGGATAATTGATTAGGCACGACAGTGCGATTAATTACCTGATAGAACCTTAGGTGATCAAATTGATTATTCACAAAGAGATTTGCTTTAATTGATTTGTAAACATATCATACTTGAAATTAAGGCTGATTTATTCTTATGGATTTGCAAAGAAATTTGGGATTTTGAAGTTTAGATTTAGATAGTTCTCACAACGACAGTTGGTTAATTATACTTAAGTGATTTGAGTTCGAGAACCGTGCGTAACCTGAACCCTGATTAGTTAGTTTATTTTGCATTCATTGATTTCCTGAGAAATATCCCTGAACCTATCTCTTTCCCATCGAATTACTACTCGTTTACTGCTTACTGCTTTTTGTTTAATCTGAACTTCTTAGCTTGATTCGATTCTATTTAATTTATTGTGTGATTTCTCTGAGTTCTTGTGTTCGACCCCTGATATACTGCAGCAACTGCTTTAGTACTATTTAGGGTATTAATTTGAGCATAAATTTGATATCAATGAAGTGCAAAAATTTGGCTCCGGCTTTAAAGAACTTTGCAGGAAACATGAGTGTCTTCTAGTTAACTGGTCAGCCTTTGGATTTTTCATTAGTCTATCTAATACTGATTCTGCAACAATGGTCACTTAAAATCGAAGTCAGAACAATAGAGTCAAGAAAAAGATCACAGTCTCCAACCAATTGTGACTCAATAAAACAAAATTTTGACTCAAAAACGACTGACTCTAAGAAAAACAAAAACAATGTCAGCGACTACCTCCCCAAGACTTGAACAATACTGTCCCCAATGTTATCTAGCCTAAGGTTGGTGAAAGACATCAAAAGAACAGAGTGGAATCATGAAGAACAAGAATGTTACCGGAATGGACCGTTGGTATCGACCGACACACGACCTGGTATCGATCGATACCAGGAGTAGGTCGACACAGGTCCTCAAATCATCGACAATTGGTCAAATGTTACGCTCGAGTTTGTGTCAAATGATCCAAGTGTTATGGTTAGCACTGTTAAATCACTCAAACACAAGTCAGATGCAACAAAAGATCATAGATGCATAGATCCACAAGGTTCAAAAATAAAAGAAAATGCTGACAGAAAATGCAAAAGTTCAAAAGAAAAAGAAATATGAACCAGACAAAAGAGAGGACTAATCCTCATCAGAATCATCATATCCAGAAGTATAAGACGGTCCTTCGCCTGAAGGTGAGCGTGGGCTAGGAGGACGGATGCATCCACAACATGAAATATGGTTCCAGATGCTCTGGAGACTCTCCACCACAAACCTCTGAAAGGCAGCTTGCTTCATGGGAATCGCAGGTGATGGAGGAAAAGTACGTGCAGAAGATGGAGGATGACGTGCATGTCGAGATCGACCTCCAGCAAGGTCTGGTACTGGCTCATCCTCAGTAGCAGCATGTACACTCGTAGAAGAGCCTCGGCCCCGGCGAGTGCGAGATGCAACAATCAATAGGCTCGGGTCAGGCACAAAACGCAGCTGATCGGGGTCGTCACCAATGTCCGTCAGCGCTCTGTTGGGGAGCTGAATCAGAAAATCTCCACCTGTGTTGGAGAAACACCAACGTCGCTCATGCTTCAGCCACCTGAGGTTCTGCATATGTCGCTCGTCCATAACAGTCCGTGTGGTGACTATCGAACAGCTCGTTGTGTTAATACCGAAGTGCTGGAAGATAGGGGTAAGAAGACAACCCACCCTATCGGTCTTCTGAGCTGTACCCACGAATAGTTGCCCCTAGTCTTCAAAGAGACAAGGTGATGTGCAAAGATTGCCCCTAGGTTGTGATATATCATGGTTTTTACCCGTTCTAGGCCATGATATAAGTCCGTTTTATAGAGTCTTACTACTATTTTGTAGTGTTTTAGAGTCTTTTAGAGGTTTTAGCACGTTCGGAGCATAATTGAAGATATTAGAGCTTTCTGGAGCATTTTGGAGCAAAGCTGAAGCTCGTGTTGCTGAGTACCCGATTTGACGATCCGTTTCGATAGATACCTCCTAGTATCGATCGATACTCACCACAGGAGGACACGAGTTGCGACTTAATGAAGAGTTGAAGAATTGCAACTTGGTCCAGAAGTCTTTAATATTTACAAGAAGATCCAAAACGTGATTTAGGTTATTTAATAAGATTTTACAGCTACTTTGTCGGCAGACGCTTTCTTTACGCTTTCATTACTTTTGATTCTACTTTGGTTTTTGGAGAGACAACTCTGAACTCCTGTTTTTCTTGATTTCAAGATGATATATTCAATCATGTTGTTTTCAATCTCCATGTCTGAGTAGATCCACTTTAGGTTCAGGGTTCTCATAAGGGTTTTCTCTGAATGCTAGATTGATTATCTGTTTAGGATTCACCATCTGAATTAGTTCTTCGCCTTATGTTGTGTTCATAGCTATTTCTAGGTTGACGAATCTGGAATTTAGATCTTAGGATAATTGATTAGGCACGAGAGTGCGATTAATTACCTGATAGAACCTTGGGTGAGCAAATTGATTATTCGTAAAGAGATTTGGTTTAATTGATTTGTGAACATATCAAACTCGATATTAAAGCTGATTTATTCTTAAGAATTTGCAAAGAGATTTGGGATTCTGAATTTTAGATTTAGATAGCTTTCGCAACTAGAGTTGGTTAGCTATACTTTAGTGATTTGATTTCAAGAACCGCGCTAAATCTGAATCATGTTAGTTAGTTTATCTGCATTCATTGATTTCCTGAGAAATACCCTGAGCCTATCTTTCTCCCAATCGTTTTACAAGACTTTTATTTTACGTACTGTTTTTAATTACATCTTTTGGTTTAGCTTAATTCGAATCTATTTAATCTATTGTGTGATTTCTGTGAGTCCTTGTGTTCGACCCCTACATATACTGCAACTACTGCTTAGTACTTATAGGCATTAATTTGAGCATATCAGATTGACCGCGAGGTCGAGCTCAGGCCACTCGTAGTTCCACCTTTGTGTGATCATTTCCTCTGAAATAGAATAATGTGATAGCTGGAAATTTTCCTAACCCTCTACTCAGAAGAAAATCATATCATCTTTTAATGCATCTTATTTATTAACTTGTAACAGGGAGAAAAATACCATTAACTTGCAGATACGAATGTGGAATCAAGCTCTATGGACATCAGTCACATCGATGAAGTGAAAAAATTTGGCTCAAGCTTTAAAGAACTTTGCTGGAAACATGTGTCTTCTAGTTAACCGGTCAGCCTTTGGAATTTTCATTAGTCTGATCTAGAACTGATTCTGTAACAATGGTCACTTAGAAGTAGAGTCAGAGGAAAAGATTCAAGAAAAAGATCACAATCTCCAACATGTTTTGACTCAATAAAACAAATTTTGACTCAAAAAACGACTGACTCTAAGAAAAACAAAAACAATGTCAGCGACTACCTCCCCCAGACTTGAACAACACTGTCCCCAGTGTTATCTAGACCAAGGTAAGTGAAAGAAGACAAATGAACCAAGTGAATTGTGAAGAGACGAAAAATTACCGATCTGATGCACGAGTGTCGACTAACACCCAACTTGGTATCGCTCGATACCAAGTACTGGTCGACACAGGTAATTCGTTTTCAACGTCTAAGGTCAGATGTAACTCCAAAATTATGTCAAACAATCCATGTGTTAAACGTAAGCACTGTTAGACCACTCAAACACAAGTTAGGTGCAACAAGATATCATAGAAGCATAAATTCACAAGTCCAAAAGCATAAAAGACACAAAAATTCAAACGAAAATAAAAAGGAAAAGTGAAAAGAAATAGCAAACATGATGATCAGATAGAAAGAGGACTAATCATCCTCAGTGGCGTCAGAGTCATCGCCAACAGTACCAGATGGTCCAACGTCAGTGGGCGTGCGCGGTGAACGTGGTGAAACAGGACGTCGAGACGAAGGACCAGCGTCCGTCTCAGTCATGCATCGGCAGTGAGAAATAGCAGTCCAGATCGTCTGCAGACTCGTGACTACGTATCTCTGGAAATGGTCCATCTCCATCTCAGGTGGTGTAGGAAGAGAAAACGCAGCAGCAATGGGAGATGCATGGCTCGTGTCGCGGTTGACCCCCAGCAGGGCCAGATGCTGGTGGATGTGCTCTAGTAGCTGAGCCTCGACGTCTAGTGACCGGTGCAGGCTCCATGTCAGCAGGAGCAGGTGCGAAAATCAGCTGAGCAGGATCACCTCCTATGTCTGTCAGATCGTTGTTGGGGAGCTGAATCAGATAGTCCCCAACTGAAGTGCTGAAAACCCAACGCCTGTGAGGCTTCAGCCAACGCAGGTGCTCCAAGTGCGCCTCGTCCTTAATCTCGCGGGAAGTCACGATCGAACAACTAGGAGCGAGAAGACTGCACACTGTCTCGGTCTTCGGGCGTCCTGTAGTCCTAGAAGCCTTGTCGCATCCTGTAAAAGGCTTGACCTTCAGCGACTCCAAGTGGTGCGCGAATACATCACCTAAATTAACCGCGAGATCCAACTCAGGCCACTCATATGTCTCATCAGAAATGAGGTCTCCAATCCCAATAGACAGAACAATCAGCTCAGTAACTCTCATCTTGTTTGGCTCCATCTTATACAACAACGTGTTGCTCAGGACCCGCACAAGGCAGCGTAGGACAGGATGGTGCACATCTATCTATGTAGTGGTCTTGCTGTCATAGACCCCATGCCCAAAGTGAGACCAGAATGCCTCAATATCCAAGAACTTGCGAGGAAACTCGCACCTCGAGAAATCCCGGTGAAACCCATATATGTCGCAGAGCTCCTGAAAAGATATCCTATACCGCACACCGCTAATTAGAAAAGTTAGAATGCCCTGCTGTGCAGTCACTGGAGGTGTACTAGTGTAGTATACGCGGACAGAAGCAAGGAACTGGCGAACCAAGTCGGGGTACAGGTCGTACTACCGCATAGGCATCGTTCCCAATCCGATCTTGCGGATCACTCCATCAAGCTCCTTGTCAAAACCCAAGTGCCTCATAGTGTGAGTATCAATAAACCGAGTGGGGAGCACATCAACCTCTTGCCATGCGTTGTAGAAGATCAGGTCGTAATCGTCCCACTCCTCAGAAATAGGTCTGTGGGTGCAAGCTCTGCTCTCCGTAATCTCCTTATCCGAACCCTCGTAATCATCCCTCAAACGTATCCTAGCCTTCTCACTGATCTAAGGCCATGGAAACCGAACCGTTGTGCTAGGAGGCAATGGTGATGAAGGCTTAAGAGCCTCGAGTGGTGCATCGCGTAAGTTTGCACCAAAAGCCACTATAAAGTTGGTAGAGTCTGCGCTCTGTACCTTGTAGCGGTTCTAGGTAAGACATGCAGTAACCGATCCTTGTGTCCAAACCCCTTCATGTAAGAACTCGACTAGAGCACCCAACTGGTACTCTTTCTCTGGTGGGTTAGAGCTGGATGCGGTATTAGTGCGTGCTTTCTTCTTAGGTGCCATCTGCATCATCAACAAACACAAAACATATCATAAATCCAACATCTCTCACAAGCACAGCAATCTCGGCCAAGTGAAATAATGAGCATCGACCGATACCAATGTGGTATCGATCGATACTCATACATGTATCGAGCATCACGAAGAACATGAATCCGGAAATTCAAAAAATGCAAACCAAGGGTTATTAACTGTAAGGCAAGGTTCGACTAGGCCTAGAACACACTAATCAAGTGATAATCATCCAGCAAACCTAGTTCTAAGGGCCTAAAAGTCGAAAATCCAACCTTGGTTCACGAATTGAAAAGATTAAAATTCGTGTTTCATACCTTGTAGATCGCGAGAATGAGTGAGAGAATGGGATAGAGCATGAAAATCCGAGTGGAATAGACACAAAAATCACTCAAATCCGTTGAGTAACGAAGATTTGGTGATTTTGGGGATAGTGTGTTCACGTATCGTTCGATGGCGGCTATGGGGAGAAAAAGAAAAACCGTAGGGTTTATAGGGAAACTTACGTGCGCGTAGAGTATCGATCGATACTAGTGGGTGTCGATCGATACTGAGGGTATGAAATGAATTGCTCGCCACACGGAGGTCGGTCCAGAATGTGTATGTTTAATGACGGGTATCAACCGATACAAAGTGGTATCGATCGATACGGGATCTCCGAATCTGATTCACGTGACACAACGAAACACAAAACAAAACTAGAAAAATAAAAGACTCATATCTACAGACTTACCAGTGGGTTGCCTCCCACTCAGCGCTTGTTTAACGTCACGAGCTTGACTTTACGGATGATCAGTCAAGAGAAGAACGAGAGCATGCAGCAAAACAGGCTCCCCAACTTGACATCTCCAGGTTCAGAGTTCTGCTCAACATGTTCTCCACAACCTCTTGTCCTTTCTCCTTTAGCTCAGGAGTAACTCTAGCCTTAGAAAATGGTCTTGAGGTCCCTTTGCATTTCACCTTGTAGTCGATCGAATCTCCATCGCACTTCTGAGGGATTAAGGTTACGTGTGTAGCACTCTCGACTCTTTTGTTCTTCACCTCCTTCTTTGCCTTAGTCTTTTTGATGACTTTATTCGTGATGATAGGAGGGCGATCTAGGACTTCTATGACAGTTGGCTCATCATAAGGCTCCTCCAAAAGATCAACCATCAATGTTTCTCCTACACGAACGGGGATGCAAGATATCTGTGTGGGAGCTCTTATAGAAGGTATGGCTTCGTAGAAGACATGTTTGTCAATGTACGAGAACGATATTCTCTTACTGGGCGTGTCCATATTTGCACCAGCCGTGCCCATGAACAGTCTTCCAAGAATCAAAGGCGTGCTAGATCTCGCATGCATCTCCACAACCTAAAAATAAGTAGGAACCAGACAGTCTCCTACTTTAACCATCACATCAGGGATCGTACCATATGGAACCGATGTGGAAGAGTTCGCGAACGTGAGCGTCATCTGAGTAGATCTTATGTCATCGATTTTCAGCTTCTCTACAAGTGCCCTTGACATGACATTGACGCTAGACCCTGAATCAACCAGCGATTCTTTGAATTCAACTCCGGAGATAGAGCATGGAACTGAAAATTTTCATGGGTCTTCCCTCTTAGTCAACTGCTTCAGTGGAGGTGGTGTACTTTTGGCCTTGATAAAGAGTTCCTTAATGTCTTCCTCAGTTTCCGTGCAATCCCGGAAGTGACTCAGCATAGGGCAGTACTCTATAGCTTCTTCAAAAGTCAGTGTGTGGAGAAATAGGGTCTCTGAGGTGTCTATGTGGTCTAGGATATGGCACCTTAGGCTTGTAAACACGTTCCTCAATCACTTCTGGTTTCCTCACAATCTCTGGTTCGGCCTGCGATTGGTGTCGATCGACATAGGTTGGTATCGATCGATATCAGTAGTGGTGTCGATTGATACTGATGAAGCAGGTTCGGAACCACCTTCGACAAGGTTTTCGAGATTTCCTGCACCTCTCAAGGTGATTGCATTGACGTATTCGTTCTGTGCCTGAGTCGTCTTTCCCTTGCTAGCTGCTGCAGTTTGAGCTACTTGCGTTTCTAGAATCTTCTGATGAGTATTGAGAGCATCGATCCTTCCACTCAGATCCTTGTATACAACATCTATCTTTCCATTCAGATTCACTGTGAGCTGCTGCTGTCCTTGAACCAGCTGTTCAAACATAGACTCGATCTTGCTATATGGGAGCTTAGCAGGAATGGGCTGATAAGATGAGTTTCCATAGTTCCTAGTATACCCACTGTTCTGAGATGGTTTCTGGCCAAACTGATTCGAACCTCCTTTCTGAGAGTTGTTGTTGAAGTTTCGGTTGTTGAATTGATTCCTCTGTCCCTGAAAACCAGAACCACCAATGTAGTTAACATCCTCTACTTCATCCTCATTAAATAACTCAACATCTTCAGCAAAGTGCACAGCTTTTGTTGTCTTGCCCATCAGAATACTGTGCATCGAATCCAGCTTGGCTTGAACCTCAGCAATCTGTGAACCATCCAAGCTACCAGCTAGCTTCTTGGTGCTATTGCTAGACGCCAACTTACCAAACAACACATAAGCTTCATCAGGATACCTGGTGTTGAAGTTTCCATTGCTCGAAGCATCCAGAGTCATCTGATACCTCCAATCAAGTCCTCTGAAGAAGAAACCCATCAACTGAACATCAGAGTATCTGTGATGTGGACAATCTCTCTGATACGATCTGAATCTCGTCCAAGCAGCCTTGAACGCCTCAGTAGGTCCTTGAGAAAACTGGGAGATTTTGTTCCTCAGATCCTCGGATCGAGCATCATCATAGAAGTTGTTTAAGGAAAGCATTCTTAGTCTCTTCCCAAGTAGTCAGCGATCCAGGAGGTAACTGCTTCAGCCAGTAAGTTGCATCTCCACCAAGAGAGTATGGAAAGAGCTTGCAGAAGAGGTAATCATAGGACACTCCATTGCTCTTGATGCTAGTGACCAAATCCTCAAACATCTTGATATGCTCAAATTAATACCCTAAAAAGTACTAAAGCAGTTGCTGCAGTATATCAGGGGTCGAACACAAGAACTCAGAGAAATCGCACAATAGATTGTATAGTATCAAATCAAGCTAAGCAAATAGGATGAAACAAAAACAAAAGGCAGTAAATGAGTTGTAAATTCAATGGAGAGAATATAGGCTTAGGGTATTTCTCAGGGAATCAATGAATGCAGATAAACTAATTAACATGATTCAGATTTAGCGCGGTTCTTGAACTCAAATCACTAAGTTATAATTAACTAACTGTCATTGCGAGAATTATCTAAATCTAAACCTCAGAATCACAAATCTCTTTGCAAATTCCTAAGAATAAATCAGCTTTAAAGTTCGGGTTTGATATGTTCACAAATCAATTAAACCAAATCTCTTTGCGAATAATCAATTTGCTCACCTAAAGTTATATCAGGTAATTAATCGCACTGTCGTGCCTAATCAATTATCCTAAGATATATGTTCCAGATTAATCAACCTAGAATTAGCTTTGAGCACAACCTAAGGCGAAGAGTTAATTCAGATGGTGAATCCTAATAAATTAATCAACCTAGAAATCAGAGAAAACCCTTATGAGAAAACCCTAAACCTAAAGTGGATCTACTCAGACATGGAAATTGAATCAATAGACATGTTTGAATAAATACTCAATAGAAAATAAGAAAGAGTAACAAAAGGGTTCGAAATCTTCTCTCGGACGAACAGAGTTTCAGACTTGTCTCCCTTCAAAAGCTCTCTCACAAATCCAGAATAAAATAAAGCGTAGCCAACAAAGTGGCTGTAAAATCCCTAAAAATAACCTAAATCACGTTTTGGGGTTTCTTGTAAATATTAAAGACTCCTGGACCATGTTGCAATTCTTCAACTCTTCATTACAGTTGCGGGTCGTGTCTGCTGTGATGAATGTCGATCGATACCAGGGGGTATCGATCGATGCTCGACGTGAAATCGGGTACTCAGCAACACGAACTTCAGCTTTGCTCCAAAATTCTCCAGAAATCTCCAATATCTCC
Organism: Eutrema japonicum; assembly: GCA_030161315.1. Classification (NCBI taxonomy): domain Eukaryota; kingdom Viridiplantae; phylum Streptophyta; class Magnoliopsida; order Brassicales; family Brassicaceae; genus Eutrema; species Eutrema japonicum. The sequence continues at coordinate 21,928,390 of BSQW01000005.1, read as the reverse complement.
AATTATGCTCCAAACGTGCTAAGACCTGTAAAAGACTCTAAAACACTACGAAATAGCAGAAAGACTCTATAAAACAGACTTATATCATGGTCTAAAAGGGGTAAAAACCATGATATATCAACTCCCCCAGACTTAGCCTTTGCTTGCCCTCAAGCAAAACAGAAAACTAAACCAGAGAAAGGGTTTAAAAACGCGGAGACTCACCTGTTCAGGAACCATCGCAGAGATCCTTTTCCCAAGCACCCAAATGTTACCTAACTAGCCTTTGATCTAACCACCATGTACTTCTCCGTAGACATTCGCAGCTTTTCCAGACTCCACACATTATTTCACAGCATTGTTCAAATAAAGCCTTCATCACCAGTTTCATCGCCGCAACCAATGTTCAAGAACCTTCTAGATTCTTTACCATACATTATGATGACAAGGAACCATCCAATTTCACACGTTTTGTATCACTTTCTCTCCCCCAGACTTATTTATTATTATGTTCTCTTTTTTTATAGATCTGCATATACACATCAAGGTCCGAAACGCGAGTATTGATGGTGTTTGCCACCGAATCCCCGGTTCTTCCCTCTTTATGTATCAAAGGTTTAGGCAAATAGTGGTATCACGGAAAATTTTCATAACCTCGCTTTCAACCTTTGTGTGATCATTCCCTCTTAAGTAGAATAATGGGATCGCTGGACATTTTCCTAGCCCTCTACTCAGAAGAAAATCATTTCAATCTTTTATGCTCTTATTTATCAACTTATAACAGGGGAGAGAGATACCATTACTTTAAACATATGGGTTCTTTTGTTAGATATGAATGATGAATCAAGCTCTGTAAACACTAACCACATCGATGAAGTGCAAAAATTTGGCTTAGGCTTCAGCAGAATTCTGTTGGAGACATGGATGTTTTCTAGTCAACTGGTCAGTCCTTGAATTTTTCATTAGTCGATCTAGAGATGATCCTTCAACACTGGTCACTTAAAAACAAAATCAAAACAACAATTCAAGCACAGGATCATCATCTCCAATTAGTTTTGACTTGATAAAACAACTGACTCTAAGAAAAACAAACACAATGTCAGCAGACACCTCCCCCACTCTTGAACAATATTGTCCCCAGTGTTATCTAGCCTAGAGTAGGTAAAAGGAAACAAAAGAACAGAATAAGATGAAGAGAAACAAGAAGTTACCAGGCTTAAGTCGACATGATGAACGTCTCATTCGCGATTGGTGCTGACCGATACCAATGGGGTATCGATCGGCACAACGGCGATTTCGAGTTTTGCTCCTTGTTTATCCTGACACAAACACAAAACGAAAAATAAAAATAAAAAGAATCAAAAACAGACTAACCAGTGGGTTGCCTCCCACCAAGCGCTCGTTTAACGTCATTAGCTTGACAGTAACGCCATTCAGGCTGTGGGTGCATCATCCAAAGGCATTATCTGCCCTGTTGGAATCTCGGCTTTCGCCCAATAATGTTTCATCCTCTGTCCATTGACAGTAAACCCATCGCCTGTGGGACTAATCAGCACGACAGCTCCATGTGGTCTGACCTCTTTGATTGTGAAGGGACCTGACCAACGAGAACGCAGTTTACCAGGAAACAATTGCAAACGAGAATTATACAGAAGAACCTGGTCGTTCGGCTGGAAATGTTTGGAGATAATATTCTTATCATGATAGGCCTTAGTCCTCTCCTTGTACTGCTTGAAGTTCTCGTAGGCGTGGTGCCTAATCTCATCCAACTCGTTCAGCTGAATCAATCTCCTCTCTGCAGCATGCTTGATGTCAAAATTCAGCAACTTCGTCTCCCACGCTGCCTTGTGCTCAAGCTCCACTAGAAGGTGACATGCTTTGCCATACAGCAAGTGAAATAGTGTAGTGCCCAGCGGTGTCTTGAAAGCTGTCATATACGCCCATAGCGCGTCATCCAGCTTTTTAGACCAATCCTTCCTAGAAGTACCCACTGTCTTCTCCAAAATTTCCTTGATTTGCCTGTTGGAGACCTCGACTTGCCCACTGGTCTGAGGGTAATATGGAGTAGCCACGTGATGATTTACACCATACTTACTCAGCAATCTCTCAAAAATCTTGTTGTTAAAGTGAGAACCACCATCACTTATCACAATTCGAGGTACTCCAAATCGAGGGAAGATGATGGTCTTAAACAGCTTAACGACCACCGAAGAATCATTGGTTCTGCTAGGAATCGCCTCCACCCATTTGGACACATAGTCCACAACAACCAAGATGTACCTGTTCTCGTGTGACGAGGGAAAGTGACCCATAAAATCGATGCCCTAGCAATCGAAAACTTCAACCTCAAGGATGAAATTATGTGGCATCTCATGTCTCTTGCTGATCTTCCCTCTCCTCTGACAGACATCACACTGTGAGATATAAGCATGAGCATCCTTGAACATAGTAGGCCACCAGAAGCCTGCTTGAAGAACCTTTGACACCGTCTTGAAAGTAGCAAAGTGACCAGCATACTCAGACCCATGGCAATGAAAAAGAATTGATGGTACCTCAGACTATGCAGCGCATCTTCTGTAGATACCATATGAGCAGTGCTTGTATAGGTAAGGCTCATCCCAGAAGAACCTCTCATCTCGCGCATAAACTTCTTTCTTGCATACTTTGTGGGATACTTTGGCTCAGTCTCTACAGCAAGGTAGTTGGCAATGTATGCGTACCATGGATGTGCAGCACTAGAGACAGCAGCTAGATAGACATCATAGGAGTTTAAGTGCTCTGCAAACAAAACAGGTCCAAATCGCGACGAGTATCGATCGATACCGAAAGTCTGCATTCGTGAAAATTGCAGATTTTCGGGACAAAGGTCTTGAAGTTGAGCTTCAAAGAGGTAAATACCCTCCTCTGGCAAGTAATCATCAATAGGGACGACTTCATCGACCTTTAACCGCGATAAGTGGTCAGCAACGCCATTCTCAACTCCTCTCTTGTCCTTGATCTCGATGTCGAACCCTTGTAGCAAAAGAACCCATCGGCATAGACGAGGCTTGAGGTCCTTGTTCTTCAGTAGGTATTTGAGAGCAGCATGGTCTGTGTGACCAATAACCTTGTTCCCAATCAAGTAGGACCGAAATTTCTCAAAAGAGAAAACGACTGCCAGTAACTCCTTCTCAGTGGTGCTGTAATTTCGTTGAGCATCATCCAACGTCCTGCTGGCATAGTAATTAGCATGGAGCTTCTTGTCTTTCCTCTGACCCAACACAGCTCCAACAGCAAAATCACTTGCATCACACATAACCTCAAAAGGCAAGCTCCAATCAGGTGGTTGGACAATAGGAGTGCTCACCAATGCATTCTTAATCTCCTCGAAGGCTGGAAGGCAATCAGATGTGAAATCAAACTTGACTTCCTTACATAACAGGGCTGTGAGTGGGCGTGCAAGCTTAGAGAAATCCTTGATGAACCTCCTGTAAAACCCAGCATGACCAAGGAAGCTTCGTATCTCAGGAACAGATCGTGGAGGTTGCAAGCTTGTCATGACCTGAATCTTAGCCTTGTCGACTTCGATCCCTGCCTTAGAAACCTTGTGCCCAAGAACAATGCCATCTTGTACCATGAAGTGGCACTTCTCCCAATTAAGAACCAAATGCTTATCCTCGCATCTTTGAAGTACATTGCACAAGTTATCCAGAAAATCCTTGAAAGACGATCCATACACTGAAAAGTCATCCATGAACACCTCCATAAACTCCTCAGTCATGTCGGTGAAAATCGACATCATGCATCGTTGAAAGGTCGCTGGAGCGTAACATAATCCAAATGGCATTCTTCTGTAGGCGAATGTGCCATAGGGACATGTAAATGCCGTCTTTCCCTGGTCATCTGGATGTATAGGAATCTGGAAGAAGCCTGAGTACCCATCTAGAAAACAGTAGTATGGGTGGCTCGCTATCCTCTCCAGCATCTGGTCAATGACTGGCAATGGGAAGTGATCCTTCTTTGTAGCTGCATTCAGCTTCCTGTAGTAAATACACATCTTGTGACCAATGATTGTCCTTGTAGGGATCAGCTCGTCCTTCTCGTTCTACACCACAGTTATGCCTCCTTTCTTAGGCACAACGTGAACTGGACTAACCCAAGAACTATCCGAGATGGCATAGATAATCCATGCCTCCAATAGCTTCATCACTTCCTTCTTGACCACCTCCTTCAGGTTCGGATTCAGTCTCCTCTGACACTCGACCGAATACTTTGACTCATACTCCAAGTGAATATGATGCATGCACAAGTCTGGTGCTATACCTGAAATGTCATCAAGAGAATAGCCAAGAGCTTTGCGATACTTGGGCAACTTGTTCAGCAGTAAGGCAATCTCTGCGTTGTTCAAAGAAGTGTTAACAATGACTGGGTATGTTGAATTAGGACCAAGAAAACGATACCTCAGATTTGCTGGAAGTGGCTTTAGTTCCAACTTAGGAGCATTCTCTGAACTCCAATCTCCAAGCCCAGCAGCTTGCTTAGAAATGTCGACCAATCCTCCTTCTGGCCGCAGGGTATCGACCGATACCAGAGGGGTATCGACCGATACCAGAGGGGTATCGATAGATACCGGGGATGCTGAATCAAGCATCTTCGAGTATCCAGCAGTATTGTCACACGAACATACCTCTGAAGTGGCCGAACAAACCAATGCTCTCTCCAGTGGATCCTCAGGGTGCATCTCCAAGAAGTACTCCTCAGCTATTTCCCTGAAGGTGTCCACATAGAATGTCTGCCCATCGATGGTTGGCCTCTTTATCATTTTTTCCATGTTAAAGGACATCACCAAATCACCGATGTTGACAGCTATCTGTCCATTCTTGCAGTCAATCAAGGCTCCAGCAGTTGCAAGGAATGGTCTGCCCAGGATAAGAGGATCTTTAGGCTCAGCATCGTATTTCAGGACGATGAAATCTGTTGGGATCAAGCAGTTCCCAATCTTGATTGGGACATCTTCAAGTAGTCCCTCTGGAATCGCACTGAGCAATCAGCAAGTACCAGCGAGATCCTTGTATATTGGAAGTCTGTCATCCCCATTCGCTTGGCAACTGAGTGTGGCATAAGGTTCACACTCGACCCAATATCGCAGAGAGCACGCTCGAATCTCTCTGTGAAGATAGTGCAGTCCAAAACAAAGATCCATGGGTCTGGTAGCTTCTTCGGAATTTTGTTGAGTAAGATCGCACTGCACTCAGCTGTGATCATCATGACACCTTCCTCCAGGTTTACATTGCTAGAGACAATCTTCTTCACATATCTCCTGAAAGCTGGAGAAGTCTTAATAACATCAACAAAAGGAAGCTCCACAACCAACTTGTCTAACATAACCTTGCATCTAGCATCCTCCCATTCCTTCCTTGTCGGCTAAGGAAATATAGGATAAGGTATCTTGGGGGTATACACCCTCTCCTTGATACTCTCAGGCTCCTTCTCGACCTGTGTCTCAGCATCGATCGACACTGGATTAGTATCGATCGATACACGGGATTTTGGATTCTCTCGTGTAGGTATTTGGACTGGTATCGATCGATACTGGTTGGTATCGATCGATACACGTGGATTTTCAGAATCCCAATCGTCATCTCGAGCAAGATCGGCGAAAATCTCCGATGTTGGGCTGTTCTTTGCTCCTGTAACCACCTCTTTTCCACTCTTCAAGGTGATGGCATTGATGTGTGCCCTTGGATTCTCAGTTTTTCCTGGAAGAAAACCTTCCTGCTTTTTCACAGCTGCTGCTGTCTGAGCGACCTGAGTTTCCAACTTCTTCTGGCTAAGATTGATGGCTTCAATTTTCCCATTCAGCCCAATGTACAGAGAGTCAAACTTCCCATTGAAGTCACCTTGCAACTTCTCTTGTCCCCGAATAAGTTGTTTCATCATGAAGTCCATCTTATTCTCTGTGGACTTTGGAGAGATTGGTTGGTACGAAGAGTTCCCATAATTGCGAGTGAAATCGCTGCTCTGGAGTGGTTTCTGAGTAAATTGCTTCCCTCCAAAACCATATTGGTTCCCCTCAAACTTGTACCCACCTTGCTGATTGTTGTTGTTGAAGTTTCAGTTGTTGTTGTACCCAAATCGCTGACCCTGAAAACCATAACCACCAACGTAGTTAACATCCTCCACCTCTTATTCATCCATGATGTCGACTCCATCAGCAAAATGTACAGTCTTCTTCGACTTCCCAAGCAGAATATCCAACTTCGCTTGAACTTTAGCAATCTGCGATCCATCAATTCCTGCATCTTGCTTCTTCCGCTCGAAATCAGTATTCTTGGTGCTATTGCTAGACGCCAAGTTCTCAATCAGCACAACCGCTTCATCTGGATATCTGGTGTTGAAGATCCCATTACTCGCAGTTTCCAAAGCCATTTGGTACCTCCAATTGATCCCTCTGTAGAAAGTACCCAACAGCTGAACCTGATTGAACCCATGGTGCGGGCAATCACTCTGATATGATTTGAAACGAATCCAAGCAGTTTTGAGTGCCTCTGTTGGACCTTGAGAAAATTGAGAGATCTTGTTCCTGATCTCTTCAGATCTCGCATCATCGTAGAAATTGATTAGGAATGCATTCTTCGTCTCATCCCATGTAGTTAGCGAATCAGGAGCTAACTGATTCAACCAATAAGCAGCATCCCCACCAAGAGAGTACGGGAAAAGTTTGTAGAAAAGGAACTCATTGGGCACTCCATTGTACTTCAAACCAGTGACCAAATCCTCGAACCTTTCGATATGATCCATGGGATGCTCATGAGGTAGGCCATGGAAAGGGTTCTGACTTACAAGAGGCGTAATACACATGTTTCAGCTCGAAGTCATTCCTTCGAAAAGTTGGGATGCGAATCGCAGCTCGATTGGCAAAGAACTGATCAGGTATATTGTGCTCACCAAGTGTTCTACCCCGATCAACTCAAGCATTCCCAATGTTGGCTTGTGCAGCTGACGCGACAATCTGACCAACAACAGCAGGAGGGGCAATGGCGTTTCCAGCCTCATGAAGTCGATGCCCTCTCTCATTGCACACTTGACCCTCTTGGTCTCTTAAGACTCCAACTTCATCAGCTCTTAAAACCACTGGGTTGTTCATCCCTGATGTTTTCTTTGTCTTTCTGTTTGCACGTTCTAAACGTTCTAGGTTCTCTGACGATAGATTGACTAGCGGAGTGCTCTGGTTTCTTCTAGTTTCGCGATTAGGCATGCACCTGAAACACAAAAATCAAGAACGTAAGTAACCAAAAACACGAAGAGTATCGATCGATACCAAGTGGTGACGATCGATATCAACAAAAGAAAAAGACGAGTATCGACCGATACTAGATAGTATCGATCGATACCGACGAGCTGACAGCTAAAATCTAATGGCGAAATTGAGTCGCCGGCAACGGCGCCAAATTTGATATGCTCAAATTAATACCCTAAAAAGTACTAAAGAAGTTGCTGTAGTATATCAGGGGTCGAACACAAGAACTCAGAGAAATCGGACAATAGATTGTATAGTATCAAATCAAGCTAAGCAAATAGGATGAAACAAAAACAATAGGCAGTAAACGAGTTTTAAATTCAATAGAGAGAATATAGGCCTAGGGTATTTCTCAGGGAATCAATGAATGCAGATAAACTAATTAACAGGATTCAGATTTAGCGCGGTTTTTGAACTCAAATCACTTAGTTATAATTAACTAACTGTCGTTGCGAGAATTATCTAAATCTAAACCTCAGAATCCCAAATCTCTATGCAAATTTCTAAGAATAAATCAGCTTTAAAGTTCAGGTTTGATATGTTTACAAATCAATTAAACCAAATCTCTTTGCGAATAATCAATTTGCTCACCTAAAGTTCTATCAGGTAATTAATCGCATTGTCGTGCCTAATCAATTATCCTAATATCTATATTCCAGATTCGTCAACCTAGAATTAGCTTTGACCACAACCTAATAAACTAATTCAGATGGTGAATCCTAATAAACTAATCAACCTAGGATTCAGAGAAAACCCTTATGAGAAAACCCTAAACCTAAAGTGGATATACTCATACATGGAAATTGAATCAATAGACATGTTTGAATAAATACTTAATAGAAAATAAGAAAGAGTAACAAAAGGGTTCAAAATCTTCTCTCGGATGAACAGAGTTTCAGACTTGTCTCCCTTCAAAAGCTCTCTCACAAAACCAAAGTAAAATAAAGCATAGCCATGAAAGTGGTTGTAAAATCATATAAAATAACCTAAATCACGTTTTGGGACTTCTTGTAAATAATAAAGTCTTCTGTGCAATTTTGCAATTTTTCAACTCTTCATTAAAGTCGCGGGTCGTGTCTGCTTCTGTGAGTATCGACCGATAATAGGCAGTATCGATCGACACTGATGTTTCAAATCGGGTACTCAGCTACATGAAATTCTGCTTTGCCACAAAATGCTCCAGAAAGCTCCAATATCTCCAATTATGCTCCTAACGTGCTAAAACCTGTAAAAGACTCTAAAACACTAAAAAATAGTATAAATACTCTATAAACGGACTTATATCATGGCTTAAACTGGGTAAAGACCATGACATATCATTTTAGCAGGTATAGGTTGATAAAATGAATATCCATAGTTCCTGGTATATGCACTGTTCAGAGATGGTTTCTGGACAAACTGACTTGATCCTCCTTGCTGAGCATTGTTGTTGAAGTTTCTGTTGTTATTCTGATATTGATTTTTCTGACCTTGAAAACTAGATCCACCAATGTAGTTAACATCTTCCACTTCATCCTCATTGAATACCTCAACATCATCTGCAAAGTGAACAGCCTCCATCGTCTTGTCCATCAACATATTGTGCATATAATCTAACTTTGCTTGAACCTCAGTAATCTGCGAACTTTCCATGCCACCAGCTAGCTTCTTGCGCTCCATGTCAGCATTCTTGGTACTATTGCTAGATGCCAAGTTCTCAATCAGCACATAAGCGTCCTCAGGATACCTGGTGTTGAAATTTTTATTGCTTACAGCATCCAGAGCCATCTGGTACCTCCAATCAACCCCTCTGAAGAAAAGACCCAGCAATCCCTCTAAACATTAGTGAATCCATGATGTGGACAATCCCTCTGATATGACCGAAATCTGAGCCAAGCAGCCTTAAACGTCTCAGCCGGTCCTTGAGAAAATAGAGAAATCTTATTTCTAAGCTCCTCGGATCGTGCATCATCATAGAAATTGTTCAGTAATGCATTCTTAGTCTCTTCCCAAGTAGTCAGTGACCTAATTGGCAACTGCTTCAGCCAATAAGTTGCATCCCCACCAATAGAGTATGTGTAAAGCTTACAGAAGAGGTAATCATAGGATACTCCATCGCATTTGATGCTTGTAACCAAATCCTCAAACCTCTCAATGTGATCCATAGGGTGTTCATTGGAAAGACCATGGAAAGGATGCTGACCCAAAAGAGTGTAGTAAGCAGGCTTCAGCTCAAAGTTGTTTCTCTGAAAAGCAGGAGGGCGAATCGCAAAACCATTGGCGTAGAACTGATCAGGCCTGTTGTACTCACCAATTGTCCTACCACGATTAATCACAGCATTCCCTGCGACAATCTCTTCGACAACAGCAGGAGGTGGAATGATGTTCCTCTCTCCGTCCAATCGTTGCCCTCGCCCATTGCACAATTGACCCTCTTGGTCTCTGTAAGCACCAGCTTCATCTTCAACCAAAACCACTGGGTTGTTGTTCATCTTTGATGGCTTCTTTGCTTTTCTGTTTGCGCTTTCCAAAAGTGCTAGCTGATCGTTTGACAGATAAACTAGTGGAGTGTTCTTGTTTCTCCTGGTTTCACAAATAGGCATGCACCTGAAATTTAAGAGTCAAGAACGTAAGTAACAAAATTCACGACATGTATTGACCGATACCACTAGGGTGTCCATCGATACTGGTCGAACTTAGTCAAAATTTTCAAACTAAAATTGAATGGCGAATTGAATCCCTGGAAACGGCGCCAAATTTGATAAGCTCAAATTAATACCCTATAAATACTAAAGCTTTGTCGATTGTAATACTTCGGGGTCGAATCCACAGAGACTCAAAGTAACACACAAATAGATTGTATAGATGAAAATCAAGCTAAGTGATCAATGGAATTGAAAGCAATTACGTAAATTAAACAAGTTGTGATTCGATTGGGAGAAAGATAGGTTCAGGGTATTTCTCAGGAAATCAATAAATGCAATTAAACTAACAAATCAGGGTTCAGGTTCAGCACGGTTCTTGAACTCAAACCACTGAAGTATAATTAACCAACTCTCGTTGCGAGAATTGTCTATGTCTAAATCCTAGAATTCCAAATCTCTTTGCGAATCATAAAGTCTAAACCAGGTTTTAGTTCAAGTTCGATTTGTTCACAAAACAACTAAACCAAATCTATTTGCGAAATGTTATTTTGCTCACCTTAAATTCTATCAGGTTTCTCAATTGCACTCTCGTGCCTTATCGATTAACCTAAGATCTAAGTTCTAGGTGATCAATCCAGAATTAGCTTTAAGAACAACCTAAGGCAAAAAAACTAATTCAGATTATGAACCATAATTAATAATTCAACCTAGCATTCAAAGAAATCCATTATGAGAACCCTAAACCTAACAGGAGATCTACTCAGACATGGAGATTGCAACAATAAACATGACTGAATAAATACGTGAATAAATAATAAGAAAGAGTAAGAAAGAATAAAGTTCAAAATCTTCTCTCGGACGAACAGAGTTTCAGACTTGTCTCCCTTCCAAAGCTCTCTCACAAAACAAAAGTAAAATAAATCATAGCCGTCAAAAGTGGCTGTAAATCCTAATAAATAACCTAAATCACGTTTTGGGACTTCTTGTAAATAATAAAGTCTTCTGGGGCAATTTGCAGTTTCTCAATTCTTGGAAAATTCGCGATCCTTTTGTTCCTTTGTCGAGTATCGATCGATACTCATTCATCAATTCGGCGTCTCAGCTACATGATCTCTGTTTGGCTCCAAAAAGCTCGAAAATGCTTCATTATCTCCAATTATTCTCCAAACGTACCTAAAACCTGAAAGGACTCTAAAAGACTCCAAAATACTAGAAAAACTCTATAAAAAGGACTTATATATGCCACCCAGTTAGCTACCACACGAGTAATGGAAACTTCAACACCATGTATCCTGATGATGCCTATATACTGATTGAGAACTTGGCGTCTAGCAATAGCACCAAGAATGCTGATTTAGAGCGGAAGAAGCTAGCTGGTAGCATGGACGGTTCACATATTGCTGATGTTCAAGCTAAGTTGGATTCTATGCACAATCTTCTGATGGGAAAGACAACGAAGGTTGTTCACTTTGCTGAAGATGTCGATGTGTTCAACAAGGATGAAGTGGAGGATGTAAACTACATTGGTGGTTCTGGTTTTCAAGGTCAGCGGAATCAATTCAACAACAACTGAAACTTCAACAACAACTCTCAGCAAGGAGGTTCGAATGAGTTTGGTCAGAAATCATCTCAGAACAGTGGTTATACGAGGAACTATGGAAACTCATCTTATCAAGCCTACCTGCTAAGCTTCCACATAGCAAGATCGAGTCTATATTTAAACAACTGGTTCAAGGATAGCATCAGCTCACATTGAATCTCAACGGAAAGATAGATGCTGTGTAAAAAGATCTGAATGGAAGGATCGATGCTCTCGATACTCATCAGAAGATACTAGAAACGCAAGTAGCTCAGACTGCAGCAGCTCTCAAGGGAAAGCAGACTCAGGCACAGAACGAATACGTCAATGCAATCACCTTGAGAGGTGAAGGAAATCTCGAAAACCTTGTCGAATGTGATTCTGAACCTGACTCGTCAGTATCGATCGATACCACTGCTGATATCGATCGATACTAACCTGAAGAACCGACACATGAGCCTTGTGTCGATCGACACCAATCTTGTATCGATCGACACCCCTCGCATGCTGAACCGGATATCGTGAAGAAACCAGAGATGATTAAGGAACGTGTTTACAAGCCTAATGTACCATACCCTCGATTACCCTGACACCTCAGAGACCCCATTTCTCCAAAGCAGCTGCTTGGCTTTGAGAAGATGGTACGAAGAATTCCACACACACTGACTTTTGAAGAAGCTTTAGAATACCGCCCTCTGCTGATTCACTTCCGAGATTGCAGAGAAACTGAGGACAAGATTAAGGCACTCTTCATCAAGGTCATAAGTACACCACCTCCACTGAAGCAGTTGACTAAGAGGGATGACCCAGGGAAATTTTTAGTTCCATGCTCTATCTCCGGGGTTGAATTCAAAGAATCTCTGGTTGATTCAGGGTATAGCGTCAATGTCATGTCAAAGGCACTTGCAGAGAAGCTAAAAATCGATGACATAAGATCTACTCAGATGGCTCTCACGTTCGCAAATTCTTCCACATCAGTTCCATATGGTACAATCCCTGATTTGATGGTTAAGGTAGGAGACTATCTGGTTCCTACTGATTTTCAGGTTGTAGAGATGCATGCGAGGTCTAGCCCGCATTATATTCTTGGAAGACCGTTCATGGCTACGGCTGGTGCAGTTATGAACACGCCCAGTAAGAGGATCTTGTTCTTGTACATTGACGAACAAGTCTCCTACGAAGCAATCCCTTCTAGAAGAGCTCCCACACAGATATCTTGCATCCCCGTTGGTGCAGGAGAAACATTGATGGTTGATCTTTTGGACGAGCCTTATGATGAGCCAACTGTCATAGAAGTTCTAGATCGTCCTCCTGTCATCACTAAGAAAGTCACCAAAAAGACTAAGGCAAAGAAGGAGGTGAAGAACAAAAGAGTCGAGAATGCTACGCATGTGACCTTGATCCCTCAGAAGTGCGATGGAGATTCGATCGAATATAAGGTGAAATGCAAGGGAACCTCGCGACCATTCATCTAAGGCCAGAATTCTTCTTACTCCGTAGCTAAAAGAGAAAGGACGAGAAGTTGTGGAAAACATGTTGAGCAGAACTCTGAAGTTGGATATGTCAAGTTGTGGAGCCTGTTTGCTGCAAGCTCTCATTCCTATCCTGACTGATCGTCCGTAAAGTCAAGCTCGCGACGTAAAACAAGCACTGAGTGGGAGGCAACCCACTGGTAAGTCTGTATATATGCGTCTTTTATTTTTCTTATTTTCGGTTTTGTGCCTTGCGTCTTAACGTGAAGCAGATTTAGAGGAGGAGTGTCGACCGACACCAGTCCTTGTCGATCGGTACCACGCGGAGAAAAAGCAGGAATTGGCCAACACGTGTCGACCGATACTATACGGTGTCGATCGACAACGTGCGGGCAGGTAAGTTTTCTTTCAAAACCCTCGGGTTCTTCTTTCTCTTCTTTCTTCTCCATCGATCGATACCGCCTCTTTCTTCCTCTCAAATCGCATCTCTCTCGTTTCTTCAATCAGCAAAGGTATGTATTCAAATTTCCACCTTTTCGATCCGATTTTTAGGTTTGAGGTTTGTGAGATTCTACTCCTAGCACTTGTTTTTCTCGACAATGGTCATTTGCTGAGATGCTCTAGAGTAGTTTCGCACCTTGCCTTACATTCAATTGCCTTTAATTTCGACTCTTGGATAATTTGGATTGTGGAACTCGATGAACTGGAATTGGCTTGGGTGTCGATCGATACCTTCCAGCATCGATCGACATCATTCGTGTCTGATAATAAGAATTTGCTGTGATTGCTGAGAGGTGTTGGATTTATGATGTGTCTTTCTGTCTTTGTTTGCATATGACATCTAGGCCAAAGAGAGCACGAACTTCAGACGCATCGAGCTCTAATCCATCTGCTCCTGATGTTCCTGTAGCCCCACACAGAGGTCCTTGGCCTAAGATGAACGAGAAGGCTAGGATCCCTTGTCATCGCGTTTGGAACGGGACAGAGAAGGAGGTTGCGCTGGATGATGACTGCACCTACAGACCCATCTCAAAGGCGTGGGATGACTATAACGCTGCACTATAACGCGTGGTTGAGAGTTGTTATAGAACCTACTCGGTTTGTTAACGGGGTCTCCATGCGTCGTTTGGGCCTTGACACAGAGCTGGCTCGTTTGCTTGCGAAGATTGGTCTTGGCCGGATGGCAACTCAACAGTATGATCTTTACCCGGACTTGGTTCGTCAGTTCATGGCGACAGTTCGCGTTTACTACCAGGACGAGGTTCTCCGGGATGAACAGGAGGGTACTCTGACTTTCATGGCTTGTGGAGTGAGGTACATATTACCACTCCCTGATATCTGTGACATCTTCGGTTTTCCGCGGGATTGCAGGAAGTTTCTCTTCCCGCGCAGCATCCTCACATGCAGACATTTTGTGAGCATTTCGGGAATGGTGCTTATTACTCTAAGGAGTCCATTCAGATGGATATACGACACCCAGTCCTGCACTGTTTGGTTAGGATCCTGAGCACCACTCTTATGTGCAAGATGGAACCAAACAAGATGAGAGTGTCCGAGCTTCTACTTCTGTGTCTGGCTATCAGAGACATTATTCCTGAGGAGGATTTCGCATGACCTGAGATTATAGAGGAAAACCTTGGCGCTGTATTGGCGCATCATTTGGTCTCTTTAAAGACCAAACCATTCACAGGCACGAGCATGAAGACAGAGACAGTTGGTAGTCTCCTCACTCCTATCTTCCAGCACCTCGGGATCAGTACTACGAGCTGCTCGATAGTCACTACGCGCCGGATGAGAGCAATTTGAAGAACCTTAAGTTGTTGAAGCCTGAGAGGCGTTGGTTTTCACTACATCTGCTGGAGATTTTCTGGTGTCACTCCCTAACGACGAGTTGACAGGCATTCTCGATGATCTTTCTCAGCTTCGTTTCGAGCCTCCACCACACCTGTTGATTCGAGCACCTACGACTAGACGACGAGCTCATGCGCCCTCACCTGCTGATGCTGACATTCCATCTACTTCACACCAGGGAGGACGAACCCAGCGATCGCGAGCAGCGACTTCCTCTATCCCTGCACCATCATTTCCTTCTCCTTCGGAACTTCCGAAGAAGCCAGGTGCCTTTCAGAGGGTGATGATAGACAGTATGCGGAGCATCTGGACAGCTATTTCTCGTTGCCGATGCATGACTGATACGAACGCTGCTCCTCCGTCTCAGCAGACTCCGGTTGATGCTTCTCCCTTTGATGATCCTGATGCTGATGCTGATTCCGAGGCGACAGAGGATTAGTCCACGTTTGTTTTTCTTTTCTTTTCCTTTTTCTTTTCCCATTTCTTTTTATTTTCGTTTGAACTTTTGTGTCTTTTATGTTTTTGGACCTGTGGATTTATGCTTCTATGATATTTTGTTGCACCTAACTTGTGTTTGAGTGCTCTAACAGTGCTTACATTTAACACATGGATCGTTAGACACATTCTTGGAGCTACATCTGACCTTAGACGTTGAAAACGAAATCGCCTGAGTGTCGATCGATACCCTGTCGGTATCGGTCGACACCCTACGCGAGTGAGAACAGTTAATCATATCGACTTAATCCTGGTATCGCTCAATACCAGGTCGTGTGTCGGTGGATACTCGATGTTCCAGCACGGTAACTTCTTGTTTTTCACAATTCCACTTGGTTCTTTTGCTTTCTTTCACCAACTCTTGGCTAGATAACATTGGGGACAGTGTTGTTCAAGTCTGGGGGAGGTAGTCATTGACTTTGTTTTTGTTTTTCTTATAGTCAATCGTTTTTTGAGTCAAAATCGGTTTTATTGAGTCAAAAATATGTTGGAGACTGTGATCTTTTTCTTGAATCTATTGATTTGACCTTGCTTCTAAGTGACCATTGTTACAGAATCAGTTAAAAATCGACTAATGAAAAATCCAAAAGCTGACCAGTTAACTAGAAGACACTCATGTTTCCAGCAAAGTTCTTTAAAGCCTGAGCCAAATTTTTGCACTTCATCGATGTGGTTATTGTCCATAGAGCTTGATTCATCATTCGTATCTGACGAATGAACCCATGTGTTTGAATGAATGGTATTCCTCTCCCTGCTACAAATTAATTAATAAGATACATTAAAAGATGAAATGATTTTCTTCTGAGTAGCGGGTTAGAAAAATTTTCAGCGATCCCATTATTCTACTTCAGAGGACATGATCACACAAAGGTAGAAGCGAGGTTAGGAAAATTTCCTGTGATACCATTATTCGCCTACACCTTTGATTACTTTTGAGGGAAGAACCGCGAATTCGATGGCAAACACCATCAATACTCGCGTTTCGAACCTTAATATGTAAATGCAAGAAACATAATAAGAAATAGGTCTGGGGGAGAGAAATAATACCAGAAAGTGTGAAAAAGGGTGGTTCCTTGTCATGATATTGTATGGGAAAAAATCTAGAAGGTTCTTGGTATTAATCGCAACGATGAAACTAGCGAGGATGGCTTGATTGAACGATGCTGTGAAATAATGTGTGTAGTCTGGAAAACTGCGAATGTCTACGGAGAAGTACATGGTGGTTAGATTTGGAACTGGTTAGGTGACATTTGCGTGCTTGGGAAAAGGGTCATTGCAATGTTTCAAGAACATGTGAGTCTCTATGTTTTCAAACATCTTTCTCTGGTTTAGTCTTCTATTTGCTTGAGGGCAAGCAAAGGCTAAGTCTGGGGGAGTTGATCTAACAATGTTCTTACCCCGTGTAAGCCATGATATAAGTCCGTTTTATAGAGTCTTTCTACTATTTTGTAGTGGTTTAGAGTCTTTTACAGGTTTTAGCACGTTTGGAGCATAATTCGAGATATTTGAGCTTTCTGGAGCATTTTTGATCAAAGCAACGTTCGTTTAGGTGAGTACCCGATTTGAAGTCTCAGTGTCGATCGATACTGACTAGTATCGGTGGATACTCATCGAAGCAGACACGACCCGCGACTTTAATGAAGAGTTGAAGAATTGCAAAATAGCCCATAAGACTTTATTATTTACAAGAAGCCCCAAAACGTGATTTTGGTTATTTTATAGGATTTTACAGCCACTTCCATGGCTATGCTTTATTTTACTTTGGTTTTGTGAGAGAGCATTTGAAGGGAGACAAGTCTGAAACTATGTTCGTCCGAGAGAAGATTTCGAACACTCTTGTTACTCTTTCTATTTTATTTGATGATTTATTCAAACATGTTTATTGCTTTAATTTCCATGTCTGAGTAGATCTTTTGTTAGGTTTAGGGTTCTCATAAGGGTTTTCTCTGAATGCTAGGTTGATTAGTTATTAGGATTCACCATCTGAATTAGTTCTTTGCCATATGTTGTGTTCAAAGCTAATTCTATATTGATCACCTAGAACTTAGATCTTAGGATAATTGATTAGGCACGAGAGTGCGATTAATTACCTGATAGAACCTAAGGTGAGCAAAATAACTATTCGCAAAGAGATTTGGTTTAGTTGTTTTGTGAACAAATCAAACCTGATCTAAAAGCAGATTTATACTTTAGGATTCACAAAGAGATTTGGAATTCTAGGATTTAGATTTAGATAGTTTTCGCAACGAGAGTTGGTTAATTATACCTTAGTGATTTGAGTTCAAGAACCGCGCTAAACCTGAATCCTGACTAGTTAGTTTATCTGCATTCATTGATATCCTGAGAAATACCCGGAACCTATCTTTATCCAATCGAATTTACAACCGTTTTAATTTACATTCTGCTTTCAACATCATTGATCACTTAGCTTAATTCTCACCTATATAATCTATTGTGTGTTTCTGTGAGTCCTTCTGTTCGACCCCTACTTTACTACAACTACTGCTTTAATACTTTTAGGGTATTAATTTGAGCATATCAGAAAGAGCCTCCAAACTTGGATGGGTTCAAGAAGAAAAAGTTCTTTCATGACGTCACAAGGTACTATTGGGATGAGCCATTCTTGTAAAAGTTGTGTTCGGATGGTTTGTATTGAAAGTGTGTTGCGGAAGAAGAGGTCCAAGGGGTCTTATTCCATTGTCATGGGTCGGCCTATGGTGGACACTTTGCTTCGTACAAGACGGCTACAAGAGTCCTCCAATCCGGTTTTTGGTGGCTGAGCCTAATCATGGATGCATATGCTTTTGTTTCCGCTTGTGACGCTTGCCAAAGAAAGGGGAACATTAGTAGAAGAGATGAGATGCCTCAAAACCCGATTCTCGAAGTGGAACTTTTTGATGTGTGGGGAATAGACTTCATGGGATCGTTCCCTTCTTCTTATGGAAACCAATATATTCTAGTGGAGGTTGACTATGTCTCCAAATGGGTAGAGGCGATTGCGAGTCCCACAAATGATGAAAATTCGTTCTCAAGATGTTTAAGTCAATAATCTTCCCTAGATTTGGTGTACCACGAGTTGTGATAAGTGATGGAGGTTTGCATTTCATAAACAAAGTCTTCGAAAGCTTGCTGAGGAAACATGGAGTGAAGCACAAGGTGGCCACGCCATACCATCCTCAAACGAGTGGCCAAGTGGAGGTTTCTAACCGGCAAATCAAGGGGATACTTGAGAAGACCGTTGGAAGCTCAAGAAAAGATTGGTCCATGAAGCTTGTTGACGCATTGTGGGTTTATCGAACCGCTTTCAAGACGTCGATAGGAACTACTCCGTTTAACCTTCTCTACGGGAAAACTTGTCACTTGCCGGTTGAGTTAGAATACAAGGCCTTGTGGGCGGTGAAACTTCTCAAATTTGATCTAAAGACCACACAAGAGAGGCGGTTGATTCAACTCCAAGAGTTAGACGAGATTAGGCTAAAAGCCTATGAGAGCTCGAGGATCTACAAGGAACGGACCAAAGCGTTCCATGACAAGAAAATCTTGCGTAAGGACTTTAAAGTTGGAGACTTAGTGCTATTGTTGAACTCCCGGTTGAAGCTTTTTCCCGGTAAGCTCAAGTCGAGATGGTCCGGACCATTTGAGATCAAAAAAGTGAGGCGATATAGAGCCGTGGTACTAGTGAACAAGAGTGGCCAAGAATTCATCGCAAACGGCGAAAGACTCAAACCATACCATGCTAAGGAAAAACTTTAAAAAAAGGGAGGCTCGATTCCTCTCGAAGATGTTCCCTTCGCTTAAATGCGGTAACCAACGTCGAACTTAGTGACGTAAAACAAAGTGCTCTTGGGAGACACCCCAAGCTTATCCTTGTACATACTTTTAATTTTCTCTTTTTCATGCTTTGCTAGTACTTTTTGATATTTTTTGTTAAGTGTTCATATGGTACTTGGTGTTCGAGGGAAAATGATATCCGTGGGAAAACGTTAGCCGAGGGAATAGATACCGGACCGATGAAAGATGAGGGATGTGGCTCGGGATTGAAAATTTTCCCCGGGAATAAAAATTTCCCTCGATTTTGCTCCCTTGTGTCGATGCATTTCCCTCGGGAAGATAAACATTTTCCCTCAATACCGGGCCTGGTGCAAGAAATGGGTTTCCCCCGGCGTGAAAATTTCCCTCGGACAGGGAAATTCCCGGCCCCGTGTACCGGCTGTGTTTTGCCAGGTATGAAAATCATGCGGACATGCAATCTCGGCCCCGTGTACCGGCTGTGTTTTGCCCGGGATGGCTATGGACCATTGGTCCGAGGCTTCGTCCAACGGTCCTTGGTTTGGATCTATTAACCAATGGACCGCCAGGTAAGTCTTCTTCCTCCTCTTGAATCGCGACCACCACCATTGTTTTTTCCCCTCAAGATCATTCCCTCATAACTCTCTCATTTCTTACCCAACAATCGTGATTCAAGTTGCGAAATTCCGGATTTTTCATCCTCTTTCTGGATCTACCCACATTTTTTCATTCAAATCGTGCATCCCCAAGGTATTTTTACTCAAATATTTCATGAAAAATTCAAGAACTTGCTCATAATTAAAAAATTTCACGGCTTTGATTGGGTAGTGCTTTCACTTGAATAAAAACCTTGAGATTAGGTTAGAAATGGCTAGGCTTGGTAGTTCTTATGCTAATTTTTGATGCACTTGAGAAATTTTGGATTTTTGAAACAAGTAAATCGAATTTTTTTGGTATATTGTGCTAAAAGTACCTTGGAGATTTGAATGAGTTCTTGGAGCACTTAATGGGTATACTAAATTTTGCAAATGAGAAATTGAATGTCATTTTGTAAATTGAGCACTATACTCTTTGTCTAATGTCTAATGACAAAGGTTGTATCTTGGTTTCTTGAAACTTATACATTCCTTGAGACAATGTAGGTACCATGACGATAACAAGTGACCCAATCAAAGTGAAAGGTCCACCGACTAAAAAGAGAGAGTTAGCATTAGCGGAAAGCGCTAAAGGCACCGAAAAGAGGAAAAAGAAGGCACTTGCTAATGACGAGGAAGAAAACGTGGTGGAAGAGGTATCGCAAGTGAGAAAGAAGAAGAAAGTCCCCAAGCCCAAGCCAAAAGTCCCTACCTATAGTGAGTATGCCAAGAAGCTCAAGGCGGTGAAATTCAAGTAGACAAATTCCCGAACATGGTTGTACTTGAGAAGATGGGAATCCTTGAGGATGTGAAATCGATTTTCACCAACATGAGTTTTTGTGGAATCTTTGACGTGGCTAACCTCTTGTGGATAAAGACGCCAATGAATATGATTCCCACGGTTTCATTGAGTTTAAGGTGGGGAGAGAAGCATACAAGATGACATTCCATGAGCTAAGTCAAGTGTTTGGGTTCAAAGAAGAAGGAACCAAGAGAGGCCTCAAGTTTCTCTATGGGAAGAACAACTTAACCTACTTGTGGAAAGTCATTGGTGTGGGAGAATATAATCTCGGGTCCATCAAAGGCACATTCATCCGCCACCCCGCCAGTCGTTATGCCCACAAGATCCTTGCTCACACCTTCTTCGCCAAGAAAGAGTTTGGAACGGTTTCAGAAGAAGATATGGAGTTGCTTGCTTTAGGTTTGGCACCGTTTCTTGAAACACCTCAAGATGAGAGGCGTTTCATTGGAGAGAGTGCACGCCCATGCCTAGCCGCCATTCTAGTGAACCACTTACTTGGCTACAAAGATTGGGCTCTCACTACCAAGATCAAGGAACCAAAAATATTCATAGGCGGTTTGGTAACTTCAATCCTCAAGGCTACAGAGATTAAGTTGGTGGATGAGACTAAGAACGTGGAGTTTATGGATGAAGCCTATCTCTCAAGGACCAAGTTCTTCGAAGGCAAAATAGGCAAGACTTTTACCTATAACCTAAAGCTCACCGAGACCAACACGGTCAAGGTCTTTTTGCCTAACGCTCCTCTCACCACACTCCGAGGGAGGAAAGAGATCTACTTCTATCCGACCAATGATCACTTCTACAACCCGGCCACGGATACACCACTAGAGGTGATTCGCTTTCGAAAAGGGAAGGGGAAGAAAGTACAGAAAAGGGAAGGGGGAGAAAGTACCGAGAGAAGATGTTGAATCACCCAATGGCCATGAGGATGAAGTAGAAGATGCACACTCGATTCCCACTCGGCCCAAGTATGGAAGTGAGAGGTATAGCTTTGATCCTTATGATGGGAGGATGCCTGAGGTTGCCACTAGACACGCACATCACCAAACGAGGTTACTCCAACGTTGGTGCAAGTGGCAAGATAAGACAATCCGGAAGTTGGTAAAGGCGGTCAAGGACTTGAAAGGCGGAAAGAAAGGAGAGGCTAGCTCCTCTCGCGGCCAAGGAGAGCCGAGCACGGACGAGCAAGACGAGATTGGAGAATGCTCTACATCATTGGATCAACGTCCTCAACAACATGGAGGACAATAGGTGATTCATGACAACGAGTACTTTCCATCCTCCTACGAGGTGAAAGCGGTCAAGAGGAACCGGTATCTAATGTAATTTGTTTTGTCTTATTTTAAGTTTTGCATTTTGAGTCTCATGCATTCATTTAAGGCATAGAAAAACAAACAAAATTTTTTAAAAATTTTGAAAATTGAAACACAAAAGAAGTCATTTAGGTTGTCATTTAGGTTGCATTTGCATTTGTACATTGAGTCTAATATTGCATACTTAGGATTCATTGCATATGCATGGGAACAATGATGAATTTTCCTTGTAGAGTAGCACTTTAAGAAATTAATTCAATTTCCTCGTTCGTAATTGTTTGATGCATATAAGCGAGTATGAAAGTAAAGATGCACAATTCCTAGTTCTCATATATCATCATACTTGCCTTGATTGAAGCATGCTTGAGTTGCATCCAACCCCATTTAAGTGATAACCCTAATCTTGACTTGTAAATATTGTGTTTATGCATTTTTGAATGAATTCGTGGATCACATATACATATTTGGATAATCTTTTCCCTGTTTACCACTCTTGTTTATCCAAGTAGCCATATCCCATCATTGGAATGGTTTCTCCTACCTTAACCTAAACCTCCTTTCTAGCCATTGTTATTAGTGTGTGAATTGTGAGTCCTTTCTTTCGAACAAACTTGGCAAAACGTGTTAGGTTTTGGGCGACAAGAGAGAATTCTCAGGTAGACTTAGCTCCAACATCGCGGAGTTAATCTAGGAATACGCTAGTTAGGATGACGGGCATTAGTTTAAGTTTGGGGGAAACAGTTTTGAAACTTGGTGATTTGATATATGTGGATTGGTAATGTGGATTGGAAAAGATGAAAAAGGAGATAGGAAAAGGGGATCAAATTTAGCTCTAAGAATAAGATAGCTTAAAAGATTCAAAGAAAAAGAAGAAATCCGAAAAGGCCAAGCATCAAAGATGAAAAGAGGCGTGAACAAAAATGAAGAAACGAAGAGCTAAGTCAAAACAAAGAAACACCAAACCATGACAACAAGGAAGAAGAATTCGATCCCCAATGTGAGAAGAAGGTGAAGCAAAAACACAAGAAGCATGTGTGGGTTTGAAAAGGGCAAAATGCCTTGGGATGAAAAGGATAGCTTAGGTTGTGGGCATAACGGGTTAGAAAGCTTTAGGTTAGAGACACTCTAGGCATTTGGGTAGATGAGAATTCTCCCTTGTATGCATAGGTTGCCTTTTACCTTTAGCATTTTGCTAAAGTTTGTTCATTCCATGAGAGATCCTTGAACTTGAATACCCATGCATGATAATGAGATCACCTTCATCTCATAACCGAACCCTTAGCCAAACGAATTCGATTTGACATTGCATAAACATGATTCACGGTTACACCACTAATGAATGTTAAGGGGTTGGGGAATACGATTGTTTGTGTAGAATGGGGCTTGGATTTGATACATGATGAAGTAGGAATGGCTAACTCCTTTGGAGTAGTCTCACTTGTGCATTTTAGAACTACATTACTTGGACGTTGAACATGATTTCTATTTGTGCTACTTGTGGATTTGAGTTCCCACCTTCAAACCTCTCTCCCTACTTTTTCTTATTTGTTTGCTTGAGAGCAAGCAAAGGACTAAGTTTGGGAGAGTTGATATTCCCATATTTTGTCTCTTTTATGCATTCATTTAGCTAAGATTTTATCTCATACACATAGTTTCATAACATTTCTTATTGGTTTTGTTCCATTTAGAGTTTAGAGCTCTCATGCTATGTACTAGAGAGTCTTGCATGTTTTGGAGTCTTTTCTATGTACTTTGGAGGCTTTCGGACACTTTGGAGGAGTTCGCACTTAGTTCGGAATCTTGAAGCGACGGTTAGAAACATGAAAGCTCGGAAATATTTCTCCTCATTAATTTTCCTCAATACCGGCCCGGCATGAAGAAACCATCTTGGCCGGTATGCGATTTTCCCTCAGGCAGGGACTTTGCCGGCTCTGTCTACCGGCCCCATTTCCCCCGGCGCCAAGCAGTTTCTCCCTCGGAGTTTTCCCTCAGCACCGGCCCGGCACGAGAAGTTCCCTCACCCGGCATATGATTTTCCCTCAGGCAGGAGATTTTCCGGCTCCGAGTACCGGCTTTGATTGGCCCAGTATTCCCCCTCAAACCTTCCTCAATCTTCTTTGATGATTGCATATACCGGCCCGACGCCAAGAAGCTCCCTCAGCCGGCATGAAACTTTCCCTAAGGCAGGGAATTTGCCGGACGCATATCCCGGCTCTATCTTGGCTGGCATTCCCCCTCTAACCAAAGACTTCCCACACCGGCTCCGTGTACCAGCTCCATCCCGACCGGCATAGAAAACAAGACCCAAAATTTGACCAGGTCAATACCCGGTTTGTTCCAGGTTGACCCGGTCGCCCACTTTTAATGTTAAATACTCTAAAACCTGGTTTGTTCTTGGCTGGCATACTCGGTTTGTTTCGGGTTGACCCGGTCGCCCACCCGGTCCGGACCATCTCGATCTCAGCTTCCTTGGAAAAAGTTTAAGGCGAGAGTTAAAAAGCAACACCTGATCATTTGCAGTGAAGTTCCTGGGAATGATCTTCTTGTAATGATAGGTCTTGGTCTTCTCCTTGTATATCCTTGAGCTCTCATAGGCCATATGACGAATATCTTCGAGCTCGTGTAGTTGCATCGTCCGTCTTTCAGAAGCAGATTTGATGTCAAAGTTCATCAGCTTTACGACCCATGCTGCCTTGTACTTGATATGCTCAAATTAATACCCTAAAAGTACTAAGCAGTAGTTGCAGTATATGTAGGGGTCGAACACAAAGACTCACAGATATCACACAATAGTTTAAATAGATTCGAATTAAGCTAAACCAAAATATGTTATTGAAAGCAATGCGTAAATTAAACAAGTTGTAATTCGATTGGGAGAAAGATAGGCTCAGGGTATTTCTCAGAAAATCAATGAATGCAGATAAACTAACTAACAAGATTCAGATTTAGCGCTGTTATTGAACTCAAGTCACTAAGATATAATTAACCAACTCTCGTTGCGAAAACTATCTAAATCTAAATCCTAGGAATTCCAAATCTCTTTGCGAATCCTAAAGTCTAAATCAGCTTTTTAATCAGGTTTGATTTGTTCACAAAACAACTAAACCAAATCTCTTTGCGAATAGTTATTTTGCTCACCTAAGATTCTATCAGGTAATTAATCGCACTCTCGTGCCTAATAAATTATCCTAAGATCTAAATTCCAGATTCAACAACCTAGAAATAGAAATGAACACAACCTAAGGCGAAGAACTAATACAGATGGTGAATCCTAATCAACTAATCAACCTAACATTCAGAGAAAACCCTTATGAGAACCCTGAACCTAAAGTGGATCTACTCAGACATGGAGAATGAAAACAACATGATTGAAAAGATCATCAAAGAAATCAATAAGAAACAGGAGTTCAGAGTTGTCTCCCCAAAAACGAAAGTATAATCAAGAGTAATGAAAGCCTAGCCACTAAAAGTGGCTGAAAAACCTAATTATAATGCTAAAACACGTTCTGGGCTTTCTGGTAATTATTAAAGTCTTCTGGACCAAGTTGCAGGGTATTTAAACTTGTAAAATCACATTTTTTCCCGTCTGCAGTTGGTGTCAGTCGATACTGGACTGGTGTCAGTCGACACCCGTACACTGTACTCGCCAGACTGGACTGTCTTCACGAAAACTGGTATAACTTTCGATCGCACCGTTGGAATGGCCTCAAACCACTTCTAAATGAAAGCAAATCCATTGATATGTCTTGTGTCCAAATTTGAGCTCCATCCATCGGTGGGAAGTTCTTCAACGTATACAAAACTTCTGACGTCTCTGCATGACTCTGCTCATTTTCTCCCAAAATACTCTGGAATCCTCCAAAAACTCGAATTAAGCTCCAAACGTGGTAAAACCTATAAAAGACTCTAAAAGACCCCAAAATACTAGAAAAACTCCATAAATAGGACCTATATCATGGCTTAAAAGGGGTAAAAACCATGATATATCAACTTCCCCAGACTTAGCCTTTGCTTGCCCTCAAGCAAATAGAAGACTAAACCAGAGATAGAGGTTTGAAACATAGAGACTCACCTGTTCTTGAAACGTTGCAATAACTTTTCTCCTTAGTGCTCCACATATCACTTAACCAGTTTTTGATCTAACCACCATGTACTTCTCTGTAGATATTCGCAGTTTTCCAGACTACACACATTATCTCGCAGCATCATTCAATCAAGCCATCCTCGCCAGTTTCATCGCTGTGATTAATACCAAGGATCTTATAGATTCTTTCCCATACAATATCATGACAAGGAACCACCCTTTTCACACTTTCTGGCATTATTTCTCTCTCACAGACTTATTTCTTATTATGTTTCTTGCATGTAAATATTAAGGTTCGAGACGCGAGTATTGATGGTGTTTGCCACCGAATCCCCGGTTCTTCCCTCAAAAGTAATCAAAGGTGTAGGCGAATAATGGTATCACATGAAATTTTCCTAACCTCGCTTCCACCTTTGTGTGATCATCTCCTCTAAAGTAGAATAATGGGATCGTTGGAAATTTTCCTAACCCTCTACTCAGAAGAAAATCATTTCATCTTTTAATGCATCTTATTAATTAACTTGTAACAGGGAGAGAAATACCATCATTTCAAACGCATGGGTTCCTTTGTCAGATAAGAATGATTAATCAAGCTCTATGGATACTAACCATGTCGATGAAGTGCAAAAATTTGGTTCAGGCTTTAAAGAACTTTGCTGGCAACATGAGTGTCTTCTAGTCAACTGGTCAGCCTTTGGATTTTTCATTAGTCGATCTAGAACTGATTCTGTAACAATGACTCAAAAACAACTCACTCTAAGAAAAACAAAATCAATGTCAGCGACTACCTCCCCCAGACTTGAACAACACTGTCCCCAGTGTTATCTAACCTAGAGTTGGTGAAAGAAAACAAAAGAATAGAATATAAAAGGGAAACACAAGAAGTTACCGTGCTGGAACATTGAGTATCGACCGACACACGGCCTGGTATCGAGCGATACCATGCTTAAATCGATGCAATGGACCCTTCTCATTCGCGTAGGGTGTCGACCGATACCAATGGGGTATCGATCGATACTCAGGCGATTTCGATTTTTTGCTTCTTGTTTATCCTGACACAAACACAAAATGAAAAATGAAAAGAAAAAGACTTATATACAAACTCACCAGTGTGTTGCCTCCCACCAAGCGCTCGTTTTAAGTCAGTAGCTTGACTTTACGAACAAGCAGTCAAGAGAAGAATGAGAACTTGCGCTGAAACAAGCTCCACGATTTGACATCGCCAGCTTCAGAGTTCTGCTCATCATGCTCTCCACAAACTCCTGTCCTTTCTCTTTCAGCTCTGAAGTGAGGATGACTCTAGATTTAGAGAATGGTTTCGAAATTCCTTTGCACTTCACCTTGTATTCAATCGAATCTCCATCACAATTCTGAGGGATTAAGGTTCCATGTGCAGCACTTTCGACTCCTTTGTTCTGCACCTTCTGCTTTGCCTTAGCTGTTTTGATGTCTTTTTTGGTGATGACAGAAGGACTATCTAGAACGTCTGTGACAGTTGGCTCGTCAGGAGGTTCTTCCAAAAGATCAATTACCAACGTCTCTCCTGGAACAACGGTGATGCAAGAGATATGTGTGGGAGTTCCTCTAGGGATGGCTTTGTAGTACACCTCCTCGTCAATGTATGAGAATGAGATGTGCTTGCTGGGTGTGTCCATAATGGCACCAACCGTAGCCATGAACAGTCTTCCAAGAATCAACTGCGTACGAGATTGTGCGCTCATATCCACAACTTGAAAATCAGTAGGAACCAGGCAATCTCCTACCCTAACCATCAAATCAGGGATTGTACCATATGGAACCGATGTGGAAGAGTTTGCTAATGTGAGAGCCATCTAAGGAGATCTTATGTCATCGATTTCCAGCTTGTCTACAAGTGCTCTAGACATGACATATACTCTAGACCCTGAATCAACCAGAGATTCCTTGAATTCAACTCCGGAGATGGAGCATGGAACCGAAAATAGTCATGGGTCTTCCCTCTTGGTCAACTGCCTCAGCGGTAGTGACTTGCTTCTGGCTTCGAGGAAGAGTGCCTTAATCTCGTCGTCAGTTTCTTTGCAATCTCGGAAGTGACTCAGCAGAGGCATGTACTCTAGAGCTTCTTCAAAAGTCAGTGTGAGGGGAATCTGTCGTACCATCTTCTCAAAGCCACGCAGCTGCTTTGGAGAAATGGGGTCTCTGAGGTGTTTGGGTAATCGAGGGTATGGAATCTTAGGCTTGTAGACACGTTCCTCAACAATTTCTGGCTTCTTTACAATTTCCGGTTCAGACTACGAGGGGTGTCGATCGACAAAAGTAGGGTATCGATCGATACAAGGGTCATGTGTCGTTTCTTCTTGTCGGTATCGATCGACACGTGAAGTGGTGTCGATCGATGCTTGCTCTCTGGCAGAACCTTGGACGTGTGTCGATCGATACAAGGTAGTATCGATCGATACACGGGTGGTGTCCGAAATCTCTGCTATTTGAGTTTCCAGCATCTTCTGATGTATACTGAGACACTCAATTTTCCCATTCAGATCGGTGTACATAGCGTCCATCTTCCCATTGAGGTATACTGTCATCTTCTGCTGTCCTTGAGGAATCTGTTCAAGCATAAACTCAAACTTGCTCTCAGAAGTTCTGGGTGGTGTGGGTGTTGATATCTTTGATCTTGAAATCCAACTCCATCAATGTGGTTAACAAATTCCACTCCATCCTTTTCAGCAAAACGAACAGCGTTATGCTGCTTGCCCATCAACAGATTGTGCATTGAATCTTACTTAGCATTCACCTCAACAATCTGACTGCAATCCAAGTTACCAGCTTGCCTCTTGCGCTCCATGTCTGCATTCTTGGCACTATTGCTAGAAACCAAGTTCTCAATAAGCACATAGGCATCGTCAGGATACCTCGTGTAGAAATTTTCATTGCTCGCAGCATCTAGAGCCATCTGATACCTCCAATCAATCCCTCTGTAGAAAGTACCCAGCAGCTGAACCTGAGTGAACCCATGGTGCGGACAGTATCTCTGATATGACCTGAAACGAATCCAAGCAGTTTTGAGTGCCTCTGTCGGACCCTGAGAAAACATAGAAATCTTGTTCCTGAGCTCTTCGGATCTCGCATCATCATAGAAGTTATCAAGGAACGCAGTCTTCGTCTCATCCTAAGTAGTCAGTGACCCAGCTGGTAATTGCTTCAGCCAGTAAGTGGCATCTCCACCAAGAGAATATGGGAAGAGCTTGCAGAAAAGGTAATCATAGGATACTCCATGGCACTTGATGCTTGTAACCAAATCCTCAAACCTCTAAATGTGATCCATAGGGTGTTCATGAGAAAGACCATGAAAAAGATGCTGGCCCACAAGAGTGTAGTATGCAGGTTTCAGCTCAAAGTCATTCCTCTGAAATGGTGGAGGGCGAATCGCTGATCGATTGGCATAAAACTGATCAGGCCTGTTGTATTCACCAATCGTTCTACCACGATTAATCACATCGTTCCCTGCATTCACAGCAGCTGCAGGGACAACGATGTTTCCACCTTCTTCAAGTCGCTGCCCTCTCTCATTGCAGAATTGACCCTCTTGGTCTCTCAAAGCTCCAGCAGCATCCTGAATCAAAATCACTGGATTGTTCATCTCTGCTGGCTTCTTTGATTTCTTGTTTGTACGTTCCAACTGTGCTATCTGCTCGTCTGACAGGTCAACTAGCGGAGTGTTCTTGTTCCTTCTGGTTTTTCGAAGAGGCAT
The DNA here is from genome assembly GCA_030161315.1 of Eutrema japonicum. NCBI lineage: Eukaryota > Viridiplantae > Streptophyta > Magnoliopsida > Brassicales > Brassicaceae > Eutrema > Eutrema japonicum. The sequence continues at coordinate 21,898,758 of BSQW01000005.1, read as the reverse complement.
GCACCTGAAACACAAAAGTCAAGAACGTAAGTACCTGAAATTCACGACGGGTATCAACCGATACCACTAGGGTCTCGATCGATACTAGTCGATTTAGACGAAATGCTAAGCTAAAATCTAATGGCGAAATTGAGTCCCCGGCAACGGCGCCAAATTTGATATGCTCAAATTAATACCCTAAAAGTACTAAGCAGTAGTTGCATTATATGTAGGGGTCGAACACAAGGACTCACAGATATCACACAATAGATTAAATAGATTCGAATTAAGCTAAACCAAGAGATGTAATTGAAAGCAATGCGTAAATTAAAAAAATTGTAATTCGATTGGGAAAAAGATAGGCTCAGTGTATTTCTCAGGAAATCAATGAATGCATATAAACTAACTAACAGGATTCAGATTTAGCGCGGTTCTTGAACTCAAATCACTAAGATATAATTAACTAACTCTCGTTGCGAAAACTATCTAAATCTAAATCCTAGGAATTCCAAATCTCTTTGCGAATCCTAAAGTCTAAATCAGCTTTTTAATCAGGTTTGATTTGTTCACAAAACAACTAAACCAAATCTCTTTGCGAATAGTTATTTTGCTCACCTACGGTTCTATCAGGTAATTAATCGCACTCTCGTGCCTAATCAATTATCCGAATATCTAAGTTCCAGATTCGTCAACCTAGAAATAGCTATGAACACAACCTAAGGCGAAGAACTAATTCAGATGGTGAATCCTAATCAACTAATCAACCTAACATTCAGAGAAAACCTTTATGAGAACCTTGAACCTAAAGTGGATCTACTCATACATGGAGAATGAAAACAACATGATTGAAAATATCATCAAAGAAATCAATAAGAAACAGGAGTTCAGAGTTGTCTCCCTAAAAACCAAAGTAGAATCAAGAGTAATGAAAGCATATCCACCAAAAGTGGCTGAAAAACCTAATTATAATGCTAAAACACGTTATGGGCTTTCTGGTAATTATAAAAATCTTATGGACCAAGTTGTAGGGTCTTTAAACTTGTAAAATCACGTTTTTTCTCGTCTGCAGTTGGTGTCGGTCGATACTGGACTGGTGTCGACCGACACCAGTACACTGTGCTCGCCAGACTGGACTGGCTTCACGAAAACTGGCATAACATTTGATCGCACCGTTGGAATGGCCTCAAACCACTTCCAAATGAAAGCTAATCCATTGCTCTGTCTTGTGTCCAAATTTGAGCTCAATCCATTGGAGGGAAGTTCTTCAACGAATGCCAAACTTCTGATGTATCTGCATGACTCTGCTCCTTTTCTCCCAAAATGCTCTGGAATCCTCCAAAAACTCCAATTAAGCTCCAAACGTGCTAAACTTGTAAAAGACTCTAAAAACTCCAAAATACTAGAAAAAATCCATAAATAGGACATATAGCATGGCTTAAAAGAGGTAAAAACCATGATATATCAGTACTCGAGCTCCACAATAATATGGCATGATTTTCCATAGACAAGATGGAATGGTGTCGTGCCCAAAGGTGTCTTGTAAGCAGTCATGTACGCCCAAAGAGCGTCATCCAGCTTTGTAGCCCAATATTTCCTCGTCATGTTCACGATCTTTTGCAGGATACCCTTGATCTCCATGTTGGAAATTTCGACCTGTCCACTCTTCTGTGGATGGCAAGGAGTGGCTACCTTGTGCTTGACTCCATGCTTCTTTAAGAGCCCTTCAAAGACTTTGTTGATGAAATGAGACCCACCATCGCTGATCACCACTCTAGGCACACCAAACCTTGGAAAGATAACTGATTTGAACATCTTTAAGACCACCTTGGCATCATTTGTTGGGCTAGCCAGCGCTTCAACCCATTTAGGCACATAGTCGACTACAATGAGGATGTATTGATTTCCATAAGAGGATGGGAAAGGACCCATGAAATCGATACCCCACACATCGAACACTTCAACCTCGAAGATAAAATTTTGTGGCATTTCGTTCCTTTTGCTAATATTTGCATGCATCTGGCACGAACCGCATTTGGAGATGAAAGCATGTGCATCGCGAAACATAGTTGGCCACCAGAAACCGGCTTGCAGAGCTTTGGACACTGTCTTGAACGTGGTAAAGTGTCCAACATATTTCGAACCATGAAAGTGGAAAAGAATACAAGGAATTTCCTCCTCTGAAACACATCTCCGAAAGACACCATATGAGCATTGCTTATATAAGTATGGCTCGTCCCAATAATAACGTCTGATGTCTCGCAAGAACTTCTTCTTTTTGTTCCCAACAAAGTCGTTTGGTTCTTTCTCTGCAGCCAAGTAGTTTGTTGTCTCACCAAACCAAGGAATTTCAGGGAGCACGGTGTGGTGTGCAGATGTGTAGTAGTCATTACACCCAACACTGATCGCGTAAATTTTCTCCTAAGGTAGGCTGTCGTCTAAAGGAGTCTCTTCAACTACACGTAGCCTAGACAAATGATCGGCAACACCATTCTCGATCACCTTCTCGACTTTAATTTCAAGATCAAATTCCTGCAGCAGAAGAATCCATCGCAAAAGTGTAGGTTTGGCATCCTTCTTTGTAAGTAGATACTTCAGAGCAACATGATCAATATTCACTATAACCTTATACCCTACAAGATAAGATCTGAACTTCTTAAAAGCGAACACAATAGCAAGAAGTTTGTTCTCGGTTGTAGCGTACTTGCAGTGCGCATCATCAAGAGTTCTGCTGGCGTATTAGATAACATGAAGCTTCATGTCCCTTCGTTGTCCGAAAACAGCTCCTACTGCGAACTCACTAGCATCATTCATCACTTCGAAATGTAGGTCCCAGTCTGGTGGTTGGACAATTGGCACGCTGCCAAGTGCTCCCTTGATGGTGTGAAAGGCCTCTAGACAGTCACTGTCAAATTGGAATCTCACCTCCTTACATAACAATCGTGTCAAGGGTCTAGCAATCTTGGAGAAATCCTTGATGAACCTCCCGTAGAACCCAGCATGACCCATAAAGCTCCTAATCCCCTTGACAGAATCTGGTGGCTGTAGACTAGTCATCACCTTGATCTTTGCCTTGTCCAGTTCGATACCCTGCTCTGAAATCCAATGACCCAAGACTATCCCATCTCTGACCATAAAGTGGCATTTCTCCTAGTTCAACACAAGATGCTTTTCCTTCCAGCGCTGTAATACCCTGCACAAATTAGAAAGACACAAAAAAGGAGGATCCATACACAGAGAAATCGTCCATGAAAGCTTCCATTATGTCCTCAATCAAGTCAGTGAAAATCGACAGCATGCATCGTTGGAATGTTGATGGGGAATTGCACAATCCAAATAACAATTCTGTGATAAGCGGAAGTGACAAAAGGACATGTGAATGTAGTCTTCTCATGGTCGTCTGGGTGGATGGGAATCTGAAAGAAACCAGAATAACCATCTAGAAAACAGTAGTAGGGGTGGTTAGCCAATCTTTCAAGCATCTGATCAATAAAAGGCAAAGGAAAATGATCTTTACGAGTAGCGGCATTCAATCTCCTATAGTCAATACACATCCTATGGCCTGTGACACTTCTAGTTGGTAGCAACTCGGTTTTCTCATTTTTAACGACTGTCACACCACCTTTCTTTGGCACAAAATGGACTGGGCTCACCCAAGTACTATCAGAGATACCGTATATGATGCCCGCCTCTAGAAGTTTCACTATCTCCTTCTTTTAGATTCGGGTTTAACCGTCTCTGATGTTCTATCGAAGTCATCAATTCATCCTCTAGATGTATTCTATGCATGCAAAGGTCAGGTAAAATCCCCGTGAGATCATCTAGTGAGTAGCTTAAAGCTTTACGATACATTCTAAGTTCACACAGAAGCAAAGCAGTTTCCACATTGTTCAACTCAGCATTGATGATTACATGGTAAGTGGAATTAGGGCCAAGAAATGCGTACCTTAGCCCACCTGAGATCGTTTTGAGCTCGATCTTGGGAGCCTTCAGCTCGCTCCATGGGTCAGCAGAGGGCTCAAGAAGACTTGCTGCTGGAGGCGTCTCTGCGGCTCCATCTAAGCTGATGTACTCGACCATTTTTCCCATTTTTTGGCTTGAGTTCAGCATCTCAGCATAACCGGTCGCATCGTTGCTCATAAACCCATGTTCATTCTCTGCCTTTGTCAAAACAGTCTCCAACGGGTCATCGACTAGAATTTCTCCATCCACTTCGTCGGAGATTTCTAGTGAGTCATCTATTGAGAATGTCTGACCGTCCAACATAGGCTTCTACAGCATCTTATCCATCTCAAACTCCATGACAATGTCCTTCCGGTGGAGATCTATTCGCCCGCTCCTCACATCTATGATGGATCCTGCTGTACACAAGAAAGGTCTTCCCAAGATGAGAGGATCCTTTGGCTCTTAATCCAGCTCTAGAACCACAAAATATGCAGGAACAAATGCATTGCCAATTCGGACATGTAGATCCTCAAGAACACCAACAAGTAGCTTCACAAAACGATCGGCAAACACTAGAGAGATCTTAGCTTGCTTGAACTTTGTGAATCCAATCCGCTTAGCCACATAGTATGGCATTAGGTTTACGCTGGACCCAAGATCACATAAAAAGCAAGCAAATGTCATTGCCCCAATCTGCACAGAGAGAATGAACTTTCCTGGGTAGCCTAGCTTCTTGGGCATCTTGTTTTGGAGGATAGCACTCCAATCCTTAGAAACCATCATCACATTATCTTCAGTAGACACCTTACTAGTCATTGAGCACTTCATATACTTCCTCAATGAAGGTATCATTTGGATTGCATCGACAAGATGAAGCTTTACCACAAGATCACTCAGCATTTCCTTGCACTTTGCTTCTTCTAGGTCTTTACGTGACTTCTTTGGACGAGTAGGGTATGGGATCCTTGGGGTGTAGACGAGTGTAGGGGGTAGTACATGTGGCTTATTTGTCTCGTATGCACTTGTGAAAGCTTTCTCCTTTTCGGCTGTCTAATGAGAACCTCCTAAGATCGGCACAAAGAAGCTGGATTTCGACTTGGATAGAGACAGAAACTTGTGGAATAGTTTCTGGTTTTGAGAGAGAGAGACGGTGAAGATGTTGTAGACACAACGAACCGCTCATAAGAGATAAACGAGAGATGATAAAGATGTTGCACAAGGCAACGAATCACTCTCAAAGAGACTAGAGATTTTCTTGGCTGGATTTTGATAAGAGAAAGTTTATTTGATAAATGTTTGATGATCAATTCCAGGATGAGTTGCCACAAAGAAAACAAAGAGTTTAAATAGAAAACAACAAGGAAAAACCCTAAAACAGATGGGCCTTGTTACAAAAACGAAAATAGAAATATATGGGCCTTGCTTCCTTCATGTCACCCACGAAATTGTTGTTGCTGGGCCAAGGCATGATCACAAGAAGATGGGCTTGATGAAATGTGAACCCACTTGCCTCATTAAAAACCTTCCTTGGAAAACCCATTGGGATAAAACCAAAGGTAAGGGAAAAAGAGTGCAAATGGGTCACATACCCATTTGTATAATCATCTTGGGCTTGATTAAAAATCAGAAAGATTTTAATCACATATTTATCCAACAGCTTAGCCTTAGCTCTCTTCGTCGCACACAAGTATCCCTCGGCTATGAGCTACTTCCCCTCGGCTACAAGCTTTCCCTCGGATACAAGCTTTGGTTCCGGTGGCTTCTTCTTGATACTGCTCAGTATCACATCATCATCCCCCAGTTGAAAAGGATTTTTCCTCAAATCAGGACCATCTGCACGCAAACAAGCCAAGTTAGAATTCTTAAAGATTAAAATGAAAGTATACTCACCTTGCAAGCTTGTTTTGTAGGTTTTGGAGGTGATATGTGCTGGGATATGAAGTGGTTCGTCCTTCATAGCATCTGCATAATCAGCATAGGCAGGTTCCACAAGCTTCAAAGGTTCCTCAGTTCTTATTCTTCCTCCATGGCTGATTTGATCTCCTTTGGCTCCGATTTATGATTTGTGAAGCAAAACATAATCTGTATGACCTAAAAGCAAAGTAACAAGATCAATAGTCATAAAATATGTGTTTAGTTGAGGAATCTTACCTGCCTCAAATGAGATTAGACGAATATGATGCTTCCTTAGCTCAAGAGGCTTCTTCTTGAAGGTTAGGCCATCGGGTGGGATTTTCAAAGGAAGTATGTGAAATACTTGTCCAAATTGAATTCTGTTTCGACAAGTATCTTCAAAAAGGTCACTTGGTCGGTGAATATCATTTCCCTCAGTATAAATTCGAACTTTTTGCTCATCCCTCAGCCTTTGCAAGTAATTCACCATTTTGCACTCGGGGAGAAAGGATCGATAGATCGAATTTTTTGACATGTTTTAAGCTGATTTTCTTCTTCACGGATGGGTGCTAGCTCCTTTGGTTCATCTCCTATGTCAGCCTTCACAACAGAGATAGAGTGAGTAGGCAAAATTTCTTTGCTTTGCACGCCTTTATTCTGAACCGTAAGACTATTGCTTGAAATCTGTTTCAGCTCATCACACACGTTAGTCTCCTTATTTCCAGAATGAGTAGAGTTCAAACTCGTTTTTCCTGTATCATGGGCAAACATATCAGTTTTATAAAGTGAAACTGAGTTTAGACACTTACCTTGCTCATTGCTGCTTGTTTTAAAGTTGTTGTGCGGTTCTGATTTTTCTTTTTGTTTACACAACATGTCTTGGCTGAGAACGCTCTTCTTCTCCACTGTTTTTAGCACATCTTTCTTCTGTTTTGGCTGAGAAAACAATGTGGAAACGTATTCCTTTGGCTGCTTAAGCTTGTCACTCATATGTTCTCTCGGCTTGCTTCTCCATGGTTCGCACTTCTGTTCTGCCTTTGCACGTGCCTGCTGTTGCATTTTTGCTTCAAACCGTTGGTTCATGGCTTTTAATCTTTGAAACATTACACGAGCTTTCTCAGCTAGCTCAGACTCAAGTTTCCTTTGATGTCATTCTTCGCCTTGTTGTTTCATCATCTGATCTAGGCGAGCCATCATTAATTCCATAAACACTTTGTCGATGTTGTTTCTGTTTCCTCCATCTCCAGCCATCTTGTACCAGCAAATCACACAGCAAACAAAACCAGTAACTAGTTCTCACAGAAACAACACAAAAACTGCAGTAATACAAGCTGCTAATCAACCTGCAACTAGAACAGAAACAATTCGAACAGAAACAAACAAGAGACACAAACTGATAATGAACCTGCAATTATAACAATCACAAATCGAACAGAACTGAAGAGACCAACTAAAATTTCGACCAGGAAATGATAAACACTGAAAATCGACCTCTAACACTTCTAAAACTTAGCAAATCACGCCAAATACTAGCCAGAACTGAAACAACAACAAACAACAAGAGCATATCGACACAGCCACTTAAAAACCTAAAAAAAAAAAAAAAAAAAATTTATTTTTCTTCAATAGATCAACTCGACAACACCCTAAATAACTAACTAGATGCACGAAAATCACAAAATAAAATATGCAGCACAGGTTCGACACCAAGGAAGATGAACATCCACAAAAACACAATGAAAAATAATGAACAGATTCGAAAAAAAGAGAAAGCATAGAGACTACCAAGCTTCGATGTGGTGCTCTGATACCACTTAATAAGAACCTCCTAAGATCGGCACAATGAAGCTGGATTTCGACTTGGATAGAGACAGAAACTTGCGGAATAGTTTCTGGTTTGGAGGGAGAGAGAGACGGTGAAGATGTTGTAGACACAACGAACCGCTCATAAGAGATAAACGTGAGATGATAAAGATGTTGCACAAGGCAACGAATCACTCTCAAAGAGACTAGAGATTTTCGTGGCTGGATTTTGATAAGATAAAGTTTATTTGGTAAATGTTTGATGATCCATTCCAGGATGAGTTGCCACAAAGAAAACAAAGAGTTTAAATAGAAAACAACAAGGAAAAACCCTAAAACAGATGGGCCTTGTTACAAAAACGAAAATAGAAATATATGGGCCTTGCTTCCTTCATGTCACCCACGAAATTGTTGTTGCTGGGCCAAGGCATGATCACAACATGATGGGCTTGATGAAATGTGAACCCACTTGCCTCATTAAAAACCTTCCTTGGAAAACCCATTGGGATAAAACCAAAGGTAAGGGAAAAAGAGTGCAAATGGGTCACATACCCATTTGTGTAATCATCTTGGGCTTCATTAAAAATAAGAAAGATTTTAATAACATCTTTATCCAACAGCTTAGCCTTAGCTCTCTTCGTCGCACACTAGTATCCCTCGGCTATGAGCTAATTCCCCTCGGCTACAAGCTTTCCCTCGGATACAAGCTTTGGTTCCGGTGGCTTCTTCTTGATACTGCTCAGTATCACATCATCCTCCCCCAGTTGAAAAGGATTTTTCCTCAAATAAGGACCATCTGCATGCAAACAAGCCAAGTTAGAATTCTTAAAGATTAAAATGAAAGTATACTCACCTTGCAAGCTTGTTTTGTAGGTTTTGGAGGTGATATGTGCTGGGATATGAAGTGGTTCGTCCTTCATAGCATCTGCATAATCAGCATAGGCAGGTTCCACAAGCTTCAAAGGTTCCTCAGTTCTCATTCTTCCTCCATGCCTGATTTGATCTCCTTTGGCTCCGATTTGTGATTTGTGAATCAAAAGATAAACTGTATGACCTAAAAGCAAAGTAACAAGATCATTAGTCATAAAATATGTGTTTAGTTGAGGAATCTTACATGCCTCAAATTAGATTAGACGATTATGATGCTTCCTTAGCTCAACATGCTTCTTCTTGAAGGTTAGGCCATCGGTGGGATTTTCAAAGGAAGTATGTGAAATACTTGTCCAAATTGAATTCTGTTTCGACCAGTATCTTCAAAAAGGTCACTTGGTCGGTGAATATCATTTCCCTCAGTAAAAATTCGAAGTTTTTGCTCATCCCTCAGCCTTTGCAAGTAATTCACCATTTTTCACTCGGGGAGAAAGGATCGATAGATCGAATTTTTTTGACATGTTTTAAGCTGATTTTCTTCTTCACAGATGGGTGCTAGCTCCTTTGGTTCATCTCCTGTGTCAGCCTTCACAGCAGAGATAGAGTGAGTAGGCAAAATTTCTTTTCTTTGCACGCTTTTATTCTCAACCGTAAGACTATTGCTTGAAATCTGTTTCAGCTCATCACACACGTTAATCTCCTTATTTCCAGAATGAGTAGAGTTCAAACTCGTTTTTCCTGTATCATGGGCAAACATATCAGTTTTATAAAGTGAAACTGAGTTTAGACACTTACCATGCTCATTGCTGCTCGTTTTAAAGTTGTTGTGCGGTTCTGATTTTTCTTTTTGTTTACACAACATGTCTTGGCTGAGAACGCTCTTCTTCTCCACTGTTTTAGCACATCTTTCTTCTGTTTTGGCTGAGAAAACAATGTGGAAACGTATTCCTTTGGCTGCTTCAGCTTGTCACTCATATGTTCTCTCAGCTTGCTTCTCCATGGTTCGCACTTCTGTTCTGCCTTTGCAGGTGCCTGCTGTTGCATTTTTGCTTCAAACCGTTGGTTCCTGGCTTTTAATCTTCGACACATTACACGAGCTTTCTCAGCCTCAAGTTTCCTTTGATGTCATTCTTCGCCTTGTTGTTTCATCATCTGATCTAGGCGAGCCATCATTGATTCCATAAACACTTTGTCGATGTTGTTGATGTTTCCTCCATCGTCAGCCATCTTGTACCGGCAAATAACACAGCAAACAAAACAAATAACTAGTTCTCACATAAACAACACACAAACTGCAGTAATACAAGCTGCTAATCAACCTGCAACTAGAACAGAAACAATTCGAACAGAAACAAACAAGAGACACAAACTGATAATGAACCTGCAATTATAACAATCACAAATCGAACAGAACTGAAGAGACCAACTAAAATTTCGACCAGGAAATGATAAACACTGAAAATCGACCTCTAACACTTCTAAAACTTAGCAAATCACGCCAAATACTAGCCAGAACTGAAACAACAACAAACAACAAGAGCAGATCGACACAGCCACTTAGAAACCTAAAAAAAAAAAAAAAAAAAATTTATTTTTCTTCAATAGATCAACTCGACAACACCCTAAATAACTAACTAGATGCACGAAAATCACAAAATAAAATATGCAGCACAGGTTCGACACCAAGGAAGATGAACATCCACAAAAACACAATGAAAAATAATGAACAGATTCGAAAAAAGAGAAAGCATAGAGACTACCAAGCTTCGATGTGGTGCTCTGATACCACTTAATAAGAACCTCCTAAGATCGGCACAAAGAAGCTGGATTTCGACTTGGATAGAGACATAAACTATCGGAATAGTTTTTGGTTTTGAGAGAGAGAGAGACGGTGAAGATGTTGTAGACACAACGAACCTCTCATAAGAGATAAACGAGAGATGATAAAGATGTTGCACAAGGCAACGAATCACTCTCAAAGAGACTAGAGATTTTCGTGGCTGGATTTTGATAAGAGAAAGTTTATTTGGTAAATGTTTGATGATCCATTCCAGGATGAGTTGCCACAAAGAAAACAAAGAGTTTAAATAGAAAACAACAAGGAAAAACCCTAAAACAGATGGGCCTTGTTACAAAAACGAAAATAGAAATATATGGGCCTTGCTTCCTTCATGTCACCCACGAAATTGTTGTTGCTGGGCCAAGGCATGATCACAACAAGATGGGCTTGATGAAATGTGAACCCACTTGCCTCATTAAAAACCTTCCTTGGAAAACCCATTGGGATAAAACCAAAGGTAAGGGAAAAAGAGTGCAAATGGGTCACATACCCATTTGTGTAATCAACTTGGGCTTGATTAAAAATCAGAAAGATTTTAATCACATCTTTATCCAACAGCTTAGCCTTAGTTCTCTTCGTCGCACACAAGTATCCCTCGGCTATGAGATGCTTCCCCTCGGCTAGAAGCTTTCCCTCGGATACATGCTTTGGTTCCGGTGGCTTCTTCTTGATACTGCTCAGTATCACATCACTGTCCCTCTGTCAACCTTTCCTAGATCAATGACGACATCATCATCTTCTCCTTTACGTTCAGTCGGCTCCAACTCCTTCCCACTTCTGAGTGTAATGGAGTTGACGAACTCATTCATTGGATTTTGCTATAATTTCCCTGGAAGAGTTCCCCGGGGTCTCTTGATTGATTCCGCAGTTTGAGCAACCTTAGTATCCAGCTTCTTCACATGAGTGCACACAGCTTCATACTTGCTGTTGAGATCGTTGTACATGTTATCAATCTTGACATTGATCTCTTTAGAATTTTGGTATCAGAGCTTCAAAAGCTCCTGAATCTAAGGTGTAAATGTTCCCTTATCACCTTTAATTTTCTGTATTTGTTTTGTTCTTGTTTGGTTGCTAGATTCAAAAAAAAAAAGAAACTTAGCATGTCCTTAGTTACTCGAATTTCAATTGTTCCTTTTAGGATTTTAGTCAAAAATAAATAATAGAAAAGAACCATATATTAGAATTTTTGATTTTTTTTAATTCCTTTTTGTTAAGTTGTTCAAAAAAAAAAGAAAGGAGAGTATTTTAGTTTAGAATTTTTCCTTTTAGATTTAAGAAATTTTTTTATTCCTTACCTTATTACTTGTCTTTGTCGATTTTTTGGAGCTCCATCGATACACTTTGTGAAATTTTTTTTTTGCAAGGAGAAACAATGGAAAACAATGCTGTACCGCAAGACCCTAGTGCCATTCTCATCCAAGCAATCACGGCTATGCAACAATAGCTCCAGAGCGTAGTCCAAAGGCTTGATCATATGGAGCAGCCTCAAGCCAACAACAATCCTCAACCAAGAGCACAACGACGAGCCAACAACCTAGGCGAAGATCCCGACGATGTTTCGATAGAGGAACAGCCGCGAGTAAGGAGAAGAGGATCGAGGCAAGACATATTTGAGGAGGCCGAAGGTGACTACTGATATGTGCATATTCTACATGTATTTAGCATGCATTTCATATAGATTTTAGGTCATTCTCTTGGATCCTCATGGCATTTCATACTTGTTTTGTCCCATTTAGAGTATTAAGAGCTCTATTAGCTCCTAGTGAGTCTTTTGCATGTTTTTGAGGAGTTTACTAGGTGTTTGGAGACACTTGGTGGAGTTTGGAGATTTGGTGCCTAAAGACTAGAGAGGAACCATCCGGAACGTCTCAAAGAACCGATCAGACGAAGGCGTTCCGATTTGATCCAGCTCTTGTAGTCTTCATGAAGATTGTATAGGGACGAGTCAGCTGTCTAGGGAAATTCGGATCAGGTCATTCAGACATCAGGTTAGGAAGGTATCGCAGTTTTACCAAAGCGTGTCCGTCTGGCCGAGAAGCTAAAATTCTCCCCGGGAAAAATCCGACCGACCTCAATCGGCGTGGTCGGTTTTCGCCGGTCGTAGGGCAGGGAGTTCCCGAGAATCCGACCGACCCAGAGAAGCAAAAACTGACCGACCAAAAGGAGCAAGGTCGGCTTAATTTCCCCCGGAGGAAATACGACCTACCCAAATCATCAAGGTCGGTTTTGGTCGGTCTCAAAGATCAGGCCAAATGAAGAGTTTACCATGCCCAGTTTAATATCATGTCTTCATGAAACTTCTATAGGAGTGAATCAGATTTACACAGGAGTTTGAATCATATCATTTGGACCTCTGGATCGGATTTTATGGCCAAGCCACTGAAGCATGATCTGCCTGGCCGAGAAGAGATGACATCGTCCAAAGAACCGGTAAAACGAAGTTCTTCCGATCATATTAAGCCTCTCCGGCCTTCATGAACGTTGTAGAGGGAAGAGTTAGCTGTGCACACAAGCAAAACTCATGTCATTTGGACATCAGGCTAGGGAGTTGCCGTGAATTTACCGAAGACACATCCAAGATCCGACCGGGTCAATACCCAGTTTATTCCGGGTTGACCTGGTTCGCCCATTTTCATTTATAAACCCAAAAACCCTAATTTTCATTTTTATGCTTTTTCTTTGGTTCTAAAAACCCTCAACTTTGAGAGAGAACTTGAGATTTGTAAGAAGGATCTTTGGTTTTTATGCAATTTGGTATTTATTTTCATCAATCTCTTCCATCTATCTTCTTTTCATCTTGATTATCCATCACCCATCAATGAATTCATCTCCCATCCATATCTATTTTGAGGTGTTCTTGATGGATCTTGAGTAGTCTTTTTAGGATCTTGAGATAAGATAGATTAGGGTGATCTAGGGTTTGATTAGTGGTGTTTAGGGTTAGATATTCTTATATTCCTTCTTGTCTAGAGTCCCTAATGCTTGATTTAGATTGAAAGAGTGGATCTAGATCACAAGGCATTTCACGCACACCAAGTGTTTGATGAAATGCCAAGATGAACTAGACAAGAGATTTATGTTCCTAACCTAAGACATTAGTTGTTTAGGGCATATCATTGGTTGATCTTGTCATGATTCTTAATGCTTGCTAGTTGTTAATCCACAAATGATGATTTGCTAATGGAATTGATAATTAACATAGTGATTAGTTGCTTGAAAGAGAACTAATCAAGATTAGAGGTCTATTGCCTAGGAATTAGCTTCTTTAAAGTGAATGAACACCACTAATTAGGTTTGGATCACCTTATATCAATAACCTTATCTCTAGTTCCGCTTTTGTTATTTGAATTACAACTCGTTTAGTTATTGCTTTGCTTAATCTAAATTTAGATACTTAATCATAACTACCTTGTTTAGCTTAAATTGCTTATGAACTTTGCATTCTTAGTGACTAGGATAAATCCCTTTATGGATTGATAACCTTCATACTACACGTATTGGAGTTATTGATACCTCCTAAAGACTAAAAAGTCTTGTATCAACTACCCAAGGCACCAACACTCCTAGGACATGAAGCTTAAGGCACCTACGTTTGCTTGAAGAGTTGATCCCGAGGCTTATTTGGAGTGGGAGCAACGCATGGAGCATATCTTCGCGTACTACGACTACAACGAGAAAAGAAGGCTGGCTTTGGCCGTTGCCCAACTCACTGACCATGCTCTCTCATGGTGGGATCGTGAGGTAGCTGACAGAAGAAGGAGCCATTTACCTCAGGTCAGCACATGGCGAGAAATGAGACAGCTCATGAAGAAGCGATATGTTCCGAGCTATTATCATCGAGATCTTCAAAAGAGGTTCCGAAAATTATCCCAATGAACGTGGAGCGTGGAAGAATACTTTGAAGAGTTTGAACATCTTAGAAACCGTTTGGAGCTGGATGAAGAAACCAAGACCCTCATGGCTCAGTTCTTAGACGGACTCAACGAACGGCTAAGTCACATAGTGGAGAAGCTTCCATACCACGACTTGAAGGACATCTTACACCATGCCATTCAAGCTGAGAAACACTTGAAGAAGAAGTCCTATGCTACTGGAAGGACATGGAGTAACCAAACATTGGACCAGAACCGAGCCAAGACCCAACCTCCAATCAGCTTTCCATCTAAGGCCGCAGAGAAGGGCAAGTCAGTCGAAATCGACCCTAGGTTCACTTCGAAGGCCTCTGAGCCTAATCAAGGTAAGTTTTCTAACCCAAGCACTTCTAGAACTCGTGACATAACATGTTTTAAGTGCAAGGGCAGAGGACACATGGCTAGAGAATGCCCAAATCCCCGAGTTATGATCATGTTAGATTCGGGAAAGTACGAGTCTCAAGATGAGAACGATGTACAAATGACCATAGCAGCCACTGAAGAAGTAGATTGTGAGGCTGAATATGGTGAGTCTCTGGACATAAGGCGAGCCTTGAACCTCACGGTTTATCCTGACGAGACAGCCCAAAGAGACAACATCGTTCATACAAGATGTTTCATCCGAGGCAAGGTATGTAATTTGGTAATTGATGGAGGGTCGTGTATCAATGTAGCGAGTGACTACATGGTCACTAAGCTCTGTCTAGAACGCGCTAAACACCCTTACCCATATAAGCTAAGATGGTTAAATGATGAGGCTGAATTACGCGTAACGGACCAAGTGCTTGTACCATTCAATGTGGGCAAGTACTCGGATGAAGTTGTGTGTGATGTTGTTCCTTTGCAAGCTGGCCATCTTCTTCTTGGTAGACCTTGGCAGTTTGACAAGGACGCCATTCACCATGGCCGAAGTAACATGTACTCGTTTGTGCATGATAAAAAGAAGTATAATTTAACACCTCTTACACCAATTCAAGTACACGAATTACAAGTTAAAATGTTAAAAGAAAAAGATGCATCAACCAGGAACAACTTGTTTATCAAGCACAATTATATTTCTAAGGCAATCACTTGCAAGGAACCGGTATTACTAATGATCTTTAAGGAGACTTTAAGTGCAGGTTCTAGTGCGTTGGAGCAACAACTTCCTACTGAAGTTACTCAACTCTTGGACCGATTTGCTGATGTGTGTCCTGATAAGATACCTCCTGGCTTACCTCCCATAAGAGGAATAGAGCACCATATCGATTTTGTGCCCGGAGCCCCATTACCCAACTGAACCGCATATCGCGTTAATCCGGAAGAAGCCAAGAAACTAGAGAAGCAAGTGAGGGAACTTATGGACAAGGGCTATGTTCGTGAGAGCCTTAGTCCATGTGCCGTTCCAGTCCTTTTGGTGCCAAAGAAGGATGGGACGTGGAGGATGTGCGTGGATTGTCGCACGATCAACAACATAACGATCAAATACCGACATCCGATACCGAGGTTAGATGACATGCTTGATGAACTTTCTGGTTCTAATTTATTTTCCAAGATTGATCTCAGGAGTGGATACCATCAAGTGCGACTGAATGAAGGTGACGAATGGAAGACGGCCTTCAAGACGAAGCAAGGCCTCTACGAATGGCTAGTTATGCCTTTCGGGCTAACTAACGCGCCAAGTACCTTCATGTGACTCTTGAATGAGGTTCTTAGACCCTGCATTAGTAAGTTTATAGTGGTATACTTCGATGATATTCTCATTTATAGTCGAACTCTAGCTGAACATTTATCTCATTTAGAACAAATTCTTAAGACGCTTCAACGAGATGGTCTTTACGCCAACTTGAAGAAGTGCACATTTTGCGCTAATGAGCTTGTATTTTTAGGCTTTGTTGTGAGTTCACAGGGACTTAGAGTGGACCAGGAGAAGGTCAAAGCCGTCCAAGAATGGCCTACGCCAACAACCATTAGCCAAGTCCGAAGCTTTCACGGGTTGGCTAGCTTTTACCGACGGTTCGTGAAGGACTTCAGCACCCTTGCTGCACCTCTCACTGCCATCATAAAGAAAGACGTGGCATTCAAGTGGATAGTAGCCCAGGAAAAGGCCTTCAAAGGCCTTTTGGAGCGTTTGACTCATGCTCCCGTTTTAACTTTACCCGATTTCCCTAAAACGTTTGAAATTGAGTGTGATGCCTCAGGTTTAGGGATCGGTGCTGTGCTTACTCAAGGAGGCAAACCTGTTGGTTACTTCAGTGAGAAACTAAGTGGAGCCACTCTCAACTATCCTACTTATGACAAGGAGCTCTACGCCTTGGTCCGAGCGATGGAGACGTGGCAGCATTACCTACTATCGAAGGAGTGTGTCATCCACACGGACCACTAGACTTTGAAGCATCTTAGGGGCAAACTAACCTCAAGAGAAGACATGCTAAGTGGCAGGAGTTTATAGAGACGTTCCCCTATGTCATCAAGTACAAGAAGGGAAAAGATAATGTGGTGGCCGATGCCCTATCTCGTAGATATGCGCTAATATCGACCATGGAAGCCAAGGTTCTTGGATTTGAAATGATTATTTCATTATATGAATCTGATGTTGATCTTGCAGAGATATACAAGAACCATGGAAAGGGAGCCCACACTTCTTACTATGCATCTTTTTAAAGATAAACGCCTATGCATCTGGATGTAAAAGTCGTCTTTCCCTGGTCCTCTGGATGTATAGGAATCTGGAAAAGCCTAAGTACCCATCGAGAAAACAGTAGTATGGGTGACTCGCTAACCTCTCCAGCATCTGGTCAATGAATGGCAATGGGAAGTGATCCTTCCTTGTCGCCGCATTCAACTTCATGTAGTCAATACACATCTTGTGACCAGTGATTGTCCTTGTGGAGATCAGCTCATCCTTCTCGTTCTTCACCACAGTTATACCTCCTTTCTTAGGCACAACGTGAACTGGACTAACCCAAGAACTATCCGAGATGGCATAGATAATCCCCGCTTCCAACAGCTTCATCACTTCCTTCCTGACTATTTCCTTCAGGTTCAGATTCAGCCTCCTTTGACACTCAACCGAAGACTTTGAATCATCCTATTAGTGACTCCGATGCATGCACAAGTCTGGTGCTATACCTGAAATGTCAGCAAGAGAATAGCCAAGAGCTTTGCGATACTTGCGCAGCTTGTTCAGCAGTAAGGCAATCTCTGCGTTGTTCAAAGAAGTGTTAATAATGACTGGGTATGTAGAATTAGGACCAAGAAAATGATACCTCAGATTTGGCGGGAGTGGCTTTAGTTCCACCTTAGGAGCATTCTCTGCACTCCAATCACCAAGCCCAGCAGCTTGCTTAGAACTGTCGACCAATTCTACTTCTGGCTGCAGGGTATCGACCGATACCAGAGGGTTATCGATCGATACCGATGATGCTGAATCGAGCATCTTTGAGTATCCTGCAGTTTCACCACACGAATGGACCTCTGAGGTGGTCGAACAGACCAATGCTCTCTCCAGTGGATCCTCAGGGTGCATCTCCAGGAAGTAGTCCTCAGCTATGTCACTGAAAGTGTCCACATAGAATGTCTGCCCATCGATGGTTGGCCTCTTCATCATCTTTTCCATGTTAAAGGACATTAACAAGTCACCGATGTTGAGAGATATATGTCCATTCCTGCAGTCAATCAAGGCCCCAGCAGTTGCAAGGAATGGCCTGCCTAGGATAAGAGGATCCTTAGGCTCAACATCGTACTTCAGGACGATGAAATCTGTTGGGATCAAGCAATTCCCAATTTTGATTGGGACATCTTCGAGTAATCCCTATGGAAGTCGCAGTGAACGATCAGCAAGTACCAGCGAAATCCTTGTAGACTGGAAATATGTCATCCCCATTCGCTTGGCACCTGAGTGTGGCATAAGTTTCACACTCAACCCAATATGGCAGAAAGCACGCTCAAATCTCTCTGTGAAGATTGTGCAATCCAAAACAAAGCTCCCTGGGTCTGGTAGCTTCTTGGGAATTGTTTTGAGTAGGATCGCACTGCACTCAGCTGTGATCATCATGACACCTTCCTCAAGGTTCACATTGTTAGAAACCATCTTCTTCACATACCTCCTGAAAGCTGCAGAAGTCTTAATAGCATCAACAAAAGGAAGCTCCACAACCAACTTATCCAGCATAACCTTGCATATGGCGTCCTCCCATTCCTTCTTTGTCATCTTAGGAGGCATATGATAAGGCATCTTGGGTTTATACACCCTCTCCTTAGCAATCTCGGGCTCCTTCATGACATGTGTATCAGCATCGATCGATACTGGAGGAGTATCGATCGACACACGAGATTTTGGATCCTCTCGTCTAAGTGTCGCGACGGGTATCGATCGACACTGGCTGGTATCGATCGAAACCTGGGGATTTTCAGAATCCCAATCATCTTCTTCAGCAAGATCGAAGAGATTCTCTGCAATTAGGCTGTTCTTCACTCATGTAATCACCTCTTTTCCACTCCTCAAGGTGATGGCATTGATGTGTGCCCTTGGATTCTCAGTTTTTCCTGGAAGAAAACCTTCCTGCCTTTTCACAGCAGCTGCTGTCTGAGCGACCTGAGTTTCCAACTTCCTCTGGCAAAGATTGATGGCTTCAATTTTTCCACATCTCCCTCTTTTCTCAATCAAATTTGGTGATTCAAAGCTCCATAATCTCGATTTTCACTGCTCTTTTTGGATTTATCATCATTTCAAGCATCTAATCCAAATTCCCCAAGGTATTATTCAATTAAATTTTTTAAAACCATGGTTTTGTTCTTGAAGAAATATTGCTTGAATATGGTTTGATATTGTATTTCACTTGTGCAAATACCTTGGGGATGGTTTATCTATGCTTAAACTTGATGATTCATGTGCAAATTATTGATGGTTAGGGATTTTGAGAATTAGCGATTGTGAAATTAGGATTTTGAGAATTAGGGATTGTGAATTGCGATAATTTGCTTGTTAGGTGTGAATTGTCACCTTGGTTCATTGTTTTAGATCATCTTTTGGTGATCCCTTGTTGATTTGATAAGAAATTGTACCTAAGCTCACAAATTGTCTCAAGGATATTTGTAGGTAAAATGTCGGACAAGGGCGCTCCATCGACACGGACACGGACCAAGTTTTCAACAGTTGGGAAAGGGAAAGGAATTGCCCAAGCTACGGCCGCGGAAAAGGGATTGCCAAAGCTACTGCCAAGGCAAAGGCTAAAACCGCGGATACGGGCTCTAAAGCCAAGAAAATGGCAAAGGGATATGGCAAGAGAGTCGAGGAAGAGGTCGAGAGTGAGAGCTCAAGTGGATATATTCCCGTGCGGCAACGGACAAAGCCAAGCGAGCAAGATTACTTCGACAAATTTGGCCAAATGAAGTTTGAGCAAGGCAAATTTGTCGATGCGGAGACAATGGATAGGATGGGGATAAGTGACGAAGTGTGGATTCTCTTTGAGAATATGGGGCTAAGGAAGTTCATGAGCATGAAGCATGAAGCCTTAAAGGCACTCACCGGCAAGTTCCTAGCCAACCTTCGAGCTAAGTTCTACGAAACTGAAGATGCAAATTCCGGGTTTGGAGTTCTAAAGTTCGGACTCATGGGCACCACCTACACCGTCACTTTCCACGAGCTTTGCGAGATATTCGGGTTTAGAGAAAAAGGTACATACGGCGGGCAATACTTTGACTATCCGAGACTCGAGCTCCGAAATCTTTGGGCAACGATTGCAAGTGGAGAGTTTAGAGCCAGTGATTCTAAGAGTGCGAGCATACGGCACCCGGCTCTCCGGTACCCACACAAGGCGTTGGTCCACAATTTCTACCACAAGATAGAGATTGACAAGGTTACTACGGAGGAGATGGAGTTGTTGGGGCTTGGACTAAAGCCCATTCTCCCCGTTCTCGGAAACGGTAAAGCATTCGAGGGGCCGGAGAGAATTCCTTGTCTCGCAACACTCTTGGTGAGACACTTGTTCGCTTACCGGGAATGGGCTTGGAAGACAAAGTCAAAGAAGGCCGCGATTTGCCTCGGATGGATGATAACGCCTATTCTCATGGCAAAGGGGATCAAGGTTTCACTTGGCCACTATGAGTGGAAATCTTTGGATGTGGCCTACCTTTCAAAGACTAAGTTCTTCACGGGATATATCGACGGAAAGATGGCTTACAACCTCCAACACACCGAGACATCCGTGGCACAAGTCCCCTTGCCTAATCCGACACTCACCAACTTCCATGACCCGATGAACATAATGTTTATTCCTCCCCAGGAGTACCTCTACAACTCCGCCGTCGATCCGCCTATGCAAGCGTTCCGCAAGAGAGCACAAAGGAGAACCGCTACCGACGAATCTCTTAATCTCGACGAGGAGGTGTCGAATGAGTCGTCACCCGAGACCGTGTACAGTAGTGAGAGCTACCACTTTGACCCTTATGATGGGGCTATCACTAACGCGGCCACAAGACACGCTCACCACCAAACTCGTCTCCTTCAACGCATGTGCAAGTGGCAAAACAAAAACATGAAGAAGATGGTCAAAACGATCAAGTCTTTGAAGAAGACGGTTAAAGCAATGGGTCGAACCATCAATGAGCTCAAGGACGGAGGTTGTGGAGTGAGTTCATCAAGGGCCGGTGAAGGAGGAGACGTCGTCATGGACACTAACCTCGCGCCTCGAGGAGATGATTGGGCATTGGTCATGAGCTATAGCCGACCCACGGCCCCACCGGATAAAGCACCAAAGCGGAGAGCGATGCGGTCCCCGTCTTCCATCTCAAGTAATACGTCTTACTCAATGGGGTCTACATCCCCATTTCCAAGCTTCTAGGTACGAATCCAAAACTCTTGTATATATTTTTCTTTTAAGTATTGCATTGTATAGTTATCTCTTGTTTTTGGTCCTTCCCTTAGGCTTATTTCACACCGAGACGGTGTGATTTAAGTTTGGGAGAGGGACCAGTATCTAATAACATTTGCTTTGGCTTATTTTCAATTTTCATCTTGAGTCTCACGCATACATCTAAGGCATAGAAAAACCCAACAAATTTGAAAAATTTTGAAAATGAAAAGACAAAAAGAAGTCATTTAGGATGCATTTGCACTTCATGTAGGATTGAGTCTAGATGCATAGCACGTAGATAATGCATTTCATGTGCATTAGGAGCTAGAATGATTCCTCCTTGTGAAGTGTCGCTTTAAGAGTTTAAGTCCTATGCTCTAGATCTTGTGTGCGAAATCAAGGTCGAACCATGTTTGGATTTCTTGTCTCATTACTTAGGTCTTAGCCAAAGCAAGTTACTTAGGGCCATCTTATCCGCTTTGCCACTCTCTTGTTAGCCCGATTAGCTGATTTCCATCATTGGAACGGTTAACCACTCCTTTAACCCAACCTCATTTCAAGCCAAATGCTACTTGTGAGTGTTTGTGAGGCCTTTTTCGAATCAACTACGCAAATGGTGTTGAGTTTAGAACGATAAGGAAAAACTTCCGTGTAGAACTAGCTCGGCATCAATGAGCTAGACATAAGATAAGGCTAGATAGGTTGAGAACTTGGGACAAGGGAAAGAAAAGAGATTATGGGGATAAGAAAAAGAGATGAGAAAAAGGGATGAAGAAGAATAGGGGATAAGCAAAAAGCTTGAAATGGTTGGCGATAATCGTTTATGGAAAAAGCTCTAAGTAAAAAAGGAAAGAAAATAGTCTCTAGTCTTCAAAAGAAAGAAGGAAAGCCAAAATGGCTAAGGCAAAGAAAAGAAATAAGAGAGACTAGAGAAAGTAAACAAGAGCTAAGTAAAGTAAAATGTTGAAAGCCAAACCATTTGGTGAAGAAGGAAATCCCCTAAGTGTTTAAGTGGAGAAGAAAGGTGAAAAGATATGAGTAGTGAAGGAAAAATGCCTTGCGAAATGGGTAGCTTAGGAAGGATCTTCGTTGGGATTTAGAGATTATGGGTCAAGTTCGATATGGGGCCTTTGGGTAGATGGAAGTCGACCTTGTATGCATCTATTGGGCTTTACTCTTAGCATTCTGCATAAGTTGATTCCTTTTGAGAGAACCCCTTGCTCGGAAACCATCACTTGTATCGAGATCACCTTTATCTCAAAACCTTAACCCTAGCCAAATGCATTCGCTTGCCTTGCATAAGCATGATTCACTTGGAAAAAGTCTAATGAATGTTAAAGGATTGGATGATTTGAATGCTTGTGTAGGTTGGGATTTAAGCTTGGTACATGTAAGGATGGACATGGCTAGCCCCTTTTGAGTACACATGTTTGATCATACCTTAGAGTTTGCACTTAGACTTGAATTCTTGTTAAGGATGCTTTTGCTTGAGGACAAGCAAAGAAGTAAGTTTGGGGGAATTGATATCATCATATTTTGCATCATTCTAGCATCAGTTTCACTTAGGTTTCGAGTCATTTGCATATAGTTCATGTTATCTCTTTAGAATTTTAGTCATTTTAGGAGTCTAATGCGAGTCCTTGCATGTTTTGGATCGTATTTCAGGTGCTAAAGAGGAGATTCGAGACACAAGGAGAACGGACAGAGACTGTACCGACATCACTGGTCGGTACTAGTCCTCGGTATCGAAGGCAGAAGGGTTGCACCGAGGTCACTGCTCAGTGCAACTGATCGGTATAGCCAGACGGAGGAAAACAACCCCAATACCAACGTGCAACACCAAGGAGTGACGTCGGATTAGTGATCTTTGCCTAGGGACATACTCTGCTGATTGATCTCACCAACTTAATAGAGGATTAGTTAAGATTAGTGATCTTTGCCTAGGGATTAGTTTTCATTAAGCATTGGACATCATTAATTAGACATTGAATTGCCTTATCTCAATTACCTTATCCTTGAATTTGCCTTTTGTCATTGTTTTATTCACTGTTAAGCGTCTTTAGCTCTTGTCACTTGTTTTTAAATTGATTGGCTCATTAAATTAAAGTCAAACCCACCTTGTTAGCTTGAATTAAAGAGTGTCTTGCATTCTTGTTGCATTGAACTAGACTTTAGATTGGATTGACACCTAAAATACTACAATGACATGAGCATTTAGGATTGATTCCTAAATAGGATAAAATCATATTTATCAATTGGCGCCGTTGCCGGGGATCGAACCCGGGTCACCCGCGTGACAGGCGGTAATACTTACCACTATACTACAACGACGCCAAATTGATACAAGACTTTTTAGTCTCTAGGGGGTATCAATAACTCCAATACGTGTAGTATGAAGGTTATCAACCCATAAAGAGATTTATCCTAATCACTAAGAATGCAAGGAACAATTGTAAGTTAAGCTAAACAAGTGTGTTGTGATTAGGTAAACTAATTAAAGCAAATAAACAACTAAACAAGATAGTAAATCAATAAATAAAAGCGGAGCAAGAGATAAGGTTATTGATGTAAGGTGATCCAATTTCAATTAGTGGTGTTCATTCACTCAAAGAAGCGCATTCCTAGGCAATAGATCTCTAATCTTGATTAGTTCTCTATCAAGCAACTAATCACTGTGTTAATTATCAAGTCCATTAGCAAATCATCATTTGTGGATTAACGACTAGCAAGCATTAAGAATCATAACAAGATCAAACAAAAGTATGCCCTAAACAACTAATGTCTTAGGTTAGGAACATAAATCTCTTGTCTAGTTCATCAAGGCATTTCATCAAACACTTGGTGTGCATGAAAAGCCTTATGATCTAGATCCATTCTTTCAAGCTGAATCTAGCATTAGGGGCACTAGACAAGAAGGAATATAAGATTATTGATATATCATGGTTTTTACCCTATTTAGGCCATGATATAAGTCCTTTTATAGAGTCTTTTCTTGTGTTTTGGAGTCTTTTAGAGTATTTCACAGGTTATAGCACGTCTGGAGCTTAATTGGAATTATTGGAGCTTTTCTGGAGCATTCTGGAGCGAGACTGAAGTCTGATGACTAAGAGCCCGATCTGAGCACCGAGCATCGATCGATACCCCCTGGTATCGATCGATACCCATCGAAGCAGATTTCAAAGTCGCGACTTAATGAAGTTTGAAGAATTGCAAAAAGCACCCAGAAGACTTTGATAATTACAAGAAGGCCCCAAATCGTGATTTAGGTTATAAATAGGATTTTACAGCCATTGTTTAGGCTATGCTTTATTTTTGCTTTAGTTTAAGAGAGATTTTGGAGAGAGACAAGTCTGGTTTCCCTTCGTCCGAGATCAGATCTCAAAACCTTGTTTCTCTTTCTGATTTAATATAAGAGTATTTATTCAACATGTTTATTAATTTAATATCCATGTCTGAGTAGATCCCCTGTTAGGTTTA
The DNA here is from genome assembly GCA_030161315.1 of Eutrema japonicum. Taxonomy (NCBI): domain Eukaryota; kingdom Viridiplantae; phylum Streptophyta; class Magnoliopsida; order Brassicales; family Brassicaceae; genus Eutrema; species Eutrema japonicum. The sequence continues at coordinate 21,874,207 of BSQW01000005.1, read as the reverse complement.
GGGTTTTCTCATAGGGATTTCTTTGAATGCTAGGTTGATTATCTGTTAGGATTCACTATCTGATTAGTTCTTCACCTTTGGTTGGTCTCAAGGCTACTTCTAGATTAATCACCTAGAATTTAGATCTTAGGATAATTAATTAGGCACGAGAGTGCGATTAATTACCTGATAGAACCTTAGGTGAGCAAATTGATTATTCGCAAAGAGATTTGGTTTAATTGATTTGTGAACATATCAAACCTGTTTTTAAAGCTGATTTAGACTTTAGGATTCGCAAAGAGATTTGGAATTTCTAGGATTTAGATTTAGATAGTTTTCGCAACGAGAGTTGGTTAATTATATTTTAGTGATTTGAGTTCTAGAACAGTGCTTAATCTGAATCTTGTTAATAAGTTTACCTGCATTCATTGATTTCCTGAGAAATACCCTAAGCCTACATTCCCCCAATTGAATTTACAAACGTTTTACTTGCAACCCTGTTTTTCAATTACATCATCTGGTTTAGCTTGTTTCTGATCTATAGAATCTATCGAGTGATTCTTGAGTTCTTGTGTTCGACCCCTGATTTACTGCAGCAACTGCTTTAGTACTTTTTAGGGTATTAAATTGAGCATATCAATTTTGGCGCCGTTGCCGGGGACTCAATTCGCCGTTAGATTTTAGCTAGGAAATTCGTCTAAATCGCCCGAGTATCGATCGATACCCTTGAGTATCGGTCGATACCCGTCGTAAATTTCAGTTACTTACGCTCTTTACTTGTGATTTCAGGTGCATGCATAATCTTGAAACCAGAAGCAAAAAGAGCACTCCGCTAGTTGATCTATCACTGGAACAGCTAGCACAAGTGGAACGCACAAACAGGAAAGCAAAGAAGTCAGCTAAGATGAACAACAATCAAGTTGGGTTGGTTCGTGATGCTGCTGGAGCTTACAGGGACCAACAGGGTCAGTTGTGCAATGAGCAAGGACAACGTCTGGATGGAGAGGGGATTGTCCTTCCACCTGCTCCTGTTGTCGCTGAGAATGCCGCTAGGGACGCAAGGGATGCTGTGGTTAATCGTGGTAGAACGATTGGTGAACACAACAGGCCAGAGCAATTTTTCGCCAATCGCTCTGCGATTCGTCCCCCTGCGTATGAGCGGAATGACTTTGAGCTGAAGCCTGCTTACTACACTCTAGTAGGACAGCATCTCTTCCATGGTTTGCCTCATGAGCATCCAATGGATCATGTAGAGAAATTCGAGGACTTGGTCACTAGCATCAAGAGCAATGGAGTGTCCTACGATTATCTCTTCTGCAAGCTCTTCCCATACTCTCTTGGTGGGGAAGCTACTTACTGGCTGAGGCAGTTACCTCCTGGATCACTGACTAATTGGGAAGACACCAAGAGAGCCTTCCTAATTAACTTCTATGATGATGGACGATCTGAAGATCTGAGGAATAAGATCTCCACTTTTTCTCAAGGACCTACTGAGGCGTTCAAGGCTGCTTGGACAAGATTCAGATCGTACCAAAGAGACTGTCCACACCATGGATACTCTGATGTGCAGCTGCTAGGTATCTTCTTCAGAGGAGTAGATTGGAGGTATCAGATGGCTCTGGACTCTTCAAGCAATGGGAACTTCAACACCAATTACCCTGAGGACGCCTATGTGTTGATTGAGAATTTTGCATCTAGCAGCAGCACAAAGAGTGCAGATTTCGAGCGCAAGAAGCTGGCTGGTAATCAAGATAGATCGCAGATCGCTGAGTTTAAGGCTCAACTAGATTCTATGCACAGTCTTCTGCTGGGAAAGACAACAAAAGCTGTCCATTTTGCTGAGGATGTTGAGGTTTTCAATGAGAATGAAGCAGAAGACGTGAACTACATTGGTGGTTCTGGCTATCAGGGACAGAGGAACCAGTTCAACAACAATCGGGGCTTCAACAACAACTTCCAGCAAGGAGGATTCAACCAGAAACCTGCCCACATCAGTGGTTACACCAGGAACTACGGAAGTCCTTCTTACGAGCCTGTGACTGCTAAGACATCAGAGAACAAGATTGAAGCCATGCTTGAAACACTCGTTCAAGGACAGCAGCAGATTACAGTGACCTTCAATGGTAAGATGGACGCCATGTACAAAGATCTGAGTGGAAGGATCGATTCTCTGGGTATTGGTCAGAAGAAGCTGGAAACTCAGGTAGCTCAGACTTCAGAGAGTTCAAGAAGACAAGAAGGTTTTCTACCAGGAAAAGGAGAGAACCCAAGGGCACACATCAATGCCATTACCTTGAGAAGTGGTAAGGAGGTCAAATCAGGGGCAAAAGTGGATCAGCCTACTGTAAATTTCGAGATGTCTGACGATGAAGACACTGAAATCGCTAAGGCATCGATCGACACTACTCAGCATCGATCGACACCGATCGCGATTCTCAGACGGGAAGACTCAAATTCCCGTGTATCGATCGATACCCCCCCTGTATCGATCGATACCGAACCTGAAGACGATGCAGAAGTTGAGGTTGTGAAGGAGAAGCCTAAAGCAGCACCAGAGAGGGTCTACATCCCGAGGGTACCCTATCCCAGAGCTCTTGGGAAGACTAAGAAGGAAGTAGAGGATGCTAAGTGCAAAGAAATTTTGGACAAGCTGGTTGTTGAACTTCCCTTCATCGATGCTATCAAGACCTCTGTAGCTTTCAAGAGGTATGTCAAGAAGATGGTGTCCAGCAATGTGAACCTTGAAGAAGGCTGTCTGATGATCACTCATGAGTGCAGTGCAATCCTAAGCAACAGGATCCCAACGAAACTTCCAGATCCAGGGAGCTTTGTCTTGGATTGCACAATCGCTACTGACAGGTTTGAGCGTTCTCTCTGTGACCTTGGCTCAAGTGTCAACCTCATGCCATACTCGGTTGCTAAGAGGATGGGAATGACAGACTTCACTGCTACTAGAATCTCGCTGATTCTCGCTGATCGTTCAATTAGACTTCCAGAAGGATTGCTAGAGGATGTTCCGATTGTGATTGGGAACTGCTTAATCCCAACTGATTTCATTGTCTTGGAGTATGATTCGGAACCCAGAGATCCTCTCATCTTGGGAAGGCCATTCCTAGCAACAGCTGGTGCTCTGATTGATTGCAGGAATGGGAAGATATCTCTTAACATTGGTGAGTTGGTCATGACTTTTAACATGGAGAAGATGATGAAGAGACCAACCATCGATGGGCGGACTTTCTTCGTTGATACCTTCTGTGATATTGTTGAGGAGTACTTCTTAGAGATGCATCCTGAGGACCCATTGGAGAGAGCATTAGCCTGCTCGGTTGAGTCAGAGGTTAAGCCACACGATGCTGCTGCTGATTACGGAAGGATACTCGATTCAGCACGACCAGTATCGATCGATACTCTGATGGTATCGATCGACACCCTACGGCCAGAAAGAAGTTTGGCCGAAAGAACTATGCAAGCTGCTGGGCTTGGAGATTGGAGCGAGGAGAACGCTCCTAAAGTGGAACTCAAACCACTTCCTGCGAATCTAAGGTATGGTTTTCTTGGTCCTAATTCCACGTACCCTGTAATCCTTAATTCTTCTTTGAACAACGCAGAGGTCACTTTACTGCTAAGCAAGCTGCGCAAGTATCGCAAAGCTCTTGGCTATTCTCTTGATGACATTTCAGGTATTTCACCGAACCTGTGCATGCATAGGATTCATCTTGAGGACGAGTCAAAGGCTTCAGTTGAGCATCAAAGGAGGCTGAATCCAAACCTGAAGGAGGTGGTTAAGAAAGAGGTCATGAAACTCTTGGATGCAGGAGTTATCTATGCCATCTCAGATAGCTCTTGGGTCAGTCCAGTGCACGTTGTTCCTAAGAAAGGAGGGATAACTGTGATGAAGAACAACATGGATGAGATGATTCCCACAAGGACTATCACTGGACATCGAATGTGCATTGATTACAGGAAGTTGAACGCGGCCACACGGAAAGATCACTTCCCATTGCCATTCATTGACCAGATGTTGGAGAGGTTGGCCAGCCATCCCTACTACTGTTTCCTTGATGGATATTCAGGTTTCTTCCAGATTCCTATCCACCCAGATGACCAAGAGTATACCACTTTCACGTGTCCCTATGGCACGTTCGCATACAGGAGAATGCCATTTGGATTGTGCAACGCTCCAGCCACTTTTCAGAGGTGCATGATGTCTATCTTCACAGACATGATCGAGGACTTCATGGAGGTGTTCATGGATGATTTTTCAGTATATGGGTCATCATTCAAGATCTGTTTGGCTAATCTGTGCAAGGTGCTACAGAGGTGTGAAGAGAAACACTTGGTCCTTAACTGGGAAAAGTGTCATTTTATGGTTCAGGATGGCATTGTACTTGGGCACAAGGTCTCTGAAGCTGGAATCGAAGTTGACAAAGCCAAGATTCAGGTCATGACAAGTCTCCAACCACCTACTTCTGTAAAGGATATTCGGAGCTTCCTTGGTCATGCCGGGTTTTACAGGAGGTTCATCAAGGATTTCTCCAAGATAGCACGTCCACTCACTGCTCTGCTGTGCAAAGAGATCAAATTTGATTTCACAACTGATTGTCTTGCAGCCTTTGAGGAGATCAAAAAGGCTTTAGTGAGTGCTCCTGTTGTGCAACCTCCTGATTGGACTCTGCCTTTCGAGATCATGTGTGATGCCAGTGACTTTGCTGTGGGGTCAGTTCTGGGTCAGAAGAAAGACAGGAAGCTGCACGTCATCTACTATGCCAGCAGGACTTTGGATGATGCTCAGAGGAATTACAGCACCACAGAGAAGGAGCTACTTGCTGTTGTTTTCTCCTTTGAGAAATTCCGATCTTACTTGATTGGGAGCAAGGTGGTTGTTCATACTGATCATGCTGCTCTCAAGTATCTGATGAATAACAAGGATCTCAAGCCTCGTCTCTGTCGTTGGGTTCTTTTGCTACAAGGGTTTGACATTGAGGTTAAGGACAAGAAAGGCATAGAGAATGGAGTAGCTGACCATCTCTCGCGGATGCGGATCGATGAAGACGTCCCCATTGATGATCAACTACCTGAGGAAGCCATCTACTTCATTGAAACTGGGTTTCAGATGAATCTGGCCGAGAATCAGCAATTTCCACGAGTTGCAGGTTTCGGTATCGATCGACACCATGATGGTATCGGTCGATACCCTGACGATTCAGAAACTGTTTTCATCATCGATCATTCAGTCGCTTCTAACCACCATCTCGTCGCTGCAGCAGATTCTGATACTCCATGGTACGCTGATATTGCCAATTATCTCGCTGCAGATGCAAAGCCAAACCACCTCAAGAAGTATGACAAGAAGAAGTTCATGCGCGACATAAGGAGATTCTTTTGGGATGAACCTTACTTGTACAAGCATTGTTCTGATGGCATATACAGGAGATGCATTGCTGAGTCAGAGGTTTCAGATGTTTTGTTTCATTGCCATGGATCAGACTATGCTGGACACTTTGCCACCTTCAAGACAGTATCCAAGGCTCTTCAAGCAGGCTTCTGGTGGCCTACCATGTTCAAGGATGCTCACACTTTCGTCTCACAGTGCGACACTTGTCAGAGGAGAGGGAAGATCAGTAAGAGACATGAGATGCCACAAAATTTCATCCTTGAGGTTGAAGTTTTTGATTGCTGGGGCATTGACTTTATGGGTCCTTTCCCATCTTCACACAAGAAGAACTACATCCTGGTTGCTGTGGACTATTTGTCCAAATGGGTGGAAGCGATAGCTAGTGAGAAGAATGACTCTGCGGTGGTTCTTAAGCTGTTTAAGACCATCATTTTCCCTCGTTTTGGAGTACCTCGAGTTGTGATAAGTGATGGTGGCTCTCACTTTATCAACAAGGTGTTCGAGAGGTTGTTGAAGAAGTATGGTGTAAACCATCGTGTGGCTACTCCATATCACCCTCAGACAAGTGGGCAAGTTGAAGTCTCCAACAGGCAGATCAAGGAGATCTTGGAGAAGACAGTGAATGCTTCTAGGAATAATTGGTCTACAAAGCTGGATGATGCACTTTGGGCATACAGGACTGCCTTCAAGACACCGCTGGGTACTACACCTTTCCAAATGCTGTATGGGAAAGCATGCCACCTTCCAGTGGAGATTGAGCACAAGGCTGCATGGGCAACAAAGATGCTGAACTTCGACATCAAGCCTGCTGCTGAGAGGAGGTTGATTCAGCTGAACGAGCTGGATGAGATCAGGCACCATGCTTATGAGAACTCGAGGCTGTACAAGGAGAAAACCAAAGCTTATCATGATAAGAAGATCATCTCCAGACACTTCGAGCCGAACGACCAGGTACTTCTGTATAACTCTCGTTTGCAATTGTTTCCTGGTAAACTGCGTTCACGTTGGTCAGGTCCCTTCAAAATCAAAGAGGTCAGACCACATGGTGCTGTAGTGCTGATAAATCGCAAAGGCGAGGAATTCACTGTCAATGGACAAAGAGTGAAACACTATTGGGCGCAAGCCGAGATTCCAACAGGGCAGATAATGCCTCTGGATGATGCACCAACAGCCTGAATGGCGTTACAGTCAAGCTATTGACGTTAAACGAGCGCTTGGTGGGAGGCAACCCACTGGTGAGTCTGTCCTTGAGTCGTTTTTCCTTTTAATTTTTCGTTTGTTTTGAATCTGTGTCAGGATGAACAAGGAGCAACTCGAAATCGCCTAAGTATCGATCGATACCCCATTGGTATCGATCGACACCAATCGCAGATGAAAGTTCACTAAGTCGATCTCAGCGTGGTATCGATCGATACCATGCTGTGTGTCGATCGACACTCGGTATTCCAGGAAGGTAATTTCTTGTTTCTCTTCATTCTATCCTTTTCTTTTGTTTCTTTCACCTACTCTAGGCTAGATAACACTGGGGACAGTGTTGTTCAAGTCTGGGGGAGGTGTCTGCTGACAACGTTTTTGTTTTTTTTCTTAGAGTCAGTCGTTTTATAGAGTCAAAACTGTTTTATTGAGTCAAAATTTGTTGGAGATTATGATCCTGTGCTTGAACCTATTGATGTGATTTTGTTTTTGAGTGCACAGTGTTACAGGATCAGTTCTAGATCGACTAATGAAAAATCCAAAGACTGACCAGTTGACTAGAAAACATTCATGTCTCCAGCAGAGTTCTTCTGAAGCCTGAGCCAAATTTTTGCACTTCATCAATGTGGTTAGTGTTCATAGAGCTTGATTCATCATTCATATCTGATAAAGGAACCCGTGTGTTTAGGATTATGGTATCTCTCTCCCCTGAAATAAGTTGATAGATTAAGAGCATAAAAGATTGAAATGATTTTCTTCTGAGTAGAGGGTTAGGAAAATTTCCAGCGATCCCATTATTCTACTTAAGAGGGGATGATCACACATAGGATTGGAAGCGAGGCTAGGATTTTCCTATGATGCCATTATTCGCCTACATCCTTTGATACATAGAGAGGGAAGAACCGGGGATTTGGTGGCAAACACCATCAATACTCGCGTCTCCTACCTTGATATGTATATGCTAAGCTGAAAAAAAAAAAAAATAATAATAATAAGGATATAATAAGAAATAAGTCTGGGGGAGAGAAATTGATACAAAAGAAGTGTGAAAAGGGTGGTTCCTTTGTCAAGATATTGTCTGGTAAAGAGTCTAGAAGGTTCTTAAAAATTAGCTGCAGAGATGAAACTGGCGATGAGGGCTTTACTTGAATAATGCTGTGGGATTTTGTGTGGAGTCTGGAAAAGCTGCAAATGTCTACGGAGAAATACATGGTGGTTAGATCGAAAGCTGATCAGGTGACATTTGGGTACTTGGGAAAAGGGTCTTTTCGATGGTTCAGGAACAGGTGAGTCTCTACGTTTTCAAACCTCTTTTTCTGGTTTAGTCTTCTATTTGCTTGAGGGCAAGCAAAAGGCTAAGTCTGGGGGAGTTGATATATCATGGTTTTTACCCTATTTAGGCCATGATATAAGTCCTTTTATAGAGTCTTTTCTTGTGTTTTGGAGTCTTTTAGAGTATTTCACAGGTTATAGCACGTCTGGAGCTTAATTGGAATTATTGGAGCTTTTCTGGAGCATTCTGGAGCGAGACTGAAGTCTGATGACTAAGAGCCCGATCTGAGCACCGAGCATCGATCGATACCCCCTGGTATCGATCGATACCCATCGAAGCAGATTTCAAAGTCGCGACTTAATGAAGTTTGAAGAATTGCAAAAAGCACCCAGAAGACTTTGATAATTACAAGAAGGCCCCAAATCGTGATTTAGGTTATAAATAGGATTTTACAGCCATTGTTTAGGCTATGCTTTATTTTTGCTTTAGTTTAAGAGAGATTTTGGAGAGAGACAAGTCTGGTTTCCCTTCGTCCGAGATCAGATCTCAAAACCTTGTTTCTCTTTCTGATTTAATATAAGAGTATTTATTCAACATGTTTATTAATTTAATATCCATGTCTGAGTAGATCCCCTGTTAGGTTTAGGGTTTTCTCATAGGGATTTCTTTGAATGCTAGGTTGATTATCTGTTAGGATTCACTATCTGATTAGTTCTTCACCTTTGGTTGGTCTCAAGGCTACTTCTAGATTAATCACCTAGAATTTAGATCTTAGGATAATTAATTAGGCACGAGAGTGCGATTAATTACCTGATAGAACCTTAGGTGAGCAAATTGATTATTCGCAAAGAGATTTGGTTTAATTGATTTGTGAACATATCAAACCTGTTTTTAAAGCTGATTTAGACTTTAGGATTCGCAAAGAGATTTGGAATTTCTAGGATTTAGATTTAGATAGTTTTCGCAACGAGAGTTGGTTAATTATATTTTAGTGATTTGAGTTCTAGAACAGTGCTTAATCTGAATCTTGTTAATAAGTTTACCTGCATTCATTGATTTCCTGAGAAATACCCTAAGCCTACATTCCCCCAATTGAATTTACAAACGTTTTACTTGCAACCCTGTTTTTCAATTACATCATCTGGTTTAGCTTGTTTCTGATCTATAGAATCTATCGAGTGATTCTTGAGTTCTTGTGTTCGACCCCTGATTTACTGCAGCAACTGCTTTAGTACTTTTTAGGGTATTAAATTGAGCATATCAATTATCTAACCCTAAACACCACTAATCAAACCTTGGACCACCCTAATCTACCCTATCTCAAGATCCCAATGACTACTCACTAATCATCATGAGTTCAACAAATCCAAGAAAAGAAGAGTTAAAACTCATGATCAAGATTATTGGATGATTAGAAATTAGAAGAAAGATGGATTCAATCAAGAAAACAATACTCAAATTGCATAAATCAAAAAGATCAATCTCTTACAAATCACTCTTAGAGAGGGTTTTTGCTTAAGAAAAGACTTATCCCATCAAAGTTATTTTGCATTCATTGATTTCCTGAGAAATATCCCTGAACCTATCCTTCTCCCATTGAATTACAACTCGTTTACTGCTTACTGCTTTTGTTTAATCTGAATAGTTTAGCTTGACTTGATACTATACAATTTATTGTGTGTTTTCTCTGAGTTCTTTTGTTCGACCCCTGATATACTGCAGCGACTGCTTTAGTACTTTATAGGGTATTAATTTGAGCATATCAAATTTGGCGCCGTTGCCGGGGACTCAATTTCACCAGTAAATTTTAGATGTCGAGTTTCGACTAAGCCCGTCGGTATCGATCGATACTATCTAGTATCGGTCGATACTCTTTTTTTCTTTTGTTGATATCGATGGACACCACTTGGTATCGATCGATACTCATCGCGTCTTTGGTTACTTACGTTCTTGATCTTTGTGTTTCAGGTGCATGCCTAATCGTGAAACCAGAAGAAACAAGAGCACTCCGCTAGTCAATCTATCGTTAGAGAAGCTAGCACGTTTAGAACGCGCAAACAGAAAGACAGAGCAAACATCAGGGATGAACAACCCAGTGGTTTTAAGAGCTGATGAAGTTGGAGTCTTGAGAGACCAAGAGGTTAAAGTGTGCAATGAGAGAGGGCAGGGACTTGATGAGGCTGGAAACGTCATTGCCCATCCTTCTGTAGTTGGTCAGATTGTCGCACCAGCCGCGCAAGACAACGTTGGGAATGCTGGAGTTGATCGAGGTAGAACACTTGGTTAGCACAACAGGCCTGATCAGTTCTATGCCAATCGAGCTGCGATTCGCATCCTAACTTTTCAGAGGAATGACTTCGAGCTGAAACCTGCGTATTACGCTCTCGTAAGTCAGAACCCTTTCCATGGCCTATCTCATGAGCATCCCATGGATCATATCGAAAGGTTCGAGGATTTGGTCACTGGTATGAAGTACAATGGAGTGCCCAATGAGTTCCTTTTCTGCAAACTTTTCCCGTACTCTCTTGGTGGGGATGCTACTTATTGGCTGAAGCAGTTAGCTCCTGATTCGCTGACTACATGGGATGAGACGAAGAATGCGTTCCTGAACAATTTCTATGATGATGCGAGATCCGAGGAGCTCAGGAACAAGATATCTCAATTCGCTCAAGGTCCGACAGAAGCATTCAAAGCTACTTGGATTCGTTTCAAGTCTTATCACAGAGATTGTCCGCACCATGGGTTCTCTCAGGTTCAGCTGTTGGGCATTTTCTACAGAGGGATTGATTGGAGGTACCAGATGGGTATGGATGCTGCGAGCAATGGGAACTTCAACACCAGGTATCCAGATGATGCGGTTGTGTTGATTGAAAACTTGGCATCTAGTAATAGCACCAAGAATGCTGATTTCGAGCGGAAGAAGCAGTCTGGAGGAGTTGATGGATCGCAGATTGCTGATGTGCATGCCAAACTGGACTTCCTGATCGGGAAGTCGAAAAAATCTGTGCACTTTGCTGATGAAGTCGCTAATGTGGAAGAATAAGAAGAGGATGTTAACTACGTTGGTGGTTCTGGTTTTCAGGGTCAGCGATTTGGGTACAACAACAACCGAAACTTCAACAACAACAATCAGCAAGGTGGGTACAAGTTAGAGGGGAACCAATCTGGTTTCGGAGCGAAGCAATTTACTCAGAAACCACTTCAGAGCAGCGATTTCAATCGCAATTATGGGAACTCTTCGTACCAACCAGTTTCTACAAAGTCCACAGAGAATAAGATGGAATCCATGCTTGAACAACTTCTTCAGGGACAGCAGAAGTTGCAAGTGGATTTCAATGGGAAGTTTGACTCGCTATACTTGGATCTGAATTGGAAGATCGAAGCCATCAGTCTCTCCCAGAGGAAGGTGGAAACTCAGGTTGCTCATACAGCAGCAGCTGTAAAGAGGCAGGAAGGCTTTCTTCTAGGGAAAACTGAGAATCCAAGGGCACACATCAACGCTATCACCTTGAGGAGTGGAAAAGAGGTGCTTACAGGAGTAAAGAACAGCCCAATTGCAGGAAATCTCGTCGATCTTGCTGGTGATGACGATTTGGATTCTGAAAATCCACAGGTATCGATCGATACCAGCCAGTGTCGATCGACACCAGTCCAGACATCTACCCAAGTGGATCCAAAAACCCATGTATCGATCGATACCCCTCAAGTATCGATCGATGCTGAGACACAGCCAGAGAAGGAGCCCGAGATTGTCAAGGAAAGGGTGTATATCCCTAAGATACCTTATCCTATACTTCCTAAGCTGACAAGTAAGGAATGGGAGGATGCTATATGGAAGGTTATGTTAGACAAGTTGGTTGTGCAGCTTCCATTTGTTGATGCTATTAAGACTTCTCCAGCTTTTAGGAGGTACGTGAAGAAGATGGTGTCTAGCAGTCTGAGCCATGAAGAAGGTGTCATGATGATTACAGCTGAGTGTACTGCCATTCTACTCAATAAAATTCTTAAGAAACTGCCAGACCCAGTGAGTTTTGTTTTGGATTGCACTATCTTCACAGAGATATTCGAGCGTGCTCTCTGCGATATTGGGTCGAGTGTGAACCTTATGCCACACTCAGTTGCCAAGCGAATGGGGATGACAGATTTCCAGCCTACAAGGATTTCGCTGGTACTTGCTGATCGCTTAGTGCGACTTCCAGAGGGACTACTTGAAGATGTCCCAATTAAGATTGGGAATTGCTTGATCCCAACAGATTTCATCGTCATGAAGTACGATGCTGAGCTTAAGGATCCTCTTATCCTGGGTATGCCATTCCTTGCAACTGTTGGAGCCTTGATTGACTGCAAGAATGGACAGATAGCTCTCAACACCGGTGATTTGGTGATGTCTTTTGACATGGAGAAGATGATGAAAAGGCCAACCATCGATGGACATACATTCTATGTGGACACCTTCAGTGACATAGCTGAAGAGTACTTCCTAGAGATGCACCTTGAAGATCAACTAGAGAGAGCATTGGTCTGCTCGGCCACTTCGGAAGATCGTTCATGTGACGAACCTGCTGGATACTCGAAGATGCTTGATTCTGCATCACCAGTATCAATCGATACCCCTCTAGTATCGATCGATACCCTACGGCCAGAAGGGGAGTTGGTCGACAATTCTAAGCAAGCTGATGGGCTTGGAGATTGGAGCACATAGAATGCTCCTAAGGTGGAACTAAAACCACTTCCATCAAATATGAAGTATCGTTTTCTTTGCCCTGATTCCACATACCCAGTAATCGTTAATGCTTCCTTGAACACCACAGATGTTGCTTTACTGCTGAGCAAGCTGCGCAAGTATCGCAAGGCTCTTGGCTATTCTCTTGCTGACATTTCAGATATAGCACCAGACTTGTGCATGCATCGGATTCACCTGGAGGATGAGTCAAAGTCTTCAATTGAGTGTGAAAGGAGGCTGAATCCGAACCTGAAGGAAGTGGTCAGGAAGGAAGTGATGAAGCTGTTGGAAGCAAGGATTATCTATGCCATCTCAGATAGTTCTTGGGTTAGTCCAGTTCACGTTGTGCCTAAGAAAGGAGGCATAACTGTGGTGAAGAACGAGAAGGACGAGCTGATCCCTACAAGGACAATCACTGGTCACAAGATGTGTATTGATTACAGGAAGCTGAATGCGGCTACAAGGAAGGATCACTTCCCATTGCCATTCATTGACAAGATGCTGGAGAGGTTAGCTAGTCACCCATACTACTGTTTTCTTGATGGGTACTCAGGGTTTTTCCAAATTCCTATACATCCAGAGGACCAGGTAAAGACGACCTTCACATGTCCCTATGGCATATTCGCCTACAGAAGAATGCCATTTGGATTATGTAACGCTCCAGCGACCTTTCAGCGATACATGATTTCGATTTTCACAGATATGACTGAGGAGTTTATGGAGGTTTTCCTAGATGATTTTTCTGTGTATGGATCGTCATTCAAGGATTGTCTGGATAACTTGTGCAAGGTACTTCAAAGATGTGAGGAGAAGCATTTGGTTCTTAATTGGGAGAAGTGTCACTTCATGTTACAAGATGGCATTGTTCTTGGGCACAAGGTTTCTAAGGCAGGGATCGAAGTCGACAAGGCTAAGATCCAGGTCATGACGAGCTTGCAACCTCCACGATATGTTCCTGAGATACGAATCTTCCTTGGTCATGCTGGGTTCTACAGGAGATTCATCAATGATTTCTCTAAGTTTGCACGCCCATTCACAGCCCTGTTATGTAAGGAAGTCAAGTTTGATTTCCCATCTTATTGTTGTGTAGCCTTCGAGGAGATCAAGAAGGCATTGGTGAGTGCTCCTGTAGTCCAACCACCTGATTGGAATTTACCTTTTGATGTTATGTGTGATGCGAGTGATTTTGGTGTTGGAGCTGTATTGGGACAGAGGAAAGACAAGAAGCTCCATGCTATTTACTATGCCAGCAGGACGTTGGATGATGCTCAGCGTAATTACAACACCACTGAGAAGGAATTACTTGCAATTGTTTTCTCTTTTGAGAAATTTCGGTCCTACTTGATTGGGAGAAAGGTTATTGTTCACACAGACCATGCTGCTCTCAAATACCTGATGAAGAACAAGGACCTCAAGCCTCGTCTATGCCGATGGGTTCTTTTACTCCAAGGATTCGATATTGAGATCAAGGACAAGAAAGGAGTTGAGAATGGAGTTGCTGACCACTTATCGCGCATAAAGGTCGATGAAGTCGTGCCTATTGATGATTTCTTACCAGAAGAGGGTGTCTACTTCATTGAAACTCAACAACATGATGATCGGTCAGAAAATCTGCAATTTTCACGAGTGCAGACCTTTAGTATCGATCGATACCCACCTAGTATCGATGGATACCAGACTCGATCCGAACCAGTTCTGGCTGCATCACACTTCAACTATTTTGACGTCTATACAGTTGCTGTATCTAGTCCTGCACGACCATGGTATGCTGACATTGCTAACTACCTTGCTGTAGAGACTGAGCCCCACCATCCCACAAAGTATGCAAAGAAGAAGTTTATGCGTGAGATGAGACGATTCTACTGGGATGAGCCTTACCTCTACAAGCACTGCTCAGATGGTATCTACAGAAGATGTGTTGCAGAGTCTGAGGTGCCTGCGATTCTCTTTCATTGTCATGGATCGGAGTATGCTGGACACTTTGCTACCTTCAAGACGGTGTCCAAGGTTCTTCAAGCAGGCTTCTGGTGGCCTACTATGTTCAATGATGCTCATGCCTATATCTAACGGTGTGATGCTTGTCAAAGGAGAGGAAAGATCAGTAAGAGACACGAGATGCCACATAATTTCATCATTGAGGTTGGAGTTTTCGATTGCTGGGGCATCGATTGTATGGGTCCCTTTCCGTCGTAACACAAGAACAGGTACATCATGGTAGCTGTGGACTACGTGTCCAAATGGGTGGAAGCGATTGCTAGTAAAAAGAACGACTCTGCGGTGGTTCTTAAGCTATTTAAGACCATCATCTTCCCACGATTTGGAGTGCCGCGAATTGTTATAAGTGATGGTGGCAGCCAGTTTATTAACAAGGTTTTCGAGAGGTTGCTGAAGAAGTATGGTGTAAACCATCGAGTGGCTACTCCATATCATCCTCAAACCAGTGGGCAAGTCGAGGTCTCCAACAGGCAAATCAAAGAGATTCGGGAAAAGACAGTAGGTGCTTCTAGGAAGGATTGGTCTACAAAGTTGGATGATGCACTATGTGCTTACATGACTGCTTTCAAGACACCGATGGGTACTACACCATTTCACTTGCTGTATGGAAAAGCATGTCACCTTCCAGTGGAGATTGATTATAAGGCAGCATGGGCGACGAAGTTGCTGAACTTTGACATCAAGCCTGCTGCAGAGAGGAGATTTATTCAGCTGAACGAGTTGGATGAGATTAGGCACCACGCCTACGAGAACTCGAAGCTGTACAAGGAGAGGACTAAGGCCTATCATGATAAGAAGATCATCTTCAGACATTTCGAGCCAAATGACCAGGTACTTCTGTATTACTCTCGTTTGCAATTATTTCCTGGTAAACTGCGTTCTCGTTGGTAAGGTCCCTTCACCATCAAGGAGGTCAGACCACATGGAGTTATCGTGCTGATTAGTTCTACTGGAGATGAGTTCACTGTCAATGGCCAGAGGGTGAAACACTATTGGGCAAAAGCCGAAATTCCAACAGGGCAGATAATGCCTTGGGATGATGCACCCACAGCCTGAATGGCGTTACAGTTAAGCTAATGACGTTAAACGAGCGTTTGGTGGGAGGCAACCCACTGGTGAGTCTGCTTTTGAGTCTTTTTCATTTTTCGTTTTGTGTCAGGATAAACAAGGAGCAAACCTCGAAATCGCCTAGTGTCGATCGATCGATACCAGGCTTAGATCGACATGATGAACCATCTTACCAGGCACATCTTGTGTCGATCGACACACGGCCTGGCTTTATTTGAATAATGCTGTGAGATAATGTGTGGAGTCTGGAAAAGTTACAAATGTCTACGGAGAAGTACATGGTGGTTAGATCAAAAGCTGGTTAGGTAACATTTGGGTGCTTGGGAAAAGGATCTCAGCGATGGTTCATGAACAGGTGAGTCTCCGCATTGTCAAACCTCTTTCTCTGGTTTAGTTTTCTGTTTTGCTTGAGGGCAAACAAAGGCTAAGTCTGGGAGAGTTGATATATCATGGTTTTTACCCCTTTTAGGCCATGATATAAGTCTGTTTTATAGAGTCTTTATGTTATTTCGTAGTGTTTTAGAGTCTTTTACAGGTCTTAGCACGTTTGGAGCATAATTGGAGATATTAAAGCTTTCTGGAGCATTTTGGAGCAAAGCTGAAGTTCGTGTTGCTGAGTACCTGATTTCACGATCAGTGTCGATGATACCCCCTGGTATCGATCGATACCCATCGCAGCAACACACGACCCGCGACTTTAATGAAGAGTTGAAGAATTGCAACTTGGTCCAGAAGTCTTTAATATTTGCAAGAAGCCCCAAAACGTGAGTTATGTTATTTATTGGAATTTTACAGCCACTTTGTTGGCTACGCTTTATTTTATTCTGGATTTGTGAGAGAGCTTTTCAAGGGAGACAAGTCTGATACTCTGTTCGTCGAGAGAAGATTTCGAACCCTTTTGTCACTCTTTCTTATTTTCTATTGAGTATTTATTTAAACCTGTTTATTGATTCAATTTCCATGTCTGAGTAGATCTCTTGTTAGGTTTAGGGATTCTCATAAGGGATTTCTTTGAATGCTAGGTTGATTGGTTATTTAGGGTTCATAATCTGAATTAGTTCTTCGCCTTAGGTTGTTCTCAAAGCTAATTCTAGATTGATCACCTAGAACTTAGATCTTAGGATAATTGATTAGGCACGACAGTGCGATTAATTACCTGGTAGAACTTAGGGTGAGCAAATTGTTTATTCGCAAAGAGATTTGGTTTAATTAATTTGTGAATATATCAAACCTGAAATTAAGGCTGATTTATTCTTAGGGATTTGCAAAGAAATTTGGAATTCTGGAGTTTAGATTTAGATAGTTTTCGCAACGATAGTTGGTTAATCATACTCCTGTGATTTGAGTTCGAGAACCGTGCGTAACCTGAACCCTGATTAGTTAGTTTATTTTGCATTCATTGATTTCCTGAGAAATATCCCTGAACCTATCTTTCTCCCATTGAATTACAACTCATTTATTGCTTACTGCTTTTGTTTAATCTGAATAGTTTAGCTTGCCTTAATACTATACATTTTATTGTGCGTTTTCTCTGAGTTCTTGTGTTCGACCCCTGATATACTGCAGCAACTGCTTTAGTACTGTTTAGGGTATTAATTTGAGCATATCAACCACCCACCAAGAGCTCGAAACGTCGTTGGGGAAGGCGATGCCGCTAATGCTCACCAAAACCGCCAAGGCATTCAAGCTCCACCGGTGGAGAATAACAATTTCGAAGTGAAGCCGGGGGTTGTCAACATGGTTCAAGCCAACAAATTTTATGGCTTGTCCCTGGAGGATCCCTTGGACCACATTGACCAATTTGACCGGATATGTGGTCTCACGAAGATCAACGGGGTCTCCGAAGATGGGTTCAAGCTTGGTCTCTTCCCATTCTCTTTGGGTGACAAGGCTCACCAATGGGAAAAGACCTTACCCCAAGGATCTATCACTTCGGGGGATGATTGCAAACGCGCGTTTCTCGCCAAATTCTTCTCACCGGCTAGAACCGCCAAGCTTCGCAACGAGATCTCAAGTTTCACCCAACGGTCCAATGAGTCTTTCAACGAGGCTTGGGAGAGATTTAGAAGCTACACGTCTCAATGCCCACATCACGGCTTTACAAACGCCTCTCTCCTAAGCACCCTCTACCGCGGTGCTTTGCCCAAGATCCGTATGCTACTTGACACGGCATCTAACGGAAACTTCTTAGCTAAGGACGTTGAGGAAGCAATGGAGCTTGTCGAGAATTTGGCCCAAAGTGATGGCACCTATGGCGACGACTATGACCGTGCCACGAGGACCACTAGTGACTTTGATGAGAACAAGCGGGCTAAAGATATGAAAGCTCTTAACGACAAGTTGGACAAGCAAGCCAACTTGATTGATAAACTACTAGTGTCTTCCCAAAAGACGGTCAACTTTGTGGATGCTTATGATGAGAACCAAAGTTATTATCAAGAGGAGAACGTAGACATGAACACTCAAGAGGAGGTTAACTACGTGGGAATCAAGGGAACTTCCAAAACCAAGGGAACTACCAAAGACAAGGGTTCAATCAAAACTATAGGATCCACCCCAACTTCTCTTACCGGAACACAAATGTGGAAAACCCACAAGATCAAGTCTACCCTCCACAACCTACTCAACCTCAAGGAGCCCCACAAAACAAATTCCAACCTCAAGGCCAAGCTTCCAATACCAACCAACAAGCCTTTGTACCAAGGAACCAATTCCAAGGGAACCAAGGTGGATTTCAACCCAAAGCTCCACCCGGTTTTCAAGCAACTACGTCTAAACCGCAAGAGCTTGATTTGAGCTCTATGTTCCAGAAACTACTCAAGGGACAAGCGTAGATCCATACGAAGGTGGATTTCTCTTACAACGACCTCAACACAAATATTAAGGCTTTGAACTCCAAGGTAAAACACATGGAGAACAAAGGTGTTGCTTCTTCTTCACGACCACAAGGTCAACTACCGGGCAAATCCGAAGCTAATCCTAAGGAGTATGTCAACGCCATTACCTTGCAAAGTGGCACGGTCTTGCCTACAAGAGAAGCCCCTTCTCCTCTCAATGCGGACATTGAGAAACAAAGTGGGGGGGGGGGGTGGAACTTCAAGAAGATGACGATTTGGTTGAAGATGAGGTAGTGAGGGAGCAAGATAAGGTTGAAGAAGTTGAGAAGATCAAGCCTAGAGTTGTTGTTGCTCAAGAGAAGCCAAAGACGAATATGTTCGTCCCTAAGCCATATGTTCCTAAGCTACCTTTTCCCGGTCGTTTCAAGAAGAAACTCATGGACAAGTACAAAGCTATTTTTGATAGGCAAATGGAAAAGGTGGAATTCACAATGCCTTTGGTGGATGCTTTCTTACTTGTCCCTCAATATGGCAAATTTTTGAAAGATGCCATGAATGAGAGAGCCAAGGAAATGGAATCCATCGTCATTCTAACTCATGAGTGTAGTGCCATCATACAAAAGAAGATGGTACCCAAGAAGCTAGGAGATCCGGGATCATTTACCCTACCTTGTGCTCTTGGTCCTCTAGCTTTCAATCATTGTTTGTGTGATCTTGGAGCAAGTGTAAGCCTCATGCCATTTTCGGTAGCTAAGAGAATAGGCTTCACACGCTACAAAGCATGAAACATCTCTCTAATTTTGGCAAATAGGAGCGTGAGGGTTCCTATTGGTTTACTTGAGGATCTTCCTATTCTGGTGAAGGATTTCATCGTCCCCACGGAGTTTGTGGTTCTTGAAATGGATGAGGAACCAAAAGACCCTCTTATCTTTGGTAGACCATTCCTAGCAACCGCGGGAGCGATAACCGACGTGAGGAAAGGCAAGATAGATCTCCATTTCGGTAAAGGAGAAGTGCTTGAGTTTGATATCAACAAAATGATGAAGAAGCCCACTATAGACGGCCAATGTTTCTATATAGAGACCATGGATGAACTAGCCGATGAATTAATTGAAGAAATGAGAGTAGAAGACGGGTTAGAAGTGGTTTCGACAAAGGAGCACGGCGATCATGGGTTTTTGAGCAAGGAAAGTCAAGGTTATGAGCTTCTCATGGATTCTCACAAATCGGTCGACAAGGACACCACGTTTATTGAGCTGTGCATTCGCGCTACCAAGGGTCAAGATGGTTTAAAGGTTAACACGGTTCAATAAGGGTTCGTTCTAGCCGTTGAAGAGACTAGCAAGGGTAAGACTAGTTTTGAAGATGACGATTGGAGCGAGCTCAAAGCCCCAAAGGTAGACCTAAAGCAACTTCATGCGGGACTAAGGTATGCGTTCTTAGGTCCCAACGAGTCTTACCAAGTTATCGTGAATGAGAGTCTAGATGAGATCGAGCTATCCTCCCTTCTTGTAGAACTTAGGAAATATAGGAGATCAATATGCTATTCTTTGGATGATATCAAGGGTATTTCCCCTAATTTGTGCACGCATAGAATCCATTTAAAGGATGAATCAAGGACCTCTATTGAACATCAAAGAAGGTTGAATCCTAATTTGAAAGATGTTGTAAAGAGAGAGATTCTTAAGCTCTTGGATGCGGGCATTATCTACCCAATATCAGATAGTACTTGGGTCTCACCGGTACATTGTGTGCCTAAGAAAGGGGGGATAACGGTTGTTAAAAATGATAAGGATGAAATGATACCTACTAGGACGATAACCGGGCATAGAATGTGCATTGAATATAGGAAGTTAAATTCATCCACTCGTAAGGATCATTTCCCGTTACCTTTTATAGATCAAATGCTTGAACGTCTAGCTAATCATCCTTTTTATTGTTTCCTAGACGGTTATTCGGGTTTCTTTCAAATACCCATACACCCAAATGACCAAGAGAAAACAACTTTCACATGCCCATATGGCACCTTCGCATATCGGAGGATGTCATTTGGGTTGTGTAATGCGCCCGTAACATTCCAACGTTGCAATATGTCCACTTTTTCCGATCTTATTGAGGACATGGTAGAAGTCTTTATGGACGACTTCTCCGTGTATGGCTCTTCGTTTGGTGTTTGCTTGTCTAATCTTTGTAGGGTCTTGCAACGATGCGAAGAGGCAAACTTGGTGCTCATTTGGGAGAAGTGCCGTTTCATGGTACGTGAAGGCATTGTGCTCGGGCATAAGATCTCGGAGAAAGGGAATGAGGTAGACAAAGCCAAGATAGAGGTGATGGTTAGCTTTGAGCCGCCTAGGTCGGTCAAAGACATCCGGTCTTTCTTGGGTCATGCGAGATTCTACCGAAGGTTCATCAAGGACTTTTCGAAAATCACAAGGCCTCTCACAAGGTTGCTTTGCAAGGAGGTCGAGTTCGTGGTTGATGAGGAATGCATGGGGGCATTCCTAGAGATCAAGAAAGCGTTGATTAGTGCCCTTATAGTCCAAGCACCGGATTGGGAACTTCCGTTTGAAATCATGTGTGATGCTAGCGACTATGCGGTTGGAGCCGTTTTGGGTCAAAAGAAAGACAAGAAGACCAATGTGATCTACTACGCTAGTAGAACTCTAGACGATGCTCAAACTCGTTATGCAACCATGGAGAAGGAGTTGTTGGCCGTAGTCTTTGCCATGGAGAAGTTTAGATCTTATGTTGTGGGGGCAAAGATGATTGTCTACACCGATCATGCGGCTTTAAGATACATTCATGCCAAGAAGGACACGAAACCGCGGTTATTACGATGGATTTTGCTACTCCAAGAGTTCGATTTGGAGATAGTAGACAAGAAAGGCATAGAGAACGGAGTAGCGGATCACTTGTCTAGGATGAGGATAGAAGACCTCGTTCCCATTAAATACATGCTTCCCAAAGAAAGCCTCATGGTCGTGAAGGTATTGAGAAGAGGGATTGAGGCCGTGAATGGTATGGAAAATGCTAGTGGTCTACAAGATGAGAAGCTCCCATGGTGACGTAGTCTCAAGAGAGTATATGAACCAATTAGAGATTTATAGAAGACTCAAAACACACCAAACCAACCAAAAGGTCTCAAAGTATTAAGAAGAAAGGAGTTTCCATATTTGGCCACATTCACACCTTTATTTGCGGTCAAAATGGCATGGACGGTGCCTATCATTGCTCCTCCAAGCATTTCACTCATTCTCCATTCAGATTAATCCTCATAATTTGACAGAAAGCAAAAGAAGATTCTCATTAAAGTCCAAATAGCTTAATCGGTGCCAAGAAGATCATAACTTGATTTTATATATTATTGCCTTTTAATTAAATGTGCATAATTTACTCTTGTATTTTAATTAATTAGTTTATGACCATTATTGGTATGGTCTTTGTCGAGCCTATAAAGCTCACATCATTTCATTTCCTTTACTTAGTAAACATTCGAATCTATGTCTCTTATGTGAGATTCCTTGAGACTAGGTTTGTGAACTCATCACAAGGGCTTTCACACCCTTGACTGGCGTTCCTCGTCCCATCAGCACTATCCATCTTATCCCGTTGATAGAAGAGTGAGACCTTAGTCCAGCTTCTTCAACACAAGCTTCTCGGCCCAAACCATCGACCATCGACCTCTGGTTTGTGTGAGACGGGTTTGAGGGCGTATCATCCACCCACGCTTCCATCCTACCCCGGCCTAGACAAGGAGCGACCTTAGTCCAGTTGTCTAGACCACCCGGCCTTGTACCTTAGGCCGTGAGCTCGTATCATTTTGGTATCAGAGCCAAAGGTTCCTACAATCTATCGTTTTTGTCTTCTCTTTTTGTTTTCATCCTTTTCATAAAAAAAAATGTTTTAATTCTGTTTCAATTAAAAAAAAATAAACTATAAGAAATTTTTGTTTGCTTTTTTTTATCTTCATTTTGTTCTTCTTTGAAAAATAAAATAAAAAAAAAAAATTCGTTTATAATTTTCGTCTATATTTTCAGTATAAAAAAATTGAAAAAAACAAATTATTCGGATTTAATCTTTTGGTTTAAACATTTTCAGAAAAAAAAAAGAATTTCCGCTTTGCTTGGTTTTGTTTTTCTAAAAAAAAAAAAACTTTTTTTTAGAAAAATAAAGGGAAATAGGATCTTTCTTTTATTTTGTTCGGAAGGCTTCCAAATCGTGCCATCTCAAAGAATCAAGTTTTGAGGACAAAACTTGGTGAAGAAGGAGGGAATGACGTAGTCTCAAGAGAGTATATGAACCAATTAGAGATTTATAGAAGACTCAAAACACACCAAACCAACCAGAAGGTCTCAAAGTATTAAGAAGAAAGGAGTTTCCATATTTGGCCACATTCACACCTTTATTGGCGGTCAAAATGGCATGGACGGTGCCTATCATTGCTCCTCCAAGCATTTCACTCATTCTCCATTCAGATTAATCCTCATAATTTGACAGAAGGCAAAAGAATATTCTCATTAAAGTCCAAATAGCTTAATCGGTGCCAAGAAGATCATAACTTGATTTTATATATTATTGCCTTTTAATTAAATGTGCATCATTTACTCTTGTAATTTAATTAATTAGTTTATGACCATTATTGGTCTGGTCTTTGTCGAGCCTATAAAGCTCACATCATTTCTTCATTTGTAGATATAGAGATTTTTGGAAAAATAAAGAAAGTAATTTTTTTGTAAAGCTTTATGCTTTGTTTACTTGTCTTTTCTATTGTGTGTGATTCCCTTAGAAAACAAGTGGGATCTCTATCTTTGTGTGTGATTCACATAGACATTGATTCGTATTCTTATCACAAAGACTTCCGCATCTTTGAGTGGCGAACTTCAATCCACCCACGCTTCCATCCTACCCCCGGCCTAGACAAGGAGCGACCTTAGTCCAATTGTCTAGACCACCCGACCTTGTACCTTAGGCCGTGAGCTCGTATCACATGGTTTGCGGATATAGTCAACTATCTAGTTTGTGAGAAGGAGCCACCTTTGGATGGATACAAGAAGAAGAAGTTCTTCAATGATGTAACAAGATACTATTGGGATGAGCCGTTCTTGTATAAGCTTTGCTCGGATAGCTTGTATAGAAGGTGCATAGCGGAAGAAGAGATCCAAGGGATTCTATTCCATTGTCACGGGTCAAGCTACGGAGGTCATCACGCTTCTTTCAAAACGGCGACAAAGATTTTGCAATCCGGTTTTTGATGGCCTTCATTATTCAAAGATGCGCATCTCTATGTCTCCACATGTGATGCGTGCCAAAGGAAAGGGAACATTGGGCGGAGAGATGAAATGCCCCAAAACCCTATCCTTGTGGTGGAAATGTTTGACGTATGGGGAATCGACTTCATGGGACATTTCCCGTCATCATATGGTAACCAATATATATTGGTGGCGGTTGACTACGTATCAAAATGGGTGGAAGCTGTCGCAAGTCCCACAAACGACGCAAAGGTTGTGCTCATAATGTTTAAGTCAATCATTTTTCCAAGGTTCGGGGTTCCGAGAGTGGTCATTAGTGATGGTGGATCGCACTTTGTGAACAAAGTCTTCGA
This sequence comes from Eutrema japonicum, assembly GCA_030161315.1. NCBI lineage: Eukaryota > Viridiplantae > Streptophyta > Magnoliopsida > Brassicales > Brassicaceae > Eutrema > Eutrema japonicum. Next base: position 21,850,141 of record BSQW01000005.1, on the reverse strand, counting down.
GATCCTACTTAAGAAGAATGGGGTGAAACACAAGGTTGCAACGCCCTATCATCCTCAAACAAGCGGGCAAGTAGAAGTCTCCAACCGCCAAATCAAGGCGATCCTTGAGAAGACGGTCGGTAGCTCGAGGAAGGATTGGGCAAACAAACTTGATGACACCTTATGGGCATATAGGACCGCTTTCAAGACACCGATAGGAACCACACCGTTCAACATGCTCTATGGGAAGTCTTGTCACCTTCCCGTGGAATTGGAATACAAAGCTCTTTGGGCGGTAAACCTTCTAAATTTTGACATCAAGACCGCTCAAGAGAAACGGTTGATTCAACTTCAAGTGTTGGAGGAGACTAGGCTCGATGCCTACGAGAGCTCGAGAACCTACAAGGAGAGAACCAAGGCATTCCATGACAAGAGGATTGTGCACAAGGACTTCAAGATTGGGGACCTAGTGTTGGTGTTCAATTCCCGGTTGAAGCTCTTTCCAGGGAAACTCAAGTCAAGGTGGTCTGTCCGTTTGAGGTTAAAGAAGTAAGGCCTTGTGGAGCCGTGGTACTTGTTAACAAGGAGGGTCAAGATTTCATTGCCAATGGCCAAAGGCTAAAACTCTACTGAGCAAACCAAATCATCGAAGAGGGAGGCTCGATCCCTCTAGATGACGTCACTCTAGCTTGAGGAAGGTAACAAACGTCGAACTTAGTGACGTTAAACAAAGTGCTCTTGGGAGACACCCCAATCTTATCATTGTACATATTTCTTTTTCTTTACGCATTTTCGATCTTTGTTAGCTCTTTTTGATCTTTTTGTTAAGTGTTCTTAGGGAGCTTGATTTCGGGGGAAAGTGATGTCCGAGGGAAAAAATTCTCCTCGGGAAAGAAATGTTTCACGGGAAGAAAATGTGCCCCAAAATGTTCCCTGGGAAGAAAAAAATGTTCCCTCGGAATTTTTCCCTCCACTAGAATTCAATTTTTGTTGACCAAATTTGAATTCTGTTGACTGGATCTATTATCCAATGGTCCAAACGCTCTCTTGACCAAGGTAAGTTGACCCACCCATTAAGGTAAGCTTTCTTCTCCTCTAAATTCGCAACAATGGCTATTTCCTCTTCCTAAACTTCACAAGCTCATATCTCTCTCCATTCTCAACCAAAAATAGTGATTTAAATTGCTAAATTTCGGATTTTCCATCCTATTTCTGGATCTATTCATTTAAGGTCTGCATCCTCAAGGTATTTCATTCACATTTTTCATGAAAAATATAAAGAACTTGCTCATAAATGGAAATTTCATGAATTTGTTTGGGAAATGATTTCACTTGCATAAATACCTTGGGTTTAGGCTCGAAAATGGCTAGGATAGGTAGGTCATGGACTGATTTGTCTTGTTTTGAGAAAATTTGGAAATTTTTAGCAAAGAACCTCAATTTTTTGTGTTTGTGCTTAAAAGTATCAAAATCTGAAATTGGAATGGGTTCTTGGGAAATGGAGGATCTTTTTCCTAAATGAGCATTCTCCTATGAATTTCGTGTATGAACGTTGTGTCTTCATTTCTTGGAACTTATATACTCTTTGAGATTATGTAGGTACCATGAAGACAACAAACAACCCAATTCCAATTTCAAACATACCAACAAGGAAGAGGGAGGTAGCACAAGAAGCGTGTGCCAAGCCAAATGAGAAGAGGAAAGCGGTGGTTAAGGCTCAACCCAAAAAAAAGCAAGGGACCGTGGCTAAGGGCCAAGGGAACGGTGAGGCCGCGGCAAGCACTTCAAAGGGAAATGCAAAGAAGCTCGCTTTAGCAACGAAATCCAATGCTAAGGCTAAAGGGAAGAGCGTTGTGCAAGAGGAAGAAGAAGACACCTTGGTAGAGGAGCCGGAGAGAGAGCCAACGGTTGAAGAATACTATGAGAAGTTCTTAACTATGAAGTTCGAGCAAGGACTATTCGTGGACTCAGTGGTTTTGGAGAAGATGGGCATATATGAAGATGTTGCTCTTGTGTTTAAGAACATGGGTCTCGGGAAATTCATGACGATGAAGGAAGTGGCTCACAAGGACCTCACTTGTCAATTCCTTGCATCCCTTGAAGCGCGGTTCTATGGGAAAGGGAACAAGAGAGCAAATGCAAGTACCGGCTTTGGAGAAATCAGATTTGATGTGGATAAAAATACCTACCGGGTCACTTTTCATGAGCTTTGTGAAATTTTTGGTTTCCAAGAAGAAGGTACCTATGGTGAACCATACTTCCACTATCCGAAGCATGAGCTCCAACGCTTTTGGGAAAAAATTGCTTTTGATGCCTACAAACCCGGCATTTCCAAAGGCTCTAGCATTCGGAACCCTATCCTCAAATAAGTGCAAATTGCACTAACCCGCACATTCCACACTAAGGTGGAGTTTAACAAGTTTATCAAAGAGGAAATAGAATTGCTAGGCCTCTGCGTGAAACCCCTACTCAAGACGCTAAGCAATGGAAAGGAATTTATGGGGAATGAGAAGACCCCTTCCTTTGCCACTACCTTGGTGAGGCAAATTCTCTTTCACAAGAATTGGGCTTGGGAGACTAATTCGAAGAAATCCGCATTAGCCATCGGTTGGATCATCACTCCCATCCTCAAGGCGAAATGGATCAAGCTTACGTTGGTTGATGATGAATGGAAGTTGATGGATGAGTGCTACCTTGCACGAACGCGGTTCTTCAAGGGAAAGGTAGACGGCAACTTTTCCTATAACCTTCAACTCAACAAGACGTTCCACACGGAAGTCCTATTGCCTAACATCGCCATCACAAAACTTGATGAACCGAGAAACAACTTCTTTTACCCGACCAATGATCATTTCTACAACCAAACCATCGACCCACCAATTGAACCTTTCCACACGAGAGTACCAAGGAATATCAAAACCACTACTAGTGCACACCCAGAGGAAGTCCTTGACTCCGGTGATAAAGAGGCCAGAAACTCGCCCCCCACAGCCATCTATGGCGGAGAGCGGTATCACTTCGATCCATACGATGGTACTATGTATGGCCCCGCCTTACGCCATGCGCACCACCAATCCAGACTCCTCCAACGTTGGTGCAAGTGGGAAGACAAAAGCATGAGGAAGATGGCAAGGGTAATTAATCAAGCAGTTGGATAAGACGGTTAAAGGCATGAGAAAGACAATCAAGGAGCTCAAGAGGGATGGTAAAGCTAGCACATCCCAAACCCGAGAGGAAGAAGAAGGTGGTCTAGACATGAGCCACACGCTCCATGAAGGAGAAATGATGATGCTCGGAGAGGCAAGCCACTCATTGGCACATGACGAGAATGTAGCAAAAAGAAAAGCCATGAGATCTCCTTCACCTTGCTCAAGCAACCCGTCACTTTCTATGGGGACTTCTTCCCCATCCCAAAGCTTCTAAGGTAACTCCAAAATCTTTGTACATAGCATCTAGAATCATATCTTCTTTCCTTCTTTCATGCATTGTTTAGCTCTCTCTTAAGCTTCTATTACACAAGGGACTGTGTAATTTGAGAATGGGGGAGGGCTTGTGTGTTATCTAACATCGTTTTTGAAGTTCTTATTTTCCACTTTTGCATCTTGAGTCTCATACATATCATGCATTTTCAATAAATTTGAAAATTTTAGAACATTTAGGATTGCATATTCACTTGTAGGTGGTGTCTAGTTTGGATTTTAGCTTGCATTTGCATAAGCATGGAGTAATGACAACCTTGAAAGTAGCTTAATTAGCAATGGATTCAACGCCCAAGTTATTAGTTGTTTGATGCATTGAAGTTGAATCTGAAATCAAGGACGAATCATTTGTTAGAGCGCATGCATCATTGCCTTTCTTTGATTGAAGCAAGCTTGAATTGAATCTAGCCTCATCTAAGTGATAACCATAATTTGACATGTAATTATTGTGCTTATGCAAACTTAAATGAACTCGTAGATCACATATACATATTTGGACATTCTTATTCCTTTTACCACTCTTGCTTGTCCAAATAGCCAAATCCCATCTTTGGATTGGTTTCCCTACCATGACAATTACCTCCTTTCTAGCCCATAGTCCTTCGTGTGTGTTTTGAGAGGCCTTATTTGGAATGAACTTGACAAAAAGTGTTAGGGTTAGGGCGACAAAGAAGCACTCTCGTGTAGACTTAGCTCCATCATCAAGGGGCTAATCTAGGAATAGGCTAGTTAGGATGGCGGTTCTTGATTCAAGTTTGGAGGAAACGGGTTTAGACTTAGTAAATGGCGTGATTGGAATGGATTGTGGAATTGAAAGAATGACAAGGAGTATGGAAAAGGGGATGAAATTTGTGGAATGGTTTGTGCAAAGATCATAAGTCTAGCTCTAAGATTAAGATGGCCTCAAAAGATACAAAGAAAAAGAAGAAGGCCAAAATGGCCAGAGCATCAAAAGAATGAGAAGAGGCGGGAACCAAAAAAGAAGAAAAGAAGAGCTAGATAACAACAAAGAAGCACCAAACCATGAAGAACAAGGAAGAAGAAGTGATCCCCAATTGAGAAGAAAGTGAACTGAAGAAACAAGAAGGATGTACGGGTTCAAAAAGGCAAAATGCCTCATGATAAAAGGGTAGCTTAAGTAATGGGCACAACGGGTTAGAAGCTTTAGGTTAGAGACACTCTAGGCATTCGGGTAGACGAGAGTTTTTCCTTGTATGCATAGGTTGCCTTTTACCTTTACCATTTTGTCAAAGTTTGCTCGTTCATTAAGAGATCCTTGTATTTGATTGCCCTTACGCATTGATGAGATCACTTTCATCTCATAACCGGTCCTTTAGCCAAGCAGTTTCATTTGATTTTGCATAAGCACCATTCACGGATAAAACCATTAATCAATGTTAAGAGGCTAGAGAATATAATGGTTTGTCTAGGTTGAGGTTTGGCTTGTTGCATGTTGTGAAGAAAATGGCTATCTCCTTTTGAGTAGACAACTTTGGTGCATCCTAGAACTAGTAACTTGGACGTTGAGTGCGATTGTTTCTTGTGCTTCTTATAGGTTCGAGCTCCACTTGCATTACATTGCATCTCTCATTCTTGATCTCGTTTGCTTGAGGACAAGCAAAGGTTTATGTTTGGGGGAATTGATATGTGCATATTCTACATGTATTTAGCACGCATTTCATATAGATTTAAGATCATTTACTTGGATCTTCATGGCATATCATACTTGTTTTGTCTTATTTAGATTTTTAGGGTTCTCATACTAGGTCTTAGAGTGTCTTGCATGTTTTTGAGTCCTTTTTAGGTACTTTGGAAGCACTTGATGGATTTGGCTTAAGCGCATTCGGTTCGGGAGAAAGATAAGCGGTTAAAGACGTTTGTGAGCTTTTCAGCTTTCACATCGACCATGCCCCCATTCACATCGATGCAAAAGATGGATGCAACTTCAGGGACCTTAGCATCGACCATGCCCCCATTCACATCGATGCAACAAATCGATGCTCAGCTTCAGGGGAATTCACATCGACCAGAACCTCCCACACATTGATGCAACAAATGGATGCAACTTCAGGGACCTTAGCATCGACCATGCCCCCATTCACATCGATGCAACAAATCGATGCTCAGCTTCAGGGGGATTCACATCAACCAGAACCTCCCACACATCGATGCAACAAGTGGATGCAACATCAGGGGGGCTTAGCATCTATCATACCCCCATACACATAGATGCAACAAATCGATGCTCAGCTTCAAGGGATTCACATCGACCTAGAGCTTCCCACACATCGATGCAACAAATGGATGCAACATCAGGGGCCTTAGCATCGACCATGCACATCGATTTGTGACATTGATGTCAATCCTGTTGTCCACTTTTCCTATAAATACTCATCTAAACTTAATTTTTAATGTATGTTTTTTCTTATGCTCAAAACCCTTACCTTTGAGAGAGTTTGAGATTTGTAAGAAGGATATTTTGATTATTGCAATTAAGTATTTATTTTCATCAATCTCTTCCATCTATCTTCTTTCTATCTTGATTAATCAAACATCTATCCATGGAATCATCCTCTATCATAATCGATTTTGAGGTGTTCTTGATGGATCTTGATGGATCTTGAGTAGTCTTTTAGGATCTTGATATGAGGTAGATTAGGGTGATCTAGAGTTTGATTAGTGGTGTTTTGGGTTAGATAATCTTATATTCCTTCTTGTCTAGAGTCCCCAATGCTAGATCTAGCTTGAAAGAGTGGATCTAGATCATACGGCATTTCATGAACACCAAGTGTTTGATGAAATGCCAAGACCAACTAGACAAGAGATTTATGTTCCTAACCTAAGATATTAGTTGTTTAGGGCATACCTTTGGTTGATCTTGTTATGATTCTTAATGCTTGTTAATTGTTAATCCACAAATGAGAATTTGCTAATGGACTTGATAATTAACATAGTGATTAGTTGCTTGAAAAAAAACTAATCAAGATTAGAGATCTATTGCCTAGGAATGAGCTTCATTAAGTCAATGAACACCACTAATTAGATTTTGGTCATCTTATATCAATAACCTTATCTTTAGTTCCGCTTTTGTTATTTGAATTACAACTCGTTTAGTATTGTTTTTGTTGGTTTGAATTTGGATACTTAATCATAAACTACCTTGTTTAGCTTAAATTACTTATGAACCTTGCATTCTTAATGATTGGGATAAATCCCTTTATGGATTGATAACCTTCATACTACATGTATTGGAGTTATTGATACCTCCTAGAGACTAAAAAGTCTTGTATCACTAGATCTTCTTATATCCTTTCTTGTTTAATATTCCCAAGGCTAAATCTAGCTTGAAAGAGTAGGTTTAGATCATAAGGCATTTCATGCACACCAAGTGTTTGATGAAATGCCTTGATGAATTAAACAAGAGATTTACATTCCTAGCCTATGACAATAGTTGTCTAGGGTGTATTTTTGGTTGATCTTGTTGATTTAAACTTAATGCTTGCTAATCAATGATCCACAAATGATGATTTGCTAATGGGTTAGGTGATTAGCATAGTGATTAATTGCTTGAAAGCGAATTAGTCAAATTTAGGATCTTATGCCTAGGGATTAGCTTGTTTGAGTAAATGAGCATCATGAATTGAACCTGGGACTTCTTATATCGATAATCCTATCTCTAGATTCGCTTTTGCTTATTGATTTACAATCTTGTTTAGTTTCTTATTACTTGTTTGAACTTGATAACTAATCAAAAAACCCTTTTATTAGCTTAACTCATTTAGTGTCTTGCATTCTTAGTGTTTAGGACTACTTCCCAATATTGGATTCGATAACCTCTTACTACATCGGTTAGAGGGTATTGATACCTCCTTGGATTGTAAAATCCTAGTATCAAATATAAGGTGAAGTGCAAGGAAACTTCGAAACCATTCTCTAAGGCTAGAGTTATTCTCACTTCGGAGCTGAAAGAGAAAGGATAGGAGTTTGTGGAGAGCATGATGAGCAGAACTCTGAAGCTGGCGATGTCAAATTGTGGAGCCTGTTTCTATGCAAGTTCTCATTCTTCTCATGACTGATCGTCCGTAAAGTCAATCTCGTAACTTAAAACAAGCGCTTGGTGGGAGGCAACCCACTGGTGAGTCTGTACATACGTTTTTATTTTTGTTTTTATTTTTCGTTTGTGTTAAACTTATGTCAGCTTTATTTTTTGCATTTGAACTCATGGATTTATGCTTGATTTCAAATCAGTGGCATCGAGTTGCTTAACACAGGGAAAGTGATTACCAAGCTTTGGGAGAGACTTAGGCTCGATCCTAGTTGAGCCTGGTGAGTATTTGCATTCAACCAAGGTCACGTTCTCATTCTTCTCAAGGGTCACTCCCCCACCTTGTTCATCAATGTCCTCATTGAGCTTCAAGGGAGCTTGAGATCCATAGAGTAGAAGCAAATTCTATATAGCTTGCTCTCTTGGAGATTTGGAGATTGAGGATGCTTTGTGTGACTCCGGGTCAAGTGTGAATGTGATGTCCAATGAGATGCTCAAAAGTCTAGGGATAAGGACCCTCACCTATCATCCATCACCTATCACCTTTGGAGATGCTTCTTCGAGAAAGCCATTGGGTCTTCTTGAAAACTACCCACTCAAGGTAGGGAATTGCATAGTCTCAACCGAATTTGTGGTCATGGAGATGAGAAAGACCAACAAACTCCCTCTTCTCCTTGGAACACCGTTCCTCCTCACTACCAGTGCTAGCATGAACTTCAAATAGCAAAGGGTAGTTCTCTTGAATGTGGATGATTGATATGCTCAAATTAATACCCTAAACAGTACTAAAGCAGTTGCTGCAGTATATCAGGGGTCGAACACAAGAGCTCAGAGAAATCACACAATAGATTAAATAGAATCGAATCAAGCTAAGCAGTTCAGATTAAACAAAAAGCAGTAAGCAGTAAAGAGTAGTAATTCGATGGGAAAGAGATATTTCTCAGGAAATCAATGAATGCAAAATAAACTAACTAATCAGGGTTCAGGTTACGCACGGTTCTCGAACTCAAATCACTAAAGTATAATTAACCAACTGTCGTTGCGAGAACTATCTAAATCTAAACTTCAAAATCCCAAATTTCTTTGCAAATCCCTAAGAATAAATCAGCCTTAATTTCAAGTTTGATATGTTCAAAAATCAATTAAACCAAATCTCTTTGCGAATAATCAATTTGCTCACCTAAGGTTCTATCAGGTAATTAATCGCACTGTCGTGCCTAATCAATTATCCTAAGGTCTAAGTTCCAGGTGATCAATCTAGAATTAGCTTTGAGAACAACCTAAGGTGAAGAACTAATTCAGATTATGAACCCTAAATAACTAATCAACCTAGCATTCAAAGAATTCTTTTATAAAAATCCCCAAACCTAATAAGAGATCTACTCAGACATGGAAATTGAATCAATAAACATGTTTAAATAAATACTCAATAGAAAATAAGAAAGAGTAACAAGAGGTTTTGAGATCTGATCTCGGACAAAGGCAGATTCAGACTTGTCTCTCTCACCAAGTTCTCTCTTAAACCAAAGCAAAATAAAGCATAGCCATAAAAGTGGCTGTAAAATCCCTATAAATAACCTAAAATACGAATTGGGGCCTCTTGTAATTATTAAAGACTTCTGGGCACTTTTGAAATTCTTCAAGTCTTGGAAAACTCGCGGGTCGTATCTTACTGCGATGGGTATCGATCGATACCAAGGCTTCATATCGGGCTCTCAGCAACACGAACTTCTGCTTTGCTCCAAATGCTCGAGAAAGCTCCAATATCTCCAAAAATGTTCTCAACGTGCTATGACTTGTAAAAGATTCTAAAAGAATCCAAAATACTATAAAGACTCTATAAAAAGGACTTATATCATGGCTTAAATAGGGTAAAAACCATGATATATCAATGATAAAGTGTACTACCCAATGAGGAATTCTACCAATAAACTTTGTGGTACAATCACCATGAAGGATGATGAGTCTCAAGAAGAAGAAATATTATATGTGGGTAGATGTGATATGGTTCAAGAAGCTCCACTCCCAAAGGTCTATGAAGAGGAAGAGAAGTCTCTTGAGAGAAAAGATTTGGGTTATGGTAATGACAAGGAAGCTTCGGAAGTTGACATGATCACTCGTTTGGAACCGATCCCTCCCACCACAATAGAGAAGGACGTTTAGGGTAGTAAGGGCGCAAAGAAGAAGACAAAAGCGAAGGCTACGATGCGAAACGGATCGAGTAAGCATCATGGATTTAAATCCGAGCCGAGCCAACCTTATATGATGACTCTCACTCCTTGGACGCACAAGGATGGAGTGATTGAGTACAAAAATAAAATGCAAAGGCCGATCCAAGCCCTTTGCCTCGGCCAAGGCAATCCTCACTCCCGAGCTCAAAGCAAAAGGAGAAGCCGGTCTTGAAGAGGTAATGAGCAAGGTGCTCAAGCTCGAGCTTAAAGATCCGCCTTGGAGTGCTCACACTCCTCCCTCACCTGCCTAAAAGGGTAACCAACGTCAAACTTAGCGACGTAAAACAAAGTGCACTTGGGAGACATTCCCATGTTTATCCTTGTATATATTATTTTGCTTTATAGTTTAATTTCGTGTGTCTTGGGAATTGATGGTTTTGTTGAGTGGTTGCAAGGTTCTTGATTGTTAGCAAGGTCACGGAACGGTGTCAAGGGTGTTTGATGTCGGGAAAAGCCCTACATGCTCTCCATTCACATAGTAGCACTCCTCCATGTAAGTATCTCTTTCCCTTTTAAAGTCTTAGCATATTATATTTTGTTTTGGGTCTCTTCTTTGAATTTATTTAACACCGGTGTGATTTAAGTTTGGGGGAGACGGTGGTATTTGACCTCGTGCTTTATGCTCTTATCTTCTCTTTTTCGTTTTAGTCTCATGCATATCATGCATTTTCAATAAATTTGAAAAAATTTAGAACATTTAGGTTTGCATATTCACTTGTAGGTGGTGTTTAGTTTGCATTTTAGCTTGCATTTGCATAAGCATGGAGTAATGACAACCTTGAAAGTAGCTTAATTAGCAATTGATTCAACGCCCATGTTATTAGTTGTTTGATGCATTGAAGTTGAATCTGAAATCAAGGATGAACCATTTGTTAGAGCACATGCATCATTGCCTTTCCTTGGTTGAAGCAAGCTTGAATTGAATCTAGCCTCATCTAAGTGATAACCATAACTTGACATGTAATTATTGTGCTTGTGCAAACTTAAATGGAATCGTTGATCACTTATACATATTTGGACATTCTTCTTCCTTTTCACCACCCTTGCTTGTCCAAATAACCAAATCCCATCTTCGGATTGGTTTCCCCACCATGCCAATTACCTCCTTTCTAGCCCCTAATCTTTTGTGTATGTCTTGTGAGGTCTTTTTGGAGTGCACTTGACAAAACGTGTTAGGTTTAGGGCGACAAGGAAGCACTCTTGTGTAGACTTAGTTCCAACATCAAGGAGCTAATCTAGAACTAGGTTAGATAGGTGGCGTTTTTTAAAGTTTGAGAATGGGTAAAGTTTAGAAATATTTAGGGGAATGGCTTGATCTTTGATGATTATGGTGGAATGAAAGAAGGAAGGAAGGACGATGAAGAGGGGAGTACAAAATGAATGGTATGGTTGGTAAAAGTGTGATTAACAACAAGCTCTAAATAACTAAGAAAAACCTCAAGAGACAAAGAAGAAAAGAAGGCCAAAAAGGCCAAGCTACAAAGAAAAGAAAAGGCATGAACCAAAAGAAGAAAAAGAAAAGAGTTAAGTGAAAACGAAAAGGAGCATCAACCATAACCAAGATAAAGAAGCAAACCCCTAATGAGGAAGAAGGCGAAAAAGGAAAGCAAAGAAGAGCGTAAGGGTCTAAGAAGGCAAAATGCCTTGGGATAAAATGGGTAGCTTAGGATCGGGCAAAAACAGGTTAGATTGGGCTAAGGTTAGTGACACTCTAGGCATTCGGGGTAGACGAGATTTGTTCCTTGTATGCATAGGTTGCCTTTTACCTTTAGCATTTTGTTAAAGTTTGCTCGTTCATTGAGAGATCCTTATGTTTATTTACCCTTGCATATTGATGAGATCACCTTCATCTCATAACCGGTCCTTTAGCCAAGCGGTTTCATCTAAATTTTGCATAAGCACAATTCACGGATAAAACCAATAATCAATGTTAAGAGGCTAGAGAATATGATGGTTTGTCAAGGTTGAGGTTTGGCTTTGTTGCATGTTGTGAAGGAAATGGCTAACTCCCTTTGAGTAGACAACTTTGGTGCATCCTAGAACTAGTAACTTGGACGTTGAGTGCGATTGTTTCTTATGCTTCTTATAGGTTCGAGCTCCACTTGCATTGCATTGCATCTCTCATTCTTGATCTTGTTTGCTTGAGGACAAGCAAATGTTTAAGTTTGGGGGAATTGTATTAGCTGTCCACAGGAGGTGGTTTGAGGCCATTCGGACATGTATCCCAGGAGATATCACGGTTTTAGCGAAGGTTCTACACAAGACCAGATTTGACCCATTTCGACCGGGTCAATACCAGGTTTGTTCTCGGTTGACCCGGTCAAATCCTCATCTATTTAAAAACTCAAAAACCCTAATTTTCTTTTTATGCTTTCTTTTGTCTAAGAAACCATTTCCCCTTTGAGAGAGTTCTTGGATTTGTAAGAGAGGATCTTCTACTTTTTATACAATTAAGTATTTGTTTAAATTGATTCCTTCCATCTAGTCTTCTTTCTATCTTATCTATTCAAGATTCATCCATGAAAACCTCTCCTATCCAAATCGCTTTTTAAGGGGCTTTTCATGGGTCTTGAGTGGTCTTTTTAGGATCTTGAGATGGGGTAGATTAGGATGTTCCTAGGCTTGATTCATTATGATTAGGGCTAGATCTTCTTATATCCTTTCTTGTTTAATGTTCTCAAGGCTAAATCTAGCTTGAAAGAGTAGGTTTAGATCATAAGGCATTTCATGCACACCAAGTGTTTGATGAAAGGCTTTGATGAATTAAACAAGAGATTTACATTCCTAGCCTATGACAATAGTTGTCTAAGGTGTATTTTTGGTTGATCTTGTTGATTTAAACTTATTGCTTGCTAATCAATGATCCACAAATGATGATTTGCTAATGGGTTAGGTGATTAGCATAGTGATTAATTGCTTGAAAGAGAATTAGTCAAGTTTAGGATCTTGCCTAGGGATTAGCTTGTTTGAGTAAATGAACATCATGAATTGAACTTGGGACTTCTTATATCGATAACCCTATCTCTAGATTCGCTTTTGCTTATTGATTTACAATCTTGTTTAGTTTCTTATTACTTGTTTGAACTTGATAACTAATCAAAAACCCCTTTTATTAGCTTAACTCATTTAGTTTCTTGCATTCTTAGTGTTTAGGACTACTTCCCAATATTGGATTCGATAACCTCTTACTACATCGATTAGAGGGTATTGATACCTCCTTGGATTGTAAAATCATAGTATCAAATATAAGGTGAAGTGCAAGGGAACTTCGAAACCATTCTCTAAGGCTAGAGTTATTCTCACTTCGGAGCTGAAAGAGAAAGGACAGGAGTTTGTGGAGAGCATGATGAACAGAACTCTGAAGCTGGCGATGTCAAATTGTGGAGCTTGTTTCTGCGCAAGTTCTCATTCTTCTCCTGACTGATCGTCCGTAAAGTCAAGCTCGTGACTTAAAACAAGCGCTTGGTGGGAGGCAACCCACTGGTGAGTCTGTACATACGTTTTTATTTTTGTTTTTATTTTTCGTTTGTGTTAAACTTATGTCAGCTTTATTTTTTTTGCATTTGAACTCATGGATTTATGCTTGATTTCAAATCAGTGGCATCGAGTTGCTTAACACAGGGAAAGTGATTACCAAGCTTGGGGAGAGACTTAGGCTCGATCCTAGTTGAGCCTGGTGAGTATTTGCATTCAACCAAGGTCACGTTCTCATTCTTCTCAAGGGTCACTCCCCCACCTTGTTCATCAATGTCCTCATTGAGCTTCAAGGGAGATTGAGATCCATAGAGTAGAAGCAAATTCTCTATAGCTTGCTCTCTTGGAGATTTGGAGATTGAGGATGCTTTGTGTGACTTCGGGTCAAGTGTGAATGTGATGTCCAATGAGATGCTCAAAAATCTAGGGATAAGGACCCTCACCTATCATCCATCACTTATCACCTTTGGAGATGCTTCTTCGAGAAAGCCATTGGGTCTTCTCGAAAACTACCCACTCAAGGTAGGGAATTGCATAGTCTCAACCGAATTTGTGGTCATGGAGATGAGAAAGACCAACAAACTCCCTCTTCTCCTTGGAACACCGTTCCTCCTCACTACCAGTGCTAGCATGAACTTCAAATAGCAAAGGGTAGTTCTCTTGAATGTGGATGATTGATATGCTCAAATTAATACCCTAAACAGTACTAAAGCAGTTGCTGCAGTATATCAGGGGTCGAACACAAGAGCTCAGAGAAATCACACAATAGATTAAATAAAATCGAATCAAGCTAAGCAGTTCAGATTAAACAAAAAGCAGTAAGCAGTAAACGAGTAGTAATTCGATGGGAAAGAGATATTTCTCAGGAAATCAATGAATGCAAAATAAACTAACTAATCAGGGTTCAGGTTACGCACGGTTCTCGAACTCAAATCAATAAAGTATAATTAACCAATTCTCGTTGCGAGAACTATCTAAATCTAAACTTCAAAATCCCAAATTTCTTTGCAAATCCCTAAGAATAAATCATCCTTAATTTCAAGTTTGATATGTTCACAAATCAATTAAACCAAATCTCTTTGCGAATAATCAATTTGCTCACCTAAGGTTCTATCAGGTAATTAATCGCACTGTCGTGCCTAATCAATTATCCTAAGGTCTAAGTTCCAGGTGATCAATCTAGAATTAGCTTTGAGAACAACCTAAGGTGAAGAACTAATTCAGATTATGAACCCTAAATAACTAATCAACCTATCATTCAAAGAATTCTTTTATAAAAATCCCCAAACCTAATAAGATATCTACTCAGACATGGAAATTGAATCAATAAACATGTTTAAATAAATACTCAATATAAAATAAGAAAGAGTAACAAGAGGTTTTGAGATCTGATCTCGGACGAAGGGATATTCAGACTTGTCTCTCTCACCAAGTTCTCTCTTAAACCAAAGCAAAATAAAGCATAGCCATAAAAATGGCTGTAAAATCCCTATAAATAACCTAAAATACGAATTGGGGCCTCTTGTAATTATTAAAGACTTCTGGGCACTTTTGAAATTCTTCAAGTCTTGGAAAACTCGCGGGTCGTGTCTTACTGCGATGGGTATCGATCGATACAAGCCAGTATTGATCGATACCAAGGCTTCATATCGGGTTCTTATCAACACGAACTTCTGCTTTGCTCCAAATGCTCGAGAAAGCTCCAATATCTCCAATAATGTTCCCAACGTGCTATGACTTGTAAAAGATTCTAAAAGAATCCAAAATACTATAAAGACTCTATAAAAATGACTTATATCATGGCTTAAATAGGGTAAAAACCATGATATATCAATGATAAAGTGTACTACCCAATGAGGACTTCTTCCAATAAACTTTGTGGTACAATCACCATGAAGGATGATGAGTCTCAAGAAGAAGAAATATTATATGTGGGTAGATGTGATATGGTTCAAGAAGCTCCACCCCCAAAGGTCTATGAAGAGGAAGAGAAGTCTCTTGAGAGAAAAGATTTGGGTTATGGTAATGACAAGGAAGCTTCGGAAGTTGACATGATCACTCATTTGGAACCGATCCCTCCCACAACAATAGAGAAGGACGTTTAGGGTAGTAAGGGCGCAAAGAAGAAGACAAAAGTCAAGGCTACGATGCGAAACGGATCGAGTAAGCATCATGGATTTAAATCCGAGCCGAGCCAACCTTATATGATGACTCTCACTCCTTGGACGCACAAGGATGGAGTGATTGAGTACAAAAATCAAATGCAAAGGCCGATCCAAGCCCTTTGCCTCGGCCAAGGCAATCCTCACTCCCGAGCTCAAAGCAAAAGGAGAAGCCGGTCTTGAAGAGGTAATGAGCAAGGTGCTCAAGCTCGAGCTTAAAGATCCGCCTTGGAGTGCTCACACTCCTCCCTCACCTGCCTAAAAGGGTAACCAACGTCAAACTTAGCGACGTAAAACAAAGTGCACTTGGGAGACATTCCCATGTTTATCCTTGTATATATTCTTTTGCTTTATAGCTTAATTTCGTTTGTCTTGGGCATTGATGGTTTTGTTGAGTGGTTGCAAGGTTCTTGATTGTTAGCAAGGTCACGGAACGGTGTCAAGGGTGTTTGATGTCGGGAAAAGCCCTACATGCTCTCCATTCACATAGTAGCACTCCTCCATGTAAGTATCTCTTTCCCTTTTAAAGTCTTAGCATATTATATTTTGTTTTGGGTCTCTTCTTTGAATTTATTTAACACCGGTGTGATTTAAGTTTGGGGGAGACGGTGGTATTTGACCTTGTGCTTTATGCTCTTATCTTCTCTTTTTCATGTGAGTCTCATGCATATCATGCATTTTCAATAAATTTGAAAAAAATTAGAACATTTAGGATTGCATATTCACTTGTAGGTGGTGTTTAGTTTGCATTTTAGCTTGCATTTGCATAAGCATGGAGTAATGACAACCTTGAAAGTAGCTTAATTAGCAATTGATTCAACGCCCATGTTATTAGTTGTTTGATGCATTGAAGTTGAATCTGAAATCAAGGATGAACCATTTGTTAGAGCACATGCATCATTGCCTTTCCTTGGTTGAAGCAAGCTTGAATTGAATCTAGCCTCATCTAAGTGATAACCATAACTTGACATGTAATTATTGTGCTTGTGCAAACTTAAATGGAATCGTTGATCACTTATACATATTTGGACATTCTTCTTCCTTTTCACCACCCTTGCTTGTCCAAATAGCCAAATCCCATCTTCGGATTGGTTTCCCCACCATGCCAATTACCTCCTTTCTAGCCCCTAATCTTTTGTGTATGTCTTGTGAGGTCTTTTTGGAGTGAACTTGACAAAACGTGTTAGGTTTAGGGCGACAAGGAAGCACTCTTGTGTAGACTTAGTTCCAACATCAAGGAGCTAATCTAGAACTAGGTTAGATAGGTGGCATTTTTTAAAGTTTGAGAATGGGTAAAGTTTAGAAATATTTAGGGGAATGGCTTGATCTTTGATGATTATGGTGGAATGAAAGAAGGAAGGAAGGACGATGAAGAGGGGAGTACAAAATGAATGGTATGGTTGGTAAAAGTGTGATTAACAACAAGCTCTAAATAACTAAGAAAAGCCTCAAGAGACAAAGAAGAAAAGAAGGCCAAAAAGGCCGAGCTACAAAGAAAAGAAGAGGCATGAACCAAAAGAAGAAAAAGAAAAGAGTTAAGTGAAAACGAAAAGGAGCATCAACCATAACCAAGATAAAGAAGCAAACCCCTAATGAGGAAGAAGGCGAAAAAGGAAAGCAAAGAAGAGCGTAAGGGTCTAAGAAGGCAAAATGCCTTGGGATAAAATGGGTAGCTTAGGATCGGGCAAAAACGGGTTAGATTGGGCTAAGGTTAGTGACACTCTAGGCATTCGGGGTAGACGAGATTTTTTCCTTGTATGCATAGGTTGCCTTTTACCTTTAGCATTTTGTTAAAGTTTGCTCGTTCATTGAGAGATCCTTATGTTTATTTACCCTTGCATATTGATGAGATCACCTTCATCTCATAACCGGTCCTTTAGCCAAGCGGTTTCATCTAAATTTTGCATAAGCACAATTCACGGATAAAACCAATAATCAATGTTAAGAGGCTAGAGAATATGATGGTTTGTCTAGGTTGAGGTTTGGCTTTGTTGCATGTTGTGAAGTAAATGGCTAACTCCCTTTGAGTAGACAACTTTGGTGCATCCTAGAACTAGTAACTTGGACGTTGAGTGCGATTGTTTCTTATGCTTCTTATAGGTTCGAGCTCCACTTGCATTGCATTGCATCTCTCATTCTTGATCTTGTTTGCTTGAGGACAAGCAAATGTTTAAGTTTGGGGGAATTGTATTAGCTGTCCACAGGAGGTGGGTTGAGGCCATTCGGACATGTATCCCAGGAGATATCACGGTTTTAGCGATGGTTCTACACAAGACCAGATTTGACCCATTTCGACCGGGTCAATACCAGGTTTGTTCTCGGTTGACCCGGTCAAATCCTCATCTATTTAAAAACTCAAAAACCCTAATTTTCTTTTTATGCTTTCTTTTGTCTAAGAAACCATTTCCCCTTTGAGAGAGTTCTTGGATTTGTAAGAGAGAATCTTCTACTTTTTATACAATTAAGTATTTGTTTAAATTGATTCCTTCCATCTAGTCTTCTTTCTATCTTATCTATTCAAGATTTATCCATGAAAACCTCTCCTATCCAAATCGCTTTTTAAGGGGCTTTTCATGGGTCTTGAGTAGTCTTTTTAGGATCTTGAGATGGGGTAGATTAGGATGTTCCTAGGCTTGATTCATTATGATTAGGGCTAGATCTTCTTATATCCTTTCTTGTTTAATGTTCTCAAGGCTAAATCTAGCTTGAAAGAGTAGGTTTAGATCATAAGGCATTTCATGCACACCAAGTGTTTGATGAAATGCTTTGATGAATTAAACAAGAGATTTACATTCCTAGCCTATGACAATAGTTGTCTAAGGTGTATTTTTGGTTGATCTTGTTGATTTAAACTTAATGCTTGCTAATCAATGATCCACAAATGATGATTTGCTAATGGGTTAGGTGATTAGCATAGTGATTAATTGCTTGAAAGAGAATTAGTCAAGTTTAGGATCTTATGCCTAGGGATTAGCTTGTTTGAGTAAATGAACATCATGAATTGAACTTGGGACTTCTTATATCGATAACCCTATCTCTAGATTCGCTTTTGCTTATTGATTTACAATCTTGGTTAGTTTCTTATTACTTGTTTGAACTTAATAACTAATCAAAAACCCCTTTTATTAGCTTAACTCATTTAGTTTCTTGCATTCTTAGTGTTTAGGACTACTTCCCAATATTGGATTCGATAACCTCTTACTACATCGGTTAGAGGGTATTGATACCTCCTTGGATTGTAAAATCAAAGTATCAAATATAAGGTGAAGTGCAAGGGAACTTCGAAACCATTGTCTAAGGCTAGAGTTATTCTCACTTCGGAGCTGAAAGAGAAAGGACATGAGTTTGTGGAGAGCATGATGAACAGAACTCTGAAGCTGGCGATGTCAAATTGTGGAGCTTGTTTCTGCGCAAGTTCTTATTCTTCTCCTGACTGATCGTCCGTAAAGTCAAGCTCGTGACTTAAAACAAGCGCTTGGTGGGAGGCAACCCACTGGTGAGTCTGTACATACGTTTTTATTTTTCGTTTGTGTTAAACTTATGTCAGCTTTATTTTTTTGCATTTGAACTCATGGATTTATGCTTGATTTCAAATCAGTGGCATCGAGTTGCTTAACACAGGGAAAGTGATTACCAAGCTTGGGGAGAGACTTAGGCTCGATACTAGTTGAGCCTGGTGAGTATTTGCATTCAACCAAGGTCACGTTCTCATTCTTCTCAAGGGTCACTCCCCCACCTTGTTCATCAATGTCCTCATTGAGCTTCAAGGGAGATTGAGATCCATAGAGTAGAAGCAAATTCTCTATAGCTTGCTCTCTTGGAGATTTGGAGATTGAGGATGCTTTGTGTGACTCCGGGTCAAGTGTAAATGTGATGTCCAATGAGATGCTCAAAAGTCTAGGGATAAGGACCCTCACCTATCATCCATCACCTATCACCTTTGGAGATGCTTCTTCGAGAAAGCCATTGGGTCTTCTTGAAAACTACCCACTCAAGGTAGGGAATTGCATAGTCTCAACCGAATTTGTGGTCATGGAGATGAGAAAAACCAACAAACTCCCTCTTCTCTTTGGAACACCGTTCCTCCTCACTACCAGTGCTAGCATGAACTTCAAATAGCAAAGGGTAGTTCTCTTGAATGTGGATGATTGATATGCTCAAATTAATACCCTAAACAGTACTAAAGCAGTTGCTGCAGTATATCAGGGGTCGAACACAAGAGCTCAGAGAAATCACACAATAGATTAAATAGAATCGAATCAAGCTAAGCAGTTCAGATTAAACAAAAAGCAGTAAGCAGTAAACGAGTAGTAATTCGATGGGAAAGAGATATTTCTCAGGAAATCAATGAATGCAAAATAAACTAACTAATCAGGGTTCAGGTTACGCACGGTTCTCGAACTCAAATCACTAAAGTATAATTAACCAACTGTCGTTGCGAGAACTATCTAAATCTAAACTTCAAAATCCCAAATTTCTTTGCAAATCCCTAAGAATAAATCAGCCTTAATTTCAAGTTTGATATGTTCACAAATCAATTAAACCAAATCTCTTTGCGAATAATCAATTTGCTCACCTAAGGTTCTATCAGGTAATTAATCGCACTGTCGTGCCTAATCAATTATCCTAAGGTCTAAGTTCCAGGTGATCAATCTAGAATTAGCTTTGAGAACAACCTAAGGTGAAGAACTAATTCAGATTATGAACCCTAAATAACTAATCAACCTAGCATTCAAAGAATTCTTTTATAAAAATCCCCAAACCTAATAAGAGATCTACTCAGACATGGAAATTGAATCAATAAACATGTTTAAATAAATACTCAATAGAAAATAAGAAAGAGTAACAACAGGTTTTGAGATCTGATCTCGGACGAAGGGAGATTCAGACATGTCTCTCTCACCAAGTTCTCTCTTAAACCAAAGCAAAATAAAGCATAGCCATAGAAGTGGCTGTAAAATCCCTATAAATAACCTAAAATACGAATTGGGGCCTCTTGTAATTATTAAAGACTTCTGGGCACTTTTGAAATTCTTCAAGTCTTGGAAAACTCGCGGGTCGTGTCTTACTGCGATGGGTATCGATCGATACCAAGGCTCCATATTGGGTTCTCAGCAACACGAACTTCTGCTTTGCTCCAAATGCTCGAGAAAGCTCCAATATCTCCAATAATGTTCCCAACGTGCTATGACTTGTAAAAGATTCTAAAAGAATCCAAAATACTATAAAGACTCTATAAAAAGGACTTATATCATGGCTTAAATAAGGTAAAAACCATGATATATCAATGATAAAGTGTACTACCCAATGAGGACTTCTTCCAATAAACTTTGTGGTACAATCACCATGAAGGATGATGAGTCTCAAGAAGAAGAAATATTATATGTGGGTAGATGTGATATGGTTCAAGAAGCTCCACCCCCAAAGGTCTATGAAGAGGAAGAGAAGTCTCTTGAGAAAAAAGATTTGGGTTATGGTAATGACAAGGAAGCTTCGGAAGTTGACATGATCACTCGTTTGGAACCGATCCCTCCCACCACAATAGAGAAGGACGTTTAGGGTAGTAAGGGCGCAAAGAAGAAGACAAAAGCCAAGGCTACGATGCGAAACGGATCGAGTAAGCATCATGGATTTAAATCCGAGCCGAGCCAACCTTATATGATGACTCTCACTCCTTGGACGCACAAGGATGGAGTGATTGAGTACAAAAATCAAATGCAAAGGCTGATCCAAGCCCTTTGCCTCGGCCAAGGCAATCCTCACTCCCGAGCTCAAAGCAAAAGGAGAAGCCGGTCTTGAAGAGGTAATTAGCAAGGTGCTCAAGCTCGAGCTTAAAGATCCGCCTTGGAGTGCTCACACTCCTCCCTCACCTGCCTAAAAGGGTAACCAACGTCAAACTTAGCGACGTAAAACAAAGTGCACTTGGGAGACATTCCCATGTTTATCCTTGTATAAATTCTTTTGCTTCATAGTTTAATTTCGTGTGTCTTGGGCATTGATGGTTTTGTTGAGTGGTTGCAAGGTTCTTGATTGTTAGCAAGGTCACGGAACGATGTCAAGGGTGTTTGATGTCGGGAAAAGACCTACAGGCTCTCCATTCACATAGTAGCACTCCTCCTTGTAAGTATCTCTTTCCCTTTTAAAGTCTTAGCATATTATATTTTGTTTTGGGTCTCTTCTTTGAATTTATTTAACACCGGTGTGATTTAAGTTTGGGGGAGACGGTGGTATTTGACCTCGTGCTTTATGCTCTTATCTTCTCTTTTTCATGTGAGTCTCATGCATATCATGCATTTTCAATAAATTTTAAAAAATTTAGAACATTTAGGATTGCATATTCACTTGTAGGTGGTGTCTAGTTTGCATTTTAGCTTGCATTTGCATACGCATGGAGTAATGACAACCTTGAAAGTAGCTTAATTAGCAATTGATTCAACGCCCAAGTTATTAGTTGTTTGATGCATTGAAGTTGAATCTGAAATCAAGGATGAACCATTTGTTAGAGTACATGCATCATTGCCTTTCCTTGGTTGAAGCAAGCTTGAATTGAATCTAGCCTCATCTAAGTGATAACCATAACTTGACATGTAATTATTGTGCTTGTGCAAACTTAAATGGAATCGTTGATCACTTATACATATTTGGACATTCTTCTTCCTTTTCACCACCCTTGCTTGTCCAAATAGCCAAATCCCATCTTTGGATTGGTTTCCCCACCATGCCAATTACCTCCTTTCTAGCCCCTAATCTTTTGTGTGTGTCATGTGAGGTCTTTTTGGAGTGAACTTGACAAAACGTGTTAGGTTTAGGGCAACAAGGAAGCACTCTTGTGTAGACTTAGTTCCAACATCAAGGAGCTAATCTAGAACTAGGTTAGATAGGTGGCGTTTTTTAAAGTTTGAGAATGGGTAATGTTTAGAAATATTTAGGGGAATGGCTTGATCATTGATGATTATGGTGGAATGAAAGAAGGAAGGAAGGACGATGAAGAGGGGAGTACAAAATGAATGGTATGGTTGGTAAAAGTGTGATTAACAACAAGCTCTAAATAACTAAGAAAAGCCTCAAGATACAAAGAAGAAAAGAAGGCCAAAAAGGCCAAGCTACAAAGAAAAGAAGAGGCATGAACCAAAAAGAAGAAAAAGAAAAGAGTTAAGTGAAAACGAAAAGGAGCATCAACCATAACCAAGATAAAGAAGTAAACCCCTAATGAGGAAGAAGGCGAAAAAGGAAAGCAAAGAAGAGCGTAAGGGTCTAAGAAGGCAAAATGCCTTGGGATAAAAAGGGTAGCTTAGGATCGGGCAAAAACGGGTTAGATTAGGCTAAGGTTAGTGACACTCTAGGCATTCGGGGTAGACGAGATTTTTTCCTTGTATGCATAGGTTGCCTTTTACCTTTAGCATTTTGTTAAAGTTTGCTCGTTCATTGAGAGATCCTTATGTTTATTTACCCTTGCATATTGATGAGATCACCTTCATCTCATAACCGGTCCTTTAGCCAAACGGTTTCATCTAAATTTTGCATAAGCACAATTCACGGATAAAACCAATAATCAATGTTAAGAGGCTAGAGAATATGATGGTTTGTCTAGGTTGAGGTTTGGCTTTGTTGCATGTTGTGAAGGAAATGGCTAACTCCCTTTGAGTAGACAACTTTGGTGCATCCTAGAACTAGTAACTTGGACGTTAAGTGCGATTGTTTCTTATGCTTCTTATAGGTTCGAGCTCCACTTGCATTGCATTGCATCTCTCATTCTTGATCTTGTTTGCTTAAGGACAAGCAAATGTTTAAGTTTGGGGGAATTGTATTAGCTGTCCACAGGAGGTGGTTTGAGGCCATTCGGACATGTATCCCAGGAGATATCACGGTTTTAGCGAAGGTTCTACACAAGACCAGATTTGACCCATTTCGACCGGGTCAATACCAAGTTTGTTCTCGGTTGACCCGGTCAAATCCTCATCTATTTAAAAACTCAAAAACCCTAATTTTCTTTTTATGCTTTCTTTTGTCTAAGAAACCCTTTCCCCTTTGAGAGAGTTCTTGGATTTGTAAGAGAGGATCTTCTACTTTTTATACAATTAAGTATTTGTTTAAATTGATTCCTTCCATCTAGTCTTCTTTCTATCTTATCTATTCAAGATTCATCCATGAAAACCTCTCCTATCCAAATCGCTTTTTAAGGGGCTTTTCATGGGTCTTGAGTAGTCTTTTTAGGATCTTGAGATGGGGTAGATTAGGATGTTCCTAGGCTTGATTCATTATGATTAGGGTTAGATCTTCTTATATCCTTTCTTGTTTAATGTTCTCAAGGCTAAATCTAGCTTGAAAGAGTAGGTTTAGATCATAAGGAATTTCATGCACACCAAGTGTTTGATGAAATGCTTTGATGAATTAAACAAGAGATTTACATTTGTAGCCTATGACAATAGTTGTCTAAGGTGTATTTTTGGTTGATCTTGTTGATTTAAACTTAATGCTTGCTAATCAATGATCCACAAATGATGATTTGCTAATGAGTTAGGTGATTAGCATAGTGATTAATTGCTTGAAAGAGAATTAGTCATGTTTAGGATCTTATGCCTAGGGATTAGCTTGTTTGAGTAAATGAACATCATGAATTGAACTTGGGACTTCTTATATCGATAACCCTATCTCTAGATTCGCTTTTGCTTATTGATTTACAATCTTGTTTAGTTTCTTATTACTTGTTTGAACTTGATAACTAATCAAAAACCCCTTTTATTAGCTTAACTCATTTAGTTTCTTGCATTCTTAGTGTTTAGGACTACTTCCCAATATTGGATTCGATAACCTCTTACTACATCGGTTAGAGGGTATTGATACCTCCTTGGATTTTAAAATCATAGTATCAAATATAAGGTGAAGTGCAAGGGAACTTCGAAACCATTCTCTAAGGCTAGAGTTATTCTCACTTCGGAGCTGAAAGAGAAAGGACAGGAGTTTGTGGAGAACATGATGAACAGAACTCTGAAGCTGGCGATGTCAAATTGTGGAGCTTGTTTCTGCGCAAGTTCTCATTCTTCTCCTGACTGATCGTCAGTAAAGTCAAGCTCGTGACTTAAAACAAGCGCTTGGTGGGAGGCAACCCACTGGTGAGTCTGTACATACGTTTTTATTTTTGTTTTTATTTTTCGTTTGTGTTAAACTTATGTCAACTTTATTTTGTTGCATTTGAACTCATGGATTTATGCTTGATTATCTTGTTGCTATTAACTTGTTTTTGAGTGTTACTAACAGTGCTAACTTCTAACACTTTGGATCACTTTCCCTGGGTTAAGCAACTCGATGCCACTGATTTGAAATCAGTGTGTCGACATACATCTGGTATCGATCGATACCAGTCTGTATTGATCGAGACTCATCACCTTCACAGGTACGATTTTCGATTTTCACAATCCATTTGGTTCTTTTGTTTCTTTCACCAACCTTGGACTAGATAACACTGGGGACAGTGTTGTTCAAGTCTGGGGGAGGTAGTCGCTGACATTGTTTTTGTTTTTCTTAGAGTCAGTCGTTTTAGAGTCACAATATCGTTTTCTTGACTCTATTGTTCTGACTTTGCTTCTAAGTGACAATTGTTACAGAATCAGTTACATATCGACTAATGAAAAATCCAAAGGTTGACCAGTTAACTAGAAAACACTCATGTTTCTAGCAAAGTTTTTTAAAGCCTGAGCCAAATTTTTGCACTTCATCGATGTGGTTAGTATTCATAGAGCTTCATTCCTCATTCGTATCTGACAAAGGAACCTACGTGTTTAAAGTAATGGTATTTCTCTCCCTATTAAAAGTTAATAAATAAGATGCATTAAAAGATGAGATGATTTTCTTATGAGTAGAGGGTTAGGAAAATTTCCAGCGATCCCATTATTCTACTTCAGAGGAAATGATCACACAAAGGTGGAAGCGAGGTTAGGAAAATTTCCTGTGATACCATTATTCGCCCACACCTTTGATTACTTTTTAGGGAAAAACCGGGGATTCGGTGGCAAACACCATCAATACTCGCGTCTCGAACCTTAATATGTATATGCAAGAGACATAATAAGAAATAAGTCTGTGGAGAGATAATAATACCAGAAAGTGTGAAATATGATGGTTCATTATCATGATATTGTATGGGAAAGAATCTAGAAGGTTCTTGGTATTAATCACAGCGATGAAACTGGCGATGATGGGTTTAATTGAACGATGCTGTGAAATAATGTGTGTAGTCTGGGAAGCTGCAAATGTGTACGGAGAAGTACATGGTGGTTGGATTTTAAACTGGTTATGTGATATGTGAAGCACTAAGGAAAAGGGTCATTGCAATGTTTCAAGAACAGGTGAGTCTTTATGTTTTCAAACCTCTTTCTCTGGTTTAGTCATCTATTTGCTTAAGGGCAAGCAAAGACTAAGTCTGGGGGAGTTGATATATCATGGTTTTTACCCGTTTTAGGCCATGATATAAGTCTTAAATATAGAGTATTTCTAGTATTTTGGAGTCTTTTCGAGTCTTTACAGATTTTAGGTGACTTTGGGAGAAAATGAGCCGTTTTGGGTGAAAATGAGCATATGTAGATGCAGAGTCATGCATAGACGTCAGAAGTTTGGCATTTGTTGAAGAACTTTCTGCCGATGGATTGTGCTCAAATTTGGACACAATACAGATCAATAGATTAGCTTTCATTTGGAAGTGGTTTGGGCCATTCCAATGGTGCGATCAAAAGTTATGCCAGTTTTTGTGAAAACAGTCCAGTGTTGCAAGCAGAAGACTCGCACAGAGGATGAGTATCGACCGATACTACCTAGTGTCGATCGATACTGCTCGGGAAAACAGGAAACTCGGCGTTTTACAAGTCTAGAGAGTTTGCATCTTAGTCCAGAAGTTTTTATTATTACAATAAGCCCCATAACGTGTTTTAGCATTATAATTAGGTTTTTCAGCCACTTTTGTTAGCTACGCTTTATTTTACTTTGGTTTTTGGAGAGCCAACTCGGAACTCCTCTTTCTTATTGCTTTCTTTGATGATCTATTCAATCATGTTGTTTTCATTCTCCATGTCTGAGTATATCCACTTTAGGTTCAAGGTTCTCATAAGGGTTTTCTCTGAATGCTAGGTTAATTAGTTGATTAGGATTCGCCATCTGAATTAGTTCTTCGCCTTAGGTTGTGTTCAAAGCTTGTTCTAGATTAGCTACCTAGAACTTAGATCTTAGGATAATTGATTAGGCACGAGAGTGCGATTAATTACCTGATAGAACTTAGGGTGAGCAAAATAATTATTCGCAAAGAGATTTGGTTTAGTTGTTTTGTGAACAAATAAACTTGAACTAAAAGCTAGTTTAGACTTTAGGATTCGCAAAGAGATTTGGTATTCTAGGTTTCAGACTTGGTTAGCTATACTTTAGTGATTTGAGTTCAAGAACCGCGCTAAATATGAATCTTGTTAGTTAGTTTATCTGTATTCATTGATTTCCTGAGAAATACCCTGAACCTATATTCCTCCATCGAATTACAACTTGTTTAATTTACGTACTTGCTTTCAATTTCATTGATCACTTAGCTTAATTCTCATCTATATAATCTATTGTGTGTTTCCGTGAGTCTCTGTGGATTTGATCCCTAAGTATTACAACCGACACTTCTTTAGTACTTTTAGGGTATTAATTTGAGCATATCGGTGGACGGGCAATCTTGGATAAATCCTTGATAAACCGACGGTAGAAACCCGCATGTCCCAAAAAGCTTCGAATACTCGTGACCGAACTTGGAGGTTCCAAATTCATCATGACCTCAATCTTCGCTTTGTCTACCTCGATACCCTTCTCCGAGATTTTTTGCCCAAAAACGATCCCTTCCCGAACCATGAAGTGGCACGTCTCCCAATTCAAGACGAGATTCGCTTCCTCGCACCTAGTGAGTACCTTGCATAGATTTGAGAAACACACACCAAACGAAGACCCATACACGGAAAAATCATCCATAAAGACTTCGACCATAGTTTCAATCAAATCTGGAAAGATAGACATCATACACCGTTGAAAGGTTGCGGGTGCATTACATAACCCGAACGGCATCCTTCGATAAGCGAATGTACCATAGGGGCATGTGAATGTTGTCTTTTCTTGATCATTGGGATGTGTCGGGATTTAGAAGAATCTCGAATTCCGGTTAAGAAAACAATAATATGTGTGGTTCACAAGCCTTTCAAGCATTTAGTCAATAAAGGGTAGGGGAAAATGATCTTTCCTAGTGGCGGAGTTAAGTTTTTGATAATCAATATACATCATGTGACCGGTTATAGTTCTAGTGGGTATCAATTCATCTTTTTCGTTCTTTACAACCGTGATTCCTCCCTTTTTGGGCACAACATGAAACGGTGAGACCCAAGTACTATCCGAAATGGGGTAGATAATACCCACATCTAGAAGTTTTAGAATCTCTTTCTTTACAACTTCTTTCAAATTCGGGTTTAACCTCCTTTGATGTTCAATAGAAGTCACCAATTCAACTTCTATATGGATTCTATGTGTGCAAAGAGAAGGAGAAATGCCTTTGATGTCATCTAAAGAATAACCAATGGCTCTCCTAAACTTTTTCAATTTACACAAAAGGGAGGACAATTCATCACCACTTAGACTATCATTCACAAACACTAGATAAGACTCATTCGGACCTAAGAAAGCGTACCTTAGCCCTTTTGGAAGCGGTTTGAGGTCCACCTTTGGTGCCTTGAGCTCGCTCCAATCGTCTTCATCCAATCTAGTCTTACCATTGCTAGCCTCCTCAACTTGCTTCATATCCAAAGCAAAACCTTTGTAGAACCGTTTTCACGCTTTGTCCCTTGATGACCCAAATCCACAAATGGTGTCTCTCCATATTTGGGCTTGTGTGAATCCAAAAGCATCTTGTAACCCTCACTCTCTTCATGTAGATAACCATGTTCTCCATGATCCTTTGTCAAGACCACTTGCAAATGATCCTCGACGTTAAATTCTTCCAAAAGTTTGTCCGCTAATTCATCCATCACCTCGATGTAGAAGACTTGACCATCTATGGTGGGTCTCTTCATAATATCGTTGATGTCAAACTCTAGTATCTCGTCCTTGACCAAGTGAAGGTCGATCTTCCCCTTTCTAACATCAATGATTGCAGCCGCGGTTTCCAAGAAGGGTCTACCGAATATTAGAGGATCCTTAGACTCCTCATCCATCTCCAATCATGATAGGTAAGTCCTCAAGCATTCCAATAGGATGTCTCACCGATCTATCCGCTTGAATAAGAGAAATCTTACAAGCTTTGTAGCGGACAAACCCAAGACTCTTTGCAACCGAAAGCGGCATCAAGCTAACACTATATCCAAGATCGCATAAATACGTATCGAAAGCTAATGGTACAAGAGCGCAAGGTAGAGTGAAACGACTGGGGTCACCAAGCTTCTTCGGGATTGTCTTCTTTTGAATGATTGCAATACATTCATGACTTAGAACCACCATGCTTTCTGATGAGGACATCGAGTCAATGACCCAAGTCATACAAGCACCACTAGTACCAAGTGGACCAGTGACTAGAACCAGGAGCAGGGACATGGAAAAGAAGTTCAACATGTTCATGGACCAGCTCAGATCAGAAGGTTTCTTCAAGACAAACACTAGTCCGCTAAGCCCGTTAGCGAGCAGTTATTGGGCCGATTCTTTCAAGCAGAATCCACTCATGATCCCGGATGGTCAAGAAGGCAATCCACATATGGATTTGAAGCTCTTTGAGTCTAGTTTCCAGAACACTAGAGATCAGCCCAAGATTCCTTCCATTAGGACCAGAACGTCCAAACACTGAAGACATATCGGCTGGATCATTTGCTATCCGATAACACTAAGTGGCCACTGATCAAGCCCAGGTTCGTGGCCCACTTATCTAAGGTCGATTTCATTTCACCAGAGACGACTTAGGCCCAAAGACGGTCATTAGTTGGGTTTGTAAGTCATTTGGTGCTCTTTTCCCAACCTTCGTTTTTATCCCACTTGGTTTTGCGAAGATGGGTTTTTACCGAGGCCAAACGGCTTGCAATATTATTGGCCCAATTAACGACTCACTGTAAGCCCATGAAGACCAGCTACACGAGGCCTCACTTCTATTTCTCTTAATCTTTTAATTATTTTGTAAATGGGCCTAAATTGTTAAGGACCCGTCTAGTTATTTCTTTTTCGATTTATTTCTTTTCTTTTGGGCGTGTGCTTTCTTTAAAAACCCTAAGGCTTTGTCCTTTCTCAGTCACGCAGACAATAAGGATTTTTCTTTCAAGTTTTTGTTCTTCACTAAAACATTTCTTCTCTTTAGATCGTGAGTGAGTCCGATCCTTAGTGAAACCCCTTGAAGTATCAAGAGACCGTCGCCTCTCTTGTGGTTCTCATCGCCCCACCAGCACCTCCCATCTTATCCCATTGACAGAAGAGAGAGACTATAGTCCAGCTTCTTCAACACCATCCTCTCGGCCCAAACTCTCGACCTTCGACCTCCGGTTTGTGTGAGACGAATTTGAGCGCGTATCATTTTGGTATCAGAGCTTCAAAAACTCCTGAATCTAAGGTGTAAACGTTCCTTATCACCTTTAATTTTTTGTATTTGTTTTGTTCTTGTTAGGTTGCTAGATTCAAAAAAAAAAAAAAACTTAGCATATCCTTAGTTAGTCAAATTTCAATTGTTCCTTTTAGGATTTTGGTCAAAAAAACAAAAATAGAAAAGAACCATATATTTGAATTTTTGATTTTTGGTAATTCCTTTTTGTTAAGTTGTTCAAAAAAAGAAAAGAAAAGAGTTTAGAATTTTTCCTTTTAGATTTAAGAAAATTTTTTCTTACCTTATTACTTGTCTTTGTCGATTTGTTTGGAGCTCCATTGATACACTTTGTGAAATTTTTGTTTGCAAGGAGAAACAATGGAAAACAATGTTGTACCGCAAGACCCTAATGCCATTCTCATGAAAGCAATCACGGCTATGCAACAATAGCTTCAGATAGTAGTCCAAAGGCTTGATCATATGGAGCATCCTCAAGCCAACAACAATCCTCAACCAAGAGCACAACGACGAACCAACAACCTAGGCGAAGATCCGGACGATGTTCCGATAGAAGAACAGCTGCGAGTAAGGAGAAGAGGACCGAGGCAAGACGTCTTTGAGGAGGCTGACGGTGACTTCCCAAGGCACCAACACTCCCAGGACATGAAGCTTAAGGCACCTACGTTTGCTGGAAGAGTTGATCCCGAGGCTTATTTGGAGTGGGAGCACCGCATGGAGCATATCTTCGCGTACTACGACTACAACGAGCAAAAAAGGCTGGCTTTGGCCGTTGCTCAACTCACTGACTGATATATCATGGTTTTTACCCTGTTTAAGCCATGATATAAGTCCTTTTATAGAGTCTTTCTAGTGTTTTGTAGTCTTTTAGAGTCTTTTACAGGTTATAGCACGTCTGGAACATAAATGGAGATATTGGAGCTTTCTGGAACATTCTGGAGCGAAACAGAGATCCGTGTAGCTGAGACGTCGAAATCACATGCGTATCGATCGATACCCCCTGGTATCGATCGATACCCGTCGAGGAAACAGAAGGATCGTGACTTATTGAAGAGTTGAAGAGTTGCATAATTGGCCTAGAAGACTTTGATATTTACAAGATGGCCCAGAACGTGTTTTAGCTATATAATTAGGTTTTTCAGCCACTTTAATGGCTATGCTTTATTTTACTTTGGTTTGAGAGAGACAAGTCTGAATCTCCCTTCGTCCAAGATCAGATCTCAAAACCTCTTATTACTCTTTCTATTGATTGTTTCATTCTCCATGTCTGAGTAGATCCACTTTAGATTCAGGGTTCTCATAAGGGTTTTCTCTGAATGCTAGGTTGATTAGTTTATTAGGATTCACCATCTGAATTGGTTCTTTGCTTAGGTTGTGTTCAAAGCTAATTCTAGGTTGACGAATCTGGAACTTAGATCTTAGGATAATTGATTAGGCACGACAGTGCGATTAAATACCTGATAGAACCTTAGGTGAGCAAATTAATTATTCGCAAAGAGATTTGGTTTAATTGATTTGTGAACATATCAAACTCGATATTAAAGCTGATTTATTCTTAGGAATTTGCAAAGCGATTTGGGATTCTGAAGTTTAGATTTAGATAGCTTTCGCAACGAGAGTTGGTTAGCTATACTTTAGTGATTTGAGTTCAAGAACCGCGCTAAATCAGAATCCTGTTAGTTAGTTTATCTGCATTCATTGATTTCCTGAGAGATACCCTGAGCCTATCCTTCTCCAATTGAATTACAACACTTTTAATTTTTGCACTACTTTCAATTTCATCCTATTTGCTTAACTTGATTTGACGCTATACAATCTATTGAGTGATCTCCGTGAGTCTTTGTGGTTCGACCGCTAACTATATTACAACTACTGCTTTAATACTGTTGGGGTATTAATTTGAGCATTTCAAATTTGGCGCCGTTGCCGGGGATTCAATTTCGCCTTTAGATTTTAGCTGTCGAGTTTCGACTAAGTTCGTGGGTATCGATCGATACTCACTAGTATCGGTCGATACTCAGGCGATTCCTTTGTTGATATCGATCGAAACCATTCGGTATCGATCGAAACCATTCGGTATCGATCGATACTCAACGTATTTTTTTTGGTTACTTACGTGCCTTGTCTAGTATTTTGTTTTCAGGTGTATGCATGTTCGTGAAACCAGAAGCAACAAGAGCACTCAGCTAGTTGAACTGTCACTGGAACAGCTAGCACTTGTGGAACGCACAAACAGAAAGACAAAGCAAACATCAGCGATGAACAACCCAGTGGTATTAAGAGCTGATGAAGCTGGAGTCTTGAGAGACCAAGAGGGTCATGTGTGCAATGAGGGAGGGCAGCGACTTGATGAAGCTGGAAACGTCGTTGTCCCTGCTGCTGTTATTGAGATTGTCGCGCCAGCTGGGCGCGCCAACGTTGTGAATGCTTCAGGTGATCGAGTTAGGACACTTGGCGAGCACAACAGACCTGATCAGTTCTATGCCAATCGATCTGCGATTCGCATCCCAACTTTTTAGAGGAACGACTTCGAGCTGAAGCCTGCGTACTACGCTCTTGTGAGTCAGAATCTTTTCCATTGCCTATTTCATGAACATCCCATGGATCATATCGAGAGGTTCGAAGATTTGGTCACTTGTATGAAGTACAATGGAGTGCCAAATGAATTCCTCTTCTGCAAACTTTTCCTATATTCTCTTAGTGGGGACGCTGCTTATTGGCTGAAGCAGTTGGCTCCTGGTTCGCTAACAACATGGGATGAGACGAAGAATGCATTCCTGTGCAATTTCTATGATGATGCGAGATCCGAAGAGATCAGGAACAAAATTTCTCAATTTTCTCAAGGTCCAACAGAGGGACTCAAGGCTGCTTGGATTCGCTTCAAATCATATCAGAGAGATTGTCCGCACCATGGGTTCAATCAGGTTCAGCTACTGGGCACTTTCTACAGAGGGATTGATTGGAGGTACCAGATGGCTCTGGATACTGCGAGTAATGGGAACTTCAACACCAGGTATCCGGATGATGCAGTCGTGCTGATTGATAACTTGGCATCTAGCAATTGCACCAAGAATGCTAATTTCGAGCGGAAGAAGCAAGCTGGAAGAATTGATGGATCTCAGATTGCTGCAGTTCAAGCCAAGCTGGATATTTTAATTGGGAAGTCGAAGAAGGCTGTACATTTTGCTGATGGAGTCAATAATATCGGTGGAGATGAACTAGAAGATTGTAACTACGTTGGTGGTTCTGGATTTCAGGGTCAGCAATTTGGGTACAACAACAAACGGAACTTCAGCAACAACACTCGCAATTACGGGAATTCTTTGTACCAGCCCATCTCTCCAAAGTCTATGGATAATAAGATGGAATCCATGCTTGAGCAGATTCTTCAGGGACAGCAAAAACTGCAAGTGGATTTCAATGGGAAGATTGACCATTTGTACATTGATCTCAATGGGAAGATTGACCACCTGAATGGGAAGATTGAAGCTGTCAACCTTTGTCATAGGAAGCTTGAAACTCAGGTCGCTCAGACCGCATCAGCTGTGCAGAGGCAGGAAGGTTTTCTTCCAGGGAGAACTGAAAATCCAAGAGCACACGTCAATGCGATCTCCTAAAGTGCATAAAATTTCGATGAGGATCCTGAAATCGCCAAGGCATCGATCGATACCCCCAAGTGTCGATCGATGCCGGTTACTATTCTAAAACGGGATACTTCCAAAACCCGTGTATCGATCTACACCCCATTGGTATCGATCGATACTGAGGCAATTTCTGAGGAGACACCTGAGATTTCGACTGTGGTGCCTAAAATAGTTGCAGAGAGAGTCTACAAACCCAAGATACCTTTTCCTATACCTCATATTATGACAAGGAAGGAATGGGAAGATGCCAGATGCAAAGCTTTGTCGGATAAATCAGTTGTGGAGCTTCCTTTTGATGATGATATATCTGCCAAGGACAATTCAACAGCGATAACATCGATCGATACCCTACCTGGTGTCGATCGATACCCCTCGCAGAACGAGCCAGAAATTGTGGAAACACCTGAGTTGATCAAAGAATGAGTTCGCAACCCCAAGAAACTGAATACTGTTCATAAACACATCAGAGATCCCATCTCTCCAAAGCAGCTGCGTGGCTTTGAGAAGATGGTACGAAGGATCTCCAATGAATTGTCTTTTGAAGAAGCTCTAGAGTCTCGTCCTCTGCTAAGTCACTTCAAGGATTGCAGAGAAACTGATGAAGAGATTAAGGCACTCTTCATTAAGGCTAGACGCGCACCACCTCCACTGAGACAGCTGACCCAAAGAGAAGATCCAGGGAAATTTGCGGTTCAATGCTCTATCTCTGGAGTTGATTTCAAAGAGTCTCTCGTTGACTCAGGGGCTAGTGTCAACGTCATCTCAAGGGAAATTGAAGAATGGTTGGGCGCTGATATTCGATCTTCAAAAGTATCTATCACATTATGACTCCACCTCACTTCCATACGGTATAATCTCTGCTTTGCTGGTCAAAGTAGGAGATTGTCTGGTGCCGACTGATTTTCAGGTTGTGGAGATAAGTGCGGTATCTTATATGCCTATACTCCTAGGACGACCATTTATGGCTACTGCTGGCGCAATCATAGACACGCCTAATAAGAGAATCTCTTTCTCTTACATTGACGGAGGGGTCTATTATGATGTCATTCCCCCTAGGAGTACTCTCACACGTGTCTCTAGCATCGAGGTTGTTACAAAAAGTCGCTGGCAGTTGATCTTTTGGAAGAGCCTCCTAATGAGCCTACTGTCGCAAACATTTCAGCTGAACCGCCCAGCATTTTCAAAGAAGTTGTCAAGAAGGCTAAGGCAACAAAGAAGAAGAAGGCCAAGAGCAAAAAAGTCGAGAATCTCCATGTCACTTTAATC
Organism: Eutrema japonicum; assembly: GCA_030161315.1. NCBI lineage: Eukaryota > Viridiplantae > Streptophyta > Magnoliopsida > Brassicales > Brassicaceae > Eutrema > Eutrema japonicum. Next base: position 21,815,283 of record BSQW01000005.1, on the reverse strand, counting down.
CCTCAGAAGAGTGATGGGAATTCGATTGAGTATAAGGTCAAGTGCAAATGAGTTTCGAAGCCATTCTCTAAGGCTAGAATTCTTCTTACTTCGGAGCTGAAAGAGAAAGGACAGGAGTTTGTGGAAGGCATGTTGAGCAAAACTCTGAAGCTAGCAATGTCAAGTTGTGGAGCCTGTTTTGGTGCAAGCTCTCACTCTTATCCACCCTGAAAGGCATTACAATCAAGCTATTGACGTTAAACGAGCGCTTGGTGGGAGGCAATCCACTGGTGAGTCTGTATATAAACCTTTTCTTTCTGTTTTTTTTTTCTTTCGTTTTTGTGTCTTGTGTAATTTAGTGAATCAGATAAACGAACTTACATCGACCAGATCGCCTCTGTATCGATCGATACCACCTGGGTATCGATCGATACCCATCGCGCAGGTAAGTCACTCTTTAAAACCCTTGGGATTTCTTTTTTTTCTCAACATTACCCATCGATCGACACACATCCGAAACCTAATCTCAAAAATCACCAAATCTTCGTTTCTTCACGGATTTGACTGATTCCAGTGCCTAATCTTGTTGGATTTTCATCCTCTATCTATTTATATCATATATCCATCCGATCGGCGAGGTATGGCACACTAATTCCTCTTTTTATATCGAAAGAGCACAAGGTTTGGTTTTCATGATTTTTGTTTCTTTTCACTCGCTTTTCTTGGGCAATGCTTGCTAGATAAGTGTTTATAACAGATTTTCGAACCCCCTTTGTGCTAGTTAGTTGGAATTTTGGACGGATTTGATGGATTTTGAGATTCTGGTTCGCAAATCGCCATGGTATCGATCGATACCCTGATGGTATCGATCGATACCCTACGTGCAGTTATGGGATTTTGAGAAATTTGATGATGATTGTTGCTGTGTTCTTTGTATTTGATTGCATATGCATACTCGAAAGAGAAACCGAACGGATGATGCATCAAGCTCCAACCCGCGCCCAAAAGAATACCACATGTTTCAACGTGTCAAGAATTGGGATGGAAGACATTGGCGGATGGGTGTAGTGAACGATTGCCTACGCAATGACCACTACAAAGTGCAGGTTGATGGAGCTTCAGAACATCTTGAGCTTCCACATGATTCTTTGCGCGAAATCCCACCACCACCAGCGACATAACCTTCACTTCCACCCACTGCTCCTGCTAATCCTGTAGCTCCTAACATCACATGTAGAACTCCTTGGCCTAAGAGGAACGAGAAAGCCAGGATTCCTTGCAATCGATTTTGGGAAGGAACGGACAGGGAAATCGCTGAGAGCACAGACTGCATTTACAGGCCGGTCTCTGACAACTTGGATGAGTACGATACATTGCATTACAACATATGGCTTGGCATTGATGTGCAGCCCACTCGATTCGTTGATGGAGTCGCCATGCGTCGTTTGGGTATAGATGGTGAGTTCCAGTGTCTACTTGGGAGGATTGGTCTAGGCACTATTGCCACACAGCCGTACGATCTATTTCATGACTTGGTTCGTCAGTTCATGGCGACAGTTCGCGTCTGCTACAGAGACGAGGTTCTCAGGGGCGCACAGGAGGGTATCTTAACCTTCATGATTCGCGGAGTGAGGTACAAGCTGCCCCTTCCTGATTTATGTGATATCTATGGCTTTCAGAGAGCCTTTAGGAGAGTTGCGCTTCCTGCATCACACCCTGACATACATAGCTTATGGGCGCATTTTGGGACTGGTGTCTATCATTCTAGGACATCCACTCAGATAGATGTGCGTCACCTAATCCTGCGTTGCTTGGTTAGGATTTTGAGCAACACCCTTCTGTCCAAGATGGAGCCCAACAAGATGAGAGTCTATGAGCTTTTGGTGCTGGCCTTGGCTATTAGAGACGTCATTCCAGGAGAGGATTATGAGTGGCCTGAGCTTACAGAGGTCAACCTAGGAGCTTTTTTTGCACATCACTTGGTCTCCTTGAAGACCAAGCCTTTTGTAGGTAAGAGCACGAGGGGCACAGCTAGGAAGACCGAGTTTGTTGGGAGTCTTCTCACTCCTATCTTCCAGCACTTTGGGATCAGTACTGCGAGCTGCTCTATCTCCACTATACGCCTTCTCATGGATGCGCAGCATTTGCAGAACCTGAGGTGGCTGAAACCTCAGCGACGTTGGTATTTCTCTACATCTGGTGGAGATTTTCTGGTTCAGCTGCCCAACAGAGGGCTGACAGACATTAGTGACACTCCACAGCAGCTGCGTTTTGAGCCTGCTGAGGATCTATTGATAGCTGCACCTGCTACTCGACGTCGTGCACCTGTCACTAGAGCTCCTGCTACTGATGAGGATGAACTGGTACCTGACCTTGCTGGAGGTCAATCTCGACGTGCGCATCATCATCCATCTTCCGCGAGTACTTTCTCTCCACCACCTGCGATTCCGATGGATACTGACACGTTTCAGAGGTACGTGGCTGAGAGTTTCCAGAGCATCTTGAACGCGATTTCGACACTCTCTCGTTGCGGTTGCATTGCTCCATCTCACCCACGCTCACCATCCGTAGAAGGACCATCTCACACCGCTGGAGATGATGATTCTGATGAGGATTAGTCCTCTGTTCTATCTGGTTGATTTTTCTTTTTCTTTTATTTTTTCTTTTTTCTTTTCTGCTGAACTTATGTCGGTGTTTGTTTTTGCACTTGAACTTTTTTTGGATTTATGTTTGATCTACCGTGTTGCTTTTAACCTGTTTTTGAGTGTTCCTAACAGTGCTAACATCTAAAACAATGGAACGCTTTCTCTGGTTAAACGACTAGACACCGCTGATTTTAAATCATTGTGTCGACATACAGTTGGTATCGATCGATATTGCCTAGTATCGATCGATACCCTATAAAGGTACGGTTCCTAATTTTCATAATCCACTCAGTTCATTTGTTTTCTTTAACCAACTCTAGGCTAGATAACACTAGGGACAGTGTTGTTCAAGTATGGGGGAGGTGTCTGCTGACATTGTGTTTGTTTTTCTTAGAGTCATTTGTTTTATCGAGTCAAAAACGTTTTATTGTGTCAAAACTTGTTGGAGATGATGATCCTGTGCTTGAACCTATTGATTTGATTTTGTTTTTGAATGCACAGTGTTATAGGATCAGTTCTAGATCGACTAATGAAAAATCCAAGGACTGACCAGTTGACTAGAAAACATCCATTTCTCCAGCAAAGTTTTTTTGAAGCCTGAGCCAATTTTTGCACTTCGTCGATGTGGTTAGTGTTCATAGAGCTTGATTCATCATTCATATCTGACAAAGGAACCCATGAGTTTAAAAATAATGGTATTTCTCTCCCTGTTACAAGTTGATAAGGGCATAAAAAATGAAATGATTTTCTTCTGAGTAAAGGGCTAGGAAAGTTTCCAAGGATCCCATTATTCTACTTCAGAGGAGATGATCACACAAAGGTGAAAGTGAGGTTAGGAAAATTTCCTGTGACACCATTATTCGCCTACACCTTTGATTACTTATGAGGGAAGCACCGGGGATTCGGTGGCTAACACCATCAATTCTCGCGTCTCAAACCTTAATATGTAAATACAAGGAACACAATAAGAAATAAGTCTGGGGGAGAGAAATAATACCAAAAAGTGTGAAAAGGGTGGTTCCTTGTCATGATATCGTATGGTAAAGAATCTAGAAGGTTCTTTAATATTGGCTGCAGCGATGAGACTGGCGATGAGGGATTTACTTGAACAAAGTTGTGGGATAATGTGTGGAGTCTGGGAAAGCTGCGAATGTCTACGGAGAAGTTCATGGTGGTTAGATCAAAAGCTGATTAGGTGACATTTGGGTACTTGGGAAGAGGGTCATTTCGATGGTTCGTGAACAGGTGGGTCTCTACGTTTTCAAACCTCTTTCTCTGGTTTAGTCTTCTATTTGCTTGAGGGCAAGCAAAGGCTAAGTCTGGGGGAGTTGATATATCATGGTTTTAACCCTGTTTAGGCCATGATATAAGTCATTTTTATAGAGTCTTTCTAGTGTTTTGTAGTCTTTTAGAGTCTTTTACAGGTTATAGCACGTCTGGAGCATAATTGGAGATATTGGAGCTTTCTGGAACATTCTGGAGCGAATCAGAGATCCGTGTAGCTGAGACGTCGAAATCACATGAGTATCGATCGATACCCCCTAGTATCGATCGATACCAGTCGAGGAAACAGAAGGATCGCGACTTATTGAAGAGTTGAAGAGTTGCAGAATTGGCCCAGAAGACTTTGATATTTACAAGATGGCCCAGAACGTGTTTTAGCTATATAATTAGGTTTTTCAGCCACTATAATGGCTATGCTTTATTTTACTTTGGTTTGAGAGAGACAAGTCTGAATCTCCCTTCGTCCAAGAGCAGATCTCAAAACCTCTTGTTACTCTTTCTATTTTATTGATGATTTATTCAGTTATGTTGATTGTTTCATTCTCCATGTCTGAGTAGATCCACTTTAGGTTCAGGGTTCTCATAAGGGTTTTCTCTGAATGCTAGGTTGATTAGTTTATTAGTATTCACCATCTAAATTGGTTCTTCGCTTAGGTTGTGTTCAATGCTAATTCTAGGTTGACGAATCTGAAACTTAGATCTTAGGATAATTGATTAGGCACGACAATGCGATTAATTACCTGATAGAACCTTAGGTGAGCAAATTGATTATTCGCAAAGAGATTTGGTTTAATTGATTTGTCAACATACCAAACTCGATATTAAAGCTGATTTTTCTTATGAATTTGCAAAGAGATTTGGGATTCTGAAGTTTAGATTTAGGTAGCTTTCGCCATGAGAGTTGGTTAGCTATACTTTAGTGATTTGAGTTCAAGAACCGCGCTAAATCTGAATTCTGTTAGTTAGTTTATCTGCATTCATTGATTTCCTGAGAGATACCCTGAGCCTATCCTTCTCCAATTGAATTACAACACTTTTAATTTTTGCACTACTTTCAATTTCATCCTATTTGCTTAGCATGATTTGACGCTATACAATCTATTGAGTGATCTTCGTGAGTCTTTGTGGTTCAACCCCTAACTATATTACAACTACTGCTTTAGTACTGTTAGGGTATTAATTTGAGCATATCACTGACCATGCTCTCTCATGGTGGGATCGTGAGGTAGCTGACAGAAGAAGGAGCCAATCACCTCAGGTCAGCACCTGGCGAGAGATGAGACAGCTCATGAAGAAGCGATATGTTCCGAGTTATTATCATCGAGATCTTCAAAAGAGGTTCCGAAAATTATCCCAAGGAACCAGGAGCGTGGAAGAATACTTTAAAGAGTTTGAACATCTTAGAAACCGTTTGGAGCTGGATGAAGACACCGAGACCCTCATGGCTCAGTTCTTAGACGGACTCAATGAATGGCTAAGTCACAAAGTGGAGAAGCTTCCATACCACGACTTGAAGGACATCTTACACCATGCCATTCAAGCTGAGCAACACTTGAAGAAGAAGTCCTATGCTACTGGAAGGACATGGAATAACCAAACATGGGACCAGAACCGAGCCATGACCCAACCTCCAACCAGCTTTCCATCTAAGGCCGCAGAGAAGGGCAAGTCGGTCCAAATCGACCCTAGGTTCACTTCGAAGGCCTCTGAGCCTAATCAAGGTAAGTTTTCTAACCCAAGCTAGAGAATGCCCAAATCCCCGAGTTATGATCATGTTGGATTCGGGAAAGTACGAGTCTCAAGATGAGAACGATGTGCAAATGACCGAAGCAGCCACTGAAGAAGTAGATTGTGACGCTGAATATGGTGAGTCTCTGCACATAAGGCGAGCCTTGAACCTCACGGTTTATCCTGACGAGACAGCCCAAAGAGACAACATCGTTCATACAAGATGTTTCATCCGAGGCAAGGTATGTAATTTGGTAATTGATGGAGGGTCGTGTACCAATGTAGCGAGTGACTACATGGTCATTAAGCTCTGTCTAGAACGCGCTAAACACCCTTACCCATATAAGCTAAGATGGTTAAATGATAAGGCTGAATTACGCGTAACGGACCAAGTGCTTGTACCATTCAATGTGGCCAAGTACTCGGATGAAGTTGTGTGTGATGTTGTTCCTATGCAAGCTGGTCATCTTCTTCTTGGTAGACCTTGGCAGTTTGACAAGGATGCTATTCACCATGAACGAAGTAACCTGTATTTGTTTGTGCATGATAAAAAGAAGTATAATTTAACACCTCTTATACCTACTCAAGTACACGAATTAGAAGTTAAAATGTTAAAAGAAAAAGATGCATCAACCAGGAACAATTTGTTTATCAAGCTCAATTATATTTCTAAGGCAATCGCTTGCTAGGAACCGGTATTACTAATGATCTTTAAGGAGACTTTAAGTGCAGGTTCTAGTGCGTTGGAGCAACAGCTTCCTACAACTCTTGGACCGATTTGCTTATGTGTTTCCTGATGAGATACCTCATGGCTTACCTCCCATAAGAGGAATAGAGCACCAGATCGATTTTGTGCCCGGAGCCCCATTACCCAATCGAGCCGCATATCGCGTTAATCCGGAAGAAGCCAAGGAACTAGAGAAGCAAGTGAGGGAACTTATGGACAAGGGCTATGTTCGTGAGAGCCTTAGTCCATGTACTGTTCCAGCCCTTTTTGTGCGAAAGAAGGATGAGACGTTGAGGATGTGCGTGGATTGTCGCGCGATCAACAAGATAACGATCAAATACCGACATCCGATACCGAGGTTAGATGACATGCTTGATGAGCTTTCTGGTTCTAATTTATTTTCCAAGATTGATCTCATGAGTGGATACCATCAAATGCGAATGAGAGAAGGTGACGAATGGAAGACGGCCTTCAAGACGAAGCAAGGCCTCTACGAATGGCTAGTTATGCCTTTCGGGCTAACTAACGCGCCAAGTACCTTCATGCGACTCATGAATGAGGTTCTTAGACCCTACATTAGTAAGTTTGTAGTGGTATAATTCGATGATATTCTCATTTATAGTCGAACTTCCAGCTGAATATTTATCTCATTTAGAACAAATTCTTAAGACGCTTCAACGAGATGGTCTTTACGCCAACTTGAAGAAGTGCACATTTTGCACTAATGAGCTTGTGTTTTTAGGTTTTGTTGTGAGTTCACAGGGACTTGGAGTGGACCAGGAGAAGGTTAAAGCCATCCAATAATGGCCTACGCCAACGACCATTAGCCAAGTCCGAAGGTTTCACGGGTTGGCTAGCTTTTACCGACGGTTCGTGAAGGACTTCAGCAACCTTGCTGCACCTCTCACTGCCATCATAAAGAAAGACGTGGCATTCAAGTGGGGAGAAGCCTAGGAAGAGGCCTTCAAAGGCCTAAAGGATCGTTTGACTCATGCTCCCGTTTTAACTTTACCCGATTTCTCTGAAACGTTTGAAATTGAGTGTGGTGCCTCAGGTTTAGGGATCGGTGATGTGCTTACTCAAGGAGGCAAACCTATTGCTTACTTCAATGAGAAACTAAGTGGAGCCACTCTCAAATATCCTACTTATGACAAGAAGCTCTACGCCTTGGTCCGAGTAATGGAGACGTGGCGGCATTACCTACTATCGAAGGAGTGTGTCATCCACACGGACCATGAGACATTGAAGCATCTTAAGGGTCAGACTAACCTCAAGAGAAGACATGCTAAGTGGCTGGAGCTTATAGAGACGTTCCCCTATGTGATCAAGTACAAGAAGGGAAAAGATAATGTGATGGCCGATGCCCTATCTCGGAGATATGCGCTAATATCGACCATGGAAGCCAAGGTTCTTGGATTTGAAATGATTATTCCATTATAAGAATCTAATGTTGATTTTGTAGAGATATACAAGAACCATGGAAAGGGAGCCCACGCTTCTTACTATTTCCATGACGGTTATCTTTTTTAAGATAAACGCCTTTGCATCCCGCAATGTTCGTTAGGAGAGCTTATAGTCTGAGAAGCTCATGGAGGAGGCCTCATGGGTCATTTTGGCGTTGAGAAGACTCTTGCCATGCTGAAGGAGCACTTCTTTTGGCCACACCTTAAGAAGTCGGTCGAAACTTTCTGTGCAAGATGTATCACTTGCAAGAAAGCCAAGTCTCGGGTTCACCCACACGGTTTGTATCTTCCTTTACCGATTCCTACTTTACCATGGATTGATATTTCTATGGACTTTGTGCTAGGTTTGCCTAAGATCAGACACAAGGACTCCATCTTTGTCGTGGTGGATCGGTTCTCGAAAATGGCACACTTCTCCTTTTGGAGAACCCTCTGGAAGAAGCTAGGAACCAAGCTGCTCTTCTCCACGACCTGCCATCCACAAACCGATGGCCAAACTGAAGTCGTTAACCGTACACATGGAACGTTGCTCCGAGCAACAATAGGGAGAAATCTTAAAACTTGGCTTGAAACTCTACCTTTTGTCGAGTTTGCCTATAATAGAGCTGTCCATAGTGCTACTCATTTGTCTCTTTTTCTGGTCGCATATGGATTTAATCCACATACGCCAGTGAATCGTAAGCCTCTACCTCAAACGGAGTTCTTAAACTTCGACGGAGCCAAGAAGGCCGCGAACGTGAAAAAGCTACACCAATCGGTCAAATATCAGCTCGAAAGAAGCAATGCCCTACGTGTGCAGAATGCCAACAAGGGCAGAGAGCACGTGTCTTTTGAAGTTGGAGAATGGGTGTGGTTGCACATGAGACCGGAGAGATTCCCGGACCAACGCAAATCAAAGCTATCGCCTCGCGGAGGTGGCCCATTCAAAATCTTGGAGAAAATCAATGACAACGCCTACAAGCTCGAGCTCCCAGGTGAGCTTAAGGTGTCTGCTACATTCAATGATTCTGACTTAGCTCGTTTTGATGCAAGTGATGATGTTTTGGGGTCAAAACCTCATGAAGCGGGAGGGAGTGATGAGGACATCGATTCAACGACCCAAGTCATACAAGCACCACTAGTACCAAGTGGACCAGTGACTAGAACCAGGAGCAGGAACATGGAAAATAAGTTCAACATGTTCATGGACCAGCTCAGATCAGAAGGTTTCTTCAAGACGGACACTAGTCCGCTAAGCCCGTTAGCAAGCAGTTATTGGGCCGATTTTTACCGAGGCCAAACGGATTGCAATATTATTGGCCCAATTAATGACTCTCTGTAAGCCCATGAAGACCAGCTACACGAGGCCTCACTTCTATTTCTCTTAGTCTTTTAATTATTTTGTAAACGGGCCCAAATTGTTAAGGACCCGTCTTGTTATTTCTTTTTCGATTTATTTCTTTTCTTTTGGGCGTGTGCTTTCTTTAAAAACCCTAAGGCTTTGTCCTTTCTCAGTCATGCAGAAAATAAGGATTTTTCTTTCAAGTTTTTGTACTTCACAAAAACGTTTCTTCTCGTTAGATCGTGAGTGAGTCCGACCCTTAGTGAAACCCCTTGAAGTATCAAGAGACCGTCACCTCTCTTGTGGTTCTCATCGCCCCACCAGCACCTCCCATCTTATCCCGTTGACAGAAGAGAGAGACCTTGGTCCAGTTTCTTCAACACCATCCTCTCGGCCCAAACTCTCGACCTTCGACCTCCGGTTTGTGTGAGACGAATTTGAGCGCGTATCACTTTCCATATCATTCGATCGCTCTTTGATGGCATCCTTAAGGAACTTGGCATATTGTGGCACTAGGAAGAATGCATCGACTAATGGCATGGTAAGTTTAACCTTTTCAATTTGTCTATCAAATACTGCCCTATACTTTTCCAACAATTGTTTCTTGAAGCGGCGCGGAAACGGTAGCTTCAGTACATAGGGTGGTGGAACAAATAGAGTCTCCTTCTTCTTGGGCTTCTCCTTGGTATCAACTTCTTTCTCTTTGTCTTCAATACCCATAAAGCCATCCTTAGTCACATCTTTTTCAGTTTCAAGCGTCTCCGCCCCCCCCTCCCCCCAATTTGGACATCGGTTTCCTCATCGATTTTAGGAGCTTCACGAGGGGGAAGTTCCTTGCCACATCGAAGTATGATGGCGTTCACATATTCCCTGGGATTGGTATCGGGCTTGCCCGGTAATTGACCTTGTGGTCTAGATGAAGAAGCCACTCCTTTTCCCTCAAGTAGCTTAATCTTCGAGCTCAACGTGTCAAATTTAGAAGTGAGCTCGTTGTAGGAGCAATCAACTTTGTTGTTGAACTCCACCATCTTCGTGTTCATGTCTTTTGCCCCATTTGCTTGACCTTTGATGATTTGTTGAAGCATGGCTTTCAAATTGATGTCTTGAGTCGTGGTTGTGGTGCCTTGGACATGTTGCGAGAAATTGGGTGGTGGAAACGATTGCTTAGGTTGAAAACCACATTGGTTCCCATTAAAAGTGTTCTTTGGAGCAAAGCCTTGATGTTGGAAGTTCGAGCTTTGAGCTTGGTTAGACGGTACAAATGTCTTTTGTTGCGGATAGATTTGGTCTTGAGGGTTCTCGATGTTGGGGTTGCGATATGAGAAGTTTGGGTGGTTGCGGTTGTTGTTGTTGTTGTTGAAACTGCCTTTTTGGTATCCTTGATTACCCAAGTAATTCATCTCTTCTTGTGTACCCACGTCTCCTTCTTCCTCTTGGTAACCTTGTGTGTCCTCAAAGTCACCAACAAAGTGAACCGGCTTTTGGGAAGCGCTAAGGATCTTGTCAATCATCAAAGCTTGCTTATCCATCTTCTCGGTGAGAATCTTCATTTCTTTAGACCGCTTTTGTTCATCAAAATCGCTAGTCGATCGTTCTAGTAGCCCGGTCATAATCATCCCCATAAGTTCAATCGCTTTGAGCCAAGTTCTCCACGAGCCCGCATCGAGAGGTGTAGCTTCTAAACCGTTCCCAAGCTTCGTTGAACGATTCATTTCCGCGTTGTGTGAAACTCGAGATGTCGTTCCTCAACTTGGCGGTCCTTGAAGGAGAAAAGAACATGGCAAGGAAAGCTCGCTTGCAATCATCCCATGACGTGATTGAACCTTGAGGAAGACTCTTTTCCCATTGGTGAGCCTTATCTCCAAGGGAGAATGGGAAGAGTCTTAGCTTGAAACCGTCCTCCGAAACACCGTTCATCTTGGTCAACCCACATATCCTATCGAATTGATCAATATGATCCAATGGATCCTCCATAGATAGGCCGTGGAATTTGTTACTTTGGACCATGTTGATCAATCCCGGCTTCACTTCAAAGTTATTGTTCTCAACCGGAGGGGCTTGTATCCCTTGACGGTTTTGATGAGCATTGGCGGCATCACCCGTGCCAACCACGTTTTGAGTCCTTGGGGGATTGTTAGGGGCTCTCATTGGCCAGGCAGGTGGTGGTAGGACGGGGTGGTTTCCATTGCCACCTTGAGCGTGGTGGTTTCCATTGCCTGCTTGTCGTGGTTGCACATTGTCATGTATGTCACCGACCGGAATATTTTCAAGGTCTTCCATACCCAAATCGGCAACCTCGTGAACTTGGTCTCTTGCTTTCATATCTCTACGACCTCGGTCTAGAAGGTGGATGTCTTATATTGGCTTAACTAGGTTGTCTTTGCCTCATGATCGTATATGCATACACCTAGGATAGAGAGATAGCAAAATAGAGTGAAAGAGATTAGTAACCGAAATAGAAAGAAAGCTTAATCTCAATAAGATCTAAAATCTCAATGTTGAAAGCTAAACCCAATTGGCAACAACGCCAAATTGATAATGGACTTTTCAGTCTTTTTAGATATCTATTATGTAGATACTAAGTAGTATAAGAGGTATCGAATCCAATGGGTTAAGTTCCAAAACACCAAGAATATATAGAACTTCTTAAGTTAAGCTACAATATTGGTTTTGGTTTGAGTTCTAGCAATCCTAATTCAATTAAAGCAAAGCAAATAGGTAAACATAACTAATGCAAATCGATATTGACTAATGTTTAAAGCAAGCTTTAGAGTGAGGTTATTGACTTAGGTGACTTCATTGATTGATCAATGATGTTAATTTACACAAACAAGCATTTCTCCCTAGGCTTAGAATGTCAAAACAAGACTAATCCACTTCCATGATCTTAATCACTTTGTTAATTAACTAATCAAGAACAAATTTCCATTTGTGAAAAGCTAATTAACAAGCATGAATATCAAATTCCAATGGCCATAATACTCTTTAGACAACTAATCCCCTAGGCTAAACAAGTAAAATCTCTTATCTAACTTATATGGGCATTTCATCAAACACCTTATGTGCATGAAATTCCCTAAGGTCTAAACTAGCCTAATCAAGCATTAAGAGCCTTAGATAAGAGAGGGAAAAGATGATCTAGGTCATAAACATCCTGAACCATTCAAGAAAACACCTAATCTACCTCACCCATGAGCTTTAAAATAAACTACTCACTAATCATCATAAGATCCTCAAATCTCATAAGAGATGTTAAATATCCCATGATTAAAAGGATTAGGGAAATGAAAGATTAAAGAAAGGAAGATGAAACTTGATTAATAAGACTTAGATTGCATAAATAAAACCAAGATCTCTTACAAATACTTAGCAAATTACCAAAAAGGGGGTTCTTTGCCTTAGAAAATAGGATAGATCTAAGCAAACTAGGTTTTTTTAGCTTAAATATTGTTGCTGGGCGGACCGGGTCAACCCGGAACAAACCGGGTCTTGACCCGGCTGGGTCTGGGTCGTCAAAGCTTTCAGGCCGCATACCGGACGGGATACCGGACTGCGGATCCGGTATGAAGTCTTCTTCGGGTGAGATTGGCTTGGTAACGGACGCTTGGGGCGGCATGGAATGGCGTTCTTCCGGCGCTGAGCTCCTGGCCTCATACCGGACGGGCATGCCGGACAGAGGATGCGGTATGATGCCATGAAGACGCACGACGGACGCTTGGATCGGCTTGAAATGAGGCACTTCCGACGCTAGGCTCCTTGCCGCATACCGGACGGGCATCCCATACGGAGGATGCGGTATGATGCCCTGAAGACGCACGCCGGACGCTTGGATCGGCGTGAAATGAGGCACTTCGGGTGCTGGGCTGTTGGCCGCATACCGGACGGGCACGCCGGACGGAGGATCTGGTATGATCGTTTGCCAAGCTTCTTTGTGCTTCTAGCTTCTTCTCCTTGTTTCCAATCCGAACGGTCTCAAGTCCAAGACCTCCAGTCACCTCCAAAAACACCTAGAATGCATTCCAAAACAATGCGAAACTCTCTAGGACCTAATGCAACATCCTAACTCTAATTAAAACCGATATGCTAGTCGAAATTACGATTATGCATGCTCCTACGGGCAGCTTCGTCGGTCTTCATTGCTTAGGGTATAATTAAGGATCCAACCATTGGTTGTCCCCAATCCAATTGCATTTGAAAGCAGGTTGTCTCTGCTTTGTTGTATCCAAATTTGGTGATGATCAGATGGTGAAAAGGTCTTCTTTGATTGCAAGACTTCTTGATGGTCCAAGTTTATCCAAAAACGTACTTTTGCTCTGAAATGCACTATTTAATCTCGATTACCTGAAAAGATTCTTAAAACCGCAAACATGCGAAACCCGTAATAAAAGCATAGAAAATCAAGTGGAACACTTATTAAAGTGTTCTAAAATATATAGCAAAATGGGTAAAAATTCGGTGTTACTAATGAGCCAAAGACGACCTCAAACTCGAGCTCGCGCACCACCTCCTCCACGTGATCTGACACCGCCTCCTCCACGGATAAGACGAAGAACCCTAATCAAAGTTCTTAATCCAAGGGCTTAATGATAAATCGATCCATGAGGGCCCTCGGGATCCCTATGCCCAACGAGGGAACTACTCATTCATAGTGTAACAAAACATCATAAAAGTAATAAAGAATTGCATAATTAAAGAAATAAAAAGGTAATGAACAAAGAACACGGATGAATACGGAGATCGATGATGATCTCCTTGCGCCTCCTCCTCTTTCTTGGTGACTGCTCTCTCTCTTCTGGTCAAAAACGAGCTGCCTCCTTAGAATGACGTAAAACAAGTATATATTGCTTTCTAACTCGACGAGAAAGTTTATGGTTTCAATAATAAGTGACGGGATTAACCTGGGCCAGAAACGAGCCTCTCGGGGTGAAGAATGGTGATGGCTGCAATCGTGAGTGCCATGCGTGTGGCGAATTGCCTCTTGGCCACGGATGGAGAGCATCTGGCCGTGGCGAGGGCATGTTTCTGCATCATCTGTCTTCAGTGCACCGACTATATCTGGAGATGTAACCGTTGGAATAAAAGCATAGAAAACCAAGTGGAACACTTATTAAAGTGTTCTAAAATATATAGCAAAACGGGTAAAAATTCGGTGTTAATAATGAGCCAAAGACGACCTCAAACTCGAGCTCGCGCACCACCTCCTCCACGTGATCTGACACCGCCTCCTCCACGGATAAGACGAAGAACCCTAATCAAAGTTCCTAATCCAAGGGCTTAATGATAAATCAAGCTCTATTGATACTAACCACATCGATGAAGTGCAAAAATTTGGCTCAGGCTATAAGGACCTTTGCTGGAAACATGAGTGTCTTCTAGTCAACCGGTCAGCCTTTGGAATTTTCATTATTCGATCTTGAACTGATTCTATAACAATGGGCACTTAGAAGCAAAGTCAAATCAACAGATTCAAGAAAAAGATCACAGTCTAAAACAAAGTTTTGACTCAATAAAACAACGAATGACTCTAAGAAAAACAAAAACAAAGTCAGCGACTATCTCCCCCAGACTTGAATAACACTGTCCCTAGTGTTATCTAGCCTAGAGTTGGTGAAAGAAAATAAAAGAACCAAATGGATTGATTGGAAAACAAAAATTACCGTGTTGGAACATCGAATATCGACCGACACACAGCCTGGTATCGAGCGATACCAGGCTTAAGTCGATAGGATGAACCTTCATTCGCGTAGTGTGTCGACCGATACCAACATGGTATCGATCAACACTCAGGCGATTTCGTGTTTTAATCGTCTAAGGTCAGATGTAGCTCCAAAATTGTGTCAAACGATCCATGTGTTAAATGTAAGCACTGTTAGACCACTCAAACACAAGTTAGGTGCAACAAAATATCATAGAAGCGCAAATCCATAGGTTCAAAACCATAAAAGACACAAAAGTTCAAAATAAAAAGAAAAGGGAAAAGGAAAATAAAAACAAACGTGAAGATTATATAGAAAGAGGACTAATCCTCCTCAGTGGAGTCTGAGTCATCGCCAGCAGTACCAGATGGTCCAATGTCAGTGGGCTCAGAAGGCTAAGACGGAGAAGCAGCGTCCGTGTTAGTCATGCAGCGACAGCGAGAAATAGCAGCCCTGATGCTCCGCACACTGTCGATCATCACCTTCTGAAAGGCAGCTGGCTCCATCGGGAGTTCCGAAGGAGATGGAAATGATGGTGCAGGGATAGAAGAAGTCGCTGTTCGCGATCGCTGGGCTCGTCCTCCCTCTCGTGAAGTTGATGGAATGTCAGCAGCAGTAGGTGAGGGCGCAGGAGCTCGTCGTCTGGTCGCAGGTGCGCGAATCAACAGGTGTGGTGGAGGCTCGAAACGAAGCTGAGAAGGATCCTCGAGAATGTCTGTCAGCTCGTCGTTAGGGAGCTGCACCATAAAATCCCCAGCAGATGTAGTGAAGAACAAACGCCTCTCGGGCTTCAATCACTTAAGGTTCTTCAGATGGCTCTCATCCATGTACCGGCGCGTAGTGACAATCCTGCAGCTCACAGTACTGATCCCGAGGTGCTGGAAGATAGGAGTGGGGAGACTACCAACTGTCTTTGTCTTCGTGCTCGTGCCCGTTAATGGTTTGGTCTTCAAAGAGACCAAATTATGCGCAAATACAGCCCCAATGTTGACCTCTGTAAGCTCATGCCAAGCGAAATCCTCCTCAGGAAGAATGTCTCCGATAGCCAGACATAGCAATAGAAGCTCGGTCACCCTCATCTTGTTTGGTTCCATCTTGCACAAGAGAGTGGTGCTCAGGATTCGAACCAAACAGCGCGGGGTCGTATGTCGTATATCCATCTGAGTGGACTCCTTAGAGTAATAAGCGCCATTCCCGAAATGCTCCCATAAGGTCTGCATGTCAGGATGCTGCGCGGGAAGAGCGACTCTCCTACAATCCCGCAGAAAACCATAGATGTCACAGAGATCAGGGAGTGGTAACATCTACCTCACTCCACAAGCCATGAAAGTCAAAGTCCCCTCATGTGCATCCCGGAGAACCTCGTCCTGGTAGTAAACACGAGCTGTCGCCATGAACTGACGAACCAAGTCTGGATAAAGATCATGCTGCTAAGTGGCCATCCGTCCAACACCAATCTTCGCAAGCAGACGACCAGCTCTGTATCAAGGCCCAAGCGACGCATGGAGACTCCATCAACAAATCAAGTAGTCTCGTTAACCACTCTCAACCACCTGTTATAGTGCAGCGTGTCAAAATCATCCCATTCTTCCAAGATGGGTCTGTAGGTGCAGTCATTACTCAGTGCAATCTCCTTCTCTGTCCCATTCCAATCGCGATAACAAGGGATCCGGGCTTTCTCGTTCAGTTTAGGCCAAGGACCTCTGCGTGGTGCTATAGGCACATTAGGAGCAGGTGGATCAGAGCTCGATGCATCTGCGGTTCTTGCTCGCTTTGACCTAGATGCCATCTGCGAACAAAGACAGAAATACACAGCATAAATCCAACATCTCTCTCAAACACATCAGATATTTATCGTCAGATACGAGGGGTGTGGCGACGATGTGAGAAAGCTATAAAATTCGACGGTCTTTTCATTCGTTCAGAAACTTAAGTCACTTTGACTATATATAAATGTATGGTAATTTATTTGGGAATTTAAAGAGATTAGGTGATTTATTTGGGAATTTAAAGAGATTAGGTTGCTAATTTGAATTAATTAATGATCTAATGAACACACTCTTCATTTCATTTGTGACCACGTCGAGTGCATGCGTAACAGAACGTCGAGTGGAACGTACAAATAATTCAAGCTCCACTCGACGTTCTGTTACGCATGCACTCGACTTGGTCACAAATGAAATGAAAAGTGTGTTCATTAGATCATTAATTAATTCAAATTGGCAACCTAATCTCTTTAAATTCCCAAATAACTCACCTAATCTCTTTAAATTCCCAAATAAATCACCATACATTTATATATAGTCAAAGTGACTTAAGTTTCTGAACGAATGAAAAGACCGTCGAATTTGACAGCTTTCTCACATCGTCGCCACCACCGTTGTTTTGTTTGGTCGTCGACGATGCTGATGCTACGGCTGTCTCTATGTCTGGTTTTGACGATATTTATCAAAACAAGTCCTAAAGAGTCAAATTGCACAAACCTTATACCTAAAAATCGGATCGAAAATGTGGAATTTCGTATGCATACCTTTGATTATTGGAGACACAAATGCTAGAAAGAGATAGAGGATGAAAATCCAATGAATCTAGGCACTTGAATCACCAAAATCGGTGAAGAAAAGAGGGAGATGTGATTTGAGAGGGAGAAGGAGGCGGTATCGGTCGATGGGGAAGAAAGAAAAGAAAGAGAAACCCGAGGGTTTTAAAAGAAGACTTACCTTCCCGCACGGTGTCGATCGATACTAGAGGGTATCGACCGACACTTGGTGGCCAAATCTGTTCTTTCTCCACGACACGTGATGTCGATCGACACGGACTGGTGTCGGTCGACACTCCTCCTCGAAATCTGCTTCACGTTAAGACACAAGACACAAGACAAAAATAAAAACAAAAATAAAAACTTATGTACATACTTACCAGTGGGTTGCCTCCCACTCAGCGCTTGTTTAACGTCACGAGCTTGACTTTACGGACGATTAGTCAAGAGAGGAATGAGAGCTCGTACTAAAACAAGCTCCACAACTCGACATCTCCAGGTTCAGAGTTTTGCGCAACATCTTCTCCACAACCTGTTGTCCTTTCTCCTTTAGCTCCGGAGTGAGAATAATTCTAGCTTTTGAGAATGGTCTTGAGGTACCTTTGCATTTCACCTTTTACTCGATCGAATTTCCATCGCACTTCTGAGGGATTAAGGTTACATGCGTAGCACTGTCGACTCTTTTGCTCTTCACCTCTTTCTCTGCCTTAGTCTTTTTGATGACCTTCTTGGCGATGATAGGAGGACGATCCAGAACTTCTATGACAGGCGGCTCATCAATAGGCTCTTCCAAAAGGTCAACCATCAATGTTTCTCCTGCACCAACGGGGATGCAAGGTATCTTTGTTGGAGCTTTTCTAGAGGGGATGGCTTCGTAGGAGGTCTATTGGTCAATGTACGAGAACGAGATTCTCTTACTGGGCGTGTCCATAACTGCACCAGTTGTTGCCATGAACGGTCTTCCAAGGATCAAAGGTGTGCTATACCTTGCATGCATCTCCACAACCTGAAAATGAGTAGGAACCAGACAGTCTCCTACCGTTACCATCAAATCAGGGATTGTACTATATGGAATTGATGTGGAAGAGTTCGCGAATGTGAGAGGCATCTGAGTGGATCTTATGTCATCGATTTCCAGGCTTCTATGCAAGTGCTTTCGACATGACATTTACGCTTGACCCTGAATCAACCAGAGATTCCTTGAATTCAACTCCGGCGATTGAGCATGGAACTGAAAATTTCCATGGGTCTTCCGTCTTAGTCAGCTTCTTCAGTGGAGGTGGTGTACTTCTGACTTTGATGAAGAGTGCCTTAATATCCTCCTCAGTTTCTCTGTAATCTCGGAAGTGACTATAAATAGGGCGGTACTCTAGAGCTTCTTCAAAATTCAGTGTGAGTGAAATTCTTCGTACCATCTTCTCAAAGCCACGCAGCTGCTTTGGAGAAATGGGGTCTCTGAGGTGTTTAGGTGGTCAAGGATCTGGTTTCTTAGGCTTGTAGACGCGTGCCTCAACCATCTCTGGCTTCTTCACTATCTCCGGTTTAGCCTCCGAGGGGTGTGGATCGATACAAGGTTGGTGTCGATCGGCACAAGGCTCATGTGTCGATTCTGCAGGTTGGTATCGATCGATATCAACAGTGGTGTCGATCGGTACTGACAAATCATATTCGTAATCACCTTCGACAGAGGTTTCGAAGTTTCCTGCACTTCGTAAGGTGATTGCATTGACGTACTTTTTCTGTGCCTGAGTCGTCTTTCCCTTGACAGTTGCTGCAGTCTGAGCTACATGCGTTTCCAACATCTTCTGATGAGTATCGAGGGCATCGATCCTTCCACTCAGATCCTTGTACACAACATCTAATTTTCCGTTGAGATTCACTGTGAGTTGTTGCTGTCATTGAACAAGCTGTTCAAACATAGCCTCGATCTTTCTGTATGGGAGCTTAGCAGGTATGGGCTGATAAGATGAGTTTCTATAGTTCCTGGTGTACCCACTGTTCTGAAGTGACCTCTGACCAAACTGATTCGAACTTCCTTGCTGAGAGTTGTTGTTGAATTAATTCCTCTGACCCTGAAAACCAGAACAACCAATGTTATTAACATCCTCTACTTCATCCTCGTTGAATACATCGGCATCTTCAGCAAAGTGAACAGCCTTTGGTGTCTTGCCCATCAGAAGATTGTGCATAGAATCCAACTTAGTTTGAAAATCGGCAATCTATGAACCATCCATGTTACCAACTAGATTCTTCCTTTCAAAATCAGCATTCTTTGTGCTATTACTAGACGACAAGTTCTCAATCAGGACATAGGCTTCATCAGGATACCTGGTGTTGAAGTTTCCATTGCTCGAAGCATCCAAAGTCATCTGATACCTCCAGTCAAGTCCTCTAAAGAAGAAACCCATCAGCTGAACATCAGAGTATCCATGATGTGGACAATCTCTCTGATATGACTTGAATCTCGTCCAAGCAGCCTTGAACGCCTCAGTAGGTCTATGATAAAACTGGGAGATTTTGTTCCTCATATCCTCAGATCTTGCAAGACTTCTTGACGGTCCAAGTTTATCCAAAAACGTACTTTTGCTCTGAAATGCACTATTTAATCTCGAGTTACCTGAAAAGAGTTTTAAAACCGCAAACATGCGAAACCCGTAATAAAAGCATAGAATACCAAGTGGAACACTTATTAAAGTGCTCTAAAATATATAGCAAAACGGGTAAAAATTTGGTATTACTAATGAGCCAAAGACGACCTCGAACTCGAGCTCGCGCACCACCTCCTCCACGTGATCTGACACCGCCTCCTTCACGGATAAGATAAAGAACCCTAATCAAAGTTCATAACCCAAGGGCTTAATGATAAATCGATCCATGAGAGCCCCTCGGGATCCCTATGCCCAACGAGGAAACTACTCATTCATAGTGTAATAAAACATCATAAAAGTAATAAAAGATTACATAATTAAAGAAATAAAAAGGTAAAGAACAAAGAACACAGATGAAGACGGAGATCGATGATGATCTCCTTGCGCCTCCTCCTCTTTCTTGGTGACGGCTCTCTTTTTCCGGTCAAAAACGAGATGCCTCCTTAGAATGACATAAAACAAGTATATATTGCTTTCTAACTCGACGGGAAAGTTTAGGGTTTCAATAATAATTGACAGGATTAACCTGGGCTAGAAACGAGCCTCTCGGGGAAAATAATGGTGATGGCTTCAATCGTGAGTGCCCTGCGTGCGGCGAGTTGCCTCTTGGCCGTGGGTGGAGAGCTTCTGGCCGTGGCGAGGGCATGTTTCTGCATCATCTGTCTTCAGTGCACCGACGATATCTGCAGATCTAACCGTTGGAATGATTCCAAACCAATTGCATTTGAAATCTGGTTGTCTATTATTTGTTGTGTCCAAATTTGGGGATGCTCAGACGGTGAGATGGTCTTCTTTGATTGCAAGACTTCTGACGGTCAAATTTTATCCAAAAACGTACTTTTGCTCCAAAATGCACTCTTTTATCCCAAGTTATAGGAACTATCTTTTAAAACTCTAAAACATAGAAATCACTTAAAACCATTCAAAACTGAGTTAAAACACATGCAAAAGATATTAGAATGATCCCTAAAAATGGTCAAAACTCGGTGTTATCACTATCCCGGATGGGATTCCGAATCCAAGGGGCACGCACAAGAATCAAAATTCGATGAAGATTCGCGAATCAAAACAAGAGATCAAGGTGACAAGTGAATTTTCGTTTTGGTACAGAGAAAGAACAAATGATGAACTCAACGAAATCTAATCACCCCTCAGCATACTCGAGTACAAGGCTAGAGAAACCGATGCTACGGTTAGTCACATATCTGACACTCGAAAGACGACCAAAACTTGTTTGGAGAAACTTTTTTAAGATCATGAGGAGCATGCCACAACACTTGATGATCCTGCCCCTGACCTAGAGGAGAAGCCTAATGATTCACTAAAACCAGAACCAAACAAGTCCCCACAGACTTCCCTCACCGCGGTCGCAGCCGCGACCAAACCCCCACTACAAGAAAACATGTTTTTTACTACTGCAAAAACAGTCGGAAATCAGTAGCAAAACATCATATTACGACTGATTACCGACTGATTTCTGCAGTAGGTAAAGGTCTCGTCGCTAAAAAAATCAGTAGCAAAATTGCTACTGATTTATGACTGATTTACGACTGATATTAGGCGGTCACTATTTAGTCGCTAATCAGTAGCAAAATTTTACGACTGATTAGTGACTGAATAGTGATTGAATTTTGCTACTACAGCCATAGTCGGTAATCAGTCGTAAAATTTAGCTACTGAATTGCGACTGATTAACTACTACTTTAGCTACTGATTACCTACTACTTTAGCTACTGATTTGCTACTGGTTTGTGATTTTTTTAATAACTGATTTGCTACTAGTTTGTGATTTTTTTACGACTAATTTTAGCTATTCATTAACAAAATATAGGTACTGATTAGCGACTGATATATTGTTTAAATTAAAAAAAAATTCAATTTATTAATATAAATGTAGACTAATTACATATAAAACCTACCACTTGGGCTGTCAAAATTAGTCATAATAAAACAATATCTGAAATCTGATGAATGTTTGAAATCTAAAATCTGATGAATGTTTTAAAGTATTGCCACTTCAATCCACAACGTATTTGGAATACAAAGGAATCAACCATCATATATATAGTATATACACACACAATCACGATGAATTATGTTTTGAGTATATTAACATGAAAGCTTGTATGAGATGATCCATTTGTTCCGTGTCATTCTCCGTGACATAGCAGTCAACACTTTCTTGCTCTTGTCAATGGCGTCATCCACACCATGAAACTGTGACACAAATCAGAAAAGTTATATTTTCTCATGACCAGAAATATGTAAATGACACATGGAAGAGCAAAATATGTAAAAACCCGGTTAATGCAGAGTATTACTATGATCTCATGATCAGAAATATGATGCTAGTTCATATAACTTAATAGGCTTTTATTAATCACCACCCAAAGAACTAGTCTAGAGTGTTCAAAACTGAGTTTTGTAGCAAACCAAAAGGAGACTTGAGTTTTGATGCAGAGAGAAGTTTTGAGACTGACTCATCCTAGCATCACACATCCTAAGGCACCAAACACAAATCTTGCAGAGACGACAAGGGATTTCTCGTCTCTGAGACCCACCCCATCCCTAACAAGAACACATTACATCATCAATAGTCATGCGCTCAGGAAACTACAGAGGAAAGATATTAGCAATTACTCTTGTACTAACACTCTCACTAGCGATGAACCAAATCGAAAAGCTAACTATGGTACACAGCAGAGTTCAGATTCAATTACACTTCCAAGACCAGATGATATGCAGCTACTCTATAAAAGATAATCTTCCATGGTTACATGTGTAAGCAAAATAACAAATCAGAATCACAAAGATAACCCTAATTTCACCATCGACAAAAGAATAAAACCCAGAAAAATAACAAATCATAATCACAAAGAACGGATCGATTCGAAATAAGAACGGATCGAGTTAGAAACATGATTTTAATCTATCAAAGTCACAAACCCAGAAAAAAGAACGGATCGAGTCACAAACCCAAAAAAAAACGAGTTGAATCCGAAATCGAAAACAGTGAGAAACGAAGAAGATACTTACCTATTTTGGAGCACCGTCACGCCGCCGCGCCGAAAGATCCCGCCACCGCACGCCGCAGATACAGGCTGCTTCGCTACTCCCGGAGACGACGCGAAACGGAGCTCCGATGAACCCTACGACCAAAACGCCGACCTCAGCCGAAGCCAATACGCCGACACATATCGCTCAACCTAAAATTAGATCTTGTCCGTTGATAGGACGAAGACGCGAGACTGGGAAGAGATTTGATCGGGAGATAGATCAAAGCCTTGAAGGGAGATGAAGGAAGAGGAGAAGAAGGGGACAAGAAGCGAAAAAATAAAAATAAATTAGATCTTGTCCGTTGGATTTATTATATTAATGATAAATCAAAGTGCAATCTTTGTCTCAATGGATTATTCAACGAGAAAGAAACAGGATTATTCAACGAGAAAGAAGCTTTCATTATATTGTCATTTGGTTAGATTTATGCTTAAAAATAATTATAAGTACATAGTTCAATATTGGTTTTATGTAAAGTATTTATATAAATGGTGTAAAATATTGGTTTTATGTATATATAATGATTATATTTTGATTTTCTGGTTTACGATTTAACTTCTATGATTAAAAGTTTAAATTTTTATGGTTTAGAGTTTATGATTTAGGGTTTGGAGTATAGGTTTAAAGTTTAGGGTATGGTTTGGGGTTTTGGTTTAAGAGTTAAGGTTTGAAAAAGATTTATAAAACTTTACTTTTTTTATAAGTGTTAGATTTTAGTTTATGATTTAGGGTTTAGACTTTGGAGTTTAGGTTTAAAGTTTAGGGTATGGGGTTTGAGGTTTAGGTTTAAGAATTAAAGTTTGAAAAAGATTTATAAAACTTGAGTTTTTTATAAGTGTTGGATCTTTGTTTTGGGGTATACTACAGTAATTAATTATAAGTTTAGGTGTAAAGTTTTATTTTTTTCTAAGTGTTATATGAAAACCAAATTTTTTGGTGCTAAAAACCAAATCCTCCGCCAAACCTAAAATTTGGTGCCAAAAACCAAAAGAGCAAATCGTGGCTATTTTAGCCAAGAAAAAGTCACGAATTAGTTTCTACTAGTGTAAGATCTAGTTTACAATTTAATATTTAGAGTTTATGATTAAAGGTTATAGGTTTAGGGTTTAGGGTTAAGGTTTTGAGTTTGGAGTTTAGAATTTATGATTTATAAGATGATTATATTTATAAAAATTGTAAGTGTTGAATTTTTTGATATTTATGTGTAAGATCTAGTTTACAAATTAAGATTTATAGTTTATGATTAAGGGTTAGAGGTTTAGGGTTTAGGGTTAATGGTTTGTGTTTGGGGTTTAGAATTTATGATTTATAAGATGATTATATTTAAAAAATTGTAAGTGTTGAATTTTTTGTATGTTATTTTATATGCATGTGTAAGATCTAGTTTACAATTTAAGATTTATAGTTTATGATTAAGGTTTAGGGTTTAGGGTATGTGTTTGGGTTTTAGAGTTTAATATTTATAAAGTGATTATATTTTAAAAATTTGTATGTGTTAATTTTTTTGATATTATTTGATATTTATGTGTAAGATCTAGTTTATAATTTAAGATTTAGAGTTTATGATTAAGGGTTAGAGGTTTAGGATTTAGGATTAAGGGTTTCTGGTTGGGTTTAGAATTTATGATTTATAAAATGATTATATTTAAAAATTGTGTAAGTGTTGAATTTTTTGTATATTATTTGATATTTATATGTAAGATTTAGTTAGAAAATATATAGAAAATTTCTCGACTGATTCCCGACTGCAAACAAAATTAGGTACACCAACCACCAAATGAAATCCACGTGATTTATAACTACTGTTTCGCTATTGTTTTGCTACTGATTTGCTAATGTTCTATGACCCACCGAATTCAGTAGCAAATCAGTGGCTAAAATAACTACTGATTAGCTACTGCATGTTTCCGACTACAATTCAGTCACTAATCAGTCGTAAAACGGCTACTAATTAACGACTGAAATTTTTAGTCACTAAATACCTACTGATTTGCGACTGTTTGAAAATAGTCGCAAATCAATCGAAAATCAGTAGCGAAACAGTCGGTAAATTTACCGACTGCCTAATCAGTAGCAACAATCAGTAGCAAAAACCATGTTTTGGTGTAGTGCCCCTTTCGCCGCTGGTGCGTCCTCCGGACCCGCGGCCGACATGCTCTCCACCGCGGCTTTACCTCCTTTACCCGCGGCCAACTCCTGATCACCTCTCCTTGGACCTTTCGAGTCTCGTTCACCCTCCTTCGAGCAAGTCGTCTTCTCCATTGATTCCCAAGCTTAAACAAACCCTTCAAGTGACTTAGAACCAGACTCTTATGCACCTTGAAACATGGTTCGGTCTACTCAATCATTCGAAGACATCGAGGAATAACACTCCGAAGAAGAAGATCCAAGGTTTTTCTTCCGCGAATCTGATTTTAGTTCGATATATGGCTCAGCCTTTGAACCAAAATATCTTCCGAGAAAGATTTATCGAATTTAACAACTTCGTGAAATCGATCCCAATGAACGAGCCTTTCTCGGACTTATGGTAAGAAGGTTGTCTACAAGCATTCAACGGTTGATATTAAGACAAAAGTGGAATCCTTGTGACTATGGATTAACAAATCAGAAGCTTTCATTTGGTAATATAGTTTTTTATTTAATTTTAATGTTTAAATCTAAATTCTAAGATTTATAGTTCATAATTTAGGATTTAGGAATTGGGGTTTTAAGATTTAAAAATGAATATATTCGATTATAAGATTTATATTTTTTTGTAATTGACAAATATGAAAAATATGTTTCAAACGTGAATCGTTAACACTATACTCCAATACTCTAAATCCTAAACCCTATACATTTATTCAAACTCAAAGAATTGTTATGTTTATACATTAAATCAAACAATAAACCCTATACATTAAATCAAACCCTAAACCTTATACACTAAGTCTATTGTGGTATACATGAAACTCAAGAAAAACATGTATTTCAAACCCTAAATCCTAGAGACTATATCTAACCCTAAACCCTATACACTAAATCAAACTCGAAAATTCTTCTAATTATTTTTTATTTTAAATTTTTTGTTGTGTATTGTTACCCTAAACCTTAAACCTAAACCTCAAATATGTATTTACAGTATGAAACAATATTTTTATTGTATTTTCTTTTGTTAATTGACAAAATGGAAAAATATGTTTCAAGTGCGAATCATAAACCCTATACTCCAATGCCCTAAACCCTAAACCTCAAACCCCGAACCCCAAACCCCGAACCCCAAACCCTATACCCTAAACCTAAACTCCAAACCCTAAATCATAAACTCTAAACTTTAAACCTAAACCCCAAACCCTATACCCTAAACCTAAACCCCAAACCCTAAATCATAAACTCTAAACCTTAAAGTTTAAACTCTTAATGATACAAATTAAATCATAAACCAAAAAAACAAAGCAATAATTTTAAAACTCTAAACCAATAATTTAATTATTATATATACTCAAAACTAAAATCCAGCACTTATAATGTAAAATATATCAAAAATTTCAAATCTAATCATTTTTAAGCCTGAATCATCAAACATAAAAAATGAATATTATATATCCAAAAACACAAATTGGATATATATGATGTTAAATGATCTTATGTTCTTAGTTTGAAACAATAATTTTATTGTATTTTCTATTATTAATTGACAAATATAAATAATATGTTTCATGTGTGAATCATAAACCCTATACTCCAATGCCCTAAATCCTAAATCAAATATTCAAGATTTATCTTTTTAATTTTTGTTTAAAAAACAATATTTCTAGATTATGTTATACTTTTAATTCTCGTTTTGTCCCATATGTGGATTTTTCAAACTCTACTTTAACCAAAAAAACAAAAACATAGATATCGGTTTTATTGGTTTAATATCAATTTTATTGGTTTAATATCGGTTTTGAACGGTTTGTAAACTAAACTTTAAACCACTATTGATTCCAACAAAACTCAATCCCAAAAACCGACCCGACCCGACTTCTTCCCCTTCTTCTTCACCCGATTTTAGTATCCGGAAAAAGAAAAAAAATTGATCCAACAAAAATTATGTTGGTAACATATGTTGTGAATCAACGTATCTCCTCTCAGATTCCCTTTGATCATCACGATCCACATAATGCGAAGAACCATTCAACTCTACTCAGGAGACGAAAATAGAAAGATCCTAAGCCTAGTAAACCCATCCCCTGAACCCAACTTAAAAATAAGAAACAACTTCTTCCCTGTAACTCTCTCCTTCATCACCTTTATCATCCTCTTAACTCCATCAATCGCACAACCAGAGTCTTCACTTGTCTTCCCCGTCGATCAAATCCTCAACAAAACAAGCTCATGGCTCGATTTCCCGGTGAAATTCAACCAACCAAAGATCGAATTAACCGCATCAACAATCATCACCGCCGTATTCACTTTCATCGCCGCATCAATCTCAAGAGTCGGCGGAATCGGCGGCGGAGGTTTATACGTTATGATAATGACAATCGTCGCCAGACTCGATCTGAAAATTGCGTCAAGCTTCTCTGCTTTCATGGTTACAGGCGGATCTATAGCGAACGTTGGATGCAATCTCTTCGTCAGAAACCCTAAATCTGGAGGCCCTGCTTTTGGAGGCCCTTAATCGATTTCGATTTAGCCCTGCTTCTGGAGCCGTGTATGCTTCTCGAAGTTAGCATCAGAGTGATTTGCAACCTCGTGTTCCAGAATTGGCTCATAACGATTCTCTTCGCCGTTTTTCTCGCGTGGTCGACGTTGAAGACTTTTGGAGGACATGGCGGCAGCGGCGATGGAGAGAAGAAGGAAGAAGAATATTGAGAGAGAGAAAGATGAGAAGGTTTTAGAGAAGGGAAAATATGGAGAGAGAAAGAAATGCATAGTAATTAACTAAACATTAGGGTGAATGAGGAACTGTCCAGAGTGAGTTTGGCGTAAAAACATATAATTGGCTAAGTATTTTGCCTCCAAAATGATTTTCTAGCTATAGTAATCATTTTTGGGTTCTCGCATAATTAAATTATTTCCCAGCACGAATTTAATGCTACGATAGAGTTGAGATCCGATTTTGGCACTTTTAGTAGCAGTTAGTGAATTAGTGCTACAATGAACTGCTAACAATGCCCATATTTCTTGTAGTGTCAGATCGACCCAGAACCTCTCACAAATCGATGTAGAAGCCAAATGCAACTTCAGGGCCTTAGCATCGACCATACACATCGATTTGTGACATTTATGTCGATCAAGTTGCCCGCGTTTCCTATAAATACTCATCTAAACCTAATTTTTAATGTATGCTTTTTCTTATGCTCAAAACCCTTACCTTTGAGAGAGTTTGAGATTTGTAAGAAGGATCCTTTTGATTATTGCAATTTAGTATTTATTTCCATCAATCTCTTCCATCTATCTTCTTTCTATCTTGATTAATCAAACATCTATCAATGGAATCATCCTCTATCATAATCGATTTTAAGGTGTTCTTGATGGATCTTGAGATGAGGTATATTAGGGTGATCTAAGGTTTGATTAGTGGTGTTTAGGGTTAGATAATCTTATATTCCTTCTTTTCTAGAGTCCCCAATGCTAGATCTATCTTGAAAGAGTGGATCTAGATCACAAGGCATTTCATGAACACCAAGTGTTTGATGAAATGCCAAGACCAACTAGACAAGATATTTATGTTCCTAACCTAAGATATTAGTTGTTTAGGGCATATCTTTGGTTGATCTTGTTATGATTCTTAATGCTTGTTAATTGTTAATCCACAAATGACAATTTGCTAATGGACTTAATAATTAACATAGTGATTAGTTGCTTGAAAAAGAACTAATCAAGATTAGAGATCTATTGCCTAGGAATGAGTTTCATTAAGTGAATGAACACCACTAATTAGATTTTGATCATCTTATATCAATAACCTTATCTCTAGTTACGCTTTTGTTATTTGAATTACAACTCGTTTAGCATCGCTTTTGTTTGTTTGAACTTGGATACTTAATCACCAACTACCTTGTTTAGCTTAAATTACTTATGAACCTTGCATTCTTAGTGATTAGGATAAATCCCTTTATGGATTGATAACCTTCATACTACACATACTGGAGTTATTGATACCTCCTAGAGACTAAAAAGTCTTGTATCAATTTGGCGCCGTTGCCATATTGGGATTTGTTTTAACATTGAGATTTAGGTTCTTAGTGAGCTTAAGTATTATTTGCTACCAAGTTACTAATCTTCTTTGCTTCCTAGTGTTCTTTCTCTCTATAGGTGCATGCATACCCGTTCCCGTGGCAATACTAACCTAGTAGAACCGAGGGACGACATTGTTCAACTTGAGAGAGGTTCAAGAGCACGACGAAGCCGAGTACGGTTACAAGAAGAAGTTGGTTACGAAATGGAAGACTTGAGAGACGTTCCACTTGGGAACATCAATGAGCCTATTCCCCACCAAAGGAACGGTGGAAATGGGAACGACAACAATCAAGGAGGTGGTGGCAATGGAAACCATCACCGTCCTAACCACCCGCCTAGAGCTAGGCATGTCGTCGGAGAAGGTGATGCGGCAAATGCATACCAAAACTTTCAAGGGATACAACCACCTCCGGTTGAAAACAACAATTTTGAGGTCAAACCCGGACTAATCAACATGTTTCAACGAGGCTTGGGAGAGATTTAGAGGCTACACTACTCAATGCCCACATCATGGCTTCTCCAACGCCTCTCTCCTTAGCACTCTTTACCAAGGTGCTTTGCCTATGATCCGTATGCTACTTGACACGTCTTCGAATGGTAATTTCCTAGCTAAGGACGTAGAGGATTCTATGGAGCTCGTGGAGAACTTAGCTACTAGTGATGGGACGTATGGGGATGATTATGACCGTGCTTCAAGGACTACTAGTGACTTTGATAAGAACAAGAGAGCCAAAGACATGAAAGCCTTGAACGAGAAGTTGGATAAGCAAGCCTTTATGATAGACAAGCTTCTTGCCTCTAAAAAAAAATCTCAAAAGGCGGTCCATTTCATTGGTGACTATGAGAACAATCAAGCTTACTATCAAGAGGAAGCCGTGGAAACACAAGAGGAAGTGAACTACGTGGGGAACCAAGGTAACTTCCAAAGGCAAGGGTTCAACCAAACCTATAGGAATCCACAAGACCAACTCTACCCTCAACAATCTACTCAAGCTCAAGGAGTTCCACAACAACAATTCCAATCTCAAGGTCAACTTTCTAACTCCAACCAACAAGGGTATGTCCAAAGGAACCAATTCCAAGGAAACCAAAGTGGATTCCAACCAAAAGCCCCACCCGGTTTTCAAGGTCAACAACAAGGGTTTGTGCCCCAAGGTCAAGCACCTACGTCTAAACCGCAAGAGCTTGACTTGACTTGACTACGTCTAAAACAAAAACGGAGTTAAAACACATGCAAAAGATATTAGAATGATCCCTAAAAATGGTCAAAACCCGGTGTTATCACTATCCCGGATGGGATTCCGAATCCAAGGGGCACGCACAAGAATCAAAATTCGATGAAGATTCGCGAATCAAAACAAGAGATCAAGGAGACAAGTGAATTTTCGTTTTGGTACAGAGAAAGAACAAATGATGAACTCAACGAAATCTAATCACCCCTCAGCATACTCGAGTACAAGGCTAGAGAAACCGATGCTACGGTTAGTCACCTATCTGACACTCGAAAGACGACCAAAACTTGTTTGGAGAAACTTTTTTAAGATCATGAGGAGCATGCCACAACACTTGATGATCCTGCCCCTGACCTAGAGGAGAAGCCTAATGATTCACTAAAACCAGAACCAAACAAGTCCCCACAGACTCCCCTCACCGCGGTCGCAGCCGCGACCAAACCCCCTTTCGCCGCTGGTGCGTCCTCCTAACCCGCGGTCGACATGCTCTCCACCGCGGCTTTACCTCCTTTACCCGCGGTCAACTCCTGATCACCTCTCCTTGGACCTTTCGAGTATCGTTCACCCTCCTTCGAGCAAGTCGTCTTCTCCATTGATTCCCAAGCTTCAACAAACCCTTCAAGTGACTTAAAACCAGACTCTTATGCACCTTGAAACATGGTTCGGTCTACTCAATCATTCGGAGACATCGAGGAATAACACTCCGAAGAAGAAGATCCAAGGTTGTTCTTCCGCGAATCTGATTTTAGTTCGATATATGGCTCAGCCTTTGAACCAAAATATCTTCCGAGAAAGATTTATCGAATTTAACAACTTCGTGAAATCGATCCCAATGAACGAGCCTTTCTCGGACTTATGGTAAGAAGGTTGTCTACAAGCATTCTTCTGCTACAGCAAGGGGAGTAGTGAAGACATTCGTACCTACTTCATCAGAGCAAGGCATTCGACAACACTATATGGTACGTGTTATGCTATTAGTATATTTCTTCCCGAGAAACACCAAAGTTACCCGAACAAGATTAGCTTGGAAAAGTTACAGGATTCAATAGCGTGGCTCGTGATCTACCTCAACGAACCAGGTTTGCTAGAGCGTGCATGGACCACATGATTGGTTATTTCTTTTTTGAAACCAAAGAATCCATCTCGGATATAGATGATCTCTTTGCGAATCCTATGAATGGAAACCCCGTTAGAAGTCTCCATAAGATGCAAGATCAAGGGCTGTTTCTAATCACTTGCGACATCCGAGGAGTCGAGTTTAAAGACATTCTTTGTGACTCCGGAGCCTGCCATAACATCATGTCAAAATCAACCGCCAAATGCCTCGATATCAAGCACGTGCACCGTAATGGAACAAAAATCAGCATTGCTGATGAA
This sequence comes from Eutrema japonicum, assembly GCA_030161315.1. Taxonomy (NCBI): domain Eukaryota; kingdom Viridiplantae; phylum Streptophyta; class Magnoliopsida; order Brassicales; family Brassicaceae; genus Eutrema; species Eutrema japonicum. The sequence continues at coordinate 21,783,377 of BSQW01000005.1, read as the reverse complement.
TCTTGTGCTACACCAAAGGGGATTGCATTTCCCCCGTTGACTACTACATTTTCAAAGCGACGAAAGTTTACCCTAAAGGGATTTAGACCGTAAAGATTCGTTAGGATGGAATATACTAGCTATCTCTGTTATATTTGGACTTTAACTTGACTTAATTTTCTCATCATAGGGTAAGGCAAAGATAACGAATCATACATTTTGGACGTTCTTTTACCTTTTACCACTCATATTTAGTTGGTACCCCACCCAATACTTAACAATTGTTCAAACCTCATGCATTCTCTCTTTGTGTCTTATGTTCATATATGTGCAAAAACGCTGGAGAGGGAGGAACGACACAATTTCTAGTCACTAAAGACGAAGATTATACGCGATCGGTGGAGGTGAATTCAACAAAGACGATAGCTTGGTTATGCCTTGGAAAAACTCAAAATCATGGTAAATTTTCGTGCCCCTAAGACTATATCTCGATAAAAGGCGTTTCCCTCTATCATAAAAAAAATCGAAAATAATCAAAAGGGAAAGGAATATGGAGCCTACAAGAGTCTAGGTTGGCCGAAATACTTATGAGGCATCCATGGTTCGTTTATGAGAAGTTTGTCATTTCGAGCCCAAAGAAAATTCTAAGTCTGACGGAGTGAAAAAAAACTTCTGTTTTTGAAGAAAGGAGGAAGTGCAACATTTTTACGCAAAAAGAAGTGACTATAAGCTGTGGATCTCAATAGGTCCATCCTCTCTTGCTATTTTCCATAATATCTTGCACCCTCTCTAGAAATTACGGTAACCCGAAATACTTTTAACATCACCTCTAAATGCATTTAATATCTAGACTCGATTGTCTTAATGAATTTAGAGAGCTAGTTGACCTGAATTTTGGATTTTGAAAGTTTATATTTAGTATGACCGATACCGTGGACTAGTGTTACGAAAAATTCTAGTGAGAATTTTCTAGGCTATATTCCGATTGATGTAGTTCGATGGTTATGGTTTTGAAGGACGGTCTCCGAGATTTCTAGTTCCCAATAATTTTTGTTTGATTTTTCCGGGTTTTGGTTTTGTTTTGTTTTAGGAAAAACACCGTATTTTCACCCGTTTTACTATCTATTTTACAACACTTTAATAAGTGTTTCATTCGCTTTTATATGTTTTTATTACGGTTTTCTCATATTTGTAGTTTCAAGACTCTTTTCAGGTTAGTTAGGCAAAACCATTGCGAATTGGAGAAAAACCAGATTTTCGGCTCAGAGTCAAACCGTCAGAAGTTCAACTACCAAAGAGGTTCTTGTCACCCTCTGATTCAGCCCAATTTTGGAGATATTCAAGAAATAACAGCTACGTTTCCATTCTAAGTGATTTGGGGACGATCCAACGGTTCAATCAGAAGATATATCAAGATCAAGACGTCCCAGTTCACCTCCGTCATAAGCTCCCGACCCGCGGCCAAGGCACGTTTCACTGCGGCCAAAGACCATGGACCCGCGGTTGAAGCAGTTTCGTCCCGTATGTGAGAGCAGAATCTCACAACCTCAATTCTCAACTTGTTTAGGTTGATTTTACTAAGAAAATTTAAGAAGAACTTGAGAAAAAAGATGTATCTTATTATTATGTCGAGAATTCGGTCCCTCTACATTGTAGTCGACATCTTAAACTTATACACGCTCCCTCTAAGAATGTAACCGCTTAGTCCTAAATATACGCATTCAATTCAGATTTAATTTTACAATCTAGGACTTTATTATAGAGCTTGATCCTAAGGTTTTGTATTAATGTGTTTGACTTGCTAGCTGCGAGCTCCTTCTCCCAACGACCTCCCCCCTTTTCTCCGTACTCGGGTCCTTCCCAGTTCGCGGGCTTGCTCTACGAGGCATTTATCGTAAGCTGGGCTTGAGTTTAAGCCTACTTAATCAGGCTGGGTTTTGAGTGGGATTTGGGCCCAACGGTTGCCCCTCTGTATATTTAATGATTTATCGTTGAGGATGCGGCACTGCGATCTCGGGATTTAATTGATCTTCTAGTTGATACGATCTCGCAATCTCGGGCTTCTTATTGATTTCTTGCTTGCACGCAGGGCGAATTCGTATGCTGATAAGATCAAATTAATACCCTAAAAGTACAAAAGCTTTGTCGATTGTAATACTTAGGGATAGAATCAACCAAGACTCACGAAAACATACAATAGATTATATAGACGAGAATTAAGCTAAGTGATCAATAGAATTGAAAGCAGATGCGTAAATTAAACAAGATGTAAGTTCGATTGGAGAAAGATATGTTCAGGGTATTTCTCAGGAAATCAATGAATGCAGATAAACTAACTAATCAGGGTTCAAGTTATGCACGGTTCTTGAACTCAAATCACTAAAGTATAATTAACCAACTCTCGTTGCGAGAATTATCTAATTCTAAGTCCTAGAATTCCAAATCTCTTTGCGAATCCTAAAGTCTAAACCAGCTTTTAGTTCAAGTTTGATTTGTTCACAAAACAACTAAGCCAAATATCTTTGCGAATAGTTATTTTCTCACCATAAGTTCTATCAGGTTTCTCAATTGCACTCTCGTGCCTAATCGATTAACCTAAGATCTAAGTTCTAGGTGATCAATCCATAATTAGCTATGAGAACAACTATGGTGAAGAACTAATTTAGATTAAGAACCCTAAACAACTAATCAACCTAGCATTAAAAGAAATCATTTATGAGAACCCTAAACCTAACAAGAGATCTACTCAGACATGGAAATTGAAGCAATAAACATGTATGAATAAATCATCGAATAAATAATAAGAAAGAGAGTAAAACAGGGGTTCAAAATCTTCTCTCGGACGAACAGAGTTTTAGGCTTGTCTCCTTCAAAATCTCTTTCACCAAGAACAAAGTAGAATTCCAGAGTTTAATAAAACTTAGCCACACAAGTGGCTGAAAAACCTAATACAATAACCTAAAACACGTTTTGGGGCTTCTTGTAAATAATAAAGTCTTCTGGGGTAATTTGCAGTTCTTCAATTCTTAAAATAAGTGGCGATCCTTCTGTTTCCTCGACGGGTAGCGATCGATACCATAAGTGTATCGATCGATACTCATGCATCAAATCGGTGTCTCAGCTACAAGATCTCTGCTTGACTCCAAAAAGCTCCAAATTGCTTCAATATCTCCAACAATGCTCCAAACGTACCTAAAACCTAAAAAGACTCTAAAGGACTCCAAAATACTATAAAGACTATAAAAATGACTTATATCATGGCCTAAAACGGGTAAAAACCATGATAAATCATAGGGATCTTGTAACGTCTGCGCGACTTTTAAGGGATATGACAGGACGAGTGAGCGAGTGGGTATAAATGAGCGGTTCTCGTTTCTTCAACTTCCCACGCCGCCTCAGCTCCCACTTACCGAGGTAATGATGTCTTTTCGCTTTTTCCCCTTTTTTATTATTACTTCTACTCCATTAATTGAAATGTCTTCACCTCATTCTTACTTTTACCCGAGATATTTTCCTCTGTGAAAGTTCACCCTCCATCGTTTCCGGTCGGATTTCTTCCTTTTTGAACCTCGATTTTTGCTTTTTTCTGCAATGGCCTCTACTTCTCAGCTGGATACTCCTCTCCCTCTTTCCGAGCGGTTTGACTCTCACTCGAAGAGCACGATTTCGGCTGCTGAGCTCGCGAATATCTCTTCCTTGTGTGGGCTTGATATCGGCGATATGCTCATCCTGCCGGCTGATAGCTCTCCGGAGAATCCTCCGAAGGGGACTGCCACCTCAGTGGGAACCATGGCCTCAATCCCATAAGCCACGGAGAATGGTGTTTCTGAGGTTCCTTTGCGAGGTGAGGTCCGACAGGCCCATAGTACTCCAGGGAGCTCGTCGGACCATTTTTGCTTTTTAGCGTCCAGTCGTTTTTTGAGATTGCTCAGTATTAGCTTATTTGCTGCCTCGGCCTACCCATTGCCTTGAGGGTAACGTGGGGTCGTGGTTGTTAATCAGATTCTGTGATCTCCGCAGAACTCGAGGAACTGATTTGAGATGAATTGTGAACCATTATCGGTTACAATCTCATATTTGACTCCGTGCCGGCAGACTACGTTTTGCCATACGAATTCCTGTACATGGTTTGCTTTAATTTGCTGGATAGCTCCTGCCTCCACCCATTTGATGAAGTAGTCAGTGAGGACGAGTAGGAAGCGACACCTTCTTTTTCCCGAGGTTACCATGGGCCCTACTATATCCATTGACCACCTCATAAAGGGGTATGGAGATGAGATGGAAGATAAGTTTTCTGTAGGTTGATGCAATGTGGGAGCATGCCGTTGGCATTTGTCGCATGCTTTGGAATGTTCTTCGCAGTCAGAGACCAATGTGGGCCAAAAGTATCCTTGCCTTTTGATCCTGATGGCTAATGCCCTTCCTCCTGAGTGGCTGCCACATGAGCCTCCGTGTACTTCTGATAATATCATAAAAGCTTCGAGCCAGTGGACGCATACTAGGTAGGGGCCGTTTACACTTCTCTTGTAAAGGTGGGGGTTGATTATACAATATCTTGAAGCTATGGTTTTGAGCTTGCGAGCGTCCCACTTGCTGGGGGGAGCCTCTCAGGATATAATCAAATGCAAATGAACCCTGAGGACCACGATAAAACATCCTTCATAACAGAACGAGGAACGTACTGCTATAAGTGTGCTTTGGCGCTAGTCCGAGGTCGATATTTGATATCGTACTCACTCATCTCGATGGCCCATTTGGCTAGCCTGCCAGACTGGCTAGGGCTCTGCAATAATGTGCGTAATGGTTGTGTTGTCATTACTATGATAGGGTGTGACTGAAAATACGGCATGAGCTTGCGAGCTGAGATTATTACCGCCAGAACCAGTTTTTCCATTCGTGGGTACCTGGTTTCAGCGTCTACTAGGGGTTTTCTCACGTAGTAGATTGGTTTCTACTATGTTCGTTCTTCTCTTATGAGGACGCCACTCACTGCAGCCTCAGAGATCGCTACGTATAGGTAAAGCGGTTCTCCTTCAATTGGTTTTGACAAAATGGGGGGCTCGGAGATGTACGCCTCTAGTTGCTTAAAGGCCTCCCCGCACTTGTCATCCCATATGAACTTTTTGTTTCCCTTTAGTAATTGGTAAAAAGGGAGATATTTATTAGTCGACCTTGAAATAAATCGATTTAGTGCAGCAATGCGGCCTGTCAGCCTTTGCACCTCCTTTACCAAGCTCGGAGGTTGCATTTCCAAGAATGCACTGATTTGTTTGGGGTTTGCTTCTATTCCTCTTTGAGTCACTATGTAACCTAGGAATTCGCCTGAAGCGACCCCGAAGGTGCACTTTGAGGGATTAAGTTTCATCCCATACTTGTTTAGTAAGGTGAAACATTCCCCCAGTTGGCTTATGTGATCCTCCTCTTTCAGAGATTTAACTAACATGTCGTCAATGTAGACTTCCATTGACTTACCCAGGAGGTTGGCAAACATCCTTTTTATAAGTCTTTGGTAGGTTGCTCCCGCGTTTTTAAGGCCAAATGGCATCACTTTATAGCAGTACGTTCCTCGTTCTGTTATGAAGGATGTTTTATCTTGGTACTCAGGGTTCATTTGTATTTGATTATATCCTGAGAACGCATCCCTAAAGCTGAGGAGCTGGTGCCCAGCGGTAGCTTCCACCAGCTGGTAGATGTGAGGTAGTTGGAAGCTATCCTTAGGACACGCTTTGTTTAGATATGTAAATTCCACGCATACTCGTCAGTTGCCATTTTCTTCTTTACTACAACCGGATTTGCTAGCCAGTCAGGATATTTTACCTCTTTGATGAATCCGACGTTTAGCAATCTGGTGAACTCGCTGTTAACAGTCTCGGTCTTGTCAGGTCCAAATTTCCGACTCTTTTGACGTACTGGTTTGTGATTTGGATCCACATTGAGCTCATGTGAAATGATGTTTAGATCGATTCCGGGCATATCCGCTGTTGTCCATGCGAATGAGCCGAAATTTTTTTTGAGGAATGTTATTAATTGGACCTTTTGAGCCTTGGAGAGTTCGGACCCGATTCCTACTTTCTGGTCAAAATGAGACTCGTAAACCACGATTTTCTCGATAAAGTCTTTGCGAGGTCCGATGAAGCCCATACCACTTTTCTTTTTGGCTAGGCGATATGCGAGCTCATCTTTACGTTGTAGTTGATATATGGTACTTTCCTTTGCGATCTGGAAACATGCCATGTAACACATTCTGGATTCCTTTTGACTCCCATTAACTGTTGTGATTCCATACTGGGTAGGGAATTTTATTCATTGATGGTAGGTTGAGGATACAACCCTCATTGAATGTATCCAAGTACTTCCCATGATGGCATTGAATGGGGTTGGCTTGTCTATCACCGTGAATTCGACCATCCTTCTTACTCTGGCTGCTTTTAAACAGAAATCTTATTTTCCTCGATTTCGTGATCCGGTATATCCATTTCCCAAAGAACGCTTAGGAGGATGAGTTCTACAGAGCTCCCCGTGTCCACGAGCATCTTAGCGAGCTCATATTCACCCACTTCTAGCATGACTACGAGAGCATCATCATGTGGGGAATCTAGCTCAACGGCCTCGCATTCCCAGAACGAGATTTGTGTGTCAGGTCCCTTGAACGGGGTCTTATCGCATGTGTCGGTATTTACCCTTTGTTGATATTTCTTAATTGAGTTTACGGAGTTGCAACATAGCTGGGATCTTCCGTGAATAAAGTTAATTCTTTTCTTCGTGTTGGGAGGAGGCAGATCTGTTTCTCTGTATTTGGGGGGAACTCGCCTCGTCGTGTCCTCGGCTAAACGTTCTCGGTTACGATCATCCTTGGATGGGCGATCCCGCCTTTCATCGTCTCCAGTTCTTCCTAATAGTTCTTCCTCGAAGGAGGTTTCTCCAGTTCGATTTTACCCAGCTCTCCTGCTGCAAATTTGGCGGCGAGCTGCTTCTTCACCTCATGGCATTCCTCGGTCGAGTGGCCCTTGATTTTATGAAAATGACACCACTTGCTGGGATCGTAAGGCTTGAATCTATTATGAGGTGGGCTTCCCACTGAGTATGAGTGTATCCCCTGACTTTGTCTCTGATCTTGGGACTCTTTTTTCTCGGACTTTTTCGGTCCTTGGGAGTTGGTCGTCTGAGCTTGCTTAGTCGAGGTTGCGGGTGCATGCTGCTTTGGTTGATCTGCATTCGCTTCTTCGAGAATAATCCAGCGCGGAGAGGTGTAATGCATCATCTAGTGATACGGGCTCCCGAACTGTGAGCTCCTCAAAGAATTTTGAGGTTTTTAGCAGTCCGTTTTAGAGGGCTTTCAGGGCCGTTGGGTTATGTAGATCGGCGATTTTTTCTTTGACGGCTTTAAAGCTGTCAATATACTTTCGCAATGAGTCACCAGGCTTTTGAGTGAGTACACACAGATCGGCCTCCGAGGTCTCGATCTGGATAAATACCGAGTATTGCTTCAAGAATGCCGCTTGAAGCTGGGTGAAGTTGTCAATCGAGTTTGGTGTCAAGGAGGTGAACCATTATAAGGTCGAATCTGTTAGATTTTTGGTGAAGAAACGGCATCGTGCTGACTCGAGGTCGCCCCCAAGTAGTCGCACCCTCGAAAAGGCAAATTTGAAACTTCTCATAAATGCCTTGGGGTCGGTTTCTCCGTTATACCGGGGAAATCAGAAATTTCTGACATCACGAGCTAAGGGCTTGCAATTCGCGAGGTGAATGGGGTCTGATTGACTTCATCAATCACTCTGTCTATCTCAGGTGCTGAGCTTAGAGCAGCGTGGACCTGCGATCTCATCCACTATAGTTCGGCGTTCGTTTCATCGCAATATTTCTTGATTGATTCATACCCATGTGAGCTGCCAGATCCCAGGTTATTGTCATTATTGCTCGGGAAGCGGAGCATGGATTCTCCGGCTGCCTGGGAATGATTGATGCCACTGTTCTCAGGTCGTGCTCCGACATCGGGATTATCTCGAGGCTCGACCTCATTTGCGTTCCTAGAGAGATCCTGACCGATTAGTAGATTTGATGTCCGGTCTACTCCCGGTAGGGTCGCAATTGGCGTAATTCCTCCTTCCGCGATCTGGATCGTGGAAGGAGTGAATAGAAGGTCCGATATCATCGAGTTTAGTCATGAGGACGTGGCTGAGCCAACCATCCTGCTGGTCGAAGCATTGATATCGGAAAAGTTTAGACTTGTCACTGGTGGAGGTGGGAATGGCAATCCTCCCTGCCCAGGCGCAAAAAGGGATTGTGTCCCAGGTGGGAGGGCGAACCGCCCGATGGCGCCTGCCCGAGCCGTTCTTTCGAGGTCATCCAGGCGTGCTGCCATTGAGCGATTCTGCTCTATGAGAAACGATATCAGGTTTCGGATCTAAGCTATTTGATCCGGAGCTGGCTGCTTCAAGGTTGGAAGTCCCGAGGGATCCGCAATATTGTCGATCCCAATCGAGACATTCGCTCCCGAGGTGGTAATGGGAACGTTTGTTGTTCCGTCCAGGTCTATCGGAGCGATGTCATCAGACTGGGTTAGAGGGATGGAGGTGTTTATGACTCCGGATGATGTAGTGATTACTGCACTTGTTGTCTCCGCCATTATCTTCTTTTGAGTGGTTAGTTTCGTAGGTTACAAAGAGGAAGTTGTTTTTGCTCTTCCCACAGACGGCGCCAAATTGTGAGAGCAGAATCTCACAAACTCAATTCTCAACTTGTTTAGGTTGATTTTACTAAGAAAATTTAAGAAGAACTTGAGGGAAAAAGATGTATCTTATTATTATGTCGAGAATTCGGTCCCTCTACATTGTAGTCGACATCTTAAACTTATACACGCTCCCTCTAAGAATGTAACCGCTTAGTCCAAAATATACGCATTTAATGCATATTTAATTTTACAATCTAGGATTTTATTATCGAGCTTGATCCTGGGATTTTGGATCAATGTGTTTGACTTCCTAGCTGCGAGCTCCTTCTCCCAACCACCTCCCCCCTTTTCTCCGTACTCGGCTCCTTCCCAGTTCGCGGGATTGCTCTACGAGGCCTTTATCGTAAGTTGGGCTTTAGTCTAGGCCTATTTAATCAGGCTGGATTTTGAGTGTGGGATTTGGCCCAACACCGTAATTCCCGTCTACTCGAAACCCTAAAGACCGACGAAACCAAGAGAGAAGACCTATAAATATGTTTTTTGGAAACAAAAAACCGTGTGCTTGCTTTTACACCATTTTAGTTTAGTTTTTGCATTACTTTTCTTAAGCTTTTTGTTCTTTACTTTCGAGATTGGTGAAGAGGATTTATCCGGACTTAGTTCTTAAAATCGAGACCCCTCTTTCATCAATTTCTTGCTTTTATTTAATCATTTCTTTTAATTCTTTTATGTGCGGATAGTTTAATCGTTGGGTTTAAAGGGATTATCAAGGGTAAAACCCTAACCGAATTCTAGAACTCTTTCTTATAGTTCATTGTTAATGCATGAATCTAACCTCATGAACTAGAGGCTGATTCATAGGTGTTAAAGAACCACCAAAAGTGCTGAATCTAAATGCATAAATCGTTCATCTATAAGAGTGTGTCGCGTCGTAATATATGGAATTATACTTATAGAGTGTTGTGAAATAAGAAAAACCAGCGCCAACAACACAATTTTCTGCGCGGCCAGAGACAAAAGCTACTAGTCGAGTATATAGATTGTTGGTGCGTATGATGTACGGAAAGTATACTACGCCATTTATTATGTTTAGTTCGCGGTGTTAACATCTAGATTTGTGTTACTAAGAGCTGTGATTGAATTGAATTGAGCATATCGTAAGATATCCCTTTCGACCCAACACTGTTTTATTATTATTTACAAATCGTTTTTGCCATTAGCTTATTGTCATCGATTTTCATACCTAGTTTTCAAGCAATTTTCCGTTTTTCTGTTTTTTACAATTTTTGTGACAAAAACCCTATAAAACTTTATTCTTGTTATAGTCTTCCTTGCTATTCTTTGTTTAAGGTCTCGCAGAACATCTTTCCCTCCATGTGGATCGATACTTTAAGTACTACAATGCAAGTTTGTGCACTTGCAGAACTTTTAGGTTATAAATTTAAAACCTGAGAGTTTGGATTAACAATCCGCTCGCATCACTTAACCTTCGACCTTTGATGGAGCTCAATCTCCCTACCTATGAAGATATAACCAAGGAATTTCTAGCCTCTGTCACCATGTGCTACAAAAGGCGCTCTAATCCGAGAGGGAGGGACAGTACGTTCACTTTCACTATACGTGGGTACTCTTATTCGCTTACCGTTCCAGAACTTTGTGAAGCTTTGAAACTTTAATATCTCGATGAGATTAACCCTGAGAAGGACCTCAATAGTGACTTATGGCACACAATGGGACAAGAAGTTTACGATAACATAAGGTCTAAGGCTTCCCTACTCACGCATCATGTTGTCCGCTTTGTACACAAGCTCTTGATGCACACCATCTTTTCGAGAGCAAATGCGGCGAGTGTCCGCAAAGGCGTGATTGATACCTTTTCAATTTCCATTCACCGCCAACCCACGCTATGCTTGCTTCGCTTGCATCATTGCGAAGAATTAGGTAAAGGTGAATGATGTGTCCATAATTTGCATAGTTTAAACATGCATATCATGTAGGTTTTAGATCATTTATTTGGATATTCATGGCATTTCATACTTGTTTTGTCCCATTTAGAGTATTAGGAGCTGCATTAGGTCCTAGTGAGTCTTTTACATGTCATTGAGGAGTTTTCTATGTGTTTGGATACACTTGGTGACGTTTGGAGATTTGGTGCTTAAAGACTAGAAAGGAACCATCCGGAACGTTTCAAAGAACCGATCAGACGAAGGCGATCTGCTTTGATCCAGCTCTTGGAGTCTTCATTAGAGTTGTAGCCCGATGAGTCCTCTAAACACAGGAATTTGATTCATGTCATTCGGACAAGGAACCCGGAAGTTGTGCTTGGTTTTCTGGAACTTCTCAGCATCTACATCGACCCAGCTCCTTCCACACATCGATGCAACACATCGATGCTCAGCTTAATGGGAATTCACATCGACCTAGATCCTCCCACAAATCGATGCTGGTGATGGATGAAACTTCAGGGCCTTAGCATCGATCATGCCCCCATTCACATCGATGCAACACATCGATGCTCAGCTTCTGGGGAATTCACACTACAAGAAATATGGGCATTGATAGCACACTGAAAATGCTACTATAGGGCTATGGTAGCGTTTTCATAAACGCTATGACAGCCGCAGCTATAATAGACTCCCCCCCTATCGTAGCATTTTTAAAAATGCTACGATAGGCGGACCTATTATAGCGCGGATCACCTGCTATGGAATAATCTTTTCTACCATTTGATTCGTGCTATAATGTACCTTTTCATGACATTTTTTTGTGCTGTGAAAATTTTTATAATGACACATAATTAGTGCCATGAAATTTTGTTCGTTACATAGCTGTCGAATTGTGCACATATTATAGCAATAATAAATTGTGCACCTATTATAGCAATAATAATTACTCTAATAAAGCACAATTAAATCATAAAATAGCAGTTGATTTTACATTAAAGATCTAAAGCAAACAAAGTCAATACATAAAAAAACATGAACTCCAAAAGAGAACATGTAACCATCAAACCAAGTCAAAAACAAAACAATGGTACTATAATGGTTTCATGCCTTTAGTCTCGATGTGCAGCCTTGTCTCGTGAGGACTGTCCTTGTTCTTGTTTTGGGCGTTTCATTGGAGCGGAGTTGATTGTGTTTTGGAGGTTTTGGCTAACTCTACGGTACATTGGATCGATGTATTCTTCGTCTTCTTCAATGCGTATCAAGTAGCCCAAGTGAGCAAGAGAGCGTCTATACTCTAGTTGTGTGATCTCCTCCACATCACTTCCTAGATCGTCATTTGCTTCTTGTTGTGGTTGTTGGAGGAGTTGTGGTTTGACTCCGTGATTGAGAAAAACTCCTGCCTGAAAAACATAAAGAATATTGATCGGTAAATGCTTTTCCAAGACTAACCTTAAAGAAGATTACTTGTCTCTTGCTGAAAAAGTATATGCTTTTCAAAGACTAAACCTTTAAACTCTAAAATCAAATAGAGAAGCTAAAATATATAAACTATACCGCTCTATTTGTTTCTCCTCGGATACTTTTCTGGTTTGGCGTGTCACCGGTGATAAGTGTGATCGTGTAGGTGAGATAAATGACGACAGAAGAGGATCAGGAATTCCACTTGCTGCAGCAGAACCATTACGAGAAGAAAGTCCTAACAACCTTTGTAGATCTCCTTCTTTTAGCTCTCTCCGAAGACGGGAAAGCATAGAGTTTGAATTGCTTTTCCGTGATTTCCTCTTTCTCTGCATGTAGGAACTCATTAAGGAATTCAACAGAGAAACATGGTTCCATGGTAAGAAGTAAGAAAATCTGTTAGTATAGAAAATGATAAAAATGTGACCAAAAAAAGAAAATGGTAATGAAGGATATCTTGAATAAACTCCCGTGGTGAAGCGTTATGTGCGCTACGATATCAACTCCCACTTTTAGAGAGCAAACAGGGCATACCTGCAAAATAACAGATTTCCTCATCTTAAGATCTAATGTACACAGTTGGTAATAAACTTTTAAATTCTAAATTGATTGTTACAGTATCAGTGTCAAAGTATTGCAGTGCAGCAAAAGACATTGAGAGAGAGAAAGAGCAATACCGCGTTCTTTGACTCTAAAGTATGTTCATCATCTATGTGACAGCACAAGCCAATGATACCATATTTCGAAAATGTAGAAAATATGAATTGGGTCGACATGAGAATTGGGATTTATGGGGACATTATCGGAATAGAAGCAATAACGAACAGAGAGATTCAAGTTTCTGGGTTTTGAAAGAGAACGACAAGCGAATCCAGAGATACTCTGCTTGGAGACGGAATAGAACCTTGCTACGCGGAAACCGAATCTAGGATAAGAAGGAAGGCCTCGTCGGATTCGGCCAACAAAACTCGATTTCGCCGGCAGAAGGAATAAGAAGAGAAGAGGAGTAGATAAGACGAGTTCTTCGGAGATACATGGATGGATCGAGAGATAACCACCGTGAGAGGCATCGAGAGAGAAAGAAGAGAGAAGACGAAGAGACGAATAGGAGAAGATTAATGTCCGTTGGATTGAATATCATCAACGGTTGATATTAAAACAAAAGTGGAATCCTTGTGACTATGGATTAACAAATCAGAAGCTTTCATTTGGTAATATAGTTTTTTATTTAATTTTAATGTTTAAATCTAAATTCTAAGATTTATAGTTCATAATTTAGGATTTAGGAATTGGGGTTTTAAGATTTAAAAATGAATATATTTGATTATAAGATTTATATTTTTTTGTAATTGACAAATATGAAAAATATGTTTCAAACGTGAATCGTTAACACTATACTCCAATACTCTAAATCCTAAACCCTATACATTAATTCAAACTCAAAGAATTGTTATGTTTATACATTAAATCAAACAATAAACCCTATACATTAAATCAAACCCTAAACCTTATACACTAAGTCTATTGTGGTATACATGAAACTCAAGAAAAACATTTATTTCAAACCCTAAATCCTAGAGACTATATCTAACCCTAAACCCTATACACTAAATCAAACTCGAAAATTCTTCTAATTATTTTTTATTTTAAATTTTGTGTTGTGTATTGTTACCCTAAACCTTAAACCTAAACCCCAAATATGTATTTACAGTATGAAACAATAATTTTATTGTATTTTCTTTTGTTAATTGATCAAATGGAAAAATATGTTTCAAGTGCGAATCATAAACCCTATACTCCAATGCCCTAAACCCTAAACATCAAACCCCGAACCCCAAACCCTATACCCTAAACCTAAACTCCAAACCCTAAATCATAAACTCTAAACTTTAAACCTAAACCCCAAACCCCGAACCCCAAACCCTATACCCTAAACCTAAACCCCAAACCCTAAATCATAAACTCTAAACCTTAAAGTTTAAACTCTTAATGATACAAATTAAATCATAAACCAAAAAAACAAAGCAATAATTTTAAAACTCTAAACCAATAATTTAATTATTATATATACTCAAAACTAAAATCCAGCACTTATAATGTAAAATATATCAAAAATTTCAAATCTAATCATTTTTAAGCCTGAATCATCAAACATAAAAAATGAATATTATATATCCAAAAACACAAATTGGATATATATGATGTTAAATGATCTTATGTTCTTAGTATGAAACAATAATTTTATTGTATTTTCTATTATTAATTGACAAATATAAATAATATGTTTCATGTGTGAATCATAAACCCTATACTCCAATGCCCTAAATCCTAAATCAAATATTCAAGATTTATCTTTTTAATTTTTGTTTAAAAAACAATATTTCTAGATTATGTTATACTTTTAATTCTCGTTTTGTCCCATATGTGGATTTTTCAAACTCTACTTTAACCAAAAAAACAAAAACATAGATATCGGTTTTATTGGTTTAATATCAATTTTATTGGTTTAATATCGGTTTTGAACGGTTTGTAAACTAAACTTTAAACCACTATTGATTCCAACAAAACTCAATCCCAAAAAGCGACCCGACCCGACTTCTTCCCCTTCTTCTTCACCCGATTTTAGTATCCGGAAAAAGAAAAAAAATTGATCCAACAAAAATTATGTTGGTAACATATGTTGTGAATCAACGTATCTCCTCTCAGATTCCCTTTGATCATCACGATCCACATAATGCGAAGAACCATTCAACTCTACTCAGGAGACGAAAATAGAAAGATCCTAAGCCTAGTAAACCCATCCCCTGAACCCAACTTAAAAATGAGAAACAACTTCTTCCCTGTAACTCTCTCCTTCATCACCTTTATCATCCTCTTAACTCCATCAATCGCACAACCAGAGTCTTCACTTGTCTTCCCCGTCGATCAAATCCTCAACAAAACAAGCTCATGGCTCGATTTCCCGGTGAAATTCAACCAACCAAAGATCGAATTAACCGCATCAACAATCATCACCGCCGTATTCACTTTCATCGCCGCATCAATCTCAAGAGTCGGCGGAATCGGCGGCGGAGGTTTATACGTTCTGATAATGACAATCGTCGCCAGACTCGATCTGAAAATTGCGTCGAGCTTCTCTGCTTTCATGGTTACAGGCGGATCTATAGCGAACGTTGGATGCAATCTCTTCGTCAGAAACCCTAAATCTGGAGGCCCTGCTTCTGGAGGCCCTTAATCGATTTCGATTTAGCCCTGCTTCTGGAGCCGTGTATGCTTCTCGAAGTTAGCATCAGAGTGATTTGCAACCTCGTGTTCCCGAATTGGCTCATAACGATTCTCTTCGCCGTTTTTCTTGCGTGGTCGACGTTGAAGACTTTTGGAGGACATGGCGGCAGCGGCGATGGAGAGAAGAAGGAAGAAGAATATTGAGAGAGAGAAAGATGAGAAGGTTTTAGAGAAGGGAAAATATGGAGAGAGAAAGAAATGCATAGTAATTAACTAAACATTAGGGTGAATGAGGAACTGTCCAGAGTGAGTTTAGCGTAAAAACATATAATTGGCTAAGTATTTTGCCTCCAAAATGATTTTCCAGCTATAGTAATCATTTTTGGGTTCTCGCATAATTAAATTATTTCCCAGCACGAATTTAATGCTACGATAGAGTTGAGATCCGATTTTGGCACTTTTAGTAGCATTTAGTGAATTAGTGCTACAATGAACTGCTAACAATGCCCATATTTCTTGTAGTGTCAGATCGACCCAGAACCTCTCACAAATCGATGTAGAAGCCAGATCCAACTCCAGAGCCTTAGCATCGACCATACACATCGATTTGTGACATTGATGTCGATCATGTTGCCCGCGTTTCCTATAAATACTCATCTAAACCTAATTTTTAATGTATGCTTTTTCTTATGCTCAAAACCCTTACCTTTGAGAGAGTTTGAGATTTGTAAGAAGGATCCTTTTGATTATTGCAATTTAGTATTTATTTCCATCAATCTTCTTTCTATCTTGATTAATCAAACATCTATCCATGGAATCATCCTCTATCATAATCGATTTTAAGGTGTTCTTGATGGATCTTGAGATGAGGTATATTAGGGTGATCTAAGGTTTGATTAGTGGTGTTTAGGGTTAGATAATCTTATATTCCTTCTTGTCTAGAGTCCCCAATGCTAGATCTAGCTTGAAAGAGTGGATCTAGATCACAAGGCATTTCATGAACACCAAGTGTTTGATGAAATGCCAAGACCAACTAGACAAGATATTTATGTTCCCAACCTAAGATATTAGTTGTTTAGGGCATATCTTTGGTTGATCTTGTTATGATTCTTAATGCTTGTTAATTGTTAATCCACAAATGACAATTTGCTAATGGACTTGATAATTAACATAGTGATTAGTTGCTTGAAAAAGAACTAATCAAGATTAGAGATCTATTGCCTAGGAATGAGCTTCATTAAGTGAATGAACACCACTAATTAGATTTTGATCATCTTATATCAATAACCTTATCTCTAGTTCCGCTTTTTTTATTTGAATTACAACTCGTTTAGCATCGCTTTTGTTTGTTTGAACTTGGATACTTAATCACCAACTACATTGTTTAGCTTAAATTACGTATGAACCTTGCATTCTTAGTGATTAGGATAAATCCCTTTATGGATTGATAACCTTCATACTACACATACTGGAGTTATTGATACCTCCTAGAGACTAAAAAGTCTTGTATCAATTTGGCGCCGTTGCCATATTGGGATTTGTTTTAACATTGAGATTTAGGTTCTTAGTGAGCTTAAGTATTATTTCCTATAAGTTACTAATCTTCTTTGCTTCCTAGTGTTCTTTCTCTCTATAGGTGCATGCATACCCGTTCCCGTGGCAATACTAACCTAGTAGAACCGAGGGACGACATTGATCAACTTGAGAGAGGTTCAAGAGCACGACGAAGCCGAGTACGGTTACAAGAAGAAGTTGGTTTTGAAATGGAAGACTTGAGAGACGTTCCACTTGGGAACATCAATGAGCCTATTCCCCACCAAAGGAACGGTGGGAATGGGAACGACAACAATCAAGGAGGTGGTGGCAATGGAAACCATCACCGTCCTAACCACCCGCCTAGAGCTAGGCATGTCGTCGGAGAAGGTGATGTGGCAAATGCATACCAAAACTGTCAAGGGATACAACCACCTCCGGTTGAAAACAACAATTTTGAGGTCAAACCCGGACTAATCAACATGTTTCAACGAGGCTTGGGAGAGATTTAGAGGCTACACTACTCAATGCCCACATCATGGCTTCTCCAACGCCTCTCTCCTTAGCACTCTTTACCAAGGTGCTTTGCCTATGATCCGTATGCTACTTGACACGTCTTCGAATGGTAATTTCCTAGCTAAGGACGTAGAGGATGCTTTAGAGCTCGTGGAGAACTTAGCTACTAGTGATGGGACGTATGGGGATGATTATGACCGTGCTTCAAGGACTACTAGTGACTTTGATAAGAACAAGAGAGCCAAAGACATGAAAGCCTTTAACGAGAAGTTGGATAAGCAAGCCTCTATGATAGACAAGCTTCTTGCCTCTAAAAAAAAATCTCAAAAGGCGGTCCATTTCATTGGTGACTATGAGAACAATCAAGCTTACTATCAAGAGGAAGCCGTGGAAACACAAGAGGAAGTGAACTACGTGGGGAACCAAGGTAACTTCCAAAGGCAAGGGTTCAACCAAACCTATAGGAATCCACAAGACCAACTCTACCCTCAACAATCTACTCAAGCTCAAGGAGTTCCACAACAACAATTCCAATCTCAAGGTCAACTTTCTAACTCCAACCAACAAGGGTATGTCCAAAGGAACCAATTCCAAGGAAACCAAAGTGGATTCCGACCAAAAGCCCCACCCGGTTTTCAAGGTCAACAACAAGGGTTTGTGCCCCAAGGTCAAGCACCTACGTCTAAACCGCAAGAGCTTGACTTGGCCTCCATGTTCCAACAACTAATCAAGGGCCAAACGGAAACCACCAACAAGGTCATTTGCTCTTACAATGATCTTAATAACAAGTTTGAGGCATTGAGCTCCAAGGTACAACTAATGGAGCAAAGGAATGCCGCCCCTTCTTCACATCATCCTCAAAGCTCTTCAAATGGGAAGGCCATACTAACCTCTAAAGAGTCTTGCAACACCTTTTCCACTCTTAAAGAGCAAGATCACATTATTGAGGAGTTCCTCGGGTTAGTCTCTAGCCTCAACGAGGACATTGAGAAACAAGGTGGGGAGGTGACCCTTGTGAGTGAGAATGATATGATATTGGTTTGAGAAAAGAGTAACAAGGTTGAGAAGTCCATCAAGGACTTAGTTAAAGTGAAAAACGTGGAAACACAAGTTGAGTCAAAGAGAGAGACTCCACCTCCATACAAGCCTCCACCTCCATATGAGCCTCCACTTCCATTTCCAGGTCGTTTCCTCAACATGGCACAAGAGAAAGTGCCTCCAAGCACAACAAGTATCGAGCCTAAGACTCTCCCATAGCTTGGAAACCCCGGGAAATTCTCAATATCTTGCACACTTGGACTATTGGAAATTGATGATGCTTTGTGTGACTCGGGCTCAACCGTTAATGTCATGACTTTGGAGATAGCCAAAAGTCTTGGGATAGATAAGTTGAACGATTACCCCTCCACTATCACATTTGGAGACTCTTCCACGAAGAAACCCCTTGGCATGATTGAAGACTTTGCCCTTAAGATTGGAAAGTGTCTTGTACCAACGGACTTCGTTGTGATGGAGATGGCACCAAACATAAAACTCCCTCTACTCCTCGGGACTCCATTCCTCAACAAAACCGGTGCAAGCTTGGACTTCATAAACAAGAGGGTTTTTCTTAAGAACGTGGATGACAAGAAGTTCTACACAATGATGTCTTATTCCACCGCTATTTGTGGGGCTATTATTTGTGGGGACAATGAAGCCAAAGCCCGAAAGATTGAGTATGTGGGCATATGTGAGACGGTGAGTATTGGAAGGGTTGAAGAAGCCCTATCTCTAGATGGAAGTCGCTTGTATTCCCTCTTTCACACCACAATGGAGAGTGAAGGTGACAGTGCTAAGGTTAATAAAAAGAAGACAAAGCCTAGGTCCGAGGAGAGGAAACCGAGCATGCTCAAGGGGATTGGACCCTTGTTAGACCAACCTTCGATCGTGACTCTCATCCCATGGAAACATGAAGAAGGGATGATTGAGTACAAGGTCAAATGTAGAGGGCGCCCCAAGCCTTTTACCAAGGCCATAGCGACCCTCACACAAAAGGTTAGGGTGACAAATCAAGCCGGTCTTCAAGGCTTAATGGGTAAAGTTCTCAAACTCGAGCTTAAGGAACCAAAAAGGAGTGCTCGCGCTCCTCAATCACCCGCCTAAAAGGGTAACAAACGTCAAACTTAGCGACGTTAAACAAAGTGCACTTGGGAGACATTCCATTGTTTATCCTTGTATATATTCTTTTGCTTTCTAGTTTAATTTCGTGTGTCTTGGGCATTGATGGTTTTGTTGAGTGGTTGCAAGGTTCTCGAT